>CM060872.1:611000-1894000 GCA_030737845.1 Acorus calamus | reverse complement strand
GCCACCAACCACTGCGCCGCCGTCAACCTCTGCTTCTCCGCATCCCACACACTCCTCTTCCCCCCTCCCCCCCTCACCTTCAATCCCCCAACATGCAAACTCACCACCTTAAACCTCTCCTCCTCCTCCCCCACCCCCTGCACCAGCACCACCATCGGCGCCCCCACCACCTCGTACCGCCTCACCGTGTCCCTCATCTGCACCACCACCAACACCGTCACCGCCTCCCCACGCCCGCTCTCGCGCTTCACCCACTCCTCCAACGGCACCACCTCCGACAACACCCTCTCGTCCCCGCTCGCCAGCGGCGACATCTCGAACGGCGCGTCCTCCTCCCCCATCTCCGCCTGCACCTTCAGCGCTTCCACCGCCATCGCCTCGATCTTCTGCGCCGCGAACGCCACCATCTCCTCCGCCGCCACAGTCGCCCCCTCCCTCACGTTCCATATCCCGCTCACGATCCTCTCCCGCCTCCCCTCCGCCATCGCCGACGCCATCGCCTTCACCGCCGCGATCGATCTCGCCGCGCTCGAGCTCGCTCCCTCTTCTTTCCCTCTCGCGCTCACGATCGCCGACGCGATCCCTTCGAACGCGACCTGCTCGGCCGTCTTCCCCGTCAGCTCGTCCATCGCCGCCACCGACAGGAGTCGCGCGCTCAGCTCGTCCGCACCGAGAGCCGCCATCCTCTGGAAGACCTCGAACCCGGTGTCGGAATCGCGGGGCGGGAGGACCAGAGGCCGCGACAGCTGCATCGCCAGCTTCGGCGACTCCCGCTTCGACACGATCACGTCGAACGGGTTGGTCGACATCAGGTACCCCCCGTCCCGGGTCTGCACCACCGGCCCGAGGCCCTTCCCGAGATCGGAGAGGTACGATTTCGAATCGAACGGCTCTTCGTCGTCTGATTTCGGCGTCGACGAATCGAATTTGGATTTCCTTTCCTCCAATTCGAGCATCTGAAGGAACTCCCTCCTCACCGTCTCTTCCTCCGCGTCGAGCCTCTGCGGCTCCGACTCCTTGAACAGACCATCATCGCCTCCGTCCGCGTCACCATCGCCGATCATCGATTCGAGGGCCATGATCTGCTTCGCGATCGAGTCCAGCTCCGTCAGCCTCCGCTCGTGCGCCGGGTCGTGCCCCACCACCACCTCCTTCACCACCTCCCCTGCCGCCGCCGCATCGGAATCCGGATGATCTCCACCCTCCGCTCGTGCGCCGTCCTGGAGGATCTCCACCCCCTTGTCCACCACCTCGAAATCCGGTACGTCGATGTCCGCCTCGGCTTCCGCGGACACCCGCGCGGGCTGTTGAGGCTGCGGCGGCGGTGGCGGCAATGCGGGCTCATCGAGGTTGAGCTCGTCCATGCCGTCGACATCGACGGCGGGGACGGAGGACTGAAAGGACTCTGTGCGGCTCGGGATTCTTGGGCTGGTGACGCTGAAGGAGGACTTCGAGTGCTTGCGCGCGAAGGGGGAGGAAGTCGAAGAAGATGGAGATGCGGCGGAGTGTTTGCCGCGCTTCGCCTCGGCGTGTTGACTGTAAAGCCCGACCCCGCCGTCTTCCATGATTTGAAAGCCCAATTTGAGCACGAGCTCTCCTCCTCTCGCCTTCCCGGAGAGTCCGAAACACGCCTCCCGCTGCTTGAGACGGACCCCTTCGAGGTTCCGCTCCATTGATTCCCTGACAAGCGCGCTCAGGTCAACCGAACTCTTGCCAAAGTCGAGCTCGGGCGCGTCGATCGCCAGCACTGACACAAGGAACGGCCGCGGCTCGAGCTGGAGAGGCTTCTTGTTGCTTCCGCCGCCGGTGCAGTAGATGTGGCAGCGGATGAAGAGCGTCTCCTCAAAGTCCGCGCACCCCTGGAGCACGCGCGACGGCATGGTCTGGACTGCGCCGTCGCGGGTCTCCTTCTTTCGGACGTGAACGGAGAGGCGGAGACCGTTCATCGAGGCAGGGAGGCCCTGCACGGCCACGACCTCCACCGAGAAGAGGCACCCGAGCTTGTGCATCCCGATGTGGGAGAGCGCGCGCATCGGCTTCCAGTTCCAGATGCCCTTCTTGTCAGTGGTGGTCGCCGCCGCCTCCGTCAATGAATCGGCGGCAGCGGTGGTGGTGGTGGGGATGTGGTGGTCGGGTTTGGGGCGAGAGCGCCAGGGGGACATGGACAAGCGGCGGTGGCGGTTTCGGGGCTCGGGGTGGTCATCGGAGATGAGGGGGCCAGAGGGAGGAGGGGGAGGGGGAGCGGAGTCGCGGGGGAGGACAAGGGAGGCGGTGCGGCGGGCGGTGTGGGATTGGTAGAGGGACTGGCTTAGTGATTCGAGTTCGTGGAGGAGTTGGGAGTTTGAGTTTCGCCTCTCGGAAGGCTCGGCCATTGGCAGTTGAGGTTGGTGGTGGTGGTGGTGGGGGTGATGATAAGAGGAGAGGGGGTGTTGTGGGTTAGGAGAGGTGTTTCTTTTGTGGTGGGGAAAGGCCATGAAAGAGGGGTTTGTTGTTGATGTAGGTGGGATTTGAATGTATGGAGGAGATGATATTAGAGTGTTAGAGTGTACACTTGGCTCTCTCTGTGTCTCTCTCTGTTTTTCTGTTTTGAAAGAGACCTCTGTTTTTTTTATTCACTGTGGTGGTTTGGAGTTTTTTTTTAGCGGGGGTGGGAAAAGTTTAAAAGGTCGTTTTTTAACGGTTGGGGATAATGGAATGGATATGGATCCGGACACGTGTCAGATGGACCGGTAGTCTCAGCATCACGTGATGAATTTGGAGGGACCGTTTGCGTTTTCAAGACAGTCAAGTTCGTTTGTTAGGTATAAACGTACAAAAAGAATAATAAAGATGTGGATTCAGTATTTTTAGTGAAGAAAATTCTACAACGGCATTGCGTAATTTTGAGTTCATTGAATGGGTTAGAAGTTTTTTTTCTTTATTATTATGTTGAGGAGTTAGATTGGATTCCATCATCATTGAAAAAAAAAAAAACTTGAACGCATCCTTTCATTTTCCCTAATCTAGTATACATTAATCCACCATAGTAAATAACTATATCCTATGACTATATCAAGAGCAGTTTGTTCATCATTCGAGTTTAACTGGAAAGGGCCCCAAAGGCTAGTACCCCTTCCTATGAGTAGAGATGACACCCAGGCTCTTGAGTCTGAAACAAGCTGTGGTTGGAAGCTCATGGATCAGGTCCAAAAACTATGAAGCCAATAACAGTGTCCCAACCACTAGGAGGAAGTGTATGGGACGTCCAATTGATTTTAAAATTGAAGGAGTGTATTCACACCTAACGCTGATATCTTTAATCCATTTTATTTCTTAGATTGCATCTCTATACATTATCATAACACAATATATAATGTGCTACTATTATAGTGTACAACGTATTTTTTTATTTTTTAAATTAAAAAAATATACTCTTATATTTTAATATATATACTTCATTTTATAACTACACGTGCTTTAATGGAAGAGTATGTGATTTAAGTTTATTTATTTTAGGTGTGAATTGCAATTGGGCTGCACGTCTCATTTTTCATCCGTGCAACTCGTAAGAGATTTTTTCCATATAAAAAAGGATAATATTACGTCCAACCCCATTTCAAGTCTCAATTCCAGTCTACATGTATTTTAATTTTTTAAAAATAGTATATCACATCTAATGTGGTACATGTTTTTTTTTATAAAAAATGAAGCATATACTCCAATGAATTGCATGGATGCATTTATAGAAAATGTAAAAAAATTCTTTCGAAACATATATCTTGTTAACGTGAGCATATGCGTTGATAGAAATTTAATCGACGCATAAAAAAGATGCTTCTATTAAATTTGGGCTTCAGGCCATGTGACATGGGTTGGATCCCCAATTGTGCTGCTATTAAATTTGTGCTAGCATGAGTTGGATCCCCATTTTTGTTTTTTTTGTCTTTTTCAACATGCATGGGCAATGGATCTTAATCAAAAGAAAAGGAGAACTAAAACGCTGATATAGTCACTTCATTTTGCAATATGTTTTTCAAACTCATACATTATGATAGCATAATATATATCGTATTTTCATATTGTATGAGGTTCTATTATAATGTATGGCAAAAAAAATTTATTATTTTTTTAATGTAAAAAAGACATGTTAGTATAATTCAGTATATATTTCATTTCATATAATAATATGTATTTCAATCGAAAAATATATGATTTTTTTTATAAAAAAAATCAGTGTGTACTGCAGTTGGAGCTGCACAAAAGGCTCAACATATCATTTTTCAAAGAACTATGTTCCTCGATGTGTATGTTTCAGAATTAAAGTGAAGATAAGGTTGAAACATGCATTTTTTTAAAGGAAAAATTAAGGATCCTCTACTCCTATGGGACCACTGAATTATTTCTAGCTCCCTATAATATTTGGACTTACTTTTAGACTTCATGTCAGTTGGGAGTTATTTATAAATCGTTACATTCACTGGAGGTTATATTTTTTTATTTTTTTCATTTTTGTCTGTAACTTCATCCTTACAGTTTACCTAGATTTGTTAAAATTGTACCCAAATCAGCCAACAATGTAGCCATACTTATTAACAATGTGCATAGTCAGTAAAGAAGAGGGATACAAATAGAAATATTACCGGTGAATTTAATGTTGTATTATTCAAAAGGATATGAAAACAATAGATAACGAGGCACGGAGACTCAAAAATAAGTCCAATGTTAGGGACCTAAAAAAAAATCAGAGATCTTTGGAAAGACCCGATTTTTTTTTTTTTTAATCTTAGCCAAATCTATTCAATAAAATTTGGCGCTTTCTAACACTATTTCTATATGCATTCAATTAACAGTTTGTTGTCCGTCCAATCTTATTTTAAAAAATACATGAACAAAAAAGCATGTAAAACAGGAAACAAAAAAACACTGGCTTCCTTTGTTAGAAAGTCACAAAAGCCTAACTTTCAAGTTTCCAAAAAATAAAGCTCCGACCTTTATAAAACGCCCTCACCAATCTGGATAAGGATAAAGCAATCCACAATTTTTTTTCCTCCCCATTTACACGCACGAAATAGCTGTTTGGATGTTGGCTATCCACGTGACCCATGAAAAACAAGTCAAACGACATCCAAAACAGGCCTCCATAACCAAACCTGTTCCGCCACAACTCGTGACGCCAACACAAAATACCGAAAACACCCTCACAACGTCCCCTTTTTTTCCCTCCAAAACACTAGGAATTAAAGAACAAAATTAAAAAAAAAAACGAATTACCCGTTTTAGCAATCCGGACTCCGAAGTCTCCTCTCTCCCTTACCTTCGTCGTGATCGACGACGACAGATCCTCACCGTCCACGCTTTCTAAACGTCCAACCGATCAACGAATCCATCGATCGAACGGTCCACATCAGTCTTCCTTGCACGCCTAATAAACAAACAATACGAAAGCGCGTCTCACGTTTTTAACTCGGTCAGCGCTCTCTCTCTCTCTTTCTGCGTCTGGCGAACCAAAAAGTTTATATTTTATTTAAACCAATATTTCCAGCTATTTTTATAAGCCTTCGCGGAAATCGACTTCGCAATTTTTTTTTTCTTTCAAAATTTCGTTTATTTAAAATTCTTGATCGATCGCGATAACACCGATGAAGCATCGCCTCCGAGCCTCCGACACCGCCCGCCTTTGTAAATTCGTTTCTTCTCGTAAGTGCTCTCTGTTTCACTCTCTCTCTATCGGATCTGAGGTTTCTTGTAAATTAGGGTTTTAATCCATCAAAATTTGACTGAATTTAGGTTTCTAGAGAAGAATCTCTCTTTGGATGAGAGAGGCCTTTCATGGGCAACGTATGCCGTGGATCATTCGGGAGCAAACACCACAGAGGACACGAAGACGAATTCGCGGCGGACCGGTCCGTCTCTAAGCGCACGAGCAACACCACCAGCAGCAGAACCACCACCAACACCTCCTCCGTCCGCTCGACGTCCGACCAGACCGTTCCGGAAGAGAAGCCGGCGAAGGTGATTGTGAGCCCTAGATCGAAAGAGGGGGGAGTGATGAGGAAGGCCATGGATCTCCCAGCGAATTACGTTTTAGGACACAAGACGGCGAACATAAGGGACCTGTACACGCTGGGGAAGAAGCTCGGGCAGGGGCAGTTCGGGACGACGTACCTGTGCACGGAGATCGCGACGGGGGCGGAGTACGCGTGCAAGTCGATCTCGAAGCGGAAGCTCATATCGAAGGAGGATGTGGAGGACGTGCGGAGGGAGATCCAGATCATGCACCACCTGGCGGGGCACAAGAACGTCGTCACGATCAAGGGGGCTTACGAGGATCCCCTCTACGTGCACATCGTGATGGAGTACTGCGCGGGAGGGGAGTTGTTTGATCGGATCATACAGAGGGGGCATTACACGGAGAAGAAGGCCGCGGAGCTGACGAAGATCATCGTTGGGGTTGTTGAGGCGTGCCACTCGCTCGGGGTGATGCACCGGGACCTCAAGCCTGAGAATTTCTTGCTGCTGAATAGGGATGATGATACATCGCTCAAGGCGATTGATTTTGGGCTGTCGGTGTTCTTCAAACCAGGTATATAGAAGGATATGTGGTTAAAGATGATATGGTATTTCAAGATAATGGTTTTCTATGTGCATTTGTTATTGGGTAAATAATGTGCATGGCCTGCATTGATGCTCTGATGTGAATTTTACTGATGGTTTCTTGCTTGGTCTAGTTCCTATGTAGTAATTTTGTGAAATTTTATACCTATATGACATTCTTAATAAGTTTGATTCATGGTATTGGATAGAGTTGTTTTTTACCCTTCACATCTCTGTTTTGTAGTTGGATTACCTGTTTTAGGTGTACTGTTACTTGTTCAGCTATTCTTGTGATTTAGGTCATGTATACTGTTTTCGGTATACTGTGTCATACTATGATTGAGCATGAAATGATGTATTATGCACAATTGACATTTCATGGGATGTTAAAAAAACATTTTATGTGTGGCGTGGTACGGAATTACACGTATGTATTATGATTACCTTGTCTATCCTAATTATAGTCTCATAAGTGATGATAATATTTCACAGAACATAGTTATCCAGTTTTTCTTGGAGTAAATAAGCAACCGTTATCTTCTTTTGTTTTGGAATTAGTATTTGACTGGATGGTAGTAATCACAGAGAACTGGAACTAGGCTTATGTAACCTGTGTTATGATTGCCATCTAACCATCTTGAATGGCCTTGTTGTGAATTTCAATAATGAGTACGGGTGTCATGTAGATATAGAGACTGTGAGCACTATATACTTTTTAAAGGGAATAATATTTACATCTGAGTTTCTTATCACTATACAATCATATTGGAGATTATTGTCTAGCATGGCTCAATGTGATTTTTTGGGTTTACTTCTCCAGGTCAGGTTTTCACTGATGTTGTTGGAAGCCCTTATTATGTTGCTCCTGAGGTCTTGTGCAAACATTATGGGCCTGAAGCAGATGTATGGACTGCTGGGGTCATACTTTATATATTGCTGAGTGGTGTACCTCCATTTTGGGCAGGTATGACATAATTCATGTATCATCCCCTGCTGTTAGAAAAACTCTTTCATTTACCTCCTATACTCATTTGTCTGTTTAAATGTCAGAAACTCAGCAGGGAATATTTGATGCTGTCCTGAAAGGAGTTATTGATTTTGACTCTGATCCATGGCCACTGATATCTGACAGTGGAAAGGATCTCATCAGACAGATGCTTTGTTCTCGCCCTTCCGATCGCTTGACAGCCCACCAAGTATTATGTATGGCAACCCTTCATTTAAATTTCATTGTTAGATTCCTTCATAAATAAATGATCATTTAGCAATCAAATGTATAGGGTAAACACAACAGTTTGGATTTTTGCATTTTTTTGTTGTCCAGTACTTAGACCATCACGGAAGCATCTTGTATTTCCTAGAAAGTGGACATACGTCTTAAAATTCAAAATTCTTCAAAGTGCTACCACACCAAATATGTTAATGTACTTAAATAAAAGTGTCTTTCATGTCTTCTGTATTGAGAGGTGACCATGTGTACTTAGATGATCACTCATGCTGCTTCATATTTAATAATCATGGGCATTGTTTACATGATCCAGGTCATCCTTGGATATGTGAAAATGGAGTTGCTCCTGACAGGGCATTGGATCCAGCTGTACTTTCTCGACTCAAGCAGTTTTCTGCAATGAACAAGTTGAAGAAGATGGCACTACGGGTGAGTGCATATACAATATATCAATGTAGATGCATCTTGGTTGTTATTATTTCTTTCAAAACATTACAATAGGAGGCATTTCTATGTGCTGAAAATCTCTGTGATCCCCTCCAAGAGCCCAAATATATAGGAAGATCTTGCTGTCATCTTGTTTTGAGAACATGTTGTCTTCTGCCATCGTAAGTGGTATGATAGCATTCAGAGCCAGAGGTGATAGTACCTCAGTGAGTCACTCTTATGCATTTTTCACAAACAAGGGATCCTTTTTTCAACAAAAAAATTTGAGAAGCTTGAATAAAAAAGGTAATCTGAAAGTCCATGACAATCCTGTGGAGAAAGTCTCCAAGCCTGCAAGATGCTACATATTTTTAAATGATGGTTGAAACCAGGAACTGATACCCTGATTTTTCATGATTAATTTTGATGAGTGAGCTATGCTATCAGATCAATCTCTGACATCAATATCTAATGCACTTAGTTAACCAACATTCTTTCATGCTGTGCCATGGCCACCCAAACAAGAATTCAAATATGAATGCTGTTGGAGTGTTGAATAGTTGTTCTAGGTTTCTCTTCACTCTGTCATGATGTAACAATAGAATTTGAAAGATGCTTATTGCATAGGTTGACAATTTATATTCTATCTATCTATTTATTATTTATTCTTTAAATCACTTGCTCTTTTGGTAATCTGAGATATCTTCTGTACAACATTAGGTGATAGCTGAAAGCCTCTCAGAGGAGGAGATTGCGGGACTTAGAGAGATGTTCAAGGCAATGGATACTGACAACAGTGGTGCCATAACTTTTGATGAATTAAAAGCAGGCCTTAAAAGATATGGTTCGACTTTAGGAGAGTCAGAGATTCGAGATCTTATGGATGCGGTATGTCAAAATACTCAATCACACCTCTTGCCCTTGTCCAATGCCTCTGCATCTGTGTCTGCATCCATATCGTAGACTGCTGTAACCTAGATCTAATATTTGTTCAGTGACGAGATAACCATCAATTCATTGACATTGATGATTTGAATGTGTCCTGGAAATCTTGGTATAGGCCGATGTGGACAACAGTGGCACCATCGACTACGGGGAATTCATCGCTGCGACCGTTCACCTCAACAAGTTGGAACGGGAGGAACATCTGGTCGCGGCATTTTCATATTTCGACAAGGATGGAAGTGGTTACATTACAGTGGACGAGCTTCAGCAGGCTTGCAAAGAGCATAACATGACCGATTTCGTTGATGATATCATTAGGGAGGTCGATCAGGATAATGTGAGTGGTGACCATAATTCCACTACATACAGAACTAACACTTCCATCACAAACCTCATAATGTAATCCCTTTTTCTTTCAATGCATCTCAGGATGGACGGATCGACTACGGAGAGTTTGTCGCGATGATGCAGAAAGGAAACATGGGAGTCGGGAGGCGGACCATGCGGAACAGCCTGAACATGAGCATGAGAGGTGTGCCAGGTGCGCTTTGAGGCCCGGAACACATTCATGTACAGGTCCTGTTTGTTTTGTTTCTTCCCCCTTTGTTGGATATGAAAATCGGTTGTCAGGAGGACTGAAAAGCCAATGCAAAGAATCTCCTGTTGATATTGTTGCAATAATTTCCTGTGATTTGATCGATATTTCAGTTTGCCCTACATGTTCTTCTCAGCGGAGCAGCTCCATTTGCAGTTTTTAAAAGAACAAGTTTAGAGTCTGCTGAGGGTCAATACTATGTGTTTATTTTTATTTTTTGTGGGGATACTGTATTTTGTTGAAACACAATTAGAGAGTTGTTTATATGCCATTGTATTGTACTGTGATTTTTATCAACTGTTCTTTCAGCCCTGAATGAAATGGCGCCTGTCGCCTCCGTTGCATTTTTCATGTATTTAATTTTTTTAGATATGGTAATGAAATATGACCCTTTTTTAGCTTAAATTTATAAATTATAGATTATAACTTTTCTAATAAGTTGTAGACATGTTTGTTGTAACTGTTTAAAAACATATCCATACATTGTAACTTACAAAAGCATATCCATAGATTATTACTTTTTGTTGTACAATTGTTAAAAATATCTACATTGTAGAAATAAAAAATTGATTTATGTTTGATGAAATAAGTTAATTTTTACATATAAAATTAATTTTATAAATATTTAAAAAAAATTAAATTAACATAAATAATATTTCAAATCACTAAAATATTTTTCAAATATTACATTATGGAATTTTAATAAATTGAGTGACAAATGGAATTACAAAAAAAATTAATAATGTATTTTTTATAATAGTAAAAAAATTGAGAAGATGGAAAAATGGTTTAGTGGTTTTTTTTGTAATAATAAAAAAAAATAGATACATGTAATATTAGAAAAAAAAGAGATTTAAGGGCATAAGTCTCAACATAAAAAAAATTACTTCATTTTATAAATTATAATCTCAAAAACATCCCTTTCATAATTTAGAGATTATTACTTTTTACAATTATTTTTAACTTAAATAAGTTATAATAAGTTTAAACAAATGTGTAACAACTGTTTATTTTAAACAAAAAAAACTATAATATGAGCTTATAAGTTTTAACAAACATGTACTATGTATGACACATGTCATGCACAAGTGACTAATCAACTTAGGGCATGTTTGGATATTGTGCAAATGGGGGTGGGTTTTCAATTGCACATGATCAAACATAATATTTTGTTTGGTTATGATATTTAAAGTGTAACAAATAAAATCCAGGGTTTTCATTTGCCCCAATAAATGGGGCAAACAAAATCCCAACCAACCCATGTGTTTTCATTTGTAACAGATTTTATTTTCACACCTCTCAAGTGTATGTAAAACAATTTTACATTTTTACCTTCTAACAAATTTATTAAAATCCATATTATCCAAAACAAATATTCCATCTCCTAATCTTATCTTAAGAATTAAAATAGATAATTATATTTTATAAATTTATATAACTTACAATAATATAATTGTGTGGATTATAAATATTAATGTGGTATGAAAATATAAATGTTATTATATTAAAATATATCAGGAAATCTTAACTAACTATCATAGATATTATCCAACAAAATTGTTATTTATAAAATATAAAAAAAACCTTGTAGATTATTTGTTAGTTGAAATCAGATTAATTTTTATTTATATTCTATTATATTAGAATTTTTTTTTAACCACATTGACTTATATATAAATTAAAAAAACTAATATATGCAATATTTAAATTTTTTATATATAATATATTTTTCATAATTTTTTTGGGTTTTAAGAAAATAATATATTGAATAATCATTTAAAAAAATATTTTATCAATTTATAATATTATTATCTTTTAACATAATAAATTGACACATATATAAACAGTTTCACATATGTGAGACAAACAACTACTAACAAAAACATGTGTGTATAGCACAACATAAAACAGACAAATATGTGCAAACAGTGTACAAAGTTTTCCTGCACGTGCAATGTAAAATTTACATGTGCAGAAAAACACGTACAAATAATCACCACATCCAAACGTGCCCTTACTGATTTGAGGCATTGTGATGGCTCGAACACTTCTAACCCCACGTGTAAAATGCCCGAAATGCCCAAACTTATATTTGAACAAGAAAACTCCTCCCCATTCAATGTGAGTTCCATGAAACCCTAGCCTCTCATTTGCCTTCCACTTTAAACCTTTCAAACCAATGTCGGGAAGAAGAAGATGAGACTTGACACCCGTGCAAAACAATGGGTTTCAGAGGACAACCGTGACCCTAGAATTGGTAGAAGGAGAAGAAGATAAGATGATTTGGTGAGAGGACATGCGATTGGGAGGTTGAAGTCGAGTAAACTAAGGGTATAAGGGTCATTTGGCAGCCCTCTAATGGAGAAGTTTAATAAAAGCAAACGAAATTTAACCGCAAAGACACGATAGCACTAACTTAAAGTTTTTGAAGGGTTTTTTTGTACCGTTGATTTTAACACGAATATTTTGATAAATTTAAAATTTAATAGAGTACATATTCAAATTTTTTTTCTAGTCATGTGATGATGTGCATGTGCTATTTTTATGAGGACCAACATTTGGTATATGTAAACCAGTGTATAGCTAGTGTTGGTTTTGGTTCAAAGGATTCATCATTACAAAATCTTCCATCACAGTGTTCTGCATTAACATTGATAATCCCGGTGACGAAATTTCCAGACTTTGGATATATTGCTTTACTTGCTAACGCCTCCGGAATAAAAAAAATTAAACCATTGCTGTTTAATTCATTGTCAAAATTAAAATAAAAAGAGGATAAATGCTACTATGGGAGGCGGCATGTCTCTATTTTCATTTCATGAAACAACTAAACAATTTATCCTAAGTTTTTTTATACCAAACGACCGGAGCAAAGCGGGGCGGGTGTGGCTATCGGTTATTCCGGCAGGCGTATGGACGATACTCCTTGGAGTTCGAGAAATGCAGTTATCTTCAAGGGGAGGACCTCCCCTTGTAAATTTTTCAAATTTCCTCCTTTTTGTGTCTTGAATATTCCAAACTTCTGGGAGACGACGATATTAATTATATATAAAGCATCAGAGATGTCCTGGGGCACTTGCTAATAATTAATTATATATATATGGGCGAGGTCTCAAGCATTCACATAGACCCCTGAATTTTAATGCACTTTTAACCCTCCCCCAATTTTACGTAAAAACTATCACTGAGTAGTTGCCACGGGTCCTACGGGTCGGGGAAGAGGTGGACCCGGACCCAACCCGAAGTCTTTTCTACCTACGCTCGGTCCAGGGATGCAATTGGGTTGATACGAGCTGCATTTCTGGGCAAAAAAAAAAGCCAAAAAAAGAGGATGCTCATGTATTTTCCTTTTATGAAAATTTTGCTTTATTTTCTGAACATAATTTTCTACTTAAAAGAAGTAAATGAATTATTCTCATCCAAAACTCACTCAGTAAACATGTTCTTTCTTATTATGAGAATGGAAAATGACTACATTTTTCTATACAAAAAAAAAATCTTCCATCACAGTGGGTTAAATTAGACCATTAACAGTATTTGATAATCTATCCAAGACTCACAAAATAAAAATTCAAAAGCATAATCTCTTGTCCAAAACAAACCGATGACAATATTGTCTTTATTTAAACAATAGTTCTTGCAAGAATCAACACAAAAAAAAATCATTAAATTTGTTTATATTTATAATTGTCAAAATTAAAATAAAAAGTATCAACTAATTAAGTCTTATAAATGATATATTAATAAAACAATCGGGTTCAGGTCCAACGGGCGGGACGGGGCGGGGCGGGGTGGACCCGGACACCCGTATGTTTGTTCGGGTCCGCCGGGTCGGGTCCAATATCTCAGGTATTTTCATTTCATCGGGTCCGGGTTTAACCCGACCCGTTGAGACAACTATATGCAATTTATCCTAATATTCAGGTTTTTTATGGGAGACGTCATTTGTAAACATGAAGGCGTGTTATAAGTTATAACACGCCTCTCTATAGACTCGCTCGATATAAACCGGGGACATATTATAATAGCGATTCTATCCGGTTTGAAAGTTATGACATTTGAAGTTATCCTATTTTCTTTTTTTTCATTTTTTTCTTGAAATTGTTTGTTATTTTTTTTTTGCACTAAAATGGTTTGTTCAAACCTAAATTGTACACATCCATGTCATTTTCATACATTGTGTAGGTTTGTTTATTGAAATTAATCCCTTTTTATTATTTATTTATTTTTTTCATCTAGCCCTAAATTTTTTTAACATTCAAATGTGTCTTGATGTTCATATTCCAACCGTAGATCAAAATCCTATTATAATATGTTACGCGTTGTTCGACAAGCTCTATTGGGAGGGGTTATATATAACATGCCTCGTTTACAAAGGAGGCGTGATCTCCCTAGAAAAGCAAAAATAAAAAAACCCATCAGCGTCGTGGACTGACCGGGTCGAGAGTTAGTTTTTGCAATTAAAATTGGGGAGGGTTAAAAGTGTAATAATTTTTTAGGGGGTTATTTATGAAACTTTCCCTATATATTACACCCCCCCCCCCCCCCCCAAAAAAAAAAAAAAAAACAAAAAAAACACAAAAAAAACCCTTTCATATCTCTTTCGTGATCCCCTCACTCGCTCTGCACCTCCTCAAAATCCTGGAAAAGCAAGGACTATTCGTTGATTACGAAGTGTGTGTGTGAAAATCTCTCTCTGTTATCCTCCGTCGATCGATTCCAATCTCTCTCTCTCTGGTTGACACAGGTTTCCTTTTTTATTAACACTATTTTCAATTCGTTCTTTATCTTTATATTGTTTGTTTCTGCTGACGATCTCGTCTGTGTATGTATGTTATTGTGTTTTGGTGATACGGTGATGGTTCGAATCGTTATTTGTTTGTTCACTCTCTTTGTTTTTAGGGTTCATGTCGACAGATATACATAACGTCGATTCTCCACATTGGGTCATTGTGGATTCTACTGGGTTGTTGATTTTACTGAATTTCTGGACTATCCGGAATAAAATCACTTTAGTTTCTTTAAGAATACCTTGATTTGATTGTACAAACAGATGGTGAGGTTCGTGACTTGATGATGATTCTTCTAATTGGACTGAAGTTGGTGAGAGGAATTGGAGTGCTTTTGGACTGTTATGTGATTGATGAGTACTCATAAAGAAGAAAAAATGGAATAAATTAGCTTAGCCACATTGTGTTGATTGAAAGTTTTGGCTAGGTAGAAAGGCGGTGTATGAGCAGGCTTATGCAGTGGATATGGGGATGTTAGGAAAAGCAAGTATAGGATGCTTGAAGCTTAAAGTAACTCCGATAAGGGGGTGATGGATCACTGGCTTGTGGTTAATAGATGTGGTCATTAATGCACCTAGAAGAAGGTTGAGCGGATCAAGATATATGGTGTTAGGAAGAGGAAGGGTTGATGGGGAGACGTTGGCAGACTTGGATGGAAGTTGGTTGACAAGTATATGAAATATAATAAATTCATAATATGAATGACGTCCATCAAGAATTTGTGGCATACCATTACCAGGATTATCAAAGCTGATCCATCTGAGTTGTTGAGAAGGGATATGCTACTTTTCAGTTTTTGAGGAACAAGGGGTGACGCTGCTGACACGAGTAATCAGAGGTACGCCATAACCCTTCCAACAGAAAACCATACCAAAGGATGTCACGCCAAACTTAGTTTTGGGCACCCAGAAATAACCATTGGAAGTATAACGAAACTGTGAAGCTTGTTTATTGGTCTGTTTGGGTGACTGTTTGATAAGTCTGCCAGTTTAGACACCATTTGTATGTTGGCCAGTTGAGACACCGGCAGTTTGGTATTGAGGAGGCATGATAAGGGAATGCAACTTTACTGGAGAGACATGTTATCAATGTAAACTTTGCTCCGTTTTCATAATTTAAACAATTAACTCAAGGATTAGTTATATTTCAGATGTATCATCCTCTGTAGCTGAGTTGTAGGAAGATAAAATCATGTCATTTTTTTCATACAAATTTTATCCTCAATGGAAGATCATTTGGAACACTGAATTGCCTGATTTTTCAAATACATGGTACTCATATATTACAGAAAAGTTAATCTTTTACGTTAATTATAGCTGGAGCACTTTATTAGCGGTGATTTCTATCTTATATATTGTTATGAATTTGTAGCTATTATTTTTTGTCAATAAAGTGGGAGGATGGCACCTGTAATTTTGTACATATAAATCTACTATTTAGCCCGGTATATCATTAACACGAGTTTTTGTGGTTGGCCCAATGGTTATTGTTGTGTGAAATATTACCTGTTGATTTGCAAACCATAGTAGTTCAGATTAGTGGGATGTGCATGCAGTGAAGATTCAAGAATTATTTCCTGGTGAGGGTAATCTGTCACTGCTTCTGATGCACTTTTGTGGTTGACCATCAGGTATAAATGGACAAGACCAGCCGTTCACGTGTATTTTGGACTCCAACCCATGACCGAGCTCTTTTGGACCTGATGGTCGAGCAAGTGCATAATGGGGCAAGAGAGGGAGCTGGCTTCACAAGAGAAGCATGGAAGAACATGGTTGTAGGTTTCAATATGAAGTTCAATCTTCAATATGATGTCAACCAATTGAAAAATCGCCTCAAGTACTATAGGTCTCAGTACAATACTGTGAAGACACTTATTGATCAAGGTGGATTCACTTGGGACAGTGCTTCTCGCACTGTGGTGGCCGAAGATGCCATCTGGAATGATTATGTTTCGGTATGTTGCCTATGCAGATGAGCTCTTATATTTTATGGTCATGCCTCACTTTTTGATAAAAATATGTTTTATCTTTTCAAAGTTGCTACCGTAACCTATATTGCGTTCTTTTATGCTGTGAAATCTTGTAGTTAGGGCTGCAACTTGATTGATTTGTAACGGGTTGAGGTGCAAACCTCATCCAAACCATAGTGGATTTGGGTCTAAAACATGGAACCACCCATAAGTGCTATTTAGGTGTAGTAGATGGGTTTTTATATTATCAAGTCAATTGGTTTTGGATTGAACCCTTTTACAACGAGTGCAGATTGGATTCAATGTACCTAATTGCTTCTATGCTAAGCATGCAACAATTGTCAGCATCTCCAAATTTCACCTTTATTATTATCAATACACTCACAAGGTGTAATAATAAAATTGCAAGTAATAACAGTGGTATATTCATTAGGAATTAGGATTCTTTTGCATTATTTTTCTTTTTGGTGTGTGTCCGACTCAGACACATCTAAGTTTGGGGTGTATTAGATGATCTGATGATTGTATTGGTCCATGAGAATTTATGATTTGATCCCGAAAGTCCTCTAACTTGAATCAGTCGAACTGGGTCTTTGATCCCAGACCAAATTGAGTCCTTTCCATCATAATGTGAAGAATGCTATGCACACACACAAACAGATGAAGTATTTAATGAGTTCAAGATTGGCATGACATGTATCTAAAGATTGTAGATGATTGTCAGTGGCTTGATGATGGACAGCCTATTTATCAATTTTGTGGTATTAAATTGCACCTTCTATTTTATATCAAAAGCATATTATTTTTTCTGCATGCAGAAGAACAATAATGCTGGAATCTACAAATTCAAAACATGGCCGTTTTACGAAGACTGGTCCATAGTATGTGGTCCTACAATTGCCGACGGTCGATTTGCAATCACAAGTCTGCCACTCGACATCAAAACAGATGATGCATTGAACAATGACATAGATGACAGAGACGACGGGATGGATGACTTTGGATTAGGCGAACAACCTGCAGGTTCTTCATCCATTAACGACGATCCAGAAGGTACTCCTGACTCCGTCCAATTTGAGGACTCCCAAAGATCAGGCGACGAATTACTCATAAAGGAGCAAAGCAACAAAAGACGTTCTTCATCCGTCACAAGCTCCCAAAGGAAATGCAAAGGCCGGAGGGGGATGAAGAACGGATTGCTAGATGCATTAAACAGCATCGCAGAAGCTTCAAAGCTGAGAGCTTCGTTAAAGGCGGAGTCGATGAAAGATAAATGGCCAGTGGAAAAATGCATAGCAGAGTTGAAAACGATTGAGGGTTTGGAAGAAGAGATTTCTTTGAAGGCTTTATTTGTGTTCAAAGAAGAGTACAATCGGAGCGTGTTTTTGTCGACTGAGGGGGCACAGCGGATCGCTTGGTTAAGAGTGGTCTGTCGCAACGTTCGTTTGTAGGATCTGCTGCCCTGTTTTTCTCAAAGTGTGAACGTGTAATATTTTGTCTAATTTTTACATGCTCTGTTAACTTGTTAGCTCTTCTTTTTGTGGTTATGTTGGACATTCAGCAGATCTTATCTAAACTTGTTGGTTTTTTTTAATATTACTTGATAGTTCTGCTTGGGTGAAACTAATGCAGGATCTGGTCTGATAACACTTGTTCATATTTATAAGTGTATTATATTATGTGGTCTTCAAGTGTACAGTTTTTCTTGTGTTGGAAAATTAATTCAGGCTGCTATTCAACAAAGAATGATGTCGATAAAGCGGATTTTTTTTTTTAAGTAGCAGTAACATATTTCAATTATAAGTTAAAAATGAATATAAATATCAATGTGGCAATTCAAGAAATATCTGAATCTTGATACTTTACAAAGTCATGATATTTGAATCATGTAATGTTTAAATTCAATCATTGTTTTATTAGGATTAGTCATAAAGAAAGAAAGTTTTGAAATTCTGCTTTTGACTTCTCAATTTTTCACGAGCATCTCACATCTCTAACACTTCACGTGCACATGTTTAAACACATCTATGGTTTGCAAAAATATTAGTTTATAATATGAAAATATTTAAATTTAAATATCAATAAAGATTTAGGGTTATTTTGGCGTTCATTATCATTTTCTCATATAAATATTATTTTGAAATCTCTTATTCTTGTATTAATTACTACATATCTCAAGTAAAATTTATACTTCCATATAATCCATCAGAACTGGATCATGAGAAAAAAGAATTCATTTAATTCTCTAAACTGATTATTATGATTAATTTTACTCATTTAGAATTTTCTTCTACTTGAACACTAAAGGACAATTTAAATCTAAGGGTGCATTTGGTTGCGCGATTGCAAAATTGAATCGGCAGAAATATGCAATTGCAAAACTAATTCTGCAGAAAGCTCACTTTCTCAGCTTTTTGAAATCGCAGCTTTGGACAATAGTTGTTTGAAATCTGTGTGCAGGAAGCTACTACAGTAAAACTGTTTGGTTGCACAATTGCTAACGTAACTTCCTGCAATCGCAAATGCTGCGCAATCACGCAACCTAAGTTTGGGTAGATTTTACATTTGAAAGCTAAAGATTTTCAAATGTGGATTCAAACACATTTTTAACGTTTTAACTTTTCAAATTACCATCTTACTTTTGCATGCTAAAAAATCTAGCTATTAAAAAGATAACAAAACAATGTTTTTTAAAAATGAGTTTAAAAACTAAGCCCCCGTTTGGATTGAGGAATTGAGTTATTCTGGATAGATAACTATGCCGGTATAGATAATAATTCTACATGAATAAAAGATTTTCTGCTTGGTTATGTTTTTTTATTCTCATTGGAAAACGTAAGAATAAATGTTGAGTTGTTTAGTTGATAAATAATAAAATATTAATAAAGTGTAAAAGTTGATTTGACATGTGGACCCTATTGATGTATAAGGTGTAAAAAATTGATTTGACATGTGAGCCCATAAGAATAGATAAACTTAGTATAGCTTATTCTAGGGGTTACTTAGAATTGTTATACTCTCTTATACTCGTTTAAACTGACTTAATAATATCAAGTTATACTCTGCAAACAAACACTCATTTTCCGTATCCATTCTTATACCACCCTTATACCCCATTTATACTTTTTTAACCCGCTATCCAAACGGGGTATAAGATTTTAAGAACCCGAACGTTTCAATCTCTTTTAAAAAACAGCCTATAAAAAAATAGCTTCTGAAATCCTAATAAAAAAAAATTACCTCTACGAAATATCTGATCCGTTGACGACCGATTATACTGATATCGAATAACCTTATCCCGGACAAAGTTATCCTCTTGTTTGGGGATCCAGATTTGAAGCGTTTTATTTATAGAAAGTGAATAAACTTATCCAATAAAAAGCGTGGATATCCTATCCCTGGACGCGGCGGGACCGAGTCGCGGAGATACGCAGGGATCTACGGGCACACAAACAGCGTATATCGCAGGCACGCATAGGGTTCCTCTTATTCCTCGCATCCAAACAGTACCCTAATTGTAATACCCAGTTGAGTAATCTCCAATCCCCCATGGAAATGATTGATTATTGTTTTATTTCGATGTTTTAGATTAAAGGGTGTGTATATCTGTTTTCAATTTGAACACTTTGATTTATTCACTTTTCTTTGTACCCTAAAAATCCACTGATACATGTATATATATATTTGTTTAATTTCTGTTTCATTTAGTTTAGTCTTTTTTAATTATTGGATTCAATATCTGCATTATCAAGAAAAATCATAAATGATTTCTAGTGGGCTTTGTTTTTTTAATTTTCAACATTGAAAGAGGAAAGTTGCCTAGATTTTGAATGATCACAATGTCAGTATTTTTTTTGGACCATTTTTTGACATACATGTGCTGGAATTTTTTTATTATACATATATATATAACATATGCATTTTTCCTTTTTACTTTCTCATTTTGCTCTGCACCCATATTTTTGTTTAATGTTTATACCAGAATAAGGCTATTTGATTCATCTTGAATTTGAGAAAAGATTGTAGAGTAATTTTTTTTTTCTGGGTGGTTTTCAACTAACAAGTCTCTTCTCCTGGTGTGGACCGCACTGCCCAAAAAGCATAGGCTGATATACTTGTTCAAGTATGATTTGCTACCAAAATAGATATGTTTTTTTTTTACATGCTAATATCTGCATAATTCATTTTGTTTATATTTTAACAATTGCTTATACTTTATGTGCTTTGTCCCATATTTGATGTCTGTACTAGAATAAGATTGCTCAACTTTTTTTCGGATTGTTTTCAACTTGAAAAGGGTCTTCTCCGTATCATATTCACAAAGTCCGTGCATGACAATTTGGTAAAGATTCTATTCGGTATAGTAAATGTACGTTTTAAATAATACAAAATATGTATGGTAAAGTGTGGAAATAATTAAATTGTCTTCTAGATTTATTCTGATAATTAGGATGAGAAAACACTCAAAAACTTAAAGTGTGAAAGTGCTGACGACAGTTAGGGTTAGTTTTTTTAAATTATGAAGAATGTGGTAAACCATCCAAACTAAATGGATACCTGAATATTGAAGTATTGAATGCCTAGTTTGACAAACCATATTTTTGGTCAATAGGTACAAGTGGTATCCAAATCGCTAAACTTTTCCAAACATTCAAAAAATTTAAGTACTTTGTGAATATGCTCTGGGTGTGGACCAGCATTTCCCAAACAACATGGGCTGATATGCTTGCCCAAGCATGAACATGTTGCTACCAAAAATCAATGAACATGTGGGTTGAATGGGTCGATAATCCAATGATGGGACAAGTTGTTCTAGGGTCATTTGGAAACCATTCCATGACCGAGCTCTTGTTGTTCTAATGCTTGAACAGGTGCATAGCAGAGGCAGAGCAGGAATATCAAGACATGGTCATATGCTTCAATAAAAAATTTGATTTGCGCTCCGACATAAGTAACTTGAAGAACCAAATCAATACTACAGATCCCGATACAATGCAATGAAATCCTCCTCGATGAGCCTGTGCTGTGATGGCCGATGATGCTGTTTGGAATGACTACATAAAGGTGCATCATTAATGGAAAATCTACATTTTCAAATTGCATAAAAAGATTTTGAAAGTCATGGATCCTTTAAACTCTCTAAAACATGCAGAAAAATATATCCACTGCATCTTATGGAGACAAAGTGTGGCCATTATTTGAAGACCTTCAGACCATATGTGAAACTGCAGACAACAATGGTCATCCTCCATTCACGAGCCACTCATTTGAGTCCGGTGAAAATGATGCAATGATTGAGGGCGGTGGTGGAATGGATACCGAACCTAAAGCAGGACTAACACGTTCTAGGGGCTGTTGGAACGCGTCCCATGACAGAGCCTTTCTTGATCTAATGGTTGAGCAAATGCGTAACGGGGCAAGAGAGGGTAGTGGTTTTAGAAGAGAAGCATGGCTAAACATGGGCAAATGCTTCAATATGAAGTTCAATCTGGACTATGATGTGAACCATTTAAAGAACAGGTTCAGGTATTACAGGACACAATATATGACTGTGAAGACACTTGTTGATCAGAATGGATTCAGTTGGGACAGCGCCACTCGTACAGTGATGGCTGATGATGCTGTTTGGAACAAATATATAGCAGTATGTAATTTATGGTTGGTTTGGATTTCTGTTACTATATTAGTAAGATTATAGTTTTTTCAATTTCTTGTTGAGCTAGTCATAGTGATATCAATGTGCAGGAACACCCAACTGCGGAGATCTATAGAGGGAAAGCATGGCCTTTATATGAAGATCTGCAAATAATATTTGGCTCTATCACCATTGGCGGGCGACTAAAAATTGAAGATCGCCAAGTGAATTCCAGAGTAGGTGAGCCACCAACTTTATGCACCACGTTCAAGGATCCAATATGTTCTCCAGACTCCAAACACTTTGAATTATCACAACCTGCTCGAAAACAGCCCAAATTATTGATGAGCTTGCGAAGAGTGAACCGTCGTCAGTCAAAAGTGGATGGCTTACAAGCTGCATTGAACAGAATCGCGGAGGCTTCGAGGTTCAGGGCATCAATGAGGGCAGAGTCTATGAGGGAGAAATGGCCGATAGAGAGGTGTGTGGCGGAGCTCAAGGCAATCGAAGGATTAGAGGTGGAGCTTTTCGTGAAGGCATTGTTCGCGTTCAGGGATGAATACAATCGACGCGTGTTTCTGTCGATTGATGGCACCCTGAGAGTCACGTGGTTGAGGGCGGTTTGTCGGGATGTGTTTCTGTAGGGGTTGGTCTGTATTATATATAGAAGTGCATGCTTCAGAACCATGTCAGTGGATGAACCAGAAATAGTAGAGCTTGAACTTTTTTTTCTGGTTCATATGTTGATGTGGTTAAATATTGGAATGGAGAGTTTATGTTGTATGAATTCAACTGATGTTGCTTAACTCCGTCTGAGCTAATTATGATGAATGCAGTATTAATAGATGAAAAAAAAGATTGCATTATCTTGTTCTCCATTTTAGTCCATCATTAGCATTTGTTCAGGTTGTGCATCTTGCAAGCTTTTCACTTATATATATATTTATATAATATTTCATTTCTTTATGTGATAAATACATTCAATTCACTGGAGTCTATACTTCATTTTCTATAAACTCATATGAAGTGTATGCCTTGAAAAAAAATACGTGGAAACTACAAAAGAAACTGCATAGAATACCGCAATTTTTTCCCCTTAAAAGTCAATTCGTCCAATATCTAGGGTGCCTTCATTACCAACACTCAAAAATTCATAATTTTTTCTGTAGTGCTATGAGATTATTTTCCATATATTGGCAGTAAAAAACTATTATTAGCTAAAGTATACTATGGGATGTGAACAATGCTTGCATCAAAAGGTCTTTCAGGTACTGTGTTCACACTGGAAGATATGCAATACCTATTAAAAATAAAATCTATGAAATTATACATAGATGGTTAGAAGAATAAAAGACATGGGTTCACCTGCTATATAACAAATGTTCTATCAGATGCGTGGCTAGATTTTTATTCTTCCTAATCCACGTATAACTTCAGCATTATTTTATGTAATGTGATGAACACACACTATAATATAAATAAAATCTGAGCAACAACATTGGAACTAATGGCTAGATCTTCTCCAACATTGCAGTTTCACGTCCAAGAGATATCCCCTGCAAAAAAAGCCATCATCATTAGACAAATTGGATTAAGGAAAATAAACAGTACTGAAAATTCTGTTATACATAAAATGACCAATTTCAATATATCAAATGATCTTCACATTTGGAAGCAAAAACTAGCATATTTACTTGCACATTTATCGGATAAAGTAATAGATTTGCCAAACAAAGGATGATTTCATTTATATATACATCCATAAAAGCTCCCTAGGTAGGTTGATATATCGCAGGATTTTCATCAATCAAGCGCGATAAAAAATTACGTATGGTGGAATGATAGGAAAATTTACCTTTAGTTGACCATCCTTTAAGAAAACACATCTTGATGTGACTGATTGCCCACAATCTAGTAACCATCCAACCTCGAACGATGTTTCATCATCCTCCCTCTCCTTCAGTGAGCACCATAACTGCTTTGGAAGCAATACAAGTCCATCTTTATTTCTGACTGTGTTTTGTGGCTTGCCATTGGCTAGCTCGCAAATAACACCCTGTCAAGTTTGAAGTTAATCACAAACTACATAGCAGCACCTCACAACCAGGATACAAAACGTATGAACTATTTTAAGATTGATATACATAATCTGATGAAATGTCAACAATTCTTATATGATGTGTGTATTGACCAACATATCTGGGTAGCATTTTATGTGCCTACTGAACTTTGGCAGTCATGTGGTTGTCTTAATAAAAGCACAATTAAGGTTCACAACAACAGCAGCCAGAGGCTGATGTTCAATTGTATGATGGTGAAAGCATTTGTGTTAATGTAGCATGTGTACTCACATTGTAGCAAAGATGCAATGTGAGTAGAGTGAATTTTATTTTGACCACATCATTTAGAAAGTGAGTAGAATTAATTGCTTGCATTTGACTTTTTCAGTTTAAAATGAAACTACATAATCAAGTTCATGTATTATTCATACAGGCCATTCTCAGAAAATTTCAATAAGTGTGAAAAAACTTCAGTTAACTACTTCATTTCTGAAACAATTAAAGAAGAACCATATTTACTCACTGCTTGAACACTTTGGAAGTTGACTGAAATGTTCAAACCTTCCCACTTTCCCGAAACTTCTGATTCTTTTAAGGCGCTCGTTGAGGCAAAAGTTGAATCGCGGATGGCACATCCACCAAGTTGCTCTCCATTTCTAAATGGACCATACCACTGCTCACTGAAGACCTTGATGTTCTCCAACCTCATCACTGTTCCCTCCACGCGTACAACCTGAACTACCCTCACACGGGACTCGTGGTTTCCAGGGTCAACCAAGCAGTGCTCCAGTTCCAACACTCTGTATGCACCTTCATCTTTTAGAAGCCATATAGCCACATAAGAACCACTCCGGTGATAGGCAAAGGCATACACTTTGTTATTCGCACCACCCACATTCCTCTCATCTATTGTATATCGTGTTGCAGCATCGGCCTCACACCCAACTGTTGGGAGCAGCTTTATCAATTTGTAGAATAGAACAGGATTTTCTGTCTCAGCAAGAGTGGGACACTGTGTCTGCCAATCAAACACTTGAACCCCCCATTCTCTGAAGGCCTCTGGGACGACAGCCTCAGGAAGCTCAGTAGGTTTACCTTCAGTGGTGAAGTCTGCCCCATAACCATCCCATTCACCGGAAACGCGTTCAGCAAACTCTTTCCATCCTGAAAGCATATAAAGAATAAGGATAATGACATTAAACAACCACTTCATGAAGTGGGGACTTCTTTTGCAAGAATTCGCACAACATAACTGCAAAAAAAAAAAATGATGCAAACAAGACAATTGCAGCTCAAGTATTCAATTTTGCATCCAGAAGGATTTGTTTCGTGGCATAGAAAACATGCGGATAGGTTCCTCAATCCCCTGCTTTCGTCATAAAGCTATAATGCAGCTTCGCGAATAGGGGAATCACTATCTGATAAATTGCCTCTACAAAAGGAAATGAATGAGCTTACTTGCACGTCTTAATTTTCCCTGCATTAACGATGGCATGATGAGTTGATATCTAGTTTTTTGTGATTCCGTCATCTAGTCTATTATGGTCCACTGTGAAGAGCCCTCGCGAAAGAAACTCTCTCTCCTGACAACTAAATTTTCACTGACATCCATCTCTGAAACGAAGACAACAACTCAAAAATCATCTAAACAGCAGTCTCTCATTCAATTTTTTTTTTGTGTTTTCACTTCTACTATTATGAACATTTGATGAGAAGAGTCATTCCATGATAGATTGCTTTAAAAATGTTATTTTTTTCTATCATCTTCATTAACACATATTCCAATAATAAGCACTAAAGCAAGACAAAATCAAAATATACCCAGATAATAATGAAAAAAACCCATTAATCTACAACTGATTACAAGATTTCGGATGAATTAAAGTAAAAAAAAAGAAGCAACTTTAACTTCTATTTACATAAACAAGTTATCATTCGCATTGAATTTCCCTCTCTCTCAGAATTGCAATTGTTCCGCTTCAATTAAAACCAATAATTCTTTCCCAAAAGACAATTTTGTGACAGAAACCCCAAAGAAATCCAATTTAAATTCCCAGACAATCCGACTTTCTTTCCAACAAACAGAAAGCTCACCATCTGTGACTGAGTCCGATAACCGGTTCGGAACCTCCAGTTCGGACGCAGCCCTTGTAGCCGAAGCGGATACCGAGTTCGGCCTCCGAGACCGGAGCCCCCTCCGAATTGACGGCTGTGATGCGTTGTCTGAGAGGAATGAACGGTTCTTGAGGCCCAAGAGGGGAAAGTATCGATGAATTAAGCTCCGGTTGCCGGCGATGGTGTTGGGGGAGAGGAGAGACATCGCTTGCTCTGTCTCTCCTCAGAGCGAGAGAACACAACACGCAAAAGAAGAAGATTGAGAGGGTGCGTATAATGGATTTTATAATTATTGCTGTTACACATTTTTCTTTTTTAATCTGCCCCAATTATTGGAATATATTTACATTTTTTTATATAATTTATTTACATTTTTTTCAAAATGTATTTATATAATTATTGGAATATGTGTTTAATTTTTTTTATAAAAATATGCATTTCATTAGATAGGATATACTATTTTTGAAAAATTCAAAACACATATAAACTGTAATTGAAGTTGAAAATGGAATTCTATATAAACGTTATCTTTTTATTATATTTCACTAATTCTGTTATTTATTTGAGATATAAGTTATTTTGAAATAAATAATTATATCATTAGAATAAACAATTTTATATTTTGTTGTATTTTTAGTTATTTTTAAAACTTTTATTGATTGGTCCTCTTAGGATTGTACTATTCTGAAAGTTTTTAGGATTGTATTATTTCATTCAGTCTTTTCCATTATACATGAGAGTTCAAATGTCAAAATATCTTTCATAATCTTTATATAAATTAGTGGACCTTTTAAATCACCTAGCATCTCTTATAAATCCCTATGTGTCAAATATTTTTTCATTTTTTAAAATTCATGTTTATATAATATTCACATTTTATCTTTGATTTATTTATGAATTATTTAAAGATAAAAATTTCATTATTAAATACTCTAATGAGAATAAAACAATTAAAAATTTTATTAAATGAAAAATGATTTATTTCACTTAATTATCTATCTTGTAAAACTTACATAGATTATGCAAGAAATACTACAAAACATAAGAAAATAGTTTTTTTTAGAAAATTATGTCTAACTTTTTGTGCGGTTTGTCCACATCCCACTGTCTTTTTTTTTAAATTACATATTATTAAAAAAATAAAATACACATTAAAATATATTAGTTTATTTTTAAAATAAAAAAATAATATTCATCACACTGACAGTGCCTCTTTTTTTTTCCCAATAATCCATAACATGATTACAAGAATAACATACGTTCTACATTATTTCAAAGTCACATGTTACGCAACCATGGCTTAGCATAAACGAACCTGCTTCTTCCAAATAAGCAGAAATGCGATTCGGGTCACCCAAAAAGGGGAGTCAAAACTCAAAAGAGGGGAACGCAGAGACTCGGTGAGATTGTGAGAGATCTTCAGAGAGAAAGCAATGGGGATTGCAATATCGATGAAAGGGAAGCCTTTGGTGACGAAGGCAGCGGCTTTTGCGGTGTTCGTGGCGTATCCGGCCGTCATGGCCTACTACACCGTCACCGTCTACAAATACCCACTTAAAGCGAAGATCGACCAACCCAATTGATCGGATTCTGGGGGAGAGGAAGAGAGAGAGAGAGAGAGATCAGGTTTGTTTTTGTCAGGATTCGATTTTGATCCATGGTTAGGGTTAGGGTTCCTGTTTTCTTGAAATTCAAGTATTGGGTCCTGTCGGCCGTGCTTGATTAAGGGTTTTCCATATTGATCCGATGTTTTTTTTAGTCTTGTTGGTTTGATTGATTGTTTTTTCCAGATGTTCATTGATTCTTGAACTGGTACTCTGTTATTTTAATCTTTGATTGAAAACATGTCTTCATGCATTGATTGATGAAGCTTTTTTAATCTTCTGTTCTGAAGCTTATGTCTGATGCGTTTAATAGTCACCTTAAATCTTGAAGAGTCCCATTGTTATTTTTGCCTTGGTCGCCTCTGATATACAAATTCCATATATGCTGTAGAGATTTGAGGTTCATTATGTGGTTTTTCTGATTCGTTTATAAACAGTATCATTATTTATTTGGGTTTGCGGGATAATTATTCTCATATCCAATTTGTTGCGCTCATGGCATGGTGGTGACTTAGCTTATGCAATTGTTACATTCGTTCGAACAGTTAATTTCTATCATGAATGGGTGGATCCTGTTTATATTCTTTAATCTACTAAATATTCATTATTGCAAAGGTCTCTTGATTGGTTGTGTGTGTATTTGTATAGAAATAGAACTATTTAATTTTTAAAGGTTATTTATTTCTTTGTATCTACTCCAGTTGCACATTCTTTAGAATGTATGTAGGATTTGTTTTCTAGAACATGAACTCTAGCATTGAATCTAGATTGTACTTCTCTATATTGGTATGCCGAAAAAATGTTGTTTAAGCCTCTAACGGAACAATTAGCTTCGAGATTCCGACCATGCATTTGTAAGAATAAAAAGATGTTACAGCGTGCACATAAAGAGGGTGGAGATGGTGAAGTAGAAGAAATGGAAAATATTGACTTTGGTTTTGTAAATTATTGATTTGTCGCTGGTTAATATAAGGCGTGCATTTTCCTAAAAAAATTATGGCTTGTCTCGATTAAATTTTGCAGTAGGGGTATTAATAGAAATCAGAACCTGTTTATGTTGTGTTAACTGTTATATCACTCATTTTCTTGATTGAAGTTTTTAAACTCATCCTTTTCGAAAAACAGAACATGCTTCGTAGATTCTTAAATGTTCTTTTAAGAAATCCGATGTTTGATTTTGCTTGCATACTCTTCCAATTCATTACTTTTTAGCCAAGTTGGTTTTCTAATGGAGAGATGGATATAGACTAGCCTTCTTAATCAGAATTTTTAAAAAAATGTATGTAAAATCCACGGTAATCTAAATTTCATGCCATTGACACAAGCTATTCCCACTGTATGGTCACCAGTGAAACATTGAACTTTAGACTTGAACTCTTCTTGCCAGTTCTTTCTTTCTACTTTCTTTTCTCTTTTTAAGATATAGTAGGAACTCTACCACCAAATTCATTATAGAAAAATCAGGGTACAGATCCGAAAGGGAGAAAACAGAAAAAGAGGGCTTCAGAGTGGATGAGCAATCTATTTTATAACATCACGGTCTGTAAACTAGCAGATAACAGTCATAGATAACACTAAACAGATAGACAATAAATATGCGATATACCTCAGTCCTCCCATGCTCGATACATTCCTTATAGAAGCCCTACTGCATCCACCAAAACTTGCTTGTACAGAACTGTCCGTGGTTTAAGTATCCTACATGGCTCAGTAGATGCCAACATCCCTTCTTGGCTGTTGTTGGCATGAAAGTTGTATACCCTATTCTTGTGGAGACCGGATCAGGACTTGATCCGGTACGACGTGAAAATTGAACCGCATTACTTCTAAATCGAACTGCACAACTAATTGTTGGGTGTATGTTTCACTCTCTTATCAGATCCAATAAGCTATTGGAGAAAATATGAATTTTTAAGCATAATCAATATCCAATAGGAGAGTGAAATATATACCCAACAATTGGTTGTGAAGTTCGATATATAGGTGGTGCAGTTCGATTTTCACGTCATCCAGTTCGGTACTGACAGAACAGGACTGGATCCGGTCTCATTCTTGTGTTACTTAAGCATTACATCCTTGCCTTTTTGTCTAATACATTTCTAATAAATTTTACTTTCATTACAAGCCAATTAAAATATATTCAGATTGAAGTTCTTCTGTTGTCTGCAGGTGCAACAGCTGCCCGGGGGCTCGACATCTAGGAACTTCCAATGGTTTTGTAATAATTGATACATCCCTCTCTGTTTCGGTTCTTTTACTTTTCAATGTCAGTGAACATGTAATGATATTGTGGATGTTCTCCTATGGTTTGGTTTTAATTCAATGAACTGTACTTCTAGATTTCTTATTCAACCCAAACAGGTTCCTGTTTAAAATTGTCTGAGGTTTTGGTTGTCATTCTTCGAAAACAAGAGGTGGGGCTATGCCTCAGGTAGGTTTTGGATCATCTGTGGACAATGGTTTTTTTTTTTTTTTTTTTTTTTTTGAAGAAATCTGTGGACTATGGTTGTTCCTGATGGCTCTCATAAACCTTGGATCCATTGTTTCCAGGTTCTGCTAATTTTGGTTCTTCATTTTTTTTGCTTCCACTGTTATTTATCTTATGTGAAATCATGGTGGTACACCTTATGCGACTGATCTTGCACATGCATTCCCTAGAAATTTGAAAAACTAGTCCATTTCACGGTTCCAATCGTTGTCTGTATTTTTCATATTCTTTAAGTCATATATCTCGTATAATAAAATATATGTATTTATATAAAATTTGAAATATATGTAAGGTATATACTTCGTTATACTGAATACTGAATAGAGGGGTCTAACATTATTAAAGCTTATGAAATGATTTGAGTGTAACAGCTAATGGGAATAGGGATGATATATGTGTATTCTGAACTTACATTTGTAACAGTGTGTTCTGTGTGGTACAAAATGCACATGCTGAACACCATTTTGGATTTTGGAATGGAGGCTGCTATAACCACTCCACGAGTTATTCTATCCACCCTTTCTATTTAAATAAAAAAATTTGTTACTTACCCAACTCATCTCTATAAGTTTGACATTAACGATGTCTTTTGTATTTAAGTTGGTTTGATATTGATTATGTTTGGGACTAGAAGATTGTGCTTTAATTTATGATTGACGTGGTTACTATCAACAAATTGATGCCGGGTCGACTCTTATATTATGGACCCAAACTTATTTTTATAGTAAAATGTTAAAATCTTTGATGTAATCAAATTTTATTGAATTATAATGCTTTGTGATCCAATCACCAACATGTTTATCTCATAAATCTAAAAAATAAAAGTGAAATACACGTTGTTGATATATTACAACCAATGGCCAGATATCGCTTTGCTTGACTTTGTTCATAAAGGTCAGTGATTCATCCAACACATTCCAGCTCGCTGATGTTTTTGTCGGTTGGCGACATTGTAAAGAACAATCGCTCTACACCCAGATGAATATAAGTTATCATATACATGGTGTATTAAAACAGAGCAATTTTTTTATTACATCATGCATGTCGATTATAAACCAAGATTTTGTTTGTCTTTGATCCACTGGGTTCTCGATCAACATGGTAATGTCAAACCAACTTAAACACATAAAACATTGTTTATGTGAAAATGAAAATAAGGTTTGTTGTTCCCGATTGACATAATCCATATTGAATCATCTTAAACACATAAGACATCATCTATGTCGAATTAGTAGAATGAGTTAGATAAGTAACAAATCAATTTTTATTTAAAAAAAGTGTGGATAAAATAACTTGTGGGGGTGATTATAATGGCCCCGGGTTGGATTGTATTCATCAATCATTCAATTGTTAGAAATATATGTTGTATCCTTGGTGCCATTTGGGATGTGGAATAAGGCTCAAGTGGGGGAATAAAATTGTTTGTTTAACACAAATAAATCTAATAATTATGTCTAAATAAATTATCATAAATAATTTTAATGAGAGTTTGAATAGTCCATTTATAATTTATTCTTGTTTTCAGTCGGTCATATGAATAATGTAATATATATACTTATTATCTCAGTTGTATTTAGTTGTGAAAAACATAAAATATACATATTTAATTTGTATGAATAGATATATGATTTAGTTTTTACAGAAACACATATTTCATCGGCTAAGCAAGTATTTTTAAAAAAATCAAAATGTGGGAACTAGACGGACGGACCGTATCATTTCCCATAGTTTGTCCCTTGATATATTACCATGTAAACCCCCTTGAAAAACCGGTTAAAAAAGGACTTATAACTCCAACCAATTCCAGTGTTAATAAACCAGTTTTCAATGCATCTCATCATCTTGGTTCTTCTAAAAAATGTGTGTTCTGCATATATACATAATTTTGTAGGGGCTGTTATGCAAAAATCGCTGAAATAATTGGGGTGAGAATATGAGCCGCAACCCGACATCCGACAAGGCTATAAATACTAACCCCACTGAAAAAATCCACTGAAAATCGATACTGTGTTTTCTCAATCTGAGTGCTTATAAATAAGCAAACTTCCATTTCTTCGAGAGATTGTTTTAGGGTTTCTTTGGGATTTCGATATGAGGACTCTCTCCACGGCCTCGACTTCTTCATCTCTCTTCGCCCTCCATGGATTCACTTCTTCTTCGCGTTTCGAGGACACTTCGTTGTCTCTCCCGATCAGGTAATGCTGTTTCGGATCTGTTTTTTTAAGGGAGATTTGGACTTGTAGTGTTTGATTTGATATGAATAATCGTTTGTTGCGACAGCCGAGTTTTTCAGAGGCAAATCGGCTGGTCGAACTTGAGGTGTGTGTTTTTGCTCTCTTTGTGATAGCTTTTGTAGTTTCGGCAATGCTGATTTATTTTGTGTATCAGATGTGCATTTCTCAATTATCAATAGTTCATTAGATGATTTTAAACTCATGAAATTGGAACTCGCAATGATTAGCCCACAAAAATTCATTACTAGAAATTCATTCAAATTATACAACTATGGAAGAAATGACTCCGAAATGATCCCTTACATTACTTGATCACCTCAACCAAGTTGTAGTCCGCAGTGGGTTTCGTTTTGTTTTTGTCAATTTCTCAGTTAGGGATGCATTTTCAAAAAAAATCTCTTTATTGGCTAACCCTGTTTTCAGGAATGGTTGTCTTTCCACGAAGGGAAGAACGAAGAAGCTCAATAAACACATCATCATTTCTGCTGCAGGTCTATATATTTCTAGTACACTTTTCAGTTTTTTTTTTTATATAAGAGATGAGTTAATCATCCTATATCCATCATTCATTGTTCCTTTTTTTTCTGTCAGATGTTTGCTTGGACAGATCTGTGGTGGAAGCTGACCTTCAGAAGGAAGGTATGTGGTCTGTTCATAAATTTGGTGGGACATGTATGGGCACCGCCAAAAGGATTCAAAATGTCGCAGAGATCATCTTGAATGATGCTTCAGAGAAAAAGTTGGTGGTTGTGTCTGCAATGTCAAAGGTGACAGACATGATGTATAACCTGATTGACAAGGCTCAGTCACGGGATGATTCTTATGTAACTGCGCTGGACGATGTTTTTGAAAAACACAAATTAACAGCAAATGATCTTCTTGAAGGGGAGAGTCTTGCTTTATTCTTGTCACAGTTGCAGCGTGATGTCAGTAACCTCAAAGCTATGCTCCGTGCAATCTACATAGGTTAGAGCTGTTCCTATTTGTTAGTTTGCATGCATTCATTGTGAACTGCAAAGCTTCAATTGTGTTTTCCTCAGTTGTAGTCTATAACTAACATATACAAAATTTTGATGCAGCTGGTCATGCTACCGAATCTTTTTCTGACTTTGTGGTAGGCCATGGAGAATTATGGTCTGCACAAATGCTGTCACTAGTCCTCAAAAAGGTTCGTTTGGTGTTTTCGTCTTTTAAATAGCTCATGGACTTTCAGAGGTGTCAATAACAATAAATCATTATCATTTTCCTTGGAGCAGCGTGGAAGTCAATGCTCTTGGATGGATACGAGAGAAGTCCTTATTGTGAATCCCACAAGTTCCAACCAAGTGGATCCTGATTTTGTAGAATCTGAGAAGAGACTCAATAAGTGGCTTCCTGAACATCCAGCTGAGACAATCATCGCCACTGGCTTCATTGCTAGCACGCCCAAAAATATCCCCACCACATTGAAGAGAGATGGAAGTGACTTCTCTGCAGCCATAATGGGTGCTCTGGTGCGCGCTCAACAAGTCACAATCTGGACTGATGTAGATGGGGTTTACAGTGCGGACCCTAGAAAAGGTTTGAATTTCTGCATCACAATCTCATATTGCATATCAAAATGTAGCTTTGTGTTTATACCTTGTGCACAATTAATTTACATGCCGGAGTTGCCTTACAAAATGCTATGATATGTGAAAAAATCGTATAACTGAGACCTCTATTTGTTTGGATAGAAGGGATTTGGTTTACCTAATAGTGGTTCACATCTGCAGTTAGTGAGGCAGTGATATTGAGGACTTTGTCATATCAGGAAGCATGGGAAATGGTAATCTGGTTACTCTTTTTGTATGTATTAATCTAAAAAATTGCAGTAACTGAAGTATATTAACATCGATTTTTTTTTTCAGTCATATTTTGGGGCAAATGTTTTGCATCCTCGCACTATCATTCCAGTGATGAAATACAACATTCCTATTATAATTAGAAATATCTTCAATCTATCTGCTCCTGGAACAATGATCTGTCAGCTACCTACAAAAGAAAAGGGGGATGATGAGGGATTGGAGTCTGTTGTGAAAGCTTTTGCAACAATAGACAATTTGGCCCTGGTGAATGTTGAGGGGTGAGCCTCCTTCCAAAATTCTCTCTAATGTCTGTTTCATGAGAAGTAGCTATCTCAGCGTTGCTGATGTGAAATGATGTAACGTGCCTCCACTATACAATTTCTTCTAGATTCTTAGTACCTGAAAGTACGAATTTTCCCTGTTCAGCAGTCATGACTTCTTCATTCGAAAATACCATTAATGTGGCAGATTCGAAGGCGTATATATTGAAATTTATTATTCATTTCAATTTTTGTTTTATTATTCCAACATGGCATATTATTTAATGCAGAACTGGCATGGCTGGTGTTCCTGGCACAGCCAGCACTATTTTTTCTTCCGTGAAAGATGTGGGAGCTAATGTTATAATGATATCCCAGGTACACGTGTCCAATTGGTTAGAGCATTTCTTGATTTCTAAGTGCATCTTCTGTTATGTGGCTGACTGTTCAGCATTATGCAGGCCAGTAGTGAACATTCTGTATGCTTTGCGGTACCAGAAGAGGAAGTGGATGCAGTTGCCAAGGTTCTGCAGGCTAGATTTCGCCAGGCACTGGAAGCTGGCCGTCTCTCTAAGGTTACTGGTCACTGATTTATGGCTCTTAACATTATATAATTTTGGAAAATGTTTTACATCCTAGAAGAAACTGTCATCCGCTGACATCCGCTGGAAAACCACGCTACTGGTTACCTGTCTTCGTAGCTCTTTACAGATGTATCAAGTTTATTATGATTGTCAATAAATTTCCTGTTGGAATTTGAATAAATCATCTCTCATGATCATATTCTAATTTTGAAGATTACGCCAAGAAAAATCAATAGGTTAATCTATGCATTACTGTTCAACTTTGTTTTTATGTGGCCCTAAACACATCCTCTTATTTTGAATATTGATTACATGGTGCCTTTTGCATTATTATGCCATTTTAAAACTATTCAGGTGTCTTTAAAAAAAAATCTGCATGCTGATTCTTTTTCCTCTCTTCACTGTTCAACTCTATCAGGTTGAAATTATCCGTAATTGTAGCATATTGGCGACGGTTGGCCAGAGGATGGCTAGTACTCCTGGAGTTAGTGCTAATCTTTTTGATGCACTGGCAAAGGTATCTGCATATCTCTGAGCTCTTTTCTTTGATTTTGATCATTGTAGTCCATTTGTAAATATCATGAATGTAGTGCAACTGTGTTAGGCATATCACTTGTGTAGAAAAAATATATATTTTATATGGAACAAACTTATGAATTTTAATATTTTGTAGTACTACTTGTTTGCAATTGACTGCGAATGACCCTCCATTATTTTCTTTCAGGCCAATGTTAATGTACGAGCCATAGCTCAAGGCTGTTCCGAGTACAACATTACTGTGGTTATACAGGGAAAAGACTGTGTAAAGGCTTTAGAGGCTGTTCACTCAAGGTTTTATCTATCAAAAACAACTCTCGCTGTGGGCATCATTGGACCTGGATTGATTGGTGGCACACTACTTGATCAGCTGAGAGATCAGGTGCCATATTAGATGGATTTATGCCTTCGTCTTTCTTTTTGCTGTATTCCTAATTAAATTTCAATCCTTGGAAGTGTTGAGCTTTCTCAAATAGCTTGTGTTGTTTTTTCTATAAAAAAAAACAAAGGAAAAGAAAAGAAAGGGGGGTGGGGGGGAGAGAACTCTTTAGCCTACTAATCATATCCTACTAATAATAACTAGATTTCAACTGCATCAGATTTTAAATCCTGTTGTGTTCTTTAGCCTCACTCTCACCTAATTTAATGCTGAGATTTGCTGATCTAGGGCATAGCAGTTGGAACGGTGAATGCTTTGATCCATGCAACTCTGCAAAATTATCTGAATATTTTTCCCTTGGTAGTGCAATAAGTTATTTGGCATTCCTCTAATTACTTTGATTACCACTGGGATTTTAACAGTGTCAGTAGATGTTAATTTGCTTTCAATTACATGCATTATTATGGTTCACATGCTTCCATTACCTGCAATGCTAAATTTGAAAGTTCAGCATCCAGTTTTAGTGCTCAAGTGTATATATTCACCTTTCAACTGATTGCATGGAACATTCTCTTGGCAGGCAGCAGTACTGAAGGAAGAATTTAACATTGATTTGCGGGTTATGGGCATCACTGGTGCGAGGACGATGGTTCTGAGCAACTTGTAATTCAATTTTTCTCTAATTTTAGTAATTTAGCTTTATTTCCTGTTCAAAGCTTAGGATATAATGATATTCAGTTAAAAAATGGCTTTGATTGTATGCTCCCAGTGTTCCACATGTTGTAGTCATACATATATCTTTACAAAAGCTCCAATAGGTTTATACAAAGACTGGTGAATGAGGCCCTGTGCTTAATTCAGCATCAATAATTATAGTAGATCTGCTTTATAATCCCAAATGGGATCAAAGAGTACAATTGCAGCCACATCACATAAGAAACTGCAGTTGTTTCGATGTCACAAGTAAAAATATCGTTGCAGATTGCATAAGGGCCCAAAGTCTCCATTTGGAACCTTGATGTTTTGTGCTGCTTGTTTCTCAGAATGATTAATTAGGCCTATTACCTGCCCTTTCTGCCCGCTCAATTAAGAAGATGATTTAGGTTTTTCTGTTAATGTATCCAATACATACTGATTAGGATGGCGTACTCTATATGTCGCAGTCACAATATTTTCAGTTGTGATTGTCTTCTTTGAACTTCAGTCTTTCATGAATTGTGATATATGAACTTTTGCATGATCAAATATCAACTAAATATTGAGTTTATTGCATTCCTTATTAATACATTGAATTTCTTTTAGGGGAATAGATCTAACCAGATGGAAAGAACTTCTAAAAGAGGAGTCCGAAGTGGCTGACTTGGAGAAATTTGCGCAGCATGTACACGGAAATCATTATATCCCAAATACTGTACTAGTAGATTGTACAGCTGATTCAGATGTTGCCAACCATTACTATGATTGGTTATGCAAAGGGATCCATGTCATCACTCCAAACAAAAAGGCGAATTCAGGACCACTTGATCGGGTAAACCTATATTTGTGTAGATCTGTGGATGGTCTGGTTTGAGTTTATTGTCCCATTGAAAAGAATATATTTATGTTCCTATCCGATCTTTTGTTCATCTTATGAGCCAATTAATTCAGGTGGTTATATTCACCATTAAATAAACATTCTTCACTGACAACTGCCATTACATTGAGAAAATTATAAAGCAGCCAGGACTTGTATTATAAATTGTTTACAAGACAATTTCTCAAATTTCCAGACATATGAATCTGCTTGTCCATTCGTATATGATTTCCAAATTATAATCATCAATTACCCCTATTACTGAGATTTTAACTGGTTAAATTGTGAGTTATTGCTGCATTTTCTTCTGCTTTTCCTTTTCTGAATTCCAGAATTGTCTCCATAGCAAATTATGGTGCATTCTGAACTTATGCTGGATGTCAAAATCTGGTCAGCCTTTTTGAGCAGAGCTGACCAGTACAAATATGGTTCCTTATACACTAAACCATGTTTAATGTAAATCAGAATTTTTTTATTGACTATCCATCAAAAAATGGCAGTAAAATTTCATATTTTTTTGCCACACTTTTTCGAAACATATGTAAGTAATATTAATTGCTTGTGCTATGACCTCTGTATGATTGCTCCTTTCTGTTGTATTTCTGATTTATGTTTTCTGCTGCTTCTGCTGATTAACATGCATGGTTTACAGTATTTGAAGTTGAAAGCCCAACAACGGAGTTCGTACACACACTATTTCTACGAAGCAACTGTTGGAGCAGGTCTCCCAATCATCAGCACCTTGGGGGGGCTCCTTGAAACCGGTGATAAGATTTTGAGAATTGAGGGCATTTTTAGGTTGGTTGTTAAACGTTTGTGATCAATCCATCCAATAATTGAAGAGTCCATGTTTTAAATTATGATGAACACCCTCTCAATGCCAGAAACTACAAAACAAGGCCCATTGTACATTTTCTTTGCCAATACTGATGCTTTTAAGCATTTAATATCAGTGTTCTGTGAAATTAATAGATTTTTTTTGGCTTATAAACTTGTTCTGTTGTCTCTGTTGTCACAGTGGAACTTTGAGTTACATCTTCAACAACTTCATAGAGTCACGACAATTCAGTGATGTGGTAGCTGAAGCAAAGCAAGCTGGATATACTGAGCCTGATCCAAGGGATGACCTCTCTGGATCAGATGTTGCCAGAAAGGTAAGTCACTGTCTGGTTTTCTCCATTAAAACTATCACTTAGCTGCTAAACTATCCATTTCCCACTGAATACATGCTTATCAACTTATGATTTATTTTACCAGCCTCTTACCAGTCCTGTTTGATGGGCATTTACCATGCAATCACCTCCAAACATTTTCAAAATTCGAAGTTACTTGTGATGCCATTTGTAGGTCATAATCCTTGCAAGAGAATCAGGTTTGAGGCTAGAGCTTTCTGACATACCTGTGCGGAGTCTCGTACCAGAACAATTAAGGGTGAGAATTGTTTAGAATGCATACCTAGGTCTCTGAGTTTAAATCTTCCCAAGCTTACCTGATGCATAAAGTTTGTGAGCAATTATGTGCATCTGGTTTTTTTTTTTTCAAACATTAAGAAAAAAAATTAATACTGAGGTTCCTCATCACCAAAAAAAAGGTATTCATACTTGGTTTATGGAACTCAGGGTTTTTTTTTAAATGTAAGAACTTGTACTTGGATGTAAATGCAGACAATCACATCAGCTGAGGAATTCATGCGAGAACTCCCAAAATTTGATGCTAACATTGCAAATGAACGTCAGGATGCGGAAGCTGCGGGTGAAGTAAGTTTTTATTTCCCATTTGCCATTAACATCTTTTATGAATTTTTTTCTAGTGAGTATTCAATCACATGGATTATGTACAGGTGTTGAGATACGTTGGAGTGGTTGATGTGGTGAACAAAGAGGGTCGTGTGGAGTTGAGAAGATACAAGAAGGAGCACCCATTTTCACAGCTCTCTGGGTCCGATAACATCATCGCTTTCACAACCATGAGATACAAGGAGCAGCCACTGATCATCCGGGGACCTGGGGCTGGGGCACAAGTCACCGCGGGCGGGATATTCAGTGATATACTGAGATTAGCCTCCAATCTTGGCGCGCCTTCATAGTAAGTCAGTGAATGATCGATTTAACTTATCATGTTTATTTTTGCTGAGTTTCAGAATCCAGATCGCTATAAGGTGGATCTTCAGAAAATAATGTATGCGGCAAGGCTTGTAGAATTATGTGATCTTGTTCAACTTGTTCAACAAAACATTTCATTGAAGTTTTTTTTACTCCCTTGGCACAAATAAGTGGGTGCTCTTTGTTCCTTGTTATTGTATGGTAATTTTCGTTTGGAATTCATTCAGCATTTTTAAGTATAAAATGACTTTAGCTGGATGTGGAGGTTCAGATCCAAGTATTAGATTCGTTGGGGTTAGTTTGGTAAGGGGTTAAACTTTTAAAGATAAGTTGTCTTAATTTTAAGGGATAAAAATTTATTAATTTTGTTCATATTTACATTTGTCAAATTAGGACAAAAGATGGGGGATAAATGTTATCTCATCCTTTAGGTGGAACAAAATATTTTTATTTTCATTTCAAAATTAGGATAATCCTCTACCATTTATCTTGATTATTTTTTATATTAAAATGAGATAATCTATTCTTTCACTCACTTATCATCATAGTTATCTCTAATTTCCTTACTTATCTCTTTGTTAAACCAGCCATCAGCAGGGGAGTGTGATGTGGACACCTAATTCTTTGAGAAAGGGGATATTTCCTAAAATGGGTCATTCTTTATAAATTGTTCGATTCAATTTATAGTTTACATGAGCTTAGATGCAATGTGTCATTTTTAGTTCAATAGGAAAGTTGGTTAGTTTATTTAATGCTAGCAAAACGAGTTCGTCACTCTTGCTTAATTAGGGTCATGGGTTTTTCATTTTGGGAAATGTGATTAGTCAGTCTGATCCAAGGTGTTTAAATACAATAGTATGTTGATGGCTACTGACCAACGTTAATATAATCCAGTTTGTGAATGTTACTTTTTAAGCAGAAGTTTTGTCTAATTATTTGTCAAGGTGATATTTAGGTAGTGTTTGAAAATGCATTTGAAAAATACGATTTTTTGTATATAACAGTTTAATAAAATTTTAATTTTTAAGAAAGATCACTTTATGTTTTTAAAAACCATATTTTTATGCCAAAAGGTTAAATGAATTTTTAATTAAGTTTTTTTTATATTCCAGAGTCAGTTTAATAATTTTTCATTTTTTGAAAATTTATATAAAATCACGTTTAAAGTCATTTTTAAACATCAACTCAGGTGCGCTTGAAAATGCGTTGGAAAAAATATGATTTTGAATAAATTATTTTAAATAAACTTGATTTTTAGGAAGATCATTTTTTACATTTTATTATGTATTTTTTGTATTACAAGCTGTAAATAACTTTTTGATAATAATTAATCTTGATTTTCATATGTTTGAAAACATATTTTATGCAATTGCACCTTTTAAAAAAGTAACAACATGTGAAAGTGTTTTAAAAAAACTACTTAGGCCATTTTCAACCCTTACTCAAACTTATACTCTAATTTCACTAAAAATTTGAGTAAAAAATTCATTTGATGTAATATATCTATAACCATCACTTTATATTTTACGTAAATCTTTTAATCAGATTCATTGATTGCTTTGAAAATGTGGAGTTGAAAAAAAAAACTATTGGATATTTGGGTAAAGGTTTGAGTTTCCTTTAATTTGGGTAAAAGTTTGAGTTTTCTTTAATTTGTGTAAAAGTTTGAGTAAATAACAGAAGAATTTTTTAAATAATTTTTACTCAGATTTAGATTTGGATACACATTAAATATAAAATTAGAGATACTTTTTTTTTAATTATCTAAACGGGATGAGAACCCAATTGGAAACAAAGCATTACAAAGATGGATAGATTGGAGATGCGGTGCGTTCGGTTGCATGACAGCAAAACTAATTCTACAAGAATCTGAGTTTAAGAGTCCGTTAAAAAACACATATGAAAAATAAGATTTTGAATGAAGTGGCTTAAATAGACTTGATTCTTGGAAAACGGATTTTTTTCGCTTTTTAAAAATCAATTTTTTATACTAAAAGCTGAAAGTAACTTTTTAATTAAGCCCGCTTTTTAAAATGCATTTGACAACACTTTTTTACTTTCCGCTTAATTAAAAACAAACTCGCTTTAAAAAAGCGAAATCAAACCACCCCCCAAACTTTTAAAAATCACAGATTTTGAGTGTTATTTATCTAAAATCTGTCTAGAAAAAATTATCATGTTGTGAATTAAGTAAATACATACACATAAGTATACATAAACAAAACATACAAGCATATAGAGAAGAGAGGTAGAGAGAGATTTCTTATTCACTAATGTTGGTTGATTGTGAAATACATGAGAGACCCCTCTATTTATAGGGTGCATGAAGGAATTCTAAAGGTGAGAAGTTACAAGTTCATAGAGGTGAGAGAGTACATAGTGGGGCGATTAATAGTGAGGGTTATGAAGTAGAATTAGAAGAGTTATGGAGTTAAAGAATGAGGGAGGTTATGACTAGGATAAGTGATGAATATTACTGTATTTACAACATATCACAGTAAAATTATTTAACTATACGATGTCTACCGACACAAAAGCCACACTCCATGCAACCAAATGTCCCCTCAGTATTCAAAATTTTATACACGTGAGTGCCACAACTATGATTAGTTGGCCTGAGAGCAAATAAGTCAGCACACGGAGGACTCGTGGACTCGTCACTGCAAAACGGAATCAGAGAACGTGGTGGCGCGCCTGAATTCCCCCCAACGGCTATATTTCCCCAAAACCACCGACATTTCTAACGGTAACTCCCAAAACCCCTCCTTTAACCTCCCCTTCCCCCTATCAAATCCCGCCCTCACATCATCATCACCTCCAATCTTCCCCTTCTTCACAACAATGGATCCTTCTCCAATCAATGTCCAGATCGTCCACAAGTCCTCCTCCGACAAGCTCCTCCAGAAATTCGCAGACGCCGCCCCACCGAAGCCCGAACCACGGAAGCTCGCGCTTCACAAGCGCTCCAGGCCTTCGTCACTCCGCGCGAGGGAGAGCTTCGGCGGCAGCCCCAGGAGCAGGCGGCACTCCGGCGGAGGCCTCGTCTCCCTCCTCCCCCCACCGCGGCCGTCGTCGGCCCGGAAGTCCGCCGTCCTCCGCCGCCTCGGGATCCGGCGGTCCGAGATCGGGGCGTTGGAGGTCGCCGGTGTTGGGCTCCTGTTCGCCGCGCTCGAGAAGGTAGGGTTTCTTTTCCTTTGGATCCACTCGGACCTGGTCAGTACCATTAGTATCGAATTACATCGAACCAATAATTGATCGTGCAGTTCGATTCATAAACTGTGTAATTCAATGCTCATCGAACCAACTGAAGTTAGTCCTGATTAGATTCACACTCTTTTGAATTCGCCCAAAAATGAGCAATTTATTTTAAAATAAAAAAAATAATTTTTGAATCGTTTGATTGTACAGACATGGAGAAAGTCGGTGCGCGGGGCGTCAAAGATGTTCGTTGAAAGACATCGAAGCGGACACGTTCGACTCATAAGCGACATTGTTTGAAATTGTTGTTACACGATATTTTTTTTAAGTCCTAGTTCTCATCCATATGTATTAACAGAAAATAATCAGAGCATATGTTCACATTAACAAAACATATGCTTCGATTATTTTTACTCATATTGTTTATGATTGTATCTATGCAATTAATTGTAATATGTGCCTCAAATAAAAAAAAGTGTTACCTTATTAGATGAGGTATATCAATTTAATAAATTTAAAACTCGTGTAGCTGAAATTCAGGTCAGAAAAGAGACTGTACGTAACATTATCTTTTTTTAGATGAGGTTTGTATTTTTTTTCAATGCAATTCTTTTGTTCGGGATTTCGGCGAATAAGTATTCTGTACTCGTCACTGTTCGCAAATGTGATGAATAGTGTATCCGCTGTTTGGGTGACTGTACAACTTTGGCTATGTCGGGGACTCGGGGGGTTATTTATTCCTGATTAATTACACCCCAGATCGGCGTATCGACTGGGATTGGAATCTTTTATCACGTGCCGTCCAATCACTTTTTTATAAAGGCAAAACAAACTTTTTTATTTTTCGGCACAATAAAGAGAGACCGATATTATATATATATTAATTTATTAGTAAAAAATCCCGACCTGAGTCGGTTTACAGTGTATGGTTTTGGTTTTGTAATCGTGAGGGTTACCATCCGTCCGATCTCAATCGGACGACTCAACACGTTCGCAATAAAGACGTATTTGGTAGCCACGTAAGCATTCCAGGCGTTGTCTTAGTGGGTCCCGCTCATTCTCCTGAAAAAGACATTTGTTCCGATCTTTTTTAAATATCATAAACACCCACAGATTTTTATAAAACATCGAAACTGCCACTGAGGGTGCGGCGGACAAATGAGAAAGGACTCCAACGGTAACTAATATTCCCACGTAATTTTTTTTGTCCGTCGTGGAACGGCTACATATCTCCGCTTTTGAAATTTGAAACCACTACCCATCCGTCAATATTACCAGAACACCCCTGTAAACGTAGTTTTCACAGCAGTAAAAAGGGTATTTTAGTCATTTTCCGGGTAAGAGAGACGTGAGAGAGGGGACCAATTAAAAAAGTAAGGTTATTTTGGGAAAACCGATCTCCTCAGACGAGGACCCACAACGCCAATGAAAAGGACCTCTCCCGACTCTGCAGCAAAAGATTGCTTGAAGTCGCAGCACAGTCTCTTTCTCTCTCTCTCTCACTCTCGTTTCACAGCTAGGGTTTTGTTAAGATCACAATGATTGGTCTCCGAAGCCCTCACTCATGTCATCTGTAATGGTGATTTCGATCTACCACTTTTTCAAACCACAGGCAAGCCCTTTAAAGTCAGTCATGGACTTTCTTTTGTTCGGTTGCAGTTGTTTTTAAGTTCGATTAGGGCTTTTTTTTTGTTTTCTGGATTTGCAGTGAATTTGATCGTGTTTGTTGTGAGTTGGAGAGAACGTGAACATGTCTTCGAGCGGTAGGAGGACGGACCAGCAGCCGCAGCGGCGGATACTGCGGACGCAGACGGCGGGAAACCTAGGAGAGGCCATCTTCGACAGTGAGGTCGTCCCGTCTTCCCTTGTCGATATCGCTCCGATCCTCCGTGTCGCCAATGAAGTCGAGGCCACCAACCCTAGGGTTGCCTATCTTTGTAAGCCCTCCACGCTTGCCCTCTCTTTTTAGTGTTTTTTTTAATGATGTTTATGATTTGGTTGAACTGTGTATATTAACGGCTGATTTGCAAGGGTGCTGTTGATTGTGGAGGTTTCCTAATCAAGATGGCAGAATAAGAAAGATTTTTGATATGGTGTTTTGAAAGGGATTCGTTTATGTGAGATTTTAGGAGGAGAGTGAATGAGCCAAAATATAATTAAAACCAATAATTGATAGAAGGAAAAGTGCTTCATTACCATGAGAAATTTTATATGAGTACAATTTCTCATTATAGTCAGGCCAAAAGTTTCATCAGATATATGTGATATTGGGTATTTTGCGAAAAATTAATAAACCTAGGACATGGTCTTATAATTCGAATGATCTATCTTGGTGATTTGGGTATTTTGAGAAAAATTAATAAACCTAGGAACATGGTCTTATAATTTGAATGGTCTGTCTTGATGATATGATAAAAAAAAGAAGAAGTGATGAATACATTTGATATTTTTGAGCTTAATAGAAAAGATGGACGAGAAACTTGTTTGCCTTTGTCAGCACACAATGCAAGTTCGAATAGTTGGTTGAATCGACAATACAAAATGTGGGTAAAGCTATGGCACACAGCCAAGAACTGTCTTTTAAATTATTTGACATTAGTTTATGTGTCAGGGCATATTGGTTCGAAATATATTTGTGCGCTTGTCTATATTTTTTTGCCTATCCATCTGTCACATTTCACCATTTGTCTTCAGTTTTTATTGAGTAGTGGTTTTGTTGTGGCTTTAGGTCGATTCTATGCATTTGAGAAGGCCCACAGATTGGACCCAACTTCAAGTGGACGTGGTGTTCGTCAATTCAAAACAGCACTTCTACAACGGTTAGAAAGGGTAATTTCTTATCCTATTGTTTGATGTGTGAATAATGCATTGGATCCCGTTAAAATTCCAATATAAGCGTGCTTACCAGGATGTGTGACCACTTGGGAAATCCTTGTGTTGTTGCTTCCCTCAGAAGTCCTTGTGTTGTTGTTCTCCTAAAATTCTTATTTCACAAAGAGTCTTATGTGGCTTTGATGTTGTTATGTATGATATGAGATCTTGAACATGGTTCCATGATACTTTGTGGCCCCACTTGGATGATTATATTGCATCCGATGATATAGGGAAACAAATGAAGTCAAAATGAAGACTTTGGAATCTCTTCACCTTTATCGCCAGGATGTATGATATATGATACTGTCACTGTTGTGCAATATGGTGAATGACTCACAACAATTGCACTTTTTTTTGGTTAAAACAGTAGGAACCTTTATCGCCAGGATGTATGATATATGATACTGTCACTGTTGTGCAATATGGTGAATGACTCACAACAATTGCACTTTTTTTGTGGTGAATGACTCACAACAATTGCACTTTTTTTGGGTAAAACAATAGGAAAATGATCCAACTTTGATGGGAAGAGTGAAACAGAGCGATGCAAGAGAAATGCGGAGTTTTTACCAAAATTACTATAAGAAGTATATCCAAGCACTGCAAAATGCTGCTGATAAAGCTGATCGGTGAGTATAATCTTGGATAAGTTTATCCTACAAAAATGGAGTATTTTTTTTTATTTCAGAAGCTATTCTTGTGAAATTGTCCCCACAACACATTATTCATTTCTGATTTCTGTTTTTTAATGCATCCAGTGCTCAGCTCATTAAGGCACACCAGACTGCTACTGTTCTATTTGAGGTTTTAAAGGCTGTCAATCTAACACGAGATGTTGAAGTTGATAATGAGGTGCATGCAAATTTTAATCACTCTTGTGACTGGTGCCTGGTTCTTCATTCTTTCTTGATTTGTCTTGAATAAAATGATTGTTAAAAGAGTGAAAGCAAGAATCTGATAGCTAATCTAGTTTAAGAACCTACTGGCACATTTAGACATTTGATTCTTATTTTGTACTCTATATGTTCTGACACATGGCTTTTGTTTTAGATTTTGGAGACACACAGTAAGATTGCTGAGAAGACCGAGATATATGTACCATACAATATTCTTCCTCTTGATCCTGATAGTGCGAATCAGGCTATTATGCAATATCCTGAGGTCCGTATTAAAATTTCCTTCTTGCTGGCATTTTCATAATCCATCTAAATTCCTTGTTTCTCATGAAGCTTCCAGAGTTTGACAACCTTTTTTACTTTGAACATTGCAGATCCAAGCTTCTGTGTATGCACTTCGTAATACCAGGGGCTTACCATGGCCTAGGGACTACAAAAAGAAAGTTGACGAAGATCTTCTTGATTGGCTTCAGGCTATGTTTGGATTTCAGGTGAATTGAGTTGATTATTGGAACCCAAATCTCTTTATGCTTGCCTTAGAAACTTCTCATTACATATTTTCTTACTGCTATATTCTTTGTGTTCATTGTCATTTTATGTTTATTATTTTTATATATACACAGAAGGACAACGTGGCTAATCAACGGGAACACTTGATTTTGCTTCTTGCAAATGTTCATATACGGCAATTCCCAAAACCTGATCAGCAACCCAAGGTTACTTGTATAACTTGAAGTTAGTCTAGTTGTTCTGCTGATCATACGAGAGGCCTACACTTGTGCATAATTCTAATTAAAAATATATTGGATATGCAGTTGGATGAACGTGCACTTCAGGAGGTAATGAAGAAACTATTTAAGAATTACAAGAAATGGTGCAAGTTCTTGGATCGAAGGAGTAGTCTCTGGTAAGCAATTTTCTCTGTGTATATTTTTATCATTTTTGGTTAGATAGTGCAGTCAAGTCCCCTATGGTGCCTTGTTATCATGTTACCAAAATAAAGGTTTTTAGTTTCATCTGGGCATATAAGATTTTGGTGGTTAGATTGTGCCCGCCTTGTAGGAACTTTTTAAAAGGGACAAGGGAGCTGTGATCTTATATCATGCCGGGTACCTTGTGTTGTAGGGACTTGATTTAGGGAATGGGGTTGGAGGCTAGGCAGTTAACCCCCCCCCCCCCCCCCCCCACTGTAGGAGGTTTCCCTGTTTTTGCAATGCAATAAGATGATAGGTGATCTCTATGTTCATTTTAATTTATCATGTTTGTGTCAGGAATTACCTGCATTTATTACGTATGTACATTATTCGTTCAACTGAATTTCAAGTGCATTGATTATACTGTGTAATGCGATCCTGGAACCAGTTCACTTCGTGAGGTGTTTTTTGACATAATCTTGTCCATCAGTTGAGTTATGTTAAGCAGCTGATTGAAATAATTTTCTTTAGTCTGCCAATGGCTCTTCTCGATTTTTTTGAGACCTGCCATACCCACCCATATTAAATGATACAAGATTTGTTGTTGGTACTCAATCGTTTTCCTCAATCACTAATCCATATTATATGACACAAGGCTTGTTGTTGGTACTCAATCGTTTTCCTCAATCAGTTATGATGTCCAACTATATGGTTAATATTAATTGCAGGTTGCCGACTATTCAACAGGAGGTCCAGCAACGCAAATTGTTATACATGGGACTTTATCTTCTTATTTGGGGTGAAGCAGCAAACTTGCGTTTTATGCCAGAGTGTCTCTGCTATATCTATCACCATGTATGTTACAAGTACAAAATGTTTACATCTGCTATTATGCAACTTTTTTTCTTAGTTCCTTAAAAAAGTGAAGTGCTTCTGACCATAACATTGCCGCATATCTTGTCATTGTCTCCTTTTCCCCATAGAGTCATTAGGCATGTTTTTAAATCCTTAGTTAGTAGATACTAGAGAACAGTCTCTTCTACTGTCATGTCAGAGTCCTTTGCTGCCCATGAAATGACATTATGTTAAAGGAACAAGATAGAAACAGAAAACTGATAATTAATTAAGAACCTTGTGCAATAAGACAAGACAAATGTGATATTGTCAGTAATAGTATTATGCTACATCTGCTATGCTATCCTTTAATTGAACTGAAGAATCTGGCTTCTATATCCATTGGCTAAAAATTTGTTTCTAAGCATCTTGTTTCCTTATATTTGTAGATCTATTACCATTGTTCATATTATTTTTATTGGTTTTATTCATAGAATTGCTACCATTTATAATTTCCCCATTTTGGTTAGTTGACTTCTTCTTTTTTTCTTTTTTTTTTGTAGATGGCTTTTGAACTTTATGGCATGCTTGCTGGGAATGTGAGCCCAATGACTGGGGAGAATGTCAAGCCAGCATACGGGGGGGATGAGGAAGCCTTCTTAAGAAAAGTTGTAACCCCCATTTATGAAGTCATAGCAAGGGTACCAAAGCTCTAGGACTACCTATATTTCGGTTTGCCTTCCTGATGCAGATGTCTCAGGTTTCCTGGTTCATCAATGCTTCCTGATTTTATGCTTGCAGGAAGCTGAAAGGAGCAAAAGGGAAAAGTCAAAGCATTCACAGTGGAGAAACTATGATGATCTGAATGAGTACTTTTGGTATGAACTTTTGAAAATTTCATCTGGCAGTCATAATTATATCCTGTTGTGTTCAACATTCTCTAATGACTTCTCCGTGCAGGTCTGTTGATTGTTTCCGTCTAGGTTGGCCAATGCGAATTGATGCTGATTTTTTTTGTAAGCCTCGGAATGAGATTATTCATGAGGACAGAATGGGTGTAAGTTAAAATTTTGACCATCTTGTGTCCTTGTCAGTCGTATTGTTTTCGTGATTATTTCTTTTCCTTTGCCATACTCCTATCTGTTTTCAATCAGTCATCCAATTTGAAATTGAAGAATGCTTTTATGACCTTGGAATTGTTTGACTTTGAATTGACATCAATACATTATACACACATGTATGAAATCTGAGTCTGGCTATGTATGAAATCTGATTGATGCCTCTCAGTGTCTTGTAGTTGACCTTAGGCCTTGTTTGCTGGATCCAGTAGTCTGTAATATGCTGTTTTGATTTGACCATCATAGAATTTTTTGTGTCTTGCATTTTTCAATTATTATTTTGGCATGCTTCCCTCCTGTTGTTTTATAAGATATTAATATTTTTGTTTTTGGTAACCATGCAGTGTGGTTTGAGTAATTGTAATATTTTGATGTGTGATTGCTCATATTAATATTTCAGGAAAGCAAACCACACACTAAAGCTCAGTGGCTTGGAAAGATCAACTTCGTGGAATACGGTCATTCTGGCACATATATAGAAGTTTTGATAGGATGTGGGCCTTTCTTATAATGTGTTTGCAGGTATTTCTATTGATTTTATGCTGCAAGTCTTTGTGTTCCTTCCCACTTGTTAAGTGATGTAATGATGATGTTTATCTTTAATTTCTTTATGCTTGAAGGCCATGATTATAATTTCGTGGAATGGGTCAGGCCAACCAAGTGCCTTATTTGATGGTGATGTTTTCAAGAAGGTGCTTAGCATATTTATAACTGCTGCAGTATTAAAACTTGGGCAAGGTAGTATCTCAATTTTTATATGTAGGGAGATATAGATTTTCTGTTTGCACCGTGTTTTTTCAATCTTTAGCATATTGTAAGATGGTATATCCTGCTGTTTATCGTAAAACAGTAGATGGATTAACCAAGAAAAAAAAAGACTGACCCGACGACCTGAAATCCTAAATTCTAGGTCACATTTATAATGTGATATTGCTAATTTGGTTTAATGGCATTTTGGATTTGCATGCTTTGTGCCCTACATGTTGCTTCAATTAGTCCAATTCCACTCTGAGACGAATGGGAGAGAGGAAAGTGTTCAGTAATAAAATGAAGGTTGTAGTTTCTTTATCTTATAATCTCTGCTGTAGGTAAATGGATTAGAAAATCTATTTCTCAACTCGGTATATTGTTTCTTTTGACATAATATTGCATTAGAATTCTTGTATATTTTGTCTCTCTTCTGTGAGAGTATGCTTTTCAAACTTAGAAAATTAAACTTCCTCCAATGTTATTTTGGATGACTATTATAACTGATCAAATTAGTGTTCTAACTTTTTTTGTTTCTTGGAACATTTTTTAATGCCAAAATTGATTCAAATATCTCGTCAACTTTTGAGTAGGTTTTTATCTTGCCATTTTTATGTATTTCTCTTTAAAAGTAGTTTGACGTGCAAAAAGATTTCCTCCATTTCCCTGTATCTTTACACACAATTTTCTTCAGCCATCCTCGATATAATACTCAGCTGGAAAGCAAGGCGAAGTATGTCCAATTATGTCAAGTTAAGATATGTACTGAAGGTTATTTCTGCTACTGCATGGGTGGTCATACTGCCTGTTTCTTATACCTACACATGGGAGAATCCAACTGGTTTAGCAAGGACTATCAAGAACTGGATTGGAAATAGTCAGAATGCTTCGTTATATATTTTGGCCGTCGTTATATACCTGTCACCAAATATGCTCGCTTCATTGTTGTTCATCCTTCCCTTTCTTAGACGGTATTTGGAGAGATCAAATTATAAAATAGTGATGCTCCTAATGTGGTGGTCTCAGGTATTTAGACATTCAACTCATATTTTAAATTCCTTATTGCTCAATCTGTTCTTTGTCAGCTTTTAGTTTGTGCTTCTACATTTTTATAATGTTAGTTCTGTGTTGCTAATGACAGCCCCGGCTCTATGTGGGGAGGGCAATGCATGAAAGTGCATTTTCACTTTTTCAGTAAGATATCTTTAACTTTTGTTGGTGTTTGCTAAAGCTTAGCATAGATTTCTCAAGGCTAGTGTTTGCTATTGGTCAATTCTATATTTAAATGTGCAGGTATACATTGTTTTGGATTCTTCTGATGTTGACAAAATTGGCATTCAGTTTCTACATTGAGGTAGTGGTCTTTTCCTTTCCATTATCATCAGGTTTCTCTGTTTAGTGTTTAGCAGTAATTCCAGCATATATATGTTTTGTTTTGGATTTTTAAGTGCAAATATGAGTAGCATTTCTAAGTTCAAAAAAAGATAGGTGTATTATTTTTTCCAATCAATGTGTGTCTTTATCCTTGTAGATAAAGCCTCTCGTTTCTCCAACACAATATATATGCGCAATTCAATATCCACATTTAAATGGCATGAGTTCTTTCCTCGAGGTAATTATTTTAAATCCACATTTAATTCAATATCCACATTTAAATGGCATGAGTTGCTTTTAAGCATAATATTATATATTTATTTGAAATGCATTTCTTTACTCTTTGCAGCCAAGGGCAACATTGGTGTTGTGATTGCATTATGGTCTCCTATTATCCTGGTATCCATCAAACCTGCTTCTCTGTCACTTTCCTAATTTTTCTTGTATTTTCATTCTTCATTAATATTTGAGTTTCCAGGTTTATTTTATGGATACCCAAATTTGGTATGCCATATTCTCCACATTAATTGGTGGGCTTTATGGAGCATTTCGTCGTCTTGGAGAGGTGGGCAGTGAGTCCAATTTTTCTATACCATTTTATCTCCCTCTTTATTTTTATTATGTTGTTCTAAATTGAGTTAATCGATGTTTATCTGATGGAGTTCCTAAAGCTTATTGTTATGCATATACGGGTCATGTGATAGTGGGTAGATTCAATAGGATCGATGTATCATTGGAAGTGTTAATTATATCTGCAGTTATGTTGTGGTATTTGTTAACATTCCAAATTAAAATGTCAAGTTCCAACTGGCCCTCGATTTGCCATTGTTTATCATTGCTTCCTTCAAAGTTAAACTTTAGAGTTGAGAGAAGCCTTTTCCTATAAGACAGAACTGTTTGAATTCTGGGATAAACCAATCTTTGGTTCGGGTGTGAGGCTAGTTTTCATAGACTCTTGTTTTTCTGATCATGTATGAAAGGTGGTTGAACTAAGTCCATGTTTTTCCTGTGCTAAGGCACATTAATAAGCAATGTTTTAGGTGTGACCGGTGGCTGCACATACCAATGTGCACCCTAGGCACATTATATTATGCACGCTTCACATGTACCGTCCAAGTGGTCATTTATGCACGTGCAGCCTATTTGCGGAGTATGTACCTTGTACAATTTTTTTTAAAATTGAATCTTCAGTTCTTCACACGTCAATATTTGACATGCGACAAACTTCAAACACATGACATACTCATAATTACTCTGAGATGAATACAAGCAAATTGAATCAATAAATCTTATAATTAAGTTATAAAAACTAATACAATATGGTTCTTAACCAATTTATTGCTAACTAAACTCACAATTCTCCCTAAAAAATTAGGGGATAACCCAAATGACTTAAATATTATATTTCAGTTATCAAAACTAATAAAATAATTCATTTTAGCTTCATTAAATATAATCAAATCTTTAAGGTCCCATTTGGGTAGCGACATAAGTTATTCAAGGATGTATAGCTATTTGTTTGTCTCTAGTTATTGTTGTCAAGAAACGTAACAATGAAATTTGTGTGGTTGACCATGGATAAGTTGTGGATAAAGGTGAATAAAATGTGGATAATGAATTATAAAATCTGAAAAAAGATTTGACATACAAGTGATTTGACATGTAGGCCCCATTATACCACTGGAATAGATTGCATGACACAATTCTGGGGGGGGGGGGGGGGGTTCTAGATCTTTTTCTATATCTTATTTCTGTCTCAAGTCGTGTTACATGCGATTGCATGTACTTTTTAGGGGGAGGGGACTGCACAGTACACTAATAAGTGACTTCAATCTGACATAGGCCTAAGACTGTGTTTATAAGGAATGCATGGATGTCGGAGTTCCTTGAGTGATGTTAGGGCCTTCAACTTTGGGTTGTGTTTCAGGCGGTGCAATGGTTTTATAATTAATCTTGTCCATAAGTCTTATTTTTACATCACGTCTGTTGTCTTAGGGACCAGGTGATTATTTTTTCTACTATTTTCATTGTTTTCTTGCAAGATTTGACCACCTGTAATTTGAGGATATATTCATTGCTCTGAAATACACCCTTCACAAATTAATTTAATTTGTGTTATATATTTTGGTTATGTGTCGTTTTCAAAATTTTCATGGTGTTGAATGAAGTTTGCTCACCCTAACTTTTAAAGGCTCATAATTTATCATGACTGTTTAATTCTGACATAATTCAGGTTTTTATCCGCTTTTTTGTTTAAATCTTGTGCTCTAGCGTGAGATGAAAAGTTGAATTTACATGGATGTTTATTCATTTTGTTTGAACCCTCCCATGTTGAAAACTCTCATGCATATGATATTTAGTTTTTTTATTTGGTGAAATTGTATGGTTTGACAAGGTATATATCATATCAAGAGCACATTTTTTTACATGGTTTTCTTTTACTTCTACTTGTTTTAGATTCGGACATTAGGAATGTTAAGGTCCCGTTTTCAGTCACTGCCCGGTGCTTTCAGAAAACACTTGATTCCGACAGAAAAGATTGAGCCGGCCAAGAAAAGGGGGTTGAAAGCTTCCTTTTCTCGCAAATTTGCTGAGGCAAGTCTTCCTTTTCTTTTCATTTTGAAATAGAATATTAAAATTGCTAAGGCATAGTATTGTTACCATTAATTTTATTGATTTTTTGTGAACAATGGTTGTAATCACATTCTTTTATTGCTGCATTTTTCAGTTTCCTGCGAGTAATGAAGAGAAGGATAGAGCTAAATTTGCCCAAATGTGGAACAAAATTATTACTAGCTTTAGAGATGAGGATTTTATAAGCGACGGGTCTGGAATGCTCTCCTTATGTGCACAGGAATTAAATTTAATTCTTTACAGGATTTCATTTATTTTATCTCACATTTTAAAATATTGCTGACATTTCCAGGGAGATGGACTTGTTACTTGTTCCATACTCTGCAGATCGGGATTTGGACCTTTTTCAGTGGCCTCCTTTTTTACTTGCCAGCAAGGTTTCTTTTAATTGAGGTTTTGTTTAGTAATTAGTTACCCAGTCCCTTTTATGACATGATTACTATACATTTCTTGTTAGATTCCAATTGCTCTGGATATGGCTAAAGATAGCAATGGTAAAGACCAGGACCTTAAAAAGAGAATCAATGCTGATAATTATATGAATTGTGCTGTCCGTGAATGCTATGCTTCATTTAAAAATATCATAAAGTATCTTGTTCAAGGGGACCGTGAAACAAAGTGAGTTAAATCTTTTCCTTGTTTAATTACTCATTTATCTTTGGAACCACGGAGAACAAAGTATTGATCTTGAGGAGTTCATGTTTTTGTTCAGGGTCATAGATGCTATATTTGAGAAAGTTGAGGAGCATAATGCGAATAACAGTCTTGTAGTTGAACTGAAGATGAGTGCTCTGCCTCTTCTTTGTGAACGGTTCATCGATCTCATCAAAATATTGGTATGTTCTTTCTTGACTTGTCATGTTTCATAAATTTAAAATTATGGTTTGCCAGTTGAATTTTACAAGCTAAGTCATGTCATTTTGCAGTTAGAGAATGATGTGAAAGATAAGGATAAGCTTGCTATTCTTTTCCAAGATATGCATGAGATTGTTACCAGAGATATTATGGAAGACCAATTTAACAAGTAGTGTATTTATGAACATTTGCAAATTCTTTGGTACATCTCTCACTGTTCCAACAAGTAAAATTTTTAATTTCCATGGGCAGCATGACTGATTCAGGCCATGGAAGCTCTTATGGGAGGCATGAGGGGATAACGCCTCTGAATGAGCAATACGTGCTATTTGCGCAATCTGGTGCTATCAGATTTCCACTGCCAACATCTGATGCTTGGACTGAAAAGGTTTGTGACATTGTTGAGATGGTTTTCTAGAAGGGTCTTGGCATAACATACTGATTTTCTGGTCCATTTCAGATCAAAAGGCTTCACCTTTTGCTGACAGTAAAGGAGTCTGCTATGGATGTACCAACCAACCTTGAAGCTAGAAGAAGGCTTACTTTTTTCACAAATTCTTTATTTATGGACATGCCTGATGCACCAAAAGTTCGAAACATGCTTTCATTCTCGTAAGTTTTGTAGGCGACTCGTTTTTCCCTATGCTATTTTACATTTAGTTCAGAGTTGGCATAATTCTGATTGCCATTTTCGAAGGTACTAGTTGTATGGCTTAAGCAATAACTTGGGCTTACATGTTCTTGGTGTCAATGATGTATAATATATCCTAATAATAATATAAAAGATGCAATTTTTAATATATATAAACAATAAAAAAATGCCAAATTAATTTTCCAGATTTTCTAGATAAAAACCCAGAAAATCATTTGTAAGGAAATATCAACTGTGAGACTGACCATGCATATCATTTACATGCAACATGGAAATCCTTGTTAGACCTTCGCAGCGAAACAGTTTTTTTAATTAAATGTTTAAGTGGTAATTGCATTTGTATCATTTACGTGCAACATGGAAATCCTTGTTAGACCTTCGCAGCGAAACAGTTTTTTTAATTAAATGTTTAAGAGGTAATTGCATTTGTATTTTTATGTTGAAGGTGGCTAGTAATAGTCTTTAATAAACAAAAAGTGAGTAGAATGCCTTATCATTAGCCATATATAACCATAAACTTGTGTTTGAGATTGCTTCCATGCGAATTGTGAAGCATGAAATACAATTGAACCTCATCTTGGAAACATGCAAAATATTATTTTTAACAATCTCAGACTACAAGAGTTGGTCTATTTTGTCATGGGCACTATGTTGTGTATTTCTAGTATTCCACTCTTCTTCTGAAAATATGTACCAGAAACGCACAGGCTATCATTTATATTCATTGTCCTTTTTTGAAGGCTTGAAATGAAGAAATCATGTGTGTTAAAGTTTTCCACTCATTATTTATTCAACAATTTCATACTAGTACATGTGCATCTAATGTTGTCACTTTTAAGACTCATTGTATAGTTTTCAAGGGAGAGTAAAAAGTTCTTCTGAAAGCTTCAAGGTTTCTCGATGTCACCTTGATTATTCAAAGTTTTTTCGATCTAACCTCAGTTCGTAGGTGTTCTTTTCCATACTTCTTTCTTTCCCATTTTTTTTCAAAATTAATTTAATACCGTATTCTCAGTAACAAGATTCATCTTGATTTGGTCGTTTAGTTCAATATTTTTGTTGAAATGGGTGTCCATCACTGGACACAAAGTCAATATGGGTTGGATTTGAAGCCTTACTTCCTCTTTGGGGATTAGTGGTGCTTCCCCCCCTACCAAAGGCTCGGTTTGCCTTGCCAAAGCTCATCTGTTGATTTTATGTGCTCTAATTATTGTAATTGTACTTACTGCTGGATGTTACTTCTGTTCCAGTGTTCTGACACCCTACTACGAAGAAGATGTTCTTTTTTCCTCGAAGGAATTAGAGGAGCCAAATGAAGATGGCGTGTCTATCCTTTTTTACCTGCGAAAAATCTATCCAGGTTTCTTCATTTTTTGACTTAAATACGTGACTATTTGCTGCAGTGTTGTAGTGTTATTATTGTGCATGATTTAATGTTTTGCCTTTTTTACTGATAGACTGCAACTTACACTGCATTATATTTTTACAGATATTAGATCATTGTAAAACTGTATTTTTTGTCATGCTTATTTATTAATAACTTTCTTATTATTCATTCCATTTCAAAATATATAGATGAATGGACAAACTTCCTTGAGCGAACAGGCTGCAAAACAGAGGAAGAAGTATGGGGTAAACTTGAACTTGAGGAGTCTCTTCGTCTTTGGGCATCTTATCGTGGGCAAACATTGACAAGAACTGGTATGGTGCTTGGTTTTTGAACTAAATTTATGATTTTAAACATGGAATGTGTTTAACTTAATTTTCCAGTTCTTTGTTGCTTTTGGTATTCAGTTTGTTGAATTTGTGAAGTTTGCTTTCATGTTTCACCATCTGCTGCAGTCAGAGGTATGATGTATTACCGTAAGGCCTTGGAACTGCAGGCTTTCCTTGACATGGCCAAGGATGACGGTAGTCTTTTTGCTCTTGCAGAATATTTGAAAGTTGCTGATGGGTGGGTCATATTTTGCTTCTTAATGATCTTTTATTGCTCCTCTGTGTTCTCTGCCAGATCTTATGAAAGGGTACAAGGCAGTTGAATCAACAGCAGAGGATGATAAAAAGGTTGAAAGATCTTTATGGGCCCAGTGTCAAGCTGTCGCAGATATGAAGTTCAGTTATGTGGTGTCCTGCCAGAAATATGGAATTCACAAGCGATCTGGCGATGCTCGTGCACAGGATATTTTAAGTCTTATGATAACGTATGCTTATTAAGTTGATTTTTTGCCAAGACTGTATTAGTTTTATATATCTACAATTGATAACGATATTCTACCAAGATCATAAATTGTTAAATCATATACGCTCCTTCGTCGCCCTCATTTTTCGTCGAGTGCGATATTATAACAAATCCAGTTTGACAGTCTATTATTTTATTAATAGCTTTGTGAATGGGTTTAGCTCTCTTATTGAAGTCAAGCCTAGATTGACAAAAGCCAACACCAGACAATTGATCTTAGTCCATTGCTTGTATATGTCCTAATTTGAATCGTTATTATTTAGCTATCCATGCATCAAAAAATGGGTATTCGGCTCCAAAACGGCTAATTCTCTGTGCAGTTGCATGCATCAGCCTGCGTTGTGCAATCGTTTTGTTACTCTGTAGTCTGCATCCACCATTTTTTTCTTCTTTTTTGCAATATCTCTGGTGTTCTATTGTTTGCTTTAAAAAAAATGGAGTTGGTATGAGTTATATATACACATACTAACACTTTTTCCATATGTTTAAATCAATTAAAAAAAGTTTCTTTCATTATTCTAACACATATGAACACATATGTTTAAATATACACATGGAGTTGGTATGTGTTATATATACACATATGAACACTGTTTCATATGTTTAAATCAATTTAAAAAAAATTCTTTCATTCTTTGTCCTTTTTTTTAATCTTTGTACTTTTAGTTGCTGGAATGCTCTGTGAAATATTTTTTTTTGAATTAAATACATTATACAGGTTCTCTATTGGATTTGTGATTCTATTAAAGAACTGTAATGTATTGATGTGGTTCATATTATTAAAGATTATATGTATATTTTTTTTGCAAAAAGCTATAAAATGAAGAATGCTTTAAATTTATATCCAAAGAAGTTATTTTCTTTTGTCCTTAACTCTTATATGGCTTTTTGTGCTTATAAACTGTAGATATGTGAGTATATATACATTGTGCTGTAGTGTAATGGCCACTGGGTAGGTGCAGAGTGTTATATGTATCCTTGGAACGTATTGTATCTGCCGATGTTGTTTTACTGTATCGTCTTTTGTTGGATTCTTAGGGATATCTTGATCTTATTTTCTGAAGGAAAAATTATTTGGAGCATTGATTAATAATTTGTTTCAATTGCAGATACCCATCACTTCGTGTGGCTTATATAGACGAGGTTGAAGAACCCAGCCAAGATAAATCTAAAAAGGTAAATGACAGAGTTTATTATTCTGCCTTGGTGAAGGGTGTCGTTGCAAAAGCAGATGACCCAAATGGTCCAGTACAACATCTAGATCAGGTATGGGTTAACTTTTTACTCCTATGAAAAGCTTATTGTTAGAATTTTGTTCGCCTATTTAAGAATTATAGGCTTAATGCATTATGTTATAAATATAATTGATTGAATTAGTAACACAATGATATCAATCAAAGTAATACAATGATGCAATGATTTCAATAAATTCTTAAATTATTCACGTTCTTTGAATGCATGTGAAATCCAATATACTGTTCATGTTTTTTTGTTAATTCTAATTTGGCATCAAATGTGAAATATATTAATCAATAATGACGAATTCTCCCTCTCACCAGCAGTATGTGGTATATGTATCTATGTTTGTGTTGTGGGTTGGATGAGAGGCACTTGTGTCGAAATGGACGGGCGGGACAAGGATGGATGCTTTTACCGTAATTTGAATAGAGGTTGGATTTGAGGGGGGGGGGGGGTTCTGAACAATGGATACAAGGGATCTCCATACAAAATTAAAGAAAGGATAAAAGATGAACCTCCACAAAATGGATGATCATTGTTGGTTTGATTTAATTGTCGTTAAGATTTAGCCTTTACCAACAAAAGAAATTTATAACTCTCTCTTACCTCTTTTTGGTAGAAAGTGGGAGTAAGAGGTCGATCCCACAAGGAGGCTATGGAAGCAAACAAGTAATTGTAAAAGATATCAATTTTCAAAAAGATTTTAAAACAAGAATTTTGAAGATTGATCCAAGGAAGCTACTTTAAAAGCTAAAATAAAATTCTAATTTGAATCAAGATACGATAAAAAAAGCCACCAAGGATTAGAAACCACCCAAGTATGATTGATTAGATCTTTCTATTGCACTTATATTTTCCTTACTTCACATGAGTCAAGAGATTTTACTTGGTCATATGGAGAATATAGATTTAAAGTTCTCTTTTAACATTTCATTAGTTGATACACCATTAACTACTAGATCAAGGACGGTTCTTATAGTGAAGACCCTCCTCCTTGACAGTTAAGATATTCAACCAATGACAACAAAATATTTCAAAGAAGGTAGTTCACTTCTACTCGATTTAAAACTAAGGTTTATAAAGTATCAATCATGTCTCATCTCAGTTAAGAACCAAGTTCTTTTCCCAGTTAAGAACCAAGTTCTTTTCCTTGCAACGCTCTAAAACAAGTGTCAGATGGTGCAAGCATTCATCAAAGCTAGATCCAAAAACTGAGAAGTCATCCATGAAGACTTCCAAAATTTTTTCTACCATGTTCGAAAAAATACTCATCATACATCGTTGAAAAGTGGCTGGTGCGTTGCATAACCCAAAGGGCATACGACGATAGGCAAAAGTGCCATAGGGACAGGTGAAAGTAGTCTTTTCCTGATCTTCACGGGAAATAGGGACTTGGTTATATCGAGAATAACCATCAAGGAAACAGTAATGAGAATGACCTGCTAGGCGTTCCAGCATTTGGTCAATGAAGGGTAGAGGGAAATGATCCTTCCTAGTTACGGCATTCAACTTCCTATAGTCGATACACACTCGCCACCCAGTTTGGATTCGAGTGGGGACCAACTCATTGTGATCATTTTTTACTACTGTAACGCCAGACTTTTTGGGTACAACTTGCACTGGACTCACCCACTGACTATCAGAGATGGGGTATATAATACCAGAATCTAGGAGCTTGATAACCTCAGATCGAACTACATCCTTCATGATTGGGTTCAGTCGCCTTTGTGATTCTCTAGAGGTTTTTGCATTCTCTACAAGATGGATCCTATGTTGAACCACAGATGGGCTAATCCCTTTGATGTCAGCTATAGACCAACCAATGGCTTCTTGATTCTTCCTCAGGACATTTAACAATTTCTCCTCATGATCTTCCTTTAGATTTGAAGCAATCATAACAGGTAGGGTCTTGTTGTCACCTAAATATGCATATTTCAAATTCTGAGGGAGGTCCTTAAGATCTAACCGAGGTGGCTTGACACTAGATGATACTAGCTGAGATTCAGAAATGGGCAATGATTCAAACCGAGTGGTCCATTTGCTAGTATCCATGATTGGAGCAGAATCTAAAAGTGCATTCACTTCCTTAATCAAACCTTCTTCATCAAAATCTTGGCCGAAATGGGCCAAACATCTTTCTAGTGGGTCAGTATAACTCAACTCTTCAAAAGAATTGCTAATCACATTCTCAATCATGCAAACTTCCTCAAGATCATCCATTTCAGGTGGTTGGTTACTGCTATGGAAAACATTCAGTTGGACAGTCATGTTACCAAAAGCTAGAGTCATTATACCATTTCGACATCTGATAACAGCATCTGAAGTGGCTAAAAATGGTCTGCCTAGAATCACAGGGATATGGCTGCCTGGATTTTTCACTGGTTCAGTTTCTAGGACTACAAAATCCACAGGGTAATAGAATTCTTTCACCTTGACAATTACATCCTCCACAATTCCCTTTGGATACTTCACAGTTCTATCTGCTAAAGAAAGGGTAATGTCAGTGGGTTTTAATTCCCCCAAACCTAACTCCTTGTACACAGAATAGGGTAGCAGATTTACACTGGCTCCTAAATCTAGGAGGGCTCTTTGGACGATAGTCTCTCCTATTTTAATTGCAATTGTGGGGCAACCAGGGTCCTTGTATTTAGGAGCAATTTGTTGTTGAATGAAAGATGAGGCTTGTGCAGCCATCACAGCTTGCCTAGGAACATTGGTTCTCCTTTTCACCGTGGTAAGATCTTTCAAGAATTTTGTGTAGGAGGGAATCTGTTTGATGGCATCTAAGAAAGGTATATTGATCTGAACATTTTTGAATACTTCCATGATATCATCAAAATGGGAATTCTTCTTGGGTTCTTGCAACCTAAGAGGATAAGGAGCTTTGGGTTTGTAGACATCTACAGGCTTTGCCGCAATTTCTTGGGCTTCTTTTCCCTTCCCTTGGGTCTCCTGTCCTTCTTCCTGGTTAGGGGTCTTATGGACCGTGATTTCTTCACTTTTTTCCTTGGGGAGTTGGACCTTCTTGTCCACTCGCCTGCCATATGTTAAGGTGGTAATAGCCTGGACTTCATGGGATGAGTTTTCATCAGAGTTAACCTGATATTGCCCCCTTGGGCCTTGACTCTGTTGCCTACTAGGATTAGACACTGGCTGACTAGGTAATTCTCCCTTCTTCCTATCCCCTAGAGAACTGGCTATTTGGCTTAGACTAACCTCAAGTTTTGCAATTGCTTGTGCATGGATTTGATTAGTCTGGGTTTGGGACAGATTGGTTTGTTGTTGCTGATGGATGAATTCTTGTTGTTGCTTCATCATGTTAGCCATCATGGTTTTCAGATGTGAGGGTTGTGGAGGAGTGGGAGCAACATAAGGAGTTTGAGGTGGAACCAAAGGTTGGTTCTGTTGAGGGGCTTGTGATGGGCCTGGTCTGGAAAAGTTTCTTTGATATCCTGGTGGACCACCCTGATATTGGATAGGTTCATTTTGTCTATAAGAGAAGTTTGGATGGAACCTATTATCAGGATGGTAGACTGGACCAAAAGAATTGGGAGTGGGCTTCTTAAAGGCATTGTATGAATTAATTGAATTTGCCTGCTCGGCCTTGATGGTAGGCAAACTAGGGCAACACTCCACTAGATGCTCTGAACTATCACAAAGAAAACATATGCCCTGCAGCTCATGTTCCACTTTCATGATGGGGTTTGGATCTCTCTGTGGGTTTTGATTTATTGCAAAATTATCAAACTTCTTACTCAGTTTGTTCACTCCATCCACTAAGTTGGTCATGACATTTTTAAGATCTGGATCTGCTTTTATTTCATAGATACCTGATTTTCTAGATCCTCTATCATCAACTTCATTGTCATAGCTACTCCAATTCTGAGCATTCTCAGCTAAATCTACAAGGAACTCATAGGCTTGATCAGGGGTCTGATTCATGAACTTACCCTTGTGCATGGACTCAATCATGTTCCTATGTGTGGGAGGTAGTCCCTTGTAGAAGAAGTGGACTAACTGGGCTTTGTCAAGACCATGGTGAGGGCATTTGACTAACAAATCATAAAATTTTTCCCAAATTTGGGAAAATTCATCTTCAGCTCTCCCCCTAAAAGTTCTAATGGCATCTTTGATTTTCTCAGTTTTTGCCATAGGGTAAAATTTTGCCATGAATTTCTTAGAGAGTTGTTCCCATGTTCTAATGGAATCAGTGGAGAGGGAATATAGCCATGCAGCTGCATGATCTTCCAATGTCATGGGAAACAATCTCAACTTGACACCTTCCTCATCTAGGTTCTGGTTTTTGAACGTTTGACAAATTGTCAAGAATTTGTTCAAATGGATGTAGGGTTGCTCACTTTCGAACCCATGAAATTTGGGAAGCATATTGATGGTTGCAGGCCGAATCTCAAATTGGTTTGCATTGTTGACCGGCAACACTATGCAGGTCGGTGGATTGGCAGATGCAGGAGCGTATAGCTCATTCAAGGTTCTAGCACAATCACCCATTATAGAGAGTGATGACTGGGTAAGGACTCGCCTATGTAAAAGATGGGTTCTCTCAATCTCAGGGTCCAAAGGCTCTAACTCTCTCCTTTTCGATCTTCTACCGTGCATGCACCAGAAATAATGAACTCTGACTCAATCTACCCTAAAAGGGAAGAGAGAAATCCTAATAAAGGCTAGACAAAGGAACCACAAAACACCACATAACAGCTTGGCTCAATTATCTTGAAATTAATTGAGGCATTGCACAGAGACTATTAGGAAAAATTCCCAAAATCTCTCCTTAATTAGACAGCTCCTAACTGTTTTGAAGAGTACACCTTCGATCTTATGAAACCAAATTGACCAGGTCAGCCCCCACGTAGTGGTGGGGCCACAATGCTCTTGAGCACGGTCCCGCTTAAGTACCACCCTCCTAGAACAATAATTGTCTCCCTTTGAGGGACAAGGCTTTCCTAGACATCAACGTGGTCAAAGAGCGCAATTGGTGCACTTTTGGTGGTCTTCGCCCTATTGAGCTCGAGGGAATCCTACGGCCAATGTCTAATTGATTTTATTGTGATTGGCTTGGGATAATTATGCAATGTGGTGGTTTTGGGCTAAGGACAGGTGATGAAATCCCGACCTTATCTTTTTTTATAGGTTTTGCCCTTAAATTGATTTATGCAAATGTTTACACTAAATGCACAATCATGGAAACAAGATTTTTTTTTTTTTAAGGAAAACTTACTACGGAGTTTGTTCACTCCGGAAATCCAAAATCTGAGGTGGATCAACCAATCTTGAGCTTTATGTTCTTCATCCTTTCCTCCTCCTGCATAATAAGAAGAAAAAAAAATTGATACCTTCAACCATTACCGTTACTTACCTTGCCTCCCCTGCAACGGCGCCAATTTGTTGGTTCGATTTAATTGTCATTAAGATTTAGCCTTTACCAACAAAAGAAATTTATAACTCTCTTACCTCTTTTTGGTAGAAAGTGGGAGTAAGAGGTCGATCCCACAAGGAGGCTATGGAAGCAAACAAGTAATTGTAAAAGATATCAATTTTCAAAAAGATTTTAAAACAAGAATTTTGAAGATTGATCCAAGGAAGCTACTTTAAGCTAAAATAAAATTCTAATTTGAATCAAGATACGATAAAAAAAAAGCCACCAAGGATTAGAAACCACCCCACAAGTATGATTGATTAGATCTTTCTATTGCACTTATATTTTCCTTACTTCACATGAGTCAAGAGATTTTACTTGGTCACATGGAGAATATAGATTTAAGGTTCTCTTTTAACATTTCATTAGTTGATACACCATTAACTACTAGATCAATGACAATTCTTATAGTGAAGACTCTCTTCCTTGACAGTTAAGATATTCAACCAATGGCAACAAAATATTTCAAAGAAGGTAGTTCACTTCTACTCGATTTGAAAATAGGGTTTATAAAGTATCAATCATGTCTCATCTAAGTAAAACGATGAAAGATCTTAAAATACCCATAATCAAGATAAATCTGAGTTGAAGAAACTATATAATCATTAAGCATAAATCAGAATAATATAAGATGCACAAATAAAAGATCTAATCATTCATACTCATGGGATGGAATCCTCTCCTTGATGGGAGGATTCTCTAGCCTACCATGGTTGGTGATATTGTAGAATAACAATAAAAAGATTCCATGAAAATCAAAGAAAGAAGAACCTTTTTTTATTAAACATAAACAAAATACAATAGCATTTATGTCTAATACCAAAGAAATACAAACTGAAGAGAAAAACGTAAAACAAAGAAGAAAGAACAAGAAAAATGGAAAACTAAAATTCTGCTAAGCTGGAAATCTTCTTTCTCTGTTGTCCTCTCTCTGCAGGCCCCTTTTATAGAGGGTTGTATTGGCTGGGCTTTTAAGGCTGGACAGCTGCCCAGGATTTGAAAAATCCTTGCTGTTTTGGTAGGAATTTGTAGCTGTCTTGGTGGGGATTTGGAGGATTGGCTAATGCTGATTTTTAGTGATTTTGATAGAGATTTAATACCGATTTGACAAATCATATTTGCTGATTTGTGGCTGTTTGCTGGAGATGATTTGTGAGGGAGATTCTCTTTTTTTTTTGCCATTGTGATGATCCATTCTTTCCATAATTGTTGTAGACTTTTAGGAATTTGTTCCATCATTGAATATCCACATGTTCTTTTCCTCTAATAGCATGTAGAAATTTATCTTCATATCCTATGAAATTTGGATTAATATTAAAATCTCATGACAAATATAATTATGCACATGAAATGTATAAATGTAGTTTATTTGTGCATATTATGCTTTGAAAATAAAATTCCCTAATATGTATGTAGAAAATGATATATTGCATAGGGAAATGTCCAAGACAACTCTAAAAGGTATATCAAAATATGTATTTTTGAACATCTAACAATCATCATAAAAGACCCCAAAACTTCACCTCCCAAAACCAATAAGGTGCGCATGGTGGTAGAAGGTGTATCAACACTTGAAATCATCATTATATAATCTCTCAGAAGTGAGGAAATAGCCGTTGAAGTATTTTCCAAGTAGAACCTCTTATGATGGAAAAGATGGCCCAGGAACAATTTGAATCCCTTACTGTTGCTAACTAGAAATTAACTTAAGCAAGCATGGTGATTACTTATAGAGTGGAGCATCCATTGATATGAAGATTAAATCAGAAATATCAACAAACCAAGGAAATGAATCAAAGGTCTACTATGCTTGTCAAGATGAGAAAATGCTACTCCAGAATGCTAGTGGTTTACTAATTATAGTCAGCCAAGAGTCCATTTTCATTCCATTTCAGATGCTTTAAATAAATGACATGGATGAGCAGTCATTCAGGCAGTAAAAGAAACAATAAGGCAACATAAGAAGTTTGAAAAACATAAGAAGTTTGAAAAATAGCTTCAGGAAAGAAAAAAAACAATTAATGCAATTTGCTTTTCAGAGACAATAGTCACATCCTTGTTTGGATCAATGGTCAGGCCCCGAGATGACCTTGAGATGTCCCCGAGATGGACCAATGGGCTGAGGATATCCACTGAAGGTGCTGGTGGGCTGGGGATGTGGAGGATTGACAATTAGTGGACCAGTTATTATTGGGAAGTTACTATTCTATTGTTGCTCAAGCATTCTGCAATGTCAGGATTTTTAGTTACACATTTGCATGTTATCTTTAGGCTTATATGTTGCCAAATTTTTTTAATGCTGAGATAGGTACTGAAAAAAAAGGAAAGAAATCTGCATGTTGGATTGTCTAACCTGGCCCACCTGGGGATTATCTGAATGTCCTAAAAGTCGCCAAATTTTTTAATGCTGAGATAGGTACAGAAAAAAAGGAAAGAAATCTGCATGTTGGATTATCTGAATGTCCTAAAAGTCCACATTGCATGATGATATATGCTAATGCTAAGCCTGTCAATTATCCGAAAAAATATCCGTATTTGATTCGAATCCGTATTGAAAAATGCATACCGTGTCCAAAAATTTTCGGATCGGATACGGAGCCAAAAAATATCCGTATCCGAATTAGTTTTGACTATTGATATTTATTGTGGACCATTGGATCAAATCCAATGGCTGCTAACTTATCTTACCTTTTAAGACAATAGGGACTAGAGTTTCAAAGTCTTTCACTCTTTACTCCCAAATCTCTGCCTCCCCTCAGCCCTACCAACCCACCCACAACGCCTCCACCACCTTGCCAACAATATTGATTGGAAGATCTGATTCTCCATCTCGACGGCATCAAAGGTTGTTCTATTTCCTTCATCCTCGTCGATCCTCCTCCTCTCTCCACTCCATCTACGGAGACGGCTTTGATGCGTCGCTGACTGATTGTCTCCTCCTCCAGCAGCGAAGTTAGAGGTTATTGTTTGGTGGGGGTCCCATCTGGTAGATGGAGTGTGAACAATCTGGACCATGAACAAATAGGTAAACGGTGGAGAAATCAAATTGAAAGGGTTGTCTCTCCACTCTCCACTCCATCTACGGAGACGGCTTTGATGCGTCGCTGACTGGTTGTCTCCTCCACCATCTCCTCCTCCAGCAGCGAAGTTAGAGGTTATTGTTCGGTGGGGACCATCTGGTAGATGGAGTGTGAACAATCTGGACCGTGAACAAATAGGTAAACGGTGGAGAAATCAAATTGAAAGGGTGATCAGTGATGGTTTGATGAAACAATCCGTTGATTTAGTATATATGTATGCAAATGGTTCTCTTTTTAACTTATCTACATTTTTTATAGTTCAGTAATGAATGGATTTATTGTTTTTGTTTTGGTTTTGTTGGCAGGACTATAATGGAATGAATGGCTTGTTAGTCTAGAATTTTAAAATTTTGATCCGGAGTAAAATTTGTTGGATGTTTTTACAGATTTTGGATATCAAACATGAATAAGGATCTTTGATATTAGATATTTTATAAGTGTCTCTGTATTCATTCAACAAATGTTTCGGATATTTCGGATAATTATCTGAATCCGAATCCGAAGGTTTGGATCGAATATGGATATCAATTTTTTAATATCTGTCGGATATGGATACGGATTCGGATATATATATATATATATATATATATATATATATATATATATATTTCGGATATGGATACAGATATAGGCATATCCGCTTCATACGTCCGATTGACAGGCTTAGCAGGTGCTGGGAGGGGAGAAACTGATTTTTTTTCTCAACTTTTGTTTTTCCCCCACAAAATGAGCAATGATTCAAACACATGGCTTCTGCCTCTTTCCTAGCAATGGCCCCTAATTTTGTTACATTAAAATCAGAATTGATAAGATTCTAAATTGAAACCAATATTTAAATCCTGAATTCCCCCCTCCAAACGATCTTATCTTAGATGGTATGGGAAGAGTCCTCTCTCTGTTGAATCTTGAATCCAAGTTCGAGCACAGAAGATGTGACCATACAATCATTGTACATAATTCATGTGCAATAGAATTGTGTGGTAACCTTTGATCTCATACTTGGTTGGCGTTCCTACATACATCCTTTTGAATTGATAATGACTTCTCTCTGTTGAATCTTGAATCCAAGTTCGAGCGCAGAAGATGTGACCATACAATCACCGCACATAATTCATGTGCAATAGAATTGTGTGGTAACCTTTGATCTCATACTTGGTTGGCATTCCTATGTACATCCTTTTGAATTGATCATGGCTTGGTTTATCCTCATGGATAAATTTATTGGATTCATGGTAATATTTTGATGTATTATGTATTTTAGCAATTGAATCAATATAATAGTAAATTTATGCTCATAGTATGAGTAGTTTTTTGGAATAGTCAATATAATGTCATTTGATGACTAGATCCGACAAATCTTTTTTCTTTCATGATTTCATCAAATTTTTTAGAGTAAAGCGTTCGGGAATGAACCATCCGATCATATATACAACGAAGGATAGAATTCTTCTGTTCAGAGTACGAGTTGAATTCATGGTGATATTTTGATGTATTATGTATTTTAGCAATTGAATCAACGTACTAATGGTTAAAGTTTATGAACAGTCTTGTTTGCTTCATTAGTTTATATTAGATAATGCAAAATTTCAATAAATATCATATGACCAGGGTTATTTAATCAATAGTATTATCAAATCAGGGCTTTAATGAGTACTGCTTGTTATAGAACTTACATGGAATCATAAGTTACCATTATTCTTGCCTGCCATACATTCATTGTTTGGAATTATAACAATTAGTTCATTTATCTTTATATTTTAATGCGTGATTGCATATTAACCTTGCCTTGAGTACTATATTATTTTGGAGTGAGTTTATTTATGATGGAAAATATTAGTCATCCTTTATTAATTATAATATGTTTATGAACAGTGTCTGGAGGATTATCTTATTTTGGAGTGAGTTCAATTGATAGAAATATTATTCATCCTTTATTATAAAATGTTTATCAGTTGCAAAAACCTTTTATGCACAGGTTATCTATCGTATCAAGCTACCCGGTCCTGCTATTTTGGGTGAAGGAAAGCCAGAAAATCAAAATCATGCCCTTATATTCACTCGAGGTGAAGGATTGCAGACGATTGATATGAACCAGGTAGTGAACTGACTCTGTTCAAGTGTCATGACAAACCCTTATCATTGATGGTCTTCTAATAAAGTTATCTATTACAGGATAACTACATAGAAGAGTCCTTTAAAATGAGGAATTTACTTCAAGAATTTCTTAAGAAACATGATGGCGTCAGATACCCAAGTATACTTGGGGTTCGCGAGCATATCTTTACTGGCAGGTTGGTGCTTATTTTGGTCTCTGTTCTTTAATAGCGAATAAATATGTCATTTTTTGATGCCCTGGTATGTTAAACTTTTCAAATGTTTGGGTGCAGTGTTTCTTCTCTTGCATGGTTCATGTCAAATCAGGAGACTAGTTTTGTGACCATTGGGCAGAGAGTGCTCGCTAACCCATTGAGGTAAGTTGGTTTGAAATTCCACCTGAAGAATCACTTGTCAATGTTTTGTGTTTGCTTAGATGTGTTGACAAAATCAAGTTTTACCCAGGGTTCGGTTTCATTATGGCCACCCAGATGTATTTGATAGGCTATTTCACCTTACAAGAGGGGGTGTCAGTAAGGCATCAAAAATTATCAATCTGAGTGAGGACATTTTTGCAGGTATGTTTTTTTGCATAGTTTTCTGCCTCAGTATCTTTTCAGATGTTTTTATTTAAGAACACTCTCTAAGGCACATCATCGTGTTTTGTAAAATGGCAGGCTTCAATTCTACTCTTCGTGAAGGTAATGTTACTCACCACGAGTACCTCCAAGTTGGTAAGGGCAGAGATGTTGGCCTTAACCAAATTTCACTCTTTGAGGCAAAGATTGCCAATGGTAATGGTGAACAGACGTTGAGTCGTGATATATACAGGCTTGGGCACCGTTTTGATTTCTTCCGGATGCTGTCATGTTATTACACTACTGTGGGTTTCTACGTCAGCACCTTGGTATTATGCAAACCCCTGCCCCCTTCAAAAAAAAAATTAAAATTCATTTACATGTTTGTTTTATCCACCTGTCTGAGCAATCTTATTTGTCCCTGGCAGATTACTGTGCTCACAGTGTATGTATTTTTGTACGGACGGCTTTATCTCGCTCTTAGTGGACTTGAAGAGCAATTGGCCAACCAGACAAAATTTAGAAACAACAAGTCTCTTCAAGTGGCTCTTGCTTCTCAGTCTTTCGTGCAACTGGGATTTCTGATGGCACTACCAATGATGATGGAGATGGGCTTGGAGAAAGGATTCCGGAAAGCACTGTGTGAATTCATATTGATGCAGTTGCAGTTGGCTTCTGTATTTTTCACATTTTCACTTGGAACGAAGACACACTATTATGGAAGGACATTGCTTCATGGAGGTGCAGAGTACAGAGCTACAGGCCGTGGTTTTGTGGTGTTCCATGCCAAATTTGCTGATAACTACAGGCTCTACTCTCGTAGTCACTTTGTCAAGGGGATTGAATTGATGATATTACTTGTGATTTACCAAATTTTTGGACAATCCTACAGAAATGTCGTTTCATATCTTTTCATAACGATCTCCACATGGTTCATGGTTGGCACATGGCTTTTCGCCCCGTTCCTTTTCAATCCTTCAGGATTTGAGTGGCAGAAAATTGTTGATGATTGGGTTGATTGGACCAAATGGATAAGCAATCGTGGGGGTATTGGTGTTTCAGCAGATAAAAGCTGGGAATCATGGTGGGAGAAGGAGCAAGATCATCTGAAATACTCTGGGAAAAGAGGAATCATTGTCGAGATAATACTGGCATTGCGCTTCTTTATCTACCAGTATGGGCTCGTTTACCACTTGAATATAACAAAAAATGACAGAAGTGTTCTGGTATGTTTACTGGAGTTGCCTTCCATGTCTATTAATTGGTTTCACTTTCCATAATCTGCAACATTATGATGTATCTACTTACTCCCAAATTATCAAAATCATGATGTATCTGCTTACTGCAAGGAGGAAAAAAAACCTCATGATATATCTCATATATTATGTTGTGTGTTTCAGGTGTATGGTGTCTCGTGGCTTGTGATTATAGGGTTATTGCTTGTCATGAAGGTGAGATTCATCCCAGCCTGTAAAAATTTTGTATTTCCACATGCGTGCCGATGTTTGACAGGTCTAGGGATGAAAAGGGCACATGCAGTGGAATTCATTTCAAAACCCCAAATTCTGTTGTTTTATTTTTACATCTGAGCGCATTCTGGATTCTGATGCCTTCATCTGCGTATTTATAATAATTTATCAGCTCTATTAAGTGCTCTTGGAGCATTTCACTATGCATATTTATATATCATGATTGGTTTTTCTGTTGGATAAATAGTATTCTGTTGCCTTGATTTAGTTGGAATATGTACTATGTAGATGGTATTCTATTTCTTTGATTTAGTTGGAATATGTACTATGTACTCCCTGATGATATTTTTTATCCCTCAGACGGTATCCGTTGGAAGGCGAAGATTCAGCGCCGAATTTCAGCTCGTGTTCAGGCTAATCAAGGGCGCTATCTTCCTAACCTTTCTTTCAGTCCTCATCATTTTGATAGCCCTTCCTCATATGACAGTGCGAGACATTTTTGTCTGCTTCCTTGCATTCCTCCCAAGCGGATGGGGGATACTTCTGGTTAGTCTTTGATCCCTACGTGTTCCTATAATTTTCTGTTTCTGAAATGCAAGATTCCATTTACGGTCTCTCCCTTTTGATACTAAAACTTGATGCATCTGTCGTTCATTTCAGATTGCACAAGCTTGTAAGCATGTTCTTCATCATTCAGGACTTTGGGGTTCAGTTCGAGCACTTGCCCGTGGCTATGAAATCATAATGGGTCTACTTTTGTTTACTCCAATTGCTTTCTTGGCCTGGTTTCCTTTTGTCTCGGAATTTCAAACGCGTATGCTGTTCAACCAGGCCTTCAGCAGAGGTCTCCAGATTTTCCGAATTCTTGGTGGGCAAAAGAAGGATCGCTCGTCCAAAAACAAAGATTGATTCAGGCTCGCATATGATTTTTTTGTTTCGTTCTGAGCCAATCCGTCATTGAAGATACTTGATCTCTCTGCAGGTAGCTGTAAATTTTGTTGCATCTGGTCCACCATATGTAAATGTAATGTTATCAAGTAGGACATCATTTTGTCTATAACTTCTATCCATATTTATACCCTTGCATGCCTGATTTGTTTTATGTATTTGATACTGGTTAATGACCAACTTGGGATATGATGATAGGCAATTCGCAACCTGCAATTCTCAAGTATTAAATTTATTTAGTGCCTTTACTATATCCTAGTTCTCCATTTGAATCCACCAGGATCAATATGGAATTTTTTTTGTTTGGTAGAAGGATTTCATTATGGAATTTGACAGTATTTTTTTTTCCCTCGCTGAGATTTCTTTATAGACAGAACTGCTTATGGGATGCAATTTAATCTCTCTTAGATAGAGGTGAAAGACTATATATTCTTGTTAGGTAAATACTGGGACTTAGAACTCAACCTTAACCAATTTTGTTCTCTTAACCATTGAATTAAGAAAGACTAAAATTATGTAATTTGTGTCAATTTTCCACTTATGTAAATTGTGTGAATTTTCCATTTTAATTAACGCAGGAGAGATGGGACTATTAGTTGGGGATCGGGTTAGGTTCTATGTTAGTGGACAATTTGATTATTTAACGCAATGATCGTGACCATCGGATCCTTATCCCATTAAAATAACAAATTCAAAGTTATTATGTGTGATTACTATTTAAAAAAAAAATTATTGACAATATCTCAATTAGAATAATTATTAATATGATAAGTTTTAATAATTATAAATATATTAGACAATCAAATTATTTAATTAGCATTTTATCGAACCCTGTTTCCTATTTGTAGTTGCCACTAGTCACATTGGTTTCCATATTTAAAAGTTGTGTTGGGTTGGGTTTAGAGGTGTATAACGGGACGAGCCGGCCCGGCACGGGCCGTGCCGTGGGCCGGCCCGTTTGAGTGCCGACGCGGGCTGGGCCTGCCCCCGGCCCGCGTGCCGTTTCCGGCACGGCCCGCTAGGCCCGCGTCACGGTTTGTGCCGCGGGCCCCACCTCCATCCAACGGCTAGCCGTTGGACGGGCCAACCTAGTTGAGATGTATTAAAAATTATAGTGATGCAATTATCATTCACCTTTTATGTTATATTAATTTTTTGTATTTATCAATGTATTTTTTAAGAATTGTATAATTCATTTTTATTCATCAATGTACTATTTGTAAATTTTTTATTCATTTTATCATTTATTTAATTAATGTTAAATTGTTCATGTACTCAAAAATTCAATATTCAATCAAATAAATACTTGTATTCTTGATTCCTTTTAGTTTTCAATTTTTATGAATAATTTATGTGTATTTCTTTTATTTTTTTAACTTAAATCAACTAGTAAATTAAACATGGAATTAAATATTAAACTTTAAATTTTTTTTTTAAAAATGAGTATATAAACGGGCTGGCCCGTTGGCCCGTCAATGGGCCCGGCCCGTTTGGCCCGTCGGGCTGGCACGGCACGTGGGCCCACCGGGCTGGCACGGCACGTTGTGCTGGGCCGGCCCCCTGTGGCCCGTGCCGTGCCGGCACGGTAACATTAAACGGGCCGGGCCGGCACGGCACGGCCCGTTTTACACCTCTAGTTGGGTTGGACATGCTCTATTTGTTGAGGACTAATTAAACTAACGAGTTTCAACACTAACTAACTAATGTCGTATTGGTACATATTGCTCCTGTTGTCATGTTCAATCCTAAATTGTGTGGGACGGGTTTGAAACCATTGATGACTGGATCAATCAAGGCTGATTCATATGGGAAGCATACATTGCATGAATTGAGTGGTGATAGTTTATAATTCCCAGACAGTTCAATTTGATTCACTTATTCAGTTCAATTCATGAAATATTTATATTCAATTTAAAAGAGTTCATTTTAATATCATCTTGTTTAATTAAATCTATATGATTAATCTAAAAAATATTCAATGATCATGATGACCACTTACCTTGGAGGGGCGTGGGATTGCCAACGCTCTGACCATCTCTCTCTCTCTCTCTCTCTCAATGCACTTGGAAGAAAGTTTACCTTTCCATAGTCCCCACTACCACTGTACATGGAAAGTGGTCCGCTGCAACTAGTTTCATTTTCACCAATTATTTATAAATTATTAAGACATATTTTTTAAATTTTAAAATGAGTTGTTATTAAATTAAGGATACTACATGCATTTTATTCATGTTTTCTTTTTTTTGGTATAATGCATCTTATTCATGTTGAAAGTCTTTTTATTCCATAAAAAACAAGGAAATAATATACGTGAGTGTAGAAAACAAAATTTTCTTATTCAACATGGATTGTTATCTATCTCAATATAAATATGAAGAGCAAATAATCTTATATCACACCATATATGTGATGAACACAAGCTAGTCGTAGAAAAAGAAAAAAAGAGGATATCGACCGGACTTCCGGTCCCCTTGTTATTCTAGTTTGGATCTTTTCTAATAAAATATATTTAACTACGTAAAATATTTTTTTATTTTTTGTCTGCAATGTATATATGTAAATGTAATGTCATTCCACCCCCACATGTCATGACTGCTGCCCCACATTTAAAAGAAGTCTATCCACCCCAATCTTCATTAGTCGGGAAAAAAAATAATTTAAAACACACCATGTGAACCTCTTCATAACAAACCCAAATTACACACAACCGACCCTCTCTATAAAAACCCCTTCAAACCAACCCCCCCACATTACACCCTCAAAAACACACCCCCTAAAAATTAAAAACAGAGCTCCAATGGCCCTCTCAAAACTCCTCCTCCTCCACCTCCTCCTAACCCTTCTCATCATGACCTCCACTCACGCTTCCTCTCCGAAGCACCACCACAACCACCGCCACAGCAGGACCCACCACCGCGCGTGCGCGGACAACGCAGGCGCGTGCGCGGCGATCTCCCCCCACCACGCCTGCTGCTTCAACCGTCTCTGCAAGGACCTCTCGACGAACCCATTCAACTGCGGCGCGTGCGGGCGCGTCTGCCCGTTCGGGCTGAGGTGCTGCGCGGGGAGGTGCGTGGACCTCTCGTCCGACCCGCTCCACTGCGGCAAGTGCTCCCGCTCGTGCCAGCCCGGCGACTACTGCTCCTCCGGCATGTGTGGCTATGGGAGCTGAATATGTGAAATATGATATGTGATATTTTCAAAAAAAAAAATGATATGTGATAGTTACGTAAAGAAAAAAAAAATTTAAAGGAGGAGGTTATGGGCATTGCATTGTATACCATATAAATTTTAGTGTGTTATGATTAGTATAGTTGTTACGTAAAGGCTTGCTTTGTAGTGATTTTTGGTGGTAGGTTGATAAGAGTGATGAAATAATTTGTTTTTTTTTATGGTTGAATGAGTTTAATATAATGTGATGTATGTGAAGTTGATGTTGTTGTATATGATTCGATGAAATATTGTTAAATGGATAAAGCAATTAGGTGCAGTCTCATTTGTTGCACTTTTAAAACTTTTTTTTGAACTATATATGTAGTTCATCTATGTATGCATCTTTACAAAAAAATATAAATAAATAAATAAACATGTGCGCATATAAATTAAATACACTTTATACAAAAAGTAAAAATATATATCAGATATAGTATAAACTTTGATGGTAAAATGGACTGCAAACATGATCATTTATAGGAACTGCGTGATTGTCAAATTTGTGCACTGTTTGAAGGAGTACATGTTTCTAAATCCAGGTCTTGAGTCACAAACATGGATTCATCATGGTAGCGTTATTTTTTTATTTTTGATATTAGAGAAATCTCATGTAGTTGATCTTTCGACCAAGCTGGGTAGGATACTCCACCTCTGTCTGACAAAGAATCACTTTTAGCAAAAAAATATTTATGATATTTAAAAGAAGACATATACAATCTAAATAATTTTGTGTCATCTATATGATATTTTGTGATTGATATAAGTAGGATCTCCTTAGTGTATGAAACAAAGAGCATCGTATATCCTTGTCCTTGTCAGCACTTTCATTTTTTCATGAGATATGTATGTCAACGATGCTTGGCCTCAATATTTGTACGTGTTATAATGCAATGCATTAGAAACTCCATACATCGAACCTTTGATCAATTTGAAAGTTATCAACAACCCAAGGCATTGTAATGGTGGAACCCTTTCATTTATGGGCCATTGAAAGCTGGGTTTGGTTCCATTGCCGGCTGTTTAAAAGAGAGGGGGGACCAGGAAATAAAAAAAGGGTGTAGTGCATAATATATGCAATATATGCACACATTATATATATAGTTTTATCCATGTTAGTCAGAGTCTGCAAAAGTGCTATGGATAGGTGTTGAGTGGAGTTTTGGAGAGGTTGGTGGGACTGTTGAATGTGATGATTTGTTATTCATAGCCGTATGTGGATTTCAATCCTCTCGTGCGTGACATGTGATGCGCAGGTTTTATCAGACCCGAACACTGCCCAACCCATTTAGGTTACAGTAGTCTTTTTACAGTATCAAAAACAGTCCGTCCACATTTTCATTAATATATATTGAGATAATGATTCATACACTACATTAATATGACAACTGCAAAATGGAGTAACAACACCCAAACGGACATATATCAGTGATGCATGAATTGTAAGTTGGATTCTTTTTATACAGCCACCAAATGCACCTGATCTTGCGAATGATTCATATAGACAGGGATCAATGCATGCCAACACAAACTGTATAACAAAATGCACAGCATTCTTTCTGAAACAACATAAGTTATTTTTCTTTTATTAGCTATCAGTGGATCTCCAAAGAGGGCTCCCCCAAGATTTCACAGTTCAAAGTTATCCCAGGAAAAGTAATTTAGGAAAAAATGGGCTACAGATATGGAGGAGCAAGAAGCTTTGCCCCCCATAAGGTCATTATGTCCACAACACACATGGGATGGAAGGAAATCGAAAAGCCTATAAAGCCAGCAGTGTTTCAAATCATAAAACAATGAATCTCGTATCTGTCACACGCCTTTCACGAGATCAGAAGCATTTCCTGTGAACAATAGATGGGCCAGACTCGTCGTACTCTGCCTTTGAAATCCACATCTGTGGCAAAAAACACGTGAGTTCATGTTAAGGGTTCACTCAATTTGAAGAAAGAATATAAAAACTTTGAAATAGCCATATATATAAACCTGCTGGAATGTACTAAGAGAAGCCAAAATGGACCCTCCAATCCAGACACTGTACTTCCGCTCCGGGGGAGCCACCACCTTGATCTTCATGCTGCTTGGTGCCAGGGCTGTGATCTCCTTGCTCATCCTGTCAGCAATACCTGGGAACATAGTGGATCCACCACTGAGAACAATGTTGCCATACAAATCCTTCCTGATATCCACGTCGCACTTCATGATGGAATTGTATGTGGTCTCGTGTATCCCAGCAGCTTCCATTCCAATCATCGATGGCTGGAAAAGCACTTCTGGGCATCGGAAACGTTCCGCGCCAATGGTGATTACTTGCCCATCAGGCAGCTCATAGCTTTTCTCCACAGTAGAGCTTGTCTTGGAGGTCTCCAGCTCTTGCTCATAATCAAGGGCAATGTAGGCCAGTTTCTCCTTCATATCTCTTACAATTTCACGCTCAGCGGTGGTGGTGAAAGAATAACCACGCTCAGTCAGGATCTTCATGAGGGCATCTGTGAGGTCACGTCCTGCAAGGTCAAGACGTAGGATCGCATGGGGAAGGGCATACCCTTCATATATGGGGACAGTGTGGCTGACACCATCACCAGAGTCCAGCACGATACCTACAACAAGAAATTGCCACAAATGCCACATATGACCAACTTAATCAACACAATGCTATCATAAATATTTTACTGCTATTTAGAGCAATAAAGAATTGAGGAGATGTTGTTTCTATAAGTCCATCTCCAAGAATATAATCAAACCTATAAAAAGAATTACTGGACTGCAAGGAAACCAACAATCCAACAGTTACACCATGCATGAAACACATAGTACATGAATCATGATAATATACAGCAACAAGTCATAAATGGGGCAAGTGAAGAAACTATAGGACAAAAAAAAAGACAAATATGTGGTTAGTGCTCCAGTCTCCATGTATTTACAGGTAAAAAAAATCAAAATTCATCAAACATAGCTAAAGCTCACAGTATGAAATCCCTGAGAGGTCAGTAGATTTACCAGTTGTGCGACCACTAGCATAAAGAGAGAGAACAGCCTGGATGGCGACATACATAGCCGGAGTGTTGAAGGTCTCAAACATGATCTGGGTCATTTTCTCCCTGTTCGCCTTGGGATTAAGGGGTGCCTCAGTGAGCAGAACTGGATGCTCTTCAGGGGCAACTCGCAACTCATTATAGAAGGTGTGATGCCAGATTTTTTCCATGTCATCCCAGTTGCTGACAATTCCATGTTCAATTGGGTATTTGAGAGTTAAAATACCACGCTTAGACTGAGCTTCATCACCAACATATGCATCTTTCTGGCCCATACCAACCATGACACCAGTGTGACGTGGACGGCCAACAATGCTGGGGAACACAGCCCTTGGTGCATCATCTCCAGCAAATCCTGCCTGGAAATATAATTTAAGTCAAGATATGCATCAAGCTTTTAATCCTCCAAACAATCTTTGTGATACAAACATGCGGAAATGTTAATCAGATATAAATCTGTGCGATTTTGTTATTTTTTCCTCAGCTAAGACTCTGTTTTTTCCTCTTTACGTATGGTAAATTTTTCTCAAAACATGGAGTGTGAATCAAAAAGAAAAATTAAAGTTCAAATAAAATATTTGATCTCATACTGAAAAAAGGGGAAGATGACATCTTATGATAGGTATTTAAAATTGCACTTCAGGTAGTATTTTTCATATATGCAGCTTACCAAAGAAATTGTGCACGACTTAGGGTCGCAAATGTTCAAGTTATTAGATAAACAATCAGGGAAGGCAACTATCATACTCAGATCATGTGAAACAAATGATAATATCTTGAAATATACCTTGACCATTCCAGTTCCATTGTCGCACACAAGTGGCTGAATATCCTCAGCATCCGCCATTTTTTATCACTGCTGAGAGACCAGCATTGCATCAAATTATCAGAAGATGTTCAACTTCTAGCCATGCATGAGAAATTTATGAACAGATAATCATTGGTATTAAAGTAAGAAGTGGCACTGATAATGAAGAAAGATCCAATTTTGACAGTGATATATCATTTAACAAAATACACCTGGATAAGTAATCCAATCTTTTAAACATTTTTCCAGTAAGTTAAGAATCCTCAAACTTTCACAATCTTCCCTAACAATATTGTTTATAACTAAGTGGTCAATTGTTGAAGTCCGATGAATATGCATCCTATTCGAGTTAATTTGTAAATTCTCACTCAAAAAAGCTCATTTGAAATAAATGGAGGTAAGTAAGAGTAAATAACAGCTCTTCAAATAAAATCAGATCAACAGACTTAATGCTGCACTGTGATTCTCCTGTAACAGGATAGTTTCATAAATACGCGATAGGAATATGCATGGAATAATTAATGAGAAAACATAAAGAGATTGATTAATATTAATAGGATAAAAAAATTAATCCCAGCCAAAGGATCAGATGAAGATAAAATATGTAGCTAAACTGTTAGCAATCTCTAGAAACCAGACAATGGTTGTTTTTCACAATATCTTGAAACTAACAGCTACAACTTGCATGCTTAAAATAACAATTAAATCCAATACAATTACTAGATCAATCTGAAACAATTATTATTTTAATAACATAGCACCAAAATCACAATTCAAACAGAACAATAAGAAATACCAAATGATCAAAATGGACGGATCAGGAAAGTTGACCGATTTCAATGTGGAAGAATAAGCAAATTCTTTTCATCTTTTTTTTTTTTTGGCAGGAAGAGGGGGGGGGGGGGGTGTAAGAAACTAAAAGCAGATCAGAGAATTATTAGATTTTCCCAATTATTTCAAACAAAGGTGGACAAAGCAGATCTAACCATAATTTTGAGTGATGTTTTCCAGTCAATCACAAAGCATTTTCAACCTCATGTGCAGTTAAACTCATATTTTTAGGATAAGCCCAAACCCTTCTGTTTAGGAATTTGGGGTAAAATAAGTTCATGCTTTTTTCTTTTTTTTTTTTGAGTTGAATGTAGGCATATCTATTTCAAGAAACAGACGATGTCTGAAATTGGGGTTACAAGGAGATGGTGAAAATGAGCAAAAAATAAGGTCATGCTTATTTTAATGCACTGAACTATGCAAAATATTTTATTAGAACAATCAAGAGGGAGATTTGAGCTCACATTACTTCTGGAGCCAGATCATGAGATGATAACAAACTAATGCAGTGTAGATGATCCTGTGTCTAGTAAAGAAAATGATTCAAGAACCAACAACATTATAAAAAATGTGAAAACTCAAATAATAATAAATAAATAGAACACTTTAAAGCATATCTGCATGTGAAACTAACATTTATTCCTCAAAATGGCATTAAAATAATAAAAATCAAATCAGAAGCAACCAATTCCTTCGATAAACAAATTGCACGAGATCCAAATCAGCATGCAAAATAACCTCTTCAATACCGAATCTTAAATTCGAGATGAACAGATAAGCAATAACATCTAACACGAATCAACAATAATCTAGCTAAAACTATTATCTCATCAAAAAGGATATCATAAAAAAATTCCAAATAACTCCCCTCGAGCGAACAAACGACGAATCGAAAAAAAACTCCACAAATGAAGGAAATGCAGACCAGATCGAACACAGAGACGATCAAACGAGGCACCAAAGAAGCTATCCAAAATCAGGACAAATCAAACAAAAAAGAAAAAAAAACAAAATCGTATAGAACGGATCGATCTGATCGATCCAACATGCGAGGCACACGAGACGATCGTAGATGCAATGGCAGCAGAAGGAGAGGCTTACCTCTCGAAACCCTAGATTTCTCTCTCACAGGCTCTCTCGCTCTTGCTCTTTCTCTCCGCAGAATTGCGAAGAACGGGTGCCCGCGTTCGCCGTTTAAAACGAGAGACCGACCAAATGGAGGACCCAAAGCTTTGGGACCCTGAATTTGGAGGGGCCTTTTTAAGGCCCGCCCGAAATTTTATCTCCACCGTTGGTTCGGATAACGGGATGGACGGTCGTTGTTTGTCTTGTCGAATTGGCGTGACGTGGGTTGCTCGATGGTGCCAGCTGTTCCACCGAGACAGACACTTTTTAGTCATTCCGTGTTGTTTGACTGATTTGCCCTTTCCTATTCGGAATAGGTCGTGATACTCCTTAGTTTATGAGGGATGTAATTGGAATAAAAATATATATATCAACTGGATGTCAATCCCAATATACGTTACGGCCACTTCTCATGGTCTCCGCCTATTTTGGTAATAGAAACTAAGGAACAATTTACCAGAATATAGAAAATGGAAAATTATATGTCCAAATTACATTCACACGGGATTTTTTTTAATTATACATTTTTTAATTGAAGTAGATATTGCTATATGATATATATTGAAATACGTTGATATATTGACTTAGTGTTTCGGTGCTCAAACATATATTTAAAGACACATTATAATTTATCTTTGTAGGATGCACAAAATGATTGTTAGGTTCATTAAAAATGCAATGCAATGAAGTAACACTGTATAATAATCTAGCCAAGAGATTTTTTTTTCTTGATAAAAATAGACATTGTTATTAAGTAAGTGAAATAACAATGACTGAATGAGGATGAGAGAACATGAGTTAAAAATTCAAAAAAGTTATATTAATAAAGAGTCAATATTCATATCATGATGCATTTTTGTGCATAGTGACACACTTTGTTGTTTTCCATTTTTTCAAAAATTAAGAAATAGCCTAATAATATTTTGCGCGTAGTGCCACACTTTGTTATTTTACACCAACTAACATTACAATCAAGTAATACTATGTACTAGGTGACACACTTTGATATTTTACATTTTTGTGCGAAGCTGATAAACTTGTAAAAAGAAATCATAGTACACTAAAGTAGACTACGTTTTTAATAAATGAATATGACTAGACATTTATAAGATTGTTAAATTTGGTTGCACGAGTGTCTAAAAACTGAATTTCTAAAAGTTAAGGAATGTGAGTTCTCTGCATAATTAATTTTAAAACTCAAAATCCTACAAAATCAATTTTACAATGACACAAAATATATCTATACCACGGTCTCTATAGAAAAAAAAATTTTAAATTATTTGCTCATCTTCTCTCCGATATATTAAAATCAAAGGTGATTAATATTTAAAATAAAGACGTCGATATTTGCCTTGTCCATGATCAGGACAAATCAAACACACAAGTATTTACTTCGAATATTTAAAACATGTTGTGTGTGCCAAAAAAAAAAAAGAAAGTGTAGAATGATTTAATTTAATATTTTTCTTATAAAAATTTTATTTTCCCTTCGCCCATATTTGATTCGATAGGTCGCCAATAAGTTGTAATTAGTTAAAATATCTTCATCATAGATGTTTGAACAAATAGAATAAATGAGAATTTGTATGTTATGATTAACTATTATAAAATGGTATATGGATTTCAGTCAATCCCTGAAATTAAATTATTTCACGTTATTCGATAAAAAAAATATGTTGACACACTGTCAAATCAACTATCATCATTTTTTCACTTTTTATAAATTCTTATTCACATTTTATATAAACAATAAAAATTTTATTATTACGTTTTTCAATTAAAATAATTAAAAATACAATTAAACAAAAAATTATTTTATCTTCATTTATACTAAAATAGTCATAGATCTCAGAATAACTTAATCCTCGAAATAAAAAATGGGTTCAAATTCCTAAACTGTCCTCGGGGTAGATTAGGCAAGAAGTCCAATGATGCTTTTTTTTAATGGATCAATAATGTTAGCCAAAGGAGTGGCAACCATGATTCCAAGCGGACCGAGTGACAACTCATGAACAGTCTCTTCAACAGCCTGGGAGATCCATGTGGGCCTTCCCTTGCACGTGCAAGTTAATTACCTCGTCACGTGCAGTCCATCCATCTATGAAATCCACTTTCGGATATCTCAATTTATATTTAATTTTGGGAGACTGAGGGAATATTTATACATGAATAAATATTCTAGTCTACTTTCACTCTTATAAAACCATCACCCATGGCCTTGTATCAAAGTTTTGGCCGATCGTGTGGAGTTGGGGGTTGTTAATTATGATCGATTTTTTCATTAAAATCATATTTGTGGAGTTGGGGGTTGTTAATTATGTTTTTAATCAGCTTTAAACATGTTTTAACGATGTTTATTATCTTTAAAAAATAATAATATATATGATCTATATTTTTAAATTATAAAAATGACTCAATCTAATATATTTAAAATAAAATAAAAAACACCCAATTCAAAAGCTAATAAGAGTAATCATGTTTGAGGGGCCAAACAGAGCCACCCTATTCATTCCTGTTTAACTTGACTTTTCGATCTCAACCAAACATGGGCTACATTTTCGTTGCTGATGGGATGTAGATCCCTTTTAGGGTGCCTCTAATTGCACCCCTTATTTTTCGATGCACGTACAAATGGATATACTTTGAAAAGATCCATTTATAATCAGGTATGATGCACATCCCCTTATTTAAACAATTCAACACGTATATCGTCGAGGTTGGCATATTCTTTGGACATCAAATCTATCAATAGTTACATAAAACTGAAAATAACATCTCCAGACATGTTCGACATACTAAGTGTCAAGCGAAAGTATTTTATTTGACTATTTCTGATGTCGAAGTGGACAATTAGTGAAATCAGAGGTTCTTAACCCTCGTTAACACAAACGATGTTGAGTGAAATAGAATACTTTGACACAAATTTGGTCGATGCATCAACCGCTACATTTAAACATTTTTTTCTGGGTGTATTGACATAATAATTGTCGACAAAGTGAAATCATCTCGACAATTCCAATGTGATCGCAGTTGTCTGAATATTCATTTAATTTTCTGGAACACCGTCGACAACATAAGTGTCGATAGATGTGATATATTGTGACATTGACAACATCGTTACTAGGAGTAGGAACTCATTTTTCAATTTTCTGGACAATTTTATAACTTCAAACAAAATTAATCATTCTCACATGAATCTAATAATAGATCTGAATACTGAACATTAATTAAACCCTACACAACAATGAGAATCTAAAATCAAGCAAAAAAAACCTTTAACACATAACTCAATATTATACAAGTTAAAATGAAAATAAAATATGTAACTCTATCAATGAATATATACGATTAATCCATGAAGAAGAGAACGAGATGGAAAGGGAGAGCACAGGACGATACGATGAAGAGAGATCATAAAAGAGATGATTGATTGAGAGAAGATGTTGACGGAGGGAGAGCATGGAACAGCACGATGGTCGACGGTTAGGAAAACCACTGGACGGCACTGAAAGTGCCGGACGGATGAGTGTTGACGGCAAGAGAGAAGCGGTTAGTTTCAGCTAAGGTTTAATGTTTTGAAATGGTTTTGTGGGTGTGCATTAAAACCTAATACCTCCTTCAAATATAAGGGGTGGTTACAGAATAAAACAAATTTTTGATAGGTGTGTAAACACAAGGGTGTACGCCTGAATACGAGGGTGCGATTAGAGGCACCCTCCCTTTTAACCTGTCATGAATCCGTTTACAGCCGCTTTAGGGTTCTACCGTTCTTTTCAGTGAGTATAAAAACCTCTCAAAAACCCTGGTAGAGCCAAAAAAAAAAAAAAAAACCCTCTTCGATGAAAACTTCGTCTCGTCATCTCTCTCATGTTCCGGGATTTTGATTTCCATGGATTTCACTTTCCATTCCAAACCTCCGACATGATCTTCAGTGGTTCCCCAAGTCTCCCTCCAAATCCCTATGTGGGCATCGAAATCCAAGCAATTCTTTCCCAGAAAACACGCTTTTCGATGCACTTCACCACGTGTTTCCTCTTCATCCGCCGCCGTCGAGACCCTCCCTTCTTATGTACCCGTCGGCGAAGAAGAACGGAGACCCTTCGTTCCTGACCCGTTCACTTCCGCCGACTCCCCGCACTGGCTGAAGAACGACCCGAACCTCTCCCACTCTCTCTCTTGGCACGCGAGGGCGCGCGGTTTCCGAGGCGACACAGTCTCTTTCGCTGGTCTCGTCAAGGTCGCGTGCGAGTCGGACTCCAAGGGGAACCTCCGCCCCCTCTTCAAGGAGCTCATCTCGTCCAGAAAGAGCCCGCCTTTGGAAACCCGGGCCCTCTTTGAGGCCCTCCGTGACCGATTCACGGTTACTACGGCAACGCTGGCGCGCGTCTTCCACGAGCTGACCAGTGCGTACATCGAGCTTGGCATGCCTAACGAGGCATTTGATGCGTTCATCGAGGCAGGCGGACTCGGGTTCATCCCCCATAGAAGTACTTGTAACCTGCTCTTGAAGTTTCTGATGGGACATGGCGATCGGACGGCGGTGATGGATGTTTATCTCCAGATGAAGCGGCTCGGGGTGGTCCCCAATGCCTGCTCGTTCAGGGTCATGATTGAGGCCTTCTTGCGGGAGGGGAGGCCCGAGGAAGCCTTCCATGTGTTTGGTGAAATGAGGAGAACGGGGATCTCCTTTGGCGTCCTGACTTACAATGTTATGATAAATCAGGTTTGCATTTCACAGGGTCCTGACTCGGGGTATGACTTCCTCAAGAAAATCAGGGATTTCGGAATTGAATTGAACGACTACAGCTATAATGTTTTGATTCGGAGATACTGTGATGAGTCGAGGATCGTCAAAGCGGAGGGTGTTCTCAAAGACATGGAAAGCCACGGCGTCTCGCCAAGTAAGCACAGTTACCTTTGCATTATAATTGGATACTGTAAAAGCAGGAACCTTATAAGGGCATTGTCCCTTCATGATGAGATGGTTTCGAAGGGCATCGAAGTGGATGGTGTGATCATGAGTTCTTTGATCAAGTGCTTGGTTGATATGGATATGGCCACCAAGGGGTTGGAGACTTTTCAGCAATTTAGAAGTTTGGGTAATCATGTTGATGGGGTTTTGTATAATGTCGCGATTTGTGCGCATTGTAAACTTGGAGACATGGATGGGGCGATTGAGCTGTTTGAGGATATGAAAGGTAGGAATTTGGAGGTTGATGTTATCCACTATACAAGTTTGATTAGGGGTTACTGCCTCAATGGGGAAGTCGATGAAGCTTGTAGGATGTTTGATTGTATGTTGGAGGATGGGTTGGCACCGGATGTGGTCGCATATAATGTGCTTGCAAGTGGGCTTTGTCGGAACAGTCGTGTCCAAGAGGCATTTGACCTTTTGGCCTCGATGTTGGACCATGGGGTCCAGCCCAATGCATCTACTTATGTGACTTTTATCAATGGTCTCTTCAAGGCAGGGGAGGTAGAAGCTGCCAAGGCATTCTTTTGGTCGTTAGAAGAGAAAGGGGTTCTTCTATGTAATCATATTTTAAGCTCCATGGTTGGTGGATATTGTGATGCAGGTTGTTATAGAGAGGCCTATAAATTCTTTATCAAGTGGTCGAGCGAAGGTGTTCTTGTCGATGAGACTGCACGCACTAAACTTATAAGAAGCCTCTGTGGGGAGGAAGACGTAGAGAGAGCTCACATGGTTTTCAAGACGATGTTTAGGTTTGAGGTCATCCCTGATGAGATCACCTATGGACGGTTGATTGCTGCATATTGCAGGGCAGGAAATATGAACACGGCTTTGTCTCTATGCAAAGAATTACTCAGGAGAGGTATGCAACCAAATCCCATCATCTACACCACCTTGATGCATGGCTACTGCCAGAAAGTTTGTTTTGCAGAAGCATGCAGCTTATTCGATGAGATGAAGGGAAGGGGGGTTGTGCCTGATGTCATCACATACACAGTTTTGCTGAATGGATACTGCAAGGCAACTTTAAAAAGAGCTTGTCTGGATCCTGACGTGGGGACGAAGAAGGTCATGATTCGGGTAAAGTGTTCGAAATTGTTGGATGAGATGGAAATGATGGAAATTAAACCTGATGTTGTTTTCTACACCGTTTTACTTGATGGGCTTTGTAAGACAGATTGCCTTCAGGATGCTCTTGAAATCTTTGATCAGATGGCAAATAATGGGCTGATGCCTGATGCTGTAGTGTACACGGTTTTGGTTTCTGGGTATTGTAGACAGGGGCAAGTTGATAAGGCAGTGGAACTTGTCTCGGATCTGATTGATCAAGGGTTCTGTCCTGATACTCATCTGTTTTCTGTGTTAGATCATTGGATAGAACGCCAAAATGGTCCAAGTTCAGTCACTTCATAGTTATTCATTTCATACCCTACATGATCCACTTACATCATTCATTTGATGCTCTATGGCTGTGAGAAGAAATCATGAAAATCGACATATATTTGTTTACTGATTTTTGAAGCATGTCTAGTGAATGCATTTGCTGGATTCCATCAAGTATCCATGTGTATCACGTTGATGCCGGTCTCTAGGCGCCTACCACCATTCAAGGTATATAGCTGTGTGCTTCCATGCCATTTACTTACTACTCCATGATCAATGCAAATCATGTTCTGTGGGATGCAATGTTTCTGGCATGATTTCTATGTAACGTTCTTAGGTTTCCTCTACTGTTTATGACCAAAGCTAATGAAAATTATGCAAAGTTCCCCATTAGCATGCCATTGAATTAAACTAAATCTAATATCTAAAGATAGGTTATAATCTAATATCTAGCTACCATGAGGTACTTGGTTCAGATCCCACCGCTTAACTATTAAAAAAAAATCTAACATCTATATATAGGTTATCTTTCTGTGAGCCTTGAAATGTTCCGCGTATTCATGCCTTTAAACATATATCTATCTCTATGTCATCCCAGGAATATGGTTGCAACAAACTTGTAACTGCACAGCTTGATTAAAGTGGTATCGACTAGTAAACTCATGAAGAACTTTTGGATGCGACATATGAATCTGGCATCAGGTAATTACAAATTAGCAATATATAGCTTGGATAATTCATTATGATTTTATAGTAAATAGCACTTTGCATTTGTTGGTGCACTTTGGTTATTACATTCTAAAGAGTTTCAGATGACTTCTTTTAATAACTGTTTTTAAAAAATACAGAAACCATTGTTAAATATTTTGCAGAAGGGGTGTTCTAACGCAGAGATGTGGGAACATCCATGCGACCTGGGTTCCCGCCCAGATGGTATATTTTAATTTTAATTTTTAGTCCTTCCAAGCCTGAATTTGAAGTTGGAATCCACGAATATGAATTCATCCTAAGAAGGCCTTGATTTTTTTCAGTTGTGCATAAAAAGATAAGAGTATGCTGGTTGGTCTGTGACTATGGTGATTGTTTTCACATGAAGATGTATGGCATACTGAATATGAAGCTTGTATATAATATAATTATCTTCCCACTTGTGGGCATTGGACTTTCATTGTTGTGTTGTTATCTCTGGTTCTACCTGTCATCCTGTCAAACACCCATAGTTACATATCAGGTGGAGAAGCCTAAGCTTAGTTTCTCAAGAGGTTCCACACCATGTTTACATGTGCTTTATTTTCTCACTTAACAAATTTTATTTGAATGAAAAATGAAGCAAAAAGTTGAAAGTAGAAAATTTACACCAAGTTGTGAGAGAATCATATCCATTGCATGGGACATATAAATATTTAGTCCAATTTTATACATTGCAAGAAATTTCTAAGTACTTTGTATTCATCAATGATCAGGTTTTGGCTTGCCCAACTCGACAGGAGCAAGTGGAGATCGAAGGCTTCGTCATCTGACCTCATCATCTCATGAGTTTGTAGAAGAGACAGTGACGAAGGGTTTTGCATTTTTGCCCATCTGTTGGAGAAATTGCTCTGATGGACAGTTGACACAGTCTTCAGCAGAGGAAGCTCTGTACAGTTCCAAGTCTGTTTCAGTAATCCAAGAACAGACGCCACCACTTCTGTGGATCATAAATTGACCACTAACCAAAAGTGGGGAGTAATCTAAGCACTAGCCAAAAGTGGGGAGTAATCTAAGCCATTGGAAATGAATGGCTTGTGCATATACCAGAACTCACTTTTCTTCTTTTTTCCTTTTGTATAGCTCCAGATAACTCCCTCCAGGAGAAGCCTAAACTTTTGTAAAATTGTGATCGCCTGTCAGACAGCTTATTCTTTTGGATTGTTTGAAGTCATGAATGAAAATAACTATGTAGAGCTTTATGTCAACATCATGTGATATTTAACAGCTTCACATGGCAGTGTAATACTTGGCGGTCTGCTTGTAATTTATTTTGGATCCGTGACTTAAGCGGACCTTTACCCATGGCCGTTCAAACGTATCTTCTCATGTTTGATTGCACACCAACTATCCTAGGATATGTCCTTAATTTTCAATAGGTTATTAGCTCCCATTTAATTTTAGGATAAACCAGGGGTTAGAGTTGGAAATAGTACACAAGTACAAATTATGCTGTTGGTGGCACCACATATGCAACCATGACACAATTTTTTACCTTTGAAATAATTTTATTCTATTCAATTAATTAAGGATTAAATGAGAATTAAATGAAGATAAAACTTATCCTACTTTTTTATTCGAACCAAAACGGGGGGTTAAGATTTAACGCGTAATTTTTCATTAAGTCTGAAATCGCGTTGAACGGGCCAGATCAATTCAAAGTTCCACTGGGTCCAAATAAAAGAGTGACATCCTACCGTCCAAATCATCGAAAAAAAAATCTGACGGTCCAAAACGAATGGCCCTATCGTAATTAATTCTAATTCTCCTGAGCATCTAATCTCCCGCAAAGAAACCGACACAAAGACGACTACACATTATTAAATCCTGGCCGTCCAATAAGACATCCAAATCTGACCGTCCATAGGTCTTTCTTCCGCTATAAATAAGACCCTCTGTGGACGTCAAGTACGTTTCGTATTTTTGATTGGGAGTTCGTGGTGATTGAGATTGCGTGGCGTCTCTTCTAAATAATTCTGAACAAATAAGAAACCAAAAAAAAAAAAAAAAATTGAATCCCTTGAAATCGTTCGCTCGATCGCGATTTTGATCGAACAAACGGTTTCTAGGGCTAGGGTTTGCGTTTTCCCCCAATTTTGATATCAAGAAAATTAGGGTTTTCCCGCGATGAACGATCTACTGCACTTGATCAACCGGGCTTACCCGCAGTGGGCGCAGCCGATGCCCCCGACGTCTCAGCCGCCGCCACTGGTGGTGCCGCCTCCGGCGGATGACCCGATGCACTTCCAGAACCCTCCCCGGCAGATCTTCGCCCCCGGCGCCGGAAATCCCGCGCGGGGCGTCTGGAAGGGGAAGAAGTTCGCTGACAAGCGCAAGAAGCCGTCGTCGGTGGCGGCGGTCGCGGGCGGTGGCGGGGGGTACCAGCCGCCGAGGCTCCAGGATCTGCAGTTCCAGAACCGGGTGAAGGCCCGGCGATTCTACCCCAAGAAGAAGTTCCAGAACCGGTCCGCGCCGTTCGCGCCGCGAAACACGACGTCGTTCATCATCCGGGCCAAGAAGTCCGGCGGGATCGCGTCGCTCGTGTCGCCGTGTCCGGTGACTCCGGCGATACTCCCGACCCCGAAGTTCTCCCCCTCGCGGGAGGTCCTTGGCGACATGGCCAAGGAAGAGTGGGGCGTGGACGGCTACGGCTCGATGAAGGGCCTGATCCGTCTCCGCACGAATCCCGAGGCGGAGGACGACGGCGGCGGGGAGGGGTCGAGCGAGAGCGACGTGGAGGAGCATGTGGAGGTGGAGAGGAGGCTCGACCACGACCTCAGCCGGTTCGAGATGATCCGGCCCGGTTGCGGTGGCTTCGCGGACGAGCAGACTTACCTTCTTGAAAACCGTGTTGATGATCAGGACACGCAAATAGCGCAGCTGGAGGAGGAGAATCTGACGCTGAAGGAGAGGCTGTTCTTGATGGAGCAGGAGATGGCGGACCTGCGGAGGCGGATGCAGTCGCTGGAGACAGAGAGCGGGCGCGGCGGGGGCGCCTCGGCGAGGGAGAATGTGGAGGACAACCACCCGGTCGAGGAGGAGTCGGACAACGAGGGGGGCGTCGGGGATGTCTGCTCTGAGAAGAGCGTCGGCGACTGACCCATGCGTGGCGCTGTTGTGCCTCGTAAGTCGTAAGTCGCGCTTGCCCCTCTTATAGCTCCCACCTGCCCTTGCTATATTTTTTGGTCACATTATCTTTGTTGATGTACATATGAAAATGTTATGCTGATATGTTCTTGGTACTCCTGTGTTCAGTTTTTTCTTTTCTTTTCTTTTTTTGGTTGCTTTTAGTTTTTTTCTCTCTTTTGGATGTTCCTTCTTGGAAACAGTGTAATGGGTATCTAACTTTGAAGATAACCTGATAGCTATTTCTTTGTCCAAATTGGATTTCATGCTTAAGTAGGATTTGGTGTGGGGATATTAATACATTTAATAGCTCTTTAGGTGGCAAATTCGGTTTTAGTAATATTTTCAAATTTGCATGTCTTCAAATAATGGTGTTCAGTCTCTATTTTTATCTGTTTATCTTGCATTTTTAGTAATGGTTTATGAGCGCACTTAAATTGCTGGTTTTGTTGACTTCTTTAGTAAGGCTTAGTGTTGCATTTTAATGACTTGTGCCAAAGATGGATACAGAAGGCAAGTACTTTGTTCAGAACTGTACCCACTTTTTGCTGTAGTTTCCCTTGATGACATATAATTCATTTTTGATGCTTGATGAAGTTCATTTGCAACAAATTCTGAGATTCTGCGTCTGACTATGGATCTAATGACTTCAAATGGACTCCGGTGGTTGTGGTGGTGTTGGATGTGATTTGCAGTAGTTGTTCAAGTATGATTTCAGAATTCTTAAATTTTTTCTTGTGGCACACATTGAAGAAGAAAATGTCTGGCTAAAGGTGTACAGACCTTGTATGGTACCTTATACTTTAATTGAGCTTCCTGTTGAGGCCTAAGGATGAAAATGATGGAGACTGGATTTTCTTGTCTTGTGTTCTTGGCTTGGACCCAATTCTATGTTCTGATTATTTAAAATGGTTCCCATTCAACTTGGCTTCCCATGGTGTGGGTTAGAAGGATAAAATGGACCACTTCATGACGGGTATATAATATATTCTTGTGAATTTCCACATGGTAATTCATTATGAGTCAAGCACTATCTTCTTATACATATTTATTCTTTCTACATCATACATGGTTTGATTGTTTCCTCTTACTTGGCCTGAGGTAAATTTGTTGGCCCACCAAGCACCAGCAAAATGAAGAACATGGCAATTATATCTATTGAGCGGTTCTCTTGCATTGGGTGTCTTCATAAGTTGTGCTGCTCCTCTCAATCTTGAATTTGTGGGGCGCAACCGCACGCATGTGAGTGTGACAACAATATGTTTCGTCTATTTTGTCCCCCATGTTTGGGTGCTTGATATTAGTTTCTTGCTACATAAACATTCTTGCTAAGCCTTTTGAAACATAAAAACATTATGAAGATTTTTATGGCTGTTATGCTCTCCAATTAAATTTGGCAGGGAAGAGTTGGCATAGCATCATCCATGCTTAGTAGTATTTGTTGCTAGGTAAGGAAGGTGACAATGTCTACATATTCATATTTATGAATAGCATTGGATGACTTCTTTTAGACTGATAGGTCATCTGTATAAATGCGGCATATTCAATTGTGGCTTTCAGAATGCGTACTTCTGCGAGGTTCTTTCCATGTAGGTTGAATGATGCAGCTCAAACAGAATCAGAGTTCGCCAGCGCAATTTAATGATCTTGAACTGAAGGCCATCACTTGCATGCTTTGCAGGTAAAATGTTTTTTTTTCCTGCTTATAAATGAAAGATTGCAAGTTTCAATGTTCATGAGGTTTGCATGGCAATAATGTTTAACTGCTTTCTTGGATATAGTTATTGGTTTGGTCATACATGACATGATCACTGCAGGTCCGCAAGAACAAGGAAGGTGTTGGGATCTGTTGCGGAGCATGTGCGTTAGGTTCGTTCTGCCTTTCCTCAACTGTTGGTCTTGTATGGTCCCTTCTTGTGCTGAATAAATCAATGTGTTTGACAGATTAATCATTCAACTTTTTTTTTCACATGGCAGGGGATTGCAGACTCAATCCGATCCAATCCGCCTGAGTTGTACCACTAAAAATTAAATTGCAACTCAAAAACTGCCATGTTAGTCTCTTATGTAATTCGGGGTGCGTTGGGAAATTCAGTTTGGAAAACAATTTTTTACACATTTTTTAGGATGTAATCATGAGCGCTGTTTTTTAAATAATCAATGAGTTATATTTGTTGCCAATAAGAGAATTGCTTTTGTTGGAATAAATACAGTTTTTCAACACTTTTTTTTTTATTGTAATTATGATAATGGGTGGAGGGTTTTATGAGGGGTGTTTTGGTAAAAGGGGTTGGCAGCATCGAGAACGCCACAAAGGTTGCCAAACAGCTAGATTAAACTAGTAGAAAGCTTCACTTGCGCCTTGGCTTAGGTGTTCCCTTCAACCACCCGGGTTTTGACACTTCCGATCCAATGCACTTAAATCTTAGGATGTGTTTGGATTGGGGGTGTCGAATCTTGCATTTGTAATACGTGGCTGTTGAAGGGAGTGACAGGGCGGGCCGCGTCAATGTGTCGGTGTTTCCCCTCAATCAAGATACATTATCACCACAAACACAGGCCACTCATGTCCCCTACGCAAAGAGGTGTTTGGATGAGGGTTTTCGAGTTTTTTTCGTCAATGTCGCATAAGCGGAAAAAGGGGCCATCCAAACGGATCCTTGAATCATCTAGTGATGGAGATGTCAGGTTATTGTATATGGTGATCGTGAGATTATGAAGCAACTTCTTTCTTTCTTTTACTTCGTAACATGCATTGGACTGCAAGATCATCACGATAATTCATTAGTCATTCGTGGATTTTTTTCTTATTTATTATGCGATATATTTGTACCGTTTCTAGTTTAATTTTTCAAAAAATAAATGAGTTACTTATTTTTGTAAAACAATGAAATAAATATTTCAATGAATTATACGAGTTCATTTATTAATGTTTTTAAAATTTTTACTACAATAGATTATGTGGCTAACAATATATGTGGACTGTAAATGAGCGTGAGTATAAAATTATTCTATAGAAATATGAGAATATAATTTTAAGTACAATCCTAAAGTTTCATGGACATTTTTCACATGTTTTATTTTTATTTTTTAAATAAGCAATTTTGTTTAACGAGATATATTTTTTTGATGAAAAGTATACTAACTCCATTTAAATTGAATAGATATGAATAGACTCCTATATAAGATTATATAAACAAATAACAATGATGTCTTGCAGTCTTGTGTGTGCAGTCTCCAGCTTTCCATCAATTTTTTAAAAATATATATATTCCTTGGCGTGCCCTAATTGCTGGTCCGAATCTAGTTAGGACTGACTTCGATCACTTCCGTCAGTATCGAACTACAAGCCTATTAATTGAACTACATAGCATATGAATCAAATTGTACATGAATTAAAATGCATATCCAATTATTGGGTATATGCTCTACCCAACAATTGTAGTACGATTAATAAACTTTACATTTCGATACTGATGTACTGATCGAAGTCAGTCCTGATTGGATCTATACTTCCTAACTGTACATCATCCAAACTCAAGATATTGAATCCACCAGGAAAACGACCCATATTTACATTGAGCGATGATGTATATAGTCTATTTTAAGTCTCATATGTTATGATAACGTAATATATACTGCATTATCGTAGTACATGAGGTTTATCATAGTATATGACTTTTTTTTCATTTTTTCACCATAAAAAAATATACACTAATGTATCTCAGTATATACTCAATTTCATATAACAGCATGCACTTTAAATGGTGAATGTACGTTTTTTTTTTTTAAAATGAGAGGATTGCCCATTGGACTGCAACGAGGGCATGTATCTTTTCTATCAGTCCTTTTTATAGCCCATGTTGCAGCCCAATACACTATTGAGAAGATAATTTCCCCTCACAATTAAATTTGTGTTTTATTGGGATTTGGAACTTCAAAAGGGATTTGGGATAATGGATTTTTTGGTGGTAGGATAATGCAGGAATGAGATTTTTGGGTTAAAAGGGAGATACTGTACCTGGCTGTCACAAATGACTATGTTGTCACCGTGACTATTCTTGATTACCCTAAGTGGGAATCTAGAATCTGATCTCTCTGATTTGCCGTAAGAGTGCTGTCGCGTGACTTTTTATAGGCTGCCTATGTACTCCTGGGGTTTCAAGTCTCACGTAGTTCAGTTGGTCAACTTGTAACCGTTTTGCCACTAAGAGATAGTGGGCTATTTTTTAGGGAAACGTTCCATGCAATTAATCTCCACGTTGCCCTTAATTACCCACGTTTAGATGATAATGGGTATTAAGTACGTGGTGGTTACAGGCGTTAGAGGGTCCTCTGACCGTTTCCACGTCTGTTCATGTACTACTCATCCGCACACTTTTTCGAGAAGTAAGGTCGTTTGACCAGACCTGTCATCTGGTCGCACCTCAGACTACCCGTGCTTGAGTAATAAGGTCGACCGACCAGACTTGTCGTCTGGTCGTGTCTTAGATTACTCGTATTTTGAGTAATAAGGTCAACCGATCAGACCTGTAGTCTGGTTATGCTTTAGATTACCCGAATCACTATCTTTCCTCTCAAGATATCCGACTAGATCCTTGAGTCTAGCCGTGTCAACATCTCAGACGACTTCACATTTTATGGGCTAGGCCTGATGGGCCTCGAGTCAATGGGCCACATGTCACTTTTACACGACACGTTTTTTAGTGCAGATTTTTATCTCCACAACTATGATAACGTAATAAATACTGCACTATCATAATATTCGAGTCTTATCATATACTATGATCCATTTTTTTTTTTTTTATAAAATAAAAGTACACTGTAATTGAGACGGAAACGGGGGCTTGCGTGTATTTTTTTTTTCTTTTCCATTTACATACTCACATCGTTATCTCCTAAAATATCGTGGATCGAAGCGTGGGTCCGATCTAATTAAAGCCCATCACATCCGTGTCCGTGGACTGCCCATTCGGGTGAGCCTCTCCTCCTCTCACGACTTGACGCGGCGAAAGCCTGAAAAAGTCTTTGGTTTCCAAGACCACCATAGAGAGGTCTTCGACTTTTCTCTTTTCGATGGTCGGTCGATCTGTTTGAGTTTCTTCAAATCAACTCCTCTTCCGAACTCGTCAGAGAGAGAGAGAGAGAGAGAGAGATGGCTCGGGGCAGCAGATCGTCGTCTTCGTCCAACAGGTTCAGGTACCTCCACCCCGGGTACTACCTGAAGAGGCCGAAGCGGCTCGCCATCCTATTCATCGCTTTCGTCATCGTCACCTTCCTCGTCTGGGACCGGCAAACCCTAACCAGGGAATACGAGGTGAACCTTCCGATCTTCTGTAGATCTGCGGTCAAATGAGTTTTTTTGTGTGTGTGTGTGTGTGTTGGATTTGATTTATTTGACGTTCAATCGTTTCATTTGTGTTCATCACTGAAAAATAACCGTTTTTAATTTAAAAAAAATGTGATTTTGGTTGGTTTTATATATAAAAAAGTAACTTTGTTATTGTTATTGTTATGCAGATGGAGATTTCGAAATATTCTGGTGAAATTCGTAGATTGAAAGATGAGGTAAGACACGTTTCACGATCTTCTTCTTTTATATATTATTATTATTATTGAAAAAGATCTTTTATTGCACTGCAATGGTTTCTTTCATCCACCATTTATAGATCTTAATCTCTGGTTGACTTTATTTTTATTTTTATTGATCGTTAGTTGAAAAAATACACCGGAGGGGAGGAAGAGACTGTGAGACTTCCCGTTTTTAAGGAGGATCCGCTCGACATTCAACGAAGGGAGAAAGTGAAAGAGGCCATGCTTCATGCGTGGAATTCTTATGTGACATATGCATGGGGTAATGATGAACTTCAGGTTAGTAAATTAATTGTTATAATTTTTGTTGGAACTGTCTTTTATGATCTAAGTGTGTAGTTCTTGACCTGTAGAACTCTTAGTTTCTATGAAGCTTAAGTTTATAAGGGTCTTCATGATCAAATTAGAATCTGGATTCTGGAATGATGAGTGTAGCAAGAAAACTTTTTATTGTTGAGAACAGTTTATGTTGTAAGGGTATGCCATAATTAGGTTCCTTATGATCCATTTGAACTTGGAGGGTATGCCATAATTAGGTTTATTACGATTGACATTATTCGATGTATGGATTAGTGTTGTCTGCATCATAGAATGTGAGGGCTGAAATGTTGGCTGCTAATTTTGCAAGCATCTTTTAATAAAATTTATGTTCAACTCTTTGACTCATGTTAGTTCCGCTAGTCATTATTAATTTGGAAGAATTGTCTTAATGATTGCCTGACTAAAAAAATTATTTCAAGGAATAAATCTCATAACTACATTAAGTTGGACTACTTGAAGTGTTTATAGCTTTTTCCTTTTGAAAAAAATTAGGGCTTCTGGATCTCTTTTCATAGTTAACTTCACATCTTTTTATTAGATCCTGGTTAATGTTATGTTCTAAGTAGGATATGATTGATTTTCAATATATGTGGTAGTACTACAGAGTGTAACTTGTTAAGGTTTTCTTATTGATTCACAGTCCTTCCCTAAGGATTGTGATTTTGTGCTTACTTTCCCCCTCCCCCATGTCCTATTCTGTCTTCTCTCACATATCAAGTATGTCATATCAGGCTTTTGGTTTATGTTGAAAGCTCACTTTCATCTGGGATTGGTGCAAACATGAATTTTATTCTTTTGTTTTTTCTTTTACTCCAGCCTCAGTCAAAGAATGGCGTCAATAGTTTTGGAGGACTTGGAGCAACCCTTGTGGACTCTCTCGATACATTATACATTATGGGCTTACACAAAGAGTTTGATAAGGCCAGAGAGTGAGTTTTGATTTATTTTTATTTTTTTTGAATTTCATATATTCTAATGCATATGCACACACTCTTGTGGGACTTGTTAGTCACTTGGTCGTACAGCCAGAAGTAAAATATTTATTGGTTAATTTATTCTTTTGCTATCCAAGAAAGTGGCAAAGGGTCTTTTGTGGTGCATTTCCAAATTCTGTTAATAATCTAGATATACTACTCGTCTATAGAATGTATGTTTGTTTGTATCCTTGTTAATGTGCTTTGGTATTGATGTGTGATGGCAGGTGGGTGGCAAATTCTTTGGATTTTAACAAGGACTATGATGCGAGTGTTTTTGAGACAACCATAAGGTTGCGTTATAAGGTTTAGATTTTTTTTATTTATTCTGTATTGGTTTCTTTTCATATGGGAAAGAAGGAAAATTTTGTCTAGTCATTGCTAGTCAAATGCTTACCTGACTTTTATCTTTTTGGATGATACCAGAGTTGTTGGTGGGCTACTAAGTGCGTATGATCTCTCAGGGGATAAACTATTCCTTGAAAAGGCTAAAGACATTGGTGATAGGTTGCTGCCTGCATGGGACACTCCTACTGGGATTCCCTATAATAGGATAAACTTGGCCCATGGACGCCCCCATAATCATGGTTGGACAGGGGTATTGTTTTTTTTAATACTATATACCTTTTAATATAGTCTGGCACCTGCTGATTAACTTGCTTTATTAGAATTTATGTGATACATTAATTTCAATGTGATTTTCATGGTTCTATGTGACATGCTGTTTTCATTTTGAAAGAGGAATTGAACTGTAGATACTATGCTATAATCTGATGTATGAGATAACCAAGAGATAAGTACCATTTACATAAAACAACACTTTGTATAAAAAGCATTTGGGAATTAATCTACCATTAGTCCAGTTAAAGGATCACCCTTTTTTTTTTATAATAAATCTGTTTCTTGTTTCTGAGGACCACATATCCTAAGTGGATTATGTGGACCTTGTATTATGAGTTAATCTGTTTTCTTGTTTATGAGAAGTACTATTTAAATTTAAAAAAAAACTCTGTATAAAAAGAATTGTCTTAATTATTGCATGTGGATTATGTGGACGTATATCATATGTAGACTTGATATGCAGCCAAAATATGCTGGGCCTTAACATCGGTATTTCACTATTTTGTTGCATTTTTTTTATACTAAAGTTCCAATCTGATGCATCCTCTTTGAAGAATTCTTAATTATCTTATCTTGTGTCCAGGGTGATAGTATCTTAGCTGACTCTGGCACTGAACAATTGGAATTCATTGCTTTGTCTCAACGGACAGGAGACCCCAAGTACCAGGAGAAGGTAATGTACCATGTGCTGATAGTACCACTTCTGATTAGTCAATGTAATGATCTTATGTGGCTGCATGTGTTGAGGGGTAAGATGCTGTGCATGTCTTCGTTTGCTGCATGATTTTTTCCCCCTGAAGGACCATATTTGAGGTTTTTCTGCTTAATAGATTCCTTCACAATTTCTAGAACCTTGTTTTACTATTGTTTAAGCTTTTATGTCATCAGTCAGCTCTTGATGGGGGCATCATGTGGTGTTGGTTGATTAATATCTTCTTGGGTGCCACTGCTTATTAGAATGGAAACTAAACTTGGAAGAACTGGTAGTTTTTTTAATTAAGTTTTTTAATCTCTCTCTGAAGTTCTGATTGTTTATGAGACTATGCCAGCCTGTTATTTTTTCCTACAAGGTTGTGTCACCTCACTATTCAATTGCTTTTCAGTGTCTTTTTACATAATTGTTTCTTCTGTTGGTTCTTATTATCTGTTTGAGTACCTACACTGTCTCAATTGGACATCTGCATCTTCTTTTCATGATATAATTTATCCTCTCCACAACTTGATTCGCTTGTGCTAAACTAGTCTGGCAGTTACTGTGGTTTTGATATTTTATATTTGTTAATCATGATTGATCTGTCAAATGTAGTTCCCAGGTTATTCCTTCTTCTTTCTTCTTCTTCTTTTTAATGATTTGTGAAGAAAACTTACCGGTCATTGTTACTCGCTATTTGCATAACTCTTATTGGAGCAATCTCACTTGCTCTTTCTAGTCCACTCATTTGTTATATTCCTGAATGTAGTTGAAATATCAGGGAAATGTTATCAGTCTATTCAATATTTTTTGGCTTGGCTTGTAAACAGTATAGAATATTTTTTGGCTTGGCCTGTAAACCAGTGCATATGAGTGGTCTTTTTAGAATAAGATGAAGTTTAGTTGCTTTGGTACCTGGGATTTTTCTTTCTAGATGAAAGTGCTCATGAAACCACAAGATTATATTTTGTGGTCATATGTTCTTGGACTAAAAATTAACAAACTTGTAATTTCTGTATTGAATCAGTTTTTTTTTATTATACAAACTTTTTTCATGTTATGATCAACAATAAGGATGTGGTGGGTGTATCAGCACACCTCATGTATACTTTTATTTGTTGGATACCGACATTTGACATGTATACTTATATTTGGAATCAGAAATTTGATATGCCCATATACAATGGTTTATTCGTATCTATCTGTTATATGATTGGGTTTGGAATTTAGTGTTTTATATTCTCAATCATCTTTTTAGTAATCTTGATTTATTTCTTGCATCATTGTAACAGTTGTGTGCATGTTATTGTTTTCTTTATTCAGGCGGAGAAAACCATTTCACAAATTCAAAAAAACTTCCCAAGTGATGGATTGCTTCCAATCTACATTAACCCCCACTCGGGCCAGCCATCATCGTACTCTACCATCACATTTGGGGCCATGGGTGATAGGTATTGGTGTTTATGGTTATCTCTGTTCATAATATGTTGTTTGTTGTCAATTAACATGAATTTATTTTGGTGTATGAGATGGTCATTTACTGAAAATACTCCTCAGTTGGGAGTTTATGGGGTTGAATAGTTGAACTTTCCAGAACCTTTGTATCACTAAATTGCAGACCCCGCAAGTAATCAGTTCTTTAAAAATCTATTTTGTAGTCTTAATGGTGTCTTAAATGCGCCCTTTTGCTGTTTCAAGATTCTTTTGGCTGTTACAGAGTTGGATGCCCAGCAACAGCAAGGCATTAACTATGTTTATTATCCATTGCAGCTTTTATGAATATTTGCTTAAAGTGTGGGTACAAGGGAACAAAACTGAACCTGTGAAGCATTACAGGTTGGAAGATCTTTTATTTGTTTGATCAAATTATTTTATAGTCCTGAAATTTATAATTTGTTTTTAGTTTTTCATCTTTTGAATTTATGCGATTCTGTATCTGAATTACACGTGATGTTCATTGTTTAGGATCTCAAAAGATCATTTTACTAATTAGTAATCTAATCATGTGTCTGGAACAGAGAAATGTGGGAAACATCAATGCAAGGTCTGTTGAGTTTAGTTCGGAAAACCACGAAATCATCTTATGAATATATCTGTGAGAAAAACGGCGGCTCTCTATCTCATAAGGTACCTAGTATATATGTGTAATGAAATAGTTGCTGTGTGATCAGTCTGTCTACTATTATGTGGATTTTTGAGTTCATGTTTCTTTTTCCCCCAAAAAATATGCAGATGGATGAATTAGCATGCTTTGTTCCAGGGATGTTGGCTTTAGGGTCATCTGGTTATGGCCCAGAAGATGCCGAGAAATTCCTTTCACTTGCAAAAGAGGTACTTCTGCTCTAGTTCCAGTCAAACTTATACTGAGATATTTCGGCCCGTATTTATTTATTTATTTAATGGAAAAAACAGCTTGCATGGACGTGCTATAATTTCTACCAATCAACCCCTACGAAGTTGGCGGGAGAAAACTATTTTTTCCATGGTGGAGAGGTTAGTGTATTTTGCATGACTATCCTGAATGTAGTATACTTGTGTCACCATCACAAATACTTAAAACATATCTACAGGACATGAGTGTTGGCACATCTTGGAATATATTGAGGCCAGAGACAGTTGAATCGCTTGTGTATCTGTGGCGTATTACGGGAAACAAGACTTACCAAGATTGGGGTTGGAACATTTTTCAAGCATTTGAAAAGAATTCCCGTATTGATTCAGGTTATGTGGGTCTGAAAGATGTAAGCATTTCTTATCTATTATTCGCCCTTCTCTATATGCTTCCATGTATATATATTGGAAAATGTTAGGGATAAAATCATTCTTGATGTCACTTTTGTAATCCCAATAAATTTTGATTTTTTTTATAAGGTATATACTTGTATAGTGAAGTACATAGCTTCACAGAAAATGAAGTACATACTCAAATAAATTGAATGCATAGTTTTTGCATTTTATGCTAGCCGAGTATATATTCACTTAACTGAGTTTATACTCGATTAGAGATTTCATATCGTTGGTTAGGAATGCATGAACAACTACAAGAATAACCGAGTGTATCAGCGCCCATATATTTTTCTTCATTCAATTTCCCCTTTAGCCCATTTTTAAAGATATTTTTTGTCTGATCTTTAAACCTGTTCTAGTGATCATTGCATTTATTCGAAGATAAGATATACAAATGCACTGGGGAAGCTCATCATTTGACCTTTTAGTGACTCCATGTTATTAGTTCTCTGAAATTTTCATGTTTCAGGTTAATACAGGTGTGAAGGACAACATGATGCAAAGCTTCTTCCTTGCAGAAACTCTCAAGTATCTGTATCTCCTCTTCTCCCCACCTTCAGTCATCTCCTTTGATGAGTGGGTGTTCAACACAGAAGCTCACCCTCTGAAAATCGTAAGTCGGCAGGATTCTAAAAAAGGCATAAATGAACTGGATAGAAAGCCAAAACCAAAATCCCCATCTAGGGTCTTTGGCCGGAAGGAGGGTCGATCATCGAATGATTAAGCAAACACAACCTCTGAATTTCAGTTTGGTATCTCCTCCCACTCCCAGATTCTCCACTGCATATTGAGAGCCAAGCAAGGAGGCTTCGATGGCCTGACGTGGTGCGGATCTCAGTCCCAAATAACATGAATTTATGTGATTTTTGTGTGTAATGACTGAGAGCTGTTAGAGTTTTTTAAACCACAGGCAGTCCTTATTTGCATTAGAACTATAGGATTACAGTTTTAGAGGACTGGAGTTGATGGACTAGAGAATATTTAGCGAAGAAGATGCAATTGATATTTATGATGCAATTGATATTTATCTTTTTTTTTATAATAATAATAAAAAAACTGAAGTTGTGTGAAATTTTCTTAAATTATTTGACATTAGATCACTATTCCATAGAATATGTACAAGGTAAGTTTGGAATAATTGTTTTTGTAAAATAGGATTTTGAATGAAGATAAATGAGGAAATTCCCTGGATGAAATAGTTATTTGAACCTAGGGTTTGAAAACTATTTTGGACAGTTTTTTAAATATTTTTTTTTCGTAAAAATCATATTTGGCTAAACTCGTATCTAAATCCTCCTAGTGGTCTTGATTTTTTAAGGTAATAAAAAACAATGTTTAGTTAAAAAAAATTTATTAAATGAAAGCTGTTTTTCAAATTCTTCCGGATAAATCTTCATTTATATGAAACCAAACAAATAAAAGGTTCCTGTTTTTAATGTGTTAGTGTACATACTCCCCGACAAGATTAAAATTACAGGAATGGTGCCATGGTGGATGAGTAAAGAATGTATTGAATTCTTAAAAATATATGTTGTTAATTATAGTAATTATACATTAATAAATTAAAATAAACCTTCTTATCTATATAAACTTTTTTCCTGTTCATTAAACTAAAACCATGACTATATATTATAATAAAATGAAAAGAAATTTTTTTAAAAAAAATTTAATAATAACCAACCAAAATTCATATAATTCTCGCCTTGTTTGGATGGGATAACAGGAGAGGAATAAAGAAGAATAAAACTAAAAAATGGTTTGTTTACAAAGAATAAAAAAGTATAATTTTGTGAAAATATGTGAGAATGAGCAAAAATTGATATTCCAGTCTCTTTTGGAATTATATTATTTCACTTAACTTATTCCACTAACATAAAAAGAACACGCAAGTCAAATCACATGTTATCACCTTTAACAAAAACTTTATTATTTTTGTATTATATTTTTCAATGACAATAACTAAAAATGCAACCATACAAATAATTATTTATGTTTTTGCTTATACCAGTATAGTTATTTATTTCAACGTCGCTACCCAAACAAAATAGGTGTGAATTTATGTGAAGATTTTATGATCGAAAAAGTTATCCTAGAAGTAAACTTGGTAAATCCAACGAAACCTAGTATTCATATGTTCTTCATATGAATTTACGATGGTGTCCTCACCCGCTTAATATAGCACCCCAAAAAAACCTGAGTCGAATCGAGGGTTCCCTTTCGAGTTTCGCCTCGACAAAGAAGCAGAGCCTCAAAACATGTTGGGCCGCACAACATCAAGAGCACCTGCAAAATGATCTCTTTCTCTCTCTATCAGAACAGCAAACATGAACCATATATTGAAATCCTCTCTTGTCAGATCCCAATCCAACCCAGTTCGATTGGAAGTCTCTCTGTTTCATTCGACGTCTGCTTTGGATCGGCGGCGGAGGGACAACTGGAATCAATGGAACCATGTGAGTTTTCACTAGTCTTTCTGTCATTTTATCATATTGGGTCTGTACATGAGTGAATTGCGATCTTTATGTGTCATTTGTTGTTGTTTGTTTCATTTGTGAAGTTTCATCTTTTGTTTGATCAAGTTGTTATTTTTTTTATCTCCTTCACTTAATTAATCATTGTAGCTAATCTATGGTCCAGTTATGGTTAATTTTTCTAGTACATGGTTTATGAAGTGGAGGCACCTAAATAGGCTATCTTTTTAGATGTGCTAATGGGTCGGCTTTTGCATTCATTTCGGTGTAAGATGGACACCCAGCTCTTTTGATTGCAGACATGGATGTTAGTCTAATACACGCAATTATGTGGTCAACCAATTTTGCTAAAAATAATCATTCTTTTATTTTTCAGCTGCCTCTAGCTTGCCTTCCGCATACTCGCCAACTATTGAATACACGCACTTTAGAATTTTTTTTTTTTGCTAATGAGCATGTTTTATAGGATATTCCTCTAAAATTTGAAGCTCGTCGCATTCTGGTAGAAATCTAGTTTTATTAACTAACATGATGCAATTTTTATTGGTTTTACATTTTTGATTGCAGACAATTTTTTTCAATGATTGTGAATGTGTGTAGTACATGAATGGCCATCCCTTTTGATAAATGCTAATCCATGTGGACGGGACTTGTGTAACTTGCAGCGATTCAATAATTACACAAAGAAAAATAGACGGGTGGATGCAAAAAGGACGTTATTGCGTGATGTCAATGCATATGCCGATCTACTATTTCAGGTTCTATAACTTTAGTTCTTGTGATTTATCAAGTTGATTGCTTATGCATTGTTTGTTTGGTTCTTTGATGTCTTGGACTTTGTGATTCTTCATCTTTAAAGGCATACAGTCTTGATAATGACTGGCGCTTCCAAGTGTAATGAGTTTTGATGTACGGATCATATGTTATTACCTACAAATTGAGATTCAATAGATAAGAAACAACAACAACTACCCTTGTCCTTTAGAAATAGGTTTAGATTTGCTGCAACTTTTTTTTTTGGGGGAGGGAGGTGGGGTGGGGTGGGCTTAGTCACTGTGCTTTTTTCTTGCAAAGTAAAGTAAATTTTGTTCACTGATTTGTTTGTTGGAATGCTTTCATTTGCAGAGCTGGATTTCGGATGATAATGAAAATGATCCGTCTTCTAGTAAAGGCACTTCATGGTTCAAAAAGCCATACTGGGAAAAGGAACAAAGGCGATTTTCTAAATTCCAGGAATCCCAACAAAGAAGTAATAGGAGTAAAAGTAAGATATTCGATAGTGTTTATATTTCTCATTTTATATATATTATGGTCATAGGCATGCCCCTAATGCATCCTGAATAGCAATTGCACACTTCCAACACCTACGTTATGGTGTAAATAATAACTAACTAGCATTCATCATCCATGTAAAATATATTTTAAACAAACTTTGATCATATCCTATAGTGATAGAAATCCAACCTCTCTTTATCACCCCAAAAAAGAGAAGAATAGAACAGAAAAGAAAACATATATTTTACTGGAAAAGTTCTATTATATTTTGTCAGGACGGATTTTCCAGTTCATAACCAGCGATGATGAAGAGGTTGAGACTATTTTTCAATCTGCATTTGGAGGCACGCGATATTATTATTGGTCGCCTAAAAGTGGGGAGAATTTTCAATGGAGAAAGTCTAATAGGCGTTCTAATCAAAGTTGGCAGTGGTCTTACAGCACAGATGATGAAGATAGTACTTTCAGAGAGCCAGATTTAGCTTCCAATCGGTTAGCCCTTGGATTGAGTGCCTCTGGCCCCCTCACGCTTGAAGAAGTTAAAAATGCGTAAGTTCTTACACAGTTCAATTTTATATGCTCCTTTGCATTTTGACAGAAATTTGATATTATACAATCCATGAATTGATTACTAAATGAGGACGGTTTTCAGCTTTAAGCCTCCTGCATATGCATCCATGCTTTAGATTTATGCTTGCGAATGCTTTTTCCAGATACCGAGCTTGTGCTCTAAAATGGCATCCGGATCGTCACCAAGGTTCGTCAAAGGTATATTTTCAGCTATGGCACTGTTTTCTCCTGTATAGTTTCAAATTTTAATTGTGTGTGTTAAATCATATATGTTCAATGTGTATACTTGAAATCTCCACTGCTCTTTGTTACTCGAACATCAACAAGCTTTCAATTTCAAACCTTCCATGTGATTATTCTGAATGCCAATCACATATAAACAGAGGCGGATGAAGTTTCTGTAACTTCCTGCATGATGTTTTATGTTTTTTCGTCTCATCTACATAATAAAAAAAATTCCAAGTGGTTACGTTACATAACTAAGTTCAAACATTTCAGGAACCAAATACCCAACTTCTCTGTGACCTAGTTAGAAACATGTTTGAACACTGCCATGGGAGTGCTTATTAGCATCCTGACTGACAAAGCACCAAAATTCATCATGAATGCTTGCCGTCCGTTAAATTGGTAGATCCATTTTCTTGATGCATATTTTGGATTTAAACCATTATTAGAGTTACTATTTCAAGGATTCAGAGCATCTTTGGCTGATTTCAGATAAGAATTAAAGACATATAAATCCTCTGAATATTCAAAAGGCCATCTAACTTACACTACCATATAAAAGTTGTACACCATAAGTTCAAGCCCAACTGAAGTTGGCATTTTGAACATGAAATGTTTCACAGTGTATATCTGTATCCAAGACCAATTAAACAAAATCACTATTTTATGCATTTTTTTTTTCAAAATTTGTATAATCCTCCTATTTTTTCAGAGTTTTCCTTATTCTCCTATATAATAGAAAACGTACCAGAAATGTATCGGATCTCTGATTTTGAAGCATATTGACATGGACATCAATCCTTCCCCTTGTGGCTACCATCACTCATTGCTTTGGTTACCATTTGCCTCCACATCTATAGTAGTCATCTTGTGTTTTTGCAATCATAGAGAATCATATAACCTTTCCGATATGCCATGAAGGTGGTCGCTGAAGAAAAGTTCAAGCATTGCAGTGCGGCGTACCAATCCATATGTGATAATTTAGCAGCAGATTGATGTAAAGATTTATGGATCGTCTCGTTTGACCCTTCGGGAGGCGTATGTGGAGCCTTTCAAAGTTTTGTCCCGGAAAATGTAACGTCAGCTGAGTTATTTCACTGTAGAAGAGGTTAAAATATGATTTGAGTACAAGTTCTCCTGTAACCGTAATAACATACTCTTCCATTTCCAGAGTTTCCTTTAATATTTGTAACCAGTGTGATATGTGGAAGAGTAGCAGAGTGAGAGACTTGTCATTCCATGCTTCCTCCATGGAAAAGCTGAAGGATATTTATTCATAAATGCTTTCTGGTGAACCAGAGGTATCCCTTCTGTCAAATGTCCTGATGAATTTTTGGAATTGAATTTGTATACTTATTCAAGGTGGTAATCCTGTGTGCTTTATTTTATAGTTGAATATCAGCCTGTCATAGTTATTGGAAAGTAGTATTTTTTTTGGTAAATGATTTGGTAATCCAAAATATGAAAATATTTGAAACAAAACAGCTCTCATCTTTTCAAATTCCGTATAAAAATAGTAGGATGGCACTGGTTAAAAAATTGGTTTTATCACAGGCATCAACCGGTAAAAGTATAATTCAAACAAGCAATCTTTCATAGAATATGCTTTGAGCCTTTCACATGTTACATTTAAGTACGTTTTGCAATCCTGTCTGCAATTCAGAAGCAGTTTTTAAGTCATCTATACATTGTCATAGTACATTATACATTAGTCTATCACCGTTAGGGGTGGTAAACGAGTCAAACCACTCGGGTTTGATTGGAGCTCGTTCGATTAGATAAATGAGTCGAGTTTGAACATTTTTTAAAGCTTAATCGTAAACTAGTCAAACCATGAGCCTACACGAACTCGTTTCTAATATAATAGTTTTGGGATAATTTCGATTATGATTGTCTATTTTTGATATGTTATCTATTTATTATATGTTTTAATTGCTAAATAAGTTTTTTTTTTAGCTAAATGAGAGCTAAACAAGTTTTTATTGAGTTAAACGAGTCCGAGCTCGAGCCTTTACAAACGAGTCGAGTCGAGCTTCAACCGAGCTTTTTACAAGTCAAACGAGCCGAGCTTGAACACAAAATAAATTGACCTCGAGTCAAGCCTGAGCCGAGCCTAATTATAAACAAACTGAACTTAAACATGTCGAAGCTCAGCTCGCTCGACGCGTTACCATTACAGTATATGAAAATTAAGGAAAATAAAAAAATTACATTAATGTATTTTATTGTATACTTCATTTTTTTTTTACAATTTACACTCTGTATAAATGGATTAGTATATTTTTTTAAAGGAAAAAACATGATAGATATGCACGGCACTGCTCTGCAAGTAATGATTTGCCCCGATGAGTTCTGTTCAAGAAAATTAAATTAATTAATTATTATTTGTATTACCAATATCCAATATATGAAAAATATTTGACTATTGAGGGTTGTTTTGGATTAATTGAAATTGGCATGACCATCCGATTCCTTGTATTACATCTTGAGCTTGGGGACTTCCAGATTCTTCATCCGTTTGAATAGTTAATCAGGACATAACCTATCCAGTTTCAACCGATACCTCAAGTGAACCTGTTTGAATAGTTAAACAGACAATATAAGAATATTTTTATAATAAGAACAATTACAACAATAATTCCAGTTTCAAAACTGATTAACCAATGTATATTAAAAAAAAAAAAGAGTGCTGCGGCTTTATGCCTTTATTTGATGAACCTGTTTGCAAAAATAACTATAACTTATCTTGAGATTGTTGTACACTCTACGGGTCCGTTTGGGGTGTGACATAAGATTATTCGCCCTTGATAGCTATATTGTGATAGATAACAATCCATGCTGAATAGGTAAATTTTTGTTTGGTTATCTTTTCTGTTATTCTCATTGGGAAACGTAAAATTAATTTTTTTGTTATTTGGTTCACCTTGAATAAAGTAAGGATAAGTGGTAGATAAGAGATGGATAAGAGTTTATGATTTTTTAAATGACAATTATATCTTTGCATAAATTATTTGTGCTTGGGAATAAGTATGAGAAATGTGTGTGTGATATGATAGATGTGATAGTTTTTGGAATGTGTGCAGAGAGTGTTAGGTAAAATAAATTTTTTAAAATGACAAAAAAGGGTATTTTTATTCATTGGTATAAATAAGCCCCGATAAGCAATTCTAGCTTTTTCTGAGAATAGCTATCAGGCTTTATCCTAGCTTATCCAGACATAACTATCAAGGTTTATTCTTGTCAAACAAACAACTGTTTGGGGGCAATTCTACTGTATTCTCTCTTATCCAGCGTTTATTCTTCACCCCAAACGGGGGGTACTAGAATACCAATTTAAAAACATAAAATGCTGGGTGACATTGCCGCACCCACGTAACTTGAAGTCGCTGTTCTGAATATCCTGATCAGGCACGCTTCGTTCGTCTACCAACTCGGAGGGCGAGCTCTGTGTCGATTTTGAGAGAGATGTCCAAGGCCTTCACTGAGTGGGTCAGAGCGCCACTGCAGCAAAAAGTGTTGGTAAAAAAAAAAATGGAAAAATTGAGATGATACACTACAACTATGGATGCATTGTTTGATCTATATTTAGTAGGAAAAAAAGGTACCCCATTCAAGAACTATTAATCCCCAGATATGGGTAATCAAATTTTTGATTCGCCGTTGTTGTTTAGGTCTAGAAAGGGTTCAACATATTTATCAAACACAACTTATCTACATTGTCACATTGAGGACGTTAACCATGCCTGAGAGAATCGATGACTGCATCATTTCTTTCATGCACTGCTAATACGTCATCTGAGAGCTATGGAACAAGGGATTATCCCTTCCTCGAACATCGGGGTATGCAACTTCATCAAAATTATCTGAACATTGAAAACAGAAATTTCCTGCCATCTACTGATTGCACATGTTTTTTTTCCAACAACATTGTTGCTAGTGAATATAGAATGGTATTCTGAAAATAAAAACCAGTTACTCCAAAGTCCAATTAATTTCACAATCATCTTGCTTCTCTTTTTCCATTTTAAACAAGATTAATATGCATATCATCAACTGGTGAAAGTATATTCAGTGATCAAATGCAAAGGTAAAAGTATATTCAAACAAGCAATCTTTGAAAGAATATTATTCTTCATATGCAAGACCAGATCACAACAAGTGTTCCATTTAATGTTTCTTTAAAAAGTGATATTTGAAAGTCCTACAAATGTACACGAGGCATGTTAAAAAATGAATAAAAATTTTAAATCGTCCAACAAACATAAGCCTCCATAATGAAGCCAATTTATGACCATCATGAAACACAAACACCTGGACAGTCCGTATTTAAAATTTGCAAAGTGTGACAGACAATTCAGTTACCTGGATATGTAAGTTACACCGGTTCCTCCAATTTGCTTCACAGTTTCAAGGGTTACATTTCCAGATGCCTGTCATCAATCAACCACATTTAAATACACCAATCACAAATTCTACATTATAAATAATTGCACAATGGAGATTAACAGAATCCATATGCCAAAGCAAATAAAGAGCAATGACGAGAGTGCCAAAAAGAAGATATTATCATATTAAGCCTTTTGTGAATGAAATATCCCCTATTAATTTTATGAATAACAAAGTCTACCAATTCTATGCTTCATGTTACAATTTACCATTAAGAACAGTATAGAAAATTGAGATACTAAAAACAGGAGATATGACATTATATGAGAGCTTTAGATAAGAAGCAGAGTCAAGGAAATAATCCACCTAGCAACCTCGAACATGAGAAATATAGCATGACTGGTCAACTGCTGACAATCATACCAAGCATTTTAGCATTCATTCAACCTCAGTCGTGGTGATCAGTTCTAGCAAATCATGAATGAACCACACCAAAGTAAACCTTATGGATTCTAGTTCAGCAGTTCAAAAAAAAAAGAATCATCGTACTCTTCCTTTATGGAAAGTGAAAAAAAAGAATATTCATATCTGAGGTACTTAAAATGCCAAATTATTAAAAGAAAAAAAACCCCTTTTAGGGAAATCATGAAAAGATAGGCAGTGAACTATTAATATTATCATAAACTACTAGAGTTTATTAGCCGTCTATCTTGAATGGACGAAATACAATATATAAACTGGAACATATCATCTGGAACAATTTCATTATGCTACACTTGCTTAGAGACTAAACATGTTGGGACAGTAATAAATAGATACCCATTGCCTGCCTGTAGGGCAATAGAAAAAGTGGGGTGTGTGTGTGTGTTGGGGGCGGGGATAAAAGATTTAGATATATGAGACTTTTTTCACTGGTTCTCTTCGTGATATATATATGTTAATTAAAAGATTTTGGAATTGTTTGAAACAAATGGAACAACAAAATCATAATTGGGAATTCTTTGTACCATGGTGGTCATTGGTGTGGATAATGGTTTCTGATATAGAAATAAAGAATACACTTAATGATGACTATAAACTAAACACGGACCTACCTCTGTATCAAATCTTCCATTTATTAACTCAACAGCCTCCTTAAGCATGGAGACATCCACATCTCCATTTGACAAAGGTACAACCATATTGTCCAACATTATCCTTGTCAATGAAGTCTTTTGTTGAGATGAGTAGAGCAATACTTCCTTCACTTCCTCGAGTGTCCTTGTCTCCACCTAATATAAGAACTTGCTTTCAGTTTACAAGCAATTTAGAACTTCTTTCAGTTAATTGGTGAATGTATCCAATACAGAGAGACCAATCAGAACGTGAACATCAGCAGTCGAGCCCATATTACATACACATCAGTTCATATGAAGAATCATGTTAGCGTACATCAAACAGAGGGGAGGGCCAAGGATTGTTGTGTCTAAAAAAGAAATTTGAATAAAGAAATGCCGGGTGGATGACAAGTCTAACATGCTAGCGAAAATTCAATGAATCCTCAGATAACCGATTCCATGGAAGTGAGCTGACAAATGTTGTCATATAGAAAATGTTCAAAGACTACCTCAACTTCCATCTGAAGATCATTTTGCTCCAAATACTGATCGGCTGCTTTTAGGGCATTTGTAACACCTCCTGCAATTGATATATGGTTGTCTTTTATCATCATCATATCAAATAAACCCATTCTGTGGTTCTTTCCTCCTCCGATTAGAACCTGCCATAAAATTGTCCGAAAGAAGACCAAATCAGAAAACAAAGACTAGCGACATATGGTATCACAAGAAAGAGAAATAATAATCACCGCCCACTTGTCCACCAAACGTAAACCTGGAGCAGTTTTCCTCGTCTCTAACATGCATGCAGGAGAAGCAGCATCTGCCATAGCCTGAGAAAAAAAGGAAGTTATACCTCAAGTACATATGAACAGGCTATGAGAGAGACCTCCAACAGAAAGAGCAGAACGGAATCAAAATATTTAAAACATGGAATGTATAAACATGCAACCTCCTAGAACACTTTTATAACCCATAAAATCTAAATGTATTGACTAATTGAATGAAACAAAGACAGAAGTAGATCCTCTAGTTCTAGTGTTGGATCAAGGAAAGGCTATCAGAAAAAAAGCACATCCAATTGAAAATAGTAAATAAGCTCGTCTGAGCATAGTTCAGGAGGCTAGTAAAATTACCTTCGTAAGGGTTGCAATTCCACTCATTCTCTGCATAAAATTGAGCACAACCCTCTCCGCCACAACAATTTTATGCGCACGTCCTTTTGGTAATTAAATGAAACAACATGAAAAATGGAATTACTTTAAGGTATATATAAAACAAATAATCAAATTCACTATAGACAACAAAGTTGCTAACTAAAATGGGAAGCTGTAAATGCACATGCTCTAACTATGACTCAATACGCATCAGGATTCTTACCAGACACTTTACCAAACTGTGTGCCTTTGCGTATATAGTCTCCATCCTTCACAGACCATACAACCTGCATTAAATTGGTTCTCTCATCATCGGAAACTATGATAGAGACAAAATACTAAAGAGTTCATTCCATCTATGCTTAACGAAAACAAAACTAATTGTGCGACAAACTTGCAGAAAAAAAAAATTGGAGTCATGATTCCCGTCTTTGGAAATTCATTAGGCCTTCATGGCTCTTAATTAACAAGCACTAAAAACTTATGTAGTCTGGCTTATGAATCAACATGTGACGTGACAACCGAAATTGACGAAAGAAGTCTTCAATACCCTCAACAAAGGATCGACTTCACCGAAAATCATCTCTGCGAGAGCAATCCCCGCAACGATCCCATCCTCTTTCGCTATGAAGTGAGCTTCCACTTCCATCTCAGCCGGAACCATCGCCAAACAAGTCACATCCCCTGCAATCATAGTGTCGGTAACAACACAGACCAATGTTTGACTGTAATTTTGAATCCAAACATGAAATCAACAATTCATTGAAGATTCCAGAAATTATAAAGAAGACCTCGATCGCCGGCGTCTTCGGCGAGGGCAAGAGCGACGACGGCCTTGAGGTCGTACGTCGGGTGCGACGGTGGCTTCACGGCCGTCGATTGCTTTGAAATTGATGGGATTCCGGTGCCGGTGACGGACATCGCGACGACTCTCCTGAGAATTTCGGAGATTGTGTGAAACGCGAGGTCTCACATGTTTTGGTTTCATTGAAAAAAAAAAAAAAAAAAGAGAGAAACTAATAGTGGTGGATAAAAGACCTGTGAAGGGGAGGCAAGGAAGGGAGATGACTCTGATGGGTGGAGAGGCGGGAAAATTTGGGGAGGCGCGTGAGAGAGAGTGATGATGTTCCGTGCATCGCTGCCGGGCGTTATGCGTTGATTACGTGTCCCGCCGAGACAACGAAGGGCATTTTAGATATAGCTTAGAAGAAGGAAAACGTTACCCCCACCAACCCACCTTCCGTTCCCACCAACCAAAAAATGGTAGGTGGGGAAAGAAAAAGAAGAGAGAGGGGTGGGTGGAGAAGACGGCTACCGGAGGGGAAAGAAAGGAAGAGGGAGAGAGAGACATAGCGGAGGGGCGATGGAGTGGAGGCACGAGAGGAGGTTGACCACCCTCTCGGACTTCCTTTGATTGGTGTCCACATGCGCCTTGTCGCTTATCTCTTTCCCTCTCCTTTTTCTGGCCGTCGCCCCTCCTCTCAACATCCTCCATCTTCAATGACATTCTCTTTTCTCTTTTTATTATCCCACCCACTAAAATTATTTTTGAATTGATAAACGATGAATAGTGGGTTAGTGGAGATAACTCTTCTAAAATCTTAATCGAAAATATATTTTTTTGAGAAAAAAAAATGTTAAAGAGATAAAAATTTGTTTAAAATATGAGAAAAAGAGAAGAAAGAACTAAAAAAAGGGGTGGTTATTTCAACCCCTCTAGTTATGCAACCCACCCCGTTTTCCATCCCACACTATGAAATTTTTTCATTTTGCTAACCTACCCCCAATATATACATGATTATATACTTGACAATCCCACCCCAGACATTTTTGAAATCTCTCTCTACTCTCCCTTCTCTTCATCTCCACCCGAGGACATCTTCGCTAAATCTCCGTCTTCTACGTAGATGTCGATGTCAATGTCAGATCCAAGCCTCTTCTGCGTTCACACCCCTTTCAAGCCGACGTCAAAGGGCACGCCGGCGACAGAGGTGATGAAGACCTTCACATGCCTCTACTGCTCACGGTGGTTCTTCACCTCTCAAGCCTTCGGCGACCACCAGAACGCCCACAAAAAGGAGTGCCGCCGCCCGACGCTCCTTCCCTTTGGAGACCTCTGCCATCGCCACTACCGCATCTCCTCCCTCTACCACCACCTCCATCATTAGCTCATTGCGGATGCTAGTCCCCCTCTACCATGTCTTCCCCGACTCGTCCGCGCCAATTCATCGCCGTGGATGAGGGTGACGCAACACTGCTGTCCCATCAGATATGTATACGACTACATTCGGGTTGGCGGAGGAGCCGGTGGAGTCCGGTCTGGTCCATGGGGACCTCGACCTCTCCCTCCGCTTGTAGAGGGTGGTCTCTCTCCACAACTCTGTCAAAGAGGATGACGATGGAGGCGACCGGGTTACAATGACAGTAGTCTGTTCGCCAAATACATGGGGTGGGGGGAGTATCTCCTGGGGTGGTAATAAACCCCCCCCCCCCCAAAAAAAGGGTGAACTCTCACAAAACCAATTACATCACCTTCAAAATCATAAAATATGCATTTTCAATCATGTAATTCATTTAATGAAGCAATTTCATAAAAGATGAACAGTTCATATACCCATGTAACCATCTAATATATATTTTATTAGATAACGTATATACTTAATTAAAATAATTTATATTTGTTGAAAATGAATTCATTTAATTCATAATAAGACCCCATTAGTAGATGAGGTTCACCGTCATTAACATTATTCTAAAGATTTATAAAAAAAAATTGTTTGTCATAAGATTTTTTGTATTAATTTTTTTTATCTATACAATCAAATTTTAAAAATAAAAAATTTACCGAACTTCCTATTGATAAAAAAAGGGTACTCTCACTCATCCTCCTTTTTTTTTAAAAAAAAAATTTTGTTTTCAATTTATTATCATTTTTTGTTAATCTTTATTCTCAATCATGGCATGCTAATCATGAGCGGAAATTCGCAATCAGATTTCAGTAGCGTTTGATAATGCGATTGCAAAACTGATTTTCTGTCATTGTTGAGTTTAAAATTGATTATACAGAAAACTGTCTCCCCTTGAGGTATCTCAAATCATCTCTGTTTATCGGATGCTGCGATTGTAAAATTATTTAGGATGCGTTTGGTTGCGCGATTGCAAAATTGATTCTGCAGGAATCAACGATTACAAAACTGATTCTGCAGGAAGCTCACTTTCTCAGCTTTTGAAATCGCAGCTTTTGGATATTATTTACGTGCAATCGTTGATTTAAAACTGCGATTATAAAACTGTTTGGTTGCACGATTGTAAACGCAACTTTCTATAATTACAAACACTGCGCAATCACGCAACCAAATACACCTTAATTACACAATTACAAAATCAGCTTTCTGCAATAGCAAAAGCTGCGCGCAACGGAAAGTCCCACTCTTTTATTACTCTCGTGAACTCGGGCAAAGCAGGTCCACCGAAACTCCACCAACCGGAAGACCATCTGTCAATTCAGTTCCGATTTTTTTTTCCTCTCTATCTCTTGATACCGAACATGCTGAGAACTCTCAACTCCTCGGATCCGAGATCTCTCCGTACAATCACTCTCTTAGACCTCACGCCCTCTCTCTGTTGATCTCCTCTTCGAGATCAGCCGTTGCAGTTTCTCATCCACGTTTGAACTCCGTCGGTCGTCGTTCCAAGGCTCTCCGGATGTCTTCGTGCCGCGCCGAATCGAACCCGGACGTCGCCGCAGCTCCGTCGGCTTCTTCTGCGTCGTCCGCGGCTGCGACGGTTAGATTGACATTCCGAGGGTTTCGGATATTCTGATTTTGTGTTGTCTGATTAAGGATTGTTTGGGTTTTTAGCCATCAATGCTTTTGCTTCATTTGTTTTCGTTTGTCAACTTCAGAGTCTGATGCATTTTTTTTTCTTTGTTTTTCCTCTCATTAAGGGATAGAAAACTGGTTGTGCCATGAAGAGGATTCTTGGTTTATGTTAATGTTGTTTCTAATTTATATTACAGTTTTTCTTTATGTTTTCTTGAAATAATATCAATTAAGCATAACTGGCATAACATTCTTTACATGATATGTTGTGAATTCATAGATTGCTCATTGCTAGGACTTTTGTCAACAATAGCCCTTTTGATTGTTTGTTCCCATTCTTTATGTTTGAAATATCATGGAGAGACAATTTTCAATAAATAAATCACAGAGAGACTTATTTTTGTTTTGACAAGGAACCCTAATGTTAGTTGGGAAAGTCCCAGATGCACACAGTCACTTACAAACAATGTGAATCATATAAGCCTAAAGCCTAAGGGCTCGTTTGGCAAGGGTTTAAGGTTTTGAGGATAGGTTTTCCTAATAAGGGATAAAAAATTCATCAATTTGATGTTTATTCACATTTGTTAAAATTATGACAAAAAGTGAAGATAAATTATTCCAGCTTTTACGTAGAACAAAAAATCCCCATTTTTATTTCAAAATCGAGACAATTATCCCCACTTTATCACTATTATTTTTTATACCAAACGGGATAAGTTGTCCTCCCCCCATTTATCCTAACAGTTACCCCTTATCCCACCACTTATTCTTTTGTCAAACCAGCCCTAAAGGTATTCAAACTTGAGACCTATGTGAGTAAACCAATGGCTCCAGCTAACTAGTCAACCATGTGGGCTGAGATCAAGAGTTCTTATACATAACATTCGAATAGAAATTGTTAGTGTAGGAGTAGCGAAATTGCTTGTAGGTTTTTTATTCATGGAAGAGACATCATATTGCATGTGAAACACGATTGGCTGATTTTGTTGCACTCTTTTATCTTCTCCTTTATGTTTTATCCTAATCATTGTGCAATTCAACTGTAGGTGCACAAGCCAAATGTCAGTTTCTGTCAGTCTTGTGGAGGCCCGACCAAGCTAGCTGTACCGGAAGGAGAGGAGAAGATGAGAGCAGTTTGCACGCTTTGTGGGAGAATATTCTATGAGAATCCAAAAATGGTAACCGTTTCGCTGATCCTTTGTTTTTTCTCAGGTTGTTTTCCGGACCAACTCATAGAGTTGGGAATTTTAATTATTTATTGAACAAATCACCAGTTGTATTAAAAATTGATGGGAATTGATGGGGAATTTTTATCTGGAACGCAGAGGTTGCCAAAGAACGGTTATCTGATGATTACAATGGATTGTTAAAGAGAAAAAATTGCAGATATTCACTGGCATCTATTTGTTTCTTTTTTTCCTATAATGTAGTACACATTAAAGCTTATAAAAATAATTTTATTCAAGTACTTTCCAAAGCACCCATCTTTTCCTGATATCCGTTTTTTCAGTTTTTCAAGATTTTCTTAGATTTTTATTTCAAATTGATGTCTCTTAGGTTGCCATCTGGCGATTAAATAATGCTAATTGATTAAGACCAGAAAAAGGTGGTCAATGCTATTGGAGAATGGAGATGCCATGGGTTGAAGTTTTTGAGTAAACTAAGACAGGCTTGATATGCTCTGTGAACATAACTGTTGATAGTAGTGGTGGGGAAGAGGCTTTAGTTGAAAATCATGAACAGTCTCTCAAGAAATGCGTTCAGGCACTGTGTTTTGGATAATAAAAGATGCTGAAAAACATATGCATATGTCTCCAAACTCCAAAGATACCAGGAATAGTCAGATGATGCAAGATCCAGTTGATGTAAAGTGAATATTCAATATCCCTTGACAGTATTTTGTATTGTACAGGTCTCCTGGCCCTGTAAGATAGCATTTGAAATGTAATGAGGAGATTAATAATAAATTTGAAATGCTGGCTACTCAACAGTTAAGACTTAAGAGGCAAAACCTTAAATCCTTAAGCCCCTGTTTGGGTAACGGGTTAAGCCCGGAAAAAAGTGGTATAAGGGTGGTATAAGAATGGATAAGGAAAATGACTGCTTGTTTGCAGAGTATAACTTGGTATTACTAAACCAGTTTAAACGAGTATAAGAGAGTATAACAATTCTAAGTAACCCCTAGGATAAGCTATACTCACTTTATCTATTCTCATGAGCCCACATGTCAAATCAATTTTTTACACCTTATCACATCAAATCACCTATCAATATATCTTATACATCAAAAGGCCCACATGTCAAATCAACTTTTTCACACTTTATTTATATTTTATTCTTTATCAATCAAACAACTCGACCTTTATTCTTACGTTTTCCAATGAGAATAATAAAAAACACAACCAAACAGAAAATCTCTTATTACTGTAAAATTGTTATATATACTGGTATAGTTATCTATCCAGAATAACTCAATTCCTCAATCCAAACGGGGGGTAATATATTGGTCTGGTCTGAATGAGGAGTGCTAGATCATTCGGTGGGAATTATAAGAAGTGAGTGAAGAAGTTTCACAGTAGGTAGATTGTAAATGGAGATCTGATTGGAGTGGTCTGAGTGTGCAACAAAAGCTGGTGACAGGACTTATGAACTTCTTTACTCAAAACTTTGTGGCATTGTAAAATTTCAGTTAATGCAGCGCATAAGACTAATGTCAGGGAGTATATTCGTAGTTTAACCAATTGAGCAGACAACACCCGATGTTTGTGAGTTTTTTTGTTTTAGTACTGTTGCTAGTAACGTATTTGTATTGTATGGATTTGTATCTTTTTTCTCTTAGACTAAATTACCCACCACGAAGTTTCCTTCCCTTTCTAATGGTATCTAGGTGTACTGGTGTAGTTTATGGGTCAAATATAGTTAAAATCATCGACAAGACATATATGAGTAATTTTTTTATTGGAATTTATTGTTTTCTTATGAGAAAAATGATCATTTTAGCTTATTCTTTATGTGGTTTTCTCATTGTTTATAGTATTTTTCAACAGTGGAAGTCAATGACATCATGTTTGTGATTGATTTTACAGGTTGTTGGATGCCTAGTTGAGCATGATGCCAAAGTATTGTTATGCAAAAGGAACATTCAACCATCTTATGGTCTATGGTAAGTAACTTTCTCTAAATCTTAATATTTATTTTTTTTATTAGCTATTACTGATTCTTGTATGTACTATTTAGTAATATTATACTAAATTTTAGCATGTATGCATGTATATATCTATCTGTGTGTCCATAGATATCTTTGGTATGTAGAGTGACAGATTTACAATACTATGGTCAATAACTAGTGAAGTGATTTTCAAAAAAATAACTGGTGAAGCGACGCATGGAATTAGAATGGGTTTGATTAAAGTGCTTCTGATGTCGATGGACTACTTGAGGTGAATAGACTTCCACATGTAAAGCCTGAACTGTGCTTAATCATATTGTACAATGTTCAGGACTCTTCCTGCAGGCTTCTTGGAAATGGGTGAGTCGGCAGCAGAAGGTGCGATGAGAGAGACGCTGGAAGAAGCTTGCGCTGAAGTGGAAGTACTTTCGCCATTTGCTCAACTAGATATTCCTCGTATTGGCCAAGTGAGAACGCTTCATTTCTTTCTTCTGAGACATAATTTTATGAGTATCAGTAAATAACCCTTTCAGTTTCTGGATTTCACATGCAGTACAGAGTTACATAATTTTTCGAGCAAAGCTGAAAGCACCCCACTTTTCCCCTGGTCCCGAGTCTCTGGAATGCGCTCTTTTCTCCCTTGATGATATTCCATTTGATTCCCTGGCATTTTCATCTATATATGTCACCTTAAAAATGGTATGCGAAGCCTTCACTAACAATCTATTATCGCCTTCATTTCTTGTTGTGTTGATATTGGCTGCTGTATCTTACATCACTATAATTTTCCGCTCTCCATTCTGAATACCAACTTCTGAATCAATCACTTAATCCCTGAAGTTGATGTTGCTGCTAATCTTATCAACCTTATCTTTTGTAACTGCAGTACAGTGAGGATATCAAGTTGGGGAAACTGAACTTTCATTACGCTACCATAAATAAAAGGTAAAGTTGGGTGTTGTACATATATTTGATGGATCACTTCCGCAAAAACATCCAAATGAGATATGCTAAGAAGTATCATTATCTAACTCTCTGCCACTTTTTTTTTTCATTCTTACATAAAATTGATTCTTAAACCCTGATCCTTGGTAAATGTAATTAGATGTTTAAATAGATCATGCCTTCAAATTTGGCACAAATAGATAGATGGATAGATTATCACCTGAAAGCTAGATGGTCTATAAACAAATTCTCTACAATATCTTGTAAATCTCTCTCTCTTTGGACAACCCAATTCATGTGATCAGGTGGATTTAAAACCTATAGAGATGGTAAAATTATCATGACTGGACTTGCTTAACTCGTGCCTTCTTGAACTGTCATCGTGTTATTGCAGACAAGGAGCAAGCCCATCTGACCCCCGCGGTTTTTCAGTGGAAAACCACTATAAAACTTAAAACATAGTGCGTCTTCTCCCGATTTCTTCCTGGGAAGACACAACTGATGCAATGGTCAATGATGGGTGGTGTGAGTTCTTACCGCCTGAACCCTTGGTTTTTTTTTTATATCTGTACATCTGTCGAAAGCTCTCTCTCTTATGTCCTAGTTGAACTGGGCTGGGTGGTTTCAAATGTTTCTATAGGTTTTAGTATACTCTGGCACTATGAAAACCTGCTGATTGTTTTCACATATAAGGCATTGCTGGTTTGGAGGTGTGTAAGCATTGGTGTAACTGTGTGATATGAATGTTTTTTGTTGAGTTGGAAGCATGCCATTGCGCCATGGAGCTACTATCTGATTGTTTTGTGTAGAAGCAAAATTAGTGCTTTTTTTTTTTATGTAAAAAGCCTCGTGGCATATTATATAACTATAAAAAAATCAATATACAACATTCACAAAATATGGAGCAATCTAAGCTGCTCCTCCAGATCTCTTAATGCATATAACATTGGAGAAACACATCTCCGAATTTTATCATTCCAGAGTCCTTCTCCACATTATGAACTTTTGAGTTCTTTGAGCCATCTTGGCCAGTTGTTCAGGAATACATGCAGCTAGTCAAGATGCCTTTACAAACAATCTCGCTTGCTGCATAGAACAATACCGATAAATATGATACGCAATTCTGCACTTGTAGCGGACTAGCACTTTCGACTTGAAGGAGCCGAACTAAAAGCTCTGCATCTTAACATGCTATCAAATTTTGCAGATCCATAAAACAAGCAAACCGAATTCCAGTCCGGATTGCTTTCGCTTCTGCTCGTATAGGAGAGGACCAGTACCATCTCCAACTACTTTGAATGAGTTAAATTAGTTTATTTTTTATGCTAACACAATTATTATATATCCTAGGATTATTTACCTAAACAAGGGCCAAGAATCTCCATTAAGGGTATATCCGTCATTTCGTCTCACGGGTTCGGCTGATACTCAGCTTTCCCAGCGACGCTCTTTAAGTCAAGACTCAAGACTACCGCAATATAAAAATCAGCAGATATTCTGTGAGAGTGATCGATGTCGATACCCCAATTCATTACACGATCATAACCCCATTGCAAGCTAGGGTTTCTGTGCGATCGTAAAAAATGGAAAATCAGGCGTCGCCGTTCGTCACGGAAACGGACACCAGGTTCTCCTCCTCGAGGAGCGCTTCCTTCAGCCAGCGCGCCCCCGACGGCGCCGGCGAGGCTCGACAGCATCCATGGAGCGGCGGAGAATTCGATCGGCGGTTCGCCTTCACGCGCCAGGCGTCGTTCCGCCAATCGGACGTCCCTCGAACGCCGATCGGGTCGGCCCCCCGCGGTCATCTCGCGCCGCTGCTCTCTCGCTGCGATTCCACCATTAGCATACCTTCGAACGCCTGCGCTTCTTTCGATGATGATAAGCAACGGAGGGGAGATTTGTCAGGGAGAGTGTCCTTTGTGCACCTTTTATTCTATGTGATTCGGCTTATAAGGTCGGGGAACCGTCCGATGAAGCGGTTGTTCGTGATGATCTCTCTCAACGTAGCTTATTCGACCATGGAACTGATTTTCGGCCTTTTGACGGGGCGTGTAGGTCAGAAGCTCAGTTTTATCTTACTGTTTTGTTCCTTTCCAAAATGTTGTGGCGTTTTCTTTTTTACTGCTTTTACTGATTTGTTATGTGATTTGTAGGTTTGGTGTCTGATGCTTTCCATTTGACGTTTGGGTGTGGCCTCCTAACATTTTCGCTGTTTGCAATGGCTGCTTCAAGGAAGATGCCTGATGGAGTTTATACATATGGGTGAGTAGCAATTGAAAATTTTTTGGTTGAGGATACCTGTTTTGTTTAGTTAATGATTGCTTATTTTACATTGAGTCATTTTATTTTTCAAATCTGCCTTTGCTTATATTTTTGTGAGTTTGGAATATGATCAGAAAAGAAAACTATAGCTAGTTAGTTTGACATGGTGGAGATAGTTAAAATACTACAGTTAGAATGTAAATGCAGTGCTGAATAGGAACTAGCCCTGTGGAATGGGTGGTAGACTAGTAGTTATTGCATCTAAAGTTAAGTGAAGACTGCATTTAATTGAGAATTCTTGTTTTGTTTACTTGATGTATTGTTCATTGTTCATTGAGTTTTTTTTTTTTTTTTGAAATCTGACTTGGTTTCTATTGATGTGAATTTGAATTTGACATAAAAAAGGTATAGCTAGTTACGTGGTAGAAGTTTATTTTATTTTATTTTATTTTTTTGAGGAAAGATAGGAGAAAATATACCCTTGAATAAGAAGGGAGACGAGGGATCTCCGTACAAAATAAACAAAATTAACCAAGAAAGGGGAGAGAAAAAAGAAAGAAAAGAATGGGAAAACCCTTCAAGAGAACCCTAAAAAACTCTTCATCTCCCTAACCAAGATTTCCCATAATTGTTGATGGAGAGTCAATGTCCAGAAATATAGCCACCCAATCACTAAGGATAGCAGTTTCTGTTGATTCGGACATGATTGAGGTAGTTAAAGCACTACACTTAGAAGGTTTGTGCAATACCGATTAGGAACTAGCCTTGTGGAATGAATAGGAGATTAGTAGTTATTGCATCTGAAGTTTAGTGAAGACTGCATTTTGTTGAGTGAATATTTGATTCTTCAAGTTGTCAAATCAAGTGTTTAAACTATCAGAGGAGTGAAGTAGTATAATGTATAGGTATGCTTCTGTTTCTTCAGTTTCTAGTTGTATTGCGTGTTGATTGATTTTAGTTCAAGTATCATGTTGAAAAGAGTGGTGTTATACAAATAGATGATAATGTTAAATAGGTTAAATTTTATTATTTGGAATATGTCATTGACAATTTTAATGTACAACTTAGTTTATGTTAGTGTGTACTAGGAAGCATGATTATTAAATTTTGTGCACACTTGTAGTGCTATCATGAAATGATATCATGAAATAATTATAAGCTTAATGTTTGTGTTGTAAATTAATGTCATGCAATGAGTGCACCACTGTTAGCGAATATCTGTTCTATTTGGAAATCAAATAAAAAGTCCAGTATTATATCAAAATTCATTTTCATCTTGTGCTGAATAAGCTGTTTGAGGTGATGATGATATGTTAATCATGTGCTGATCAAACATTGGATAAAGTTATATCTATGGTCAAATTTTTTTATCCTTCATAACATTTTTCCATCTTCCTAACCATCATACTCCTTTTCTGTTTAGGAAAAGGTGGACACCTTGGTTATACTATTACAAATCAAATAGAACTTATATTTGCCATCTGATTGTTGAATCGATAAGACTAGATAGAAAAAAATAAGTTGTTATGTGTGTCTTATGCTGAATTCTTGATAAGATCACATAGAAGAGAACAGTATTACTCACATATGCTGATGAATAAAGTTTCCATGTGGATTCACTGTACAGATATGAATATTATATTCTTTATTGATGAAAATTTGACAGATATCTGGCTTTGTTTAAATGTGTAAATATATTGGAAAAAATCATGTGATTGTACTCAAAGAACCATGTTTTCTAATAAAAGAACCAAAGATTATTTTCTGCCAAAATAAAACATTGCATGTTGTTGTCCTTGTTGGAGAAAGTCTATATGGTAGAGTTAATCTGTATTAGTACTTAACCGACACATGAATATGACTCTGTACAAAGGGAAATTTTTATTAAATATATGAGAAATATATAAAAATTGTAAATATATTTAAAAACAAACTAAAATTTTTAAAAATTATATGTATTAGATACTCATTAATATTTGAATTTAGAAAACCATAACTCATACATATCATTTCAATGTACACTTACAAAGGGAAAACTGCAAACTTTATGTTTAGTCATTATTTACTTTGAAAGAAAAGCTTCATGTTAACATACATAGGTCGGCATAGCTATTTCACCCTAGTTAGTATGAAGACAAAATGTTCCTTACCTGATTATTTTCAATTGGACTCTTGTGTATTCATCAAAGTACAAGTCTAATTCTTCATTTAAACAGCACATGCTCCTCTTATTTTCAATTTTATTTTTTGAAAATGTTATCCGGCTGCTTCTTCTAACATTCTTCTTTTTTTTGCTCTCTATAATTTTTTTCTTGATTTGGCCTCATTGCATCAGTTGACTGACTAAAAGGGTATATATATTTCAGTTTTATTCTTTTTGTGTATTTATTTATATATATAAGCAAATTTTTATTCTTCTTTGTTCTATAAGCTTTGTAAGTTATCAAAAAAATGTTTTTGATTATGGGATGCCATATAATCAGATAGACTTGCAATGTTATTGAAATTGCATTCTTTTTTCAGATATAAAAGGCTAGAAGTTTTGTCCGCCTTCACAAATGCTGTAAGTACTTGTTAGACACCATTTTACATTTTAGCAATATTCCCTGTCATTGATCTATATAGTTTTGGGATCTTATTTATTTATATCATATTTAAATTCTGAGGTGATTGTTTTTTTTTTGGAAATAATTTTTGAAGGAATCTTTTTGTTTTTCCATCGACGAATACTCCAACAAAGTCTGCATGGCTTGTATCTTTGAATATTTACGCTCTGCCTTATGATTTCTATTATTTATTAACTTCTGCCAATGTCATTCCTTTAACGAGTTTACTGTCTTTCGTCATATTAGTATATGCATTTTGTCCAGCCTAATTAAATGAATCATTTACCATATATCAAAAGAGCATGAAAGATGATTGAATATTATGGAGAATTACACAAGTTGAAGAAGTCGCACCAAACCATTCTGTCCGTATCTGTTAACTAACCAATGAACTTACAAAGGCCATTATTAACATCAAAATCATTATATAACTTAGTCCGCTCCTTTCCCTCTTTTCATGTTCAACAAAGAGCCTGTGAACTTCAAATTTCCAACCATGGGAATCTGGACCCCAAAAATTCATCAGTTCACTAAGGTGCATTTAGGAATAACTGTATTTTTTTCAAAAATAATCTCCTTGATTTTTGGGGTTTTATTAACTCGCATGGTCTTGTGAACTATGCTTATCGGGTAGCTGATTTATTTGGAATGTTATCTGAGAATGCATTCCTCAGAGTTCATCTGCTCGCTTTTGATCTCTGATTTGTTAGTTATCTCTCATCTTGTCTCAACTGTCAACTAATGTGATCTTGTCATATTTTCCGTTGACTTTCTTTCTTAACCAGTTATTCTGTCAGACCTAACATATAATATCATTTTTGCTTTATGTTGCCTGTGTAGACAGCTGTTTCTTTTATTTTTGTCGTTCTCCTTAGCCGTGGAAGCACTCCATGCATTTGTACAAGACGAATCTGAACACAGGTAAGTTGAGCTTTCAGATGAATTCATACTCTTAATGCACTCAACATGATCTGATAAATAGTTGGTTAGATGCTGCCATATCATATTGGTGTGTTTTTTCACATATTTTAGAATAGAATGCGCTATGCAATTTTAATGATCATGCCAGTCCTTTTCTCTCTCTTTTTTACTTCATGTATTGCCTTCAAATGGTGGGGAAATAAAATGAATTGTCATATTGAGGTGGATATGTTCACGGCATTTGTAAATTTATTAAATTATGTCCTGTCACGTTCAGTTGCTCCATCTTAATTTTGCACCACAGGTTGTTTAACAGAAGTAAGGTTCATGAGATAATTTATTATTACAGGCATTATTTGATTATTTCGGCGGTGACAAACCTATTGGTGAATCTACTTGGTGTTTGGTTCTTCCGAAGCTATGCGCGTATCAATATTGGCAAGTTAGCTTTTGATTATGTGCGAATTTCTACAAGTTGTTGTGTACACTGACGAATTTGTCTTTTTTTTGGCGCAGTTTACAGGAAGCCAGAAGACATGAACTACCACTCAGTGTGCTTACATGTTCTTGCTGATTCTATCCGGAGGTAGATAAGCATACCACAAACTAATTTAACAATACATCTTATTCTGCTATTGTTTTCGAGAAACTACCCAAACTTTTTTGTTAAAACGTAAATGAGTTATTTGTAAACCTGATTTTGACTCTCTTCATTATCCTGTCATGGTAGCAGCTGTCTCATTTTGCATGTTTGCTAATTGTTACTCTTAATAAGCTCTGCCTGGAGATATTTCCTAACCCGTCTTTGTTTATTGTTTCTCAGCGCAGGATTGATTCTGGCATCATGGTTCCTGACACTTGGGTATGATTCCGTTTTTATTACCTTCTCTTCTCTGTTACATCCTTTGGTATGAAGTATGTTTGAATGTATTTTCCATTTGCAGGGTTGAAAATGCTGAAGTGTTGTGCCTTGGATTGGTATCTGTTGCAATCTTCATGCTTGTCATGCCACTTTTCAGAACAACTGGCAGCATTCTGCTTCAAATGGCACCTCCTAGCATACCCCCTTCTGCCCTTAATAAATGCTCAAGACAAGTAAGAATTTTGCATACTTTTTATTTGTAGCTATTATCATTTTGTCATACTAATAGATCATATAGCAAATATGTTTCATTTTCTTTTCAGAAATTTGATGTGAGTTTTTTTTAAATGGTTATAAGTTATTGATCATGAGTGGTCTCATCCTGATTAGATAACTTCTCGTGAGGATGTTTCTGAAGTTTCTCTAGCTCGATTTTGGGAGTTGGTACCTGGACATGTTGTGGGATCCATCTCCATACAGGTTACTTTTTAGGGACTTTTCCTTTTTGAATATGTCATATCGTAAATCATATCATGATGCATTTTTGGTGTTTCTTCTACATACAGATAATTGGTTATGTTATGGAAATACTAAGAGGCACTTCATATAATGTGATGCCTAGCTTTTCTTGTGTACCGGAAATACTAAGAAACATCTCAAGAGGCTTGCATCTAATCTGTTATTCACATAAATTGTTTTTTCTTTTTTTTGGCTTGTTCGTTGAACAGATGAAGGAAGGTGCAGATGATAGTGCGATACTTCCATATGTACATGGGTTATACCATGACTTGGGTATTCAAGACTTGACTGTTCAAACTGAGTAAGATTCACCTAGTTCTGGGGCAAAGATTTATGAGATAAAGTCCTGCAATGCAACTTCTTTGTGGCACATCCATCAGAAGCCTCATGAAATTGCAGTGATGGTTATCTTTCAAGGGGAAAATGGATTTGATTTGCTTGCTTACACAAATGATGTTGCTAAAAAAATGTTCATAATATATCATGCATTTTTCTGCTGCTTCCGAAGCTCGCGTCACTACTGAATTTTTTGTTGGTACTGTAAAAGGAGGCACACAAGTCTCTCTCTTTTTTCTTTTTTTTTCTTTTTTTTTTATGTTCCATTATGTCTATTGAATGATGATCTTCAGAAATGTCTCTTAAAAATCAACATGACCTTAGATTTTAAAATAATTGCTTCATTGAATTCATGTAACTGAAAAAAATCACAGAATTGTTGGTGGAGTTGGAAGAAACTAAGCAAATTGTGAATTGTGAACATAAAATTCATTTCCATTAATTTTTAATGTATAAGGGTGTGTTTAGCAACTGCTCAGAAGTACTTCTGAACGACTTCTCCTTCTGTAGAAGGAGAAGTGATCGCGTTTGAGAATCCAGTAATTATCACTTTTTATTCTGTAAAAGGACTCATTTTTCCATAATGAGAGAATAACTTCTTCTGTGAAATGAGTTTTTTTATTTCTGCAAAAGTTTTTAAATAATTAATGTTTTGACAAAAATACTCTTATGAAATTTTATAAATTCTAAAAAAAAAAACATTTTGCCCATGTTTGGATAAAATCAAGTTATTCTAAGATTTATAACTATTATATATATAAATAAAATGATTTTTTGTTTGATTGGAATAACTTAATTTCAATGATTGGCTGGAATCCATATATCACTTTATATCAGTTAATTTTGATATACTGATTTTTATTTTTTTAACTTTTCAAACACTCATTTTTAAACTATTCTTATTTATTCTCATTTATTCTATCCTTATTCTCGAACAAAACATGAGTTTTAGATGCTGTATAAAACAGATTTCTCTCACCTATCTCATTAGGTGATGTATGACAAACATATGATCTATTTTATATTTGTTAGTACATGTTCTATTCTATTATGAATAAGTTTGTTAGTATCTTTTAGTTTTTAGAATAAATTTGTTAGTAATATCTACTTTTTATTTTTAAAAAAATTTGTTGGTATTTTAATTGTTAGGATTTGTTAGTTTAATTTTGTAACCAATGTGTGAGTGGTTATAAAATGTTTGTTAGTATTTGAGATTTATATAGTTGATTAAGATAATTGTATTACATGAGTGCAAATGTATTTTAGACAATTCATGTGATTTCTATTACAAAAGTACTTTTTAAAAGCATTTATCAATGTGTGTTCTCAAACAGCTTCTACTCCAAATACAAGAAGTTTTTTCTTTAGAAGTAACTTCTTCTAGAATGAACTTTTTGTAGAAGTACTTCTATATAAGTTGTCAAACTATACCTAAACGGCTAAATCTCTGTTTGGTAACACGTGATTCTGCTTTTTTATATAGTCAAAAGCGTAAACGTGTTATCAAACGCTTTTTAGAAATCAGATTTAATTAAAAAGTAGTACTAAATGTTGTTTTTTAAGTAATGTGTTTTTTAAGAATCGAGTTTATTTAAATTATTTTATTTAAAATTTTATTTTTCATACGTGTTTTTAAACTCTACTTGAGAAAAACAGTAAAGTTATTGTTTTAATATTGGAATATACTTACATACTTCACGGACACTAGCACATATTGGATTGATTTGTGGCTAAACAATACTAATCTTATATACTATATATAAAGCGCGACGAAGGCGACAAAATTTCGCCAACGGGGTAAAACGGTCATTTTGCGAACATTTTTATATACTATATATAAAGCGTGACGAAGGCGACAAAATTTCGCCAACGGGGTAAAACGGTCATTTTGCGGACATTTTACGGATAAGCCCCCGTATCCGTCTTATTTATGAATAGGTCCTTATAAAAGTCGGCTGTGGTAATGAGCCATGCTCGGACGTTTTGCGGATAGGCCCCCGTATTCATCTTATTCATGGATAAGTCCTTATAAAAATCGGCTGAGTTTGTCCTTTTCTGTGGTTATTTATGAGTTTGTCCTTCTCTGAGTTTGCTCGGACATTTTCTGAATTTGTCATTTTCTGTAGTTATTTATGAGTTTGTCCTTTTCTGAGTTTGCTCGGACATTTTGCGGATAAGCCCCCGTATCCTTCTTATTTATGAATAGGTCCTTATAAAAATCGGCTATGGTCGTGAGTCATGCTCGGATATTTTGCGGATAAGCCCCCGTATCCTTCTTATTTATGAGTAGGTCCTTATAAAACTCGCGCAAAGCGCGTACATCATGACTAGTACTAATAATGTATGAATAAAAAAAAGAGGAAATGTAGACTAACATGATATTTGAAGTTCATTTTTGTCCATTCCATGTAAGACCATCTTTTATGCTATCACCATGGAACATGTTATAACCTACGGTACCACATTCATTTTTAGTATGAAGGATATATGAAAGTATATCTGAAAAGATAGTCTCATCTGGGAGTATGAGTCGTAACTTTCAGCATCTGGACGGAATCATATGGAATTTTTAGGGAGTATAAAAAATTTGTTTAAGTCCTCCATATTTCTTGGATCAAGAGGATCATCAAGCCATCTGGATCATAGGATGATTCATAAGATTCGGGTCACAACCATTGCTTTGTGATTCCGAGTTCTATCGTTCCTCCAAGTCTTGTATTGATTTTTATTTGCTTTTCTATTGAAGCACTGGTTAGCATAATGTCCTTTCTGTTTATATTTAAAGCAGATAGGAGGATTTGATATATTGAGTTTCCTTTTGGAGAGCCATTTTCTGGATTTTTGAACAAGGGTTTTATTTGATTTATTATACCGACTTCTGAATAGTCTTTTATAAGATTGTCTAGTATCATTTTTTTCCGTTGTTTGGAAGGACTCTTAGAGCATCTCCAATGGACATGTTAACTAACTAAGATGTTAAAGTGACATGTCAACACTTTATCCATCAACTAGACTATCATTTATTACATTCTCATTTAGTTGGTGGTTGTTGCTCCAATGGACTAGCTAAATAACTAGTTAAAACAATAGTGGGTCCATCTCTCCACCCACTCAAAGCTCTCCACCCACCCAAAATAATATTGTTTTGAATATTTTGAATAGTGGGACCCACATTTGGTTGGCTAAAGCACTAGCTAAAATTAACATGAAAACTAACACATGACAAGTGGGACCCACATTTAACATACCCTTAACACTTCCATTGGAGCACCGTTTTTATATCTTTTATAAAAATATGACACTAACTAGTGAGTTAACATGTCCATTGGAGATGTTCTTAAGGTTTTCTATCTGGTATCTAAATTGATAACAAAAGTCTCCAAACTCTCTTAAATGTTAAATTATGGGTTTTAAACTGATTTTTTTATCTTCAAATCATTGCAAAGGGACAAACCTATAAGATTTATTTTTTGTATGTGTTCTCTAATTGTTATTGCGAAGTAAGGGATGTACTCTTAGTCCACCATATTCTTGATGGAGTTTGTTTCTAACTTTTTCGGTGAAGAGTTTGGATAATTCAAAAACAAATTTTTATTTCCAAAATTCATCGTTTGAGATATTTATTCTATAAATATGTGATAAAAATGTATCTTTGTACCATCTAAAGTCATATAAGATTGAACATCTAAGATTTATAAGTTGCTCTCTTATTCTGTCAGCAGTGAAATGTTTAAATATTGTGAGAACCAGTATAATGACAATATGTGACTCTGGTCTCTCTTCAGGATCTATCTTTGTAGATGTATAAATAGCATGTCTTTGCTTAGGGGTAAGGAAAGTGTCCCACCAACCTCTTAATTGGCCCCTGAATGAAGTGGCTATCATATCAACTACATGTTTATCACTATTTCCTTGTAGTCTACATGCATTTGCAGAAATAACCCTAGAATGACATAATTGGCTAATTTGGAATTCTGACATGCCATCTAGATTCCACTCAATGAGAGATTTTTTTATCATAGGAAGCAGTAAGAGTAATATTATTATTCTCTTCCAATTGAACATCAACAAGATTCGGTCTTCTATAGAAATTCTTTGTTCTTGAGGTCTGGGTTATGGTCCCAAGCTTATTAATTTCAATATCAGATTGATCAGGATAGCTTTCAAACATTCTCTCTAACTCTATGTCTCTTTGAGAGTTTTCTTCACAAGTTGACTCATTATTGAAGTTATTTATAGTCAATTTTCTTAGTCTCTCAGATAATTTAAACAACTCATCGGAGGTTGTTTCTTTGAATTTGATTCCTTTTTCAAGCCTCTGATGAGGAATTAATATTGGCTTTTTCAGTCTTTTTAACTATATTTTTAGATGATACAGTCAAGGCCTTAAGGCTATGTAAACCAATTTGTCAAGAATAAATTTTTCGGGTGATGGTTTTTTGTATTCTCTCAGTTTGGTTGTTTATGGATCTTAATGCAAACATTTGTGAAATTATTTTGTTTTATAATTTGGATAAAATATTCTCCATAAATGAACTATTAGGGTCGATCCCAGTAGTAGTTTTAAGAGGGCTAGTTATAAGGTCGGATTTTGTGACTTTAATTTTTTCAAATGGTGGATGGATCAATTCTACCTCTTAATTGATATATTTTCTCCATTTGGTAGTATATTTATCAATCTTTTTAAGAACCATTGCATGATCATCTTCTGAAAGATCAATGAGTATATTATGTAACATCTGAATATAAGTCTGTTCAAACCAATCAAAGAATTAAATATACGATGCTTCTTTCAAATCTCATATAAATGTCTGTTATGTAATATTTAAAAAATGCATAATATCTTTGATATATTACCATAGAGGATTAAATCATCCCTATATTTTTTTTAAGACTTGATATGGGATTTTTCAACATCACTTTCCTATATTAGGCTAGATGTAAGATAATTGTGACTCTAATTTACTTTAGGCACTGATTCCCTCCAGATGCTATCTCGTCTTCCCATTTACAATTCACATGATCATCATGTAAATTGTAAGGGCTCACATTAATGAGACGGGATTCTGTCAGGCCTCGTTTCGGTCAGTTCGGTCAGTACTGAACTGCACCACGTTCAAATCGAACTGCATCACGTTCAAATCGAACTGCACAACAAATTGTTGGGTATATTTTTTACTCTCTTATTGGATACTGATGATACTTAGGAATTCATATTTTCTCCAATAGTTGATTGAATCCAATAAGAAAGTAAAAAAATATACCCAACAATTTGTTGTGCAGTTCGATTTGAACGTGGTGCAGTTCGGTACTGACCGAACTGATCGTAGTCGAACACTGACCGGATCCGAGCCCCACATTAATGCCTTCAAATTAAGAAACATGTTATAACCTGACGGGTACTACATTTTCCATGAGGATAATATTTGGCACAGCCCAACGTACAGTTTGGACGTGTTTTAATTTTTTTTAAATAATAATTCTGATACAGTTTAAGGTTGCCCTTTTGTTAACCTGAATAATATCTAGGAATGTGAGATTTGTAGGCGACGCTGTTGATTCAAGAAAAACATCAGGATGAGACTTTTGATTTCTAAAAATATTAAAAACAATGAGAATATAAAATTATATTGATGTAATTATAATTCTATTTATAAAACAGAGAATCTCACCGAGTAGATCATTCAAATAATAAATAAATCTAATTAAATCCTAACTAAATCTAAATTTTCTATTAGCTGGAATAAAACTCTGTAACAGGACTCATTTGTCAATACGTGATCTAATGGGCTGGGTCCTTTGTATGTCCCGACATATACAGACCAAGCCGTAGGAGTCCATACGATTTGGGAACAGCGAACACATACCTAGAATTTCGTTTCCCTAAAACCCCCTCCCCCAAACAAGGGTTTTAGGCGAAGAAGCTGGTTTCAGAAATTTGAACGGGAAGAAGAAAAGAATCGGGGGGAGAGAGAGAGAGATGAGGAAGAAAGTCGACGAACGCATCCGAACCCTAATCGAGAATGGGGTAAAGATGAGGCACCGTTCCATGTTCATCATCGTCGGCGACAAATCCCGTGATCAGGTCTCTCTCTCTCTTTTTCTCCCCTCCCCTTTCCGTCGTTTTTCAATGAGTCGATGCACTGCATGTAAAATATGTAAAATTAGGGCTGATGATGATCGCGACGATGTTTCAGATCGTGAATCTTCATCACATGCTGAGCAAGGCGGTCACCAGGTCCCGCCCGACCGTCCTTTGGTGTTACAAGGATAAGCTCGAGCTCAGCAGGTCTCTCTCTCTCTCTCTCTCTCTCTCTCTCTGTATTTATGTATTTGTTTGTTTGAATTTGTGCATCTGTTTAGGTTTTCAAAGTTATACCTCCATGGAATTCATGTTTTCTATTTTGATTTATTGATGCTTTGTATGCTTATTTATTGTGAAGTTAGTCCACAACTAGAAGTTTTATATGTAAATTTTTTTTCCGCATGAGAAATTTGCTTAATCTGATTCGGTATTGAAAACTAGTTTATGGTTCCATAATGCGTGAAATATCAAACTGTCCTTTCGCTGTGGTTCTTGCAAATTGAATATCTATTGTCTGATTCAGGGCCAGCTTGATATATTATGAGGCCTAAGGTGATTAAATAATATTTATTTTAATTTTAAATTATTAATTTTGTACTTAAAAATCATTCTTTTAGTTTTTTGGGATGCAAAATTACTAATTAAATTTTTATATGCAAGTTTTTGTTTGATTCAAATAAAAGAAGACCTTGTTTCTTATTGTCTATGCCACATAATTTTTTTCGTCTACAGCAAACAGGAAGTCCTGTTTCATTTTCCCATTTGTTTGGGATTCAAGATTTTAAATCTCATTGGTCATGTAATTTTTTTTTTGCTATTTTTTAGATATCATAAAATGTTGTCAATTTTTTATTGGTTATTTTTTAATCATATCAAAATGACTATTAATTATTTTAAAAAATAAATATATTTTTGCAATGTGTTGATATTATTGGTCAACATTTGGACCTACTTATAAATAAAAAAATTTAGGGGCCTTTGTGCACTGGGGGCCTTAGGCCTAAGTTGCATAATAAAAGAGCCGGCCCTGATTATTATGACGACATATTGGGTTTTTTTTCACCTTTTAATTGAAGTTTCGATGTTATTAGTCACAAGAGAAAACGTGGGAAACAAATCAAGAAGTTAATGCAGAAAGGGCTGCTCGACCCTGAGAAGGTGGACCCTTTCCAGCTTTTCATGGAAACTGGAGGCGTATCCTTTTGCTTGTACAGGGATTCAGAAAGGGTTCTTGGAAATACATATGGCATGTGCATATTACAGGTTCGATGTTTGTGTTAACTGCAATTCATTTGTTGTTTTTCCATGGGCTGTTCTTTCATTCACTTTTCTTACTAGAAATGATGATGCATCCAGGACTTTGAGGCATTGACACCCAATCTTCTTGCAAGAACCATTGAGACCGTAGAAGGTGGTGGATTGGTGGTCTTGCTTCTTCGCTCTCTTTCCTCTCTCACTAGTCTCTATACCATGGTTATGGTTCGTATCGGTTTTCTTCTTGTTGTACTATTGACTATTTCATCATCAATGAAGTTTAATACAATGTTATATGTTATTCTAAGTATGTTTTCCTGATATCCACTGCATGTATCATTGCAACCTGAAAATGTTATTTAAATTTATAGCAGGGTTATATTTGGATAGATCTCTGCAAGACTTAGCAAACTTCAGCAGAGTCATTGGTATGATGTATAAATGGTCTAACCATTTGGATAGAGCTGTTGTATTTTTGACCTTCCACTTGTACTATCAAAATCTACCCTTCCTATTTTTATATGCCATTTTTCATGTGTAAAAAACAAGCCTCTCACGAGGAGAGAAGCATTCCATCCGTAGTATTGTTTGATTGAGTGTCATATGAGCTAGTGGGATTTCATATTCTTTGTTTCACAAAGAAGTTGAAGGACAAATGAACTTTATGCTGCAAGTGGAACGTGAAACCTCATATTAAGAATCTGCTATAAGATTCTAGTTTATCGTGTATTGTTCAGTGTGCCGTATCCCTCTTTCTGTATATATTCATTCATTTATACCCCTAATGATTTCGTTGTTCTTACGTTCTTGTCTTTTCATGGTGCCAATTGCTTCTTGTCAGTGTTGCATTAGCTTTTTTAACTTTTAAGTTTTATAGCTCAATATGCTACATATTTCATCAAGATGCAATTTGTTAGATGTTAATTGGTGCAACCATTTTTTTCTTCTTATCATAAATAATTGTCGAGTGGTACCATTGTTCATTAACATTTAAAGCATGGTGACCCTTGCTGAATATTTTTCACCTGTTCCTCAATCCACTTTTAGTAGGTCAGATAATGTGTGGCTACACTGGATGTTATTTTGATATGTGTACATTTCACTCTCTTTGGATGGATTGCTGGCTTCCATTATTGCTTTGAACACAAAGTCATCAATATCTTTTGTTCTCTGAATTTCTATCATGAGAAATATATATACAGTTCTCTCCCTTTTGTTATTGTGACATGTGAGTTTCCTCATTGTTTACTGTACTCATAAAAAATGTTCTCATTCTTATCATTTATTTATTATTCTCATATATTTAAGTGTATGGATGACTTTCTTAATCCAGCTAAGAAACCTAATCTATTTTCCTGTATTTCTTTTCACAATGCCATTGATTGAATCTTTTATGGGTGATTTCAGGATGTTCATGATAGGTTCAGGACAGAGTCTCATTCTGATGCAGTTGCACGCTTCAATGAACGCTTCCTTCTATCAATGGCAACATGCAAGACGTGCATTGTCATGGATGATGAGCTAAACATTTTACCAATTTCATCCCATATTAGATCGATTGTCCCTGTATCAGTTTCTGAGGTAAAGTATTTTCTGTTTCCAATGTCAACCCCCCCTGTAGGAGGATTTCATGGTTGTTTTTGAAATTTGCATAGGCCTCTGGTTACTTTGTTTAGGACCACTAATCATTTGTCTGTTTTATTTGTGCAAACGCACAAATCACACACTTTGGCTGCAGATTTAAAATTTTCATTAAGGAGTTTTATTCTTTTTTTTTTAAAATGTTTCCAGCCCATGCGTGCATGACTTCACTTGATTTAAATGCTTGTGAACTACTATTTTTAATTGAAGGATTCTGAGGGGTTGTCGGGAACAGAACGGGAGTTGAAGGATCTAAAGGAGCAGCTTCACGATGATTTTCCAGTTGGCCCTTTGATTGAAAAGTGTTGTACATTGGACCAGGCAATATTTCGCTCTTTTGCGAATTAACTATTGAGTACTTTGGGGAATAGCTAACATTGTACATTCTGTCATGTTTTGATCAGGGAAAAGCTGTCATCACTTTCCTGGATGCAATTCTTGATAAGACACTCCGAAGCACTGTTGCTTTATTAGCTGCTCGAGGACGCGGCAAGTCAGCTGCGCTTGGTCTAGCTATTGCTGGGGCTATTGCTGCAGGGTAATATATTCAAATAAATAACTACTATCCTATGTGTTTCTTCATGCCCTTCATGATATTCTTTGCTGTCTAAAATTGTTTTCCTTTCAGATATTCAAATATTTTTGTAACTGCACCGAGCCCGGAAAATCTTAAGACCCTTTTTGAGTTTGCATGCAAGGGACTTAATGAATTAAAGTATAAGGTATGTCTTCACACTCAGCCTGTGTAAATGTTACAGGTTTTCAAATATTTAGTATCGTTATTATTTTATAAATTCACTTTTTATGAATGGTGGGAGCACATGAGCGACATTTATAATAATATATGAAAGCCCCAGAAACTAAAGGGAAATTTAACAAATTACCTCAAGAAATAAAGTAAAAGATAAGGTATCTCCCTCAAAACAACAAAAAAATTGCAACCCTGCCTTGATCATAGATTTAGCTGTGAATATCGTTGAGTTCCTAGTACATAAATGTTGATATTGCAAATTATCACTCAGCTTACTATTATTCAACTATTAATCAAACTGTTAAATATGCAAATATTTTAATAATGGATATGATTCAACCTAGGCCTAGGATGAATTATAAAGAGAACCAAACTGGTGAGAAACAGGTTACTGTTAATGAGTTCTGCTCTCAGTTGATCTTCACTAATCCTAGTATCCTACCATGCAAAGACTGGTGCAATATGGGTGAAAAGCTTCTATCAGTGTGCTACATATTCTGAAGACAGAATAAACAGATTTCATTCACATCACATGCATCAATGTGTTGCATGAATGTATTCATGTGGATGGAAATGTGGAAATTTTTAGTTTTTGGTCTATGACGTGCATGTAAGTGGATGCACACATGAATGCATGATATCAAATGAGAATTGCATTTTGAGTGGCAATATGCAGGGTTGGAGCCACAACCCTTTTTTTGGTTGCATATGTGTTGGTTGGGGACCGGGGGGAGGGGGTGGTATTGACGATTAACTTAACACAAATCTGTAAATTGAAAATGTGAAGTTGCATTTTTAAATGATGATCAATGAAAAAAGAAAGTTAGGATATGTCCCTAACAGGTTCATTATATTGTAAATTTGTAACTCATGAACTGTCATACAATAAGAGGTCAAATAGTGGAAATAATTTTCCTTAAAGCATTGTTGCCATCACTACACATTGTGCTTTGTTTTAAATTTATCGGAAATTTTTGGACCACCAGAATATGTTTCAGCAATAGTGCAAACACACGCATTACTAAACAAATCCTTAATGGATTTCTCCTAATTATGAATTTACTGCTTGACATATCTTTGCGTGTTTGTAACTTATAAATTGCTTTTACATTCTCTCTTGTAGGAGCGTTCAGATTATGATGTGGTGCAAAGTTCCAATCCTGATTATAGGAAAGCCACTGTACGGATAAATATTTACAAACAACATAGGCAGACAATTCAGGTAAGTGGAGCTGGCTTTGAACTCTATGACAATAAGGATATTATTGCCCTTTTAGCTTATTTTTAAAAGATCTCTTCAGCATTTTTTTGTGCCATTTTCTTTTGCTTTTGCAGAGAATTTAGCACTTTCGCTCAATCATGTATATTGAATTTCTTATCTCACCGGTTCTCTGTTCCTAATACTCATGTGTAGTGTTAGAAACGTGCACACACTTGTATGTATGAATTAAATTTAGCATATGGCATGCTTATTGTTATGTACTATTTGATGTAGTATGGTCATGATGGAGGTCTGAAAAGGTTTGTAACGAGAGAGTGAAGTCATGTTCTGTGGAAAATATTGTTATTTGGCAAAGCAATGCATTAGAACATGCCAGGACTGTTTCAAAGATAATGGGAGGAAAAACATGGATGATGGATTAATAGAACATTTGCTGATCAAATGCGAAAATATAATAAGGATGTTTGGAAGATAAAGGGTGAGGCTTGGGGCATCACAGTGAGTTCAGGTCCATTCAACCATAGGGACAAAAGCAGGATACAAAAAAATTTTGGTGAGAGAAAAATTTTGTAATCTGGAAAAATTGTGGAAAATTTGTAACAGGTTTGAAAAAATCAGAAGAGTACAATAAATTAAATTCATAATTGTTTTAAAACAATTGACTAGAGAGACATGGAGCATTTGGAATGTGGCCAAATTTGGAGTATTGGCAAATAACACGTAAATAGTAAGTGAAATTGTGAATGACATGTATATCGTAAAATACAGAATATATATATATATATATAAGAAAAAAATCAGATTTAATATTTTAAGTAATCAAGGTTGGCAAAAACCCTTGTATAGTATAATTTATGCATGACGTGATTTGACCATATTTTGTCACTGTGTTTGACAAATTTGAGAAGTCCTAAATAAGTCGAGGATATAAGGGGACCATGCATAGAAGAAAATTTCTCTCAAATTATTACCCATGGTATATGCTGAACCTGTGGGGGGATACATGAAATGATGCCATCTCCAAAGGGAGCAGGCTTTATTTTGAAAACACGTAGGAATACTGACTGGGGAATATCTTGTATTGAGATGATTTTGTTAGTGTGAATGTGTGATCTCATCGTGAGGTCACTTCTTCAATATTTCCACAGATTATTTAATGATAGTTAACACAATTGTTCTTCTAGTTATTCAACTTTTTTTTGGGTTGGGGGGGGGGGGGGTTGTGTGATCCTATCTTTCGTTGTTTATTGTGTATCTATTATAGAGGAGCTTAGTTGCTTATATTGGTGTTATATTTCCTTTAATTATGTTTTTTTGCTTATTTCTGCTCCATCCATTGACATTTCTGTTCATTTGCATAACAATATATTTGAATTGCTTGCCAGGAAGTCAACCAAGGGTAGTGTTTGTGTGTGTATGTTCTGCATGGTAATGTTCTGTGATCATGATATTTTATGTATCACATTAATTTTGTAAACACTCTCTTGTTGCACAGTATATACAGCCTCACGAACATGGAAAGCTGTCCCAAGTTGAACTTCTAGTCATTGATGAAGCTGCAGCTATTCCACTTCCTCTTGTAAAATCCATGCTTGGACCTTATCTAGTCTTCATGTCTTCTACTGTCAACGGGTATGATTTTTTACCTCCTTTATTTTTCTGAGTAATGAATAACAAAGGTTAACCCTTTCCCCCCAAATAAATAAATAAAGTGTGGGAACATGATTAAAATTTCTTAATGAATAAACCTGAATTTCAGCATGAGTAGAACTTTCCATTTGTTTGTGTCATTTCATCCGTGGTTAATGATCATGAACCTCAAAAAGTTCCATGGAAGAATTCAATTGAATTGAATTTATAAACTGTTTGTCTGTTTTACACGTTGGAAAAAGTTTTGGGATGTTAGTATAATAGTATGATATCTGTTTTACCTTTTATTCTTAATGGAGATAGAGCCTATTGTTCTTTTTTTTTTTTGGTCATAGCAATTAAATTTTATGTGTTGTGGTACCTCCCACTCCACACCCCCCCCCCCCAAAAAAAAAAAAGAGAAAAAAGAAAGAAAGAAAAACAAAAATTATGATGCTTGACAAATTCTAAAATGTTATGCACATTCAAGTTGTACAGAGATTTGGATACGCCATACCATCTGTTGCATATAATCATGTTTAAATTGAGTGGTTCTGTAGATTATTAGTTAAATCATTACATGGTATCTAATTCACCAGTAGTTAATGTGGGGCTCTCAAGCTAGTGAATCTTGATCATTCCTCATCTGTATTTCTATAAATACATGTGCACGTATGTGTGTGTGTTAGTGCATATCACTAGATCTTGTCATCCGAAATTCACTGATAATATGTAATGATTTAGCTTTTACTTTAGCTATGAAGGTACCGGACGATCATTGTCCTTGAAGCTACTCCAGCAGATGGAAGAGCAAAGCGTGATGCCTGCTAAGAGTGGTGAAAATTCTTTTTCAGGTCCGAACTATCTAGAATTCCAATTAGATTCTACCTTATTTTTTGAATGACAGATCTGCCAAAGCATTGCTATAATTTATAAGGTAGAAAGGTTATTGTTGTGTATTCATGCAGTTCTGTATTATAGCTTTCTCATATGAAGCAAACAATTCTGTATGCGGTTTACCAATTTATCATATTTTGAATGGTTTTTTCTTTGCTGTAAAATGAAAATAACAAATCTGAGATGTGTGCGAAGATTTTTATGAGTGCACAGTGTACTTCCCTTGTTAAATTTTGATGGAAAATATTTCTTGATTTTGGAAGGTTTACTATAACACATTCTATCTGCTAAGGTTCCCTTCCAGGTTTAAACTGTCCAGTGTTCCAACTAGTTTTTGCCAATTTTTTTATGACAGATCTCCAAAACCTTGTTATATGTTACCTTGTTGAAAGGTAGAGCAACTATTGTTCTGTATTCAAGCAATAGCTTCTGTTCATGTGGAGCAAACAATTGTTTGTATGTGGTTTACCAATTTATCAATTCTAAGTTGGTCTTTTGCATTGGTGGAATTGAATATCAGCAAAGCCTGAGAGCCACAATATATTTCCCTATTAGGATTTGAGAACCTCTCTTAATTATGGAAGATATACTTATAAATTCATCTATGATGCGCATTTCTGTCTCACAGGTTGATTACAGTAGCACTAAGCTTGCTGTTGATGTATAAACTATGGTACAATAACTTTGGAAAATAAAAAAATATGTTAACATGAAACTTATGTGCTTTTAATAATCTTCATTTTAAGATTTAAGCTAACTCACAACACCTCTTAATTGGCAATGATATTTAAGAGCACCCTTGCAGAGGAAATACCTGTCAGCATTGTAATCTTTGGGGGACTCTTGGTCATATTGCAGGAATTCTCTGCTTAACCTTATGTATGCCAAAGTTTTTACTATCAGTGAATCATGTGACTCACAAGACCTTATCTACAGCTCTGCTTCATAAAATATTTGTTTATATATGGATGAGTGAAATTATGTGATGCTGACTTCTTCTAACTACAGGTAGGCTCTTCAAGCGAGTAGAATTGAGTGAATCCATCAGGTATGCCTCTGGAGATCCGATTGAGTCCTGGCTTAATGGTTTGCTTTGCCTGGATGTTGCAAATTATATTCCAAAGATCAATAGGTAACTACTGACTTTTCCCATGCCTACTTGTGTGCTTCATTTGGTGATTTCAATCATATTTGTTGAAGTTTCTATTCTCCCTTATAGATTACCTCATCCAGATGAATGCAATCTTTACTATGTGAACCGTGATACACTCTTCTCTTATCACAAGGACAGTGAAATTTTTCTGCAGGTACCAATTAGTAGAATCATGGTTAAATATTTGTATTGACGATAGTATAATTTATATATGTTTGTTTATTCTTTTTCAGCGGATGATGGCTCTTTATGTTGCTTCTCACTATAAAAATTCCCCAAATGATTTGCAACTAATGGCGGATGCTCCAGCACACCACCTATTTGTCTTGCTTGGTATGGGGTCTTATCATTGGATTGTATGGATTGCTTTCTCATTCAATTCACTTAAATCACTTCATTTTCAGGTCCTGTAGATGAGACAAAAAATCAGCTCCCAGACATTTTGTGTGTCATACAGGTACTGATGACCTTTGACAGAAACCTATTACAAATGCATTGTGATAAGAATCTTTGATATTGGTGATAATGCTGATAGTGGTTTTATATGTACCCTGCATCTTTTACCAGTTTTCAGTGGACATATATTGCCAATGCTCTGTATGGATATAAATTAGTATGACATTTTTCAGTTCTGTTTTGGGGGAAAATTTGGGCTGCAGAGCCAGAAATTAGTTTTTGTTGCCTCAAATAGAAGATTCAGCATGAGTGGGGAAGACCAAGTTGTTTTTTTTGCGGTTCCCAGACCCATAGAATGATCAGGGCTCCCAGACCTCACACTGGCCTGTACCTAATTCATCATTAAACAACTCCAGCTCTTCCTAGTTCCTACTCTGAATCTATAATTCTAAAACTTTTTGGTTTTTATTCCATAAAAGGTTTTCGAGATAAAAAAATCAATATTGTATCAGAGAGTTCAGAAATTGATGCATTAACATATAATAGGCATTTTATGTATGGAAAATTGCTGAATCGGATGACCCACCATCAGTTTTATTAATCTGTTATATTCTTTGGCTGTATCACGGTTCTTGCAAAATGTCCATGTAGGATCTTTTCTACATTTCCTAAATTTGAGTCCAAAGAAAAGGAGGAAGAAAGGAAAAAGAAAGGAAAAATATAAAAGAAAATATAAAAATGTATACTGTATCATGCCTATGCTATGCATTGGTAAAGTGAAAACTGTGTGAATCCTTTCCACTAAGTTCCACATTGATTTATCAACCTGTTCAAACTCCTTTTTTCTTTTCAGAAACTTGCTTTTATAGTGAGAAATACACCCAAAGGATCATCATTATTGATGTATTGTAACATGTGTTCTGACTAGTAAAAAATAAGTTCTCTTCAAAAAAATTATTTAAAATAGCTGAACTCGAATGTGTACCTGGCTACCTGCCTGTTAGTGCAATGGGTTGATCACTTTTTGGGTGTAATTCCTATTGTCTGATAACAGCGTGAGATGGAGTAAGCTGGTCAGATGGCATAAGTTACCCCTTAAACAAATATGAAAATATGTTGTTAATAAAGCATGTATCAGCTATATGTTGATCAGGAGGTGTTGCACATTGGATATAGGCTTTAACACAAATTATGTAAAGCCAAATTATTTAAATCCTCATAACCTATTTCCCAACAGTGCTGAGAGGCTCTATGAGTTGCAGTATGCCATATATTCCTTTCAAAGATCATTCCTAAAGACGAAAAGGATTTGAATGATATAAAAGTATGACATAAAAGAAATGCCATTCCAATGAAAGAGGATATATGAGGAGAATACATGGACCAATTTCATCACTTCTTACAACATGGATCATTTAAATTACTGGTTTGGGTAGCAATGGGATTCATCTATCTTATTGTTTTGGGTTTATTTAAATAATTTAAATTATTGATTTGGTTTTACTAAATTTGTATGGACATCCCTCTTTTGTTCAGAGGCTATTTATTAATAAGATTGCACCTACATTTCTTTAAAAAAAATGATGATATGCATGTGCCTGTTTTTAAGGACAAGGTTTGGGGGTTCACTTGCCCCCTAACCTAAGGCCCTAACATTGGGATTTTGCTAATTTCCCCTTTGATACTTACAGGTTTTCAATTATACCCCCTTAAATATGTACATGTTTTACCCTTCCTCTCCCACTCTTTGCAAGGAATCAGTAACGAGTGCCTTGTTCTATACAAGTGCAGAGCAAAATGAAAGAGTGGGGAAATATGTTGTTTGGACCTGTTCTATAAAATGGCGCGGCAAAAATTAAAAGAATAAGCAATAGAGTCAATGTTAAGAGAGACAGTGAAGCCTTAATAGTTTTGGATGAAGATACTAAGAATTTAAAATATACTAGATCAAAGTCAACGGGAGGAACGAGAACATATAGGGATACCTGGACAATATGAAATCCACAAGGTGCATTTCAAGCTGTTGGGAAAAAAGGTTATATCTTATATAGGACTATCCTTCGATTAAATGGGAATCAAGTCATTCATAGGAGAAATATTTTCCTTGCCGAGGATACAAATGTTTGTAAATTTTTTTTCGATAACCAATTCATTTATTCGATTGAAATAAGATGTCAACAGTTCCCGTTCTCTAAAGGTTGTTTCATATTCCATTCATGTAATTCTAATATACATAACCTTATTACAGGTCTGCCTTGAGGGGAAGATTTCGAGAGAGTCTGCAATCAAAAGTTTAAGCGATGGTCATCAGCCACATGGGGATCAATTGCCATGGAAATTCTGTGAACAGTTTCAGGACACTGTTTTTCCAGGTCTATCAGGTGCTCGAATTGTGCGTATAGCAGTACATCCAAGTGCAATGAGGGTAATTTCCTGACCCTGTCATATTTTTTATTTTTTAGGTTCATATTAGTACTATTAAGAGTTTTCTAATCTTTTTTTTTGTTTGTTTTTCCTGCAGTCTGGATATGGCTCTGCTGCAGTGGAGCTTCTCACAAAGTATGCTGGTTTATTCTCTTGTTTTCTTTTTCAACTTTTTTCATTATAATGACTGGTTGCAAATGATGACCTCTTTCTTGCAAATTGACTTGTCATCTAGTGGCTGTGGCTCAGAAGTCATCTCATGTTTTGTTTATAATGATGCTTTCTGAAAATTTTGGATTGCATTTACTAGTTGGACTGAACTCGGGATCTATAGACAGTTTTATTTGTGGTAGCATTCATTTGGTCCATTTGTTCAAAAAAAGCATTCATTTGGTTCAGAAACTGATTGCTATGTTACAATTGTGCTTGCATATCCTTGTTGGTTGCTTTGATTTTGGTTTAGCTCTCCATATTTTTTTCTGTATCTCGATAATATGGTTTTCTTTCATGGTTGCATCACATGCATGGGCATACAAAAAACATAGTTTCTTTCATTGTTGCCTCACATACATGCCATACAAACTTTGAGAAACTGCACTAATAAATGTCTGTACATTTTACACTGGCAAGGTTGAATTTGTCAAATATTGTGAAATAAGGCTTACAGTTCAAAAATTAACACCGTTCACATTTTTCTATTTTGCATTGTGTTAAAGAAGAAATGCTTGACTTTAGATTGCAAGATATTTAAAGTCAATTATGATGATTGTGAATATTCACATCTAGTTATACACTACTATCATTCCTAACAAGATATGGTATTGCTATAAGGAGTGCAAATGAAGAGATGGTTGGTTGCAAAAGTAGAGAGAACAATGTTTGAGATGTCTGTGTGAAAGGGACCTCAGGAACATCTTTCACAGGGGAAATTCATATCACATCATAGTAGTTCATGAAAGCGTGCAACTTTGGGTTTGACTGCAACTACAGGAAATGGTTGGTGATTAAGTCAAGTCTGTTGGGAAGAGGGGGTTAAGAATCTAAAAATATCTTAAATGGAGGTAGTTAACGAGAGTACATCAACAAATATGTTCACAATATGTTTCCCCTGGTACAAAATAATGCTTATGAAGTACATTCAAATTACTGCAAGAATGGTTGCAGAATGGAATTTATGGCATTGTGGAGCTCATAAAGCCAAGGTTGTTTATTGTTGGCAAACATGTAATATAGATATAACATATATGTTTGCATTATGAAAAGTTTTATTTAATGGCATTGATAAATGAGAATTGCAATTGTTCGTTCAGCACATCTCTGTTTAATATGTTTCTAGGGCTTTGCATTACTGATCATTTGTAGTTTATCCCATCTGCAGGTATTATGAAGGACAGCTGACTAATACAGCCGAGATGGATGCTAAACTATCAGAGACACCCCAAGTGAAACTTACCGAAGCTGCGGAGAAGGTTTTTTTTTAAAAGCCTCAACAGTTGCACATCAGCAGATTTTTTTTTGTGTGTACTTTATAGCTGCGCTCATTATGATAGCAATAAAGAGGAATTGGTCATGATTTCACTGCCCAGTTATCGCCACATTTTAGGATAACGGATAAAACAATAACAGTGTATTACTTTTTCTTAATGAATAAAAAAGTGTTAATAATTTTATCCTTTACAATTAATTAATTTAAACTAAAATATCCATGGAATGGTCCGGATACACGTAAAACATTTACCTGTAGTTTGTATCTAGTTTAAGTAAATAGTTCTTAAAAAACGTCAGTTTATATGCAGTGGCGTTGCATCTGCTTTGGTGCAGGCATGGTCATGGATTTTGTCTGGGCAAGTTTCATGGTTATTAAATTTAATCATCTCGAAGCGTTTATTTTCTAGTGAGTAGTGGTGCACACCTGATTCATTCATAATAAAACCAGGTCCTGCCTGATCAGTTTCTGTTTATTGTAGCCAACTTGATATTCCCTCAAATGAAAATATCTTTCTTCAGAAAACTTTTATCCATCACTTGTTGACTTTGTTTTCTTTCTGCTCTTTTTATGTTCATCATGTTTGCAGGCCTCCTTGCTGGAAGAAACTGTAAAACCAAGGGCAAATCTTCCTCCCTTGCTTGTCCATCTCACAGATAGAATACCTGAAAAGCTGCACTACCTTGGTGTCTCTTTTGGATTAACACATGATCTGTTTCGCTTTTGGAGGAGACACAAATTTACTCCTTTCTATATTGGACAAATTGCGGTCAGCATAACATTCCATCACTTCCTTTTTTTAAGTTAAATTGCTTTTGGGACATTAATTGGTATACTGAATTTTGTTTGTTGGTCAGAGTACTGTGACTGGTGAACATACTTGCATGGTCTTGAAGCCTTTAAATAATGATGAAATTGAGACTGATGCCTCACAGTATGGCTTCTTGTTACCTTTTTTTCTTGGTGAGTTACTCTAAAATGTAGGCTTACATGCTAAATATGTCTTGGATTGTATTATATGTTTAGTTAATCTTGCTCATAAAATGATACTATTCTACCTCATCCAGATTTCAGAAAAAGATTTATGCGCCTATTAGGGTCGAGCTTCCGGATGCTGGATTACAAGCTTGCGATGAGGTTAGTGCAAACACATCCTGCCTTGTCAGCAGAATTATATCAAGCATGCTGCTTACACCTTTTTTTTTTGTGGTAGCATCTTGGACCCAAAGATAACTTTCATGGAGTCTGAACCCTCATTGTCAACTTCAAATGAAATTTCAAGGCCACAGGAAGCGCTGTTGTCTCCATATGACATGAAACGGTTGGAAGCTTACGCCAACCATCTCACAGATTATCACATGGTATGATACTTGGACCCCCTATTGTGAGCCTATAATGATGAAATACATATATGGACATGAACAGTCAAAGACACAGGAATGCTCCAAAAAGTTGTACTTTTTTCATGTTTAATATCACTATCTCGTGGTCATTTTTCAATTGATCATGTATATGAAAATTTCTCTCTTTGTAGATTCTGGACCTTGTGCCATTTCTTGCTCAGTCATATTTCCAAGAGAAACTCCCAGTTACAATTAGACCTATACAAGCCTCCATTCTGCTCTGTATGGGACTACAGAACCAAGATCTGACGTATACAGAGGTAAGTCATTATATTGGCAAGTAAAGCATATTATATTACTATGTACTCTTATTTTTTTAGATAAAATGATGGGCAGAGTTGTTTAAACAACATAAAGATCTATTTGCTTTCTGTAACGTTGATGGAAGAATTATGGAATTTGATTAACATGCATTTACGGTACATTCACACCTTTTGGCTGATGTGTTTTACAGAAGGCGATTGGGTTGGGAAGGCAGCAGATACTTGCATATTTCATAAAGACGATGAAGAGGTTATACAAACATCTCTATAGTGTTGCAGCAAAGGAAATTGATTCAACTCTACCTCGACTTAAGGATGTAAGTGGAAGTAAACTTTTTATACATAGATGTGAACCGAAAACTTACTGATATACTTATTGTTTGTGTTTTTTGATGTCATCACATGCTCATATTCTCCTCTGGCATCATCTATATTCTTCCTCATTTTTAAATTTGAAACCTATCTGTTTGAATACCAGGTTGTGATGACCCCTCACAGTGTTTCCTTGGACGAAGATCTCAATGATGCAGCAAAAAAAGTCGAGGTGAAATTCGTTATCCCCTTTCGCAAACATTTTAAGTCTCTCTGGACACCATACTAATCTGGACACTTATGTTTCAGGATAAAATGACAGCTGAGATGAATGAAATGTTGAACCCAGACTACTTGCAACAATATGCAATTGTGGACCGGGAAGCCGACTTTGAGATTGCTCTGCAAAGCTGTTCTGCTAAGATCCCTCCAAGTGGCCTGGTTAGCGTGAAGTCCAGTATGTCTATGAAGGAGAGACATGTGAAAGAAAAGGAAATGAATAACAACAACAAGAAAAGAGGAAGTGATACCGTGGAAAATCCAAATCAAACAAGAAGAGAACATAGCGATCGATATATCTCTATATTCAGGTGTCATGGTGCAAGTGTATTATTATGGAAGGTCAATTCACCACCCATGAACAAATAGTTATTATAAGTTATTAATTATGCACAGGGAAAGTGGCCTGTCAAATTTTGTAGCGAGCCTTTGTTTTTTCAGCTCTACTTTCATTTCAGTTTATTATTTTGTATTTTGACAGATTTGCATCTGCTAAAATTGAGCATGTAGAATTTTGTGTTAGATCATCCTTGATACTCCTGCTGCTTCTGATTCTTTTTACTATGATGATGTGTGATTCACAGTATGGTCCAAAATTGAACTGTAAAGGTTATTGCTGGTGCTTTACTTGTTAGATGTGTAGGAAAGCTACTGTGAGCACGTGTTACAATGGCTTTCAAAATTCCTAATTTGCTCACTATATAAATACTTCATCAGAAAGTCCAGAAGTTACAGGGTATAAGCCCCCTTTTGGGTGGGGGGGGAGGGGGGGGGGGGTTGTTAAGGTGGTATAAGAGTGATATAAGGGTGGTTAAGAATGGATAGGGGAAATAACTGTTTGTTTACAGATTATAACATGATATTACTATGCTAATATAAATAAGAGAGTATAATAATTTTAAGTAACCCTGGAATAAGTTTATACTCATCTTATCTATTTTCATAGAAGGTAGGGCTCATACAATCACATAAAAAAAATCACATTTCATCACCTCAAATCATCTATTATCATCACTCTTATACATCAATATGGCTCATGTCAAATTAAATTTTTATACTTTATTCACATTTTATTCTTTATCAACCAAACAACTCAACATTTATTAAGAATAAAAAAAAAACACAATCAAACATAAAATTACTTATTTCATTAATAAAATTATCTGTTTGTGGAATATATATAAATCCTAAAATTGCTTATACCTTTATTCAAATGGGGGATTAAAGTCTAGGATGCATATTTTTCTGATCCATAAGACTGGTATTCAACCGATGGACTCCCCATTCCGCTCGAATTATATCCGTCGATGGCTCCCGTCATGTTCATCCCGCCCATGTGATGAGGTGGTGCGAAGATATTCCCGCCGGCCATCGCTCCATTGTTTTGTATTCTGTTGTCGAATTGCATTGAACTTGAGCTTTGTTGCACCATATTTGGCCACCCGCCGCCATTCATACTAGCAGGCGGTGGTGCATTCAGACCCATCGACAGAACCGGTTGGCTTTGTGAGGTTGCACCATTGATGTTGTAATGCATTGGACCTGAGCTTTGTTGAACCATACATGGCCACCCACTGTTGATACTAGTTGGCTGTGCCATGTTCAGAGCCATTGCCGGAACCGGTTGGCTTTGAGTGGTCTTTTTACACCCTTTGAACACCTTCTTCACCAACTGATTCTGCAGTTCATCTTGTACCAAATAAAGCTTAATTATACCAGACATGATATCCTTACCAGCAGATAAGCTCTGTTTCACCAGTGGATTTTTCCCAGTTGACTGTGAATTCACCCTCACAAGCTGCTGCTGCTGCTGCTGCTGCTGCTGCTGAAGCAACATTTGTTGTTGCTGTAGTTGCTGCTGCTGCTGCACTACTGCAGCCTTGGCCGTCGCGCACTCCATGTGTGCATCAAAACCACACGACCCGCACCGGTACCACCAGTGGCGCGGCCCGCCAATGCCGCCACAGATGTCGCACGTGAACGGCGACCCACCGTATGGGTTCATAAAGGTGAGGACCAGCGGGTGCGGGTGCGCACGGTGGTGTACATGGTAAGGCATGAGCGCGCACGGGACGTGGAGGTCGACCTCGCACGTTGGGCAGTGGAAGGAGGGGTCGGTGCGCGCGCCTTGGGCGCCGCACGCGTCGCAGGAGAAGGAGCCGGTGGGGTAGGCGGGGGAGGTGAGGAGGGAGAGTGGGTGTGAGGGGTGTGAGGGGTGGTGGAGGGTCGGGGAGATGTCCCCGCATGCGCGGTGAAGGGTGTGGTTGCACGGTGCGCATCGGTAGACGAAGGCGTCAGTGCCGTCATTAGTGCAGATTTGGTTGCATAGGTTGCAGTTGAGTTGTGGCACTTGCTGTTCGTGGAGGTCGATGAGTTGCAATGGGTGGATGTGGCTGAAGTGATTGAGAATTGTTTCTTGTTGGTCTAGTCTCCCCATCTCTCTCTCTCTCTCACACACACGCGCGCGCGCGCACACACACAGAGACACATTTGGTGTATTAAGTTTCATGTACTATGACTTTGTGAGAGGAAGAGCAAAGTCAATGAAATTATTAAAGATAGGTTTGCGTGGGTGTTTCATTTAGTATTTCATGTAGAAGTCAATCTCAAAGAGCATGGAAAATGCACAACCCCACTTGGCATTCCCTCAAACAAGAACATATTTTCCACTTCAAATGGTTCCCACGCGGATTAGAAAACTATAAGAACAGCACGACTAACCACCAAAAAAAAAAAAACAAAAGGATCTAAAAGTCAAATAAATCGAGAGCTTGCAAGTTGCATTGTGTTTCTCAACCTTAGCTTAACAAGATTGTCTTCAAAAATTTTAATTGTTGATATTCAGATGGAACCAAAAAAAGAAGTGATGAACAGATGATTATGTGACCTGGAAAATTGACTAATTTGGTGATTAAAGTCATAATATCAATCAAAGTAATATAACACGTAACACTACTTAACATTCCCAAAAACGTGGGTGCGCCAAGTATATTTCACAACAGTGTAAAAGTAGCGAAGGCGGTAGATGTCCGTTTTCGAGATGAGAATTTGATTACCGCGGGATGAGTGGTAGAAATGCGGATGTCTCACTAGTTTAGATGACTCGTCTAATTGAATTTTGAGCGACTTCTGTGGTCTAGATTCGTTTGTTTGCTTGTAGGGTTCTTATCTCCCTTTTTTTTTGAATCTATGTCTATTCTCCCTTATTTCAGAATTTGTAATTTGAATTCAGTAATGAAATCGGATAGTAAACATTTACCTTTCTTTAAAAAAAATGTAAAAGTAAAAGTAAAATGAGCATGTAGAGTTTTCATAGTAAATGATATCGATTAGAATGATTATTGCATATTTTAATTATATAATATCAATTTTTATCATTTAAATGTCGATTAAAATGATGCATTTTCATTAAAATCAGTTTTTAGCACCTACGCGCGCGTTTCTTCATCCATCACACAAGGATTCCAAATGTTTATTGCATATTTTAATTATAATATCAACCACCATACGATATACCCAAGAAGTGTATGTGCTAGCAAATCACATGTACAATTTGTTATTGTCAATTTGGCGTGCACGGGATGACAACATATTTGAAAGGATGAAAAATATTAGATCAAAAGGTATGCCTTTTTATTAAGACAACCCCATATATTGGAACAATCTCTAACAACAAAACACATTGATAAAAAAAAAACATTTGTAAAAATCCAAGATTTAGAGAAAGTAAAGTTTAGATTCACTTAATCGCATTCCCCATATTGATAATCATCTGCTCCTGGTTGTGCCCGTTGAAAATTTAAGATTTACTAAAAAATATAAAAGGAGAGAATGAAGAATACAATGAATATATTAAAAGACTACATTTCTGAATATTATTTCTTCATATCAGAAAGGATTACATGGATCCCATTTATAAACTCAATAATTCAAATCTCAATAGAATTTGTCAATTAAAATTTTCAATTGAGATTTAATCTCATTCCATTGCAACTCAATCAAACTTTTATTTCTAATAGTGCCCAACTTGCTTGCTAAACCGCAACAACTGCAAATTATGGGTCAGCACGCCGAGCTCATCCACAGGCAGTCGAGCCTCCCTGGTGGCGCAATCCGTGTGCGCATCGAAGTCGCACCCGTCACACCTGTAGACCCAGTAGCGCCGGTCCACGGAGTTGCCGCACAAATCGCACGAGAACGTCAGCGCCCTGTCTTCGGGTGGCTCGCGCACCAGCACGAGCTCGTGCGCGTGCTTCTCGTGCGTCACAGTGAGGGGCAGGCACGCGCACCTGACGTGGAGGTCGAAAGTGCACGCCTCGCAGTGCATGGAGAAGGCGCGGCCGGTCAGTCCGCACGCGTCGCAGGCGAACGAGTCGCTCGCGTAGGTGGGTTTGGGGAGGAGCGCGAGCGGGTGCGCGGGGTGGGCGGAGTGGCGGACTTGAAGGGGGATCAGCGCGCACGTGAAGTCGAGGGCGAAGTCGCAGCGGGCGCAGCGGAAGGCGGTGGCCTCGATGGGTTCGTCGCATCCGGAGCAGTTGATCGGTTTGTCGGAGGAGTGGGTGTTGGTTAGGCATAGTGGGTGGGGGTGACTGAGGTGTTGAATCTCCATTTCTGTGTGACTGAAGGACTTGTGAGCAGATTTTTATGAGTTGAAGATTTATATGGTTTACAATGTTAATGTTTGGCAAACATGAATTGGATGGATTTGGAGGTAAGTAGGAAGCATGAAGAGGTTGAAAGTCAAATTACCAGCTTTGCTTGATCCGGAATTGAGGCTCATGCATGCACATGTGGGGTTCCCTTAGAGATGAGGAAGTCATGTGTAGCTAGGATAATTTTTTTTTTTTTAATATCGGAGGGACCCGAGGCTGACCTTATGGTCGAGCTGGGAATGCTACTTCTACCTGTTTGTCCCGGTCCCACGGAAAATTCTTTCGAATAATCACCAACAAACAAGTGGGTAAGTGAACGCCAATACTTGAACCCAGGACCTATCGGTAACACCGCTAAGCCATGAATCGTTGTGTTATGACCAGTGGGGAGGGGATATATTTTTTTTTTTTTATATCGGAGGGACTCCCCGTGGTTGACCTTACGGTCGAGCTAGGAAAACCACCTCCGCCTGTTTGCCCCGATCCCACGAAAATTCTTTCGAATAATCGCCAACAAACAGGTGGCGATTTGGTTTATTGGTCATTCTCTAGAAAGATTTGGTTTATAATTTAAAAAAGGTGATTTGAAGATGGGGTCTTGGACTAACCATACTTGTGTAATTTTTTTGGTATCCAATTGGAGAAATTCAGGAATAAAAGTATTCACAGTAAATCAATATTGATTTGTCGGTCATTTTGATTTTTTTGAAATTCTTTTGTGAATAGAAAAAGAGAATTATCTAGTAACAAAAAAACTTGATCACCTAAGCTGATATGGATCAAACGTAAAAGTGGTCACCAAACTGATCAATTTTTTTTTTATCTCAGTGCATGTGTTTGTTTGGACATCATTAACTACTGTTAACTACAAAAATTTCAGTGCTACTTTGTGGGTACTCCTAAATGTGACACAATAACAGTGCCCACTCCCCAAATTTGATGGACGGTTGTCTCAATTCTTGTGCAATACATACAGAACACTTGATCATGAAGCCCACAATTATGGTATTGATAATATTCTCAGTAACTATGCAGTAGACCATACATCCAAGCAGCACAGAGTAGGTTCCAACTTCCATGGAAGTTTATGGAAACAAGAAGTTTCAGCTGGTGGTGGTGATGATGATTGATGATAGTGATGATGAAATTAAGTACTATCAATAAAGATTAATTATATAAATCATTTGTCCCCTTCATGCAGATCTACTTCATATAGGTTAGCAGAGAAGCCGGCAGGAGAATTTATTTATTTTATTTTTTACTAATGATTCATTGGATCCACACTAAAAACAGGGTTATCATCAATGCGTTTAAGCATAATAAACAATACAAAGTTATCTCAAAATAAACAAATCAAATGCTTCATTGCATAATGACAATTGAGCTGAGTTGAACATGACTATGATGCGCATTTAGTTATGTTGATTTAGAAGGCAAGATAGAAGTGTCAAAAATATTAAAGTGAAGCAGATGCCATTTTAATTGTGTTATATTCCATGAGATCCAATAACTTGTCTCTAGCTACTTTCATCCCTTTAGCAAGGTAAAACAGAATAACTTCACCATCAAATAGACCTGATGTCCTAAGGAGCTACTATGATTTCAAGGTTAGCAATGTGAAAAGGGGATCGAGAGATTAGGAAACATCGCCTGCAAACAAACATCTCTTTATCACAAAACGCGCTTTTAATTCGATCTCTTCTTGGCTTTAAACCATATTATAAGGCCATCGGAGACCACATCGTCTCACCATCGATCGAATTCCAAGAGATGGGCAAGCTAGAGAAAGATCCAGTCATCCATCACTTCAGCCACCCCCACCCACTAGAGCTCACAAACCTCAAACAACAAACACATGACACCCCAACCTGCGCTGCATGTAACACAAGTCTCTCTGGATGGACCTACAGGTGTAAGTCTTGCAGGTACCACCTCGACCTCAACTGCGCAGAACTGCCTCGCAAAATCCTCCACCCATGCGATCCTAAACCGAAGCACGCCTTCACCCTCTTCTCCTCCCCGGTCTACTCTGTCGGATCCTTTGAATGCAACGCTTGTGGAGAGAAGGGGAAACGCTTCTGCTACCACTGCAAGGAGTGCAAGATAGACTTGCATGTTGCATGCTCAAAGAAGCCTCTCTCTATTAACTACATAGACCATAGTCACCCACTCATTCTGACATTCTCTTCTCCTTATGGGGAGAAGGGCTACTTATGCAATGTATGCAGGCGACTAGGCTCGAACCAGTGGCTTTATCGATGCAGCATGTGTGGCTTTGACGCCCACTTGGGTTGTGTCGGAGACAATCAAGTACTGAATCATCTCTATCATCATCATCATCAACAACAACAACAACAACAACATTTGGTTCAGCTTCAATTCCAACAACCACAATTTCCTCTGCAAACAAGTAGTACTAATATAAGAGGTACATATAGGCCTCCTCAACATGGATTATATGTCAACCCACCACAAACTCAACCGCCACTTATTGGGCTCACGAGAGGCACTAGAACAATGGATGGCATGAACCATCCTCCAATGAATCCTCAGCATGTCATGGGGCCTCAGTATGCCCCGGTGGGGGGAAGATCAGAATTCGGTGATGGTTTAGGTGGCTCTCTGTTGAAAGCTGCACTGGAGGGAGGCATTCAAGGGTTCTTTCAGAATTCATTTGGAGGCGGCACTTCAACGCCTGGTATTGATGTTAGTACTGCAGTGGATCCTGGGTTTGATCTGGACACACTCTCTGGTTTTCTGGAATTGATTTTAGCTGTTAATTAGCTCCCCTGGTTGGTTGTTGAGTCATGGCTTGTATTATATTCTTATATGAGAGTCTGCTTGTGTGGTTATGCTAGTGTTACTGTTGGCTGTCTGTATTAAGTTTGTGTGTGGTTTGCTATGTGAAAAGCGGGGAAGAAACTCAAATTTGTGTCACCTTGTATTGCAAAGCTTGCTATTGTGAAAATAATCTATATTTGCATTGAATATTGTGACCATGGATTCAGGCTTCAGAGTTAGGGGTTCAGGGGTTATACACAATTTCAGAGTCAAGGATTTGAATTTCTTCGAGTCAACAGAAAACACTGAAGTTTATTTTTCCAATGTGTCGATCTATGCGTCCCATTGGATTCATTAAAACTGGAAGCTAAGTAGGTAAATCTTGGGTCATGGATTTCTAATATTAGGGGCAACAAATGTGTACTCCCATCAGCCTTTGATTTTTCTAAGACCTAATTTAGCACGGGGATTAAGGGGTTGGAGGAAGAAAAAAAAAATTGGATTAAATAATTTGTTATCGTGTATGTAGGGGTGGTAAACGAGCCGAACGAGCCGAGTTTTAACATGTTCAAGCTCGACTCGTTTATAAACGAGTCGAGCCGAGCCGAGCTAACGAGTCTCAACGAGCCTAGTGTTCTTTATTTTAGGGTTTTTAGGGATTGAAAATAAAATTTTAACTTAAATAAGCAAGTTCATGAGCTTAAACGAGCTTTAAAATTACTATAGTTTAGTAATTTGTATTAATTTAATATTTTGATTTTATAAAGTAGTTTAGTCAAGCTTCAACTAAGTTTTTATAACATAAGCGAGTTGAATTTGAATACAAAATGAAGTTCGATCCAGGTCCCGAGTCTAACCGAGCTTTAAAACTTGTTCAAGCTCGCTCATTTATCTAAATGAACGAGCCTGAACAAGCTTAAACCGAGCCGAGCCCGAACCGAGCTCGAGCGGCTTGATTCGTTTACCAGCCCTACGCGTATGACATAAAAAAGGATAAAACATGGATAAATCATTTCTTCTCTCTCTTTATCTTATTCGGTCATTTTCTTTCTTTAAATAAGAATAGAAAATTACTACAGTTGTTTAAAAAAAAACATGGACAATTATCCACATTTTGAAATAAAAAATGGGGATAGTTTGTTATAGATAAAAGGTGAAACAATTTTTTTTTAATTTTTTATCTCTATTTTATCAAATTGGGATAATATTTATGACTATCATTCCCAAAAACAAAAAAACAAAAACAAAAAAAAAGAAAAGAATGTGTTTTACTAACAATATTAATGTCCCATTAATAGGAATGGTAAATTTGATATTTTAAAAAAACTTTAAAATTATCTCATATTTGATTTAAATGCAAGATTGGTGATAAGAACACAAAAAATGAGGTTTAAAAACATTAACAAATGTAAATCTGGATAAAAATAATGATTTTTTATCATCATAAATTATGTTAACTTATCCTAAAAAGTTATTCATTTACTAAAGTAGGCTTTAAAATACACATTTCATGTAAATATAAATCATGTATAATTATCATTTAAAAATAAAACATATTGTACAAAAATGACATGTTTCATATTATAAACATCTATCGTTTTAGTAAAAGAGGATTGCTTGCGGAACTGCATCACCCATAAAGGTCAGGATTCGATTGTTTCATTTAGTCTAGACCCAGGGATTCTCTATGTTAAAAATAGAGAATTTTGTGTAAACCAGGAGAAAAACTTAATAAAAACGTAACACAAGTAGTTAAAAAAAAAGCCGCTTTTAATCAAACCGTCCCCACTTTAATTGATTCACATGGACTATGCATCTGGATCCCATGGATGGAAATAATAAAGTGAATGCAAACCAGCATTTGTACTTAATTATACATAAATAAATATCAAGCGCTTATGGATAGTGTAACAAGATGGAAACTATATGATTGGGATATCATCTATGTCCATATTAATTCAATATAAGTTGCAATTTTAATGAGGTTAAATTAATATTCTTAAACAATACGTATAAATTTTTAAATAATAAATGGGATTTAAATGAAGGATATAAATGGATATCGTTGGTATGCCTAGATCTGGTTTCAGTTGTTGGGTCTACATCTAGTTTTCTGGATGTGGGCCTAAGTAGCTGGTAAGATGTCAATGGGTAGATAGGGCTAGAATTTGTTGATGGGTGTTTTGTGGCCCATTTATTTCTCCATTGTTGTTATGTATCCCGTCCATGGGTGCAGTGTCACACTGGCTTAGTTTTACAGCTTCATAATTTATATACCTAGCTATATCCACACATAAAGAGGTGTATAAATTTTTACATACATTTCATATATGAGTCCATACAATTTATTGAATTATATATTTTATTTTTTTTATTAAAATAAATATCTTAATAGGTAATGTATGCTATTTTGAAACAAACAAAATGAGTGTTTGGGAATGGAAATGGAGTTGAGTCTAACATTTTTCATAGGTTAATTAGGAAAATTATATTTTTTAACTAAAATATTTTCATTTATAAAAATTAAAGTAAATATTTTATGAATTAATGTATATATATTTTTTTTGGTTTTTTATTTTTAAGTTCCCATAAATCATAGGATTTAGTGATCGATCCCTCACTTCTTCATATTTTAGTTTTTAGTCTCCATATTTAAAGAAACCAAATAATTTAAGGATAAGTCTCTATCAGGGATTAAAAGGAACATATCCTTTAAATCTGAGAACTAAAACAAAATATGAAGAAGTGAGAGATCGATCACTAAATCTTATGGTTTTTAGAGACCTAAACATAAAAAAACCTATTTATTTTTCATAATAGAATATATATAATATGTTAGTGATATGACAACCGCAAAGATGACTAATTATATTAACATAAAGTAATGGGCGTCGATACATTCAGTCATTCATGCACATTCTTAATTTTAATTGTGTGATTTCACTGGTTAAGGATGTACTTGATCAATTAGAAACAAAATTGTAGAAATATATGAACAATTTCTAATATATATAATTATATATTGGACAAATAAATAATCAATCTGAAAAAAAGTACAAAAAATTATGAATTCAATTTATATATATTATTTTGTGAAAATTCTTACTCTATGAGACAAGCAAATACTAAACTATTTAAATTCTTACTTTATCAATGCATATTAATTACAAAAACATATATATAAACTATTGAGAAGTGACTACTGGCTCGCGGAATAACTCTGGACATGCATATTGACGATGGAGAAGGTGATCACATTTATTATTAATACAAAGTGCTAGACACTATATATAAATATAGACGATATTAAAGCGTGCAAAGTTTCAACATTTTAAAGTTCATGCGTGTTTGATGACTTCATCATTGTTGGTGTTTGAATGATGGAAGAATCGTTCACTAAGGTCAATGTCTAAACGTGAAATGCGATTGAATAAGTTATCTGTGGTCAGTCCTTGATTTATATTTTTCTTATAACCCACTGGATTGAATCAAGGGAATGGACTGGCCAAATAAAAATCAGCACTATTTATAGTCAAGGAAAATGATATGTGACGCCCTTTGTGTAAACAGATCCAATAATTTTTTTTAATTATTTATAAAAGTTCATACAATTAATTTTAATATATATTTTATCTTTATATATATTAATATTGGATGCAAAATGCATTTGGATTTGTGAACGAGACTAAAAACGTGATATTTTACAAATGAACAATGTTTGGTGCAATTTTCAGAACAATTCGACATGCAGTTGGGCGTACTTTTTAAAATAATAAATACCACACTTGTTTCGATAAGATGTATATTTTTATTAAAAAATACATGTAAATAAAATCTTTATGACTATAACCTCTTATGGGGTGTGACATTGAGTTATTCACTTCTGATAGTTATACTGTGATAGATAACATGTTGAATAAACAACTTTTTGTTTGATTGTCTTTTCTATTATTCTTATTGGGAAACGTAAAAATGATTTTTTTGTTGTTTGATTTACATTGGATAAAGTAATGATAAATAGTTGATAAGTGATAAATAAGAGTATGACTTTTTAAATAACAATTATGCCCCTGGAGAATGGTGTGGGAGATGTATGATTGATTTGATAGATATGACAGTTTTTGGAATCTGTGTGAGACTGTAAAATGAAATAAATGTTTTAAAATGACAGAGAAAATTATTTTTATTCATTGACATAGATAAACCATGATAAACAATTCCAACATTTCCTTAGAATAATTATTAAGTTTTATCTTAGCTTATCCAGACATAACCATCAAGATTTATTCTATCAAAACAAACAGTTTTTTTTTAGTTATTTTAATGTATTCTTTCTTAGGAAGACAACGAAATACACACACTATGAACAGTGCTCTTTCCAAAATAGATTTCATCTCAACGGTCGAGATCGCAAGTGGTGGGGCCCACGTCATCACCTTTCAAAGCCCACCCACGTGTCCATACAATCTTTGCGTGGCCATCGCGCCACCCAGATCCCGTCCCGTTATATGCCTCGGCACATTCCGTTTATCCCGGCCCACCTTTTTTTCTTCTAGACTCCCCATACAAATAACCCAGTATTTCCGACCCCCCGCCAATCACAAACATTCGCATCTCTGTTTCGCTCGTCATCATCTCCAGTTCCCCCCAATCAAGAACCTTCTCGATCTCCTACGTGGCCTCCTCCGATGGCCGCCGTCGCCGTCTCCTCCGAAACCGAGAAGCTCTCCAAGCTCCGATCGGCCGTCGCAGACCTCAACCAGATCAGGTCGAGCTCCTCTTCATGTCTCTCACTCTCATTTTGATTTGAAGGATGAACATCTCATAAATAATTCCTTTTTTTGTTTGATCTGCAGTGAGAGTGAGAAATCTGGATTCATCAGCCTCATTTCTCGTTATCTGAGGTAGATCGGAACCCTATCGATCTCTGTGGAACTGTTCGTTTTAGTTTTTCTTTATTATACTGGTATGTTGTGCTAAAGAGTTTGAGATCTGGTTGATGTTGTCATTGGATCCGCATTGAAGTGGAGAAGCCGAGCAGATCGAGTGGAGTAAGATCAAGACCCCGACTGACGAAGTTGTTGTACCGTATAATACCTTGGCTCCTCCTTCTGAAGGTGTCCTCTTTTTTCCCACTTTTAAGTAGTTAGTTGAGATCTGACTCAAAAATGGATTTTTGAAGATTTTATGGTGTTCTCAATGATTGATTTGTGTTTTTTTTCCGTGAGAATTTGCAGACTTGGCGGAGACTAAGAAGCTCCTTGACAAGCTTGCCGTGCTGAAGCTCAATGGTGGGTTGGGGACAACTATGGGCTGCACCGGCCCCAAGTAAGTCTTTTGTGGATGGTGGACTTGCAAATTTTGCGTGAATAGGATTGCTATATATGATGAAAATGTGGACCATGTTATTGATTTCTCAGATTAAAGGCTATGATGGATGAATAAGTCTTTTGAGCTACCTTAATTCAAAGTTAAATATACTTTAATTCAATGGATCATTTAGATCTATTGGAAAAAGAAAATAATTTGATTGCACCTATGCTAAGATCTTTCATTTTGAGGGTTGCACCGGTGCTGAATGGATTTTGTATTTGATAATATACCCCTAAATGGTTCATCCTCTTATTTTATTATATTTAAATTTTTTGAGTATTTTTATAATCTCGTCCATGCACCATTAGGTTGAGTGGGTGAGATTGTCTGATTATACAAAAAAATACAAATTAACGTGATGGGGGTTTTAGATGTTTATAGTCCACTTCTTTTATTATCAGAATAAGCGGGTACTTGAGGCTGTAGTAGGCGGAGTTTATCACTATGGTGTCATGATTTATATACCAGCTTAGCTAGATGGGAGCATAATTTTTTTTTTTCACTCAATTTATCCGGTAGAAGTTTGTCTTTTGTCCTTGGGAATATTCACTTTTATTTTGCTTTTAATGGGTCATATTTGTCACACTTAGTTTAAATTGTCTAGTGTGCTGAATGTTAAGATTCATTTTGTCCTGTTCTTGTAACCATCTTTTGCTGAACTTTGTGTTTGGGTCCAAACTCCAAAGTGAGTATCATCTCACAGTGTTTTGTATAGTTGCTCATGTCTGGATGTCTTAATAGTTAATACATAGTTTTTAAAAGCTTAACTAGTGTCTGGCCATGCTAGTAATTGAACACAGTTTATGAACATTTCTTTGCCTCTATTCTTGTTGATTTATTGCAGGTCTGTCATTGAAGTCCGTAATGGGTTGACATTTCTTGACCTGATCGTCATTCAGATTGAGGTCAGTGAATAACATGTATGACTTTGTTTTCTTGGACTTGCATTGCCTTAAGATTATTTAACAGCTTGAATGTCTTCTTTGTAGTCCCTCAATAAGAAGTATGGATGCAATGTCCCTCTGCTTCTGATGAACTCATTCAACACGCATGACGATACATTGAAGGTCAGTGTTGATTTTGATTAAATAAATTTTATCATAACTACATCGGAAGGTTGTGTATTTCTTGAATGCCAAATTAAATATTGATCTTCCTTAATGTAGATTGTTGAGAAATACTCAAATTCAAACATCGAAATCCATACATTTAACCAGGTAAGAAATCTGTTTTATATTCATTTAACCAGATTTATTTGTAATCAATAATTTAATTTTTCTACTTTATTCAGAGCCAATATCCACGTTTGGTTGTAGAAGATTTTCTGCCATTACCAAGCAAAGGCCATACAGGGAAGGATGGATGGTACATTATCTTCAATCTCTCCCTCCATTTGTGCAATTGTTATCATCGGGTGTTGTGTCCAAATCATGTCTTTGTCTCTAATTGAAATGTATGCTATGGTTGGGGAATTGGCAAAACATCAATATAGCGGAACTCATCTATCCAAAAAGAGGTTAAGCATGAAACTTACAATACATAAAACAACTGAAACTGATTGGCATAATAAGCCACTCTGAAAGGACATGTAAGGACATGTATATGCTTTGATTTTCACTCTGTCATACAACTGAAAGTCTTTTCTACTTTTAGTAATTGAAGATCGGTGATGCACAAGTTTTACAAAAACATCTGTTGAATATCCTTAAATCCCATGCCGGCCCCTTTTTTGTTTGAACCAAAGGTGATGTCCACCAATTTTATTGAAATTGATAGACTACATTGATTCATCTGTTGAATGTCCTTAAATCTTACAAGGAGACAAATGCTCTTCACATTTTGAGTTATTTTTTCATAAGTAGGTGAATGATATATGGTAGATTTAGAATAATTTGTTACATTCTAATTTTTTCACAAATGCTAAACACTGACACTGGGAAAGATTGTATGTGAATCTAGAAAAGATGTTTCACTTAATTTGTACATCACAATTAAACAAGATTTAGGGTTTGATAGTTTCTCATCTGTCCATGCTTATTATTACCACTAACCTGAGTTTATGGGTGTCCTACATATTTTTGGCTGTTTATCAATCATGAATCCGATGGTATTCCTTGGTGGTTCATGCTTTCATGATAAAACAGAGAGGATCGTTGTGCTTTTGAGGATTAATTACCTCTTCCCATTTTTTAGGTATCCTCCTGGCCACGGTGATGTATTTCCAGCTTTGTTGAACAGTGGCAAGCTTGATGCTTTGCTGTCACAGGTTTACAACATGCATCTGCAATTAGTCTCCCAGCTCTGACACAAGTTTATTTTATATATCTGAACTAAACTTATTTTTTCTTTCTTCAAATTGCAGGGAAAAGAGTATATATTTGTTGCAAACTCAGACAACCTGGGTGCCATTGTTGACTTGAGTATCTTTTTCATAGTCTGTAATAATGAATATTTGAGTTTTACATTTGTTGTGGCATGTTCTCGCTTGTGGATTTTCTATATCTAATTTCATCATCCTGTTAGCATTGTGATTCCTTGACTAGATGAACAGAAATCCTCAACCACCTGATCTGCAACCAGAATGAATACTGCATGGAGGTACTCAAAGGCCCTCAGTATTCAACAGGATTCATGTGTCAAGCTGTGCTCTAACATTTGATATTTAATCAGGTGACCCCCAAAACATTGGCTGATGTGAAAGGTGGTACCCTTATTTCATATGAAGGAAGGGTTCAGGTATACGATGGTGATTTTTTTTTATTTGTTTTCTATGTTACTCCAATCATCTTTGGTGACATAGATAAGTATCATCAATCATTTATGAATATAAATAATATAAAGTTTCTTGAGTAATGATGCTTTCATGGAGGAATTTTTTTGCATGAGTGGGCAGCATGCACAAAGATGAAATTCATGTGAATTTCTCTTTTGTGGTAAAAAATAGTTGGAGATCAATGTTGATTGGTTTTCCCTTGATCATCTATGCAGCTCTTGGAGATAGCACAAGTTCCTGATGCACATGTAAGTAATAATGGGCAATGCTGAATTATGTTTCTGTTAATTGTGTACGGAACGGAGAAGAGAGTATTTATGTAGAAGCCACATGAAAGATGAGTAATATGATGCTTATGTAGACTTGTTTTTATCCAGGTCAATGAATTCAAGTCAATTGAGAAATTCAAGATTTTCAACACCAATAACTTGTTAGTATATTTCAACCCTGTTACTGTTCCCCCCCCCCCCCCCCCCCCCCCCCCCCCAACCAAAAAACAGAGCATGTATATCATAATGCTATTCTAATACCTTATTTGCAGGTGGGTGAACTTGAAGGCTATTAAACGGCTTGTGACTGCTAATGCACTAAAAATGGAGATCATTCCAAACCCAAAAGTATGCATGTATCTAATAATTTTCTTGTTCACCATATATGATACCCATTATGCTTATGAATTTTTTTGTTACATATAGGAAGTGGATGGAATAAAGGTCCTTCAGCTTGAAACAGCTGCTGGGGCAGCAATACGGGTAAATATCAAGCACATTGTGCCAGTTTATGTTTCTTTTTATTTATTTTTACTTCGCCTATGTCTTCTTAATGCATTTTCTACTGTCATGAATCAGTTCTTTGATAATGCTATTGGAATCAATGTTCCGCGTTCTCGGTTTCTTCCAGTAAAGGCATCATCTGATTTGCTCCTTGTACAGGTATATTGATTGTCATTTTCTTCTTTTCTTTTTGCCATCATAACATGAACAAATATTTGTCATGTTGAGCGTCTTAAAACACCATCATTTTTCCTGTAGTCGGATCTGTATACCTTGTCTGATGGCTTCGTGACCAGAAATAAAGCGAGAACCAATCCAGAAAACCCATCTATTGAATTAGGGCCTGAATTCAAGAAGGTAATTGTTGCTCATATTCAAGAAAAAATTAAATTATGATGGGTTTTGTCATAACATTCTGCTTCCTTCTATTTTTTTTTCTTTTTTAGGTGGCTGACTTTCTGCGTCGTTTCAAATCCATCCCAAGCATCATTGAACTTGATGCACTAAAGGTCACCGGTGATGTATGGTTTGGAGCTGGAGTGACCCTCAAGGTATATCTAATTTATTCATTCTTAACTTCCTCTATTTTACAACAATGAAAAACCAAGATCATGTTGGTGCTGGATCTCTCACGATTGTCCATTCTTTGGTGAGGTTTTTGTTACTCTTATATTTACCTGATTTATCAACTAGCCATCGATCTAGTGACACCATTACAAATTGATACGAAACCTTAAACAAGAGGCATCTATGTATCGTTGATCAGACTTGTAATTTTACATATGTTGGCTACAGTTCTCCGCCGGAGTTTTATATGCTCGTTATTAATTACACTTGGTTTGAGAAGCCTTCAATATTAACTCCTGTCGGATCCACTTGTTTCTCTTCCATGTATCTCAATCTTTTCTTCTTTTTTCTCCTGTTGTTGATGTGTGACATCATCAGCATGGAAAATGCTAAAGAAGTAAACCACATCTAGTTTTTTTGTGTGCATTTTATTATTCTTCTGTCACATATGCTCACAATCATACTCATTATATTCTTATTGTTTCCTACTCTCCTCAAAGGGCAAACTGACCATCACCGCGAAGCCAGGTGAGAAACTGGAGATTCCAGATAAAGCTGTTCTAAAAGACAAGGTGAGATACTTGTTCAATGTTCCCATTTCGACTGGCTACGTTTATCCTCTGAAACCTTAATTTACCCATTCTAACGTCCCTGATTGGCTTTCTGCAGGTGATCACGAGCGCCAAGGACATTTGAGGTAGTCCAACCCCATGTATTGTAGTATGAAAGTTTTTGTCGTCATCATTTGATGCCATCAGACATCATGAGCGTTCTCCACGTATTGTAGTATGAAAGTTTTTGTCGTCGTCATTTGATGCCATCAGACATCATGAGCGTTCTCCACTGAGTTTCTACGTATCGGTGGCCTATTATTATGTTCACAGATGTGGTTTTGCATATTTACTTAATAAGTTGACTGTTCTAATAGTCTGTTTGCCTTGGCCATTAATTTTTATGTTACTGCAATATATCAACATAAAAATGAAATGTTCTATATGGGTGGATTCAATTCCAAAAAAATCTTTCCATATCCTCACATAAGACCCCCTGTTCCTGTCACCTGCAAATTTAGGGTGTGTTTGTGCATGATGGAAAGTGAAGGAAAGTGAGGGAAAGTAAAGATTTTTCCTTTGACCACTCAAAAAGCTATCATTTGTGTCAAACAAGGAAAAGAAAAAATTTTACATCACTTTCCCTCTCCTATTTTGTCTTATTAGAGAAAGTGGAAAAAACTTTTCCTTTCCCCGTAGGTGAGAAAATGAGAGGGTGATGGAAAATTTTTCCACCATATACACAAACACCTTGAAAGTTGGTCAAAGGGAAAAATTTATACTTTCCACCACTTTCCCTTTGACCCAAATTCCTTCACTTTCTTTCATTTTCCCTTCAATTTTGTACACAAACACACCCCTAGTGACATTGAAGTCACTGAGGATGATGCACCATGGCGCATTCCGCACCGCTGAAAGTTCATCCTGTAACTCTTCCCTGTTCGAACTTACATGCGGACCCGTACATGCTTGAAACTATCCATTTCCAACCTGTAGAGGCATCCTGTAGCAATATAGAAACAGAGAAACGACCCAAAGAACTTTCCTCACCCCCCCCCCCCTGCTCGGGGAACACCTCCATCCATGACTTACAATTTAGTTTCTTGAATACCACACACATCAATCTTGTATCTTCGCACCAGGTCCGCCATTGCACGCTTTTTATCGAGGTTGTGCATACCTTGGATGTTCCACGTGAGACATGCTAACATAAATCACCGATCTGGACCTCGATAGCGGTTGTGGTGTCCACCTGTCGCACAGATTCCAACAACTCACCGACGGGTGCCTGCTGTGCCACAATAGGTGTCGGACTAGAATGACTCGGGGCCACCATCGCTAAAAGCGTTCTTCAAGAACTTTAGTAAATTGTGTCTTTTCCAGACGCTCCCGAACCTGCATGTCGACCTCTACTGCTCTGGAGCAACTTCAGCCCACTTCACCATCAGACTCTTCTGAAGTTACAACTCTTCCACTTAGAACATCCCGCGCTCCATGTTGGGAGCACCCTGTCTACCCAGGGTCGTAGTAGACGGGCGGTAGAGAACTGACCTAGACATGTCCGTTCTTGGAAGAGCTTGAGCAAAATTGATTCTGAATTTTCCTCTGCAACCAAAGCAAAATCCGTGCCAGGTGAAGGATGGGCACGATCCAGCTGATCCGGTCCTGTCACCAACCTCTCAACATGCGGGAATCTCGCCAATGATAGGGACATGTGGGAAACAAATTGTTGGGAAAATACTTGGGTAATGAATATGCATGAGACATTGATAAAACATGAAATCGAACACAAGAACGGAACACCATCACATGAATAACACAAAAATCAACCTAACCCTGGTTACATCCACGGGATGAAAACATAAAATCTACTATAATAGTTAAGATATAAAACACATTAAAAGCATTACAAACTCTCTTATAGAATTTTATTATCGTAGAACTTTTTCAACCTCTCTCTCCTAAGGATCTATATATTTTTTCTGTCAAATTTTGGTCTGAAATTCTAGAAGATATTTATAAAGATAAATAATTTTCTCTTCAAATAATCTCCTAATATCAAATCTTAATTAACCAATCAATTAAGTGTATCTAAGTGCCTGTTTAGAAACACAGTTTGAAAATCAGCTTTTAGCTTTTGCAGCTTTATACACACCTTTTAAGGGTGTAATGATGATGATTTGATGGTGTAATAATGATGACTGCTTTATAAAACACAGATTTCGATGTGCAGTTTAGAGATAAAATCTAGTAATTATGATGTATTTAAGTTGACCTGTTTGGTAACAGCTTTTAGTTTTTAAATGATGATGAGATTTGATTTGATGTGACCCCAAAAGCTAAAAGTTATTTTTTGTTATGTTGTCAAACATGCACTAAATATGGTTTCATCATGACCATGTTTGTCCTTCAACGTAGTACGCCCTGCTCTGACACCACACCCCTTTTTTTCCTTTCCACCTCCTTCGCGTATCGCTTCCGCCAACAAAAGGAACCAGAGGCCCTCGGGCATTCAACATTTTTAAAGTTCGTGCTTGTATGATGATTTCATTGTTGGCGTTTGAATGATAGAATAATCTTTCGCTTACGGTCAATTTCTAAACATGAATGCTTAAGATGGGAATAAGTTATCTGTGGTCTGTCCTTGATTTAATTTTTTCAAAAACCACTTAATTGAAACAAGGGAATGGACTAGCCAAATCAAAATCAGCGATATATATAGTCATCAATAAATTAAAATAGTCATACATACATAATTTAGTTGTTTATGTGCAATTAACGAACGGCTTTTGGGCCTAGATTTATAGTCGAGGGGTTTATGTTTAAGGCTCTGTTTGGAAACACAAATTGAAAAATAGCTTTTGGAATAAAACTACTTTTTAAAATGATTTTAGATCTTGACTTTTTTGAATTTTTTTTTATAATTCAGGAATCAATATTTGAAAGGAGTTTAATGTTTGGACAATTTGGTAGAGAAAGTTGATTTTCAATTCAAAAAATCGTTGTTTTCGAGCTTTTTAAAACATAAAAAAAAGCTGACTTAATTACAGTCCCACATATTTGATTAAGGAATCCAGCTTTCGATTTTGCAAAAACTGACCTGTTTAGCTGCACAATTTTAGCTTTTCAGCTTTTCAAAAAGTAGAATCCGTTTTAATCGTGCAACCAAACGGACTCTAAATAAATAATATTACATGCAATCTTATATAGAGACTTAATTACAGTCCCACATATTTGATTAAGTTATGTATTTATTATATATATTAATCATCTTATATCTTTGATTAAAAAATCACACGTTTCATTTAACAAAGTTTTCTATAAGGACGTTGTTACACCCAGATCTATTTCACGTTAACAAAGCATATGCTTTAAAATAATTTTTTTATATTTTTTATAAATGTATTCATGCAATTTATTAGAGTATATGTTTCATTTTTTATAAAAAAATGTATCTCATTAAATGAAATTTACTATTTTAAAAAAATTCAAAACACATGTAGGCTGGACTTGAAACTGAAAATGAGACTAAATGTAAAGTTATCCTTTCTATAAATATTTCTATAAATAGATAATGGGACGTGAATCAACAAATTTATGTAACAATATTAAAAGACACTTTATTGGTGAGTTTTAAAATTTTGGGTGTCCTTTTCAAATGTTGATATACTTAGTTATTCTTGTATTTCTAATATAGTATCTGCTATACATCACGAACATTCGCGCCTCTGTTTCTCTCCTCATCATTTCCAGTTCCCCCAATCTTCACTGTGATGAAGAACCTTCTCGAGTTCCAACGTAACCTCCTCCGATGGCATCCGTCGCAGTCTCCTCCGAAACCGAGAAGCTCTCCAAGCTCCAATCGGCCGTCGCCAGCCTCAACCAGATCAGGTGGTACAGCTCTTCGTGTCTCTGATTCTCTCACTGTGATTTGGAGGATCTCCTTTTTATTTTCGGGTTTGATTGCTCTTTTTTTTTATTGGGTGACATTTCTTGATTTCAATTTTCTTTGTTTGATCTGCAGCGAGAGAGAGAAATCTGGATTCATCAGTCTCGTATCTCGTTATCTGAGGTATCGGAACCCTATCGATTTCTGTGGAACTCTTAGTATAGTTTTTTTTTTTTTTTTCATTTTGTTATGTTGTGCTAAGAGCATCTACAATGGGTTTTCATTTTGAAGACTCCCGTTGAAGATTTTGGACTCTTGAAGACTTGAACTCTAGTGGGGTCTTTTATTTGAAAATTTTGATGTTTTGAAAATCTATCAACTCCAATGGTGGGTCTTCAAATTTTATTGTATGAATCTTCAAGTCACTAAATTATAAAATACCTCATCCACCCTTTGTTTTTTTTATCTTTATTGTTTATTGAAATTTATGTCTCAAATATACAACAATAATAACATTATTTAGATTCGGTTTAGTGGTTAACCAAATGGTGAACTGATGACTACATTATTCATTTTTTTTGTTCAATAAATGAATCGATTTTAAAACATTGCTTTTGCACTTTAAATAAAAAAAATTGTGCAAAAATTAACACACATTTGAATATAAATACTATCTTTTTATTAAATACAAAGGATAATTGAAGGTTTGTAATAATATATGAGTTAAATATCATTTATACAAAAAAAAAATATGGAGGGTATTTGAAACATTTTATTGGGCGATGTGACATTTGGGGACCAAGAAATGAGCCTCTAAATATAGAGGCCCTTTTCATTTTGAAGACTTGAATATTCAAAATGAAGCTCCATTGGAGCTAGAAGCTCTCAACCGGTCTTCAAATATACATTTTGAAGCCCCGTTGGAGTTGCTCTAAAGAGTTGAGATCTGGTTGATGTTTCTCATTGGATCTTCAATGACATGGAGAAGCCAAGCAGATCGAGTGGAGTAAGATCAAGACCCCGACCGACGATGTGGTTGTACCATACAATACTTTGGCTCCTCCTCCTGAAGGTGTCCACTTTTTCCCACTTTAAGTAGTTGGTTGAGATCTGACTCTAAATTGGATTTTTTTAAAGGTTTTATGGTGTTTTCCATGATTGATTTGTGTTTTCTTTTGTGAGAATTTGCAGACTTGGAGGAGACTAAGAAGCTCCTTGAGAAGCTTGCCGTGCTGAAGCTCAATGGTGGGCTGGGGACAACTATGGCTGCACCGGCCCCAAGTAAGTCTTTTGTGGATTGTGGACTTGCAAATTTTGCGGTGAATATGATTGTTGGTTATGATGGTAATGCGGATCATTGTTATTAATTTCCCCAGATTAATGGCTATATTGGATGAATAAGCCTTTTGAACTCCCTTTATTCAATGTGAAACATACCTTTATTGGTTCCTCTTTCATCACTGAATGATTTATACCCATTGGAAAAAGAAAATAACTCCATTGTACTCGTGCTCTGATCTTTCATTTTGAGGGTTGCACCAGTGCTGAATGGATTTTTGTATTTGATAATCTACCCCTAAATGGTTCGTCCTTTTATTTTATTATATTATATTAAGAGATTTTGAGTGTTTTTATAATCTTGTCCCATGCACTGTTCTTATGTTTAGGTTTAGTGATTGAGATTGTCTGATTATACAACAAGATATAGATTATGATGGGGGTTTTAGATGTTTATAGTCACGCTCTTTTATTATTAGAACATGTGGGTACTTCAGGCTGTAGTGGGTGAAGCTTATCACTATGGTGTCATGTCATCTGGACGGAATATATGAAAATGTATGGAAGCTTAACTAGATGGGAATGTGAATTGTTGTTTTAAATTTTACACTCAATTTATCCGATAAAAGTTCATCCTTTATCCTTTGGAAGTATTCATTTTTATGTTGCTTTAATGGGTTATATTTGCCACACTGGGTTTATATTTGTCTAGTGTGCTGAATCTTAAGATTCATTTGTTCTTGTAAACATCTTTTTGCTAAACTTAGTGTTTGTGTCCGAAGTGAGTATCATCTCCAGTGTTTTGTATAGTTTCTCATGTCTGGATGTCTTAATACACTCTTAACTAGTGTCTGGCCATGCTAGTTATTGCACACAGTTTATGAACATTTATCTTTACCTCTTCTTGATTTTATTGCGGGTCTGTCATCGAAGTCCGTAATGGGTTGACATTTCTTGACCTGATTGTCACTCAGATTGAGGTCAGTAAATAACATGTATGACTTTGTTTTCTTGGACATGCATTGCCTTACAGATGATTTAACAGATTGAATATCTTCTTTATAGTCCCTCAATAAGAAGTATGGATGCAATGTCCCTCTGCTTCTGATGAACTCATTCAACACACGTGAAGATACATTGAAGGTTAGTTTTGATTTTGATTATATAAATTTGATCATAACTACCTTGGTAGGTTGTGTATTTGTTGAACATCAAATTAAATGTTGATCTTCCTTAATGTAGATTATTGAGAAATACTCAAACTCGAACATCGAAATCCATACATTTAACCAGGTAAGAAATCTTTTTTTCATTCATTTAACCAGATTTATTTGTAATCAATAATTTAATTTTTCTACTTTATTCAGAGCCAATATCCACGTTTGGTTGTAGAAGATTTTCTGCCATTACCAAGCAAAGGCCATACAGGGAAGGATGGATGGTACATAACCTTCAATCTCTCCCTTCACTTGTGCAATTGTTATCATAGGCTGTTATGTCTAATCATGTCTTTGGCTCTAAATGAAATGTATGCTATAGTTTTTTTTTATGGAAAAAATGTATGCTATAGTTGGGGAATTGGCAAAGGGATCACATCAATATAGCAAAACTCATCTACCCAAAAAGATGTTTAGAATCAAAGTTACAATACATTAAACAACTGAAACTGGTTGACATAATAAGCCACTCTGAAAGGGCATGTATATGCTTTGACCTCTGCTCTGTCTTACAACTGAATGTCTTTTCTACTTTATTAATTGAAGATTGGTTATGTACAGGTTTTACAAAAACATTTGTTGAATATCCTTAAATCCCATGCCGGCCCTTTTTTTTATTTTCGAACCAAAGATGGTGTCCACCAATTTTATTGAAATAAAAAAACTACGTTGATAGACTACATGCGGCTGGTAAATAGAAGATATTATTCATACAGTGCTTCTGTTGAGCACCTTTTTCATCATGAATAAGGAAATTATTTGGAAATTATTTTTATTACATGGTGACAAATGTTCTTTACATTTTTAGTTATTTTTCCATAAGTAGTTGAATGATATATGGTAGGTTTAGAATAGTTTATTACATTCCCCTTTCTACAAATTCTAAACACTGACTTTAGAAAAATTTGTATGTGAATCTAGACAAGATGTTTCAATCAATTTGTACATCATAAATTAAACAAGACTTAGATTTTGATATTTTTCTTATCTGTCCACACTTATTATTATCCCTAACCTGAGCTTATGGGTGCCCTTCATACTTGTGGTTGTTTATCGATCATGAATCCGATAGTATTCCTTGGTGGTTCATGCTCTCATGATAAAACAGAGAGGATCATTGTGCTTTTGAGGATTAATAATTACCTCTTCCCATTTTTTCAGGTATCCTCCTGGCCACAGTGATGTATTTCCAGCTTTGTTGAACAGTGGCAAGCTCGATGCTTTGCTGTCACAGGTTCCCATCGTGCATCTGCAATTTAGTCTCCCAGCTCTAATACATGTGTATTTTATATATCTGAACTCGTCCTGTTTTTTTTCTTTCTTCAAATTGCAGGGAAAAGAGTATATATTTGTCGCAAACTCGGAGAACCTGGGTGGCATAGTTGACTTGAGTATTCATAGTCTAATGAATATTTTTGTTTTAAATTTGTCATGTCATGTTCTCGCTTGTGGATTTTCTATATGTAATTTCATTATCCTGCCAGCATTGTGATTTCTTGACTAGATGAACAGAAATCCTCAACCACCTTATCCGCCACCAGAATGAATACTGCATGGAGGTACTCAAAGGCCCTCAGTATTCAACAGGATTCCTGTATAAAGCTGTGCTCTAACATTTTATATTTAATCAGGTGACCCCCAAAACATTGGCTGATGTGAAAGGTGGTACCCTTATATCATATGAAGGAAGGGTTCAGGTAAATGATGGTGAAAATATTTATTTTTTGTTTGTTTTCTATATTACTCCATTGCTTTGATGACATAGATAATTATCATGAATCAGTTATGAATATAAATAATATAAATTTTATTGAGTAATGGTGCTTTCACCAAGGAGTATTTTTGCATGAGTGAGCCGCATGCTCAAAGATGAAATTCATGTGAATTTTTCATTTGTGGTAAAAAATAGTTGGAGATAAATGTTGATTGGTTTCCTTTGATCATGTATGCAGCTCTTGGAGATAGCACAAGTTCCTGATGCACATGTAAGTGATAATGGGCAACACTGAATTATGTTTCTATTAATAGTTTATGGAATGGAAAAGAGAAAGCCTTTATTTACATAGAAGCCACATGAAAGATGAGTTATATGCTTATGTTGACTTGTGTTTATTCAGGTCAATGAATTCAAGTCCACTGAGAAATTCAAGATTTTCAACACCAATAACTTGTATATATTTTTCGACCCTGTTTACTGTCTCCCCATCCCCACCCATTAACCCAAAAAAAAAAAGAGTATCTTTCATAATGCTATTCTACTACCTTATTCACAGGTGGGTGAATTTGAAGGCTATCAAACGGCTTGTGACTGCTAATGCACTAAAAATGGAGATCATTCCAAACCCGAAAGTATGCATGGCTCGTATAATTTTCTTGTTCACCATATATGATACACTATGTGCTTATGAATTTTTTTATTACTTTTAGGAAGTAGATGGAATAAAGGTCCTTCAGCTTGAAACAGCTGCTGGGGCAGCAATACGGGTAAATATCAAGCACATTGTGCCAGTTTATGTCTTTTCATTTTTCTTTCTTCGCTTATGCCTTCTTAATGCCTTCTCTACTGTCAACCAGTTTTTTGATAATGCTATTGGAAAATGTTCCCCGTTCTCGGTTTCTTCCAGTAAAGGCATCATCTGATTTACTCCTTGTACAGGTTTATTGATTTAAATTTTTTTGTACCATCTTAACATGAACATTTGCAGTTTTGATGGTCTTAAACACCATCATTTTTCTTGTAGCCGGATCTGTATACCTTGTCTGATGGCTTCTTGATCAGAAACAAAGGCAGAACTAATCCAGAAAACCCGTCTATTGAATTAGGGCCTGAATTCAAGAAGGTAATTTGTTACTCGTATTCAAGTATACAAGTTTTTTGATGGGTTTGTCATAACGTTCTGCTTCCTTCATCTATTTATTTATTTCTTAGGTGGCTGACTTCCTGCGTTGCTTCAAGTCCATCCCCAGCATCATTAAACTTGATGCGCTAAAGGTCTCTGGTGATGTATGGTTTGGAGCTGGAGTGACCCTCAAGGTATTTCTTTTCAAATGTTTGCATAAGTTTCTTCTAGCTTTGTTTATGTCTTGATACAATAATGAAAACATTAACAAGATCATGTTCATGCTGGACCTCTCACGATTGTCCATTTTTTTGTGATCTTTTTGTTAAACTCTTATATTTTCTTGATTTATCAACCATTGATCCAATGATACCATGACAAATTGATACAAAACTTTAAACAAGAGTCATCTGTGCATCTATGTATAATTGATCAGATTTGTAATTTTACCTATGTTGGCTACAATTCTCCGCTGGAGTTTTATATGTTCATTGTTAAGACACAGTTTACGAAGCCTTTAAATATTAACTCCTGTTGGCTCCACCCGTTTCTCTTCCATGCATCTTATATTAGCTTTTTTTTCTCCTGTTTTTGATGGATGTGAAAATATTTAGCATGGTTAAAAAGTAAACCCACGTCTAGTTTTCTGTGCGCATTTTATTATTCTCCCTGTCATATATGCCCACAATCATACTCATATTCTCATTGTTTCCGACTCTCCTCAAAGGGCAAAGTAACCATCACTGCGAAGCCAGGTGAGAAACTGGAGATTCCAAATAATGCCGTTTTAAAAGACAAGGTGAGACATTCGATTCAGTGTCCCCATTTCAACTGGCTACGTTTGTTCTCTGAAAACCTTAATTTACCTATTCAAGTGACCCTGATTCGCGTTCTGCAGGTGATCACGAGCGCCAAGGAAATAGGAAGTTGTCCATTAACCGGATGTGCTGTATTATGAAAGTTCTTGTTGTTGTCATTTGATGCGATCAGATATCATGAGCTTTCTCCACTGAGCCTCTACATATCGGTGGCCTATTATTATGTATACAGGTGTGGATTTGCATACTTAATAAGTAAACTGATCTAGAATAATCTGTTCAAGGATTGCGTTGGCTATTAGTTTTTATGTCACTGCAAAGTATCAACATAAATATCCACCTAAAAAAAACAGTATCAACATAAAAAAAAATGTTTTTCTTAGGTGGATTCAATTCCAAGAAGGCTATCTGATGTTAAGTACTGTATAGTATTATTTCTAAAAAAATAAGTACTTATATGGGATTCAGATGATGAGTGTTATTGATCGAGGTCCTGATCTGATAGGATTTTTGTTGTGTGTTTATATCTTGTGTACAGTGTGCATTTGGTTTGGTTGTGTGATTGTAAAATTGATTATGCAGTAATCTGAGTTTTTAAATTGATTATGCAAGAAGCCCCCTCATCTCCCCCCCCCCCCCCCAAGCTTTTGAAAATCCTATTTTTTTACACTATTTGTTTAAAATATATATGTAGAAAGTTGTTATAATAAAACTGTTTGGTTATACGATTACAAAAATAGTTTTTTATAAACACAAAAGTTGTCAAATCGTGTATCCAAATGCTGTTTTGGACATGCAAGATCTAGGCAGTATAGAAACTCTCTAGCCGCACGAAATTTATACTTTATTTGTAGGTAGAGGTGTCAAACGGGACGGGCCGGCCCGTTTGAGTGGCGACGCGGGCTGGGCCTGCCCCCCGGCCCGCGTGCCGTTTCCGGCACAACCCGCTAGGCCCGTGGCACGGTTTGTGCCGCGGGCTCCACCTCCATCCAACGGGTAGCCCAACTATTTGTATTAAAAACTATAGTGATGCAATTATCACTCACCTTTTATGTTATATTAATTTTTTATATTTATCAATGTACTATTTGTGAATTTTTTATTCATTTTATTATTTATTTAATTAATGTTCAATTGTTCATGTACTCAAAAATTTAATATTCAATCAAATAAATACTTGTATTCTTAATTCCTTTTAGTTTTCATTTTTTATGAATAATTTATGTGTATTTCTTTTGTTTTTCAACTTAAATCAACTAGTAAATTAAACATGGTATTAAATATTGAACTTTAAAATTTTTTTTAAAAAAGGGTATATAAACGGGCCGGCCCGTTTGCCCGTCAATGGGCCCGGCCCGTTTGGCCTGCCGGGCTAGCACGGCACGGCACGGCACGTTGACCCTCTGGGCTGGCACAGAGGATCGTGCTGGGCTGGCCCCTTGTGGCCCGTGCCGTGCCGGCCCGTTGGCCCGGTTGACTAGCGGGCCAAGCCGGCACGGCACAACCCATTTACATCTCTATTTGTAGGGTGCTATTTGCATCTTGCTTTTATTTTTTAGTATGTATTATATCATTAAGTATTTTTATAAAATTGAAGCAAATAATCTTACTAAATTGAATGTATTCTCACGTAAAAAACCAAAGAACACATACTCCCTACAGCAATTATAATCTCGTAAAAACATAATAAAACTTTAATTTGAAATTACATATATGAAAACTGTACGAAAAATAAAAATATTAAAGTAACGTTTGATAATGAGCTTAAACAATTTTTAAATATCTCTGAATCTCCAGTGAATCTAGTTTTTCACAAAAAATCAAGAAACAATTTATACTTTTTAAAAAACAGTTTTTTTTTAATCTAACCAAACTTCCTAAAAAGTTGTTTTTATAAAATTGTTTTTAATAAAAATATGGACTTTCTCTCTCATTTCGAAATTCATCCTAAGTGGGTTTCTTTTAACAAAATTAAATTTTGAGTTCCACTAATAATCTCTCGCTTACTCCAAATCTAAGCACCATTTGGAGCTAATATTTGCCAGCGGATCGAAACATCTTTGAAGCTTTCACAGTGACACCATCCCTTTCTTTAACACACGGGTTATTGTGGCCTGCGTTTAAAAAGTCTTGTAAAAATTGTTTTTCAATTGTACCATGTTTTTTCCAACACAAGCCAGTCTATGATGTATTCACTGCTGTACTGTTATGCACTATATATTTCATACATTAAAGTACAAATTTCACACAACTAAAAATAATTATTGTCCAGTCCCCAGAACCGTTGGTCCACATTATTACGCTGCACGTTCTATGTTAGTTAGTTATGTCCTTCACCCCCCATTTCACCCCACTCCCCTACAAACAAGCCCAACCAAATAAAAAAATAGCCTCCCCAAACCCTTGATCAACCCCCTGTCCCCCCTCCCTCCCCCCCCACCGTTTTCAAGCAAATGGAGACCACCACCTCCCAAAATGCCAAGACGGTCATCGACGATCTCTCCCCCTTCTTCCTCGTCTACGACGACGGCACCATCGAGAGGCTCCTCGCCAATGACTCCGTCCCCCCCTCCCTCGACCCCCTCACCGCTGTCACCTCCAAAGACGTCCTCCTCTGCCCCAATTCCGACATCTCGGCCCGCCTTTACCTCCCCAATATCTCCAACCCCTCCCATAAGCTCCCTCTCTTAATCTACGTCCACGGCGGCGGCTTCTGTCTCTCCACCACCTCCTCCTCCATCTACCACAACTACCTCAACCGCCTCTCCTCCGCCGCCCACGCCCTCATCGTCTCTGTCAACTACCGACGGGCCCCCGAACACCTCCTCCCCACGGCCTATGAAGATTCATGGGCCGTGATCCAATGGGCCATTTCACAGAAGGACGGAGGGGAGCCCTGGCTCGCGGGCCGGGCCGATTTTGAAAAAGTGTTTCTGGCGGGAGACAGCGCGGGCGCCAACATAGCCCATAATCTGGCTATGCGGGCCGGAAAATCGGGCCTGGGCCGTGCCGTGAGGATCACGGGCCTGGCACTCGTGCACCCGTATTTTTGGGGGTCGGATTCCACCGAGTTCGAGTTGGCGGATCCGAGGATGAAGACCGTGATGGATAGGGTCTGGGTTTTCGTTAACCCGAATTCAGTGGGCTCGGATGACCCGCTTATAAACCCGATTGGGCCGGGCGCGCAGAGTTTGGCCGGGCTCGGGTGCGAGAGGGTTTTGGTTTGCGTGGCGGGGAAGGACACATTGAGGGACCGGGGGAGGATGTATTACGAGGCGGTGGCGAAGAGTGGGTGGGGAGGGGAAGTTTCCGGGTTGGTGGAAATGGTGGATGAGGGGCATTGTTTCCATTTATTCGACCCGAATAGGGAGAACTCTGAGATCATGCTCAAACGCTTGGCTTCGTTTATTAATGGCCATTAGATGAAGGGTGGTGGTGGTTGTGTTTTGTTAATTGTTATGTATATATATGTATTACCAAGCAAAAAATATATATATGTATTCACTGATTTTGTGGATTGCATTAGGTGGTTGGTTATGGTTTTCATGGAAACAAGCACCATGCAATTAATTGTTCTATAGCTTTTTTTTTCTTTTTTCTTTTTTTTGGTTGAAAGGGGCCCACAAGGGGCCCACTTCTTAACTTACTAAGACCTGGGCATGAAGCCCAAAATACAAGACCAGGGCAGAAGCCCATGAGACAAGCCCAAAGGGCTATGAGCACATTATTCTTTTCGCCTCCGGTGAGAATCGAAACCATGCCTCTTCTGAAGAAGAGGGTGTCTCTACCAGCTGTCCATGCTGTGTGGGACAATTGTTCTATAGCTGTTGAAATATGCGAAGGTGTATGAGTTATAACACAATCAAAAAACACATTCTTTTTTTTTTTCAACCTGTATTCTAAGGTTTCCACTCAAATTTCTTGTAATCTGGTTCTAAGTTTTTTTTTTTCTTTTTGAAAGTAAAGGTAAATTTTACTATCCGATTTTATTAATTATTGAATTTGATGTACAAAATTCAAACGCGAATAAGAGAAAATGAGAAAAAAAAACTAGAAAAGAAGTAAGATAAGACAGAAAAAAAATGCAAGGCGGATCTGAACTTGTAGAACAATGATGGGAAAAAATGCGAAGAACAGAATATTTTTGTGATTTACAAATTTGATACTATATTTACATAGGAGAGTAGGAATATATTCATTAATTATTGAAATGCAATGTTTCTGTGTCCTCGCCCTGCCCATCTTAAACGACTTATATGTTGTTCAGCTAGAAAAAAAATTTAAGAAATAAAGATACGAAAATACCACCAAAATATATATCATTATAAATAGGGGAAAATTTCTATAACCCTATCTAAATTGTCCAAAATTTATATAACTGCATGACTTTTTCTGAAGTTTATGTAATCCCGTAAAAACACCTATGTAAATTTAAACAGCTCTCTGAGTTAAACTTTTAAATAAATGAAGAATATTTTAAGAATATTATGTTTGGTCAACCGTGACAAGTATGTGATTTTTTCACTTCTTTTATAAGTGAACCCAGCAGCCCACACAATTCATTTAAAATTTTGAGTAAAAGCTTTATTTAATATGGTGTGTATTTAACTACCACTCTATGTTTTACTCAAATCTTTTAAAAAATGTAGAATTGAAGAAAAATAGTCTTTAAAAATTTAAGTAAATATTTGAATTTCTTTTGATTTGGATAAAGGATCAGAGATGCTCTAATACGTGGAATGGTTGGGGTATAAGTTGCAAGCTAGCTCGGATGAGAAAGAGTGAACGTGGACTTGATTAAACATGAACACTTGGGTCATGGAGCCTGTGAAACCTAATTATCGCGAGCGTTGATACACTCAATCTGTTTTGCAGCCCATTTTATAGCTCTGTACACTATAATAGTGTAATATATATTGCATTATCATAGTGTATGGGGTTCTATTATAGTGTATGATACAAAAAGAATTTATCATTTTTTTAACGCAAAAAAAAAATATTAATATATCTCAGTATATACTTTATTTCATATAATTGCATGTATTTCAATGGAAGAGTAATTGATTAAAAAAAAGACCGGTGTGGATGCAATTAGGGCTACAAAAGGGGTTGGATGTATTGTTTTCCAATTATCACAGAGATCCATTGTATTGGGTAATGTAGGCCCCCGGTACATAATTATACACTTTTTTTTTTTTTTTTTTGTACACAATGCCCTGTACAAGGCGAGAGTCCTAAGAACAGCAACAGCATACTACTACTATTTGGGAAATATGGATTAACATGGGTCCAAAGAACACGGTGGGCCCATGATATACAACCCATAGGGCTTGGAGGCTATCTTTTTTTTTTCTCCCTACTAGAGGCAGGATTCGATCTTACATACCTGAGTAGATGGGGGTGTTCCTTTGCCACCGGACTGAGTGGGTTGGGACCTTATACACTTTTATTTTGAGTTTGAGCTTCGTTACACTCAAGTTTTTTAGTTGAAATTTTTATATTTTCTTACAAAAATATATATTATTCAATTTTTTATATTATATCCTTCTTCTTTTTGTAAAAATATATATCGCATTGGATGAGGTATATAATTTTTTTTAATAATAATAAACACGTGTGATCTGCATTTTGAATAAAAATTGACTAATTTAATATTTTCCTTTGAGCTTTGCTAAAAAATCATCCCCGGGACACATACATTTATTTGGTGGTGATGCATTTTAAAAATACATAACAAAAATCAATCAAAATATATATGACCTTAAACAAAGAGCACATGAAGTATTTAAACTATTTTTAGTGATTTTTCGAGGCTACATGTATCATTTTTTTTTTGTTTTAGATGACTCCTAAAAGGTGTTTGAAACAGTTTGATTTATTATACTTTTGCATAAATCAAAAGCTCCAAACATTTAAAAAAAAACTCAATTTTAAATAATTGATTGAAAATTATGATTCAATTTTTTTATTATAAAAATTATTTCAATTTGCTTTATAAAAAACTGGAAAAAATAGGCATTTGAAAAAGCAATTTTCTAAAGCAAAACAAAATTGATTATTGAGAGTCATAACGTGTTTGAAACACATTCTTAATAATTAAAAGGTGTTGATACGCTCAATTCATTTTATAACCCCATATCACTAATATAGCATATAAAACCACCTCCTAATATGACATATACTCTGTTACCCCCAAAAATATTCAATCATGAAAAACTTAAAAAATATATGTATTCAAGTCATTCCAACATGTATTTTACATTTCATAAAAAATGTATTTTATTGATTAAAAAAATATGTTTATTGAACAATTTTCCATAATGATGATACTGCATTAATCCATTTATATGATTTCATTAACAAAATGACAAAAGAGCATTTCGTAAACTGATTTTTTAAAGATTCTGTTTGAAAGCGCGTCTGGCAAATAATAATATCGGGGGATGTCATCATCTGCCCAAACGATATTTTTTTTGTTCAGAATAACAAAAGTGTGTTTGAGCATCTAGATGAATACTATGAAGATATTTACTCAAATTCAGACGAACTTGGTCATTTAACAAGAGTTTTAAGTACATACGAACGTCAACGTGCCCAAGCAGACCTTAAGTACAGGTGTCATCAGTTTCATATGGTATAATTAATGCATGTGAGTCACAAGATGCACATCTACTAGCCGGGTACCACAACACGGCTGTGGGTGGATAGAAAATCTTTTGAAGTGTAATAAATTGTTTTTTTTAAAAAAAATTTACCAAAATTTATGTTTATTTTCATAAAAGAGTTTATTGTAAATTATATAAAGAATTTAGGATTAGGTAGAAGATAGCGATTTCTCTTTTCTTACTCGTGTTATCTTTTTCCCAACAACAGTACAAAAAGGCCATGTGTGAGAATTCTAGATATATATATATTATAATAATAATTGTTACACACGTCCCTATTTTTCATTGAAAAAAAACTCTCTCACATTTTACAAAAACATAAGTAATTTTTTAATATATCATATGCACTCACATGTTAGAATAAATGTCATGATCCAGTGAACAAAAATTTGATCAATTTGTTAATTGTACAATCACGAGATAGAGAAAATCTAAACATATTTAGATAAAAGTTATATCATTTTTGTGATTGATATTGGATCATCGTTAACATTTTTTTGGAAATATATCAATTTCATTTCAAACCCCTATTTTTAATGAAATTATATATATTTTTTATCTTTTCCATTATACAGTATGTTCCACAATACTCATGATACAAGTATCGCATAGTTAGTGGATAAAGGATAAAATGTGTTGTTTCAAATAAATATATTAAACCATTGGAAGTACATAAGAATTTCGTATGTACACATTTTTTTTAAAAAAAAGGTAGGCAACCCACGTATTTTTATTTTTTCAAATGTGAAAATTGCCCAAATCTCTAATATTGATACAAAAGCAAAAAAGGGGGGTTTAGATTTAAGTCCCTACAAATATGTTTATTTAAGAATCGATCTCTCTTTTTTTTATATTTTTTTTTTAAGTTCTCAAATTTATCTGCCTGTTTAGTTTTAATCCATCCACCAAATGTCAATCCATATACCATTAGCTTGTGAAATGAGATTTTATTTTTAAGTCCCTGTAAATTGTGTTATCTAGTGATCAGTCACTCTCTTCTTTATATTTTATTTTACGTCATCTACTTCAAATATTTTTTTCGTACAAGTCCCTGGACAAAATATCTATATGATTTCATAATTATTTTAATATAAGAAAAAACATTTGAAGTTGGAAGCTTATGATGAAATATGAAGAAGGGAGATACTGATAATTAAATAACACGGTTTATAGAGACTTAAAAATAAAATCGCATTTAACAAACTAATGATATATGAACGGATGTTTGACGGAAGAACTAAAAATCAAATAAACAGTTGAATTGTGAAATTAAAAAAATGAAGGGAGGGATCAATCCGTATATTTACGTAAACTTAAAACTAAAAATCTAAAAATAATATGCAAATGAATCCACTGAAATTTTGTTACCCAATAAATAAGGGGTGCATCCCTTTACAATGAAAATGCGTGGGAGGCGGTGGTGAGATGCATATACTGCATTTATTTTGTAAATTTAAAGGGGAAACTAATTTCAAATCTCCAGGGGGGGATTCTTAGAATAATTTTTATGTTCATGTAATATTTAAATTTATTTTTAAGCTCTCAAATTAATTGGAGTGCTATTTTTGGATCCTTTAATCCAATGAAAATTATATATATATATATATATATATATATATATATATATATATATATATATATACGGTGGCGATTAGATGCGGCGGCAACGTGGGCCGTTCGATCGTGGGTCCATCGCATCCAACGATCGACGTGAATCGCACCCGACCGTCCGATGCGATGGACCCGTGATCGACGGCCCACGATCGACGCCGCACCTGCCGTTCGCCACAGGTAATCGGCCCCCTATATATATATATATATATATATATATATATATATATATATATATATATATATATATATATATATATATATATATATATACGGGGGCGATTAGGTGCGGCGTGCGGCGGCGACATGAGCCGTTCGATCGTGGGTCCATCGCATCCAACGGTCGACGTGAATCGCACCCGACCATCCGATGCGATGGACCCGTGATCGACGGCCCACGATCGCCGCCGCACCTGTCGTTCGCCGCAGGTAATCGGCCCCCTATATATATATATATATATATATATATATATATATATATATATATATATATATAAACACGCTCGCGATTAGGTGCGGCGAACGACAGGTGCGGCCGCGATGTGGGCCGTTCGATCGCGGGTCCATCGCATCCGACGGTCGATGTGAATCGCACCCGACCGTCCGATGCGATGGACCTGTGATCGCCGGCCCGTGATCGCTACCGCACCCATCGTTTGCCGCACCTAACCGGTTCTATATATATATATATATATATATATATATATATATATATATATATATATATATATATTATTTTCAAATTTGCCTTAACATTTTTTTATGCCCCATCTCTCTCCTTCATCTACATAGACAGTTAGACATTTTACACAGGCGTGTTAGATTTGATAATGAATACACTACAATCACTATAAGAAACACATTAAATTTCTATCATATTACAATATAATAACATTTAGATAGTTTAACAAAGTACATAAATTAATTAATTGTACACAGACAATTTAATAATGTATATAGACGATAAAGAAATGATAAAAAAAACACGATGGTAAACTTAACACGATGACAGTTTTATTTATTCCCTCGTCTTTCTTTTTTATCTATTCTCTCTCTCTCATCCCACTTCAAACATGTTCTCTCTAAAGTTTTAGAATAGAATATGGCTATATTAAAAAAAAAAAAAAACCCAGGTGTATAGACGATACAAGAAGTTACAAATAAAAAAACCAGGTGTATAGAAGATACAAGAAGTTAAAAATAATATATACAATCAGATCTTAAGACTTAAAAATAAATCCGATATTTTGAGGGACCTCAAAATAATTCATTGGGACCCAGAGATTCTCCGAATTTAAAATTTCAGATGAAATTTTTGTGTCCATTTCATCACGTGCGATGCATGTGACTTTCACCTTCGTGCCCACTTTTTTCCCTACAACCCACACGCTAAAGCGTGCGGCTACCAATGAAGAGCGGCCACATTTACGGTCGAGTCACACGTGCCAGTCACCCCGCACTCGCTATCCAAAACACTGACGCGTGGCACAATCTCGACCATTCGCCCGACTTGTGGCAGATATTTCTCGCCCCCCTCCTTTTTTTCGTCCTCATTCGGTTTCGAGTTGCTGTCACTGCCACGTGTTATGACATCTCTGGCACCTAGAACATACACGATATTTTTAAAATATCGCGATATTCTACCACAATATCGTGCATCGGACGGATGTGAGCTATAAGACGGTTGATGGACCACAGATATGACGGTCAAGATTCGTGGCCCACCAATGACATCGGCGGACTCCACGCAATAATCAAATCCAGTTGAGAGAGAGAAAGCGCAAAAGCGAGTGGGGGATATTTTAATGGGGCTTTTTTTTTATTATATATATTTTTGTGGTGGATAGGCGTCGAAGTTCGATTAATGGTCGATTTGTACAAAAAGCGAGACCCAACTGTTTCTCTCTCTTTATCTGGAATACACGTGGCGTTCTAGATAAGTTTCGGCCCCGCTGACGTGGCCACTAAAGCGCAACAAAGTCACCCTCCCTTTTTGAAATTTCTTTTCGATCCGGGGCTCTTGGTCAGGGTTCGCTCTCCCCTCATTCGCGGACACAGATATTTTTACGTCCACAGATACCACTAAATTATTGCTTCACCGGAAACTGAAAAACTAATATCTGATCTGGTGACTATTAGGCTATTCTCACCCACATGTATATATATATAACTTTAAAATAAAGTACTTATTAAAGTCACTCATTTTATTAAGTCACTCATTTTATTATCCAAGTTAAATTTTCTAACATGGATGTTAAATCGATGGTCTCGGTTAAATTATTAGATTTATTTAAATATATTATATTACAGATGGTATGATGTCTTTAATAATAAGAGTGTTTTATGAATTATGGTGAGCAATACAGATTTGTTACATTTGATTACTTAAATGTTTTATAGCGATATTATTTTTTTTTGTGACATGACGCTTTGAAATGGTGGATCCATGAGGGAGATTGTGAGTTTAATTTTTATTAGACCCATGCTGAAAAAATAAAGAAAAAGAAATGTTTAATTCTTATAAGGATTGATTCTACAGCGACCTATACTAGCTGTCATGATCTGGATACAAAACATTTCAACTTAAAAAAAACTTTTATAATAGCGTTATAAAAATTTTAAAATCTTGTTAAAGTGAGCCAGATACAATGGAATTCATTGATGTATCAAGCAATTTAATTAACTTTGATTTCTGATCAAATAATACATGAAATTAATTGAATGGTATAAGAGTTGCTAGAAAATAAAATTTAAATTTTATCCTATTTCTTTTCTATTTATTTTGAAGAGTGCCACGACCCAATTTGCGATTGAATGTTTAACCCAACCTCATTTTCATTGGTTTTGTTAAATTTTGATCAAATAATTGGTTATTAAATCTTTTTTAAATTTTAAGTCCAATGACATCTCACGTTTTATTCAAACACAATACCACTAACAGTTGTAGTTTTGTCTGTATACATATAGTTTTGTCTGTATACATATAAATAAAGGCTTAAAGGCTGAATATATAAGTTTTTTTTTTTTTGGGTTTGAAGGCCCGGCACTGAAGGGCATTTATATTATTCTTAAAAGGAAATGTTTTATACAATCACTTGTATAAGCTGATTAAATAACTACTTCACATAATCTATCTATACAGTCAGTTAGAGAAGACTCAGCAGATTAAATCTACTTTAGAACCCAATCATTATGTAGCCGTTGTGCAAATTCCACTGCTTAATCCGTTGAGCCTATTGAACTATACATTCTGGTGCCCCCACTAGAGATCAGGGGACCGATACAAAAACTATAATCCCTCGTTTGGGAAATGGAATAAGCGAATATAAGAATGGGATAAGAATGGATAGGGAAAATGGTTGTTTATTTGTAGGGTATAACTTGATATTACTAAGCTAGTTTAAACGAGTATAAGAGAGTATAACAATTCTAAGTAACTCTTATGATGAGTTATACTCACTTTATCTATTCTCATAAGCCCATATATCAAATCAATTTTTTACATCATATCAAATCAAATCACCTATCAACACCTCTTATACATCAAATGGCTCACATGTCAAATCAATTTTTTTACACTTTATTTATATTTTATTCTTTGTCAATCAAACAACTCAATCTTTATTCTTACGTTTTTCAATTAGAATAAAAAACACAACCAAACAGAAAATCTTTATTCATGTAGATTTGTTATCTATACTGGTATAGTTATCTATCCAGAATAACTCAATTCCGCTATCCAAACAGGGACTAAGATTCTCTTGATCATTATCATAATTATGAATCTCCTTTTGTGTAATCATGTAACTGTGGATGATAAAATATATGTTGTGATAACAAACGCAAACATAATTTTCTAAGGGTGCGTTTAGTTGCGCGATTATACAGCATTTGCGATTGCAGGAAGCTGCGTTTACAATCGTGCAACCAAACAGTTTTGCAATCGAAGTTTTAAACCTAGCAAATGTAGGTAAATAGCTGCGATTTCAAAAATCTGAGAAAGTGAGATTCCTGCAGAATCAGTTTTGCAATCGCAGATTCCTATAGAATCAATTTTGCAATCGCGCAATCAAACGCACCCTTAAATTTACTTATCGGTCAATTAGAATATATAGGTTTTGATATATATATGATTAGGTGCGGTCGTGCGGTCGCGATCGCGGGCCGTCCGATCGCGGGTCCATCGCATCCAACGGTCGACGTGAATCGCACCCGACCGTCCAATGCGATGGACCCGTGATCGACGGCCTGTGATCGCGGCTGCACCGACCGCACCTAATCACGGTCCATATATACACACACACTCGAGCAATTAGGTGCGGCGAACGGCGGTGCGGCCGCGACGTGGGCCGTTCGATCGCGGATCCATCGCATCAAACGGTCGAGGTGAATCGCACTCGACCATTCGATGTGATGGATCCGTGATCGATGGATCGTGATCGACGCCACACCCGTCGTTCGCCGCATGTAATCACCCCTCTGCGTATCTAATAAAATCATAAATAGCTTTATCAGCGGAGATCATCAAAATTACTATTCACACGCGTAACGGTGTAGGCGGAGGAGAGTGAGAGTAGTGTGGTAAGTATGGTGCGACTGGTATTTTCTGGACATGGTTTCGAAAAGCGCATAAAATAACGTTTTTTTTTTTTATATAAAAGAAAAGAAAAACAGGCAGAAGAGACAGACGGAAAAACACGTGGCGGTGGCTCTCGTGAAGCGAGGGCCACAAGTTTTCTTCATTTCTCGAAAATTCCAGACAAAGCGAGGAAAAAAAAAATCCGTCTGACGTGTCGCCCCCTGCTTTTCTCTCTCCCTCTGTGACTCAAAGGGCGCTCCACGAACCAAAAAACTCCACATTCAACCAAACAAAAAAAAAAAATCTCTCTCTCTCTTATTTCCTTTCTCTGTTTGGAAAGATTGATAGATTAAAATCTGGGGTTTTGGATATTGAGATTAGATATAATCGATTTTTTCTTCTTTCTGTCTTCATTGTCTGAATCGGAGTGAAAGTACTTGTGTCCTTTAGATCGGACTATCTGTAACGTTTAGTCACAGTTTCGATCGAACGGAGTTTAGGGTTTTTTTTTTGTTCATCTTTGGTTTGTTGGGGTCAAATTGAGGGTGGATCAGTAGAGCGAATGATACGGATCGTCGATTAAGGGAGGAAATCACATAAAGCGATAACTTGTTCGATTTTTCATGGCTTCGGCAGCAATGGCTACACAGGTACACATCTTGATCTATGTTTTCTCTAGTACTCTGTTGTTTTTGTGTCTGATATTTGAACGGTTAAGGTAGATCCAACATGTTTTTTTTTTTTAAGTTTTTTTTCTTTTAATTACTTTTGAAAGGTTGTCAATTTCGGTTTGTACACATTTCAATGAAAATTTCGCATCTATGAAAAAAAAAATTTTGGTAAGTCGCATCTATAAAAATTGGTTGCTTAATTACATCGGACTGGATGATAGATATATATGTGAAAAAAAATAAAAATTGGGCCTTTGATTTGAGAAGGCAAAAATAATAGTAGGTTTGGTGTGCCGAAGTTGGTGATTGTCTTAAATTTTTACAGTTCTATGGGGGGGTTATGTTTAAAATTTCTGGATTTGGGGAAATTCTTGATGTTGTGTTACATGGGAAACAGGATTCGAGCAGAGGCACTCATGAAAGTTCTGGTTTGGGTAGCCGTCGTATGTGTTCTGATGACGTCGTGCCGTTACCCAACGACACCCAATTGAAGGAGCTTCCTGCATCAGGAGATGAACACGCCTCCAAGGTTTGATCCTTTCCAATTTTTCACGTGTTTATGATTTGTGTCGATTTAGTGTTGTTTTGACATTAATTACCTTGCCCTTTATGAATGAATAGGTGAGAAAGCCTTACACGATCACGAAGCAACGTGAGAGGTGGACTGAAGAAGAACACGATAAGTTCTTGGAGGCCTTGAAACTGTATGGCCGAGCTTGGCGTCGCATAGAAGGTATTCTCTTTTTTTCCCTGTTATTGCAATGAACTGTATCATCATGTTCGCCTTCGTCTTTGCTAAATATAGAAAATTTTGTTTATAGAACATATAGGCTCTAAGACTGCAGTTCAGATTCGGAGCCACGCCCAAAAGTTTTTCTCCAAGGTCCAATTCTCTTATTCTAGTAACTCTTGTGTTACATGGTATGTGCTTGGGTAGTCTTACTTTCCTTTAAGTGAGTAAACCCGGAGCTAGGTTCCTCTTCTTCTGTGACATCCGTTTTTCTTATCATTTTCTTCCTGTGATTCAATTGTGTAGGTTGTCAAGGAGTCCACAGGTGACGGTACAGAGTCCGTGAAGCCAATTGAAATCCCCCCTCCTCGTCCCAAGAGAAAACCCATGCATCCATATCCACGGAAATCAAGCAACCTACCTGTCAAGGGAACTTCATCTCTGGTACAATTGGAGAGGTCTCCATCACCCCGTATGTTTACATGTGGACATGATAATGGGTCTCCAAAATCGGTTCTGCCTGCACTTGGGTCAGATGCGATGGGATCCACGGTCCTGAATTCTGGTAGCATTTGTTCATCACCTGTGTCATCGGCCAGTGGATTGAACATGATCGAGAATGGATCTGTTCCTTCAGTTTCATCCATTGATGAAATGAACAGATCTGCATCTCCAGAATTAGCAAATACATCCTCGGCTCTGCAGGGCAAATCATTTTTGGTCCGTATGCTTTATCCTTGCTTCTGCCGCATCTGATATGTTGTAGTATGTCAAAAGTCATGAAACCAGAGTTTTTTTTTTGTTGTGATTTTTATTGGGTTAAGAAACTTTCTGCTTTAATAGTTGACGTAACAAATCTCTTACATATTTTTAAAGAGGACATTTCAGATTTTCTTTCCAGTAGCATTATATAATACTTGCCAACATGACCCTTTGGGAATTCTTATAGCCAGTGCTGTTTGGATCAGGACTAGATTTCTTTCATTTGCTACATAGACCAGTTAACAGGGGAGGGGGTTAGTGGGGCTATCTATTTATATTTTTACTAGAAGCAGTTGAATTAAAACCTTCTCCCCCATGTGTTCTTTCGTGATTAATGAATGACTGAATGCTTTGAGTTCTTGGATGTTCATCTTGACTGGTGGCAAATGATTTGAAGATGAAAATTGATATCACAATATTGATATAGTGTTCTATTTAACTTGCAGAAATTGGATTTGGCTTCTGAGGGCAATAGCTGCTTAACCGAGAGAGCACCAACAACTCTAAAGCTCTTTGGACAAACAGTGTTGGTCACTGATTCTCACAAGACATCCCCTTCGGTAAGTGAAAGTGCCCAGCAAAATTGCAAGCAACCCCTTGCTGCTTTAGACAGCCACTCGGAAGAGGACACCGAGTTGGGCATTGCTGAAACTCCACCACCAACAGGTGGCCAGAATGAAGGCGCATGGAACCCGTGGTCATGTGGTGTCCACCCATTTCTCTATTGCATGCAAGTTCAGCAAGAGAGTGATAATAGAACAGGACCTGTGGTTCCTTTCCCCTTATGGGGTTTCTGTGGAGGTTTACCGTTTCCCTTGATTCATCCCCAAAAGGTGGATTCGAATCATGAAACTCAAGAGGAAAGGGAGACAGCTGCATCTAACAGTGAGAATGAGCCAAACCTTGTCTTCCGGCTGATACCCAGCAAGAATTCCGCCTTCTCCAGTAGGTCAGCGAGCTCTGAAAGAAATGTCAAGGGATTTGTCCCATACAAACGATGTACAACAGATAGGGATTCCGAGCAGTCTGAAACTAACGAAGAGGGTAGAGACTGCCAAAGAGTAAGGCTGTGCCTGTAATGCACATTCAATTATTGTTTTTTTTTTTCAGTCCCAACTTTGTTGTTTGTAGAGATGCTTTCGAGACTGTTCAAGCTGATTTTTTTTTGGCCGAATTGCCATCACAAGTGTTTTTCAGCTTTGTGGACAGTGGGGAAATTAGAATTCAGGTGCACCGTACACCTCAGCTTTGTAGGGCTGTGGTTTTTATCATTGTCACAAGGCTATTCCATTCTGTCTCTCAATGTTACTGTGGAAAGTGGAAATAAGTACCCTTATTTTATCCCAGCCCTGTGATCCTCTTGATTGTACATTGTATATATTGTTTATTATAATTTGACTCTAGAATTGTTGAATCTATGCTTCTATTTGAGGCCTTGGCATAAAAGTGGTCATCCGTGTGACAAGTTTGGATGGGTGTGATACCCACTTGAATTAGGTGTTATTAGGATTGGAACCTTTGTATTGTTTTTGAAGACTTTTGGTAGCTTTTTAAGGATCTCATTAAGATTTGGTAAGAGAACGGTGTTAAATTTGGGGGGAGAAAATGAGCACACCACGCCACTCAAACCACACTAATTGGGGGGGGGGGGGGGAGTAATTTTTAGAAGTGTTATGCGTTGATTTCAATTTTATAAATCCGTTTAGTTTGTGTCATTTGTGAAATTATCAGAAGAGCATGTAAAATTCAGTGTTTGGATTAATGATAATATTGATAGTAAACTCAAAATCTCCGAATTGCCACCATAGTGTTTTTCAGCTTCGTGGACAGTGGGGGAATTAGAATTCAGGTGCACCGCAGCTTTGTAGGGCTGTGGTTTTTATCATTGTCACAAGTCTATTCCATTTTGTATCTCAATGTTACTGTGGAAAGTGGAAATAAGTACCCATTTTATCCCAGCTATGTGATCCTCTTGATTTTACATTGTTTATACATAGGGTTTTTTATTTTTAACTCCACACAAATCATCGTATTTAGTGATCAATCCTTCACTTATTCGTATTTGGGTTTTACTCTCCAGATTTAAAGGATAATTCTTTTTTACTTCCTGAGAGGGACCTATCTATAAATTATTTAATTTTCTTTTTAGTCCCTGATAGTAAGTAAAAAAGAATTATCCTTTAAATCTGGAGAATAAAATCCAAATACGAAGTGATTGATCGCTAAATACGATGTATTGTGGGGAGTTAAATAAAAGTGGTCATCCGTGTGACTAGTTTGGATGTGAGTGATACCCACTTGAACTAGTCGCTTTGGCAGATTGTGATGATCTGTACTGGTGTTATTAGGATTGGAAACTTTGTATTGTTTTTAAAGACTTTTGGTAGCTTTTGAAGGATCTCATTAAGATTTGGTGTGTCAAATTTTTGGGTGGGGGGGGTGGGGGTGGGGGTGGGCAGGCCACGCCGCTCAGACTTCACTAATTTTTGGGAAAAAAAAGTTTTTTTTAAAAAGAGTGGTGATACCCAGGTCCCAACTCATAGACCCTATTCACAGGCCCTATGAGGTGTCACCATCTTATTGGTTGGCTTGTTGACTTTTGAAAATGTGTAAAATGACAAAATACAGATATGCCCTTTATTAAAAATAGATCTCATTAACCCAAATCCTCTTTTTTCTTTTATTAATATTTCACATTAATTTGAATTTGCCTAATTTAAAATTTGCCTATTTTAAAAAATATCTCTCTCTAAAATCTGCCTATTTCAAAATTTGAATTTTTAAAATTCTTATGAATTTTATATCAAAACTTATCAGACTTACACAAAAACACCTACATTGTTTTTCATCAAAATTACACCAAAATTTATCTAAATTACATCAAAATTACCTAAATAATACCAAAAAAACGTTTCAGTTTTTTTTATGATTATAACTGTTACAGCAGAGAAAAATGACAAAATGTAACACTTCCACAGAATACATTTGTAGTATACTGTTACATTTCAGAATGTAACACTTATAAATTATTTACAAGTCTAAACAAAAATAAATCATTATGACTATACAAATGACTGTTACATTTACAAATGTAAAAAAAAAAACAGATTTTGAAAATAACATTATATCGTTATAAAATTGTTACATTTCAAATGTAACAGTCCCTCGAATCCTTCGTCGAGGCGACCGAGACTTCCACAGGCGACAACGGATGTGATAGAATGATAACCAAAGAGATTACGTTAGTTTTTTAGTATTAAAATTCATGCATAAAATAGAATAGCCACCTGTGTTTTCAATTCTGCAATTCTTCGAATGGATGTCGTTCGATATGAGCATGGCGTTTGCATTTTTTTTCGAGCATGCCTGTAACCTGATACCTCAATTCAGTCATCTCTTGAGTTAAATCTTCTGCTTCTTCCTTGGCCTTTAGCTTTTCATCTCTCAATTCTTCATTGGAAACTACTTTATAAGGAAATAAGTAAAAATGGGTATAATGGGTAATGTCTTGATGCCACCTCATGGGGCTTATTTAGGGCCTGTGAAATTGGGGCATATGAATCATTATTGTTTTAAAAAGTGTTATTCCTTGATTTCAATTCTATGACATCCGTCCAACTTTAAAACCATGTCCCATTTAGCTCGTTTCATTCTATGATGTATTTTAATTCCATATGAAATTATTATAAAAGCGTGTAAAATTCAGTGTTTGGATTAATGATAATATTGATGGTAATTGTGAGTCATACTGTATTTAGAATCAAGGTACGTGAAAAAATATGATGAAATCAAATTCTCACAATGATAATCTTAAAATCAACAAAGATTTTTAAATTGTATGATTATTCTATCATTTACAAAATTAATTGAATTATTATTGAGGAGGATAATTTCCCCTCACAGTTAAATTTGTAATTTTTGGGATTTGGAACTTCAAAAAGTTTCAGATAATAAATTTTTGGTGGTAGGTTTAGGCAAAAAAAAATGGGATTGTTGATGGGGAAGGAAGAGACTGTGCATGGCTATTACAAATGACTGAGTTGTCACCATGACCATTCTCGATTGCTCGATTCGTTGTCGTAAAAATGCTGTTGCGCGACCTCTTTTTATAGGCTGCCCACGTACCCCTGGGGGATCAAGTCTCATGTAGTTCAGTTAGTTACTTTGTAACCGTTTTACCACTAGAGTTAGTATGCTATTTTTTAGGAAAACGTTTCCCGTAATTATTGTTCACGTCGTCCTTAATTACCCACGTCCTTGATGATAATGGGCATTAAGTTCCAACGTGACGGTTACAAACGTTTGATGTCTTTTGACCATTTCTACGTCTGCTCGGTAATTCCTGATATACATGTTCGTGCGCTTACGCCTCCACATACTTTCCCGAGGAGTAATACCGATCGACTAAACATGTCGTCTGGTCGTGCATTAGACTATTCGTGTCTGAAAAACAAGGTCGACCGACCAGACCTGTCAACTAGTCGTGCTTTAAATTACTCGTACCCGAGTAATAAGATCACCCGACCTGACCTATCATCTGGCCGTGCCTTAGATTACTCATACTTGAGTAATAAGGTCGCACGACTAGACCTGTTGTCTGGCCGTGCCTTAGATTATTCGTACCTGAGTAATAAGGTCGCCCGACCAAACCTGTCGTCTGGTCGTGCCTTAAATTACTCGAGATGCCATCTTTTCTCAGGATAACTGACTGTCTAACTAGATCCTTAAGTCTAGTCGTGTCAGCACTCTAGTCTCTAGATGACGTCGCATTTTGTGGGTCGGGCCTGATGAACCTTACGCTAGATGGCCCACATATCGCCTTGTACATGACACGTGTTTTAGTGCAGATTTTTACCTCCATAATTATCTACGTCTATTCTAAAATAACTCTCGTCTCTTTTTTTTCTTCACCGCCTCCTCTGATTTTTTCCTCTCTTGTTGTTCGGCTAATTCTCTCTACAAGATGGAACATCCATCGAACATCAGGTATGATTCTATTACGTATGATTTTTTTTTAATTGTTTAATTTTTTAAAAGATTATAATTTTCCTTAAATATTTATAAAAATATTACCTTTTTTATGATTGTGATGGGTAAAAAAATATATTTTGCAAGTATATGTATAATAGTAAATGCATTTTAATTAAAATCTTTTTATCATTTTTCATATGTGAATTAAACACATAAAAATGATTTTTTATATAAATCAAAGTTTGATGGAATCTGTATATAATGATTTTGATAAAGTAAATCCATCTAAAAATTGACTTGAACTAAAACCCGGCCTCAATACCTCAATACTGAACTAAATCTCCAGTTTTGGTTTAGGTGCACCGTAACTGCCGAAAACAAATTCCAATCCTAATATTTGTTTTTTTATTATTATCTTAAAATTTATCCAGTTTTTCTTGGTGAGGGTTGTTTTATGGAGGTTTTTAGTTTTTATTTTATTTTGGATCTTTTGGACGACTGTCAGACTGTGATTGAATATTAGTTTATTTCTTTCGGATTTTTTAGGTGATTTTTATGGTGAGGGACTCGGTTCTTTTTAGGTCGTTTTTTTTTATGATTGCGATTTATTATCGAGTTAAACTTTAATACTGTGATTGAATATTAGTTTATTTCTTTCGGATTTTTTAGGTGATTTTTATGGTGAGGGACTCGGTTCTTTTTAGGTCGTTTTTTTTTATGATTGCGATTTATTATCGCGTTAAACTTTAATGTATTATTTTAGTTTATTTTGTTCAGATTTTTTAATTTTTTGTTGCCTGTCGGTGAGAATTTTATTTGTGGGTTTTTTTTTTTTTTTTGGGGGGGGGGGGGGGGGTTACATTTCAGTGTGTTTGTGTCCAATGAAAAATGAGACAATATTGGAAAGTGAAATTTTACTTTTGATTATTCAAAAATTTAACGTTTATTGCCAAACAAAGGAAAAAAAAAATTTCCCTCATTTTCTCTCTCTATTTTGTCTTATTTATTAAAAGCGAAAAAAAAAATCATTTCCTAGAAGTGAAAATTGAAAGGAAAATAATAGAATTTTTTTAACAAAATGCACAAACACCATAAAACTAGATTAATAGAAAAATATTTTACTTTCACTTTAACCCAAATTACCTCACTCTCTCTATTCCTTTCAAAATTGTACAAACACAACTTTAATTTGGGATTTTCTTTCAGTTTTTTTTTACTCTTTGGGTGTTGACCTTTTGTTGATTAGGGTGAAACTGAACGAAAACATAAAACCCAATTGGTTCGGATTGTTTATTAGTAAGTTTTTTCCGTTTTGGATTGGCCCAGTTCTACAGATGGGTTTCAATGAATTTTCCTCTTATTTATTTCAACACAGAAAAAAAAGTGCCACTTGATCCACCTCATCTTTGCTTACCATTTTTTTAGATTATTTTTAAAAATAATCACATGTTTCATCTCAAAAAATATACCTCGCATTTGAAACTATAATAGTGATCGCATAGAAGGATTGAGATGATAGGATAACCCATAAAATGATCTTCAAATAAGAGAGAGACCTGTTAAATCTTATTTAAGCCTTCCTTAATTAAAAAAAATACATTCTATATGCTACCACATTATTCTAATGGCTGCTCAAATAAAACGTCAAAGATGTCACAATTATGTTCATTTTCAATTCATGCCCGGTCAGCAAGAGTAGTTACCATAAATAAAAAAATCACATTATAAAAACATATGGACAGAAAAACAGTCAAGAGAGTAGTTGGTTCTCACTTGTTAACACCAACCCAATTTAAAAATCCAACTCTCCAAGTATATCTACTTCCACAACCTCACATTAGCAACCTCAAATTGCAGTCCTAACCATCAATGGCTGCCAGAAACCAAGCCGACGACGACATCGTCGATGACTTCTCCCCGTTTTTTTTTGTCTACAAAGACGGGCGGGTCGGGAGCCTCTGGCCCGACGAGAGCGTGCCCCCGTCCACCGATCCCCGGACGGGTGTCCGCTCCAAAGACATCCTCGTCCTCCCCGAATCCGATGTCTCCGCCCGCCTCTACCTCCCAAACCTCCCAACCTCCGCCCACCAGCGCCTCCCGCTTCTCATCACCTTCCACGGCGGAGGCTTCTGCCTCGGCTCGATCGCCTCCCCAATCTACAACACGTACCTGAACGCGCTCGTGGCTGAGGCTGGCATCGTCGCCTTGTCTGTCGGGTATCGTAAGCCCCCCAAGCATCCCCTGCCGGTCGCTTACGATGACTCCTGGGAAGTGATTCAGTGGGCCGTCTCTCACTCGAGAGGAGGAGGACCGGAGGCCTGGCTGACGGACCACGTTGACTTCGGGCGGGTCTTCTTGGGTGGAGACAGCGCGGGCGGGAACATAGCATACAACATGGCGATGCGCGCAGGCGAGCTCGGGCTGGCTCATGATGTGAAGCTCAGGGGGCTGATCCTCAATCATCCTTACCTCTGGGGGTCTGATGTGACCAACTCTGAAGCCAAGAATCCAGAGCTGAAGTCAGTGATAGATCGAATCTGGTTGTTCTGCAATCCAAACTCGACTGGCCTTGATGACCCAATGATCAACCCGGTGGCGGCGGGCGGGCCGAGCCTTTCGGGGATCGGGTGCAAGAAAGTTTTGGTCTGTGCTGCAGAGATGGACATATTACGCGACAGAGGTTGGATCTATTATGAGGCGCTGCTGAAGAGTGGGTGGGGAGGGAAGGTGGAGTTTTTTGAATCAGAAGGGGAGGGGCATTGCTTCTATGTGGGAAACATTGAGTCTGAGAATTCTAAGATTCTGCTTAAAAAGTTGGCTTCCTTCATGGGTTGTTGAGGTTTGCTGCTCTGAATAATACTAGCTGCTTAGCTGCTTGGGGAGAGGATTTTATCTTTTCTTTTGTAGTTCATCTCCATGTTTCCAAGTCTCTTTGCAATGATTTCTTCTATATATGTATTCACGTATTGTAAGGGGAGACACTTGATCATCATATATACAAATGGCAGTCCTTCAAAGCAGAATTCTTGCAGACTAAACACACTCCATGATAACAGATTGGCATGCGCGAAACTGAAGGAATCATATCATTTTCCATCACATGCATGAATAATTTATTTTCTCTGACTTTTCTTTTGACCCCAGATCCCTTCAGTATCCATAATTTTCCATCCAAGATTACGCACAAACACATTACAGATCAAAAACGCACAATCTTTTACCAGTCCTAGAAATTTTCAATGCTTCCAGTTCCACATACTAAATGCTATTGCGAACTCATCCTACATTTGTTGAGGAATATGAGTTGTACGAGAAATTGGACTCTGCAGGGTTGCTAGGACTAGACATAAACATGAACTTCCGCAAGTACACCAATTATCAGGAGACATCAATGGTAAATAATGTCAGCACCCCTGAGCATACAACTTCAATGAATCTATGGAAGGGAGTATTCATGGTTTCTTTACCATAAGGGTGTATTGTGCCAAGTATGAGAAACTATAATTCTCCAATTTTTACCTCTTCCAACCTGAGAGAATTTTTCCAGAAGGCTCGATGCAGTCACATAAGTGAAAAGGGGAAAATCAAATGGGACTAGAAAAAGGCTTTTTCACACCTTACTAGCCATTCAATAGAACTTGTCTTCTGCTTGGCCTAACACAATATGTAAATAATAAGACTTGAAGGATAATAAGCAAATCATGTAAAGAATAGCACATTGTCTAAAGTCCAACCTCTTTATAGAAAAAGTACTAAGTATGTTATCTACTGATGAACAGGGAACAACTAAAGGTTGATGAGTTTTCAACAATATTGAAAATTTCAGGGGGGAAGGGAGACTTCATTAGATGATTAGAAGATGTCATCACATGATCGGGACTAGTAATTATTGTTTGATTCAATTTCCTTGTGTTCGCACTCATAAATCATAATTGATGTCAATATTAAAACTTCATGCCAATGTTCATTAACTGACATCCCTCAACCAATTTGATTATCTACGATCCATCTAGCAAGTGATCCAACGAAGCCCTTATTCCATCTTTCTACCCTTCAACTAGTATTTGCTCCAAAAATGTCCATTAACTTGAATTATTACATCCAGTTTCTGAGTCTCTTCTTACAAACCATACTAGCTAGCTGTTCAAGACTTCAGCAGGTAGTCGACATTTTAATCTTGTATAGAAAAAGTACTAAGTATGTAAAGAAAGGCCTGCAGCAATACAAAAACAGATGTTAAAAAATTGAATGAAATAAAAGAGACCCAAACCCAATATGGGATCTTTCATGAAAACAAGGCAATAATCATGAAACACAAAGATACCCATCTAATAAAAAAACAAAAGGACAGTGAGAACTGATCGTACCACTGACGTAAAGCTTCGTAGATACTGTTGTGCTGCTTTTCCGAGGAGGAGGAGGAGGAGAAGAAGAAGAAGAAGAACCGGTGCAGTGGACAGAAAGACGGTTCGGTCTATTGTTCAATTCGACTGTGGATATATACAGAGAAGGGAATTGTAGAGAAGACAACGAAGAAGAAGAGATGGGTCTTCGGAGAAGACAAGGGAGAGGTCCTGAAGAAGAACCCTCTCTTTCTGTTCTCTTCGGAGACGCAAAAGCAGAGGCAGCAAGGGAGAGGGCACCTGCTGCCATTACTCGGAGACAGAAAGAGAGCGCGAGGTTTGGATATTGTGGTGATATGTGGGTTTGGATGAAGGACCAGAATATGTTTTGATGTTTGGGTTAAGTACTGGTGAGGGCCGTGAGGGGTGTAGGGAGGAGGGATCAGAGAATCTGAACCATTGATCATTTAGAACCGATTTCAGAGAGGGGATTTTGAATATATGATCAGTCATGGTTAGAGAATTAAGTTCGTTCTAATGTTTATGACTATTACCCTCAACGGTGTGACATTGAATTATTCGTTCTTGATATTTATACAGAAATAGATAATAATTCAGGTTGAATAAGTAATTTTTTGTTTGGTTGTCTTTTCTGTTATTCTCATTGGGAAACGTAAAAATAATTTTTTTGTTGTTTGGTTTACCTTGAATAAAGTGATGATAATAAAGATAAAGTGATTTTTTGTTGGGTTGTAACTTGAATTATTCTAGTTAAAAAATGTAATAATAAAGTTTTTTTGTTTTAATAAAATATGAATAAAATGTGAATAAAGATCTATAAAAGATGAAAAAATGATAACAGTTGATTTATAAGAGATGATTGTTAGATTTGATAGTAGATCTACATATTCTTTTACATTAAAGAACATGGAATAACTTAATTCCAGAGATTGGTTGATTTTATATACCATTTTATAACAGTTAATTTTGACATACAGATTTTTATTTATTATAGTCATTCAAATATCCATTTTGAGGTTATTTTGACTAATTCTCACTCATTCCGTGCCTATTCTCAAACCAAACGAGGGCAAATTAAAGTGTGCAATTGAATCTATGGTATACATTAGTAGAATCCACGAAACCTTGATACATGTAAAATGTTCTTCCATTCTAATGTGCATTTCATTACTCATTAGATGATGAAAGTATACAAATGGATCCCTCGTACATACATTAACAAATTGACTCAGTCTGCATATTTTTCACTCACTGCATCCCTCATTCTCTGCATTGACATAGTTTCTCCGAGGTCATTCTTGAGGTCCTAATCAATTAGATATTACTTCATTCTACGTATTCATTATCAGATATATGTCAGAGAATATTAATTTGTGTTGGGATTGTCCCTAATATTTTTCTTTCCAGATACACAACTTATGGGGATAAGATTCAGTTATTAAATCTCATTAACTTTAATCAATTCTCAATAAAAGACTCACACGTGACATCTCACATGTTTAACATATGAGTTTTATGATAATCTTATACACTTGTTTCTCTCATGAGAGATTAGGGCTGGTAAACGAGCCGAGCAGCTCGGGCTCGATTTGGGCTCAGCTCGGTTAAAACTCGTTCGGGCTCGTTCGATTAGATAAACGAGCCGAGCTTGAACAGTTTTTAAAGCTCGGTTTGTAAACGAGCCGAGCCCGAGCCGAGCCAAGCCGAGCCCGAGCCGAGCCGAGCTGAGCCCGAGTCTGGACGAGCTTGTTTACTTAATAGAAAAAGGGGAAACGAGCCGAGCCTGAGCCGAGCCCGAGCCCGAATTTATGTTATTTTCATATGTATAAGTTGTTGTGATTTGTGAAATGTGACTTTTCAAATGTTAAACAAGATTTTTTTTAGCTTGACGAGTCTGAGCCGAGCCTTGATTCGAGCTTCGGTTTGACTTATTTAACAAACGAGCCGAGCCGAGCTTTAACCGAGCTTTTCACGAGCCTAACGAGCTGAGCTTGAACACGAAATGAAGCTCGTTCCCGAACCGAGTCGAGCCTGTTGCTAAACGAGCCGAGCCTGAGCAGGTCAAAGCTCGGCTCGTTTACCACCCTATGAGAGATAGACGATCACTGCCCATCTCAAGCTTACGCTGCATAGTTACGGATACTAAAACTCATATTTCTTATTATTACAATCACAATTACAAGCATTATTTCTTTCATTCTCATCTTAACAGAGATGAAAACCACACTTTGACATAATGACGTTAGGAACGGCATGACAATGACATGAACACACCATTGCAATTCAAACATTACAAAGATTGAATGACTCATTCAATCCCATGCATCTTCCTCAACATGCACACGAGCTCATAGACCTTCACGGGGTCCGGCAGGGCCATGGCGACGCTCTCTCTCCCCCCGCACCGCTTCGCCCACGCCATGAACGTGGGGCACTCCTCCTCCACCTTGAACCCCCCAAACTTCTCAGATGCCAGGAACCAAGAAGTGAATGGGACGGTTGCAATGTCCAAGAAGCCAAAGACATTGCCACCGAAGTAGTCCTTCTCACCCAAAACCCCCTCCAACGCCTTCACCACTTCGATGAACTCTGCCTTCGCCGCCTCTACCGCCTCTCCCTTGCTCTTCCATACCTTGTTCCCCGCTTCAAACAACTGCACCAATGGAAATAACAATTTCTTCAGTCTGAATAGAAATGCAGACCATGCACAGATATTTCCATATTTGTTGGATCATATGTGAATACAGATATTACTCGTTTGATTCAAATTTCTGAGTCTCTGTCCACTTATAGTCAGTGGCGGCTCCACAAATTTTCATCATTGGGGTCATTAAAAACATAAATTTCATAAAAGAAATTTAAAATATACTTATATCATATATTTATAAAAAAACATAAACTATTTTTAAAAAAATAAAACAATTTAAATTTATTAAAAATAACCTATCAAAGAAAGGAGGTCAAGATTTTCAATATATAAACTCTTACAATTGTTCTCGATGAGATTTTATATTTTGAAATCGTTGTATGATAATTTAATTATCAATATTATCAACGCATCCAATCCATCCGTTTATGATCATCACAACTGTCTGTGTGTAGGTGATTGACGAGTTGGTGATGGAAAATAAGGGTCCCAGTCCCACGATATGGTTTTTAATGGATCTCATGATAAAAAGGAATTTTGATACACTCAGTCCATTTTACAGCCGTTTTATAACTCATAACATAGTATATGTTATGTTATCATAGTGTATGGGGTTTTATTATAATGTATGACCTAAAAATTTATCATTTTTTAGCGTGAAAAAAGTACACTAACATATCTCAATATATACTTTCATTTTATATAACTACATGTACTTCAATATGATAATATATGATTTTTTTAATAAAAAAATTATATATTATCCCATTGAAGTATATGTAGTTATATTAAATAAAAATATATATTGAGATATGTTAGTGTACTGCAATTAAGGTTACACAGGGGCTAGACATATTATTTTCCAAAATAAAAAATTGGATGGGATTTGGTTGTATAAAAGAGCCTCCTGATATGGTTGTATATATGGGCCTCATGAATGACCCCACCACCTAAATACTAGTTTGATAAATTTTTTCAATTATGTTGTTATTTTGTCTAATGAAAATGATAAACCTTTCTCAAAACAAAAGGGACAACTATGTAATTTCAAATTGATTAGATTGGGGTCATGTCATTGAACAACTTCTCATATTTACCAACCTTTCGGTTTGTATATCTCTTCTAAAGAGAGACAAAATAAAAATAATTTTTTCTTCTCTAAATTAATTGACCATTTCACATACATTAGTGCCATATGTCTTGCTCTCTATTTTAAAAAAAAAAATTTTGATGGGGTCAATTGACCCTACCCCTAATAACGTGGCGCCGCTCCTGCTTACAGTGTCAATGTTTGATTGATGTTTTTGTAACTGTATTCGTTTTTCAGCCCCCCTTTGATTTGCAAATAGCTTATTCAGATATAAATTAAATATACAAGTATTGAGGAGAATTAAATGATTTTTTATTTTATTTGGGTATATAAAATAGTTATACAAGAATTGATGAGTACGATATAATTTTGATTTGGTTATTCTTAAATTTGTCTTTTATGTTTGTTCTGTTATAAAATATTTATAATTATTAAGAAATAAATTTCACCGGTCTCTTACGGGTATAAATGTATAATTATGCATTATCACAGCACAACCATTACAGCTTATTCACATTAAATAAATGTTTTTTTTTTCAAAATTAAGTCTATTCTCTATTTCTAAACAGCACGTATAAATAATGTCTACGAGAAGTGGTTGAGACCTTTTTGTCGACAAAATCAGCCCAGAACCTCTCGGTGGCTCGCGCATGTGCGCACTTTGGAAGCAATGGAGGGGAAGGGAAGGCCTCTTCGATGTACTGGAGGATGATGAGTGACTCGGAGACCGGATTCCCGTTGTGGAGGAGGACCGGGACCTTCTTGTATATCGGGTTCGACTTGAGCAGGAGTTCGCTCTTGCCACCGAACAGGTCCTCGTGCCTCGCCTCGAACTCCACCCCCTTCTCGGCGAGGGCAATCTTCGCCCTCATAGCGAACGGGCTCCCATAGAAGTCCAGGAGGATGACCTCGTCCTTCGACATGGGTGTTGTTTTGGGTGTGCTTGTTGAGGGAAAAAGGGGAGACTGGGCAGCTCTTTATAGCAGAAATCTCTGTATGGAACTCTTGTTTTTGCACCCAGGTTGGTGAGGACTTCGAGGCATGCAATCCTTATTCTGTCGTTAATTCCGAGGAATTTCTATCAGTGTTGTTGCCTGTTCCTTCAAAATATGCCCTGCCGACTATAGAAATGACAGTGAAGAAATGCATGGAGAATTACAGTTGTGTTAACAACAGTTCTGACAGAATAGAAAAATTAGCAATCCAGCACCAACTCTATTTATTCACAACTTAAACCTGAATAGCAAATATACAAGCCAAGAATAGCAATTTGAACCCCACAACAAGAGTGACAGTTTTACATAGCTTTGGATCTCCCATATACAAGATGTACCATTGCTCAAGAAAAAAAAAAGTGATCAGAATTGAAACACATGGTCATGGTAGTGAATGAGTGGACATTTCCCCCACAAATGGGATCAGTTCAATTGGCTGACAGAAAATGTTTCATGCATTTGTACAGCGAATGATGTGGTGTTAAATTGCCTCCAGAAGAAGAAAATGAGACCCTCTGATTCTGCACACTGGGGTCTTACAATCTCCTTTCACCTTCATTTGGGGAGACTCCAATGAATGCACAGACATGGAGGTAATGCTCAGGGTGCATCAAATTGTTAACCACCCAAGAGAAGGGGACATCCCAATCAGGTTCAATTCCTTGGATGCGGATAAGCTGAATACTTTCCTTGACGGCTAAGCATGATGGCTCTCCATTTTTTCTATCTGATGTTTCTTCCTCTCCTTCAGTCTTCCCACTGCAATCCTCACACTTTGGATCGGTTTCAGAATCTGTTAATTGTTGATCATTTAATATGGGTTCCCCATTGAAGAATTCGGGAAGTAATGTTTTGATCGCACTTTGAAGAGTGAATGGCTTGCCTGCAGTATCAAACAGACATTCTGGTCAATCTTACTAAAAGAGATAGGTTCGATGGAAAAAAGAATTCACACAGCGTTCTTTCCTTTCATTTAATTTTCAGGCAAAAAAATATCTTCATTATTATGATTTCTTGTTGGACCCAAACATACATGTGAATTGGAATATTATATTATTTCATTACCATCTCACAAGGAAAAGATTAAAATTTCCACGTAGGTAGCATACCTTCTTCCTTGTGAAACTCGACTGGACGATTTATGTAAGAGATTTCATCCCAGCTAACAATTGCACGAGCATCCTCTAAACCATCATGAACCTCACCGATGTTGCGAATATACAAACGGACAGGGATTCTGCCTGACCAAATCTTCAATAATAAGAAAACATAAACTACTGTTTCATTTAAGGTCACAATTGTTTATTCTAGCCGACCATCATAAAATTTCAAAAGCATCACAAAGAACAAAACTTCAGAGATCAGCAAGGCAAATGTAAGGTGAAATTGAAACCAGGGCATAATATTGCAAATTTTGGAAACCTGACAGACAAAACGTGATCAAAGATCCAATGATTGATGCTTGTGAACAATTGGAGACCCAGCATATGCAATTTCAAAATGGGACCTCTTGGTTTACCTGTTCGGCTAGGTACCCCAACATCAGCTTCACCACTTTGTCGAGGCTGAGATGAAGAAGTTCCCCTTGCTTTAAGGTCTTCGCCTACTGTCCTAAGCTTAAGCTTGGATGAGACGTGGAGATAGCTTTCCATGTTACCTGATCCCAATGTAAAATGAAATACGATGAATCATGAGAAAAACTCACAGGATGAAACCATGTAGTATCTTTTTATTTTCTTTCTTTTCTGGACAAAATATAGAACTTCTCTAGCTAGAAGGATAGTGATTTCCTTGCACGTGATAGTAACAAACACTGTGAAGATGAGCTTTACTTCGAAAATACATTTTTCAGTGTCATATTCAAGGATCCAAACACATCCCAAGTGTTCTTCCTATTTTCCATGAATAAGGATATGTAAACATAAATTTCATCTGCAGACCAAGCATACCTTTCACTATGGATCTCCAGAGCTCCAAGTGATCAGCTTGAGACATGTTCATAACAGTCTTAGAGTTTCCATTAATTATATAAACTGCCTGCAAAATATTTACAACATACCATGGAAGATTATTTTCAACTCTAGTTCAAGCCAAGCATGTGTGTAAAAGTATGAAAAATAACTCAAGATGACTTAGCAATACAAATGCCCTCCCTTCTTCTCTAAGAAAAAGAGAATATTAATATTCATCCCACATGTGTGTCATTTGTATCAAGTGTAAAACGAGGGATGTTTCAAGCAATGCAGAGATTTTTTTTTTTTTGCATTCTTCACATGTTATACTAGATTCTCTCTTTCCCATGATGTACCCAAAAACTAAAATGCCAAAACTCACATAGAGGAGGCCAGCACTCTTGACTTCATAAAAACATTATTTTCTTCCATACCTTTTCATCAATATTTTACAATCAATAACGAGACATGCAGAAGCGAACAAGATAACATTTTGACAAATTTCAAAACAGATGCACATGGTACAGTAGGGATACTAAACAAAAGCAAGATCGCACAGGAAAAAAATAATGCAAATTCAGAACATCAGAACGTTCTGCAGAGGGACTACAATCCGCAAAACAACCAGAAAATATAAGATGATAATTAACATCAGATGATGACATAATAGAAAAATAACAATTTAGTCACTAAGAAATACATTAAACAGACATGCAGAGTATGGATGACAATTGACAAACAGGAACTCGGTTATTGGAAGAAATATTTGATAATATGAATAATTGTATTCATCAGAAAGAATCATTCCCAAACCTCTTTCAATGAATTTATAAAGCTCCACTTGACACTGTCTTCACTCTCGCATGGGATCAAAATCTCTCCCGGATACCCTCTAAAATGAACCTGTGAAACCTTGATTAGCAATACGAGGAAAGCAAAATGGTCCTTACCAATAATGCATTGTATGCTACTTCTAATTGGTGATTGTGTCCCATAGAAAAGACAAGAAATAGAAATAGGAACATGAAGCTCCACCCATCAAAGGTTCATGCAACAAGGAGCAACATCTAATGCTTATACTTGGAATTGTCTAGATGAGGACGTAATGCACATTTGATATAGGGTTTATATTCATTTCTATGACAATTTACACGAAAAGGATGATATCATTGTTAAAACAAGTGCAGATAATTGATATGATTTGTTCAGTAGTTAATAGTTCTCCATACATTATTACACAACAATGACAACTGCCTAGAGTCAGAGCAGATAGAATGCCCTTCACAAATTTTTCAGCAACAAGAAAACAGGATTTGATTGGATGAGTATGGAGAATAACAAGAAAAAAGGGATAATCATGAAATATAGGTGGAATAAACATCACCAGTAAAGTGATAAATGGTGATTGTAAAAGGCACTTACCAGAACCTTTGCTGTACATGTTTATCTGAATCTGTTTAATGATTGGATAAGTTGAAAGGGGAGAGAATTTCCTTATAGATATATGTAGGCGTATAGACAATAAAGTGATGAAGTTTCATACCGTTAAATTCCATGGCCTTTCTGGTTCCACACACAACAGATCAAAAAGAACACCAGTCGGTATATTCCTATAAAAATGGATCAAATTGCAATTTCATAAGTAACTAGAAGAGAACTGAACATCAAATACTATCCAAGAAGCCAAGAATGAAAGTGACCAAGATTATGGTCTGAATGTCTACACACTCAGACTTCTATATATAGGCTTCATAAATAAGAAGGAAGAACCATAGATTATCAATACATAGTTTATGACATTTGAAGCTATAGAAAGGATGTGCAAATAGAAATGAGAAGGATGACAATGAGTTTTTTTTTTTTTTTTTGTTAAGGAAAAAAAGGCTTAATACAGATAATAAGCTTACAAGTAAGATGCTCTGACTGAACTTTATCAGAGAAAAATTCAGACAAAGCCAGAAAGGGACTAGTGTCATGTTCAAGACTTTGGTTATATGAACAAAGCAGCTGACTTCAGATCCATTAGAACTGCTAGCACTAACCCCAAGTTCACTAGATCGTTCCCCTCTTACACCCAAGCCAGGCATAAAGGACTTCATACATGTAGGACCGACTTTCTAATAGATAAGAATACCAATCTTAAAATCCCACTCATGCAACCTTATTACCCAAACAAGTCCTTACTGAGATTTATGTTAGTAAGAGAAACCACCCAAAACCCTGATAAGAAAACCAAGTACTGTCAATGTAGACAACAGATACAACATTCAAAATATGATATGAAATAAGCATCATTCTCAGAAAAAAAGCATTTCCATAAAGAACCATTTTTTTTTATCAACTGGCCACTTATCAAAAGGCCATGTGACAGGAAATCATCAAAACCTAAGTAATCAAAACTCATGAATTGAGGTACCCAAGTACACTTGCAAAACAGTTACCATCTAATTCTGGTTGGCCCCATGTGCTTTCTAATGGTGAAGCTACCTTCTACTGTAGTACTATACAATTCTACCACTAGCCACTATTCAAAACAATGAAATAACGATATAACGCGATCCAGTAACATCACTCCAATAAAAAAAAACATCACTCCAATATAAAAAAAACACAGAATCAAGAACAAAACAAACCATTTAAGAGGCAAGCCATTGTAGTCAAACCAGACTGTGTCAACTCCGGGAGGAAGCATGCCATGAAAATGGGGCTTTATAAGAGGTACCAACAGAGGCAGATACCCAACACGAGGAGCCAAAACCTACAACCAGAAAAATAAACACATCAAGAGCTAAAAAATGGGTAAAAACACAGAAACATGTGTATTTTGTGCATCTGAATCCATAATTAAAGGAAACTATAACATATAAATGTGAAAAATCACCATATAATCAAAAAAATTGAAGGACAAATCAACAAATCTGAGGAAAGAAACACAACTCAGTCGAATTTTCCACCCAAAATCAAGAATCAACGATTATTATAAACCGTCCAAAGGAATTACATCTACAGACATTACATAACCAAAAGGAAAAAAGAAGCGTTGGATCCTTAAATCACAAGACATGGAGAGAGAGAGAGAGATTACGAAGGAGGGAGGAGGAGGAGGGGAGGTGGTGACTTCGGATTCGTGGAGGTGTATCTGCAGAGGCACCGCTCCTTCCCATACGTATTTCACCGCTTCTTCTTCCATTCTGATTTCTTCTTTTCGTTCTTTTGGCTTGCGAAACTGTAATTTTTTTTTAAGGGTTTCAGAGGGTTTTGTTTGATCGCGAAAGAATCCTTTTTTTTTTTTTGATCCAGCTAAAATGTCAACGAAAATAGGGTTTGACCTTTGACGTGTATTAAGCGAAAATAATGATTCATTTAAATAAGGGTAATTTGCACTTTTAACCCCCTTAGAATGAATATTGGCAAACATAGCCCCGCCTATTGAATATTTATAAAAATAGTCCGGTACCATTTTTTTTTGAATTTTTATACTAAAAAAATTATATTGAATCAGTTTTCAATATAAATTTTTAAAACACTGGAGATTTGATTATATATACAATCAGTCTCCTATACAAATTTTCAGAGCCCCGTTATGATCATAAATATATTCTTCTCTTACATAGTTAATAGCTTAAAAATAGAAAAAAAATATAGAAACATGTGTAGAGATTGAACGAGTTCTCGAGATGGCATCCCAACAATAAATCATTGATATGTGATCATAAATTTAAAAATTTGTTAAAACGTGCGGCGAACGGCGGGTGCGGCCGCGACGTGAGCCGTTCGATCACGGGTCCATCGCATTCGACGGTCGACGTGAATCGCATCCGACCATCCAATGCGATGGACTGGTGATCGACGGCCCGTGATCGCTGCCGCACCTGCCGTTCACCGCACACAATAACCTATATATATATATATATATATATATATATATATATATATATATATATATATATATATATTCGATAATATGCGGTCGTGCGGTCGTGATCGCGGGCCGTCCGATCGCGGGTCCATCGCATCCAACGGTCGATGTGAATCGCACCTGACCGTCCGATGCGATGGACCCGTGATCGACGGCCCGTGAATCGCGACCGCACGACCGTATAATATCACGACTATATATATATATATATATATTCCTTAAAAAATTAGAATGACTAAAAACATAAAGTTTTAATCAAGAGATGTGGCATTGTATGTCGAGATCGGTGTGAATAAAAAATACCACTGACTTACTGTTTATATCCTCTTTCTAATCATCCACCTTGAGTATAAAAATATTAGGACGATTAAAAATGTAAAAATATTATTCTCTTAATCAAGAGATGTAACCTTCGTTCTTATGTCGATCAGAGATCATATCAATTTTAGAATCATCAATCCTGAACAAAAAAAAAAACACAATAAAGGATCATCAACATATATATGATCAACAAATATAAATGTGATTTAAAATAAAATTATTTTCTCATATAATTCAAAGCTAAAAAAAGAAAAAAAATCAATAGATCTGAAAAAATTGAAAAAAAAAATAAAAAAATAGATATATAGACAAGGGCTATTTAAAATATATTATTATTTTACCCAGATTTATAAAAATTTAAGAACATATAAAAAAAGATAAATTAATACATAACAAAATCAACCTCAAAACATAATCATAAATTTTGATTGGATTATAATAAATACACAAACTCTGTTAATATATGAAATAGATTTTTACGGGGATTTGCATTGATTGATCTCATGAATAGTTTCCATCTAAAAAAATCTTCTAAATCTTCTTATCTAAATCTAATTTTAAAAATTTAATTTGAATAATTTAAAATTTAAAAATTTAAATAAATATATTATCTACATCTACTACTATAAACAATTGATTAAAGGATAAAAATAGAAATGAAAATATTTGATCACAAAATCCTTTTAATAAGTAAATAATATAATAGATTATATATATACGTCGCAGAGTGGTTTGAGTACCAGTTTATTAAAATTTATGGGTTGTAGATTATAGCTTTTAGTATAAAATAAACAGTTGTTGTATGTTTGTTTAAATTTATTGAAACTTATTTAAGCTAAAACAACTTTTAAAAGTCATCATCTCTAAGTTGGGTTAGGGGTGTTTTTTAGATTATAACTTATGGACCACTGTTTAAAAAAAATCTGTTGGACATTTAATACCATTTACTTTATTTAACAAAGACAAATCTTTTATATTCTTTAAATATTCATTTCATCTACTAGAAATTTAAAATAATTATATTAGATATTTTTTTTGAAACTTAACTCATGTAAGATTAAAACTTTGGATTGTAATTATTTTAAATAAAATAAAATTTAAATTACAACAAGAACATTTTTTTTAATTAATAGAGATCAAATTTTATGTTTTTGTCTCTAAAGTTCTACTTTTTTAATTAATGTGGAATCCAATGTTTTATTAATTTTTTTATTTTTTATTTAATGTTAATAGACGATGAATAAGTCATTATTATTTTATAAGTAAAACCATATTCTTTTATCAAAGAGAAATTAAATTTAACTTATACACATGAAAGGAGTATTCTTGACTATTACATAACAAATGTTATTTTATAGTTTATTCTAACAAGCATCGATAATTGCTTATTCTCTGCTTTTCAACAGCTACAACAAACATATTAACTGCTTATCAAAAAATTTATAATATATAATCTATAATCTATAAATTTAAGCCAGAACAAACATGACTGAATATATATGCACTTTTATTTTAAGAAAAGCTACACATTGCCCAATTGCAGACCCAATTGCAGTTTATTCCATTTTTTTAAAAAAATTATATACTTAAATTTTGAAGTGCATGTTGTTATATAAATGAAGTATATACTATCATACATGAATATATTTTTTTTTATAATAAAAATAATTAGATCATGTATGACGATATTGTATTATTTTATTAGCGGAACGAACCAGCCCAAGAAGAATACGGGGAAAATAAAGGCCCATTCGAAAGCGAGCCAAAAACCCGCCCATCAATAATTTGAAAGGCGCCACAAAAAAAAGGCACAAAAACAAACATCCACCCCTAAAATTCGCCACGTCATCGATCCGCGTCAAACAAGCCAACCCATCTCAACCATCCAACCCAAATCCAACCGTCAAAAACAAGTCTGCCACGGATCACCCCCTCTAAAAAACCAATAACACCCGCGTCAACCTTTCAAAAAACACACCCCCAAATCCCACCCCTATATAACCCCCCAAATCCTCCTCACAAAGCCATCCAATCCAAGCCTCTCAAAATCCACTCCAAATTATTTTTGAAGAAATCGTCCGTTCATTCTCTTCTTGAACGATGTCTGGCAGGGGCAAGGGAGGCAAGGGTCTCGGCAAGGGAGGCGCGAAGCGCCACCGGAAGGTCCTCCGCGACAACATCCAGGGCATCACCAAGCCCGCCATCCGCCGTCTCGCCAGGCGTGGCGGCGTCAAGCGTATCAGCGGTCTCATCTACGAAGAGACTCGCGGCGTCCTCAAGATCTTCCTCGAGAACGTCATCCGCGACGCCGTCACCTACACTGAGCACGCCCGCCGCAAGACCGTCACCGCCATGGACGTCGTCTACGCCCTCAAGCGACAGGGGAGGACCCTCTACGGATTCGGCGGTTGATCCCGGATCCGTGGCCCGATCTGATGTTCTTCTCGGGTTTCTGTTTGTCTTAGGAGCAGATCTGTGTTTGTAGGGGTTGGGTTTTAGTTTTTTGATGTAAATCTGGATTCGGTGGTGGTAATCGAAATGAAACGCTGTCCTTCTTCTTCTTGACTTCTGCTTGTGTTTTTGGTTCGAATGAATATTGGGGAAATATTGTGATCGGGATAGTTTTCATTTGGACTATTTTGTCCTCAGATCACATCCGGTGAAAATCGTTGGTTTCTCATCATTATCTCCAAATACAATGGGCAATTTCGGTATATAGAAAATTGAGAGTCCTTTAATCGAAATCAATTGCACGATTTTACGTCTCCCGCTATTTCTGTCGAAAGTACCTGATGAAACCCTAACATTTCCAGATGCGATCGATTAAATCGTGGCCATGGATGTGTCTCGCTGTGGTCACGTGCGCAGTCCATCAAGGTCATTTACTTTGGCGTTGCCGCCTTCATCGCCCTCAACTTCTCCGTTCAGATATCCCCGTACTTCTCCGTCTCGGAAATCGTGCGCTCTTGAACTTGATCCAGATGAACAAGAATGTTAGGTAACCAACGAGTCTTTTCTTTCTAGTTTTTAATACTCACATTGGTTGTTAGTTTTTGTGCCTCTTAATTAATTGGGAGCCAATCATATGTTGTCGCATTTTTTTGACATTTTTTGATATATATATGCACATTCTTTTGCCCCACATCAGATGTAAAGGAAGTTTAGTATGGTCTATCTGTAGCATTACAAAGATGTGAAGTTTTATAAAACTACAGTGAATCTTTGAAGTGTACTGTGAGCCTGATTGTGGGATTGATTCATCTCCTTGAGAAATGGTCTATTCTGATTGTCATTATGTCTCAATTTATAAGCAAGATTCTTCCCCTGGATTTATTTTCTTAATGGTGTTTGTGTATCTGTTGTTGATAAGGTAAGAAATTTGCGGTGGATCTTTTTTTTTTGATGGGTAATCAAAATGTTGTATTTCTATAAGATCATTTTCTTTACAAATGCATAAGCCTTTACAAAAAAGAGACAATAGGCTTAAGACATGAGGAATATCTTTTTTTTATATTTTTTGATGGATAATCAAAATGTTGTATTTCTATAAGATCATTTTCTTTACAAATGCACAAGCCTTTATAAAAAAAAAAGAGACAATAGGCTTAGGACATGAGGAGTTTACAAAGAGAACTTTCCAATCTAGAGCCTACATTACTCTGCTACAACAGCATAAATAGATTTAGTAGACTACCGAATATCAGAGTAACCTTGCATAAGCTTATCTGCTTTCATTGCATTACTAATTTCATGCCATAACTGATTAGGCTGCACCTTTGTTTTTCCTTTGATAGATTGATAGGTTGCTAATAAGTCCATAGGTGTATTACTTTCTCTATGAAAGTGAGTGGCCTTCCAATCTTCCATTTGGGCCAGTCCATGATGAGTGTTTCTCAGAGATCTGATAGCTGTTCAGGGTACCTTGCCTTTACCACATAGCCAAGCCAACGCAGTGGTGGAATTTAACTCAATCTAAATTCTTGCTGCTTCAGTTGCTAGCCAAACACCTTGCTCTATCACATTGAGTTCCAGTAAATTGATGGAGGGATCAAGTATTCCCATTACATATTCAACCCTATCGTTGCAAATCAAAGCACTGTAGCCCCCTTTGTCATTAGCAAGTGACCCATCAATGTTCAATTTTAACCACCCTTCTTGAGGTTGTTCCCTGAGAACAGTGAGAGGCATACAAACTTTCGCTTTAGTTTGCAGTCAAATGAAGTGGTAATTTTGTTGACTACAGGAGATGAGGTAACCTAAAAGACCCTTGAGTGAGTGGTTGATTTAATACTATACTTTATTTGCTGCAAGAGAACCAATTTGTACCTCTACTTCTCATTGTTAGAGAATACCTAATTGTTTCGCTCAATTTATAAATTCTAGATGGTTGTTGTGAGGATGAGGTGTGCCACTTACTTTATAAAAGGATCTAAACGATGAGTGGCCAACCAAAGGGGTAAGGATTCAAACCGGCTTGGATTGGGCCTCAAATTGTAAGCTCTCGGAATAGGATGGACCAAATGAATCTTGAGTAGGCATAGCCTAGGAAAAGATGGTCCACCTCCTTTGTGCCTGACAAACACAGAGCAGCTTGTAGAATGAGTCAATCCCCATCTATATAAGCCTGACTAGAGTGGGAAGTTTGTTTTGAAATGCTTGTCAAGCACAGAGGCTATGCTTCGGAGTTTGAATAGGATGCCACAAGCATTTGGACCCTTGACAGTCATCTGTCCTTGTCCTCACTTCCTGCCAGGCGTTGGTGAGTCCCAAGCGATCTGTTCTACTCAGTGGCCAAATTAGGATATCATTGCCATGTCCCCCAACTTCTAGTTGCTCTATTTCAGCCCAAACAGGCCCAAGAACCACTGAACTCCTTTGAGGTTTACACCATTTACCATTTTTAATGAAAGCTGTAATAGAAGAAGCTTGCGGAGGCCCCCAGTCATAATAAACCTGTCCCAAGATTTGCTGCACAGCCCTCTTCCATTTATGCATGGATCAAACAAGAGGTTTATTGTCTTGCCTTCAAAGATCAATTATTGCACCTTTGGAGCTATCCAATCACGCGCTCGGATTATGGCCTGCCATGAAGAGGAACATCCTGAGTGAGAGTTTGCAGCGGATCTTATTTTGGGTTTGCTAATTTATTTAAAAAGCTTACTGACTCAGTTCTTAGTTTGCTGTTGAAAGGTTGTTGGAAATGTTGGAATTCAGTTCTTTCCACTGCCAAGGAGGCTGCATTCTTATGTCCAGTTGCTGAAGGCGATTCATAAATATTCATACCATGAATACTATTTGGTGAGTTAAAACTCACTCATAAGCAGGTTAGAAAATTTCTTGTGACCTAGAGGAGTTTACATGCTTTATTATGCTATGCTGAACATAATATACATTAATCCCTGCATAGGCATGAAATATGGAGTGCGATATGTGCTGGATAGGTGAGATCTAGAGCTGACTGCAGTTACCTTTTTTCTACCATAGAATTAGTTAGTAAACAAGACGAATAATTTTAGATATGCTGTTGGTATTTTGGACATGTACAACATTAGCTATTGATTGGTCGTAATTGTAAGTAAAGTTTGTCAAATTCAGGTTGATATTATTCAGAACAGAGGGAGGGGTGATATTTAATCATATAGATATAGTCATGAGATGTAATAAATTTGGCATAGGAACGATCTCTATCTGGTATTTGTGGGGAGTAGGATTGAGAAGGCCAACCCATGCCTCTATAGAGAGAATATCTTAATTTCGGGAAATAATACTACTTGGTAGAATTCAGTGTTTACTTTATTATAGTGACATAATATAAATATTTTGGCTTTGAAGTCCACTGCTGTTCCATGATGAAATGTACATAACCTATAAATCTTTGCCGAATGGGATTTGAACTTTAGAATTCTAGCTGTATTAACTCAACCATCAGGGGTGCAATAAGTGTTCATGTCAGCTAATGTTTGATTTGAAAATGTTGGAGCAAATAGATTGACTCCCACTGATTTCTCTTGGATAAGAATGGAGGCATCAGTGTGCTAAGTGTTTAAAGGACGCCAGACTTCATGGAGGCATGAGCAGTGTAATTTTCAATCTTGTGATTTTACTTAATGTCCTTCGCATGTGGTAAATCCATTTACCTTGCCCACTTGTAGTGAGATTCTGGTAGATGGAGTATCTGAAAATTGGCAGCCATTCAATGACTACCATTGTTCCTAGTGGGTTATATATATATATATATATAAAACGGTGAACAAAACTTTTAACTACTAAACAGAATTCTGAATCATCTTTTGATTATAGATATAATGTAAAAGAATATATATTCTCTTCTTTTCTTTATAGTCAGAGTTTTCTGCTATGCTGTTATTAAAATAACTAATGTCTTTCTGAAACTGAACATGCATTGGTTCTGTGAGATGCTGCATTTAAGAACGAACAGAACATAAATAGATCGTATGTAAAATACATAGTTTATTTTGCTGCTGTGTGGGTTGAAAGTTTCAAAACCTGGGAGTTCTCCAATATTTTTATTTGTTAAATGTTGGATTGACATCTTTCAACGGCTGCCTATAACAGGTTTTTGAATCATGTGAATCTCCAAATTGGCTGCTGCTTTGCTATCTAGATGTAAAAACCCCAAATATCATTCATCTAATTCTCCTGCAACTTGAAATTCCCTTTATGGAATTGAAGCTATACAACAGTGTCGTTGCATTGTCAGTGAAATCTGTTATGGTGATTGGTCTCCCAGTTTGGTATAAATTGTTTTCACACAAAGAACATCTGGATGTGTTGGTGAAATATTCAAACCAAGCTATTGGAACAGGGATGAGATCATGTTGGTATTTCAATGTAAGCGCACATTACCTCCAAAGCCATTGATTTAGACTTTTTTTTTTGGAGTTTTGTCCTAGTGCCTCGTATGTTGTGATTATTTTTGTTTGTTATACATCCTTTATATAATCCCATATTATTTATGCTACTGATTCACTGACATAGTCCGGATAGCCTTCTGGGCCAAAGTCTTTATTTGGCACCTTACACCAACTCGCTTTTTTGTATACAAGGCATTGGGACAATTCTAATCGAGTATATGATTTATTTATCAAATTAAGTATATATATTCATTAAAAAAACAAAAATGTATATATTTAATTCATTTGAGTATATAATTTAATTTATTGATAATATGTGCTTCATTATATTTTCATGTATCTTAAAAGAAAGTTCATCGGAAATATTAAAGTTACTGTAGAAATGATTTTACATTGTCACTGACACTTTTTTGTTGTATAATACCAACGAAATAAAAAGTATATTTCAAAGATTCAAATTCCACGTCGAATAACTGGGTTTAGTCTCTTTGGGACTCGTTTTCATGGGTCCTCAGCCCATTGTGTTCTGAGCTTTAATGACCCAAGTTGAATGAGTTTAGAATAAATTAGAATTAGTCAAAATAACCTTATTATGGATGTTTAGATGACTGGAATAAATGAAAATTTGTATGTCAGAATTAATTAGCATAAAGTGGTATATGAGTTCTATCAACTTATTGGAATTAAGTTATTTCTATCACCTCCTCTTATAAAAAATTGTCATTGTTTTTTTATTTTTTATAAATCATTCTCCATACTTTATTCACAATTTATCTAAACAAAAACTTTATTATAATTCAAAATACAATCAAACACAAAATCATTTTATCAATATTTATACTAAAATAATCATAAATCTCGTAAACAGGCTAAGAGTTCATTTACCCATGTTAGTCTCAACATGTGTCAGGAGATTAGGTAGCCCTTAGGGCCTTTCCTGGTTTGCTGGATACAAAGCCTACCTAACCAAAAAATAAAAATAAAAATAACAATCAAATTTTCACCTCCACGAATCTTGCTCTCTAATTTTAAGACATTGTCATTTATAGTTCCCAACAAAAATCATTGACTGACAAAATTTATCTTCTCATATTATGTAACAATGAATATATAAAATGGGGTGGGAAATCAAAATGGGAATTGCTTCCCAACAAAAGTCTGGCCAAAACTCCAGTCCTTGGGAGCTACATTATAAGAGGTGAGAGTGACACCATCACTGGTGGTGACCTCGAACGACAGCGGCTGCCCTTTCAAATCTGCATTGATGTGCCAGTTCTGTCCCCAGTTCCGACCCATTGGCAACCACCCGGTCATCGACCCCTTCACCTTCACCGCCACCACGTCCCCCGCCCCTGCGACGTTGCTTATCAGTACCGAGTGGAAGTACCTTGCACCATCTACCCTGTATTGGACGCCCCCCTCCCTCACACACTTGATCCTGTGCAACAATGATTCAGTTCAGAACAGTTTAGGCTTCTGGTAACATATTTGGCAAACCTAAGTCAAATTTATACTTGTTAGTGAATTAACTATAATTTGTGACATATTAACTGGTTAGGTCACTATTTAATGGTGGAGCCCTAATCGAGTACATGATTTCTCTACTCAATGTTGTTAAGATGAGTATATGCTATTGACTAGAAAAAAAAAATGCAAGAAGGCATACATTCAAATCATTTCAAAGTGGCCTGATGAATAACTGTTCCTAGCATTTTCCTTGATGGTAGAGTATATTAAGCCCATGATGGTCCATCTTAAATTCGAAGTAAATTTTTAGGAAAATGGTATGTCCAGCCACGTTTGCAATCCCCTCTCCCCTACGGTCCACTTGTTTTGTTTTTTTAAATATACACTCACACATTGAAGTACGTACTATTATGAAAATTGAAATACATACTTCAATAAATCAGTATATATTTTTATTTATCTGAGTAACTGAAAAAATTTAATCGAGCATACCCTGCACTCGGGGAATATATACTACATTAGTGTATAAGATATGTTGCACTAACCGAGTGTATTAGGACTCAAAATTTTGATGTACAAACTTATGTTGAATTTCCTATTCTTGATCCTGTAGTGGGGTACTTCATGAATGCACCCAATTTGAACTAGGCATGCTCTATTTTACACCTAGATCCATTTCCATCCCTACATGCGTTGATAAATTTCTATCGGCGCATGTGCTCATGTTAACAAGGTATGTGCTTTGAAAGAATCTTTTTACATTTTTTATAAATGTATCTATGCAATTCATTGGATCATATGTTTCATTTTTTATAAACCTAATTAGATGAGGTATGTTCTTTTTAAAAAAATCAAAACACATATACACTGAAATTGAGACTGGAAATAGGACTGAATGTAACATTATCCATTAAAAATATAGGAAAAGAGCACATATAAACAAATTGGTGCTACAGTTTTTCACCAACCCTAAAGGGGACATTCCAAACAATGTGAATGTGGTGGGAGACATCACCCACTAACATGGCCCCTACAGTATACAATGAATGAACACTTCAAATATGCTTGCATGAAAATTTAATTTGGACCTCTGCTTCAACAGAACATAAACTACACGCATCAGTGTCCTTTCATCCTAGGATCCCTAAAAATGGGTCTACATTTTGGGGACCATCTTTCATGACCTACAATGTCCTCTAAATTGACAATTTTACCCCTCCAATCTCCCCCATACCCTATTCAAATCCATGGGCATCGTTGTAAAAAAACCACAAAAACGCGTAATTTAGCGACACAAACCCTAAAACGCTAACGTGTACCTGCGGAACTGCACCGGCATGTTCCCTGCCTTCCACAGCGCGATCTTCTCGAACGCCGCGATCGGCATCACGAAATGCTGATTCGGAGGGTTACAATACCCTCCTCCACCTCCTCCTCCTCCTCCGCCGCCGTCAATGCCAACGGAGAGGCCGTAGTTGGGCGGACAGAAGTTCGTCGCGGTGACGGAGACGGTGGTGCCGGGGATGCACCACCGGACGTCCTCGACGCACCGGATCTGAAAGCATCCGCCGCAGGCGGCCCCCCTCTCGAAGAGGGCCTCGCTCAGCGCCGCCGTCGCCATCCCGTACCCGGACTTCATTAGGTCGCCGTATCCGCACGCGCCGCCGCCGGCGACCTGGGGATCCGACGAGGCGTAGTAGGTCGCCCTCGCCGGGGACCACTCGCTCAGGGCGGGGCTCGTACGGACTGGTCGGTCGGCCTTGGAAGGATGGGATCCGACTAGGAGAGTAGCGAAGGCTAAGAGGGAGAGAGAGTATCTGTTTAAGGACATGTTGGGGATTTCGAGATTTGTGGGGGGGTTTTCAGGGAAGACGAAGAGGGCGCTCTCTCTCTCTCTCTCACTCTTTTTTTACATGCTCCACTGTCGGGAATCTCGGTTTTCGAGGTTTTTTTTTTTGGAAGATGTGGTACTTCGCTTTTGTTTTGGATCGTGTTTGTTATGTGATTGAACGGTGGAGATGTTTTGGTTGGGGTTATATCGGGGAGTGATGGAGGGTGGTGGTTGTTGTATGGGGGGTGATTGTATCATGAGGTGCATGTGAGCGGTAGCTTTATTTATTTTTATTTTTTTCTTCTTTTTCAGGATCCACATGAGTGAGTGAAAGCAAATCTCCACTGTTGATTCGATGAGGTTTTGTCATGGTTGTGACAGGCTGTTTGGAGTGTTTGATTCGTGGGTTCCATGTTGGACGGTTCGCAGTTCTCGTGTTTGTCATATCTGTTTTTTTTTGTATTTTAATTTTTTTGGGTGTAATCTTGTTTGTCATTTCTGATAGGGATGGATTTGAGAGGGATGATAGTTTAAATTATCATCATATTAATCATGGAAAATGACATTGAGTCAGGACTAACAAAACCAATATGAACTGCGGTTCTATATCAATGTCCTAATGAAATAAAGATCTTGGGAGATTTTATATGTTTATATTTATTTTTGGTACAAAGATGTCAGTACAAGAGCGACACTATTTTCCTACACAACACAGATCAACAGTGGGCTTAAGACTTATGCAACACTGAACAATAATAAACTGAAGCCTAACACAACAACAGGGTAGAAGAGCATAGAATCATATCAACATTAATCCTATCAGTCCCTGTGTTGAGGTGTGGAATAAAAGGGAATATGAGTGGTTAATGTGGAATAAAGGGTAAAATGATATTTGTTTAATAGAATAATTTAGTGTATCTATGTTAAAATATGTGAGAATAAGATGATATTAATATTCAAGATCTTCCTCTAGAATTATGTTATTGTACATAATTTATTTCACTAGTATAGGGGTCATATGTCAAATTATCTATCATTATCTCTTATTAATTAATGCAGCTTACATGTCAAATCATGTTTTTTACTTTTATAAATTATTATTCACATCTCATTCATTTTATATTTATAATTTATCCATAATCAATCAAACAATAAATATTTCATTAGTATGTTTTCCAATAAGAATAACTAAAAGTACAATCAAACAGAAAAATGACTTATTCCACTATTATGATTATTTATATTAAAATAATTATCAATTATATAATAACTTATGTCATTATTCAAATAGAAATTTAAAGCTCAGACCTATCATTGGTCTAGAATGAGTTGTGGGTACACAGGCCCATAAAACCAGCTTGGAAGGGTTGTACACATTTGCCCTCGTTTGGATGCTGAATAAACCCAGATAAGCAGTGAAATAAGTCAGAATAAGCTTATTAGGTTGTTTGGTAACACAATATACACAGGGATAAAATATGCTATAATAAATTGGTATAAAGTGATATATGGATTCCAACCAACCTCTAGAATTAAAGTTATCATAGGTTATTCCATCCAAAGAATATGTGGGTCCACTGTCCGATCAACTGTTATCACCTCTTATAAATCACCTATCAAATCAACTGTCATTATTTTTTCACATTTTATAAATTCTTATCCATACTTTATTCACATTTTACCGAAACAATAAAACATTTATTCTTACGTTTACCAATCAGAATAATTCAAAACACAAGCAAACACAAAATCAATTTATCCTTATTTATACTCACTTATGCCGGAATAATTGTATACCAAAAAATAAGTCATATTCTGTATCCAAATGGGATACACTTTGGCCATGTTTGAAAATGGGTATGAGAGTTAGCTTTTCCCTGAAATTAAAGCTAGATTTAAAAATGAGTTCATAGGAAATTAACTCTCCAATATATATTTCAACAAAGTAAAATGATATGTCCAACATTTTCATTCACAGTCCATATCGTTTATTTATTTTTTATTTAAAAAAAAAATCATATTCTTCCTCATTGAAGTAAATATTGTTATATAAAATGAAGTACATGTTGAAATATAATAATGTATTTTTTTCATTTTAAAAAAATGATTTTTTTGTGTCGTACACTATGATAAAATCCAGTACATTATCATAACGTAATATATATTGTATTATCATAGTGTATGGGGACTGTAAAATAGATTGACTGTATCAATCGCGCTTCAAAAAATAATCCAAACGATGTGCGGGCCACAATACAATGGGCCTCGTGGGATTCTATTGGGCCTACACAGGGGGACCGAAGATCCAACTCATGGTGCGGTCTCAATAATTCTCTATTTTGCTTGGCAAATATTAGGACAATTTTTTGCTTCGCAAATGTTAATAACGACGACTTTTAATTTGCTGTCTCAGTGTATTTTTAAATATATACTATATAATGAAATATATTTTTTAACATTTTTTAAATGTGATATATGCTGGATTAGAAAAAAAAAATGCACTGGTTGGGCCTGCAAGAACACACACCCTTTCTAGTCTAATATCATCCGTAATCCTTAACTTACAACTTTTAATAATTGTTTAACATATATAATTCTACAAAAATGATGCATAACTTAAATGAATTGATTGTGTATATATATTACAAAAAAAATCATATAACATAAACTAGTATGTTCTATATTAAATAAAGAAGGAAGAGTGTTCCATATGGGATTGCAAACCGTTGAACCAATCTATACATGTTCAATAGCAACCTGCAAAAATCCACTCTTATTCCCTCCCTACAAGGCTACAACTAAACTTGTGAACTTCAATCCACTCTTTAAATATATTCAACTTGCAACATCTCAGGACATTTTTGTGTATTTGTTTTTGTATGAACAAAAGAAGTGGGAACACCGATCTGGAAAGGGCTTGTTTGTTGTCAGGTGCAAATCTAACATGAATGAGACATTAAGATTCTCAGGCCATGCTTATAAACAAAAAAATATATAAAAAATTGATGATGAGATGTCCTAATCAATTTGCAAAGCTAAAAAAAGTTTGTATGAAGACCTTTCGCCTTTCGGCCATGCAAACATTTGTTAACACCAACACAAAACACCCAAATCATTAAACGATATAATAATAAAAAATACATGTAGAACAACATACACAAGGTATAAATGATTGTATACCAATTTTATAATCGTATATGCTTGCCACTTCCCAAAGTTAGCCGAAATATCCATACCATCACTCAAGTATCGATCCCTCTTCCAACAGCATTCACAAAATCTGATTCCCTCTCTGGTTTTGTTTAGCTCTGTAACCAACTTGAAATCCATGGTATCTGAATATGTATTTTGGTCAGTTTTGATTTGGTTCTATAACATGAAAAAATATACATAATGATGTGGAATTCTAAATATAACAGCATATACAAATTTATATGAAGACATAGAATACTTCTACTGTTACACATAATCTTTATATACAGCTTTACATGTAATTATATTTCGCACCATGTTTTGTTAGATAAACATTATTTTTCTCAAACATTATCCATGAAAATAAAAAAAAAGCTACACTTAGGTTAATATGGGTTGCTTTACAATTTCAAGAGGGTGCTTTTTAATTTTTCTTTTATCTGAAAAAGGCTGAGGTGGTGACACATCAGCAGCCTTGTGAATAATGTTTTTTTAATGGGGGGATTGGAAGGAAGCGTTAATAGAACTCGAGAAAAGAATAAACTCATAAAGGAGAAAAGCACCTGGAGATGGATTGGGGAAAAAGAAAAAGTGGTATAACAAGTTGAATATCTCTGCATTGGTGCTCGAAATCCATAGAAGGATATGGGGCCAGCTCCAAGCGATCCTATCCTGACCGTTCCCACGTGTGAAAAGCGCGTTTCAGTATCCTCCACACTAATAACTGTTCTCTGAGCTTAATTATTGATAAGGTGTTGATGGATCGGTCTAATTTATTTTTCATCTCAATGTATACGTTTTCCTAGGATCAATAACTAGACTATAAATGAAACTAGTCTTATTTATGTGAACATTAGTTGCCACGTGTTGTTATTTTTTAATGCAATAATCTTTTTAAGTTGATGCGGTTCTTGACGAACCTTGTTATTATGGTGAGATATGATTCAGAACGACCTGTGTGTGGTACTTAATTGTGTGAATCAGAATTTGAAATATGCACCTCATGCACTAATTAACCTAGAATAACCATGCTTCAGATGTTGATAGTGGATGTCCAGATCGATATTCTATTTTGTTGTTACCAAACATTTTAATCTGATTCATGCATTGTAAAATAAAATTATATGAGATTGTCCCTCAAGAAGAAAACGCCTCCATAATTTGTGTGCAAGGAATCACATATAATACATGCATTAGTGTATAAAAAGTGTCCATGTATGTGAAAAAAAATAATAATTCATTCATAGTGAATTTTTCCACATCCCTTTTAAAATTATGTTATTTTTTATTCAATTTATTCTACTGCTATAAGGCACCTATAATCACTTTTATAAATCAGATCACTTACATATCAAATCAATTTTTCATATAAAAAAATATTCACTTATTATCTATAACTTATCCACATGACCAATAAAAAAATAAAAACTTCATTATATTAGTTTTTTTTATTGAAGATAATGAACTAAATACACAATGTTGAAAATAATTAATAATCTAGTTAAACAACATGAAGTTAATTCTACAAAACAAGGAAGAAAATAACACGTATTGAATTGAAGAATCTGTTATGATGAAGAGGTTCATCATATGGTGTCAACCAAAAGCAATTCATTAGAATACAATGAGCTCATCTTATAAATCTTCAATACTTTTTGTTTTTAACCGATACGGGACTATAACTTTTTCTATCCCAATCACCAACCACTTTCATCATGTTATTGGGATTTGGGAAAACTTTGGATTCAATTTTTTCATTCATCCAAAATGGATTTTGAGAATGTAAATATACTACGTTTATGTACTCAATGAGATGAACTTAATCCAATGTGTTTCTACTAAAATTAATTAGTGGAACCCATACTCATTTTAACCCAAAACCCTTGTTTTTCTAACATACACAACTAAAGAAACATAAAATGACATATACATTTGACATAATTATTATCTCAAAATAATTAAATCATTACCCAAACTTTGATCTTAAATATTTCATTAGTTAAAATATAAAGTTTGCATAGAAGATCTTCAGCGGCCATAAAAGATATGCCATAACAGTAGACGGATCAAGTCGGCGATCTCCTTCCCCGAAGGAAGATCGTGTGAAAAGGACCCATCTTTTGGTCATCGCGGTATGACTAAAGACCGCGACTTCAAAAATCGTTCGATCCACCAATCATTTATGTCCACGTGTCAATCTCTTTCATCAATAAAAACAAAAAGAACAAGCTTTAGATATTTCGGATAAAAAAAAATAAAAATAAAGTGTGGGGCTTCATGGGAACGATAAGAAGAATCTATTGAAAGCCAATTACCCCACCCACAAATAATAATAATAATAATAATAATGAACAACATAACGATATAAAGCTGAAGACAGGGTCTCATAATAACTCCCTTTCTCTCCCTCTCCTTTCACTTCCATCTTCCATAATTTAAGAAGGCCTCTCTCTCTCTCTCTTGTTTGTTCTTTGGTTGTTAATTCTGATTACTGTGTTACATTTGTTATTGTTACAGGAGCCTCTGTTCATTAGTTGAAAGAGCCAACTTTGTTTTTGAGGCTGGTTTCTTGAATTTTATTAGAAGCCTGCCTCTCATTCATCTTTTGTTTTTTTGGGGGTCATATTAGTTTTTTCCTGTGAAAGAAATGTCACCAATGACTCTGCCTCCCGGTTTCCGGTTCCATCCGACAGATGAAGAGCTCGTCGCTTACTATCTAAAGAGGAAGATCAATGGAAAGAAGATCGAGCTTGAGATCATCCCCGAAGTCGATCTCTACAAATGCGAGCCTTGGGACTTACCTGGTATGTTATTGAATTCTAGTTCTATTGATTGTTTTTAATTAAGTGTCATAAGATTTTTTATTTAATTAATTATAGATTTGATTGTTGGGAAAAAAATTGTACATGATTGTCCATGAGGAAAAGTTATTTAAATTTAGAGAATTTCTATTAGTTAAAAAAATTAATGGTGTTTTCATTGCTTTGAAGACAAACACTTGTCAATTTTTTTTGGAAGTTAAAGATAAAGTCGTCATGCAAGTTTTGTCATGTTGCATATTGGGTTTAAAGATTTTCCCCCCATATCCTCCTGTCTACTTAGCTTTCAAGTCCTTTTTTTTTTTTTTTAATTTTTTCCTTCCCTTAAGAATCTACCGACGCTTTCATCTGGAAAGAATGTCTCAGTCAAACTACCAGTCACAACTGATGAATCTGAAAGAGATCTTTAGTTCATGAAATCAAGGAAAGCAAAACCAAGTAGAGTTTAATATATAATGTGGTCCTTGATGCTGTTAGACATACCTAGATTTCTTTTTGTTTGTTTATTTTCAATCAAAAGATGGTAAACCTATATGCCTTAAATCATAAATACTCCCTCTAAATATCTAAAGTAAAGTTTTTTGCGTTTTCATTTTGTTCATTTAACTTTGTTGCATGTCTTGCAGAGAAATCATTTCTACCAAGCAAAGATCTTGAATGGTACTTTTTCAGTCCAAGGGATCGAAAATATCCCAACGGATCAAGAACTAACCGAGCAACTCAGTCTGGTTATTGGAAGGCGACTGGAAAGGATCGCAAGGTGAACTCCCAAGCACGTGCGATGGGTACGAAGAAAACCTTAGTTTATTACAAAGGACGAGCTCCACATGGTACTCGAACTGGTTGGGTCATGCACGAATATCGTCTAGACGAAAAGGAATGCGAAAATGCATCATCTGGTTTACATGTAAGAAAATTATATACTCCCTACATTCAATATTAGTATTCCCAATTAACAATAGTTATTGATTATGTTTTGGGATCATGAATTAATGATCAAGCTTTACATAGAATAAATTCAATCCACAATTAGAATAACCTATTCCTTTTTTTTATGACTAATAATAGGATGCTTATGCGCTGTGTCGAGTGTTCAAGAAGTGTATCACTGGTCCTAAGATTGTAGAGAATGCTCATGGAAATCAGTGGGAATCGAACACTGTTGAATCACCAACCGTCGAATTCTCATCGAATGGAAGAGATGATCAGGACTTTGAGAGCTATGGATACCCTCTTCAACATGAGGCGTGCCCATCGGACCTCGTCCAAGGATCCCACATGGATTCGTGGATGCATTTTCTCTCAGAAGAAGCACTTTGTCTCACAGACCCTCCATTTCATAACCCTGGAAGTTTCAACTATCTCCCATCCAAGGTGAGGTTTCCTTGTTTGTTTTTTTGAAAAAGTAATGTTAGTTACAATTCACACACATCTTGATTTTTTTAAAAATAGTAAAACTTCATGATTTGCTACAAAGTGCCATTGAATGAAAAACATAAAAATTTGTTGATGAGACATAGCTTGAAATATATAGCTTGTTGCATATCTATGGATTGTTCGTGGGATTATTCCAGCAGTCACTGCGTATAATAACATTTTTTTTGTTCATGCATGCTTTTTAGCTCGTGATTAGAATCAAATTTATGCACTAAGAACTGAAGCAACATAAAAAAACTGAGAAATCTAAAATATGAAATAAATAACGATTTAATTCCACACATTTGGTGTCTTTTTTTTCATTATTTAAGTGGATTAACGGAAGATACTTAAAAAATTGATTAATTAATTAGTAGATGATGCCATGGGATCTTCAAAAAAAAAAAAGTTTTTTCTTAATGAAATATGTCGGTTGGGATATTGTAATTCTTTTGACCGAAACCACTTAATATCTATTTAAAGGTTTCTAGGAGAAGAAGATGCTTTGGTGAATTTTCTTTTTAAAGAAAAAACATGTCAAAATAAAGTCATCCTTGTTAAAAGAAAATAGATTAATTACATCTCACATTCTTAGGACGCGCCATGCATTTTCTCCCAATAGTACGAGAAACCTTACCTCTCTAAGATTACATGATCATAATTAATGCCCATTGCATAACACAAGATTACAAAAATGACATTACACCTATACATATGTTGCATGAATACTAAACATCAATTTTGTAGGTGGATGTAGCGATAGAATGTGCAAGGCTGCAACATCGACTGCCGCCATTGGAAGTCGATGATTTCCCACAAATGGATCTCTTGCAATCTAAAGTCCCAAACTTGGGATTCTATGGAGATAACCCCAATGGGCCATGCACAGTAGACCTTATACATGAAATCCTTTCAGTTCCTTCCTCGTCGACTCAGGAACTGATCAACCAACCTAGTTATGATCAAGGCATTTGGGCTGGCCAATTGGGGAGTATGCAACACCAGTTACACCATAATATGAATGATGTGGGTTCTTCAAGATCTATGGCTAAGTCATTTGGAGGATACAATGACATGAGGTTGATAGACATTGGTGAGTTTGAAGAAGAGTTCAGGGAGGAAAAGAAGGTCGCAGAGAACCTGCGAGGGGTGACAGTGTTAGACAGAGATCTTAGAGAGGTAAGTAAATAACTGAGATTCTTCTACTTAGTCAAAATGGTGTTCAAAAGGCTCAATATATACATTGTTATACTCCAGTCTTTTTTACCATCACAAATGCAGTCTCATATACCTATTAGCCTCCTTTATTTACTGTGATAGTAGATAGTGTATACATCTTTTAAATTTGCAGAAAAAGTATCAAATGAAGCAATTCTTGATCATTTGCATTTGCAGATCATTCTTGAAGGGCATGAATAACTGAGATTCTTCTACTTAGTCAAAATAAATAACTGAGTAAGTAAATAACTGAGATTCTTCTACTTAGTCAAAATGGTAGAAGAATAAATATCAAAATGGTATAACAAAATAAACTGAGATTCTTCTAAAAGTATCAAAATAAATATCTCAGTAAGTAAATAACTGAGATTCTTCTACTTAGTCAAAATGGTGTTCAAAAGGCTCAATATATACATTGTTATACTCCAGTCTTTTTTACCATCACAAATGCAGTCTCATATACCTATTAGCCTCCTTTATTTACTGTGATAGTAGATAGTGTATACATCTTTTAAATTTGCAGAAAAAGTATCAAATGAAGCAATTCTTGATCATTTGCATTTGCAGATCATTCTTGAAGGGCATGAATTTTTGGCGCCCACAGAAAGTGCTTCAAACTCTCGAAATGATGATGTGAATGTTAATCAAGGTAAGTTTCAATTATAGATTTCTTGGTGTCATAACTGAAGATCATCCGATTCACATAAAGTTAGGTTGCAGGAGGCATCCATCAATTCTACAACACAAATGATATGGATGAGATCAACAACATACCCATATATAATTCTCAACCTCAATCGGGTCATGTTGGATTTGGCGATAGCGATGAGACTGTAGAGCTCGCACAAACATTGGAAGGTTATGAGAAGATCGACTTCAACCACGCCTTCTTCGTCGCTAATCAACACAAAGTGAAGACATTCATACATCATGTAGAACCATCAAGAATGATCAGTGTCCATCTAAATCTTATGATCCCAAAATCAGAAACCCTTGCCAGAAGTAGAGGGAAGGGGAACTTTATGAAGAAATTGAAGGGATTCATTGGAGATAAGGTGAGGAAGGCCAAGTCTTCTATGAAGATGTGGAGAGCTAGTGAAAGATTCAACGCAGTGGTTAACCTAATTGCAGTCCTACTGACCACAGGTATATATTTTGGTGAGGCCTCAAAGACCAGGGAGAAAAGTAAAGATAATGTTGATTTTGTTAGGGTTGAGGAGTTTGATCAGCTGAACAAGAATGATTTTCATGAGTTTCCTAACTCTAAGGGAAGACATGTTTCAGGAATGTTTTGGATGATGAAATGGTCTCTCCTGACTGTGGCATTGGCTCTCTGTGCTTCAGGACTTCATCAACAATTCCTCCTCACTTTGAGGTCATGATCATTTTAATGGGTATATTTTCCTTCACTTCTATGCAATGCAAGTGTACAGGAATGGCATTGATCTTACTTGTATTTATTTATACAGTGTAATAATTGTAACACTTGAAAATGGTAATTGTTTGTAAGGTTTTACTTGTGTGTTTAGAATGTCATGTACTCTGTGTAATCCTTAGCTTAATTAATGGAATTATGATATTATATATGTATGATATATTTGCATGCAACTGTTAATATATTGATATGTTTGTATGAATGGTAGGTAAATGCTGTTTATTTTATTTTTCTAGGTAAAAGCTTCACCTATCAGTGTTTGTATGTTTTACTTGGAGCTTGATCACAAGATGTCAGATGCATTATATGGAAAATGTAATAAACATTAATTGCATCCTTTCCTAAACATTTTTATTCTCTTCAACATGATACTCTTAAATTTATGTATATATATATCTTAAATTATAATCACTAAATAATTTTGTCCATGTAATCGATGGGATGTAATGCTTCGATATTCCATAATCTATATGTCCAAAGGTTTGGTGCATTCAGTTTATTAAGAAACTAGCAAAGGAAAATTGAAGGCACACTCATGTAGTTTTCTTTAGCAACAACAATTGAAAAACGTGCACCAACTAATTTGAATGTTTAAAAAATAATATACTAGCTGTCAAGTATGAAATTGTTTTAAAAATTCTTAATATGTGAAAAAAACAAAAATATAACATTAAAATTAAAATAAAGGTAAAAAAATTATAATAGCAAGATACAATATTTTAAATTGGTAATTATAAATAAGTTAACAAAATAACTAATATTGTCAAATTAAAATATGCACATGTCACACCTTAAATGAACTTCCATAAAAAAAAGTATTGTTAAACTAAAATAAAATCATTATAAAAGAAATATATAAATGACCCATGACCATTTCTCATAGAATTTTCAATATCATATTCATTATATTTCAGTACTAATTCAATAATAAATAAAATTACAATCATATTCAGTTTTGGAAAAAAAAACAAAATCTATAAGAATAAAATATTTTAATCATTAAAATTGTTAATAAGAAATTAGGTTATTCTGCATTGTTAATAAAATGGATTGAATAAATTTATTTTTCTCATGAGTTATTCCAGTTGGACCGACAATCTTGATCAGGAGGATCGGCCTATCAATTTAGTCTGATTGGGGTGATTGACTGAAAAGTGAATAACATTAGCCGAGTCAAAATATAGATCTGAACGGATAAAAGATTAGATTTTGAGCCCCACCAACAACAGTTACCATAAAAAAAACATTTTCTCATTAATTTTTCAGCAAAAAGTACCTTTGATATATATATAGATACAATATTTGATTTTTCACAAGCCCCACCATGCACCAAGGGTTTTTATTTTTTACACTAAGAAAATTAAAAAAACCAACAAGAAAGAAAAGCTAAATTGCATACACAAAGATTCCACAAATAAATCCAATTGGCCTTCAAAACAAATGACCAGACTCAATCCCCCCACTCTTCACAACACAATCTTCAACCAAAACCCGGCCCACAAACTTGCTAAGCATTTATTATTATTATTATTACAATAAAATAAAAGACATACCCAAAATAATTCTTTCCTTGATCACCACCCAATTCATGATAGATGAAAAAAACCATAATCAAATTATTGATCAACCCTAATCACAATGCGCCCTCACCACCCTCACCGACGGAGATGGTGGAACACCATGCATCCTCAGTGATGAATTGCATCCATGATTCATCCTTGTCATCTTCTTCGATGACCGGAGACGATCCAACCGGGACGTCCGGCGACATTGTTTCGTATTCATTGATGTTTCCTTGTGATCTATCAAGAAATGTCAAGCTACATTGCCCCCGGTCTTCGACTTCCGAGCAGACGACATTCTTCTTGAAAACGCGACACAATGCATAGGAGTCCTGAAAATTGAGATTAATTAGTGATCAGGACATGATTGGGCACTTAAAAAAGTGATTAGTGTGCTTTCAAATGATGAGAGGAAGGTATATTATATTTGGTTGGGAGGAATAAAGTGAAGAGTTGTGCCGACACTATTAAACACCAAGTGAAAGTTGATTTCAAACTTTGACAGGCTAGGAAGTAAGTGATGGTAGAAAAGTTTGTTAAAGTATTGAATAATATTAAGATCCAGTGTTTGGAATATAATATTTAGGTGTGAGGGATGGTATTATTGTCCTATATGTGAGTGATTCATTGAATAACAAAAGTGAAGTACTTTAGCATTGATCGAAGAAGGGAACAAGAAAGGAATGTAATACGTTTTTTTTTTTTTTAAATGGATGGATCAAAAGCAACGTGAGATGGATAAAAACCCTAACTTTACATGCACGGCATGCATAAACCACGTTCCCCATCAACCTTCCTCTCTCTGTGGTTTCTTTACAACACTGAAAATCTAGTTGCCTCCATTAGCTAGCTTGTTTAACATCCTATCTTCTTTGTTTTTCTCTCTCTTTTTTCCCCTTTCATTTCCTTTCAATGAGCTTTTCAGTAACTACACTGAGTGACACCCCACATAAGAGATAAAAAGAGAGAAAGAGAAAGAGTTTTGAAATATAACAGTGATGTGATTGCTGTAAAGTGAGTGAAACTGCTATATCTCTTGAATATGGTAAAATTAATGGGAAGAAGAAGAATGAAACATATGCATGTAGATTTTGAGCAGTAAGTTTCATAAACTTAAAATTGCTTTGGAAGAAAGGAAAGGTTTTTGAAGTATCACTTAACCGAAAAAATGTTCTTAAATTAAGTGTAATTAAAGTAGCTAATTATAAATTTCAATTCAGTACAATCACAATATTCGTGTATAACAAATATCGATCGGTAATTGATGCATTTATTGTTGCAAGTGTATATTCATAAATCATACGAAATAAATATGATATAACTAAACTATTTTTTAGATGTACTTTGAATATCTATACGAGAAATACACCAAAAAATAAAACTTCGAAGTCAAGTATAAAAATGATGACAACAATTAAAGACGTTTTTTAGATCACGAAAAGTTTGATAAATCAAAATTTTTCTCTAACATTTGAAAATTGCATAGTACTCTATAATGGAAAATTTTCATATGAGTATGTTCTTTTAAGATTTCTACCAATACATATTTGGATGAACGACATGTGTCCATCAAAGAGTAAAAAATATTTCATTAATTAAAAAATCATTGATAAAAATTTTATTAATGTATTTTGATGGATACGTGTCGTCCATTCAAAGATATACCGATGAAAATCTCATTAGTACATATTGATATAAAAAAATTTCCTATGTAACTATGCTCGAAATAAATTGGTAACCAAATTAAAAGAAATGTGGATGATTGTAATGTAAAAGAATGCAAAACATTCTGACTTAACCCATTAGTAACATTAAGGAAGTATTATTAAACTATGTTTCAGATATGTTCTGATTATATATATGAGAAATACACCAGTAAAACTTCTAAATTAGGTATGCAAATGATGAATACAGTTAAAAGACTTTTTTTAGATCACAAAAAGTTTGATAAATCACAACTTTTCTCAACATTTGAAAAATTGCAAGAGTACTCTATAACTATATATGTTCGAAATAAAATAGTAACAAAACAATTGTAGGTGATTATTAAAAAAGAATGTATAACAAAGTTTTAACCTAACCCATTAGTACCATCAAGGATGTATTATACATATATAAAAATGACAAAGTATTAATTACCTGAATTCCCATGGTATCCTCGCACTCCTTATCATCCAGCCTATACTCATGCATCACCCAATCAGTCCTTATCCCCTGCGGAGCTCGCCCTCTGTAGTAAACCAATGTCTTCTTCATACCAATGGCGCGGTTTTGGGAACTCACCTTCCTGTCCTTCCCTGTGGACTTCCAATACCCGGCTCTCGTTGCCCTGTTCGTCCGAAACCCGTTAGGGTATTTTCTATCGCGAGGTCCGAAGAAGTACCATTCGGGGTCTCTACTCGGCAAGAATGACTTCTCTGATATACAAAATCAAAGAAAACTGGGCGAGTTTATAATCCAAAATTGAATACAAATACAATTCAAAGAAACTAAATCAATCCACTTTTTGTCGACTTTTATTGGTGACCGACAAAAACTGATAAAATTGATAGGGATGGATAAATGACCCGCTAGTTCCCAAGGCTCGCATTTGTAGAGATCGACTTCAGGGATGATGTCAAGATCGATGTTGAGGCCGTGGATCTTCCTCTTGAGGTAGTAGTTTACGAGCTCTTCGTCGGTCGGGTGGAACCTGAATCCCGGTGGAAGTCCCACCGGCGCCATCTCTCTCTCTCTCTCTAGACCTCTCTAGATATCAATCTGTCTTTCTCTCTCTTTAGGACCTTCTATGAGACATGGAGTACTCTTCTTTTTGTTCACAACCACTATCATATGCACAAAAAGGATTCAAAGCATCACATCTTTGTCTTTGTCTTATTTTTATTTTTCTTTTTCTTTTGTTAGATTCTCATACAACCCTAACGTTTCTGTAAGCCCCACCGACCCGGATGGGTTACGTTGTCTGTCGATCAAAATAGACGGCTGTGATTGAGATTATATGTGTGTTGTTGAAATGAAGGGCAGGAGTCTGACAGTTTTTACCGGTGGCGATTTTTTAAAGGCGTGGATCGGCGAGTATTTACCTGTCCAAAGGGTCGGAGTCGTGAGAGAGAAGGCGGGAGGCCGATCTTGCTTTAAAAATATCAACGTCCCCACTTTTTTCCTTTCTCCAATTTTTACCCCCATCTTTTCACCTTGGTGTTTGATTTTCCAGATGGGGTTGTAACTCAGAAACTATGAGTCCACTCCAGGTTTTATTTACCTGCATCTTATAAGATATATAAGTCCGAATAATAGTGTTTCATGTACTCTTAATTTCAATTTTATTTTGATCCTCATGAATTTTAAATCACACAACACTATTTATGCATGTATGGGTTTTTTTTTTCATAAATGCTAGTTAAGCCACGTGTATTTTACAATATGTGATTTTTTGTCACCTCGGTGACATTCTTCCATTTGCCTCGGATCTACAAAAGATTTATGGGTATTAATGTATCCAGGGTTCTCTTATGATTCTCAATATATAATTAAATATGGGTTTTTTTTCTGGTATTTTAATCAAATATATGGTTGATTAGTCTTATTGAGTCATTGACTAGTTGAAAGATCTTGAGTACACCTCACAAAAGCACCGTAGATCGGATGGACTGTATTGGTTGGTGCATTTATCCACTCTCGACACAATGGAACACTCTTTTCTTTTCTTTTTTTTTCCAATCACCATGTGATTAAGTTTTGAGACATCATTCACAGCTGCCAAGCTCGCTATAGAGATCGAGTGAAAGTAACATGTCAGATATCGGATACGGATGGACTTATCCGATTCGTATCAATCTGATTAACAAGCTTATTTATACCACCAACATAACGTGTTGGTTGATCTTGACCAGATTGGTTGATCTATCAACCAGGGGCGGAGCCACGACAAAATTTTAGGGTGGGCTAAACTATGTTTTTAATAAAACTTTTATTATCATGTTTGACAAGCCCATGAGTTTTTTTACAAAAAAAAAAAAAAAAATTATTTAAATGAGCAATCATTTTTCCAACTCTAATTCCAGTTTATACGCTTCTTTAGTATCATATACCCACATTAATCAAACATATACCACTTTTTTATTTATAAATAGATCTATACAATTCATTGTAATATATATTTAAATTTTTTTAAAAACCATATACCTCGTTAGTTGATATATATTATTTTTAAAAAAATCAAAACATGTACGAATTTAAATTAAGACTACAAAAGAGATTGTATGTAACATTTTCACAAGAATACATTATTGATACAAGATATTAAATTTTGAATTTTTATTTTAAAATAATTTCAATTAAGATATTTAACATAAAAACGTAAAAATTATACATTATAAAATATAAATTTATTACTGTATTTCATTTATATATATATATTTTTAAGAAAGGGCACCATATGGACAAACAACATGGTCCAAAATTTTCAAATGACATATACTAAATGAAAATGATACTAAACGAAGGGGATACTTATGTAATTTCAATGAAAGGCATAAAAAATTTCCCCAAATTTCCATCAATGACGATCAAAATGGGTAACCTGTGGGAGATTCTGAAGGAATTTATCATCTCCTACAACGGCCTCTCCCCAACTACCTTCTTTCTTCTCCATCCTCGCCCTGGCCGTCGCTTTCTACTACACCCTCTCTGCCTTCTTCTCCCCGCCTTCGCCGCCTCCGCAGAGGAGTGGGGAGGATTTCGTGGAGCCGCGGCCTCTCCTGCCGTCAGTGCAGCTCGGGGGAATCACGGAGGAGGAGTTGAAGATCTACGATGGCACCTACCCGAAGAAACCACTCCTCAGTAGTCTTCATGGTGATCAAGGGCCAGATCTATGATGTATCACAAAAAAATTTGTAAAAACTGGGCCGGGCTACAGCCCGACTCAGCCAACCTCTGCGTCCGCCCCTGGATCAACCAACCTTCATTAGGATCTCCAATATAACTCACAGTAGCTCGACAAGAAAAAAATCTATATGGTATAACTAATTAACAATACTCAAAAATCTAATTTTCAATTAGTAATTTTAACGATCAAAATTCTTTTATTCTTCTAAGTTTTGTTTTATCTAAATTGTATCTAAATGTGGTATTTTAGTTTGCGTTCAATTATAATTGAAATAAGTAACATATTGGAAATTCCATGAGATATGGTCATTGTTTGTTGTATATATTTTTTATATTGATTTAATTTTAAATTGATTATATATTTTTGTATTGAAATAAATTTCAAGTGGTCACGTGCATATATTTCAATTTGATAATTTTATAATAATGAACTAGTAAATTAATTTAGTATTAACATATAATATTATATTATTGTAACTTCTTTTTCACTTATTCTATATTTTTCATTTATTATTTGATGTTTTATATTATTGATACTTATTAAAATATTTTCTACTGGATCCTTGATTGGATCTGACTCGGACCGGTCACTTTGTTTGCGAGTTCTCAAACATTGGGCGTCACTGATGCAACGTTACCAATTATATTGTAAGTTATAACCAGTTAACATTAGTCACGATCAAGATATAATATATCATGTTAAGTTTTTTTTTTTTTTTGGGTAATGATAATATACAAAATTAAAATAATATATCACGTTATATATACATAAATGATATATTAAAAATTAATAATGATTAAATAAATCATTTATAAAATTTATTATAAAATTACAAATAGATACCTATAATTGAAAATTGAGTTTATATATATATATATATATATATATATATATATATATATATATATATATATATATATATATATATATATATATATATACGCGGATGATAATATGCGGTCGTGCGGTCGCAATCGTGGGCCGTCTGATCGCGGGTCCATCGCATCCAACGGTCGACGTGATTCGCGCCCGACCGTCCGATGCGATGGACCCGTGATCGCGGACGCACCGACCGCACGACCGCACGTAATCACTTCCCACTATATATATATATATATATATATATATATATATAGAGTCGCGATTACGTGCAGTGTGCGGTGTGCAACGTGTGCCGTCTGATCGCGGGTCCATCGCATCCAACGGTCGACGTGAATTGCACCCGACCGTCCGATGTGATGGACCCGTGATCGACGGCTCGTGATCGCGCACCGCACCGACCGCACACCGCACCTAATCGTAATATATATATATATAGAGAATTGATTGAATGCGGCGGTGAGGCAAATGCGGATTAGATCTGAGCCGTCTAATATGGGTCCACGCTATCTGACGGTGGAGATGAAATCCACTAAAAAAAATCAAACCGGATGCACCCGGTGACTTAAGGAAATCGAAAAAAAAAGAGATCCCTCTGTCTCTCTCTCCTCTCGTCTCATCCCTCTCCGTCTCTCTCCCCTCTCTGTAAATTTCATATGAAAAACTCTGTCGTGGCCTCCCTCGTCTCCATCGACCACCCCCTGTGGCCTCCCTCGTCTCCATCGACCCTTCCCCGTGAGCCCACCTCCTCCCCTGTAAGTTTTTTTTTTCATTTTTTGTTTGATCCACTTGGATTTTTGTCTGATTTGCTCTCAGATCTAGTTTTTTTGTTTTACAACAGGTGTTTATCTGTTTTTTTTTTCAGGCCAAGGTTTAGAGTTACAAGATTTGTTTCAAATCTAGGGTTTTTATTGGGGGTTTTTTCTCACATTTGTTTTTTTCCCACATTTTTTACAAAATCTAGGGCTTTTATTGGGTTTTTTTCCCCCACATTTTTTATTGGGTTTTGATCTTTTTTTTATTGGGTTTCAAATCTAGGGTTTTGATTGGGTTTTTTTTTCCACATTTGTTAAAAAATCCATTTTTTCTCAGATTTGTTTCAAAACCATATATGATAGAATTGATGTTAGATCATATGTCATATTTTGATCAATTTTGATGATTCAATTGATGTGTATGTTTTTATTTTTTCAGATATGTTTCAAATCTAAGGTTTTGTCATCTTTCTTTTAGGTATAGGGTTTCCATATTTTGTTGCTTAGTTGCTTCCCTGATGATGATTTGATAAAAGTTGTTCGAAAATTCATTTATGTTTATGTTAATATTCAAAGCAATTTAATGATGTTTTTCATTTTTATATTCTTTCTGGATAAAGGTCCCATTTCATCCACCATGTAGTTGAATCATTGTCTAATTCTTGATCTTATGAAACAGAGTTATCAATTATTGGTTGTGAAGCATGATTTGTAGTGTGTGGGTTCATCTTGGTCATGAGATCATGGATCTGAAATCCTGGACTTCAAAGAATTCTGAAAGTTAACATATGCAGATATAAAACATTTTCTTATAACAATGGGAGCCAAAAGTTGAACGTAGCCTTTGGAGCTCTGGGTTTAGACCCATATCTTAGTCATTGACATGAATTGTTTATATTGCACATAGCTCACATTGCATTACTAGTTTCATGAATTTTTCTTATAACAATAGAGTTACAAGATTTGTTTCAAATCTAGGGTTTTTTTCCCACATTTGTTTTATTCCCACATTTTTTTACAAAATCTAGGGTTTTTATTGGTTTTTTCCCCCCACATTTTTATTGGGTTTTGATCTGTTTTTTTTTTTGTTGAACAAAGGTAGAAGATTTTGTAGAGGCCTGTTTGTGCCATATAAACACTCTTGGTGAATGGTGTTTCATGTCTACTATTCAGAATATATTCCCGGATCCTTCTCGACCTTCCTCTTCCCATTCACTAAAAGCTTCTTGGCTTCCTTCGCTTTCTTCTTATGGTGCTCCTTCACCTCTTTTATTATCTTGTACTTCTTCAGGGACACTCTTACTTTTACTCTCCATTTTTAGAAGCAATATTGCATTTCAGTGGAGTCGCATGCAAACTATGTTTATATATGAATTCAGAAAAATTCATGAAACTAGTAATGCAATGTAAGCTATGTGTAATATAAACAATTCATGATGAATGCCCAATTCAAACTATGTTTACCCTTGGCTAGATGGTTTTTTTTTTTAAATTTTTTTTTTTGACATATTGGAATCTTGAACCAGGTGGTGGTTTCCTCAGCAAGCTAATTTTAAATATTGTTCGAGACGATTAACACAATCGGACCCAAGTTGTGATGAAGAAAAATTGAGGACACAAGAAGCTGGATATATTCTGTGAAACATGGGAGTGTATAGTTGTAATGGTTGTGTTCATGAGGTTGAAATACTGTTTTGTTATGTTTCAGATTTTATTGTTAATTGTTATTGTTAGATGTGTATATTCAGTCCAATGCGGTTCATTTTTTGTTGTTAATTGTTAATTGAATGTTTGTAGAATTCATAAGAAGAGTTCTTCTATTATGAGATTTGTGTGGATCAAAATCGAGTCTTTTTTATGATTTCAATGTTTTAGGGAGTTTATCTGCAATGGGTTTGGGTGATTAAAGTGTTTTTGGGTTTGGGTGATTTCAATAGTAGACAAGAAACATCTTCATAACATACACAAGGTTTATTAAATAGGGAACGCATAGACAGAACAATCAATCAATATCCAAAACTACAACTCTCCAAAACATCAAAAGCAAAAACAACCTAGTTTCTCTTGCAACTCTCAACACCTCTTCCTAATTTCAAAACCACCAACAAAACTCCAAACATGTCCACAAATTCACATACAGGCCTCTACAAATCATCAAAATCATCTAACACAATGAGACAAATTCAGCTCACATACATGCCTTTATAAAATACAAGAATGTTCTCAAACGGGAGGCACAAACAGGCCTCTACAAAATCAATCATCAGCAGCATAAAGAGTTTTTATATGGCACAAACAGGCCTCTACAAAATCCATTACAACCATCAAGTTCTACCTTTGTTAAACAAAAAAAAAAAAGATTTTTCATCAACCATTACATCCATCAAGTTGAACTTTTGGTCCTCTCCACATGTGGACAATTTCCAGAATCTGAAATAGAGTGAACAATCAGTGTGAAGTAAAAAAAATTTGTTAATTAAAGTAAAACAGAAATGGAGTTGCACCATTATACCAATATCAAAATTATATGGGATCATCTTTATTGTTTTGTGATGACTTGAAATAAACCATTACAATCATAGATTAGAAAAAAAAACACTTCATACTATATATTTGTCATACATATGAATCAAATGACATCCCTATTAACATAAACATAAATGAACTTTCGAACAACTTTTATCAAATCATCATCAGGGAAGCATAAGCAACTAAGCAAACCTGTTAAGACTGCCAAAAGTATGATTCCCTTTCTATCAGTTGCACCAAGTCGTGTGAAAATAACATCCACGGGGGACAGACCACACATTTTGCAGGGGACAAAACAACCAAGCTGAAACAAGCATAAAAGAAACACAAAAGAAGGTTGTCAATTCATAGATTCAAAACATCACAATTATTGGTATAAGATACCATCTAATTGTCTGACTAGTGACTACCAAGTAGTGAAATCAAACCTGTGCAAGAATAATAGCTAGACATGTTGCACGCAACAAAGTTGATTTTCCACCCATATTTGGTCCGGTCAATAGCAGTGTAAGAGGATGGGGACCAGTTGAGTCTTCACCAAGATGTACATCATTGGGAACAAGGCCACTCTCATTCGCTCCAAGTGCAGAAGGATGCCAGAGCCCTTTGACATTAAGCAAAGGCCCTCCATTTTGTTGGTGTGAGAATAATGCGGGTGGAGCAGGCAGAAGAACAGGTCTGCTCATGCAATGGCCCACACGCTACAAATCATGCTTCACAACCAATAATTTGATAACTCTGTTTCATCAAGATCAAGAATTAGACAATGATTCAACTACATGGTGGATGAATGGGACCTTTATCCAGAAAGGAATATAAAAATGAAAAACATCATTAAATTGCTTTGAATATTAACAGAAACATAAATGAATTTTCGAACAACTTTTATCAAATCATCATCAAGGAAGCATAAGCAACTAAGCAACAAAATATGGAAACCCTATACCTAAAAGAAAGATGACAAAACCCTAGATTGAAACATATCTGAAAAAATAAAAACATACACATCAATTGAATCATCAAAATTTATCAAAATATGACATGTGATCTAACATCAATTCTATCATATATGGTTTTGAAACAAATCTGGGGAAAAAATGGATTTGAAACAAATGTGAAAAAAAAAAACCAATCAAAACCCTAGATTTGAAACCCAATAAAAAAAAAAGATCAAAACCCAATAAAAAATGTGGGGAAAAAACCCAATAAAAACCCTAGATTTTGTAGAACCCTAGATTTTGTAAAAAATGTGGGAAAAAAACAAATGTGAGAAAAAACCCCCAATAAAAACCCTAGATTTGAAATAAATCTTGTAACTCTAAACCTTGGCCTGAAAAAAAAACAGATAAACACCTGTTGTAAAACAAAAAAAACTAGATCTGAGAGCAAATCAGACAAAAATCCAAGTGGATCAAACAAAAAATGAAAAAAAAAACTTACAGGGGAGGAGGTGGGCTCACGGGGAAGGGTCGATGGAGACGAGGGAGGCCACAGGGGGTGGTCGATGGAGACGAGGGAGGCCACGACAGAGTTTTTCATATGAAATTTACAGAGAGGGGAGAGAGACGGAGAGGGATGAGACGAGAGGAGAGAGAGACAGAGGGATCTCTTTTTTTTTTCGATTTCCTTAGGTCACCGGGTGCATCCGGTTTGATTTTTTTTAGTGGATTTCATCTCCACCGTCAGATAGCGTGGACCCATATTAGACGGCTCAGATCTAATCCGCATTTGCCTCACCGCCGCATTCAATCAATTCTTAATCAATTCAATCAATTCAATCAATTCTATATATATATATATATATATATATATATATATATATATATATATATATATATATATATAGGGATCCGATTACGTGCGGTGTGCGGTCGGTGCGGTGCGCGATCACGGGCCGCCGATCACGGGTCCATCACATCGGACGGTCGGGTGCGATTCACGTCGACCGTTGGATGCGATGGACCCGCGATCGAACGGCCCACGTCGTAAACCGCACCGACCGCACACCGCACGTAATCACGACTATATATATATATATATATATATATATATATATATATATAAGTGATATGGTGAGGACGGGTGCGGCGTCGATCACGGGCCGTCGATCACGGTCCATCGCATCGAACGGTCGGGTGCGATTCACATCAACCGTCGGATGCGATGGACCCGTGATCGGACGGCCTGTGGTCGACGCCGCACCCGTCCGCACGCCGCACCTAATCGTTTATATATATATATATATAGAGGGCCGATTGGGTGCGGCGAACGGCAGGTGCGGCGTCGATCGTGGGCCGTCGATCACGGGTCCATCGCATCCGACGGTCGGGTGCGATTCACGTCGACCGTTGGATTCGATGGACCCGCGATCGAACGGCCCACGTCGACGCCGCACCTGCCGTTCGCCGCATCTAATCGCCCCCGTATATATATATATATATATATATATATATATATATATATATATATATAGGGAGCCGATTAGGTGCGGTTTACGGTCGGTGCGGTGCGCGATCACGGGCCGTCGATCACGGGTCCATCGCATCGGACGGTCGGGTGCGATTCACGTCGACCGTTGGATGCGATGGACCCGCGATCGGACGGCCCACGTCGCAAACCGCACCGACCGCAAACCGCACCTAATCGTCGGCATATATATATATATATATAAGGGATGATTAGGTGCGGCGGCCGCACGGTGCGGCGTCGACCACGGACTGTCGATCACGAGTCCATCGCATCGGACGGTCGGGTGCGATTCACGTCGACCGTTGGATGCGATGGACCCGTGATCGAATGGCTGCCGCACCGTGCGGCCACCGCATTTAATCAGTCGACTATATATATATATATATATATATATATATATATATATATATATATATATATATATATATATATATATATATATATATATAGGGAGCCGATTAGGTGCGGTTTACGGTCGGTGCGGTGCGCGATCACGGGCCGTCGATCACGGGTCCATCGCATCGGACGGTCGGGTGCGATTCACGTCGACCGTTGGATGCGATGGACCCGCGATCGGACGGCCCACGTCGTAAACCGCACCGACCGCATACCGCACGTAATCGCGACCATATATATATATATATATATATATATATATATATATATACGGGGGCGATTACATGCGGCGAACGGTAGGTGCGGCAGCGACGTGGGCCGTTCGATCGCGGGTTCATCGCATCGGACGGTCGGGTGCGATGGACCCGCGATCGAACGGCCCACGTCGCGGCCGCACCTGCCGTTCGCCGCACCTAATCGCCCCCGTATATATATATATATATATATATATATATATATATATATATATACACGCGTGTGATTACGCGCGGCGAATGGCGGGTGCAGCCGCGACGTGGGCCGTTCGATCGCGGGTCCATCGCATTCGACGGTCGATGTGAATCGCACCCGACCGTCCGATGCGATGGACCCATGATCGCTGCCGCACCCGCCGTTCACCGCACGTAATCACCCATATATATATATATATATATATATATATATATATATATATATATATATATATATATATATATATATATATAGAGTCGTGATATTATACGGTCGTGCGGTCGCGATTCACGGGCCGTCGATCACGGGTCCATCGCATCGGACGGTCGGGTGCGATTCACGTCGACCGTTGGATGCGATGGACCCGCGATCGGACGACGCACGTCGAATCCGCACGACCGCATATTATCGAATATATATATATATATATATATATATATATATATATATATATATATATATATATATATATATATATATATATATATATCAACCCCATATTATTAAAATATTTCATTTAAAATTCTAAAACCAATAATATTGCTCAAATAGATTAAAAAAATAACATTAACGTACAAGAGATATTTTGTTAAAATGTGATTTTTTAAGGGTATATATATATATAAAAAAATAATTGAGATTTAATAGATATGGATGATATTATCCTCTCTATATATATATAGATAGAGACTAAAAAAAACCAAGAATTAACTTATCTCCAAAATTATTTAGAAATTCATAAAGTATAACTCACATTGAGAAGGTCAATAGCTCATTGAAAATGTCTTTTCAATATATATTTATGATTGTGAGATAGGTTTTTCTTTCACGATGATAAAAAAAATGATATCATTGAAATTTATATTTGTTATTTATCATATACATTTCATGATTATCTCAATTTAAATCTATTAAAAATAATAACAAAAAACAATATAATGATATAACACAATCACTACCATTCATCTAATATATCTTAAAAAATTCATTAGTAAAAAAAAAAAAAAGTTGAAAACACTTTTAATTAGTAAGATAAATAGATTTATTTAAAGGGGATTTCAACTATCCAAGCAACCAAACATACCAACTCCAGATGGATGACTGAATTTCGTGGTATAACTACAGAGAGTCGAGTGCCTCAAATACGTGGGTAGTTTTTGCCAGCTTAGAAGCCCGAGCAGAATCAGTTTATGAAGCAGCAAAAACTATACTGATAATTCAATTTTAGCCTTTTTCAAATGAATCAAATAGACTGTTATGTGAGACAAAGTGTTGGAAATTAACTTACTGTGTAGGAACAAATCGATTGCAAACCATGGGTAAGGTGGGTTTGATCTGCAACTTGAAGTGGAAGAAGATTTGGGACAAGGGCAGGCAGTTATAGGTTTATTTTATAGACGAGGTTTGAGAGAATTGGTTGCAAGTCTGCACTCTTAGCGCAGTCTGCACATTTTTGTGCATGAAAAGTCAGAATAAGCAGCATTTCCAAACCACTATCAACCATAAATGTGAAGGTCAGAATTAACCAAAGAGGACGTAAAATAAACAAACCTGCATCACAGATTATGGGTCAAAGCAGATATAATTCTAGCAAAGTGATAGCGAATTCAAATTCCTTCATAAACTTAAAAACAAAAGAAAGAATATTATATATTCAGAAGACTGTAAATATACTGGCAAAGGTACATCGGTCTAAAATATTGCCAGTCCATATTGCGAAGATCCAACAGATTGTACAATTTCATATACATCATAAGAGGACAAAAAATTGGTAATCAATGCACATCAACTTCTCACGAGGCATTCAATATGAGAGCTGACTGTTAGAGATTGACAATACTGCCAGTAACCAATACTGAGAAGCTAACCTTGGAATGGTGGCTGATCTTAATTCATATGTCCCGATGGATTTATGTTCCATGACAAGTATGATGGATCTCCCAAAGGCCTGCCAGAAAGAAAAAAAATGTCTCCAGGTCTTGAGCAACCATTCAACAGCACAATAAATAATAACATCCAGGACTTGCTAAAGGGAAGAGTCTTGCCAACATGAATATATTAATCATATCATGCCCTAACCGTTTCTCACATGAACTTCAATATAGGATTTGAAAACATTTAACCAGTTATATTCTACACATATCAAACATGCATTGCAGATGAGAATCAATTACCAAAAACACACCTAAACACCAGGAAAAACTATAATAATGAGAAATAAAGGTTGACAACTGGAAAGCACAGACACTCCGTTTGGGGGGCCGTACCCGTGTCCGACATGTGTCGGACACGGCGGGGATACGGCATGGACACGTGTCGGACACGGCTCCAGCCGTGTCTGCCTTCATTTTGCCTGGGACACGGCTGGACACGCCTGGGACACGGCCCAACCAGTTTCACCCCAAAAATAAAAAATAAAAAGAAAATGAAGACCCAAACATAGCCCACAAATATTCAACCCATTTAAAACAGCAAAAAACAACTCATTTAAACAAAATATATTTCTTAAGGTTAAAAGAAATAGTGATTTATTAGTTTAAACCAGTGATTTATAAAAACAGTGGTTTATGGGTTTAAAACAGTGATTTATAAAAATAGTGGTTTATTATTTAAAATAGTAATTTATAAAAACAGTGATTTATTAATTTATACAATTGGTTAGGCCATCTCCAACCCTTACTCAAACCTATACCCAAATTTTACTTAAAATTTGAGTAAAAGCTTGATTTGATATGATGTGTCTCCAATCATCACTTTGTGTTTTACTCAAATCTTTTAAAAACTTTACTTCTTCTAATTATTTCCTATAAATATTTTCAAAATCTTTTTCCCAAATATTTTTACTAGTCAATTTTTATTTCCTTCAAAATATTTAAATTTAAAAATTATTATCATCCAATTTTTTTAAAAAAAATAAAAATAATATATTTTTTTACTCGATTAAAAATAAGAAGTAAAAGAACAAAGATGAAAACTTAAGAAAGAAGACATTTTTTTTATTTCAAGAGATGGTGAAAATTTTGAGGGGTGGGAAAACATCTAATATAATTAAATTAAATGTAGAGTTGAAGGAAAAAATGTCACATTGGCAGAAAATGTGGAGATAAATGAAAAAAAAGAAATGCTAAAAATTTGGGTAAAGATTTGAGTCTCCCTTGATTTGGGTAAAAATTTGAGTAAAAGCTTGATTTGGCATGAGTATGAGTAAATGGTTGGAGAGAGCTTTGAGTGATTTTTACTCAAATTTAAGTTTGAGTAAAAGTTTGGGTATATGATTGGAGATGCTCTTATAAATAGTGAATTAAATGAATTGTATTTGTTTATATAAAATATTGATATATATTTATTTATTATATTAATTTATTTGTTGCTGTGTCCTAGCCGTGTCCGTGTCCTATTTTTTCAAAAATTGCCGTGTCGCTGTGTCCGTGTCACCGTGTCCGTGTCCGTGCTTCGTAGGTTGAGAAATATATTGATAGTCAGGGCTTATGAACAAAAAAAAAAGGCAAAACATATGGCCTGAATAAATCAATAACACATTCTACAATATTTAAACCAGCAGGGAACTAATTAATCATCTCTTTGAATATCATGAACATATTTAAAATTATAAGAATTTATTCTTCTCAATCTGCTAAAGAAAGTGTTATTTCTTGTTTTGTTGACATAGAAATAAAAGCTTTTATGCAAGGATTTTGCATTTCATACAAGCACTGAAAAGCAATATATGATTTCCATGATATTTTTTTTCACTAAAGAATACACCTGTCAAGTTGGTACTTTATACTTTTACATAATGTTTCAAGTACGGGCATGTTATGTAAACTAAATTAAATATGTATATATATGCATATGATGTGCGCACAAGTGGCCTTTGCAATCAACTTTCATTGTTGTAACAGCAAGTCAATGACCTATTAACATTAATGGCCATATCAAAAAGATGATGGTAAAGGCTATATTCATACATCGTATGATTATTTGTTAAATTTGTCATGTTAATCTACTTTATACATTTTCATTTTCACCAATGGTTCTTATACTATGTAAACTAAAAAATCACTACTTTTTGTTAGATGTCTCTATATGACTATATCCCATGGGAACATGAACGAAGACAAGAAAAAAGGTATCCGATGAGCAGCATGCAAGATCTCACCTTGGCCTGATGATGTAGAGGAGTATGAAGCTTATTGACAAGCAGAGGCACAGGCCACCAACAGTAAGATAAGCGATTCCAAGAAAATCATTCTTCCCTCCTATCCAAGATGTGGTTGAAAGAACCAATTTTTTCTTTCCTTTAAAAGTGTACGTGTTATAGTTGTTCTCTATTACCACTGTCAATTTCTCATTAGCTTCGAGGTCCGCTTCTATTTTACCATATAACTTTCTGAAAGTAGGCAATGCTGCTGTACGCATCCAGACAATCAGATCCTCTTGCTCGCTCAGCTGTTTAAGTGGGATAGCAAGTCATCGAGCAGAAGAACAATAGGGCATAATTAAAAGAAAACATAGAACTAACAGATCAGAGTGTGACACTCACAGGTATACTGGCATTAAGTTTTGCGCCACCAATCAGGGTCCCATTCTGGAAGTTCTTAGGATAGACATCCTTTCCAAACTTATGATCCTTGTCACTCTTCCATGCTATATTCTTCTTGTTCACATCCAAAACCTTGCGATTTAATGAAAATTTATAGGTATCATTGAACAAGCTCCAAGCAATGAGACCACAAGGCACAATTGGAGACCCATCTGCCGTGGATCTCTCAGGATCACAAGTAGTTGTGTCCCTTTCACCTGCCCTGCTCCGCAACTGTTTGTCACTTCTGCTCTTAACATACCTGAGCAAGTTATATTTTTGCCAGTGTTCAGTGACTAGAAAAACTCAAAAAAGTTTAATAGTGCAGTGTCATCCGGAAAGACAAAGTGGGGGTAAATGGTGTCTGGCAGTCAAAACATACAATTTGAAATGATACTTACAAACCATATCACACTGTGGTGAATAATCCTTGGAGCAACCACAATAAGAAAAAACTTATTCATATTTACACCCCCACGTTCATACTGTAATTAATTAGAATGACAAAACTAAAACAGATTTCTGAAAACATATCTTCTGATATATTAAGTGCATGATGGATGCAACTTCAGCAAATATTTTCCTTTAAAAAATGAAGAATACAAAAAGAATCGTGCATATTTCCATTTTTTTTACTACTTGATTTGCATGATAAAATCTGGATGCAAAGGAAAAATGCGTAGGCTCTTGAAACTATAAAATCTAAATATTAATAGTACAAACGGTTTGATAATTCATGTAGTAAAATTCAATAAAGTGATTACACTGGTTGTATTAATCCATGAGAAATACTACCATTTTTGTTCTGCAAAAAATACATTAGGAAAATTATAATTTTCCAGAGATGAATAAAATCAATTTTATTGTGTGATAAACACTTTCTCCAGACATTCTTGTCACTGAAAACTCTATCTTGTTGCTAAAATATATATTTTATTTCGTGAAAAGAAAGAAACATTTTTATTGAATTAGCAAAGTAGAAAAATAGAAGAGGGAAAAATTGCAGAATACAACAAGAAAACGCTTTCAGAAAAAAGCCTAAACAAGATCATCTGTAAATTCCCATACCTCTTCTAATAGAACATAAGAAATCAGCAATTGGGAGAAACCAATGACTGCGATGCTATCATGTAAAAACATAGCCCATACATTTGATTAGTTTACATACTGAACAACAAAGAAACAACAAATAGCTGACTGAGGGTATTTCTTACACAACATTCATGCAACACCCCCCCCCCCCCCCTTTGAGAGAGAGATCCCCAGACCATTTCTCATTATTTTTAAAAGAAAATAGATGGAAAATAATGGAATCAGGTAATAGTTTTCATTGAGCATAGATGCGCGCGCTTAAGGATGGAGGTCAAGATATTTGACACAATAAGAAATCTTAATATCCAAGAGTGAACACATATTAATAAAAAGCCAATTTTCAACAAAAATCTTCATACCGGCGGTGGTTCTGATAGAAGTTATCAAGTTCGTAATAAATGTATATTGGACTTTTCATATGCTTTGGCACCTGAAACAGATGTAGGCAGCAAAACTATTAATGTGAATACCTACAGAAAGTTTGCACATGCAGAGAAATATAGGAAGCAGTCCCAGAAGAAATACAACTGCATGCACTTACAGTTAAAGTTCTGATGCAAGTTTTATTAGTACCACTGTTTTGTATAAATCCAATTTCTTTACCAAGTGAAGCTTTAGGAACACAGCTGTTATCATATCGGTCAACAATTTCAACCACCTGCATCCTGACCTATGAATAAGCTCTGTCCGAAGGAACATTTGGATATTAATCAACAAATATTATATGCCAAAATGAGGGAATAAATATGTTACACGTTGAGAAGCAAACAGAGAAGCAAGTCCAATGGGAATAAATATAATCCCAATAACTGTGAATGTTGTGATGACCTGAAAGGGAAATTTTTAAAAAAAATTAAGACTATAAGAAATAAATATTAAAGAACTCAGTACTTGTTTAAATTCATGAAAATGGTCTTAAAAAGAAAATTTACCCAAAAGGGAGTCAGAATTGGTTTGCAAGCTGGAAGCTCTTGTTGCGTAAATCTGGAATCTGCGGCAAAATATAAAGTGAACTGAAGTCTGAACACTTAAGAGTTAGGAGAGATACATCAAGCTCCGCATTAGACACGTTATAGGACATAAAGAGAGTTTAATCCGTGCCCTCAATTATTCTTCTTAAAGATAGAAAGTTAGAAACTAAGTCTTTCCTCTATGTTTCAAGACCTCCTCCCACCTCACATTCAATCATATTGTAAAACAGCAATCCATCACTGCAGTCACGATAGATCATATATATCTCCAACTTACTTTCCATTTTCTATTAGTTTTCAGAGAACTCTCATGGAGGAGGGCAATTCAATTTCAGAATTTGAGCTTGATTTTTTTTATAAGGTAAACAGTGGTATTTGAATCCAGGACCTTGTGATTGCAAATTTGTTGTCAAACATTGAATTATGTGTCCAAACCCAGTCTGGTTGACTTTACATTCAAAATCTCAAAAGAAATTCACCAGAAATACAAAAACAAAGGGTATGAGATCCCAGGATGATAAGAAACCTCGATTTATTTAAGATCTGCATTCAAACAATATATGCACAGAATATAATAATGTGTAAATGCAAATTGACTTCAAATTTACTAGTCAATTTTAAAACATGTCAACCCTCAACTACCCATCAAAAACCGATTCAACGCAAACAAATTATAAAATTCAAACACATTCACAAGGATGACATCTAGGGCAAATGACGGTCCCAACTGCGAAAATGTGGATCGATCACGCAACCCCAATCAGAAATTCAACAAAGGCTGACACGATCTCAGAATCAGAAGCTTTAAAAAAGAAAAGTAGAGGGAAGAAAGAGAATGCACATACATCTGGGTTTCTTGGAAGCCCTCCGCGGGACGGAAGAGGATTCGCTCCCTCCGTCGCTCGAACGGGGCGTGGATCCCTTCACGGCCATTTCGGATGTATTTGGAGTTAATCGGATTCCACGGAGAGGTGGAGACTGGAGAAGTGAAACCCTAGATGTCTTTCTTCGTAGCCATTTTTTGAGGGATTCGTTTATTTATATTTTTTTTAATGTTATTTTATTGACGTTTGTGATGCGAATGGGCGGAGGGCCGGAGTAGGGCTGGTAAACGAACCAAGCCGCTCAGGCTCGGCTCGGTTCAAGCTCGTTCAAGCTCGTTCGTTTAGACAAATGAGCGAGCTTGAACAAGTTTTAAAGCTCGGTTAGGCTCGGGACCTGTATTGAGCTTCATTTTATGTTGAAATTCGACCCATTTGTGTTATTAAAACTTAGTTGAAACTTGACTAAACTCCTTTATAAAATCAGAATATTAAATTAATACAAAGTTATGCTCGTTTAAACTCATAAACTTGGCTCATTTATGTTAAAATTTTGTTTTCAATCCCTAAAAACCCTAAAATGAAGAAGAACGCTAGGCTCGTTGAGGCTCGTGGGCTCGACTCAGCTCGGCTCGGCTCGGCTCGACTCGTTTATAAACGAGCCGAGCTTGAACATGTCAAAGCTCGGCTCGTTCGGCTCGTTTACCACCCCTAGGCCGGAGGAAGGAAGGGGTGGTCAGTGGTCGGCAAGTTCGCGGGTGTTATTAATCTTATCGTGCTTCGCGACGGTGGTGTCACCATGTCGGTTGATTTTGATGGTGTTGCGTGAACCCGCGGAGGAAAATTAAATGGGAAATTAATTAGAGGCCCCTCGGATACCGCTGCAATAACAATTGATTCATTAACTTTTTTATTTTCTTTAGGTTCCTAAAATGGTTGAGTTATTTTTTTTGGGTCCCTGTACTAACAACTGTTTTATTTTGTGTGCATTCTTTTTGTTATATCCCCAGTGTGTACACTTTTATACATTACGTACACTGTGCGGTGTGTACACTCTTATATTTGTTACAAGTTCTGTGTATTTTACTGTGTATACTGTTATCCATAGTTTGTACACTGTTATATTTGTTACATGTTTCGTGTGTTTCACTGTGTACACTGTTATCCACAGTTTGTATATTGTTATACCTGTTACAGGTTCTATGTGTTGCGGACGGGGTGATATCAGTGAGTGAGATTGGGGCTCGAGGTAAGTTGGGGTCGCAGATGGAGTCGCAGGAGGGGGTGGGGCAGCGATGGGGTTGGGCTCTAGCGGGAGGCGGTCGGGGGACGCAATGGGGGGCGTTGGTGGAGGCAAGATCGGCGTAGTGGAGGGGCTGGTGGTGATGGTCTCACATTTGGGTGGCTCTATTTGAGCCCCTCAAAATTGTAAGTAAGCCCCCTTTATTAATAAGCCCCTCACATTTTTATAACTTAATTTATAAGTCCCTCATATATTAACTCTACATTTAAACAATAAGTAAGCCCCTCATTTGAAATATGTGTTAGATTTAAATCCCTATAATTGTAATGTAATTGTAATATATGTATTATATCCTTTTCATACTAATGTTTTTTTCTTTCGGTAAGGCATTCATACCAATGTTCACATTGAGCATATATGTATATAGAGCATGTGATTCATTATATTGTGAAATATGTGATATTTAATTTTTTTAAAAATCAAATCACTAAAAATTGTAAATAGAATTAATGGAGATAATATTCAACACAAAAAAATTTCATCCACATACAATAATGAATTTTTTATTAATATTTAGCCAATCAAACATATATATATATATATATATATTTGGTGAAAATTGAAATAAACAATTATAAAAAAATTTACATTGACCATTTACAAAAAAAAATTGAAATCCACATTTATATATACCTGGTCAATTTCAATTGGAGCATATATTGATGCAACATTGATGCTTAAATATAATTCATCTCTTTTATAAATAAATATATAAATAAATAAATTTAAATGAGACGAGGGGTATGTTTATTAAAAAAATCTTAACGAAAGATTTTATCAAAAAAATTAGGTGGGCTTACTTATTGGGGGGTGTATTTATTAGGAAAATCTAAATGGGTCTTTGACAACAAAATCCATTTAAGAGGGGCTTACTTACAATTTTGAGAGGCTCAAATAGAGCCACCCCTCACATTTTCATTTGTTTTTTTAGGAGAAAGAGAAATGTTCGGTGAGAAAAGACAAAAACATATTGAGTTGGGGGTAAAAGAAAGAAAGAAAAATTAGGTTGAAAGGAAATTGGATGTAAGATCCAAACATAATTCCACTATTAATTAAAGGACCTAAAAAATAAAAAAAATTTAAGTATCTATTATTATTATTACACAGTTGTTTTCAAAGACATCTAATTATTTTTCTCACAATTAAATAAAATAACGCATGCAAGGTCCCGTACGTTCTCACGTAAGACGTAACGGGAGTGGCGCAAATTTTCATTGAAATAATTAATTGAATGTTTTATTTTTAACTCTCACACAGTTTTGAAATTTTTGTTAATTACTTGTGTAACGAGTTCATGTTTATAAAAAAATAAAGTGTGTATATATTGTGTGGCACTCTAGAAATAACATCCAGGCCAGACCTACTTCATCTTTAATATATTTTTATTATTTAGAGGGTGTTTGTGCACGTGATCTTGGAAGGAAAAATGAAACATAACGAGGAAAGTTAAATCAAAGAGAAATCAATGAACACGCTAATTTTTATCCTTTTTAGAGAGACAAATACATGATAGAAGGAAAAGAGAATGAAAGTTTCCATTGTTTTTTACACAAATATATTATATTTTTTTAGTGAAATATGATCATATCTATTTTAATTTCGCGATAAATTGAAAATAGATAATATTTGAAAGGAAGAGAGAGAAAAAATAATAATAAGAGAAACAATATATATATAAACAAACAAAAGATCCTCCAGCTAGAGAGGCACACATTCGCATTCATGTTCGGTAGAATAGGTTTATATTGAGACACGGTGTGAATGAAAACCTGCGTATAAATATACTAAATTTCTTAATGATAATTTTCTTAAATTTTTTCTTAATTTCATTCACTTTCTGTCATGCATGCTTAAAACACAACCTTATATAAGATAGGAGGGGGAACATCTCAATAGCCCCACATATAAAAAGTAAAAAATGAATTAAGATCTAAGACCATTTGAAAGAACACTATATATGGATCTACAAATACATTACCAAGACCCCATTGGAAAATTAGTTTGAACAGTTTTTGAATTTGTAGATAACTCTTTTTCTTAAATCCATTTCAAAATAAAAAAACTAGAGCAAAAAACTGTATATAAATTTTTATGAAAAAAAGTTCAAAACTTGATTTTCAAAGAAGTTGTGAAAATGTAGCTTCATGCATAATCAGTTTTAAATCTAGTTTTTGTTTAAAATTAGTTTCATAATTGTGCAACCAAACGTAGAATAAGTAATTTAACTAATTTAATTGACACCTGGATAAGATAACGAGAATCCAAAATAGATATTCATAATTATAATCACACATATAACCATTACAACAGATAATTACACACATATAATCATTACAACAGATTATCCAAAATGGATAATAAGGTAAACGCATATTTATTACACACAGGCGGTAAAACTAGAAATAAAATATTGCTCACATAGCGCACATGCTGATCGAATTAAAATATTGCAGTGACTCGGCATGAATAGTAATAATTCACACCGTCTTCGTCCTTCAACCACCAAATGCGTCACCCAAAAATCCTGCCACTTTACCTTTAAAGCAGGAATAATAGAAATAAAAAATCAGAATCAGTATCACATCACGTACCCAACAATTTAGCATATTAAAAAAAATTGTAAATTTTTTTTAAAATGTTTTAAAATCTGATTCGATGTAGCCGATTAAACCAATTAAACATCGACTTGTTTTCAATTTCGATTTAATTTATTCCAAGTCAAAATCTTTTCATATAAAAACCGTGAAAACCGATTTCTATAACATTTCGTATTTTTGTAAAAGGATTTTTTAGTGTTAAATTCATGTAAACTATATTATTCAATAATCAATTCTTTTAAAATATGACAAAATGAGAGACTAATCATAAAATAACATAATTTACATGGAATTAAAAATAAATCACATTTCACATATTAATGGTGTATGAACGGACGTTTAACGGAGGGACTAAAAATCAAATAGACAGTTAAATATTAGGATTTAAAAAGAAATATGAAGAATGGAGGGTTCGATCCCTAAATATTCATGTTTACAAGGACGTAAAACTAAAAATCCATTTTTTAAAATTATTTTTTACTAACAATAATTAATATTTTTATTATATCAAGGTAATGTCATGTTTAAGATCTGGATGATCCAACAATTCAACGGATATGTAACCCATTCATTTTTTTTTATTTCCAAAACATAGCATTTTAGTTTATAGCAAGTGTGTGTAGAGGAAAATTTCCAAAACAACAAAGTTAACCCAAATTCTTTTTTTTTTGCTTTTCTTTTAAAAAATTTGATGTCTAAAATCATGAACTCTTTTACTGTTTGATTAACTATTAACTAACTTATCAAACGGTTTAATCCTGAACTCCTTCAAAAGGAATCGTAGAGCGTTCAACTGTTAATCAACTTATCAAAATTTGATTTACTAAATAAAAAATAAAATAAAAATGTAAAAATAAGTTACCGACGGCGCCCGAAACAGCATGGCCAGCGGAATGAACAGCATGCTCGGTAGCACCAACAGCTTTGCGAGTAGCACCAGCAACAGCAGAGGAAGCCGCTTTGCTCGCTACACGAACACCAATTGGGATTAAAACATTACTACGACCCCGCCTTGACCCATTCGACGACGCCCCCACAGCAGCAACGGCGACCACTTTGGCCGAACTCGCGCAGTCCAGATGGACGTCGAACTTGCACGACGCGCACCTGTACACCCACTGATCGGACGTCGAGTCGCGCTTCTTGCAGACCTTGCACTCGAAGCGATTGTTGCGGTAGGGGACGGAAGCGGAGAGGGTGAGCGGGTGTTTGGCGTGCTTGTCGTGCTGCACTTTTTCATGCGCGGAGGAGCAGATCGGGTGGAGGCTGTAGTCGTCGGCGCAGGTGTCGCAGTGGTACGCGAAGCCTTGGATGCGCTTGGCACAGGCCTTGCATGTGAAGTCGTCGGCGACGTTGGGGATCAAGGAGAGTTGGTGGCTGTGGAAGTCGTGCTGGAAGTTTTCGGGGAAGAGAGCGCAACGGACGTGGAGGACGTATTCGTCGCAGGTGTCGCACTTGTAAGCCCTGCCGTGGACTTTGTGGTTGCAACACGCGCACGAGATGGGTTTTTCGAGTAGGGTGTGATGTAATGGGTGATCAGGGTGGCAGGCGTGTTGCAGCTCAGTCGGCCGGCTTTCTGATTTTTCGAGTAGGGTGTTATGTAATAGTGGTTGATCAAGATGGAAGGCGTGTTCCACCTCAGCCGGGATTTCAGGTATTTCGAGTAGGGTGTTAAGTAATGATGGATGATCAGGGTGGAAGGCTTGTTCCACCTCAGCCGGGATTTCTGGTTTTTCAAGTAAGGTGTTATGTAATGGATGATCAGGGTGGAAGGCGTGTTCCACGTTAGCGGGGCTTTCCGAACTCATCTCTCTCTCTCTCTGTGGGGGGTTTTATGTATCCATATTTATAGACGAAAAATGCGATAATGTTGAGAAGAGCTTATGTTACAGAGGAAAGAAAGCACATGCGCTTGACGAGGCCCTTCTTTAAGACATGCGTACGTAAGGGTGATGAAACGTGATGGTTCATGAGTACGAAAGGGTGATGAAACGTGACGGCCCGTGAGAAAAGCGACAGGGAGTAGCCTTAACTACCTAACTAATTAAGAATGATTACATAAACACAAGAAAAATTATTACGTAAGTAAATTTTGATGATTTTTATTATTGAATGTTGATTTAAATATTTTTTTAATTAAAAATTATGAAATATCAAATTAGATATTTTGAATGTGTTCAAAATTTTAAATTAAAAAATGTATATGCCATTAAATTTTTTTATGGTCAATGAAAAATTTATTTTACATGGCCATATATTTTTTTATGATCAATGATGGAAGTAGAAGATAGGCTGAACCAGAAAATCGATATCCTCGTTATAAAAAGAGATTTTTGCATATATACCCATGTTAAATTTTAATATTGTCAAAATACGACAGAACAAAACCATATTGCCAAAATACCCCTCAAAAACTTTAAGTCCCTATTTTGATATGGAATAGCCCAGAGAATAAATGAGAATAAAGTAGAATAAATGTTTTTTTTGTTTGGATGCAGGGAATACCTAGGGGTAAACTATATCAGAATAAACTGATATAAAATGGTATGTGGATTACAACCAATCTCTAGAATTAAAGTTATTCCAGGTTATTCTACCCAAAGAATATGTGGGCCCACTGTCAAATCAACTGTCATTATCTCTAATAAATTACATATCAAATCAACTATCATTAATAAATTATTATCCACACTTTATTCACATTTTACTTAAATAACAAAAAAGCAATTATTACGTATTCCAACGAGAATAATTCAAAATACAACTAAACAAAAAATCACTTTATTCTTATTTATACTCACTTATGCCAGAATAATTATATACCCAAGAATAAGTCATGTTATGTATCCAAAAGGGGGCTAAGTGAGTGCAACTATGCTCATGTGGTCAAATTCCGTCATGTATGATTAACATTCTATGTTTTCATTCCGATAGAGGCGTTCAAATGACCCATATACCCTTAGGTTATCCGAAGTGAGTTTTATTTATTTTTTTGTTTTGCATATATACCTCTCTTAAAATCTATATTTGCATAATTATCTATTTTATTCCCACCATTACATAAATACCTATGAAATTTTAATACATTATACACATTTTCCCCTTAGGTTAGTGTCTATGAGGATTGGTTAGAATGTCCACGGTTAATCACATGTAAATACTCCTCCGTTAGACGGTCGAACCCTAGTTACATTCCTTCTTCCTAAAATCTTCTCTCCTCCTTCATTGTTCCACTACTTCAATGTCTAACATTTTCAAACCCTAATTTTTACCAAATCAACCCAAACCACAATAATGATTTGGTTTTGATTTGGATATTTGAGGTGGACTAGTTACGATTTGGGTGCATTAGGGTTCGAAGAGGAAGATAGTAAATTAGAGAGAGAGGGGGGAGAGAGAGAGAGAGAGATAGAGTGGGGCTGTGATTTGGGTGGTTTCGATTTGCAATGTCAAGATTTATAGTAGAGGAAAATAAGGAATGAAAGAGAGAAAAAAGAGAGAGAAAAGTCATGCAAGATTGAGAGGGGTGGGTGGTTTAAGTGAGGGGTAATCTTGTCATTTTATAGGGTAGGGTTAAGAATCTAATCATGATTCGCTCTACGTTCCTAACGGCGACTGACGAAGGGGTTAATTTGTACAATTTATTATAATTTCAGGGGTATTTATATAATGGCTAGTCCAAAAAATACGGGTTTTAAGAGGGATATATACGCAAAAACCTTCTTTTTTTTCCAAAATTAGTGAGGGCATTTAGGTTAATGTACGTGTGGAGTTAAACCTTTTTAACTATAGTTAATCAAGGGTTCTTCGTGGGGTGTGATATAAGAATACGATTACACTCACTTAAAGTTTTTTTGGAGTATTTTTGCACTGCGGGATTTTTAAAGGGAATATATACAAAAATCCCTTATAAAAAATGTGTGTTGAAAATGGTTTCATTGGTGGTTTCTTCTATTTAGGGGATTGTAGTTTATGAATTTTAACTATCAATTAACCTCAAATCAACGGACATTTAGCAATGGGACTAATAATAAAAAAGTCTAATAATGAAAACTTCGTCTAAAGTTTGATTAAAAATTAAATAACATAGTTTACAGGGACTTAAAATAAAAAATTTAAATGATAGTGCAGGAATTTCATTTATTCGTCAACCCAATCAGACAAATATTTAGGTGGAGAGACTAATAACAAAATAGGCTTTTGAATAGGGGATTTTAAAAAAAATGAAAAATGGAGAGAACGATCACTAAATAACACAGTTTACAAGGATTTAAAAATAAAAATATGTAAAATAAAATAAAATAAAATAATAATGATCGACACATAACCAATAAGTCTAATATATTAGGACGATTAAATTCCACACTGAACAAAAACAAAAAGAATACAAATAAATAATCATCAACATATAATCAATAAATATAAAAAAAGACTTGTTGCCAATCAAAAGTACTATTGACTTTCTATTTCCATTAAAAAGAATTCATGTTGTAATAATCAATTTGTGTTGACCCAGGCGCATAGTGTCCAGACAACATTGTAGAGTTGAATACAATTATATATTAAGAAAATTAATTAAACACAACACATAAAATAAGTAGAGAACTCAGTGCTTGTTTAAATAAAATAAAATAATAAGGATCCACACGTAACTAATAAGTATAAGATATTAGGATGATTAAAATCCACACTAAACAAAAAGGAAAAAAAACATAAATAATCATCAACACATAGTCAATAAATATAGAAAAAGACTTGTTGCCAATCAAAAGTACCATTGACTTTCTGCTCCCACTAAAAAGAATTCAGGTTGCAACAATCAAATTGTGGTGGCCCAGGTGCACAGTGTCCCGATAATATTGTGGAGTTAAAAACAATTATATATTAAGAAAATTAAACACAGCACGTAACATGTGTTCTCATAAAATATTTAGAGAACTCAATTCTTGTTTAAACTCATAGAAATGGTCTTACACAGAAAATTTACCCTAAAGGAAGTCAGAATTGGTTTGCAAGCTGGTAGCTCTTGTTGCGTAAATGTGGATATGCGGCAAAATGTGAAGTGATCAAGTGGAACAAAATATTTTTATTTTTATTTTAAAATTGGGATAACTATCAATAGTTTATCCTAATTATTTTTTATATCAAACGGGGATAAGCTGTCCTCCCACTCACTTATTATCGTAATTACTCCTTATTACAACACTTATCTCCTTGTGAAACCAATTAAGGATTAGTTTGATAAATGGATAAATATTTAGGATAAATTAACATAATTTATGAAGATAAAAATATCATTATCTTTATCCATATTTACATTTAGAAATGCATTTTGTTATTCTAATTTTTTTGTATTTTTATCTTTACCTTTGCATTTTGATCACATGATATGATGTAAAATATGTGATAACTTAAAAAAAAAATTAAAAATACGAAGTCTACTCTTTTTATTAAAAGAGACATTAATATTGTTGGTTTTGTCTTTATGAAGTTTTTGGTTTTTCTTTTTTTGAGAATAGCGGTCATAAATGTTGTACATGTTTTATAAAATGAGGTTAAAAATTGGGATAAAATCTATTCCACATTTACCTACAACAAAGTATCTCACTTTTGTTCTCAAAATACAGGCTATTGTTCATGCTTTATCTTTTTTTTTTATGCAGATAATGTGTGATTTAACACAATTATTTTCTTATCTCAACTCTTTATCCCAATGTCAAATCAGACATATACATCATGCTCAGCATCACAGCATGAGACATTATAGGACGTAAAAAGAGTTTAATCCGTGGTTCTTCTTTAAGATAGGAACTATTAGTCTTTCCTCTGTTTCGAGACCTCCTCCCACTGCACCTCACATTCAATCATATAGTAAAAAAGCAATCCTGCACTTTAGTAACGACTGATCATATATATCTCCAACTTACTTTACATTTTCTATTAGTTTTCAAAGAACTCTCTTGGAGACAATATGATAATGTGTGAATGCAATTGACTTCAAATTTACAAGTCAATTTTTAAAACATGTCAAACCTCAACCACGAACTATTAAAAATCACGGCCCCAAATGCGCAAATGTGGATCGAGCACCCAACCCCAATTAGAAATTCATAGGCTGACATGATCTCAGAATCAGAAGCTTTAAAAAATGAAATGTAGAGGGAAGAAAGAAAATGCACATACATCTGGGTTTCTTGGAAGCCGGCCATTTCAGATATATTTGGTGTTAATTGGATTCCACGGAGTGGTGGAGAAGTGAAACCCTGTGGCTCTGTTTAGATAGCGGAGTTGAGTTATTCTGGTAGATAAATATGCCAGCATAGATAACAAATCTATAAGAATAAGAGATTTTCTGTTTGTTTGTGTTTTTTTTAATTCTCTTTGAAAAACGTAAGAGTAAATGTTAAGTTGTTTGATTGATAAAGAATAAAATATAAATAAAGTGTAAAAAAATTGATTTGACATGTGAGCTATTTGATGTATAAGAGGTGTTGATAGGTGATGTGATAAGGTATAAAAAATTGATTTGACATGTAGGCCCATGATAATAGATAAAGTGAGTATAACTTATCCTAGGGATTACTTAAAATTGTTATACTCTCTTATATTCATTTAAACTGGCTTAGTAATATCAAGTTATATCATGCAAATAAACAATCATTTTTTCTATCTATTCTTATATCACCCTTATACTATCCTTATATTCACTTATTCCCTTTAACAAACGAGGGTAGATGTTTTTCTTCGTTGCCATTTTTCAGGGATTCGTTTTTTCGTATTTATTTTATGTTATTTTGTTGACGTTTGTGATGCGAACGGTTCGAATGGGCGGAGGTCAGTGGTCGGCAAGTTTGCGGGTGTTCTTAATCTTATCGTGCTTCGCGACGTGCACCCGCGGAGGAAAATTAATTTATATAACTTTTATATGTTATACGTGACAGGAGTGGCGGCAAATTTTCAATGAAATAATGAAATGAATGTTTTACTTTTAACTCTTACACGGTTTTGAAAATTTTTTTAATTACTTGTGTAACGAGTTCATGTTGTATAATAAAATAAAGTATATAAGCATATAAATTGAATAAATATATTTATATGTTTTTCATGATTCATCATATACTACAATTGATGCATTTTATATAGGATTAATTTGACAAGATATAATAACACATAACCGTTAAGCCTAGCAATTTTTTTTTTATAACCGTTATAAATTAATATAATAAACAAAAGTAATGTGAGTGACTAAGCATGTGTATATCTGTTATATATAATTTCTATTTTCTGTAATCTTATGTGAAGTTTGTGAAGTTTCACTTCACATTGGGTGATATGTTTGGTTACATAAATGGTGTGTATATTGTGTAGCACTCTAGTGAGAGCATCCAGGCCGGATCTACTTTATTTTTAATTTTTTTTTTAAAGGGCGTTAGTGCACATCATCTTGAAAGAAAAAATTAAATAAAATGAAGAAATTTAGATCAAAGAGAAAATGATAAAACTAAAACACTAATTTTTATTTTTTTCAGTAAGACAAATTAAAATACAAGATTAGAGGAAAAGCGAATGAAAGTTTTTTCTTCCCCTTGTTTGGTGTAAATATTCTAAATCTTTTTTGAGCCACATGTGGTCATATCTTAGTAAAAATATCTTATTTTTAGTTATGAAAATTTTATAATTTTTCTATCAAATGATTAAAGAGTGGTAGATGTTGACATTACTGTTAAATGTATATATGTTAGGGTTAAGGGTAGATTAGTCTTTTTTCCGTTTTCCCTTTTGTACTATAAATATTTATACAAACCATAATAATATTTTCTGATTCATTCTCTTCAATTTCTGATTCTAACATGGTATCAGAGCTTGAATCCAATTTTTTTCTTTGATTTTTTGTTGGCGTTAGTTTCCGTTTGCGAGATCATCGACGTTCCGCAGTGCCGCCGTCGTGCCGCTGCCGTGCCGCCCTGCTGCGCCACCCTGCATGCCCCGTGCGGCCCTGCCCGCGCGCCGTCCGCGCCGTGCCCGCGCGTGCCCGCGCCTTCGCGCGCCCCCGCACTGCTACTGCCCAGATCCGCCGTGCCCGCGCCTTCGCGCGCCCCTGCACTGCTACTGCCCCCGCACTGCTGCTACTGCCCAGATCCGCGCCCCCGCACCGCTGCAGACGCGTCCCCGCGCCGCCGCTGCCCTCGCGCGTAGCCCCCGCGCCGCCGCTGCCCTCGCGCGCAGCCTCCACGCCGCCGCCGCTGCCCCCGCGCCGCCGTGCAATTGTCTCGGTCGCGAGATCGCTGCGGCGAAGAATCCGCGCGAAATCCCGAAAAATCTGGGATTTTACGCGTCTGTTGAAGACTGCCGAGTCAACTCACCTGAGTCAACTCGCTGGTCAACTCGCCGGGTCAACTCGCTGGTCAACTCGCCGGGTCAACTCGCCCGCGCCAACTCGCCCGCGCCGACTCGCCCAGGTCAACTCGCCCGACCGTCGTCACTCTTTCGGTATTTTCTTTATCTGGCCGTTACGGGCTCATTCGGACTCCAAATATAGTCAAATTGTACTCATTTTGCTCAGTTTTTCGTTCTGCACGTCACTGTGACCTTATTTTCTTCATCCGAGATATTTTTTTTTGTTATTCTGGTTATTTGGATATTATGGCTACGGATAACACTCAGATCATCGATGTTAAGTTTGATGGTGAAAATTATGACACCTGGTCTATCAGTCTTGAGCTTCAGCTTGATTTTCGTCGCCTATTGGGTCATGTTACTGGCACCGATCCGGCCCCTGTCCTTGAACCATCCTCACCGGGTTCTGACGAGACTACCATCAAGGCCAAAGCTGAGGCATATACTAAGGCATTGTTGACATGGAAGGAGGCCGATTCTCGGGTGAAAGCATATATTGCTTCTTCGGTTATTCCAAATATCCGTAAGCATTTGAAGCCGTTCATTACAGCCAAGGAATATTGGGACTTTCTTAAGAATTTCTACACACAGACTGATGGTGCTCAGGAATTCTATCTGCATCAGGCCATTTCTACTTCTTATCAAGGGGAGCTTTCTATTCGTGATTTTTATTCTCTTTTGTCTGATTACTGGGATCAACTCGCGCCTATGGATCCTCAGATGGAGGGTATTTTTCTGACACGCTATCGTGAGTACCGTAATCGTCAGCGATTATACCAATTCTTGATGCGTCTTCGTCCTGAGTTCGAGGCTATTCGTGCACAGATTCTTCATCGCTCTCCCAAACCGTCTCTCGATACGGTTCTTTTCGAGTTGGTTGCTGAGGAGACGCGCCTTCGCACTGTTGTCACTCCGCCTATCGTTATCATAGTTCTGTCAATGTTGCACATCGTCAAGACAATCGCTACACCCGGGTCACTTGCTATTATTGTCATAAATTTGGACATGTTCAAACTGAATGTCGTAAGCGTGCTCGTGATGGTGCTCCTCTTGTTTATGTACCTCGCACTTCAACTCCTGGAGCACTTCCTCTAGTGCCTCGTTCACTAGATCCTGCAGCACCTCGTGCCCCAGCGCCTCGGGCACCAGCACCTCGGGCACCATCCACATTTCCTCCGCGTCGTTTTCAGCCTCGACCTGCAGCTGCTGTTGCATCTGATTTTTCTACTGATCCACCGGCATATTCTCCATCTCAGATCAGTGAAAGTCTTGCACAACTCCATCTCCAACAACAACAGCTACAGGATATGCTTCGCTCAGTGACTGGTAGTGATTCATCTGCTCCCTTTTCTGCTTCTACTGCGGCGACAGGTAACCTTACTTCCTCATGGATTCTTGATTCTGGAGCTTCCCATCATATGACTTCTCAAGCATCCTTTATTAGTCGTCCTACTCGCTTGTTTCCCACTCCTGTTATTCGTACGGCGGATGGGACTCCTCTGTCTGTGTCGAGTTCTGGTTCTCTGGCTGATCCTTCTCATCGTTTTCAACTTCCTGAAGTTTTTCATGTTCCTGGCCTATCATTAAATTTGCTTTCTGTTGGTAAAATTGCTGATCATGATTGTCTCATTACCTTTGATTCTTCTACTTGTTCTGTACAGGATCGTCGTACGGGGAAGCAGATTGGGACAGGCTCTAGACATGGTGGGCTTTACTACATGGATCATCTTCATATTCCTTCGTCTTCTGCAGCTTCTGCTCGCTTGATTTCCTCTCCTCCTTCCTCCTTTGATGTTTGGCACCGCCGTCTTGGCCATCTCTCTCCTCCAAGACTTCGTTATCTAATAAGTACCGGTGTTTTAGGTTCTTTTTCAAAAACTGAGCTTCAACCATGTGTGGGCTGCAAGTTGGCAAAACACTTGGCTCTTCCATTTCCTACTAGTAATAACATTTCTGCTTCTCCTTTTGATCTAGTCCACTCTGATGTTTGGGGTCCCTCCCCTATTCCTTCTAAAGGTGGTAACCGTTATTACGTTATTTTTATTGATGACTTTTCTCGCTATACTTGGATTTATTTGATGAATAGCCGTTCTGACTTGTTACCCATCTATAAGTCTTTTGCTACAATGGTTGAAACTCAGTTCTCCAAACGCATCAAGGTGTTTCGCTCTGATTGTGGTGGTGAATACTGTTCTCGTGCTTTTCGTGATTTTTTATCCTCCCAAGGCACTCTACCACAGCTTTCCACTCCTTATGCTCATCAGCAAAACGGGGTTGCTGAACGTAAACATCGTCATATCCTCGAAATGACCCGGTCCTTACTCCTTTCTGCTTCTGTTCCTGTTCAGTTTTGGGGTGAGGTTGTTCTTACAAGTGTGTATCTCATCAATCGCACTCCTTCGTCTATCACTGCTGGCATCTCCCCCTTTCAGCGTCTTTATCATAGTCCTCCCGATTATTCTCGTCTTCGTGTTTTTGGATGCACGTGTTTTGTCCTACTTCCTCCTCTTGAGCGTACGAAGTTGTCTCCTCGTTCTGCTATGTGTGTCTTTCTTGGGTACAGTACTGAGATCAAAGGATATCGATGCTATGATCCTGTTGCTCGTCGTCTTCGGACATCTTGTCATGTCACATTCTTTGAGAATCATCCATACTATGCTCTTCGTTCTCTTCCTGTTCCTCTTCCCCCATCCACGGTTGAGGAAGTCACATTTTTGGACTTTTCTATTCCTGATTTCTCATCTTCATCTTCTGCTCCTGAGTCATCTATTCCGTCTGTACCTGACCACTCTTCATCGTCAGTCTCATCTTCACCCTTGCCGTCTTTGTCCACCTCTATTCAAGATGATTCACGTGGAACAATCCCGTCTACTCCTACACCTATTCCTGATGCTGCTTTACCGGAAGACGATTCTGCTCCCGCACCAGTTGCTCCTCGTCGCAATCCACCTCGCGCTCGTCGACCTCCTCAACGACTTAGCTTGGTTGCCTCTGATTCTTTTTCTCCTAGTTTTCAGTGTTTTCTTTCCGCTGTTTCCACTCATTGGGAGCCCCAATCATATCGTGAGGCTGTCGGCATTCCAGAATGGGAAGGTGCTATGACAGAGGAGCTTAGTGCATTACAACGCACTCATACATGGGACATTGTACCACTTCCTCCAGGGAAGACTCCTATCAGCTGTAAATGGGTCTATAAGATCAAGACCAACTCTGATGGTTCGATTGAGCGTCACAAGGCTCGGTTGGTTGCCCGTGGTTTCACTCAGCAGCATGGTATTGATTATGATGAGACATTTGCTCCTGTAGCGAAGATGACGACAGTTCGTACTTTGATTTCTGTTGCTTCTGTTCGTCAATGGCCCATTTATCAGCTTGATGTCAAGAACGCTTTCCTTCATGGTGATTTATCAGAGGAGGTTTACATGACTCCTCCTCCGGGTCTTCCTCATCCATCTGGTCATGTATGCCATCTTCACCGCGCTCTCTATGGTCTCAAGCAAGCTCCTCGCGCTTGGTTCGCTCGATTCACTGATGCTATATGTGCTGCTGGGTTTGTCCCGAGTTCCTCTGATCCAGCTTTATTTGTTCACACCTCTGGTCCTCATCGTACTCTCTTGCTGCTTTATGTTGATGACATGATCATCACCGGCGATGATTCTTCTCATATACAGTCGGTCAAGCAACATCTTCAGCGTCAATTTGAGATGAAAGATCTTGGCAAACTTCGATATTTTCTAGGCTTGGAAGTTGCTTCTGCTCCGCGTGGTTATCTTCTCTCCCAACGTAAGTATACTGCTGACTTGATCGACCGTGCCTGTCTGACTGATGATCGCATCTCTCCCACTCCTATTGAGCTTCATGCTAAGCTCCGACCTGACGATGGAGAACCACTTTATGATGTTACTCGTTATAGACAGCTTGTTGGAAGCCTCGTCTATCTCACTGTCACTCGTCATGACATTGCCTATGCTGTGCATATTGTCAGCCAGTTCGTCGCTGCCCCTCGTACTGTTCATTATGCAGCAGTTCTTCGGATTATACGCTATCTACGTGGCACTATATCTCGTGCTCTACTGTTACCGTCTTCTTCTACTCTTGAACTTCGTGCTTATACTGATGCTGATTGGGCAGGAGATGTCACAGATCGAAAATCTACGACTGGTATATGTGTGTTTCTTGGTGACTCTCTTATATCTTGGAAGGCCAAGAAACAAGACATTGTTTCTCGTTCGAGTGCTGAGGCCGAATATCGTGCTATGGCATCCTCTACGCTGAGGTCGTTTGGCTTCGATGCCTCCTCTCTGACATGGGTGTCATCCTCTCTGCGTCTACTCCTCTATATTGTGATAACAAGAGCGCCATTCAAATTGCTAGCAATCCAGTTTTTCATGAACGTACGAAGCACATCGAGATCGATTGTCACTTCGTTCGTCATCACTTTCTTGCGGGCACTATATTACTCCCATATATCTCTTCTTCTCTTCAGTTATCTGACTTTTTCACAAAGTCACATACACTTCAGCGGCATGACTTCTTGTTGAACAAACTCTCGGTGTATGATCCACCATGAGTTTAAGGGGGGGTGTTAAATGTATATATGTTAGGGTTAAGGGTAGATTAGTCTTTTTTCCGTTTCCCCTTTTGTACTATAAATATTCATACAAACCCTAATAATATTTTCTGATTCATTCTCTTCAATTTCTGATTCTAACAATTACTTCCTTTTATATATTATAAATATTTATCAGTACTATCTCTATCACATCCCAAATTCAATCTCCCTGTCGGTTCAGTGACAAGTTACATTACACTTTTAATCACTGGACAAGTCACAACCACACATAAGCACAAGCGCACACGCACACACACAAGTGCACACATAAACTTCCACACACAAGCACAAGCACACACACGTGTGCGTACGCGCACACACAAACATCTATATCAATTCATGATAAATCAAAATAGATAATATCTGAATGGAAGAGAGAGAAGAAAAGAGAATACAACAAAACAAGCAACAAGATAAAAATAAAAAAAGAAAAATAAAAGATCCCCAAGCTACAGAGCCACACATTCGCATTTGTGTCCGGTAAAAAAAGTTTCTTCCTAAACATGGTGGAAGTGAAAACCCACGTATAAATATACTAAACTTTTTAATGACAATTTTTTAAAAACTTTTCTTACTTTCATTCACTTTCTATCATACACGCATAAAACACAACCTTACAAAAGATAAGAGGGGATCATCTCAATAGGCCCACATACAAAATTTAAAAAATGAATAAAATATAAGACATTTAACACTATATATAGATCTAGGAATATATAGTCAAGGTCCTGTTTGGAAACATGTTCAACCATTTTTAAGATTGCTCCGTTTTCAAACAAGAAAACTAGGATCAAAGACTACATGTGGATTTTTGTGAAAAAATCGTTCGAAAACCTAAGTTTTTAAGAAGTTCTGGAGGGATAGTTTTATGTAAAGATCAGTTTTAAATTCACCTTTTATCTGAAATCAATTTTTCAATTGTGTAATCAAGTGCCACCCCAATAATTTGACTAAATTTGCGCCTGGATGAGATAAGGAGAATCCAAAATGACTAATCACAATTATAATTATACACATATAACCATTACAACAGATGATATTCCATTACTGCGTCTTCGTTTGAACGTATCCGACGTTCCATTATTACACCAACAACCAATACACGACGCACGTACAGCAAACTTAACAAAAAGAAATAATTGAAATGATTCTATTCGAAAGCCACAAATTCAAACCCATTTATCACACACAAGAGACAAAACTAGAAATAAAATATTGCTCACATAGCGCACATGCTGATCGAAATAAAATATTGCAGTGACTCGGCATGAATAGTACTAATTCACACCGTCTTCGTTCTTCAGTCACCAAACGCGTCACCAAAAAATCCTACTACTTTACCTGAAAGCAGGAATAATAAAAATAAAATCAGAATGTCAGTATCACATCAATACTTTTAAAAAAAATTACACTTGTTTTAACAGTGTTTTAAAATTTGACCCGGCCCGACGTAGCTGGTTAAACCAATTAAACATTTGGTTTTTAGTTTGCTTTATTCAAGTCAAGATCACATCATATAAAAAACAGTTAAAACCGATTTTCTATAACATTTCATGTTTGTATAAATTTATTGTTTACTGATAATAACTAATATTTTTATTATAATCTGGATGATCCAACAATTCCACGGATCCTTAACCATCTTTAAAATAAAAAATAAAAAAACTGGTGTCTTTAGTCCTGAACTGTTAGACTGTTTAGCCAACTTACCGAAGTTCAATTTACTGTAAAAAAATAATAATAAAAAAAGTTAAAAAAAGGTTACCGAAGGCGCCCGAAACAGCATCGCCAGCAGAATGAACAACATGCTCGGTAGCACCAACAGCTTTGCGAGTAGCACCAGCAACAGCAGAGGAAGCCGCTTTGCTCGCTACACGAACACCAATTGGGATTAAAACATTACTACGACCCCGCCTTGACCCATTCGACGACGCCCCCGCAGCAGCAACGGCGACCACTTTGGCCGAACTCGCGCAGTCCAGATGGACGTCGAACTTGCACGACGCGCACCTGTAGATCCACTGATCGGACGTCGAGTCGCGCTTCTTGCAGACCTTGCACTCGAACCGATTGTTGCGGTAGGGGACGGAAGCGGAGAGAGTGAGCGGGTGTTTGGCGTGCTTGTCGTGCTGCACTTTTTCATGCGCGGAGGAGCAGATCGGGTGGAGGCTGTAGTCGTCGGCGCAGGTGTCGCAGTGGTACGCGAAGCCTTGGATGCGCTTCGCACAGGCCTTGCATGTGAAGTCGTCGGCGACGTTGGGGATCAAGGAGAGTTGGTGGTTGTGGAAGTCGTGCTGGAAGTTTTCGGGGAAGAGAGCGCAACGGACGTGGAGGACGTAGTCGTCGCAGGTGTCGCACTTGTAAGCCCTGCCGTGGACGTTGTGGTTGCAACACGCGCACAAGAAGGGTTTTTCGAGTAGGGTATGATGTAATGGATGATCAGGGTGGCAGGCGTGTTCCAGCTCAGTCGGATTTTCTAATTTTTCAAGTAGGGTGTTATGTAATATTGGTTGATCATGGTGGAACGCGTGTTCCAACTCAGCCGGGATTTCTGGATTTTCGAGTAGGGTGTTAAGTGATAATGGATGATCAGGGTGTAAGGCTTGATCCACCTCAGCCAGGATTGCTGGTTTTTCGAGTAAGGTGTTGTGTGATAATGGATGATTTGGGTGGAAGGCTTGTTCCACCTCAGCCGGGATTTCTGGTTTTTTGAGTAGGGTGTTATGTAATAATGGATGGTTTGGGTGGAAGGCTTGTTCCACCTCAGCTGGGATTTCTGGTTTTTCAAGTAAGGTGTTATGTAATGGATGATCAGGGTGGAAGGCTTGATCCACCTCAGCCAGGATTGCTGGCTTTTCGAGTAAGGTGTTGTGTAATAATGGATGATTTGGGTGGAAGGCTTGTTCCACCTCAGTCGGGATTTCTGGTTTTTCGAGTAGGGTGTTATGTAATAATGGAAGGTTTGGGTGGAAGGCTTGTTCCACCTCAGCCGGGATTTCTGGTTTTTCGAGTAGGGTTTTATGTAATAATGGATGGTTTGGGTGGAAGGCTTCTTTCACCTCAGCCGGGATTTTTGGTTTTTCAAGTAAGCTGTTTTGTAATGGATGATCAAGCTGGAAGGCGTGTTCCACCTTAGTAGGGCTTGCCGAACTCATCTCTCTCTCTCTCTCTCTCTCTGTGTTTGTGTGTGTGTGTGTGTGTGTGTGTGTGTGTGGGTTTTGTGTATCAATATATATAGATTGAAAATGAGATATTGTTGAGAAGAGCTTATGTTAGTTACATTGGAAAGAAAGCACGTGCGTTTGACGAGGCCCTTCTTTAAGACTTGCGTACGTGAGAGTGATGAAACGTGACGTTGACAATTGAGATCGGGGACTGGACTGGATTAGGTCTTTCAATATATGAATAATAGTTTCAACATGGCAAGTCTTTAAATAAAATTTTGGGAAAAATCTATATAACCCCCTGTAATATTTCTGATATTTATATAACCCCTCTGTAATATCAATATATCCATACAACCCCCTGTAAACACATCATAAATGCAAATAACCCCTTACAGTTAATTTTTTTTTAACAGAGTTGGAATATTCCAGACATATTCCGTTATTTAAACCATGGTTAACAAAAGTCTATTCTTTTAACATTCGAAAAACAACCAATACTTTAAGAAAAACCCTTATATATATTTCTAATTTTACACTCTTTTAAGGGTTTTTTTTAATTATTTGTTGCTTAAAGGAATACATATTTGTTAACCATAGTTTAGATAACGTAATATGTATTCAAAATATTTCAATTATGTTAAAAAAGAATTTAACTGCGGGGGGTTATTTGCATTTATGGTGGGTTTACAAGGGGTTATATAGATATATTGAGATGGGAGTTATATGGATATCAGGAAGATTGCAGAGAGTTATATGGATTTTTCTTAAAATCTAATATATGTATTCAGAGGATAAATAAATTGACATCAATATTAAAAAAAAAAAAAAAAACTGTAGCTGATGTTTTTGTGCTGCATTAATTTATTTATTGCTCCATAAACTTATATATAATGGGATGTTCACGACTTTTATTTACATGTACAATCAGAACAAAGAGAGAAGGGAAAATCCATACAACCCCCTAAATTCTGATTAAAATCCATATAACCCCCTGATTTTTTTTAAATCTATATAATCTCCTAAAAACACCTAATAAATCCAAATAGCCCCCTTGAATAAAATTTTCGTTAATAAATGATGAACATTATATAAATATTTTATTTGGTTAACCCTGACTGAAAATACAATATGCTAAAAAACAATGTGTTAAAAATGTGAAAAATCATATAAAAATGATTATCTTATCTTGGGTTTTTTAGTTTTAAGTCCCATTAAAAATACCAATTTAGGGATCGATCCCTCACTTCTTCATACTTTGGTTTTAGTTCCCAGATTTAAATGATATGTTCATTTTTAGTCCCTCACAGGGACTAAAAAAACCAAATAATTTAGGGATAGGTCCCCTCCCAGGGATTAAAACCAAAATTCTAGGGAATAAAACCAAAATATAAAGAAGTGAGGGATCGATCACTAAATCATATGGCTTATGGGGATTTAAAAATAAAAAATACTTTTATTTTCTCTCGATATATTATAAAATCTAATCTAGAGGGGTAAAATCGTTATTTATATAATTTTTTTTGAATTTTAACACATTATAAAGTTTTTTTGATATACTGTATTTTCTACTAGAGTTAATCAAACATAATATTTATAAAATATAAATGATAATGATGAGATATGATTTAAAAAAATCAGATGACTATATGAATTTCAATCCGTTTACATGGGGTTATGTTGAATAATGATGAGATATGAATATAATTAAATCATGAACCTATAAATTCTCATGAGTTGACAAGGAGTCTGACACATATCATGTGGGACAGCTCTATATAAAAAAATGGTTATGTTGAACCAGTACTGCCTACACAAATGACAAGGAGTCGAATCATTATCTTATTTTGTTTGTTTTTAAAGGACAAACTTATTTGTATTTATAACGTGTTTTAAACAAAATACAGCACACAAAAAAACAAATATTAAATAAAGAAAAGAAACAATTTGTGTAGATTTATTATTCTCAATTGTTAATTTTTATTATATCGTAGAACTACTCTTTTATATACTCATATTACAAATTAAATCATGGGTAAAAATTGGGGATGAGAAGTGGAGGTGCAGGAGAGTAGAGAGTTGAGGGGGTTAGAGAGTGGGAGTGGATAATTATGGAGGGGAGTGGAGTGTGTGGAGAGGGTAGTGGACATCTACCCTGTCACAACAAAAATATATGTTTTTTTTAAGAGAAAATTCCATACAACTCCCCAAAATTTGACTGAAATCCATATAACCCATGATTTATCTTAAAATCCATATAACCCCCTAAAAACACCTAGTAAATCCAAATAACCCCCTCAATAAAATTTTTGTTAATAGATGATTAATATTTTACACATATTTTGTTTAGTTAACCCTGATTAAAAACACGATATACTAAAAAATCACCATAGTGGGTTAAAAATGCGAAAAATCTTATGAAACTGATAATTTTACCCTATCTGGATATATTATAAAACTCTATCCGAAAGTTTAAAATCGTTATTTATAGAAAATTTTCTGCATTTTTAACACATTGTAGGTTTTTTTATATTAGTTTTGCTACACATGCCCTAGCATATATGTCCCTCCCACAGGCCCCTTGACGTGGACAACTCTCATTGGTTCTCCATTCCACTATGACAAAAGTGCGAAAGTGAATAATACGTTAATACCCCTCATTATAATCAACCATTCATTTCTCGTTTTCCCTTGTTTTCAGTTTCATTTTCCACTCACATCCACTCATCTCGCCAATTCAAACACCATTAGAAACATTTAGGGTTTTGCAAAAAAAAAAAATCACCAACAAAAAACCCCCCTTTTATTGTGAAACGAAGAAAATCGGCTTAAAGACCTTCTAATTGTTGCGGAGGTTTGATCTTAAGCGAAAAAATGGATATGTAATTTTTTTTATTGTTATTTGTGAAATCTTTTTTTTTTGTTTTTTGAAGATTGTAATTTTTTTAAAGGTTTGTTTAATTTTTGCTCGAATCGATATGGAATGTAACTAATTTTTTTAAATTAAGTGAAATGTTTGACTGCATTTTGTGTTTGTTTTGTTACAAAAATGTGTTTGAGAGTAAAAGTTACTATTGAAGATGTCAGTTACATGAACTTCGATTTTGTTTAATATTTGTTATTTGTATATGTGTTTTACAGCAAATGTAACTGACAATATGAATGTTTGTTTATTTCAGTTACATGTAATTCTAGATGGTTTACATTTGATGTTGGGGAATGTAACTATCTAAAAATGTAACTGACAATAGTATGCTTATTTATTTCAGTTACATGTACTGAAATAAATTATTATAAAACAAACAGACATCTTCCTCTGTATCAAAAGTCATTCTAACACTTGGAGCAATTGCTTCTGCCCATTCCTACTCAATTCAACAATCACATCTTCATGCGAACTGCCATTCTCAGACAATGTAACTGAGTTCATTGTATTTCCTACATTTTAATGCAAAAAAATATAAAATAAAAAAGGTACGATTATAATGACAAGAAATCAAATAAACATAAAAATCATATTAAGAGTACCACTGTAGATTATATTAAAGTAAGTTACATTGTTTCACTTATATTTTGGAATGCAGCTTTGTTTCAGAATTACCTTGTTATGAAAGTAAGTTACATTGTTAATGTAACTAATTTCACTTATATTGATAAACTCACTTAATAAAGTAGTTACATTTGTAAAAAAACAAAAAAAAAAGAACAAAAAACCCAAAAAAATTGAAGAATATATATATAAATGACATTGGGGGAGTTAACACAAATCATTTACCGCGTTTTGAACCACATTTCACATAAAAAAAACTATAATTAACATCTAAATCTAAAAAAATTCAAATAATTGAAAAAAATACAAACAAAATGGCAGATAACGATTTCGAATCAAGGAAAAATTTCAAACCTGAATCAGAAGACATTTCAAATGATATCCTAACGATTTTAATGAGATTCTAGCGATCAGACAATGGACCGATGATTTTAGGGATGGCTTGAATAAAAAGTAAAAAAAAAACACGACAAAGAAATGTCGATTCAAAACTGGTTCGTTAAGAAGGAAACACACATAATTCAATGCCAAAATAAATTCTCATAACTAATTACTATGGTAATTTCTCTAACCACCCATTAATTACAGTCAAAACTCACAAATCACACCAGGGGTATTTTCGGAATTCCACACCATGCCATGTCATGGGACTTGTCAGAGGCCTACGAATTGGGGTCTCTCAATCATTTTTCTTTTTATATACTGTGTTTTCTACCATGATTAACCAAACATAATATTCATAAAATATTCATTTATAAACGTAAATTTTTTTCAGATGGTTATTTAGATTTGCTAGGTGTTTTCAGGAGGTCATATGGATTTTAAGAAAAGTTAGAGGGTTATATGTTCTCGGTGAATTTGAAATTTTCAAATTAGGGGTGTTTGGGTTATCGTGGGAAATCATTAATTAGATGGGGCATTGTGCGAATGCAATCCCGGAATCATTGGAATGTTTATTGTGGAAATGCAATCCCTAAATCATTGGACGTGTGTAGTGGAAGGAAGACTATTTCAGAATTTGATAAATGTCAAGTACATGCTATTGTTGGATGATCTGTCGGATAAAGTGAACTTGGTGGAAGTGGGGGTGCCAGCCCCTAGCTCACAGAAAGGGTGCAAAGTGTTGTTGACATTGAGATCTGAGTAATGTATTTTTTTAATTAAAGACATTTGAATCTATATAAACATGCATAATTTTACATAAATCTTTCTAAACTTGGGTCGAATATACATATCTTTGTAAACATAAAAATAAAGTCTCATAGATTCATATTGTTAACCATTATCAACTCAAAAATGGTTAAAATTAACCAGGTATGTAAATTGACTATTATATCCTTTTAGATGACTTGTATCCCAAAAATTTTAAAACTACATAAATTCCTACAAACATATTTAAACTCAAATAAGTTCTCTAATACTTGGTGTTGGATATTCATGTCATTGTAAACACGAATAATATCACATATATCCCTATATCAACTATTAGTGGATTAACTCTTATGCACTCAAAAAAAAAAACCCTTATTCTCCGAACAAACAATTCAAATATCTCACCCTCTCACACAACACACTTTTAACAATTTAAAATGATTCAATTTTCACTCAAGAATTTACACAATATTTATGCACACGCAATACACTCTTTGAAACAACAATAATCCCAAAAAAAAGTACGTACACACTCTTAACAAACACTCATTAATTGGTCCATGGAAGTGTTGGTCCATCAAAGATAAACCGATGTAGAAGAAGATGAGAAGGGGTTGAAGAGAGAAACACGTCACAATCACGACAAGAGGGTCATGTTCACGACAACTTTGCCCACTAAAAATAATGAAAACAAACATTCACTATTATTTATTCTCTGTTTTTCAAGAGCTTCAACAAACATGCCTACTACTTATTAAATAAGTTACAATCTATATTTATAAATTAAAGCTACAAATAGGTACATGGCTTTTTTTTATTTTTTCTTTACCCCTGTAGTGCTGTCTTTTTTTTTTTGCATCTAACTTTTCATAATACCTGAAGTATCCCTTATAGACAGAGTTACAGGAATACAAAATTATAATGTGATATATACAAAAATTATACACACAGTTACAAATATTTAATAGTTACCTATAGAGAGCAGTCAACATACACAAATATATTTAAATACAAAATGGTTATAGATACATTCTTAGTGACAATACAATAGATTCATGAAGTGTAAGTTCTGTCATTATGATATGTAAATACAATTAACATACACCAAATACTTAAACACAAAATAATTATAGTTACATTATCAAAATATCATTAAAATAGAGACATTAACTATTTGAATTATGATGTTGTTTTCCTATCTTAATTAAATAAGTTATATTGTCTCCCCCTTGATCTCTTAATGTCGTGAATTCGAATCTACTGAAATATAATTATAATTTATAGAAATATATTTATCAATTATGGAAACTATAACATTACAGAATTAGTGATTATCATTTACATAATATAAAAGTAATGTCATATATACAATCAAACTAAGGTTAGGGTGAGAGGGCGTTTGGGAGTCGTCAAGGAGAGAAAATATCACGGGGGTATTGGGGAAAGTGTGTTTTTTTGGGGGGAGGGGGAGAGAGAATGTTCTTTTGAAGAGGAGAGGATGCTTTTAAGAAAAAAAATAAAATGATGATAGTTTAAGTATCAAATAATAAAATAACATTGATATAAAAAAATTGAAACCAAATTTTATATAAAAAAAAAGGTAAATAAAAAAAATTCAAAGATAAAAAAAAAAAGAAAAAGGTTACTAGTCCAGAGCATTGGGACAATTCACCGTGTTATAATTGAAGAGAGAAACCAAAGTCAATGAGTCAACATGTTTATTCATGAAGACTTGAACAGTGAGCCACCTGGAAAGTTTCCTTATGGGCGACTCTCTATCTAGTTCCATCAGAGAGTCATTTTTTTTTAATAAAGGTTTTCCAAGAGACTTTATTCCATTCTTATCCACTCATTTCAATGATTGCTTAAATTATCATCTTTTAGTCCCATCCAAAAAATTACATATTTATATACCATCTTATTGGAGGAGTGGTCAGACATAATTGCCTTAATCAGAGTAAAACAAGAAATGAATTTTGTTTCATTAAAAATAGGAATGGCAGTTGGTTGGAAAAAATGGAACCCGTCGGTACTCTATTTTATTGGGGGTATTTAATGTGCATGTGCGATGCATATGAATTATTTTGTTGATTTGAATCATAAATATTAGTCATATTAAATTGCATTAAATGCTTGTTAAGATAAGTCAATAAAATAAATTTGGATCAGTGACAAAAAATAAAAAAACATGACCAACTTTTTTACCTAAAACCTTTTAATTAATAAAAGTGGAACATGTCATCCTATCATTTTTTGGATTGAGTACACATTGATTGTCATATTTTAAGATTTTTATCCCATTAAAAAAATAAAGAAAATAAATTCAAAATTTTTGATACGCATGACACAACTCGATCATATATAACAATTCATCTAAAATTTAACCCTCCACATGATTGCATAATAATCGTAACACTTTAATTCTCATTATTCATAAATTACAATAGTCTTCTAACATTAATATTTGTTTGCTTTTACACTTTCATACAATCTTATGTAATGTTTATCTAAAAAAATTGAACTCATTTATAATATCATTATAAAAAAAATACATGCAAAGTGTTGCAAAAAATATAAATATATCCACAATCAAAATAAAGAGTTAAAAATAATTGAGAATACAAAAGAGAAGTGATCCACAATTATTCAACTATCTACATTATTTTTATTATACAACAATAGCAATATAAACTAAAAAAAATGTACTTCAATGAGACAACAAAAGAAAAGAAAAAAAAACATTAACCTATTTTAGAAAAATGTGCTATGATTTTATTGAAAATCTGGCAACTCCACATGGCCATACAGGTTACAAACATGCTTAATTCTCAATATGAAACTCAATGTAATATTGACAAAAAAAATGCAATTCGATGAGTCAACAAAAGATAAAACAAAAAAATTAAAAGCAAGAGATCCATCAATATTAAACCCACAACTAAATGCGCGAGAAAGAACAATGTGTCTTAGGGTGCGTTTGGTTGTGCGATTGCGCAACGTTTGTGATTTCAGAAACTGCTTTTGCAATCGTGCAACCAAACAGTTTTACTGTAACAGCTTTATGCACACAAATTTCAGGCAAATAGTGTCTAAAAGTTGGGAAAGTGAGCTTTTTGCATAATCAGTTTTAAAACTCAGATTCCTGCAGAATCAGTTTTGCAATCGCGCAACCAAACGCACCCTTAACTGAGTTTTAAAATCTAAGTCAAATGGAAGTATGGAACATGAAATGATCAAAACCAATGAAATAAAACTAAACATAGAAAAGAAAAAGAATAATTAATCAAACAAAAAAATATCCTCACATGAATCACAATGGGAAAACATGTATTAGTGATGTTTAGGGAATAACACAATAATAAGTCTTATAAATATTTTGAATAAATTAAAATCAAACCGAACGATTTATGAAACATAAATTGAAAAAATTAAATGAAAAAAAATAACCCGGAAAAGTAAATGATGTTATATAATTTAAGGAAATGTGAAACCTATGATTTTAAGTTACAATTAAGCAACATTTGAATCATATAACGATAAAAAATTCAATCATATTAATAAGACTAAAAGAAATTGTGGGATTTATTCATAGTGCTATTTTTGTTAAAAAAATTGCATGATGTATTAAGTGTGTTTATCAAAATTGGATAATATTCTATTCTCCATACTTATATATAGTTTTAAAAATAGAAGATAAAATTAGACGTGTATTGTTTTGCAGTGTCCTATCTGTAAATATTTATCTAATTTTGTATTGTGTTTTCAAACTCAAATGATAGTTAATCTATCTTCGCTTATCTATAATTTAAATTACTTTGGAAAAAAAGTGTTCTTATATATATATGTTAGTCATATTTTTACTTAGATTGTCATTAGCATATTTTTACTTTTTTTTGTAGTGTGTTTTCAACCATGTGTTACTTATCCTTTTTGTGTATGTTTAAAAATAAATCCACATTAGTTTGAAAATAAAATCAATATCTCATCAATTTGGATTTTGTCAAAAGGAGTGTTTTTTTAATTGAGTATCCAAAAATTAGATCCTATTATTATTATTTATTATTTATCAGTGTTATTTAAGTTTCACAAATCATACTTAATTATCCCAACATATTATAAGAAAAGAAAAGAATAAATTGAAATCAAACCAAGCATTTTAGATGTGTGAGAATATAATTTAAAAGAATGAATGAAAAAATAACCCTACATAATGAATAATGTTAATTAATTATTTATACAAATGTGAAATATATGAATATTAGTTATAGTGGACAATAGCTTATTAGATTGTGATTTGATGTATCGCATTACAAGTTACATGTCTTCTTAAAGATTATAGCAAACTAAATAATTAAAAAAAAGATGCACTACATGATCTAGCAAAAAAAAATAATGAGCAGAAGAAAGAAAATAATAAATAAGAGTCGACATAACAATTCCACAACATATCTTTCACAAGTTATTCTCAGACTTTAATTATATAATTCTAACAATAAATAAAAAGAAGAAACCATGTGAGATAAAAATGTTTCTTTTTATTGGGTATAACCCTAAAAAAAAAAACCTTAGACAGATATAATATGAATACAAAATGGTCGGCTTAACCGCCTCCACGATGCTTTGATGATTATCATAAAACCAGAACTATCCACCAAAGATAAAAAAAGAAGAAGAAGAAATATAGAGAGAAATTAACATGAACCCGTTTGGAGATCTTTAGGAGATCGTCCACGCATCACCAACATCAACTTTTATATCCAAGCAGTGCTCATCTCCACCATGGTGGGTATGAATAAAATGTGACATATAGTCATATGACAAGTACATATTTTCAAGAATTTAAAAAGGCATACATTACGAAGAGATGGAGGGGGTGGATGAATGAATGGATAATGAATGCATTTGGAACAATGACAGATTTGCATAAATTGAGAAGGACAAAAATGAAATTAGAAGTGTTTTAAGAGTCATCTAAAAGAAGACAAACAATACAATCCCCTTTATTTTTAAAACAAATTTATTATTTGAAAATTCTTTCTCCTATTAGTAGAGACATGCCAAATTTTAAAAAAAGAGGAAACAAAGGAAAAAATTTAAGCAATTTTATAATTATCAGTAAATTTATGCAACTTTATTTTTGAACATTGTAGTAGGAATATATGTCTTGCATGACACCCACATGTACAATAAATAAATAATTTAAATACAACAATAAATATAAACAATTTCTCTTGAAGGAAGCAAAGTTAATTATTAGGTCTTCTTTCCATTATGTTGGATGTTATGTAATAAAATCCTTCAAATACTTGAATAAAGTGCATTATATGAAGTAATTTTTTTTATATATACCATATTCAGGGACGTTGGTAACTTACTTGTTTTCGTTTAAAGGTGGTGCGGACATAGAATATGATGCAACCAGATAAGTAACTGAAGATAATACACTACAATAAGAACATAGGAAGATAAAGTCATAAATAATTGAAAGTATAATAAATATCACAAATAAATTAAAATATCTTATTCATTCTTTTTTAAAGGTTTACAACCCCTAAGTACAAGACATCCCAATACGGGAAAAAAAATTATTAGAAAATTGAAATTTAACAAATATTTAAAAATGAAATCAAACTTGTTAATATAGTTTCGCATGAATTAATTGAAATACTATTGTTATATTAAATATTTCATTGTCGATCTGCGAAGATTAGGTTATTTGATATTCATGTTTGTTTGTTTGAAAGAATTATTTTTTTATTGGTGTTTGTGATTGTAGATGTGGTGACAAAGTTTATCGAGGGTATGGTAGAAACATATCCAGGTTTGCAATACCTAGATGGGTTTCCCAGGGTAAAATATGAAAATATGAAATTTAAATTTTTGAGTTCACACAAAGCTCAAATCCGAATTTGTAGCAATATTTTTTTTGTAGCAGTATTTATACATTTGTTTTTTTTATTGGATTGCATTTTTAATTACTGTGAATTATATTTTTTTTTGTTGGGTAGATCTTATGGACCATTGACTATTTGGGGCATTAATAGAGTAGAGAAATCTAAGTGAGTAGAGTAAATGCTAATCAAATATGTGTGAATTAAATAAATGCTAATAGATGTGAATTACATTAATATTTGATACCTTTTTTTAATGTATTATGTTTTTGCATATGAAATGGGATTTTTTTACGAATTATATTATTAATGTATAATATATCATGTCTTATCCTAATAATATTATGATAATCAAATTTAACTATAAGTTAATTAATATGTTACATGATAAAATGTATGTATTATAATAAACTATGAATGAAATTAAAATGTTGGAAATGGATTTTCTTGGAATTGAATAGAAATGTAGGGGTAAAATGAAAAAATGGTTGTCATTAAAGTGGTGTGAATGATAATGAGATTGAATGAATTGATATGGGCAAATAGGTCAAACAGCAGATTTTTTATTTAAGAAACTTTTATATAGTAATATAGATTAGTTGGGCCTCTAAATTTAAACTCGAATCCGACCCGTTCTAATCGATAATGATATGAAACGAGTTTGTGATTTAAATTAAAAAAACCTGTTCGAATTTGTTTACCTGTGTAAATTATTTATATCCTTTAAAAACTAATACACTACATGAATAAAATCAACCCGTTTAGCCCCTGTTTACTTTATGTAAATCACTTATATCTTTTAAAATGATTACAATACATAATAAAATCAACATATCATATGTTATTATTGTTGTAATTGATAAAATACATAAATATATATAAAGTAATATTATACAATATGGAATAAAAATAATTATTTAGTTTATAAGCTAAAATAAATTTGAAAAATAATTGAAAAATTAGGATTCTTAAACAAGTTCCCTTCTAAATAAGATGAGACTGAACGAGTTTGTGTTTTTTTAAAATTCAATGGGACGGAATAGTCAGACTTTTTAGGTTTGGAACGAATTTAGTACAAGATTTTGAATTTAGAATTGAGATTGATTAAACTCATCTTAATTTGTCCCGATGTCATCCCTCATTGGAAGACGAATACTGACGTGTACCCCCACTTATTAAAGCAAAAAATTGATTGATTGATGGTTACGGGTTAACCATCCTCTCAATTTCTTTAAACTGGTCAGGATTACCTGTGATGCAAATACTTCAATTATATAAAAAGACTGTGAATATAAAAAGACCAGCCTTTCGTCAAAAACAAAATTAAAAGAATTCATGTGATACGGCAACGTTCGGTGGAAAAGTCACTTTTGGAAACATTCAGCAGATTAAAAGCCCAAGGCCCACCACATTTGGCCCAAAACTGCCAAGATACTGTTACACGTAATTTTTTTCAATCCCATTTTCAGTTTTATTTTATATATATCGTTATCCATGGTATATAGCTTATTAAAAAGTTTTATATTTTTTTATAGATAAAAACGGTTCATTGAAGTATATAATTGATTTTTTTATAAATGTATATGTTTAAATAGGGTATATTCACTATATTGTTTTATTAAGAACAATCAAAACATGTAGAGGTAGAGCCAGGGGTAGGCTGAGGCTCGGGCCCCCAAGCAATGGGTCAAATACAGAGCTCGTTTGATAACACGATTGGAGTGACTCTGCTTTTTAATTAAATAAAAAGCTTAAACGTGATACTAAACATGTTTCATGAAGTATGCTTAATCAAAAAGTAACTGGCTTATAACTTTTAATATAAAAAAGTTACATTTTAAAAAATGTAAAAAAAATATTTTCTAAGAATCAATATCTATTTAATTTACTTTTTTAAAATTTTTATTTTTCAAACGTGTTTTCAAATAGAGCCATAACATAAACATAGATGGGTAATGAATATATTGTTAAAAATGGTCGGTTGGGATTTCAGGGTGTAAAGTCCCACATATTTGAGGGTGGGATTGGAGAATTCTAAAAAATAGATTGGGTAAGTAACCGGGTGGGGTTTTCATTTAATGGGGTGAAAATAACGGCCCCCTATCAATTATTATTCTTAATGTGTGTCCCACATGTTGTAATGAGAGGCTCGGTCCCATAACACAGGATATCTCGTTAAAGAGGTGATTATATCAATTATACTAGTTCAATGTCAATAATTATGTTCTAAATGTGTGTCCCACGTGTGTGGTGTATATGGACACATAGTATTCCACCTGTGATCGGAGGATTCCATGTACGTGACACCTTACAAAATGAATTTTGTTGTGCATGCATTATTTCTAAGTAATTAATGTCACATAAATTGAGACTAAACATATTCATAAAATATATTTTTAATTTTATCATTTAAGCTATATTAGTCACCCACGCCGATGTGCGTATATAAAAAAAAAAAATTGCTCACAATCAATACTTCTAAATGTTTAGTATACCATGTTATATATACTTATATTGTAAAAATATTTTATTTAAAACTCTAAAACCAACAATATCACTTGAATATATTGATAAAAAAAATAATGTTTATGTACGATTTAAATCTTTTGAATTAATGATATTATTGAAAATAACAAATCGTCAATGATATTTTGTTAAAATATGATTTTTTAAGGGTACATATGTAAAAACAAATTCCATTAAGATTTGGTGATGATATTATCTAGTTTAAATTAAAAAATCAAGAATTAAATTATTCCTGGAATTTTTAAAAAAATCATAAGTATAACTCCAATTGGGGTGATCAATAGCTCGTTGGAATGAGCTTTTCAATATATATTTATGACGGTGAAATAGATTTTTTACAAAAATGATCATTTCATAATGAAAAATGTGATCAAACGTTGAAACTCATAATTAACTTTAAATTAGTTATTTATCAAATATATTCCATGATTATCCCAGTATAAATCTAATAAAAATAATAGCAAAAAAATGATGATGTGACACGATCACCACCATTCATTCATATTAAAAAGATAGATTCGATGAATATGTCATGTTATGTTTTTTTCCATTCTTATCCTTAATTCAATATATAATGATAATAAAAAATTAATGGTAAATCTGAAAATAAAAATGTTACACAAAAAAAGGTTAAAAAACTTAACACTTACTGTTAATATATAGATAGATGTTGTTATGGGATCCTATAAGAATTCTTTGTTAGAGCATCTCCAATCTTATATCTAAACTTTTACTCAAACTTAAATTTGAGTAAAAATCACTCAAAACCCTCTCCAATAATTTACCCATACTCATATCAAATTAAGTTTTTACTCAAATCTTTATTCAAATAAAGGGAGACTCAAATTTTTATCCAAACTTTTAACTTTTTTTTTCTTTATCTCCACATTTTCTTTGAATGTGATATTTTTTTTCCTTCAACTCCACCTTTAATTTAATTATATTAGATGTTTTTCTAACCCTCCAAAATTTTCACCATCTCTTGAAATAAAAAAAGTCTTCTTTTTTAAGTCTTAATATATATTTTTTTAATTTCTTATTTTTACTCCAATAAAAAAAATATTACTTTTACATTTTTAAAAAAAAATTGGATGATAATAATTTTTAAATTTAAATATTTTGAAGGAAAGAAAAATTGAGTAGTAAAAATATTTAGGGAAAAGACTTTGAAAATGTTTATAATACATAATTAGAAGAAGATGTGAAATTTTTAAAAAATTTGAGTAAAACACAAAGTGATGGTTGAAAACATCATATCAAATCAAGCTTTTACTCAAATTTTAAGTGAAATTTAGATATAGGTTTGAGTAAGGGCTGGAGATTACCTTAGACACATTCCAGTTCCTATAAGGTGACTGACAAGGTTTGTGAATTGTCTTTGTAATACAAGGTTTCACACTTCCCACTTCGAAGGAATTAGAGATCCATTATTTTAAATTTGGTCATGTGGTTATCTAAAATCTAGGTACATGCACATCTGATTTTTTATCCAATGATTTTTTTTTTTGAATTTCCTAAAAAAAAAAAAATCATGGATTGTTTGTATTACGTAGAGAAATTAAGATTCTGTGATAAATGTGACGGATCCAATGGAAATCTTATATTTGTTTTGAATTTTTGATAATTCTGATAAGAAAACTAGTCATTTATGGGGGAGTGTTGGAGCATGCATATACACAGAAATTGATGGCCATACAAATGTTTCAACGATTTAGATTCATTACATACTTATTTGATTTGGTTGGGAGGATTATGTTGTTTAATTTTTACGCCCAAAAAAAAAGAGGAGAGAATAACAAGGATGATTAGAAATATCCTTTTTGGTTAACTGCTCCTTTATTTGTGTTTACAAATAACTTTGAAATTTATAATATATTATGTGCTTAACTTCTGTGTTGCGTGTATATCCGGAAAGAATGACCTTTCCATCGGCAACCTCAACCTCACCGAGAGTGACTTGGGCTGATATCGATTTCCACCTAACATGTCCCTGCCATCCTTCACTGTACTTTACCTCTCGCATTCAACTTTCAGGTAATGTGTCATGTCGTCATGCTCCGCACTTTTCTCGCGGAAGTCTATATAGTCAGTGAAGGAGCTCAGAGATCAGTAAATTTTCTCATTCTTTTTACAATAGCTAAGGGGGTCTGTCGGCCCTGTGACAAGTAAGCTGGTAAAGGAATCAAGTCGTTCGGGTTCTGTTCTGACTCAGTTTGGTTTAAGCTCGTTCAATTAGACAAATGAACGAACTTGAATAATTTTTAAAGCTCGGTTAGGTTTAAGAGCTGGATCGAATTTTATTTTGTGTTCAAATTCGACTCATTTGTGTTATAAAAAATTTAGTTGAAGCTTAACTAAACTTCTTTGTAAAATCATAACATTAAATCAATACAAAGTTATACTATTTCAGGTTCATGAACTTGACTCATTTATACTCAAATTTTATTTTTAACCCCTAAAAGCGCAAAAATGAAGAAGAACGCTAGACTCGTTGAAGCTCGTGAGCTCGGCTTGACTCGACTCGTTTATAAATGAGTCGAGCTTGAACATGTGAAAGCTCGACTCATTTACCACCCCTAGAGACAAGACCATAAAAGCAATTGCCCCCCCCCCCCCCCCACCCCCATCCAAGGATGATTTAGTCCCTCTCAACATACTTTCTCACTCTATTTAATATCTCATAATCAAACCTGAAATTTCTCTTCTCCTTAAATTTCTTCGATCATAATGAGGTTTTGAATTTCATGACTCTCTCACTCCCCTCAATATCGTTTTTTTTTCATTGTATATTTTTTTTGGTTAAATAATACAGTCTTTAAACCCTCTTTTAAAAGTATTTTTTATTTTTATAATTTTTTAATTACATTAAATATTTATTGTTTTTATTTAGTGCATATGATAATGTAGTAGATTTAATTTAAATGATTGTATAATGTTGTGTATCAATTTTGTAATATTACCATCTTAAAATAATATTATGTATAATATTCAAATAATCTAGATTTAAAAAAAATATTTAGAGCCCCATTTTAAAGTGGGATAGGGGTAGGTACAATGAGTGTTGGACACATTGTTGGACAATGTGATTGTTCAACGTGGTCATGACCATCCAATTTTATAGAGACATTATGATTTAGATATTTTATAAGAATTCAAAATTAAAATTAAGATCAATTAAATACTAAAAAAAAAAATTTAAGGTTTAAATAAATTGTGTATCTCAAAATAATAAAATTATATGATCACAATTATATTGAATACTCAAATTGTTCAAGCTCGTTGTATCTAATTCAACAATGGACACCGACTAGAATACCAGGCAAGTCGGAGTGCCTATAAAACACTCTCTGAAGCTCAAATGAGTGAGTTTGAATGCATGCGTATATATTGATGTCGTGTTCATTTTGTCATTAATAAGTTTCTAGATTTGATTGATGGATTTTGTCATTAATGCTCGTGGTACACACGCTCTCGTAACGTTACATCTCAAATTTAATCAACCTTTACTCATAGCCACCGTTTGAATACCGGAAAAACTTTGGATAAAATTTAGATGTCGTTTGAAAAGTCTGGATAAACTCTGATAAAGTATGTCAGAATAAATTGGTATAAAATGGTATATGGATTTCAATCAACCCCTAGAATAAAATTTTCCTAGGTTATTCCACCCAAAGAATAAGTGGATCCACTATCAAATCAACTGTCATCACCTCTTATAAATCACATGTCAAATCAATTATCATTACTTTTTTATCTTTTATAAATCATTATCCATACTTTATTCACATTTTATCTAAAGAACAAAACATTTATTCTTACAATTCCCAACGATAATAATTTAAAACACAACCAAACACAAAATCATTTTATCCTTATTTATATTCCCTTATATTCGGATAAATAAATACCTAAGAATAAATTTTATTCTGTATCCAAACAGGGTGATTGCATTATTCATTGTTTGGCATCACAAGACCCGAATTTTAGGATTGCGTCAGCCATTTATGAAGCACAATCAGCATCACAACCAGAATAACAATGGAACAACATTCAGGTCGGAGAGAATGCCCTACTTATTGCCGAATGGTTAGACGGTCGGAAGGGGGTAGAAGCATTTTCTACTCATCCTTCATTTATCTTTTGAGTGTAACTGTTAGCACTGCCCTTTACTTTTTATGTTCTACTCTTCTCAATTTGTTTTCAGTCATGTTACTTTTTTCATGAAATGCAATATGACTACCACTTTTTCAAAAAAAAAAAAAACATATAATCCGATTGAATCTGACATGTTTACCATAAACGAAGATTATGAGATAAATAAAGAAATGATAAGAGAAGAATTTTGTTCATGAAAAAATAATGAGAAAAGAAAATAGCATGATCATATGAAGTTTGAAAGGACAACTATATATTTCTCTGACTATTTTTAAAATTATCGATATATTTTTTGTTCTAAACCAATTTAAAGCTTTTCTTGTTTCATTTTTGCCCTCATATGAAATCAGGCTCCATAAAATTTATTTTAATTAACATGAAAATTTAAGTATAGAAACTAAAATGAAAACTAATTTCCTTTATTTAATACATAATATATTAAAAAAGTATATATTAGAAGATTGATCATTGGAAATGACTATCCACCAAACCTACTCACGGGTCTACTCTATCTACTTATGGGCTTGCTTACTCATTCACGAGAGTGTTTTATCAAAAGTAAAGCGACAAATGGGTTATATTCATATAATACTTTATTAAATAAAGGACAAGCCATCACTCCCCAAATGAATAAAATGAAAGACAAGCGGTGACCAATACACTCAGAAAAAGGTAATTAAAAGTAAAATGGCATTAGATTTTCCTTTGAAATCCAGAGGAGAAAAGGGCCATAAGAAGGCATACATAGCTTGGACAAAGGACATTCAAAGAGTGTTACCCACAAAATCTCTAAGGGTGCATTTGGTTGTACGATTACAAAACTGATTCTGCAAAAATTTATGTGATTTTGCTGGAAATTCACACCCCCCTCCTCCAATTTTTGAAAATCACTTTTTTTTTTGTGCTATTTGCTTAAAATATGTTTTTAGGAAATTGCTACAGTAAAACTATTTCATTGAAGGATGACAACACCATCTTTCTGCAAACGTAAAAGTTGCTCAATCATACAACCAAACGTTGCTTAAATTACTTTGTGTTCTATAATATCTAGTATATAAGAGAAGATGAGATCATTCTCATCCCTGGTATTGTAATCTTTATATTGTAAGCTTGTGGGCTATGACTGATGTAGGGAAGTGGTGTCTTTGGAGGTCACACTGCCAGAGGAATATTTTCCATCCAAGCACGGCCTTCTGGGTAGAGCTGGCGTCAAACTTGATGTTTCATCGAGCCATGGCTCGAAAAAATTGACGATTTTTATGAATTTTTTATGGTCCTAACATGTGTTAAACAACACCATCATATGAGGAAGAGGTGGTGGCACCAGCATCTACAATGGTGGTGGAGGTTATGGATTCCATCATAGAGATGGTTGCAACAGACTTGGAGGTGTTAGCTGCGTGATTTTACGAGCTGTCACATATACTGGTTAAGATAAGAATATTATTTTAACGTGTCTATATTGTGTTTGTGTAAAAAAAATTCAGACTGCATATCTATATAATGTAATTTATTTTCTAATACTAATTAATACATGTGAACTATAGTATACATGTGAACTATAGTTATCACATGCTTATGTAAGATATCTTGATACCTGCTTAAATACATCGATACATAAGAAAAATATAAGGTATATTTGTAGAGGAGAACTCTGATGACATATGATTTAATGTAAAGTTTTACGCTCAAATGCATGCGCATTTTAATAAACTATATTTTGTACAAAAAAACATGAATGAATGAAATCTCCTTGCATTAATTCAAAAAATTCTCATAAAAACTGTAAATGGTAAACAAAATTTATGTACAGAATTTATTGGGCATCCAAAAATTTGTTATAAATCTGAAACCCAATAAAATCTTGACATATGGTTTGTTCCCTCACGTAACTCACTGATAGAACATTCACGTCATCTCATTTTGTGAGATATGGATGGTCCAAATTCACACTGCACGTAAGTTGGGATGATTGCATAGTTGCACTATATAGGTTATTGCGTGCGGCGAACGGCGGGTGCAGCAGCGATCACGGGTCGTCAATCAAAGGTCCATCGCATCGGACGGTCGGGTGCGATTCACATCGACCGTTGGATGCGATGTACCCGCGATCGAACGGCCCACGTAATATATATATATATATATATATATATATATATATATATATATATATATATATATATATATATATATATATAATTAGGGTCCATATATCATATGCCCCACCTACATATGAAATTCTCTAAACACCAACCACTCACAACTAAATAAAATAAAATTAAAACAACCATCTATTATCCATGTGAACCATCCATGTGTATGGTGTGTACTCACCCCTTCTTTTAATTAACCCTCCCCCCTACACATAACACAAAAGTCATTTTTAACTCTCATTTTTCATTTACCCCCAAGCTTCCTTTTATCCATATCCCACAAACAGCTATAGAGGCATGGATTTCACTTCTCAGCGTCTTCATTTAGGTGTCCATCTTAAAAGAAAAAAAAATTGAATCTTTTTTTTTTCTTTTTCTCTTTATATCTCAACTGTTCCTAATATCAATCTTAATCTCTAACTAATTTTTACTTTTTGTTCCATTAAATGTCTCACAATTGTTACTAATTTATTTAAAGTTTAAAATATTTGTATAAATATCTAAAATAATCAAATCATTCAACATTTTCAGAATATGAAACCTCATCGAAGTCAAATTTAAAAGTATGTATTGCTCATTAGATTTATGTTTTGATATTATTTTTTATGAATTATCAATATGAAATTTGACATATCGTTTTAAAATAGGATAATTATTTTTTATAATTATTCAGTGATATGTTTTTTATGAATGTCTTTATTTCATTTTATACATATTTTTAATCCATTCTATTGAAATAAAAAAACATAATAATATAATTTTAAAAAATATTTATATAAGTCATATTAGTCTCCCCTTTATAAAAATCCTGGCTCCGCTACTGTGTTGAATATACATGAGATTTTATCTCCTGCCATTGATAACGAGAGAGAGAGAGAGAGAGAGAGAGAGAGTGTGTTTTTCAGCTTCTCATAGAATTGTGTATATATGTTCTATGAGATGAATAAAATGTGAATATGATATTAATACCGTTTGATAAATTAAAGCAAGTGAACTGGGCATATATGAATATAATAGAATAATAATTTGTTTTACTGATGATGATGACAATGGAAAAATAATATATGGATAATCATATGCCGATAAACCAACATTACAACTGATATCCATCACTTGATCTTCTAACCATTCTTTGAAGTTTGAACATCATATATATTTTTATTACACAACCAAGAACCCTACAGCAAACCCATTTGTTAACACAGGAAATTAAACCAAAACAAAAACAGAGCTAGAAAAATAAAATGATTCATATGCTGATGATCGTGAGCAGCAACACTGTCTTCGTTCTTTAACTCTGTTTTTTTATGAAAATCTTCGTTCTTTAACTTGTCCTAGAGAGAGTTAGTGACTGTATCAAACAAGTTTCTGAATAATTCAGTCACCGTATCTGAAAAAAAAAGAGACGATAAATCAGAATGTAAGTACAAAGATAAATTAAGATATGCATAATTCAAAAACTGATTACCAAAGAAGCCGGTATCAGCAGCAGCACCAGCACCAGCACCACCATCACCCGCAGCACTGGCAGCGGCGTTGTCTGGGTGATGATTCGCATCCCAAAATCCTTTACCAATGTTAGCCGTGTTAGCCGTTAAGTTCGCTAGTCCAATACCTGTGGGGAGATCCAACTTCCATTTATTCTCAACCGCGGACAACCCATCAGCAGTGACCATGTTGGCCGAGCCCAGGCAGTCCAGATGGACGTCGAACTTACATGACTCGCACCTGTACACCCACTGATCGGATGTCGAGTACCACTGGTTGCAGACCTTGCACGAGAAGCGATTGTCGCGGTAGGGAACAGAAGGGGAGAGGGTGAGCGGGTGTTTGGGGTGCTTGTCGTGCTGCACATTATGGGGCAGAAAGTAGCAGAGTGGGTGAAGGTTGAAGTCGTGGCAGAGCTCGCAGCGGTACGAGAAGCCTTGGATTCGCTTCGCGCACGCCTTGCATGTGAAGAGGTCATTTCCGCGAGATCAGGACGAGTGGGTGATTATGGAATTTGTGCTGGACGTATTCGGCCAATCGAGAGCATGTCATGTGGAGGACGAAGTCGCAGCTGCTGTTGCACTTGTAAGCCCGCCCGTGGACTCTGCCATTGCAACCGGCGCACAGGGATTGGTTTTGGAGTACTGCGGACAGGATTAATGGGTGATTAGGGTGACTGAAGTGTTGCACCTCAGCGAGGAATTCTGAACTCTCTCTCTCTCTCTATGTCAGTACGTGGGCATCCCGTATCCCTATTTATAGTTGACGAGCTTATGACATTGAGAAAAAGCCAGGGGCGGAGCAGCAGGAGGGGGGTGGGAAGGCCAATAGATTTAAAATAAAAAATATTTATTTATCAAATAATATAATTATATGGTAATTTAAAATAATTAAAATTCAGAAATAAATATAGATTTTATGAAATAATATACAATTTAGATATAAAATTGTTTTAACAACTTCTTTCACATTTAGAAGATTTAAAAATTTTCTTTGAATAAATAAAAAAAACCTTGAAATCTTATTATTTATCTTCACAAAAAATTAAAAAATATAAGCCTGAAAAAAATTAAAAATTAAAAATTAAAAAATAATTAAATACAACACAAGAATACTCTTAAAGCATAGAATTAAAAATTAACTTCCAAAAAAAGTGAGATATTCAAATTAGAGATCATAAAAAAATTAAAATAAATAAATAAATCATTAACAAATAAAAAGATGTGGTTTTCAACCTCCATCCCTTAAAACCAGGTTTTTGTTTTTTACAATTTCAAAAAAATGCAACCCATTTATAGTCACATCACTAAGACATTGTATAAAATCACCTAACACAATAAATATTTTATTATCTCAATATACTTTTTATACAAAAAATATAATTAAAATATATACATTCAATCTATATGAGTATGCATTTAATTTTTATGAGAAAATGTACTTAATTGGAAAAAAAATTGTGTGAGATGTAAACTGGATTGAATATAACAATTTTCAACTCCAATACTCACCTAAAAATTAAACTCATTCCTCCCCCCCCCCAAAAAAAAATCAATTTTCAAATGGTGTTTCCCAAGGAAAATTTTTCCAGGTTAATATGTATTTTTATTTTATAATTAATACAAATTTTTAAGCAAAAAATATGTTATGAAAGAAAAAAAAAAACCTCGCGCTTATCGATGAAATGATTTCCTTGAAAATAATATTTACCAACAAAACTATATCCTTTACTAAAGAAACATTTTCTGACTAAATATCGTTTTTCTTGTAAAACTTTTACCCATTGTTTTGGCCTTGGGGGGCCAGGCCCCAACCCATTCCCCCCTTGGCTCCGCCCCTGAAAAGCACATGCATGCAAATGGTTGACTTTGACAAGGTCCTTCTTAAGACTTGCGCGAGGACACAAGGGTGATGAGGTCATGGCGTGAGTCGCAAGAAACATCAATAAGACATTCTTTTATGCCTAATATACGTCTGGCATCAGTCTGGATCCAACTAGATCTTGGTTTGCACAACTTATAAATCGAAACTACATAATTTATTAATCAAACTGCACAGTTATTGAATACAAGTGTCACTCTCATATCGGATGTCATGGGTACAGTATTGTCAGTATTGAACTGGAAGCCTATAAATCGAACTATACAACATATAGTTCAAATTATACAGTCAATTGTTGGATATAGGTATCACCCTCCTATTGGATCCAGTGAGGCTTGGGTTTAGTCATTACCATCAGTATCCAATATGAGAGTGACACTTATATCCAACAATTGGCTATACAGTTTGATTAATATGTTATGTAGTTCGATTCATATGTTGTGTAGTTCGATATTAATGGTATTGACCAAACTAAGACCCAACGGAATCCTAATCTGTTAGGCATTGATTGCACATAAGTTACATAAGGTAACAACATACTTAACAACATAAGCTATGGATAAATGTCTATTTCAGTATAGACAGGATTAAATGATTTCAGTTGATGGTATTTTAAATTATTTTAATAAAAAAATGTAATTATAAAATTTATTTTTAGTTGACAATAGATAAATTGTTAATAAAAATTAAATAAGATGTGAATAAGAAAATTTAAAATATGATAAAATGATTTAACAAAGCTGATTTTGATATGCCCAGTGAAAAAAAATTGAGTAAAATAACACAATTTTAAAAGAATATAAAATATCAATACTAATTTATAATATAATTATATTCATTTATTATTCTTTGTGAACAAACTTGGATTTAGTCATCCATGTTCTACTTTATCCCCCCACGGGTTCGAATAAACAAACAGGGGCTGACTTTTGATTTGTTTATTTATTTTAATTACGTGGATATAGCTATTACAATAATATGTTGGAAGTTATGAATGACTCAAAATAATCCTGACCGTCCACGTCCAATAGATGTAACCAAGCAAGCCGTAGAATTTGATTTATTTAAGAACTTGCTACCCCTGGTTCCAAAGTTTTTTATACCAACACCCCCCCCCCCCCCCCCCCCCCCCAAACGGAGCCAGATATGATCGTTCAACGTCGACTAGTGAAGCTTCACAGAACACTCTTTCGTAGTTTTCATTGCATTGATCATCTACGCTTGAAAAAATCCCAAACAAAGTCCAAGCTTTTCACTTCAAAACCCTTCCCAAGCAAACCCAACTTAAAAGAAACCGTGAGAGCCATTGATTCCACCAAATCCGTCGATCCTGAGACGTATATCCATCTCTTACAAGCTTGTATCCATTCAAGATCAATAACAGAAGGCAAGAGAATCCACCAACACATCCTCAAAAACAATACCCACATAACCATTTCTCCTCCTCTGCTCGAAAAGCTCACCTTGATGTACATTGCTTGCGGAGAAACCGAGCTCGCACGGGTTATTTTTGATGAAATCAGGAGACCCAATGTCTTTTTATGGAATGCCATGATCAGGTCCTACTCTTGGAACGGACCCGCTGATCGGGCGATTGAGTTGTATCACCGGATGCGCGAATGTGGCGTTAGACCGGACAAATTCACGTTCCCTTTCGTTCTCAAGGCGTGCTCTGGTCTTTCGGCGATTGGGGAAGGGAAAGCGATTCACGACCATGCGAGGTCAGTTGGATTGGATTCGGACGTCTATGTATCCACTGCTTTGGTGGACATGTATGCGAAATGTGGGTGTTTGGCTGATTGTTATGATGTGTTTGATAAAATGCCTGAGAGGGATGTTGTTGCGTGGAATGCGATGATTGCAGGATTTTCTCTTAGTGGGTTGTATGAAGAAATGTTTGATTTGGTTGTTGGGATGCAAAGGGAGGGAAAGGCTTTGAATTCCTCCACTGTTGTCGCGTTGCTCCCCGCTGTTGGGCAAAGGAAGGGTTTGCACCGTGGGAAGAGTATTCATGGGTACTCTTTAAGGAGGGGTTTTAGTGAAGGTTGTGTATTGTTAGGGACTGCGCTTTTGGATATGTATGGAAAGTGCGAGTGCTTGGACTATGCTAGGAGGGTTTTTGACTTGTTGGACGTCAAGAACGAGGTGACTTGGAGCGCAATGATTGGGGCGTTTGTTTTTTGCAACCGAATGGAGGAGGCGATCGAATTGTTTGACCGGATGGTCTTTGTGGAGAATTTGAATCCAACACCGACTATATTAGGGAGTGTCCTTCGAGCTTGCTCGAGTTTGTCCAACATATGTAGAGGGAAAAGAATACATGGTTTCTCGATAAAGTTTGGGTTCGACTTTAATATGGTGGTTGGAAATTCACTTATATCATTATATTCTAAGGGTGGGCATATAGATGAAGCAATGAATTTTTTCAATGGTATGGCATCAAGAGATACAATCTCCTATAGTGCGATCATTTCAGGTTGTGTGCAGAATGGTGATGCTGAGGAGGCTCTCTCCTTATTTAGGAAGATGCAATCTTATGATGTAGAACCAGATCTCGCTACCATGGTGAATATCATCCCAGCTTGTTCCCAGTTGGCCGCCCTTCAACATGGGCGGAGCAGCCACTGCTATGTGATCATTCGTGGCTTTGCATTTGAAACACCAATTGCAAATGCACTTATTGACATGTATTCAAAGTGTGGAAAGGTTAATTTGGCTAGGGAGGTCTTTGACAGAAAGGAAGACAAAGATATAGTCTCATGGAATGCAATGATCTCTGGTTATGGAATCCATGGCCATGGTCTGGAAGCAATCTCTATGTTCTTGGATCTGCGAAAGACAGGTCTGAAGCCCAATTATGTCACGTTTATATGCCTGTTGTCAGCTTGTAGTCATTCTGGACTCATAACAGAGGGAAAATTATGGTTCCACAGAATGACTCAAGAATTCAATATAGTTCCTAGAATGGAGCATTTTATTTGCATGGTGGATATGTTGGGACGTGGTGGACTTCTCGATGAAGCTTTTGTTTTCACACAGGAAATGCCATTTCAACCGGATGTCCATGTGTGGGGGGCCTTGCTAAGTGCATGTAGAATTCATGGAAACATCGGATTAGGGGAGTTAGTCTCGGAAAAAATACAAAATCTAGGACCTGAAGGGACTGAAAATTTTGTCCTCCTGTCTAACTTGTACAGCGCTGCTGGGAAATGGGACGAAGCAGCATGTGTGAGGATTGTGCAGAAATATAAAGGGTTCAAGAAAAGCCCTGGTTGCAGTTGGATTGTGGTGAAAGGAACTGTTCATGGTTTTGTTGGTGGAGACCGATCACACCCACAGTTTGTTGAGATATATAAAACACTTGAAAATCTGTTACAGAAGATGAAGAAATTGGGTTATTGGGCTGACACAAGCTTTGTTTTTCAAGATGTAGAGGAGGAAGAAAAAGAACAAGCTCTTCTTTGTCACAGTGAGAAACTAGCTATAGCTTATGGGATTCTTAATTTAGGCACTGAACAGCCCATTTTTGTTACGAAAAACCTTAGAGTATGTGGGGACTGCCACACTGCCATAAAGTTTATAACCAAGGTCACCGACAGAGAGATCACTGTAAGAGATGCCAACCGCTTTCACCATTTTAAGAATGGAGTGTGCAGCTGTAGTGATTTCTGGTGATGAATGATGGTTGGTTGTGAATAGTTACAAATGATGGATGGAAAAAGAAACCTTCGCATGTTTTGCAACAAAGGATCCTTCAATAATGTTAATGTGAGCTGATTATATGATGGTTTCGTGCCATCAAATATTTTCCTTGGGATGAATTAAATATACTCCTTTAAATGCTGAGGAGGAGCAGAATTTACTGATATGGATCCAGCTAACTTCTAGTTTGATTCACAATTCACCATATAGCATTGCAGATGATGTTCGTGTGACCAAGATATCCCCACCAGTCTTCTATGTCATCTCCATTATCAAAAGATTGGATCCTTGCTTCAGAGGTACGTGCATATCTAGCCTTTAATAGGTCTTCATGTAAGAATAAGTCACTACCCTGCCCCTTTTCGATGTTTAGGCATCATTACTCAAGTAGATTGTGCCTCTGTTACACTGACATCCAATATATTGTCTATAGGAACTCTCATCTTGTATTATCTGGGCGACATGTTTCTTTATTATTTATTTTCAGATAGGTGACATGTTTCTTTATTGACAAACAGCATGTCCATGAATCCCTTTTATCACTTTTTTGTTTGATTGATTTATGAATAGGAAGGGGAGGATGTGTAATTGTGTAGCCCAACAACACCCCCCCCCCCCCAACACACACACACAAAAAAAAAGAAGTAACTTTCATTGCCTTATTGTTTCTTTTTTTTTATTCTTTTTATGCTAACTCATACGAGTGAATTAGCAATTGTATAGGTACATGGTGTGGATCAGTCCTGATCCCAAAACTTAGTTTGTTAAATTGATTGGATGTGTGTTACTTATCCAATTTATACCCTGAATTAGTTATATTGCAATTATTTTTTTCCATTTTTCTCTTGTCAGTGCTATTCATCATCTTTGTAATTTGTATGATGCGAAAGTTTTAGTTTCATAATTCAAGGATCCCTTGTGTCTTTCTTTCATGCAAGTTTTTGGGAACCATTTATGTTAGATGTGACCTAAAAATAAATGTAAACCAAATATGCTTGTCGTGTATGATCTGAAACAATACCAAGACAAAATATCTACACTCAACACCAAGCATTATTTTGTGAGGTTTGTCTATAAGCAACATTGTCTCCAATCCAAACTCAGGAGAACTATTTGTTTTAATCTGCCTGACTCAGAATAGGCAGGTTTGCATACTTTTGATAATTAACATATGCCGCATGGAATGTGAAGTGAAAATATGTGTTGGAGATTGTTATTTTATGTTTCCCTGGTGATTATCCTGGTATTGTTTGCGTGACGGAATAGCTGCTGATGAAGAGCACTGCAATAATCAAAATTTTATTACGTTTTGAAATATCGCCAAGTTTCTTCCAAATTCCTAATGTAGCTCTAGGTGTGTCACATACAGTATGATCACATGCTTTACATCTTCCTCGTCTATTTTACATTGTTGTACATCTTACTTATTAATGTATGATTCTTGTTGTACAAAGGGTAGTTGGTGAAGTTTCAGTAGTCCTTTCTAGGATATCTAATCTGGAGTTACTGATGTCATGAACTGTATGTGCTATTGATTTTGCAGATGGACTGGTGGAATAGATATATCAAGAGTGCCAATCCATATTGTGAGGTAGAACAAATAAAATTTAATTATCTTGATCTTCTACACATGATTATTTATCTTTCTTAGATATTTCCTTTTTTCTCAATTGATATAATTTGTCCACATTGGTAGACAATACTTCAAAAAATGCACAAATCACCTTCTACGTTTGTGATATTTCTGCACAGTATGTATGTCTTATGGAAAATCCATATTATTTGTTCATTATCTTCTATCATTGTTGCATATAAAGGGCACAAATCTTAACAGAGTGGTGATCCAAGCTGTGTTGATATAATTAGGTTGTGTCGACCATCTGGACATCTTGTTTTTTTTTTTTTCAGGCATGCATAACAACCAAAATATTCTTATTGAACAACTAATCTGTATGATTGTTCCTAGCGTGATTTTTCTAAAAGAAATGAAGTAGCACGTCGTAAATTAAACTGCATAGTTATACACAATCTTTGATCTTTCTCCACCATGCATGGAACAGATGGTACTTTCAACGTCTTTCATAGTAAAACAGTTGGTTGCATCACTAATGGAACCTCCGTGAAAAAAAGCCAACTTCTTGCCTATTACCTAACCAGAGTGGTGAAAAAATTTCACCCCAATCAGATACGGTCACATAAATAATGGTTGATTGGACATTAGAAAGGCTGAATGAAAGTTGTGTAACTGGCTTCCTAAAAGATTAGAGTTTTGTTTTTATCTACATATGCATAATGAACCAACTCGCATTAATTATTGAATAGTTCAGTCTTGTATCCTTCTAGTACAGATTAGTAGCAGTCATTCATGGGCAACGCTGACCACTAATTGTGTTGTCCCAGGATCTTCAGATAAGATATTCACGTTCCATCATCGATTCCATGACTCACATTACACCATTCACAGTGAAACAAACACACCCCAGTTATTGATTCTATTGTTCTTAGTGAGAGACAAAATTGGTCTTGTTACTACTAAGTCTATTAGCCTGGGAAGAATAAATAATTAGGTCACCTGTTATGTGCAGCTGACCCATTCACGACATGTACGTATGGATCATATTGAAGGGGAGACCGGACTGGATCGTGTCAAAGCATCCAAAGCAGACAGTGTGGACTCCACAAAAGAGGGCATTTGGTGTATGGAACCTATCAATGATTCCAGATACATTGCTGGACCCCTTAACAAAGCTGAATATGATTGAAAATGATAACCTTAGGGACAGTGTCTGAGTGCTTTGGATTTTTTTTTCTGGTTTATACTCTAAGCTAAAAATTACAAATGTGAGATTGCATGTAAGACTGTAAATAAAAACTTACTATAACAATGGTCTGTTGAAAAAAAAAAAAGACATTGATGTTAGGGTGAATAATGCCAAAATAAAATTGAGGGTGATTGCATGGGTGAAGAAAGTAACAGTAAAACTGTGCTACAGAACAAAATGGGATGAAACATGTCCTCTCACATCCACCCTCCCAAACTTGGACCGTACATGCACTGGTCGGTGAGTTTGATATCAGAAGATCCACGTGTGATTGATGGTCTCTTTCATGTGATGAGGGCCCCTGTTTTGTTTACATGAAGATTATTTATTTCTTCTCATTCAGTCTCTAATGTAAGGGGAAAAAATCTAATGTGGGGCCTATTTCATGTGCAAGAAATATGGTTCCCACTATCCCAGTTTGTTCAGTTTGGATACGGAATAATATGGAATAGAATAAAATAAGTAATTTTTAGTATTTGGATGTAGTAAATACCTTATGATAATTTATGTCAAAATAAAAGTTAGTACATGTTATTCCACTCAAAGAATATATGGATTCACTGTCAAATCATTTGTCATCACATTTTATAAATCACATATCAAATTAATTATCATCATTTTTTTAACTTTTTATATCTTTATCCACACTTTATTCACATTTTATCCGAACAAAAAAAAAATATTATTACATTTTTAATGAGAATAATTAAGAATACAACCAAACACAAAATCATTTATTTCACTATTACATCCATTTATGTTAGTATAATTGTATACCTTAAAATAAGTGTTATTTTGTAATTGGTTTGGTGGAGGTAATTAGTAGGACTAGTTTTTCTTATGCAGAATTTCATCGAGAACCTTTTTGAGCGAGCGAAAAGACATTATCCATACAGGCCCACAGATTAGCCAAACCAATTCAGGCCTTAGACAAACCTAAAAAATAGAACTCAATACATTTATATTGAAATTTTTATTACAAAAAAAAAAATTGTATACAGTAGATTGATAAAAAAAATCAAATGTAAAATAAAAAATAAAATAAAATAGTGAAAATGAAAATATAACTAAAAAAGAATGTAAAATATTTTTAAAAAATAGAAAAAACATAAAATAAACGAGAAATTAAATATAAAATCCTTTCAAAGAAATAAAAATAACAAAAATTCATTAAATTATGAGATTTATTCTTATCTATTAATTTGTTGAAAAAAACAACAAAAATACCTTCAATCATGAGACATGTATTCTTATCTAGTAATTTGTTGGAAAAATATCAATTCATTTACCAACAATAGAACTAAATCCCTGTAAAATAGGATAATATAAATAAATAACAAATAAAAGGGGGAACAAGAAGAAAGAAAAAAAAATCTGAAAACACGTGGGAGAGCATGACCAGTCTTAGAAAAAAATTACATTTAAATGTAAATTTTCAAATTTAGTAATTTTATTAAATTTTAAATTTTATTTTTCCTTGGTTTGGGGTTTTATTTGGGGTGGAGCCCTAGGTGGATCGCTTACTCTATTTACTCTTACGACTAATCATATGACTGTACCAATCTATCAAAAAATGGTTTGATAGGTGCAATTAATATAATTGATTTTTTTCATTGAGACTTTAATCTAGGATCTTCTGACTAGACTAAGAGATAGGTGGTTTAATAGGTTTTCTCCATGTAGACTTTAATTTAGGCCCGTCTAAGTGAGTAAAGATATAGTGTCTATGGCAATCTTTCAATAGCTGGTTTGATACGTGCAATTTATATTATTGGTTTTTTTCCCATGAATGCTTTAATCCTAGGATCCTCTAAGCGAGTGAATGAAAAGTGCATATGCCAATATGTCAAGAGATGAAATTAATGTGATTAGTTTTCCTATTAAGACTAATATAGATCCCTCCAACTGAGTGGAGATACAGTACCTATACCAATATGTTAAGAGGTGAATAGACAGGTTCAATTAATATGATTGATTTTTCCTGGATAGACTTTGATCTAGGAGACTAGAACCTTCTGAGTGAGTAATGAAATTGTGATTTATGCCAATCTGTCAAGAGCGCTGGTTTAGTAGGTGCAATGGATATGATTGATTTTTTTTTTCTATTAGTACTTTAATCTTGAAAACTCTGCTTGAGTAAAGAGATGGTATCTATATTTATCAAGAGCTAATTAGGTATATGCGATTAATATGATTGATTTTTCCTATGAAGACTTTAATCTAGGATACATGAGTAAGTAAAAAGATTGTGCTTTTATCAATTTGTCAAAAACTGGTTTAGTAGGAGAAATTAATATGATTGATTTTTATCATTAGAACTTCATTATTTAGAATCCGAGTGAGTGAAGGAGTGCTTATGTCAATCTGTCAATAGTTGAATTGGTAGGTTGAATTGGAATTGGCATCCATGATTCCTTAGTAAACATCTATTTTGATCACATCATTGTGACCATCACTCACTCTAGTGCATAAACAAAGAATACTTCAGATTACCCTTTCAACTTTCAAAATGGAGAACGGATGCCTCGTTAAAAAAAACATACAATTTGCTAAATATATAATTCTCATTCTCATTAAATATATATATTTTGTTAGAGAAACATGATTGTAATTCATAATACTTTTAAAACTTCATATAACCATGTCCTGTAAAGAAATATTGTTTGTCATAATTAAATATATTTTTCATTAGATAAATGTGGCTAACTTTACTTTTTCAAAAATCTAATTTTGCTGGATACCATAAAAAAAAAAGAACTTAGCCTGTAATATATATCTACAACTAAACATAAAAATAAAAAATTTCAAATATAACTTTTGTAGATGTTATAACAGAATAAGAATAAACATCAAAATGACCTTTCATGCAACAACTTCTTGCAAAGAAAGATTAATCACAGAACAGAGAAAGGGTTGTGGCCCGTGACCAAAATATTGGCACACAAATGCATGGTCTCCATCAAAGCCCTGCCAAAACCCTAATAAAAAACACAGAGACACACATTGACACATACACCCCCTCTATTCTGCTACGCCGTCGTCCTATCTTTTAACATTTACCGTTTTCATTCTCAAGTCTTATATCTCCCCCCCCCCCCCACCCCGTCAATTCTGCTTTTGCAAAAGTGCAGTACATACCAAACTCCACAATATATAATTTAATGAATCTTATCATATATGGACAGTTGAGATCAATCAAATGGGATCCCACTTTTAAAGAAGATTTTTTTTCTAAAACGTTAAAAACAATTTGTCATTGTCATCTTATGAGTGCCTTTGTGGGGGGTATTTAAAAAAATTTATTTCTAGAGCTTGTTCTGATATTGAGTTTGTCCATGTTTCTAGTAAACATGGACCAATGTTTTGCATTGTTTGTGACGCGTGTATGTTGCATGGTGGGGGCCGATCATACATTTATTTTCCCCCATTATCATGTTAAGGTGTTTTGGATCTTGGGATGCAATCAATCAAAGAAAAAATAAACAAATCAAAATCAAAGACACAAAATTTACGTGGTTCTGCAAAACTTGCCTACGTCAACGGAGCACACCAGAGATCAATCCAGTATTTCTGAAAAGTCAAATACACCGTAGATGAAAACCCTAGAACCTAATGAAAAATATGAGATGTCATTTTATACTGAGAGCTCGATCACCGTCCGCCCCTGTGTAACGCCAAAGATCCTCTGCGCACATCATCAGGCTCTACAATATATAACATATCAAAACACACAAAAACAGATTACACTATTCTTTTCAAAGTCCCTGTCGATCTATAGTCGAATTATCATTTGTGTCTACTGTACTCATGTTCTTCGTGGGTTTGTGTGTTTTCCTCTAGTCAAAGATGACGTACGCACGTGTATTAGGACATCGTTATACGGGATAACCTCCCGGGATAAAGTAATCCAGGGATAAGTCCCCAGACATGTCACGTGATACCATCCGTCCAAAACTAACCTCGACCGAAGCGTACAATCCACGGTGAACCTTGTTTTTTTGTTGGAAAATCCACCTGAATCGGACGGTTCAAAATTTTCTGATCGTTGACGGGTGTTTCGAGAAGCTTCAGACGGTGTTTGTCGAAACGGACGGTACGGATGGGAAGTTAGTGGCGGGTACTGGCCCCCACCTTTTCTTTTTTTTTAGGACCATCAGTCAACCGACAGTCCAAGACCATGACCGTTGGGTCCCACATGTCTCCGCGATATATCACCGTAGGATGAAGATGGACCCATGGATCACTCGGTGATGGACGGTTGGTGACGGCCCAGGCTAACGGCGTTGGAAGATTCCGTCTTCAAGGCGGGACCCACTACTGGCCTACTTTTTCCTCTGAATCGGACGAAAGAAAAAAAAATGTTTAGAAAGAGAGAAGAAAGATATTGATAAAGGAGGCTGTATTAAAGTAGGTTGAAGATAAAGGAGACATTGATAAAGGAGGCTGTATCATGTTAAGATAACGTTTCAAAATGCATTCGAAGTTGTTTTTATTTTTAAAAAAAATAAAAATCAATGATATATTTTTAAATGTCATCTTACAAGTAATTTTAATTAAAAAATTAGTTATAACTTTTTAATATAAAAATATGACCCAGTTAAACAAAAAGTTACAGCTTTTTAATTAAAAAAAAAACTACTACCTCATGAGGGTGATATATTGATATTAAAAAATACTTGTCAATAATAAAAAATAATAATAAACATGTTTTTTTTTAATCATTTCTTTCTATCCGACTCTAAAAAAATCATTTCCTTCTATCCAACTCTATTGGTCATGCAATTCAAGGGGTTGAGATTTATTAAAATAAATGCAAAAAAATCATGCACTAGAAATCCTATAGGGTCCGTTTTGGGGTGTGATATAAAGTTATTTGTCCTTCATATCTATACTAGGATAGACAACAATCCATGTTAAATAGGTAAATTTTTATTTGGTTGTCTTTTCTGCTATTTTCATTGGAAAACGAAAAATTGATCTTTTTGTTGTTTGATTCAACTTGAATAAAATAAGGATAAGTGGTAGATAAGAGATGAATAAGAGTTTATGACTTTTAAAATGACAATTATACCCCTACATAAATTATTTATGTTTGGGAATAAGTATGAGAGATGTGTATGTGATATGATAGATGTGATAGTTTTTTAATGTGTGCAGAGAGTGTTAGGTAAGATAAATTTTTAAAATGACAGATAAGGGTATTTTTATCCATTGGTATAGATAAACCCTGATAAGCAATTCTAGCATTTTTTGAGAATAATTATCAGGCTTTATCCTAACTTATCCAGACATAACTATCAAGGTTTATTCTTGTTAAACAAACAGCTGTTTGGGGGCTATTATACTGTATTCTCTCATATCCAATGTTTATTCTCCACCCCAAACGGGGGGATAGTATGTGTGAACTGATTTATCTAATTTCATATTTGTACCAAAAAAAAAAAACAAAACAAGAGTGATAAATTATCTTTAAATATAATGACTATATATATATATATATAGTCGAGTGATAGCGTGCGGTCGGTGCGGTCGTGCGGATTCGATGTGTGTCGTCCGATCGCGGGTCCATCGCAATCGCCCCCGACCGTCTGATGCGATGGACCCGCGATTGAATGACGCACGTCGAATCCGCACGACCGCACCGACCGCACCATATCACGAGTCTATATATATATATATATATAGAGGAATGATATTATGCGGTCGGTGTGGTCGTGCAGCGTCGACCACGGGACGTCGATCACGAGTCCATCGCATCAGACGGTCGGGTGCGATTCACATCGACCGTTGGATGCGATGGACCCGCGATCGGACGACGCACGTCGGATCCGCATGACCGCACGCTATATAGACTCGTGATATTATGCGGTCGGTGCGGTCGCGATCATGGATCTATCGCATCAGACGGTCGGGTGCGATTCACATCGACCGTTGGATATGATGGACCCGCGATCGGACGGCCCGCGATCGCGACTGCACGATCGTATATTATCGAATATATATATATATATATATATATATATGAAAACAAAGGCTTGCAAAAACTATTTAGAAAAACATGTACTATTGATCTCATGATATCATATGAATCGAATTATCCCAGTATTCTTATAACAGTGTCAAAAAGAAAAGTAAAGAGCGAGAATTTATTTTTCAAATGTCATGCACATTCAGTATAGATGTGAGAATAAAGACAATTATGGAAGGGCATAAGCCTTATCATTTTCTTTAAAGTTATGTACAGTTATCTTATGATTCTCTATGCAAATTGATTTGTTACAATACACTTATAACAAGTTTTATTTTTATTTATATCTTGCTAATGATATGTTGTGAAAACAATAAATCACTACATGTGAATAAGATCCTTTGATATTTGTTTTGCTCATCGCATTTGACATGAATATAATTATTAAATAACAATATATTTCTTTTATTTTTCTTTTCTTATTTTTGGTGATGGTATCGTACTATAACGAAATAACATAGTTATATATGTATATGATATTATTTATATATGTATGTTCTTTAAAAAAGTATGTAAGTCCTTTGCTATTCACATTTATAGTGAATGTGGTCCCTAAATAATTATTTTTACTTTTTTTTTTTCCATAATTTTGGCTGCGATATCATACATGATTTTTTTCTTAAAAAAAAACATCAATTATATCTTCTTATATTTGTTGTGCTTCTCACATTTATCATGTATGTGACATCTCAAGAATAATTTCTTATTCTTATTTTTATTATCTTTTTTTTTTGTATTGATGTTTTAGGAAATTAGAATAATTGGATTCACATGATATCGTAAGGTCAGAATAAATGTTTTCAACATAATTTGTATGACGTCCTTATATATATACATATATTGATTTCCATATCTATTGTGATGTGATGGAAACTCCCATGTTAGAGTCAATTTTTCATATTTGTAATGATCATCAATCACAATCAATCACGTAGACGGTAAAAAAAAATGATTTAACTAGTACACTCATGATATTTTTCATAAATATGGCTTAAAATATAGGCAATTCATTAAAAATATTATTTTCTCTTATATGGCGGTTCTTTGTTGATTTCTTACATAAAGGAATCACATTCTCATGATATGGTTCTTCAAAAATAATTTGTTACTCATACTTTTTTTTCTTTCTTATTTTTTTTTAAAAAAAAGTATGATACAAATGATACAAAAAATATTGAAATAAACACATGATATTACAACATTTACGACAAGTGTGGTCCTTCAAAATCTATTTCGAAAATATGGCTTAAATTGTAAATAATTCATCAAAAATATTATTTTGTCTCTTATGTGATTGTTCTTTATTGATTCCCAATACAGAGGAATCGGATTCTCATGATGTGGTCCTTCAAGAACAATTTATTGCTTATGTGGTGGCGCAAACAATACAAAATATTAAAAAAAACATATGATATTACAACATTAACAACAAGTATTGTCCTTCGAAATCAATTTCATGAATATGGCTTAAAATGTAGGTAATTCATTAAAAATATTATTTTATCACTTATGTGGGGGTTGTTTATTGATTCCTAACGTAGTGGAATCGGATTCTCATTATGTGATCCTTCAAGAACAATTTATTACTTTTACTTTTATTTTTTATTTTTTAAAATGAAAAGTTTGGTACAAACAATACAAAAATATTGAAATAATAAACACATAATAATACAACATTAACGGGAAGTGTGGTTCTTCGAAAATAATTTCACTCTTACTCTTGTTTCATCATACAACCATAAACAAGATAAAGAAATATCACATGATATCAAGAAATGGTTTGGAAAGTTGTAAAATGTTTTTTATGATAAGTTATACAGATTGTAGAGGATGAAAATCCATTAATCTTGTCAATATTCACATTTGTCTAAATCAGGACAAAAAACATGGATAAATGTTACTTCAAAAAATCTCAACTTCCATTTTAAAATTCGGATAATTGTATACATTTTCTTTGATTTTGTTTAAAACAACAAGACAAATTGTTCTCCTCCCTCTTATCCCATATCCATAATCCAACTAGCTTTCATGTTCTTATAAATAAGCCCTTTCCTATCTAGATAGACCATTTTCACATCCACACATAACCAAAACTCCCCGTCCCTCCTCATCCCAACTACATTCTGCCTTAGATTGAAAAAAGCATGGAGGATCCTGCATCCCCAAGTAAAATCAACTCTCTATTTCTACCACCAAAAACCTCAAAAATGCATGAATATATCTTCCAACGCATTCATTTCCTTTCATTATTCCACTATTATTAAGTGCAAGTCCATGATATCAAAGGTTGTGATCTAATGCTTTCATGTTTCACTCTAACGTCACCTTATCATCCCAACAAAAACAAAAAACAATCAAAAGAGAGTCCTGGTTCACCTGATTGGCTCGGAGTGCTCGATCTACGCACCCTCCACCAACACACCCTCCACTACTTCTTGCCATCGATGCCTGTCACGTCACCTCACATTTCCCGTTGTTTCACAAACCCCCATATTAAACTACCACATCAAGATAATTGTGCAGTCGAGCTTGTGATAACATTTTATTTTCGCCCACTATAAGGTCCACCACGTCACTCCAATCTAATTTCAGAGCATGGTCACATCTGGGGCCGTATGATATGCCGCCTTCCCCACAGTGAGGTCCCACCCATTTTAATAACGTGGCAACATAGCATCAGGGAAGTTATTGGGTCGGGTTTAACATAATCCAGATTTTATCTTACCAGGGTGTGTTAGAAAATGCGTTGAAAAATATGATTTTAAATACACTTAGATTTATAGAAAACTCATTTTCTACACTTTTTAAAAATTATTCCTATGTTTTGAAGGTTGTAAATAACTTTTCATTAAACTTATTTCCAACGTCTGCGTGTTTTGTGTTTTTTTTTTTTTTTAAAAACTAAAGCATGTGTAAATGCGTTTCCAAATGTTGCATGTAATGTTTGACCCGTTGCGTCCCAACTTAAATTTTATACAAGTCTCATTTCTTATTTACATCTTGAACTCCATACCCAGAGTTCGACCCATTTAAAAGGTGATTTAGGCAGTATTTGGTAGCTAGATTACAAAGCTAATTTTCTACGAACACTGGGTTTAGAATTGATTTTGCAGGAAGCTGCCGTCTTAACGTTTGAAAAATGGGGATTTTGGATATTATTTACCAGAAATATGTATGTAAGAAACTGCCCCAGTTTTTTAGTTTGGTTGCATGATTGCAGAAAGCAGATTTCTGAAAACGGAAAACTATCATATCATACAACTAAACGCTGCTTTAGATTAAGTAAATCTATATATATGACAAAACAATTTATTCAAACATAAAAATAATTATATTTCTAAAAGAACTATGAACTTTCAAATAAAAAACTACTAAATTATCAAAAATTATAAAATATAAATATTCTTAACATCCATTATATAAAATATATGAAAAATTTATCAAAATATATTAAGAATACATATTACGGATAATTTATCCGATAAGTTTTCCATATAAAACTCAATAAACATGTTTCTTAACATGTATGTTGAAAAAAAAAAAATCTCGTAAAATATTGTCACCCCGTTTGGGACTGAGGCCGGACGCCCGTGTTTGCCAGCACAGACCGTGATAAAGAAACATTATTTTTATAGATTTCATGTGTTTTGAGACTTTTACTAAAAAAAAAAAAAAAAACTCATGAATGGGGTATAAAAAGGAGGGTAACAACTAGGCTTTAACTGCTATATGAATTCAATTTTCTTTTTGTATATCCTAAATCCTAATAACATAATTCAGATCAGATCACCTAGTTGTATACTTGTATCAGATTTTAAACACAAAATCTGAACTTAACCCGTGTATTACGAGGGGCGATTTCAAAAACACAAAATCTGATTATCAAAAAAACCCACCGTTGCGATTTATGTGCGACTCTTTTATCCACGCAATCACAGCCGTCTGATCTACCAAACGGTATAATGACAAAAAAGTCCACTTGGCATTTAATTACCGCAAGCGTGGTGCGCGAGCGCGATCTTTGTTAAAAGTATCCCAGGGTCATTAAAGAAGGGTCAAATTTATTTTTGTAAAAACTAAAAAGTCGTGTTGAATTAATTTTATTAATCCACAGCCTCCACGTATATCGAGAGGGGCCGTGGCCAATCATGGTTTTGGGCGTGGGACCCACGCCCAAACAGCCTGGCACGTTCCACGTCAGGACCCCAACAAGTGAGATCGCTCGGTTTCGCCACGTCAGTTTCCGGGTCGGATCATTTGGATTTTCGGAGCGGGCTTTGTCGTTTTCATGGCACTTCCCTTCCCCCCACTTTAAATGCTCGGGCTCTATCGCTTTTACTTTTGTTTATTTATTTATTTATTTTTTCTAGGCCTTTTTTTTTCATCTCTACTTTTGTTTTTGGTAGTCTTTCATAGAACTATAGAGAGAGAGAGAGAGAGAGAGAGAGAGAGAGTTGTTGTTGTTGTGGTTTTCAGAGGGCGAATAGCGGTTTTACGGCCTCTGATACGTGGTTTTGGCTCACGGTAAAGCGGTTTTGGTTCTGGTTTCATCTCCTGTTCGCGCGATCGTGTTTTGTTCTCATCGTTTTTTTTTTCTTTCTGGCAAGTTTTTTGTGAATCCTATCTGGTTTTATATGACGTTTTTCGGAGGAGTGTTTGGTTTTGGTGATTTTTTTGGATGGAGTGATCTGTCCGTTTGTTTTTCGTCTGTTTTTTTTTTGTTGAATCTAGGGTACGGTTTGTGTTTGTGTGTTTTTTTTTGCTTGAATCCCGGTGTCGTCGACTGGGATCTAGATATATCTTTTCCTCATTTTGAGGAAGTTTTGATGGATTTGCTTTAGAAGGTGTTAGATCCGGATTTCTGTTTCGTCTCTTCGTTTTCGTGACGATTTTGGTTTTTTTTCTGTTGAAATGGTGGTTCATTTTCGAGATCTGATCAATCTTCTGATGATTCGTTTTCTACCTTCATTTGTACCTTTTTTTTACCTTCCGGTGGATGATGATCAGGTTTACTGAACAACTCACATTTAGGGTTTCGTGACCAGTGTTTTATTTATTGTTAACTACTTTCCCCTTTTTAACATTGAAGCTGTGGTCTCGGTTTTTGCCCTAGATCGATGAATCCAGTCATTGACGGTTTTCTAAATCATTATACGGTCTATCTATGTTTTCAACGGTGACAGAATTCTCTCTCTATCTTTCACGGTATTTATTTTCCTGAATCTTCACTTTTGTTCTTGAGCCTCTTGTTTTTGCGTCTTTTGCAATGCCGCTTTTGTAGAATCTCAATATTTCCTGCCTCTGATTCGTCCATGTTGTTTTTTTATATTGGGATTGCCTCTGTGTGTGAGATTTTTCTTTTACTTGAGTTTATTCGTGTGTTCTGAGACTGTTTTTAATTTATTTTAAAAAATGGATTCTATTTTTGTAACCACCATAAGCTTCTGGTTTGAATTTTTGCCTATGGATTGTTATTCCATCTATCTTATTTACTACCTCGTCTAGTGTTCGAGTGAAGACAAATTTATTGGTTTGTCTGTTCATATATTTATATTCATCACCATTGTTTTGCAGTCAAACGGGTAGGCCTGACTTGTGTTTATGAAACGTTATTTTCTTGGGTTGTAAACGCCGTGTTTGTTCTGCATTTTGGATTCATGAAGTCTTTGATATGAATCATTACGTACATGTTTTGTGGATATTGTTTTGCATTTTCTCTGTATATGATATTCAGCTACCTAGGTTATTTATTCCAAAACACCGGCTTCTGTATCTTGTTTGCTGAATTTTGGACTCTGTATTTCCTGGTTATGCCCTCATCTTCTTCCTGGCTTGCATGTTTTTACTTGTTGTTTGTGTGAAATAAGAACAATTATGCTTTGCATGACATGATACGGTCTTTTACCCCTCTTTAGCCGGTTTTTATCTTTAGCAAAAATCTCATCTCACCCATAATTTATTTGGAGGTTCTCTCATTCATCATGAGTCTTGTGTATGTTCGTCTGACTAACTTCTTGTGGATGCAACCTTGTTCATTTTTTTTTGTCCTTTACTTTTTTCAGTTGCAATCATGGTGAGGAAGAAGAGAACTGATGGCTCTAGTGAGGGCTCTGCATCCCAGGAGTTTGGTGGAGGCAGCAGTGGTGCTCGTGGAGGGGCCCAGCAACGTCCTCAAGAGAGGATGGTGCCTTCACAACAGGGTGGAGGCAGTGGTGGTGGGAGGGGATGGGGTCCATCTGGCCCTTATCCTCATCAAGGGGGCCGTGGTGGCCCTGCTGGGTACTATCAACAGGTAGGGCGGGGAGGGGGGCCTCAGCCTCGTGGTGGCATGGCTCCTCAACCATCCTACCACCAACCTGAATATATGGCCCGTGGTGGAATGCCACCCCAGCGTGGACGTGGTGGTGGTGGACGCGGTAGCTCCTATCCTGCCGGTCCACCCAGGCCATTTGACCCCGAGCTGCACCAAGCAACACAATTACCATATCAAGCTGCTCCACCTATGCCTTTGTCACCACAGCAAGCTGGTCCATCTTCTGGTTCTCCTCCAGAACCAAGTTATTCTCCGCCGGTCCAGCAGTTCGAGAAGATGTCTGTACAGTCTGAAGGTGGGACGGCTTCATCATCCTCTGCTGTGCCCTCAAGTCAGCAGATTGTCCCAGTGGCCCCATCAAGCAAGTCACTGAGGTTCCCACTGCGCCCTGGGAAGGGCAGTACTGGTGTAAGGTGTGTTGTGAAGGCGAACCACTTCTTTGCTGAGTTACCAGACAAAGACCTTCACCAATATGATGTAAGTCTTTCAGATTATTCTTTTTCTTCGCCTGCACTGTGTTTTAGCAGAGTTGTCTAACCATTGATTCATGTTTGTTCAGGTCTCTATTACTCCTGAAGTCACCTCTCGAGGAGTGAATCGTGCTGTGATGGAGCAACTGGTGAGGCTGTATAAGGAGTCTCATCTAGGTGGACGCCTCCCAGCTTATGATGGAAGAAAGAGCCTCTACACGGCAGGTGCGATGCCTTTCGCTTCGAAGGAGTTCGTCATCAGTCTTGTTGATGAAGATGATGGTTCTGGTGGGCCCAGGTAACCGATGGATATACACTGATGCATTCACAGTTCTTCCTCTTTTGGGGCACTTCAACTTATTTTTCTCTACAGGAGGGAGAGGCAATTTCGAGTTGTTATCAAGTTAGCAGCTCGAGCAGATCTGCATCACTTGGAGTTGTTCTTGGCTGGGAAGCAGGCAGATGCTCCTCAAGAAGCTTTACAGGTTCTTGATATAGTTCTTCGTGAATTGCCCACTGCAAGGTGAATGCTTTGATTTATTTTCTTGTATGTTTTACAATATGGGTATTTTTAAATTTTGTGCTGTATTAATATTTTAGTGCATCAAAGAGTTTGATATGTTGGATGTATTGTTGCAGGTACTCTCCTGTGGGTCGCTCATTTTATTCTCCTCATTTAGGCCATAGACAATCACTTGGCGAAGGATTAGAGAGCTGGCGTGGATTCTATCAAAGTATTCGTCCCACTCAAATGGGACTCTCTCTGAATATAGGTATTGTTCTTTATCTGTCCCTTGACAGTTATGCTTGATTAAATTCTGATATCTCAAACATGTTGTGTTGAGGTTGTTCAGTGAACTCCTGAGACTGTTGAGCATGTAGTTTGTGCAATGTATTATTTCCATATTTGTAAACTAAAATATAGGTGGGTGGAGTGCTGAATTGTAATTTCTCATGTTTATTTTTTCTCAAAATGTGTTCGAATAATTGCAGATATGTCATCCACCGCATTCATTGAGCCATTGCCAGTCATCGAGTTTGTTTCTCAGCTTTTGAATAGGGATGTCACAGCTAGAATGTCTGACGCTGATCGTGTTAAGGTTTGGTTATGTTTGCTATTTTATGTCTCCTGTAGAATTATTCTGGCGTCATATGTAGTTATAATAATAAAATTACAGGGAAATATGGTAGTGTTTTTTTCTCTCAAACTTATGATGGTATATAATTTACTTGGCACTTGGTAATTGATCTTCTCTGCGCCTTGGGTTTTTAAATAGTAGAATGTTCTCTAATTGCAGCCTAAGCTGAAATTTTGTTTTGGTGATACCAAGGGCTCATCATATATCAACTTTTAAGCACATTGTAGTACCTTATCCCAATCCTCTGTGGTTTCATTGGTCTGCTGTGGAAAATTTGCAGATTAAGAAAGCTCTTCGGGGTGTCAAGGTTGAGGTCACGCATCGTGGAAATATGCGCAGAAAATATCGCATATCTGGTTTAACATCTCAGGCAACAAGAGAATTGACGTGAGTAACCATTTGCTATTTTAACAATTTTATTGTCGTTTTGTGGTTTTCTATGTCATTGTTTCTTACTAGATTTTATGTTTTCAGTTTTCCTGTTGATACTGCTGGCACGATGAAATCAGTTGTTGAGTATTTCCATGAGACTTATGGATTTGTTATTCAATACACCAATCTGCCTTGCCTTCAAGTAGGAAATACTCAGAGACCAAACTATCTACCAATGGAGGTCAGCATAATTAACTTTGTGAAACTTATCTTTGATCATTTATTGCTAGCATGCTCATCTATATATATATATATATATATATATATATATATATATAATTTATATAATTTTATCAGGTGTGCAAGATTGTCGAGGGCCAGAGATATTCCAAAAGATTGAACGAGAAACAGATCACAGCATTACTGAAAGTTACATGCCAGCGCCCTCAAGACCGAGAACATGACATAATAAGGGTAAATGGACTTCTGCTTTTTAGTAGTTCATTATTGCCTTTCCGTTTTCCGGTGATGGTTGATTTTCAATATCATTTTTGTGAAACTGATTCTGTGTTTTCCTGGATTTCAATGCAATTTTTTTAAGTAATGATGTTGCCCAGCTTATATTTATTGAGATTTATTGATTTTCTCTTGTAATAGTGCAGGATTAGTTCTTGTGCTTTTAGTTTTCTGAAGGTGGATTTGACTTGTTCTTTCCCTTGGATGTCACTCAATTCTTTTATTCTGTATTAGCATATAATTTTTTTAGTTTTTTTTTCTTGGAGTGCAATTGTCCTATTAATCATTATAATTGTATGTGTTTTTTATTCATGTCATCATGTAATTTGTCAACAATCTAACAGACTGGATGTTTGATGGGTTTGTCATGGCTTTGGTGCATGTCGTGTCAAGGTGTGTTCATATCGGTGCCTCATTGGTTCACTAGTATGCAACCTATTACCTATATGTTTTAGGTTTGAAAACTATCATTCTTGGACTATAAGAAAAATATATTGAGTTGCATGTTTATCATACCTGTGGGATTTATTTTGTTTACATGCATGATTTTTTTTAAATATTGGTTGATTCTGTGTGCCCTAGATTTTTATCTTCGTGATAAGGATGACCATCTTCTGTGGCTCTATTGCCATTAGAGGTGAATATATAGATGAATTTATATAATTTTCTACTAAAAGTGGCATTTTCTAGTGTTTGTTTCTTATAAGTGGTTCTGGTTGCTTCAATTTCTAGTATCTCATGGTTCAACCTTGTTTTTTTAATTGGAACCTTGTCATTCCATTACCTTATTTATCTGTTCAGACGGTTCGACACAATGCATATCATGAAGACCCTTATGCGAGGGAGTTTGGCATCAAGATCAGTGAAGAGCTTGCTTCAGTTGAAGCTAGAATTCTTCCTGCACCATGGGTATGTGAACTGAACTTCAGATTTTTAAAATATTTTCCCTTGTCTCATTGTTAACTTGTAGTTTTGTGTTATGCATCACAACCGTCTATTAACTTTTTTATATTGGCTTTTCAGCTTAAATACCATGACACTGGTAGAGAGAGGGATTGCCTCCCTCGAGTAGGACAGTGGAACATGATGAACAAGGTACTTTTTTTTTTTAAGTATTGTGTCAGCTACTATTAGTCAATTTATTGTTGTGGAGCCATATTGAATTCTTTGAGATGTCCCCCATTGCCAATTCCACCAGATGAGATGCGGCTACACATGTCAGACAAATGTCAGAGGTGTCCGATAATATTTTTCTGAATTTCACACATGGGACACCGGATGGACATGGCGTGAACACACACCCCACTTATATGACAAACATTTTAATACCTTTTGTTCCTTAATAACTATTATAACATTTTTTTTTGCATGGTGTTAGATGTGAAACTCTTGATTTGAGTTGATAGTTTGCACACTATTGTAGTAATATCAACATTGTATAGTTATAAATGCATGCTTGCCTTTTTCTTTTGAAATGATTTTAATATAACACAACCGTCTATTAACAGTTTATGTAAATGTTGTCATGCATATGCTGGGCCTGTGTCCGTTCTCCATATTGATTGGGGTTTGTGGAAAGGAATAATTGGGGCAAATGTTAGTTGGGGTTTGTGGCACTTTTTAATATAGCCAAAGGACGTGGGGCTTAATGTAGCAGATTAATAGTACCATATCACTTTATTAGCATATGCTTGGATACGGTTTAGCCCAAACTCCAAAGACAGTTTTGTTATATGTGGTGGTTTGTCTTTGCCAGTAATTTTGATGTTGGTAATGGTTCATTGATGGACATTTAATAGATAATTGATATTCTAGTTCAATAATGACTCACACATCATTTATGAAGGGGATTAGATCTTATTATGCATGTGTTATTACATGTATACCATTGGCATGGCAGTAACTGAAATCCTATATTATCATGCATATGCTCATGTGCTTGTATACTGTATTCAAATGACATGTTTTTTTTGTATGTAAACATTTGCTATATGCATGAGTTATATTCCATTCTTTCTTGATATTAATGCTTGAAGATTTATTTTTTTGAAAATTGTAGTTAGTAGCACCATCTTTTCATGTTTAATTTCATCAATTTTTCCATAGCTATTTTTCTTTTCTTTTTTATTGACGCTGGTGTTCACAGTTCCGGGCATGTTAATTCCGCATTTCATCAATTTTGTTTCCTTAATATTTTTTGGTATCTTTTGTCAATGCTTCTGAAACTGTTGTTCACAGTTTACCACCATGATAATCACTTCATCCAATTTGTTGCCATGCTTTATCAATGTATGTTCATTGATGTAGAAAATGGTGAACGGCGGGAGAGTTAGTAACTGGACTTGCATAAATTTTGCTCGAAATATTCAAGATAGTGTAGCTCGTGGTTTCTGTCAAGAGCTGGCTCAAATGTGCTACACATCTGGCATGGTATTCCCTTTGCTCTTGAGTTGAATTATGAACATTATCTTAATATTGTTTTATTTTTTTACTTTGAATGTTGTCACGCATGCAGGATTTTGCACTTGAACCTGTCCTGCCACCAATTAGTGCACGCCCCGACCAAGTCGAGAGAGCCTTAAAAGCCAGATATCAAGAATGCATGAATGCGCTACAACCCCAGGGCAGACAGCTTGATCTATTGATTGTGATTTTGCCCGACAATAATGGTTCTCTTTATGGTATGAAAGTTCATTGTAATTTCTTCCCCTGTTTTCGGGCACAATCGCATTTTGCAATTGTTAGGCATGCCTTTGGACTCCTAACAGTTTTTTAGTAAAAAATTACCTTGCCGATGTGTTTTTTTCCTTGATGGTCTCGACCGTTAAGCAGTATGTTTTGCTCTGAGCACATTTTTCCTTCATGATGAATTTTTTCTTGGGTTTTGTTCTACTGTTATTTGTGATAGTTTCTTCTTGTTACATATTCTTTTTATGGTTTCTTCACAGGGGATCTTAAGAGGATTTGTGAGACTGATCTTGGATTGGTATCTCAATGTTGCTTGACAAAGCATGTCTTTAGGTTGAGCAAGCAATACCTGGCCAATGTTGCACTGAAGATCAATGTCAAGGTGGTTGGTCTGCAATTCTGCTAAGCTACTTCCTGTTTGAATATTCTGTAATGGGTAAATGTGACTTTGGTGCTTTGGTTAATTAGGTTGGGGGAAGAAACACTGTGCTTGTGGATGCGCTGTCATATCGCATACCTTTGGTCAGTGATAGGCCGACAATTATCTTTGGTGCTGATGTTACCCATCCTCATCCAGGGGAAGACTCGAGCCCCTCTATTGCAGCTGTAAGTTTCTCATTGTCTTTAGTATGTGCTACTCTGTTGTCTCCTTGGTCTTGGAGGTTATTTCTTGTCCTCCCAATGCTTGAACAGTGACAACTTACACGATCTTTTATATATATATTTTACAGGTTGTGGCTTCCCAAGACTGGCCGGAAGTTACAAAATATGCTGGGCTTGTCTGTGCACAAGCCCATCGCCAGGAGCTTATACAAGATCTTTACAAGACCTGGCAGGATCCTCAGAGAGGAACTGTTACTGGTGGCATGATAAAGTAAGTCCTAGTGGAATGTTCTGCATTCTTGATTGTTCATTCATTTAATGATTATGAGCATAATGTTCTGCGTTCTTAATTGTTCATTCATTTAATGATTATGAGCATTCTCTATTTGTAACTAATGGATCAATGTCAATGCTATTAGAGAGCTACTTATTTCTTTTAAGAGAGCAACTGGACAAAAGCCGCAACGAATCATATTTTACAGGTTCATTTACTATTTTTTTCAGTTAAGTCTTTCAATTTGCTAAATAATAATATAAAAATTATTGTAATGCACTCTATCTAGGGATGGTGTGAGCGAAGGCCAGTTTTATCAAGTCTTGCTGTATGAGCTTGATGCCATCCGGAAGGTAATTCACCACACTAATTTAAATTGTCCTCCTTTTAACTTTTTGATAATCCAAAAAATTTTGTAGTCAGATTTCTTCATGCGTGATGTCCTGTGTTTGGACCTGTACTCTTTAGAGTAGTAGTTACTTATTCTTAACCTTTTTTTTTTCAAGATGTCTCCTTTTAGTCAATTTAGTTGAGCTTATAGAGGCTCAGCATTTTGGTCTTATCAGTCTTCTACGTAATCTATATATTCACCGACTTTGTGTTCATTCGTTGATACACAGGCATGTGCATCTCTAGAATCAAATTATCAACCGCCTGTGACATTTGTTGTGGTCCAAAAGCGTCACCACACTCGTCTTTTTGCAAATAATCATAGAGATAACCGTTCTGTAGATAAAAGTGGAAATATTTTGCCAGGTAATTTTTTTGCATTTACTGTAAATAATGCTGCTTCGTACTTATTCTTAAATATGCTATGTTACAAACTTGTATTTGCCTTTATGCAGGAACTGTTGTGGATTCTAAGATTTGTCATCCCACGGAATTTGATTTCTATCTGTGCAGCCATGCTGGTATTCAGGTAAGCTATATCCTTTATTCATATAGTATCTTAACCTTCTTTCTTTGCCCCCTTTTTTCATTGATGGTACCAACAAAGAATTAAAAAACTCTTTTTTTTCTTCTGCAGGGCACCAGCAGACCTGCTCATTACCATGTTCTTTGGGATGAAAACAAGTTCACTGCAGATGGTTTGCAATCTTTAACCAACAATCTCTGCTACACCTATGCAAGGTGCACCCGATCTGTGTCCATTGGTAGGTTCCATCTTCCTATATTGTTTGTTGCCCATGTGCACTTAGAATCCATGTGTGGCTATGACTTGATTTTAAACGGCTAATTAATTTTCACTATCATCTTTCATTTGTTTTAATTTACTCCAGTGCCTCCTGCATACTATGCCCATTTGGCTGCATTCCGTGCGCGTTTCTACATGGAACCTGAGACATCCGACAGTGGCTCAATGCAGAGTGGAGCTATAGGACGTGGTGCTGTTTCTGCTGGAAGTGCCGGAGCTCGAAGCACCCGTGCTCCTGGTGGTGCGGCAGTGAGACCCCTTCCAGCTCTAAAGGAAAATGTCAAGAGAGTCATGTTTTATTGTTGATTAGCTTGTGGTGCTACATCAACAAACTGAGTATACAGTCATTTTGTTTATGTTTCCTTCCGTCATCCGCTTCTCTATGTCATATGGTGTTCCTCTTGTATAGTAAAGAGGGTCAGTGCTATTGCTGATGGTGGAGGGCCCCAATGGACTTCTCCCTTAACAACTTTACATTAGTATCTCTTCGTACGTTGTTTGGCAGATCAAATTTGTGGTTTTTAAATGTTTTAACTTGGTTTGAAAACTATGTAATATCATAAAAGGTATGTCATAATACACAACTTATTACATATCTGAAATGTTTGGTACAAGGAAGTTTTCATTTCATTTTCATGAAAGACATGAGACAGCAATTTCTGCGGGTCATTTCATTTTCATGAAAGACATGAGACAGCAACTTCTGCGGGTCTAATCTTCCCCCTTTGTTGTGGCATCAGTCTTTGGGTATGAAGCAGCTAGTCAGAGCCCTGATAGATGATTGTGGGATTCATTAATGTTAGTGAAAGATTCCATAAACTTCAAAATGATTCTCAATAGTAGTATGCCAAGCAAGAAGATGATTGCCAGCAGTAAGAAGGGTGATGGGGCGGCACACCTTGGAATTAGAGACAATGTTCGCCTGTTGCCCATTAGAAAAAACATATGAAGTTAAATTTGTTAGTAAAGGCTGTTCTATGAGAGCCAACAGTAATACAAAGTAGCGGGCGGCTAACTTGCCTTTTTGCCAATGCCCTCGTTTCTGGTGGTTCTTGATCGCTTACCAAAGGTATCGATTTTGCCTGCATTTAATTGTCACGTTTTTTTACCATTGAATGCAAATTTGTTTTTGGAGAAGTACATATTGATGATGATTTTACTTTCATGTTATGGAATGAAAAATAGTAGACAGTCTCACCAAGTTTCTAAACTGGAGATTGTATAACACTTGCAGGTATCTCTGTTTGGCCTGCGTCTGTTCCTTGTTCAGTTGCCTCCAGAAGCTGTATACCGATCCCATGTTTAACACTTTGTTTGCGTATATCTTCCAAGTATAGCTGCAAATCCATGTAAATTCAATAAGCTTGTTTTCGTTGAGATTCATTGACATGGCAGTCAATAATCAGAAAAAAAAATCACATAATCAATTGATGCTCACCTTTCATATATCCGTTGAAGACTGGCTGTGGACACCTTAGACCAATAATTGCTGTCTTGTTTGCATTTCTCGAAGAAATCTGCGATTTTGTTGCTTGACTCATCCCCGTTCATGGGATCAATAAGAAATCCAGAGACACCCTCAACGATGATCTCCGCTGGCCCTCCTTGATTGGTTGCAAATGTTGGAAGGCCGCAATTCATCGCCTCAATCACCGTAAGTCCAAATGCTTCATACAAAGCAGGCTATCACCCAAAGAAAAGAAAACACAGCCTGTCAATATCAGCAAAACTAATATTGAAACTTCTGAACACAACAGTAACAACTATATATATTACCTGAACAAAAGCTCCCTTAGTATCCGCAATGTAACGATAGAGCTCACCATTCCTACGACGGTCAGTCTGTGCTGCAATCCATCTAAATTGGCCTTTCAACTGGTATTTCTCTATCAGTGAATGCATCTTCTCGATTTCATCGATCTCTTCTCTATCCTTCGATTTCGCAGGATCAAAGTAGCCCGCCACTACAACCAGGTTGGCCAGCTCCCTCAGCCTCTTGTTCTTCCCATACCATTCTGTAAGCCCACTTATGTTCTTCACTGTATCGAGCCTTGCCATTGAGAATATAATGGGCTTATTCCGGTCCTCAAGATAACCACTGTGGCCATTCAATGATTCAGTGTTATATCATGCTTGATTACTCTAATGGGTTTGTGTTTGAATCGAAAAAGAATCGACTTACAGGTGTTCATTGTTGTCAACTTTGCTGTAGAGCAGTTCTTCAATGGCAGGATGTAAAGTTGTCAGCCTCTTCTGCTTCTGTGTGTAGGGGAAGTAGATGGTCTGGTCGGCACCGGGCGAGGCTATGTTGAACTTTGGATCGAAGACGCTGATGCCCGAAACGAATCTACAAAGCCCCGGGAGAGTGAATGCTCCGTGGCTTTCGTACTGTCCCACCCTATCCTTACTGCATAAATGGAGATTATTGGTAATTCTGGACCAAAAAGAGAATTTCGACTTCCTCAAGAATTCAATTATGATAAATTCCAAAGAATGATTTTTCATTTTGGAGGGAACGGGAGATTCCAAATTCCATTTAACTGGGGATTGCAGCAGAAGGAGAGCTCTTTATGAGATTGAATGACACAAATCATTTGAGATCGTTGTCTAACCTTCCCGCAATTTCTTGGTAGGTGCTTGTGATGATGAAATCTGCGGTGTTCATGGCGATCACGTCGGCGGTGAATTGGCATGAGAAGTGGTACTTGGGCTCCAATTCCTTCCATTTGACGTCGGAATCCTCGTACTTGGTCTTCTCTAATGCGTGCGCTATCGTTCCCTGCATTTCGAGCACACAAAATTAGTATCATATCAAACACCCTTAAAAGACATCAAAGGAGTAATGAAACACAGTACCAGAGGTATCCCAAGCTTGCTGGCCATTAGAGATGCAACAGTGTTTCCATCAGTGTAGTTTCCAATGATCAGATCAGGCTTTCCTTCCATGTGGTCCAATATTTTGACAGTGGCTTCCTAAGGTCACAAAAGTTTATTGAAGGTGAAAGAAAGGGAGATAACATCAGGAGAAGATTGAGAAGATGTTATACACACCTGAGCAAACCTTTCAAGGTAAGGATAGACATCGAATCGAGAGACCCATTGTCGCAGAATCCCATTCTCTGTCTTGAATGGGACTCGCAGGATGTGTGAGTACTTGGTGTTCAGAATGGGCTCCAATTCTTGGTTGCATTTGGTCCCCTTAGCGTCCGGTATAAGCCGTGTCACCTGATACAGTTGAATGAGATCATTGTAACATATTTTGAGTATTATCAACAAAGGTATTGTGAACGTACCACAAGAATCTGGGGCTTCACAGTTAGTCCTTGCTGCTTGATTCTGAGGAGCAATTCCTCTTCTAAGGCTTGAACTTGGTCCAAAATATACACCACCTGTTCAACATTTGAACGAGGAAGCATGTCTTAGGCCCCATATGAAACCAATTTTTTTAAACAATCTTTTGATGTAAACTAATCTCAAAGAGTTTTTTTTTTAATTTTTTTTATAGCCATCCTCAACCAGTTTTTTTCATAAAAGTTATTTTTATCGATTTTTAACACAAAAAAAAACTAATACATGAAGTTAAAGTTTTAAAAGAACATTTAGAACCAATTATTTGAAAATTGATTTTGGAGAAGCACAATCAGTTTGACAAATGATGTCAAGCAGGGCACTAGATATATATCTTGTTATAGATTTCATAGGTCTTTTTTTGTTCTCTCTATCAGATAGAACTTATACCTGGCCACCGGTATCAGGCAAGCCGAGAACGTCTGCTTGGCCAAAGTAACCATGCGGCGAAAAGATCACAATTTTGAAGATGGTGGAGAGTCTACTAAAGAGCTTCTCAATGTTGAGAGGATCTGGTGCTTGAAGAACCTCAGAAAGACAATGTAGAGACTCTTTGACATGTTCAGCATTTTCTCCCCAGCCTTTCTCTAATCCCCACTCCTGAAATCTGTCAGTAAAAAGAAACACATTTAAGGCTGTGTTTGGAAAGAAGTTTGAAAAAAGTTTTTCATCTAAAGTAGTTTTTTTAAGAAATAAAATTTTTCACAAAGCATAATTTTTGTTATATTCCTTGAAAAATGTTTTTCATTTTTTTTCAAAAACTGGGTGCCTGGGTGTTCAGAAATGTGTCTGCATTAAATATGATTACTGCAAAAGCAGAATTTTCAAAAACTATCTGACTCTGTTTCCAAATGCAACATAAATCACATGCAAAATCTAACAAACAGCATTCAAACCCACTTGGGGCTCTAAATAATTGTTAAAGTAACCTTTGCTCAAACTTCAGGAAAGGTGTATCTTTTGGAAGGGTATTGACAAACGATTCTGCCACAAGCAATGATGTCTGAAGTTTCATGACTGTGTCGAGGCTGTCGTTGATCATAATTTTCTGAAGTTCCATAACATAAGATGGAAACTTGTCAATTATATGCCCAAGTATCAAAAACAAATCATTTACCCAGAAGTGGTGCTTAATAACACCTCTCCCTGAAGTTCAAGTCCTAGCAAGTAGTCAAGCAGTGGCTTTGCATTCTCTGATCGGTTTCCAATTTTCGAAGACAAAAACTTTGTTATGTATTGCAAACCATTCCCTATGGAGGAAGGCACGGTTAGGTGAGGCGTCGAGGCATCCAACGCTTCAAAATCCACTTCCAATGCGTTTTCATCGCAAGCCCTGCATGAATCACAAGATCTCATAAGGCCAACATAAGGAGAGATTTTGATTTTCAAGTTGCATATAATTGACTCACCACTTCTCATCGTACACAGTTTCTTTGTATTTCAAGAACTCTGTGGTCGTGATTCCCTCCACAGAAAGGTTTTCAGAGTTCACCTTAATGTACTCCCATACCCCAGGGTGAGGTCTGACTGCGAATGCGATGTGTGGTGGAATCACAACAGCCTCCTGTGAAATTTCAGTCCACATGAAGTTCTTGAAATGAATTTTGTCCAAAAAAGAAGGAAAAAACATTAGTACCTGAGTGGAACATATAATGTAACCAAAGAAGCCCTCCATAACCCTCGCCTTTTCGATTCTATCATCCATGGATTTCTCCAATTCATCCATCAATTGGTGGTTCTTCATCAACCGCTTGCCCTTTCCGACATACCTATTTTTCGTAGGCGTAAAATAAGAAAAATAAGCATAGTCAGGCATTCATAATGTGCTGAAAAAAAATGCAACCACAACAAACACTAGTTGACGATAAATTTTACAACCAAGATTAGTTATTATTTTTTCTTACCCCTCAAAACACCTCTTCATGTGGAAACGGCTCTCTTGCAGTGCTTCAGGCATGCCATCAGCAATGGTGTCGGATCGCTTGAAGTTCACAGGAGATGCCATATCAAACAACCACACCAAATTTGAAACTACTATTGTTTCCAAGTTTTTATGGAAAATTAAACTCTCGAGTATGTGATTTTCTCAAATGATGGACCACTAGATGTCTCAATTTATAGGTGATCCTTTGAACATGTTTTTTTTTTTTTACTTCAATGTCATTTCTTCCCTAACTGGTGGCAAGAATTCCTTGCTGGAAGGAGAGCTTGAGATGGGAGGGAAGGAAAGCCGAAAGATGTTTTAAGCAATGGAAAGCAAGTAAAGAATCCATCACTGTTTGCAGATTCCTTGTTTGAGCTCCAAAATTTGCTTCATTGATTATTATTATTATTATCATCATTGAAGGGTTTTTCTAGTCTCTCATTCATTTTTTTATGCTTTTCACAATATGTATTATGTGTTGTTTGTGAAAGGAATATATGCTACGGGTGCCTTTTGTTTGTCCGTAAAACACTTCCTCCCTTTTTAACGACCTTGCAAAACCTGAAAAGGGAAGGAAACAACAGAACAGTTGCCTCCCACCAAAGTAAAATGACTTGGATCAACTTTTCTTTTGGATAGTCCTATTCACCAATTAACCGTCCCCATCATCCTATTCTCTACGTTAGCCACATATTTTGATAATCTTAAACTCGCCACTATCCAGGGGTGGATGTACGAGTTGGCTGGGCCAGGCTGTAGCCCGTCCCAGATTTTGTATTTTTTTATATTTGATAATACATGTTATAATATTGATATTTTACATTATATAAATTACATTTTATACATAAAATATACTCCTAACAAATTAGATATCAATCTAACAAATTAATAACAAATTAAAATAGTATCCTAAGAAATTAGATCTCAATCTAATAAATAAAATTGAACTCTGAACCATTTGAAAACGAGTTTAGGAAGCTTTTGAGTTTGCAGGAAGTTTATTTTCCCAAACCCATTTGTAAACAAAAAAATTAAGGTTAAAAGCTGCATACATATTTTTGTGCAGAAGTGCTCAAAACCTGAGTTTTCTAGAAACTGTGAATAAATAGTTTCTTGCAAAATCAGATTTAGATCCAGCTTTTGTCTAAATCAGTTTTGCAATTGTACAACCAAACACAGCCTCAATCTTATTATAAATTTTAACGATTTTAAATTTTAAAATTCAAATATTATCTTAAGAATTAATTGCAATTGAACAATAATGAAAATTTATATCCATAAAACAACTTTTCTTATTTTTCTAACAACTCTTTATATTTTTCTAGCAATTTTTACAAAATCAAAGTATTCAACTTTAATGACATTTTTTTTCTTTCTTTTGAATATCACATTATTTAATATATAAATAATTACATCAAATATAAGAACAAAAAACTTCCATATAAATATTTAATATAAGCTATCAAATATAAGAACAAAAAAATTTCTATATAAATATTTAATATAGGTTATGTAGCCCACCCCAAAATATTGTCATGGATCTACCCCTGCGTCCACCTCTTCATTATTGGGACTGTCCCACTGCCATATATACTCTCAAGTGAATATCGACAAAAATAGCATCAGAGCTGATCAGCGCTGCCACGTCATATATTTTTATTTTTATTTTATTTTTATACATCATCTATTTTATTTTTAAAATACATATTAAAATATCAGCCATTAAAATTTAATCAAAGAGATGATAAAAAATAATTCTTCCATGATTTTCTCATCTCTCAATCAAATATATTTTAAAAAAATATCATTCATTAAAATTTAATCAAAGAGGTGATAAAAAAATCCTAATAATTAATACTTAATAAAAAAAAAGGGACAAAAGGGGTGCCATATATATAACATCGCCAATTTAAAAAAATTTAAAAACCCATTTTAGCGCTAACCAGGCTCAATGCTATTTTTTTTTTGCCAACATTCACTTGGATGCGGTAATTTTACAAATATTCAATCTCCCATGTGGTTTTTTTTACAAATTCCCCTTATAAAATTGGGTATGTTTTTTTTTTTATTGAGTGTTGTTACATTCAGTTTTTTTCTCAGTAAAAAAAAACAGTCCTATATACTATGTTAAAAATCTAGTGAAGTATATACCTCGTTAGATGTTATATATACCACGTTTTTTTACATTTATTAAAAATGAGTTCATTCAACTTGAAATGGAGCGATATACATTATCAAAGCATGTATCTCATTAGATGATGCTTACTATTTTAAAAAAATGAAAACATCTGAGTTTTGATTGGTGAATATGACTGAGTCTAACATTTTAGCGGTCCGAGTGAATGGGTTAGTGGGGATAACCGTTCTCATTTGCACATCCTGCTCAAAGGGCCTAGTTGAGGCCCAACCCAAAATCTGATTAGGGCGGGCCCAATGGGGATATTGTCGTCATAGACATGCCAAACATTAATATCTGTCTACGTGGACTAATAATAGCCGTCGATGTCTCAAGATATTAGGGTTCCAAGGCCAGCCCCCTTGCCTATAAATAGAGAGCACCGTCTCCTTCATCACTCTCTCTGTCTTTGATTTCTATTTTTTCTTCAATTAGGTCTGCTAGCCTGATCAAGCAAATCTGGAAACATATCTTCTTGGTTCGTTTGTTTTTCGTCGAAGTTTTTTGAAAATTTGATTTTGATGTTATTTGATTTGGATCGTTAGATGGAACGGAAATGAGGATCCTTTCCCCAAATGATCGACTCTGATTATACTGTGCGCTTTTGTAATGTTTTCTCTTCGGAGAAAACCAAGCCAGTACTCTGATCCGTTCATTTGTCCCATTGATTTAAATGTTTTTGGTTTATATTATATGATTTTGATTCATTTCAAATTAAAGGATGGAAATGAGGATCCTTTCCCCAAATGATCGACTCTGATTATAATGTGCGCTTTTTTTTATGTTTTTCTCTTCGGAGAAAACCAAGCCAGAATTCTGATCCATCCTTTGATTACTCTTAATTATGGTTATAGAACTCTCTTACGTTCACTAGCTTTTGTGTTTTTAAAATTGTTTAGTCACATTAAAATCAGTTCACATGGCTGCTCGAGTGGTATTTGCGTCGATCGGTGATTCAAATGCAAAACCAAAAAAGTAATATAATTTACTGACAGGAGTCACTTTGGCTGCAGAGAGAAATAATGCTACATAGTGCTTACCATGGGTGCGTTTGGTTGTGCGATTGCATAGCGTTTGTGATTGTAGAAAGTTGTGTTTATAATCGTGCAATCAAACAGTTTTGCAATCGTAATTTTAAATCCAACGATTGTAAACAAATAGTGTTCAAAAGCTACAATTTCAAAAAGTTGAGAAATTAATCAGTTTTGCAAGCAATCAAACGCACGTGCTTCATTTTGAGACCCAAATTTTCTAACAATTTTTAAAAAAAAGTTCATATTTTTTTTAAAATTTTAAAAATTGATTATAAATCGAAGTTGTTTTTCAATCACGTTCTGATAAACCCTAAGCCGTTTCTCTTAAAATCGTGTTTTTTAATTAAATTTGTATAAAAGGATCTCTTAAAATTGTGTTATTTTTCACTCAAAGAGACATTTACATGTTGGCAACTCGTATTATTTTATTAAGAAAAAAACACTGATGTTTTACTATATGTTTCCACCGAGTATGTTTTAGAAAAAAAAATGATTTGAGGAGCTGCACACAATTTTTTTTTTAAGTAAACGGTGGGCATATGTCTTTAATTTTATTCAAAGAAAATAGTTATCCAAAATATAAATACATACAAGATCATCCATTAAAATAAAATAAAATAGAAGTAGAGCATATATCTATTGTATCTCTTGATGTTTCAAAAAAAAAATTCAAAATACTTCTCCACAGTTCTGAACTGGGGTAAGAGTAAGCAACATCGATTGATGGGGATCTGCCATATTTTACCGGGATGAGGATATGCAATATTTAGCTTCAACACTCTTCTTTCGTTGAGAACACATCTTCTTACCTACAAGCCATAGACTTTCCACAATCTTTGAAGATGCCATCAATAATCTGTTTGGTCGCCGGACACTCAAGCATAAGGTGTCCAACGGACTCTACCAACTCACTACAAATCTGGCACGATGCATCTTGCATCTTTGTGGGGTGCTCGCTTAGCTCTATATTCATTCGTCAGAAGTTTACCTTGATGCATCAACCAAAAAAAAAAACCTTTAATGGGATTTTTGACATCCAAATCTCATTGAATTTCTGAGCTATCAATGGATGGTCTGGCCCGTCGCCACCATGCCTGGAGTTGAACGTAACACATTGTGAATGTAACATTTCTTAATTACTTATTATAATCTCTTTTAAATCCAATCATTATCTCTTTAAATCCGGGAGTTGAACATAAAGTTTTTTTTATTTTTTAATAAATTTTTATCTACATCTTATTTTACATATAATTCAAAATTTATTCTTAATTCATTTTAAAATAGTTTTGCTACCTAAACAAGGGCTAAAAAATTTGCAAGAAGGTTATCACCTATTAAAAATTATAATGACTATGAAAACTAATATTTAGTAGATCAATCTTGAAAATTATAGTGATTCAATGAGTGACTTAATACATACCATGAATTCCCTCTAAACCAAAATGTGCTTACTAAAAAATTGCCATGGTATACTTAACCTCCGATAATTTTTTATTCTACAAAAGCATTTGAATCATTCTAAATTGAATGCACTCATTTTAGGTTAAAAAGATAAATAATCACATAATTTTTCTAAGAATTCTTAAGGAACTATACCTCTCACTAGGAAGAGGGTGTATGATTTTGTATTTATAAAAAAACTTTGACTCAAATATGTTTTCAAGCCCCCTCATATGGTCACCTTTTAAAAAGAAAAAAGAACTTTTTAGATGTAAATTATAAAAAAAATAGTTTTTAAATATCTTTTTTTTTTTTTTGCAAAGTCTAATTTCAACAACTTCGTGTAAAAAAAAAAAAACATTTGCAAACAATGAAATTCCCTCTTGTAAAATGAACTTGGGTTAGCATGTTAACACCCTCTCTCCGATAGGGGGAGGGGGAATCAATTTTCAAAAAAAAAAGAAAAGAAATTCACTAGTGAAAAAGAAGACAAAAACAACTTTTGGTTGTACGTGCATTTACAGAAAATTGTTTATGCAATCGTACAACCAAATAGTTTTACTATAATAGCTTCCTACAACAGATTTCAAATAAATAATGTTCAAAAGCTGTGATTTTCAAAAACTAACGAATGAACATTCTGCAAAATCAATTTTGCAATCAGCAAACAAACGCACATAAACAATACCATGGTCTATGAGTGCACAGAACATCAGTGCCATCATATAATTGAAAATAAAGTGTTATTACCGGGGGGTTAATACACTTAACCCCCCTATGGCGTGAGAAATAAGCCTAGGGTAAGGAAGAAAATAGGAGAATAATAAAAAAAAGTTATTTATTTTGATAGAATAAACCCTGATAGTTATGTCTGGATAAGCCAGGATAAAACTTGATAACTATTATAAGGAAATGTTAGAATTGCTTATCAGGCCTTATTTATGCCAATAGACAAAAATACTATTATCTGTCATTTTAAAAAATTTATCTCACCAAAAAAATATCACACAGATTTTAAAAACTATTACATCTATCAAATCAATTATACATTTCTCACACTATTCCTAGGGGTACAGTTGTCATTTAAAAAGTCATAAACTCTTATTCATCATTTATCAATCATTTATCATCACTTTATCTAAGATGAACAAAACAACAAAAAAATCATTTTTACGTTTTCCAATGAGAATAACAGAAAATACAACCAAACAAAAAATTACTTATTCAGTCTGAATTGTTATTTATCATAATATAGCTATCAGGAGCGAATAACTCAATGTCACACCCCATACGAGGGGTCAGTGATTCCTACACTCTCCATTCTTGCAATATATATTAGGTTGGATTAGCATTACTAGGTTAGATAAATGCAAAAAAAATGTATTCAATTCATTCGTGTTTTAGATTTCACTGTGTAAAAGTATACACCTTTTTCTAAACATGTTTGGAGGAAATAAAAGAATGACTATTGCTAACATTTTCCATTATTACCTGAAACATTTGAAGTTGAAAGCCCTCTGATCAGTTCATCACAGTAAACAATACAGTCCCAAAGCATCTTCTTGTACATGAACCTCCACTGAACTGCTAATCTCCATCTCTCCAGTATTCTCATAGCTTTCTTGGGCAATGACATATCTCTAATTCCGTCACACACGTCATAGGCTTGAAAGAAATCATTGATCTCCCTCTCACAAGTCTGCCCCCTGAAGCAACAAACAGGAGGCGTAAACATATGCATTTCCCCGATGAACCTCAGCAGCAATTTATCGTTCTCAATCGTTGTTGGCATCTTATGCAGAACTTGACGACAGGTTTTCGCCAACCATTTCATGGCAGACACCTCATTATCGACAGACAGTTGAGCACCCGCATATACCAGATGTCCAATTGCCTTCCAAGAATTTTGTGGTGCGCACCCCAAGCGCAGCGCAGATGACAAAGCAAATGATGGCCTCCCATCATGTTGTATGTATATTGATTCTCTGGAGAATGAAGTGGAAGAGAGGACTCTGCTGTCGATCGGAACATACGCTTTGTCATTAGGGTTTGAATCCAGAAGGAACCCATAATGCTCCAGAAGCTCCAGATTTGTATATGTGCCATAACTTAACAGAACCTGGAACAAAATGAATCCACCACATCTATCATGTTTATGTCTGTCAAATTTAAAAAGTTTTAACATTGATTATTGGCAATCAAGTGATCCTGATTACTGAAAACAGCCATGACATACATCACTTGTCCATTGCCTTCCACTATCATTACAAATATTTATTTTCAGCAAGGATTTCATATTGGAACTTCAGGATACTTGATTTATTGTGCATGTCACTCATGTAATTTTTTAAAGTGTTTGAAAGTCGAAGAATTTCATTACCTGCTCTCCTTTTTTATATCTTTTCCTTGCATAGAAGCAATATGCATTGACATCCTCCTCATATCCACCATCTGTTAGCCTCTGAAATTTCTCATCATGTCGTTCAGAATTTAACATCTGTGATGAGGAAATAGAAGCTTCTGATAAATCTTCATTATCTGTGCATGACTCTTCCGGTGCAGCATAATTGAATAGATCGCCAATCGGGCACAGACATCCAGCATCATCCCATGGCACATGCAATGTACGGGTAGATATCTTTTGCGCAAAAAAAAACAAAGGCAACAACTAAATTTAAATTTCAGAATGTCAGAATCAACATGAGGAAATAAAATGATGTATCAAAGATTCAGAAAACACTTGCTCACGGTTGCAGATGCCCAAAGCCACGCCTTAAATGATCGAAGTTGGGGCTTCAAACCAATTTCTTGCATGATGAGAACCACGTCTTTCCAGTCAGCGCGAACTTTAGAAATAGCCTTCTCTGAAGCCCAAATAGCATCATCAACCTGATAAACAGATGGCAGATTCGAACAATCAGCAAACATGTACTAACATAAAGCTCCAATTATGGGGAAAGCAATGAATCTAATGAAAAATAATTCTGAAATAAATCTGGCGCTACAAAACAGAACTTGTAAGGCTTGAGATTCAAACTGTTTGAAGCTTGCCAAAGTATCATACGTGCGAGGAAGCTGAAGTAAATAAGGATACCACCAAGAATCCTTTCCTTTCCCAACCTCAACCAATAAGCATATAGTTAATTCCTGCGCATATAGAAATTTCAGTAACTCCCTATGTGAATCTCAAAAAGAAATGAGCTAGACTGAGCCAACAATTAGATATCTTTCTTCTCTGAATTACATCTAAGTGGCAATATCAAAGGACATAAATTGCATATATAATAATTTAGTTGTTTCATGCTGTTAGACTTCAAGGTAATACGATGATATCAAAGTGTCAAGAGCACATGCAAATGACCTTATTTCTGCCATCAAGGGCTAAATTGTGGAGAACCTCCTAACTCAAAACTCATAGTAAGACAGTATATCCATACATATTATCTCAGGCTCATAGGTAAACATGACAGAATTTTGTAAGTTCCATTTGTTTCCAAGTATAACAGAGAAAGAAAAATGAATTATAGTTCAAAGACTTTAATAAACAAGGAAGATTACATAAATTAATAGTGTACTAGTACATTAACAAAGACTTGTCAGTTATTCTAGAAATATGTGTGTCCATTGTGTATTCAAAAAGTAAAAAATTATCCAATATTCTAAAATCCAAAATTATTAAGGTCTCTGTTCTAAAAGAATTTGACTCCACAACATATTATATCATTATATATTTGAGTTATATATTATTTTAATTTAATTTAATTATCTTAAATGACAAATCATAACCCTTAATATTTAAATCACCACCTCTCTCTCTCTCTCTCAAAGAGTCAAAAAGTCTTGGCATGCCATTTTCTATCTCTAGCTTCTCTGATTGCACTGTCTTTGACAAGAATTAAAGCCATGCTTAGGCATTCCAGCACCTTTGATGTCAAATCCAAATCATAAAAAAAAATATCTGAATTCTTGATATCCACATATGAAAGATTTAAGAACAGATTCAGATATTAAGGTATCTAATCCACATGCGATTTGTGGTCATGCCTATTCTCCATGGATCATCGCCCTCAAAGATTTCTCTATGGAATCAATCAAATTCCATTTTTACTCACTCAACCAGACAATACATATCCTTGAATAGTAAACAAAAAAAACTTCTCCACCGTCTAAATTGATCATTAAAGACTAATGCCGCCCAATAACAATAGCTAAACCATCCAAATTTCGCACTCCCAAAATGCAGAATTTCACAAACACAAACATAGGAGGATTCATGGGATTGGGTGAAGCAGAACTCACCTGTGTCGAGGAGAGACGAGGCCTCCGACCCAAAGCAATCCTCAACTTTTCGTCTCTCAACAACAGACTCTCCGTCGTCATCAGCGCCTCCCTCGGCACTCTCAGCACCAGCTCCCCCTTCGCAATCTCACGAGCCGCACCCAAACCCCTCCTGCCCATTTGAAATCATTCAAAATCAAAAGGCACCCAACCCACTTGAAAATCTCAACCAAAAAAAAAAAAACAAAAAAAAACCTAAAAAAGCTTCATTTTTTATTTCAGTTCCAACTCACCCTCCTTGGTTCGGGAAGTTAGCGACAACAAGGGTCCACCCCAAACAAGACGAAGAGGAAGAATGCGATGCGGAGTCGGAGACACCGATCTCCGACGCCCATCTCAAAAACTCCTCCCACTTCTCTTGCTCCTCCATCTCTCTCTGTCTCTCTCTGGTGAGGCCCAGATTTGTTGTTGTAGTTAAAGGGAATGCCTGTTCCCACCAACCAACCCTTCCATCTCGACCGACCTAATTTTTTTGGTCGGTGGGGATGGAAAAATGGAGGGGAAAGTGAGTGAATGATGACCATAGTAACAAAGTTGGTGGGGATGGAAGAGTAGGTTGGTGGGATTAGACATTCTTTGAAGTTAAAACCCCTCTAACTCCTTTTTCATGTCAGTACTGTCGTTTGCAAAACCGAGCGAACCCAGCGAGTCATAAAACACTCTCCTTCGTTGATACCGGAGAAACCAGTTGGAAACCCTAGAGAGAGAGAGAGAGAGAGAGAGAGAGAGAGAGATGGAGGAGGTGAAGCTGGAGTCGTCGAAGCCGATGGTGGCGAGCAGGGAAGAGATGGTGGAGGCGAGGGTTCCGCTGGCGTACAGGGATCAATGCGCGCACCTGCTGATCCCGCTCAACAAGTGCAGGTCGGCCGAGATGTACCTGCCCTGGAAGTGTGAGTCGGAGAGGCACGTGTACGAGAAGTGCGAGTACGAGCTCGTCATGGAACGGATCCTCAAAATGCAGAAGATCAAGGAGAACCAGGAGAAGCTCGGGATCCAGAAGGAGAAGGGCGGGGCGCCGATCCCTCTCGCCCCATCCCCGGCCACCGCTTGACATCCATCCAAAGGTTGGTGTTTTTCTTCTCTTTTTTAGGGTTACTGATTTCGATGATTGTTATTCCTCCGTTTTTTTTTCCTCTCGTTTTGAAGGATTGATGGGGGTTTGGGATGTGAATTGGGTGTGTAATTCATGCTGTAGAGATTTTGCTTTTGAACTTGGGAATTGTTTGTGAAATGGTAGTGATGAATGTGATTATGATAAAGAAATGCTTTCGATCTTAGATTCTAGTCATTAGCGATATGAACATGTCTTATGGGATTTAATTAGTTGGCATATTTGATTTGTGATGCTTGGGTAGTCTGTGTGCATCATCGATGCCCGATATCGTTTGTGGGAACGGGCGAAGTTTGATAGTTTTTGTTCAGGAGAAATAAGAGAGATTGTTGAAATGCTGAACAGTGCTAGGAAATCTGGAAAAGCGGCAACAGTATAATGGACTTATAATTTCAGAAATCATAAGTCACAAAAATGTATCGTGTAGTGTAGCGTCACTAGCGTGTAATGTGCGAAGTGAATATGTGAAGTGAAATATTTGAAATTGTCTATGAATTACATGGTACAGGCAAGAGACAAATGGCATATTTGACAATTTATTTGCATATGCAATTACACTTGCCTACAAGCTTATATTCATCTGGTCAAAAAATTTCTGTACTTAGAAACTGATATGATTGGATGACAAGATTCTTCTGCTTTTTTTATTCATTTGTAATGGCTTTCTCTTAGTATTGGTTGGCTAATGACTGAGTTCCATTCTGTTATATTTATGTGCACTCATGCATGTAACTTTGAGCTTCTAGCAAAATTATTTATGAGAAAAGAGACATAATATGAAGAAAAATTACTTTCAATGGCACTGTGTGAAAAGAGACATAAGATGATATGTAGTGTAATGGTAGTCTCATTCCCTTTATTAAGAATTTGACATGTCTTGGTTAGTGGGGGAACAGACACTGATTTATCGAACAACAGCAGTTTTGGCAGATTTGTTAGTGCAAAGGGTGATGAGAGTGCCTGTAAATTTGTTGATTATGATTTACTATATGCTTCAGCAGGGATTGAAGTTTTATGTGAAGGAATGGGGATGTATTAGGAGTGGAAAAGACGATTCGTGATGGAAGGAAATGGAACAGGAGCTATATCTCAAATTGATGTTTAAGGAATTGTAGTATTGCAAAATTTATGTAAACCGGTCAATGGTTTCCTTGATCATCAATGAAGGCCCTTATTGCACATTGTCATATCTGAGGAGCCCTCAGATTGTTGTATTTTTGCTATTATGAATGAATGTTGAAAAATATTATTATTTTGGGCTATATTACAAAAATTGGATTCACAGTCTCATTCATATTTATGTTCTTGCTTGGCTGAGGTTTTATGGAAAAAAGAGATGTATTAATCAGAATAAAGATATGTCATTGAATGCTTCAATTTGTTCAAAGCCTCCAATTGTAACAATATTATAGAGGCCGCATAGGCATTTGGAAGATTTTAGATCTAGTCTTAGTATAAGCGATGAAATTATTGGAAGCCAAAGCTGATTAACTTGATCTCCATTCTTCAATGCTTGAACACCTGCCTAGGTGCCTAGGCACATATTTTCTTGAGACGAGGCTATGGACATTTATATAGATTTGGTCTTTTCTAACATTCGGTGTATGGATATGTAGTCTACATTTTATTATTCTAAAAATGTTTTCTTTATAGAAATGCATTATTCATAAGAAGATATAGAGGGTGTGAAGCCCGCTGAAGGTTCTGGCATTCATGTAGCTGATGTACCTTAACAAAATTATAACCAAAGAAATCAAGGAAAGATGGTCTCAAGATTGGAAGGGTAGGCTGACTGCGCTGATCATTTTGGCAGGTTGTGTGTTCAGCCAAGTAGTGTGGAGCCATTTTGATGATTTCTTGGGAAGAAGGGTGTGTTTTCAGTCTGCCCAATAGAATTTTTTTTCCGTTCTATCATAAAAGGATCACTTTATGCAAATGATATGGTATGCAATATGTTAAGGCATATTAATAACAAAAGTGATCTTTCTGGGGAAAACTTGCTGAATAGGATATGTGACAAAGCATCTTGGGTTTGTTTGAGGCTAATGCAGAGTCTAGGTAGAGCTGGTAGATTTAGCATTTAATCAGATCAGTTTTGCGAGGGTTTGTTTAAGGAATTTGGTGCACACTCCACATGTATTTCATAACAGGGACTTGTTTATTATGCTGCAGTTCTAAGAGGTGGATGAACATGTAGGTTTCCAATTGCCTGTATTACGCAAAATACGTCAGATAATAATATTATATTATCATGGATTCAGAAAGATCTTGACATCATTCTTTTTTCTTTTCAAAATGTTGGATTGGGTACTTATGCTCTTCAAACAGGGTTTTGTTTAACAGTTAACAACCAATGCTCAATTTTATGTAGCTGCAACTCTGCAGCTGAATATCTATTGAGTGAGTCCATATGTTGCATAACACGGCATGTTGTACTCGTACAAGTTTTCTAGCTCATGCTTAGAATTTATCTATGTCAAAGAGCTATGCTACAGTTATTCAGGATATTGTATATGGTCTTTTCTTTCAAATAATTGATTTTAAATTATTCAAACAGCATAATTGGCACATGCCTCTTGCAAATTTTTGGAATATGAAGAAAAATAAAATAATAAAAAAAACTATCCCACTTGTTTGTTTGTCATGATTCGATGGGTGCATCATGGATATAACTCATGACATGACTGAGGCTGGATATAGAATTTCCAACTATTAAATAGGATCTTGATGTAGGACTTGTTACTCAACTCTGTCTTTGAGGGGGGGGGGGGATTGGTGATATAATTCAATAATGCCCCATACATTACCCCCACTCCTGCCCCCGCAAACCACAGGCACACTAGCAGCAGCAAAACAACATTAACTTGCACACATGAATGAACCAGAAGAAGGAAAGAAATGGGTTTTTGAATTTATCTTAAATCATTGAAATTGCAAAAGACTTCTTTTCTGTGAAAAGGTTCCCACCCCCCTCCCCTGACAGGGGAAATGGTTGCATCATCCCCCATTTGACAAGTGAATGTTTTGAAAAGCATTCCCCCAATTGGCAATTGGGTAGTTGTTGAAAATCCTTATCAAAAAAAAAAAAAAAAATTGCGTAGTTGTTGAAAATGCTTGCTACTGTAATTGACCTTTTATTAGCACATGGTTTTATCACTTGTATGTTAATTTGTGTCTTTGATGAAAAGATTTCTATGATATTAGCACTTGACAATCCTCTAATCTGAATAACTTACAGCTGTAACCATGTTTTGTTTGAATAAATTGTTGCTTAATGCATGTTCGTCCCAGTAATATTAACATTGCATGTATTTGTAACAGGAAATCCGGGATATTCTTCTGTTTAGGATTGATGAATCATTGAATCTCCAATGCTTACTTTCTTTCTTTGTAAGAATTGCCGAATTCCTATATTCTCATGAACTGAATCAATTATCATAAAGCAAAAGTTTGGATGATCTTAGAACTACTCGTGCTTTTCATCCTCTCTACTTTTCCTTTCTCTACCTAGTATCCACTTTTGACAATCCTGTGTGTTTATGTTTGGAACAAGTGATTCTTTTTGTGATGCGGAGCTATATGAATGGTTGCAATAAACAAGTCATAACATAGTATATGATTCAATTTTTTATTTTTATTTTTTCATTGTGAAAAAAAAATACACTAATGTATTTTAGTATATATTTCATTTTATATAATAGCGTGCACTTCAAAAGATGAGTGTATGATTTTTAAAAATTCATGGACTGCAATTGGGGTATCTTTTTCCATAAACATTTCATATTCTCAATGTGGAGATCTACCTGATACATAGTTTAAGATGGGCCACACGTGTTAAAAAATTTATGTGTTTTGCAATGATTGTTTGGTTGACATTGCTAACCGATAGAAGGGCGCTAATATAGTGTTAAGACTCGAAATTTAAGACACAAATAAGTCATAAACCGTTGTGTCATGATTATTGGAGACGTTGATACATTGTCTTAACTCTTTAATATATAAAATTTCTAATAGAGTGAAAGAAAAATAAGAAAAAAATATGCTTTTAATTTATTTGAATGGCTATATATATAGGGAACCGATATGGTGCGGCGTGTGGACGGGTGCGGCGTCGACCACGGGTCGTCGATCACGGGTCCATCGCATCGGACAGTCGGGTGCGATTCACGTCGACCGTCGGATGCGATAGATCCGCGATCGGACGGCCTGTGGTCGACACAGCACCCATCCGCACGCCACACCTAATCGTTTCATTATATATATATATAGGGAGCCGATTCAGTGCGGGAATGCGGTCGTGCGGGAAGCGATCACGGGCCGTCGATCACGGGTCCATCGCATCAGACGGTCGGGTGCGATTCATCTCGACCGTTGGATGCGATGGACCCGCGATCGACGTCGTTTCCCGCATTCCCGCACTGAATCGCTCGCGTATATATATGTATATATATATATATATATATCGTGAAAATATGTATTATTAAACATGTATATATTCAAAAAAATCGAATCAAATCAAACCGTGTTTAGCTTGCAAAAATGACTCGCAGGAATGGTTGAGTACAACATTTTCCTTGGGTGGCACGTTTGATTCGAAAGAAAACCAAGCATTTTAATTTGTCTTCATGCTGTATTTCTATAATCAAAACGACGCTTTTAATGAAAGGAACAAAGCAACTATGCAAAAAGTTTTCTGTGTTTTTTCTGTAGTCTATCTGCAAGTTGAGACAGGTAGATACCTCTTCTACCAATCTCATTTCCGATTGCTTTTCTCTATTTTTATCAAATCGATTATTTTCCCCTGGGCATTCTTTTGTAATGAAATTCAGACTCAATGCTTATCATTTCTGTTAAACAAAATATTGTGCAAGGCTTTTTTTTCCAGACAATTTTCTAATAACTGAGTTTTATTTTTCACCTTTAGTGCATATATTCAATACATATATGTGTTTATAAAATGAGAAATGAGACTAAGATAGCGTTTGTTAATGCGATTGCAAAACTAATTTTCTGTAATCGCTGGGTTTAAAGCTGATTCTGCAGGAAGCTGCCTCCCTCGGCTTTTTGAAATAACAACTTTTGGACACTATTTGTCTGAAATCTATTTGTAGGAAGTTGCGATTGTAAAACTGTTTGTTTACACGATTATAGAACCAGATTTCTGCAATCGCAGACGCTGCGTAATCGCGCAACCAAACGCTACCTAAGAAGTGAGACTAATTGTAGAAGATTTTAGTTGTTAAAAACAAAGTGAGGTTGGAGGTTCTTTCACAGTCCAAACCCTCACAAGAAAGTCACATTGAGACCTCTTCATAAAGTTTTTAATATTTTCACAACTCACAATTTCCATTATTATCTTGAAAAGTACAAATTCATTCGACGGTTTGAATACTTTTCATGAGAAGAATGTTGGGTTGATGTCATCTTAATCCTCTACCAGCTTTCTGCAATCGCAAACGCTGTGCAATCGCGCAACCTAACGCTACCTAAGAAGTGAGACTAATTGTAGAAGATTTTAATTGTTAAAACAAAGCGAGGTTGGAGGTTCTCTCATCCAAACCCTCACAAGAAAGTCACATTGAGACCTCTTCCTAAAGTTTTTAATATTTTCAGAACTCACAATTTTCATTATTATCTTGAAAAGTACAATTCATTCGACCGTTTGAATACTTTTCATGAGAAGAATGTTGGGTTGATGTCATCTTAATTCTCTATCAGCTCCTGTAATCGCAAACGCTGTGCAATCGCGCAACCAAACGTTACCTAAGAAGTGAGACTAATTGTAGAAGATTTTAGTTGTTAAAATAAAGCGAGGTTGGAGGTTCTTTCACAGTCCAAACCCTCACAAGAAAGTCACATTGAGACCTCTTCCTAAAGTTTTTAATATTTCCACAACTCACAATTTCCATTATTATCTTGAAAAGTACAAATTCATTCGACCCGTTTGAATACTTTTCATGAGAAGAATGTTGGGTTGATGTCATCTTAATTCTCTATCAGCTCCTGTAATCGCAAACACTGCGCAATCGTGCAACCAAACATTACCTATGAAGTGAGACTAATTGTAGAAGATTTTAGTTGTTAAAATAAAGCGAGGTTGGAGGTTCTTTCACAGTCCAAACCCTCACAAGAAAGTCACATTGAGACCTCTTCCTAAAGTTTTTAATATTTCCACAACTCACAATTTCCATTATTATCTTGAAAAGTACAAATTCATTCGACCCGTTTGAATACTTTTCATGAGAAGAATGTTGGGTTGATGTCATCTTAATTTGTTACTAGCTTCCTGCAATCACAAAAGCTGCGTGATCACGTAACCAAACGCTATCTAAGACGTGAGACTAATTGTAGAAGATTTTAGTTGTTAAAACAAAGTGAGGTTGGAGGTTCTTTCATAGTCCAAACTCTTACAAGAAAGTCACATTGAGACCTCTTCCTAAAGTTTTTAATATTTCCACAACTCACCATTTCCATTATTATCTTGAAAAGTACAAATTCATTCCACCAGTTTGAATACTTTTCATGTTGGGTTGATGTCATCCTCTTGATTCTCTACCTAGAGTCCATTTGTGTGCTTTTGATAATGTATTTGAAAAAATTGGGACACTTGTGATCTGAGATTCCCAACCTAGATAGTCTAGATTCTTAAAATGTAATACCACATGGACAATAAAATAACAATATGTGTTAGAGCGCTCTCTCTCTCTCACACACACACCCCATCTAATAAAAAAATATAGCAAGCACACTTTCATCACACCCCAATAATCATATGAGATGATAATATGATGATTGTTGGTATCTTTGACTCAAAAATTCCATTTCCATGCAACCATCAGCCTCGTTTTGATTGTATTCCTTGTAAAAATATTAGAAAGAATGGAAGATACGACACGTTATTTATTAAAAAAATAATAACTTTTGTGTTTCCTAAACTATTCAGTGTGTGTGCGCGTATTTAATGACTTTTTTCAAACTCCCAAACCATGCCTTTCTGTTCATCTTGTCAAACTTTGAACACTTGTCACAAGAAATTTATAAACATATTCACATGTTATGTTTGAATGTGTGTGTAGACAATCCAGTGTTTCCAAGTTGTATTTTCTCCCTCTTTTCGTATCTTGTCTGTACTATTAGACCAAGATTTGAGCAAGACAAAGGACCACTTGTGAGTTGATATTCCAAAATAATTCTGATGTTGATGGAGAAAAATTTTAACAAGGATTTCAGAACACCAAATTTTGTGTTTTGGCGGTTCCAATATTTCTAATAAGATTGAAGGGGCATGAAACGCGTGACATGTTTTTGTGTCTCTTTTTTAAAGGGGGAAAACAACAAATGGAAGAATTGAATTTGCCATGGCCCATAGAACATGAAAACCTTCAGAAGTTTGGAAAATCAAAACGAGATTCTCATCAATGACTTCCACCAGCAAATCTATGTCGTTTTATTCTTTTTAGGGGGGGACAGACTTCCTATATAAATTTAAAAAAAGACAAAAAAAAAACACACCCTTTCAAATTGCCGAATCACTCTGAATTACTCCCCACTAATGCAGTTGCATCTCCACCGTCCATTGTTTTTTCACAGGGTCCATCAATTCGCTAGGTAGACAAAAGAGTGCCTATACGTATTAAATAACATCACAACATTAGTGTAAAAAAACCTGAGCAACAAATAAATGTCATTAAATCATCTCAGCCGTAGATATAGAGATAGATAGGCGTCTACTGATTGTAACATTAACGAATACCAAAAATTTAAAAATACTGGCTTTTTTTTATTTTTATTTGTTGTGACATGAAACACAACAGAAGGAATTAATAGCATATCTACATCAACCAGTCTACCAATTCGTAACAGTAAAAAAAATAAAAGAGCATTCAAATCAATAAATGCAGAACGGAATAGCTATGCACGATTTTTCATGCATATCTCTCTGCACACGCCAACAATACCGGCGACCTCAGAGCCTCTCTCCCCCCTACCTTTCTTTTACTTTATTCTTTTTAACTGTTGATGGAATAATTATATGTAAAAGTTAAAAATATTTATCCAAGAAAATCCACAACAAAACATTTCAAACATAATAGTCAAAACCCCTATCTTCATTCACACACAATAATTTAAACCTCTTATTCGTTCATCTATAAGATTTGATTTTTAGCATCCCTGACATAAGTTATTATTCCGATATAAATAAAAAAATATAATTTTTTGTTTGATTGTATTTTTAATTATTTTCATTAAAAATTAAAAATTTTGTTGTTCGATTTATTATAGATAAGTCCTAAATAGAAGTTGAATAAAATATTAATTCTTTTATGATATCAGTGGAATTGATTAAGTTGAATAACATAATCCCAATTAGAGGAACTTGTGGGGTCCTAGGTCTCTTTGATAGAGGAGAGGGGGAGAAAAACTGAAAATTTTATTCAATAAGTATGATTTCGACTTAATGCATATTTTAGTCTACATTAAGGATCTTAACAAACTATATCTTAACTGATTAATTTAACAATCATTTTTTTTATCAAAATAAACTTCTAACAAAGATAATGATACTAACAAATAAAGAAAAAAAAAAAGAGAGTTCAGATTTGATCAACAACAAGATTGGAATACTAAAAAATCTATTTTGTTGACTTTAAATACTAAAAAAACCATATCCAAAAACAAAAACTAAAATTTAAAAAGAAAAAAAAAACCAATTTAAAACTGATAATAAGAAAAATAATTTTACATAAGACAGTATTCTTAGGTTATCATGCTTTCACATTTAATATCGCGGTTCGTTACTATGAGTGCGTTTGGTTGCACGATCAAAAAATTGATTCTACAGGAATCTGCGATTGCAAAACTGATTTCGCAGGAAGCTCACTTTCTCAGCTTTTTGAAATCGCAGCTTTTGAACACTATTTACCTGCAATCGTTGGGTTTAAACTGCGATTGCAAAACTGTTTGGTTGCACGATTGCAAACACAGCTTTCTGCAATCGCAATCGCTACGCAATCACACAACCAAACACACCTTATAAAAAAAAACATTATAATGTTTTCTCTGTTTTAAGGATAAAACACATGCATGCCCAAATTAACAACACATCCAAAAAGAATTAATTTGTGGATCCATCCATGTACAGTATAGTTGAAGGATCAGTCCCTTTTAACACCATATCATTCCTTCTGCCTCTACTCAATATAATATGTATTATATAATAAAAAAAACACTACTCTCCAACATTTATTGAACAAAATACAAACCAATGCTATGCGTATTGACAGAGGGAAACGAGGGGACAAAAGGGAGCCTTTGGGTAGCTTTTTTTTTTTTTTTTTTACTTTCTGGAAATAAATGCAAGAAATCAATGTTGATTGTATGTGTATCAAATTTTTTTTTCTCCCCGGATACACTATTCAACGTGTCATTCCTTGATAGACCTGTTATTGGAATATCGGATAGGACGTGATCCTCCTTCGGCTTTTCAAATAATAATAAAAAAAATCCAAATTTTGAATTTGTTTTTTTCGTGACTCGTGTTGGGTGCTTATTGGATGGAGTGTAGGCTTTTTTGTTGCTTCTGAATTACGTTATTTGTGTACCACATAGTTGTTACTTTGACATGACCTCTTTGTATTTTATATTTATTATTAATTTGGTATCATTTTTATGGAGAAAAGAAAAACATGTATTGCCTCGGTTTTAAGTTTTAACAAAGCATTACATTGACAACATTTTCTCTCATTGGGCACAGTTAGTAAAGTTAATTAAACAATGGCACCGTTAGGTTTACCAGAGAAGGAATTATTATGAGTATTTTAGATCTTTTATGTAGACTTTTTATATTAAAAGCCGTGTTGAGAGGAGCGCATAATCAATACAACGCGTAAAAGTGGTGTTGTTACACTTATTAATTTTTACAATCTAAAATACACTTTTATATATGTTTTTAGAAATCTAATGAATCTACACACATCATTAGACAATGTATATATATATATTTCATTAATTTTTTTATTTGTTAAAAATTGATTAATTCAACTTCAAATAAAACTCGATATATAATTTTTATCAAAACATATAACTTATTAGATGATTTTTACTAATTTTTTTTTAAAATGTGCAATTTGCATTTCGGATTGTAAAAAGGGTTGATCGAGTATAACATTTTTTATACAAAAAAAGTGTTTTTGTTATTCTCTTATAAATAAATGATCTCACTTAATTCCAACAAGGAGGAGACTAGCACATGTGATCTCACTTTATGAGGGTTTGGTAAGTGATTTTGTTTTTTAATAAAGCTAAAAACGCAATGTGTTACTAAACACATTTCAGAAAATATAATTTTCCTTTTACTTATTATATATTTTGTTTTCTATTCCTCTCACTCTCCATTGTTGTTACATTTTATTTCATGACAATATCTAATTTTTCAAAAAAATAAAAAAAATAAACCCTCATCTTGTGAAAAAACAACCATTGCAATTTTTTTTTATTTTACAATGCGAGAAAAATGTCACTTTCAGTAGGGCATACCAGACGTCGAAATTTTGTAGATTTGTCACAGATATGGCATTTAATTTGAAGGGTTTTATTTTACCAAAAAAAAAAAACGAAAAAGAAAAAAGAATTGAAGTCTTTTAGGTGAACACCTCCCCCTCTTCCCCTAGTGAACAAAAAGAATTTTCTTTAAGAAGGTAGTACCAAAGATACACGCAAAGGCCTGAGATATATCTACTGAGCAATCAGAATTCAGAATAGCTGGTGGGCTATCATGTCCTGTGGAGTGAAGGGTAACTTCGAAATACACACAATGAAATATAAAATAAAATTATAATACTAATAATAATAATAACAAGCTGTTCTTTTGTACTTGCATTCTTTCTTTTCTACTGTTTCATTGCAGATTTTACAGTTCATATATAGAAATATATATATTGTGCTTTTATTAATTAATTTTTTAAAAATGAAATCTTTTAGCATTTACAGTTTTACTACTCCATCATTGCAACAGAAGAAGATCGGGTGCTGTTCTCCACATATGGAAAACTGCGCCCTCTTCCAATTCATGCTGTAAACTGTAAACTGTCACTAATCCAGATGTTGGAGAAAAATTATGAATTGAATTCATACTGTAAACTCAATAATGAATAAAAAAAAAGTAATCCAGCTGGCCACATTTACCCTTTTTTATTATACAATTCCTTTTATTTTCTATTTATTTAATTTTTTTAAAGTCTCCTAACTATTAATTAATGATATGATAAAAGGATAACAGCAATTATGAGCGGATATGATAAATAAAAAATAAACATAATTAAATTCATAATTTTTTGTTAACTATCTATTTCATTAATAAGTTTAAAAATATTTGACCAGGGACATTTATATCTTACATATCTAATTAGGTGGTCAATGTATTTTATTTTTTTTAATTAGTTTTTCTTTCTCTCTGCATGTGTTAAGATTTGAATCTAAAACCCCTTGATAAAGAAGGTGATCTTTTTTAAAATCGTGAAATAATATCATATGTTGACAATATTCGACTCCTGATGTTGATGTTGGAGAAATATTGGCCACAAGATTTTTTGTTTACCTAGGTGCACTTATCCATCTTCCATTGTTTGCATCCATTGACAAAGATCAAATTTTCACTTTTAGCCACTGAAATGCACAACCACGTAAATGTAATCACCCATGTAAAGTTATTAAAAGACTAAAATAGGGTTAGGTATATGGAAACCAATTAAACAAATACAAGCCATGAGCCATCTCTTAGGTGACTAATATCTTTTGATTACGCTTTGTTTAACGAACAAAGAATTTTCTAGCCCCGTTTAAATATAAAATAGATCGGGGAATAAGTGAGGATAAAGAAGAATAAATGTTTTTTTGTTGTTTGGATGTAAGGAATATCCAGGGATAAACTGTGTTGGAATAAATTGGTATAAAAAAATATATGGATTCTAACCAACCCCTGTAATTAAAGTTATTCCAGGTTATTTCACCCAAAGAATATGTGACCCACCGTTAAATCAACTATCATCACCTCTAATAAATCACTTATAAAATCAACTATCATAATTTTTTTGCCTTTTATAAAAAAAAAATTAACAGCATTTTCTTCACATTTTATCAAACAACAAAAATTTTATTATAACATTTTATAACGAGAAAATTCAAAACAAAACTAAATACAAAATCATTTTATCTTTGTTAATGTTAACTTATGTCGGAATAATTATATAATAAAAAATGAGTCTAATTGTGTATCCAAACGGGGTTAAAAGCTTCTTTTTTAATATATATAATAGTATCGATTATATCTACTCGTCACATAACCAAGGGCTCCTTAAAAAGAGCAATATATTATAAGAAAAGGCAATATATTTAAATATGATTAGCTTAACTTTGTTAGAGAGTTATACGAATTAATATTTCTTGAAGAAAAATAAAAAAGATATGCAAAGATTGAAATGGAGCAGACACTACAGTACATGTCAGATCGAAAGGAATATTGTTTCAATTGAGAATTCTGTACACATTGCTATGCTGCCGTCTCGAGCACAGTTTCTTTGTTTATTTATTTATTTACTTATTTTACTAATAAGCCATAAACAAACATTTTAATAAATTTATTCAGTGTCGGCTTGCATAAACCATGGGTCAGTGTAAGTTTTGAGAGTGATATTTGCTTCGTTTTCACTCACTTCCATAAATCCTGAATCTGACACACCATGTCGTTTTCACTCTATATGTCTCACAACCACAAGACGACGTTACACACATCAGAATTTTTTTTCTATTCATTGTATTAGTTAAGTCTTTCAATTGTATGAGGAATTAATTATCTTATATTCCAAATGCAAACATACTACGTATGAAAAAAAAAAAAAAGAATACCTAACATATATATATTACTAAGTTACTTTGTATGAACTCTAAAGAAATGAGATTCTCTATAGTCTACTTACACTTTTGTTTCTCTAGAGCCGACGTATATATATCTTCAGTAGCATTTGATTGCACGATTGGACAGCTCTTACATTTGTATTAAGCTGTTTCTGTAATTATACAACTAAATAGTTTTATCTGTAGTAGTTTCTTGCAGACAGATTTCAGATAAATATTATTCAAAAGCTGCGATTTTGAAAGGCTAGAGAGGATGAGTTTCCTACAGAAAGAATCAGTTTGTTTTGCAATCGCACAACTAAACGCACTCTTATATTAGTGATCCAAAAAAATTTGCATCTGTTAAGAAAGATCCGAATTTGATTTGTAATATCCGTATAAATTGGATTAGGATAAGATATGTCTATTAAGGTATCTTATCTCTACTTGTACAATTGGCATGTTTAATGTTTAGTTCATCACATCATTTTTTTTTATATTTGAGGGATTCCCCGTGGCTGATCTTACAATCGAGCTAGGAAAGCTACCTCTACCTGTCTGCCCCGATCCCAAGAAAATTCTTTTGAATAATCACCAACAAACAGGTGGGTAAGTCAACGCCAAGACTCGAACTCAAAACCTCTACTTTAACCAGACAAGCCCTGAACCGTTATACTATAGCCACTGAAGATATTTTTTAAATTAAAATATGATTTAATTTTATTTTATAATAGAACAAATGTCAAAAAAAAAAAAAGTTGAGGCAAAATAGAACTAATAAAGAAAAATAATGCAGAGGAAGCCGTGCCCATCACATCATTTTGATTGCACGAATAAGGTCTTATTCGGATTCAATTATTAAATTAATTCAACTAGCTTAGTTACCTCGCGTTGATGCATTATACTTATCATCTGTCGTTAGAAATTGTATGCAATTAATTGTCACATGGGATTCAACTTTAATAACATCATATTTCAAATAATATGTCAATTAAAGTTCAAACGCATATTTTTTAACTTTACAGTTTTACTTTTAGATTGTAGTTTGTTTTTGGTCTTGTATGGAAATGAAATTTAGATGGTTTTTGAATTCGTAGGAAACTGAGTTTCAAAACCTTTTTTCAAACAGAGTAAAAAACTGCAGCTTAATTAAAAGCTATATAGACATTATTGCAAATAAACAATAAAAAACTGGCTTTTTCATGATTTTGTAGAGAGTCAATTTCCTGTAATTTCAGTTTTAAATCCAATTTTTTAAAAAAGCTAACTCTCAAATATATGTTTCTAAAAAGGGTTAGAAGTTAACAAAACAAATTATATGAAAAAGATCTAGGTGAACTTTTTTTCACATTCAATTATTTTAATTAATGTAAAGTATAAACTTTTTTTGGAAATTGATTCCAAACCAACTACTTATTCCAAATAACGTCAAACACAAACACACACACACACACACAATTGCTTTTAGTCTTCTTTGTACCTCTTTGGTGTTATACAAATATTAAAGATAATGAGGGTTTGAACATGCCAATTTGTTAAAAATGAATGAGAAAGATATTAATTTTTTTTAATATTAGGTTAACATGAAAAAATTATGCTTAATATTTAAGTCACGTTATAATTCAGATTTATATGTTGAACCACCAAAATTTATTATTTGTCCATTGTAATTTATTATTCTAGCTTCGATAAAGTTAAAAGATATATAAATATTTTTAAAAAATATTTTAAATCGAAATGTGCATCTGATATGATATCAGAAATTACACTGTTTGGTTGAACCAGGATAGGGCACATGCAATTCTGGCCCCCATAGCCCCACGAATCATGCACATACACAGCCCCCTCATGGAATAATTTCAACACTTCCCATTAATTGCTCACAAACTTTGTACTGTCACAAATGTAGATATACAACAGTAACAGACTGTGCTACAAACCCTTTTAATTCCCCATGCAATTTGTACGGCCGATATGAAGAATTTCACACGATATATATAACAAAGTAAATATAACTAAATATGTTATAAAGAGTGAGGATACGCTAATATTGATATTTTATATATCCCATGGAATTGAATTATTTTCTGTAATTTATTTCATTGATATAAATAGTTTACATGTCAAATAACATGTTATTATCTCTTATAAATCAGGGGGTCATAAATCAAAGTATTTTTCCATCTTTTATATTATTATCTACAATTCTTTCTTTCTTATCTACAACTTATCTTTGATCAATCAAATAAAATTTTTTTATTATTACATTTTTTAATGAAAATAAAAGAAAAAATGATCAAATAAAAAATGACTTATTCCGTTAATATAATTATTATTTTCATAATGGAGGCCAAGACCCTATAATTGCAGGTGGTATCTAACTAAAATTTTAATTCATACCCTCTATGATTAGGTTAAAGCTTCATTACACAAAAGTTATATTTCAAGAAATCAACACATGTGAGGCTACACATACACTCGGGATTGTCTGGCATATTTTCCAAACATTGGACGGGTGGGTGGGGGGGGGGGGGGGAGTGTTATATTACGGAGCCCGATAATGTGCGTAGAGGATTTTTGGCGCTATGCAGAGTCGGACGGGGGTTGAGTTGCCCAATCAGCTTGCGGAGTCTAGGGAAATCCCATTATTGTTTGTGTCGTGTGTGTTCGCATTTTTGTTCCCAATGAGATGCTACTATAAAATGACATCTCATATTTTCATTAAACTCTGAGATTTTTTTTTCGGTGTGATTATTGTAAAAATTTATTGTTGATAGTGAATTGATTTATGGTGTACTCCATGGACGTAAGCAAGATTTATCGAACTAATAATTCTTTGTATTTTTTTAATTGATTTATTTGTTTATTCTCTTGATGATTATGTCTCAAAATCTAGAATTCATAACCGGGGTAATTTGAAAATGATTTTGAAAAAAAGTTAAAACAAAGGTCTTTAAAGTTTTCATTACAAAGGTGGGAGGCCCCACTGGAGGATCTTCATTGTTGTTGGGGTACAGTGTATTCTGGGGAGCTTTGCAAGGTTTTGGAATAAAAATGAGCATAGGCCCTTTCTCAGGAATATTTGTACGAATTGGGGCATCAAACACATGTAAGTGAACCCAATAAGGGAGGATATATGTCCATATGGGTTTAATTGCCTTTACCACCCATTCAGTTTATTCTTTGTTTGTGGGTACATAATTACATAATGCTATCTTCCCCTTGTTTGCAAGCATTTTAATTTGTGATTCGATGTGCTTGGTAAATAAAGCAATGATGAATAGCTTGAAATTGGTCCTTTATCAATTAATATGGCAATAGTTCATGTTTGGCTAAACTTGCTATTCCTAATTGCCTATATAGTCCATTCATGAATTATCAGAGAATAGGTTGCGAAATAGGATGATTTCATTGAACCGACCAGGATATTAAATAGGTTGAGATTTCAATATAGCCATCTATTCAATTCAAATCAATTGAAGAGCATTTATTATATCACTTTGATGAAATATGTTTGGCAACGCACCTAACTTGGTTCATGCTTGTTCAACATATTATTTTGTTCAAGTTCCTATCTGTTTCATAGATAAGGGAATAATTGAGTTAATCCGACAAAACGTTTGTTTAGTATATATGGGTAAACCACAGTAGTTGTACTCTAGCAAATTATAATAAACCCTGATAGTCATATATCATTACTTATATATGTATTTATATTTAATTAATTATGATTATATTTTAGTAAAACAAATACAAAAGATAAAAAATATCGAAATAAAAAATGAAAATAACTGTCAAACAAGAAAAAGTATCATCCAATTCGCAGTATCAAATACCAATACATATTCCATTTATTTAATGAAAGTAGAATCATCCAAATAAAAATAGATACAAACAAAATATTCATTCTTTTTTAAAATATAATAATCTGTCATGTGGGGTGACAAATAAACCCAAAATAAGGGGAATAAAAGATAATAATGCAAATAAATGGTTTATTTTGTAAATAAAAATTTTGATAACTATGTCTTGATAAATTATGATAATGTTTGATAATTTTTATAAGGGAGTATTGAAATTGATTATTAAAATTTGTTATTTTAAAAATATATTTCATTTAAGATTTTTATACACATAAAAAATTATCAAATCTATTATGTCGTATGTAACTTATCATTTTATATATTAACATATATTAAAAAAAAAGCAGCACCTCCTGTTGCACGTTTTAATTTCGAATTTGAAACAATCCACTACTTTTTTGCAGTTTATATGACTAGACTACCTCCATTTATTGTTGTAGCCGGAATTATTTAAGTGACCCTTCCATGCAACATTCAAAGTTCTAACAGAGAGAGAGAGAGAGAGACGTGTGTGCTCGCTTTGGTTTTTCAACAAAATTCGGCACCGTCGCAACAATGGGCCGTGATTGATTGATTGAAAATAGTAGGAGAGAAAGACTGCATGCCGAGTAGGTTTATTTATTTATATATATATTTTATTATTTTCAGGGTTTTTATAGCTTGAACCCATCAAAGCTGTTGCTTTTTCATGGGTTTCACTTTGCGTGACCAACTTAGTTGACTTTCTTGACGTGAAAGGTTTTTGACCGTTTCAGACATGACTTTATATATATAAAAAAAATAAATTACAGAGAGAGAGCAAAAATAACCCAACTTTTTTATTAGTAGAAACAAATCAAGGTTCAGAGATTTTACTACTACGGCTGGCTTTAATTCGGACTCTCTTTTCTGATACTGGGTTTTTCATGTTTTTCTTTTTTAATTTTATTATTATTTTTGGTGTGTGATCATGACGACGTTGTGTTGGTCAGGTCAAAGACCCATCTGTAATTATTTCGAGAAGATCAGAAGCTCGTGATGAGAACTCTCTCTCTTTACAGAAGAATTGCAGACAGACCCATCTATCTCTCTCTCTTATTATGGGTCTCTCTCTTTGTGATGTATTGTAATATTATCGTGATTTGTGATGTCTATACTACTAGTGTTGCTTTAAAACTAGACAGCCCCAACGATTTGTAGAGGACCCAGAAGCCGAAGTGAGGGAGGGTGGTCTTTATATTATTATATAATGGTCTGTGAGAGATTTTTTTTTATTAGACCCTAAAAAGAGACGTCTCTCCTTGTGTTTCTGTCTGGGTGTTTGTTTTTATTGAAAACCCATTTAGGGGAAAGCCTAAATCGAAGTCCCAGAGGGTTTTCTGGAAGACCCAAGTGAAAAAAGCAGTCTCTTTTGTTGAGTTTTTACTGAGGAATTGAAAGAATGGGGAGCTGTGGAAGAAATGGAGCTGTGAGACAGTATATCCGATCGAAGGTCCCTCGTTTGAGATGGACTCCTGATCTTCACCACTGTTTTGTTCATGCCATTGAAAAGCTTGGAGGACAAGAAAGTGAGTTTTTTTTTTAATTTTTTTTAAATAAGTTTTTTGTGTTTAACATAGACTGTTCTAAGTTTGATTTTTCATTTGTGTGGTTTAGAAGCAACTCCCAAATTAGTTCTTCAACTAATGGATGTGAGGGGACTCACTATTTCTCATGTCAAGAGCCATCTTCAGGTATGGATATTCATCTCTCTATTGTACTCTTGTTTGCCCGTGTATGTGTTTTTTTCCTTACAAAAACAGGATGTGAAACTTCTCATATAAAAATTTATTTTGTTGGTTTTTGATCAGATGTACAGAAGCATGAAGTATGACATGAATAGACCAGGTATGCTTGTAGTCTTTTTTTCCTTTTCCTGGTATTGGTTTTGGTTTCACTGTGAAGATCAGTATTTCTTCTTCAACCTCGAAAAACTCAGATCACCGAATCTCTCTCTCTCTCTCTCTCTATGGTTTCTTGTCTTTATTTGAATTATACAACATAAGATCAGTTTTTGCAGTATCATCTTTTTCTCAGTATTGGTTAAGCTTCGTGGGTAGAGCCTCTTCAGATCTTTTTCATGTTCACCAAAACTACTGCTTTAGCCAGAAATGAAAAGAAGAAAGAAAACCCAGATATTAATTGTTATATCCTTTTATTTGTTTTGCTTTTCAAAAATTTGTTCACTCATGCTTTCTAAATGGTTCACCTGCATTTGTACTGAATCACATTATACTCTCTCTCCTCTTTCCCCCCCCCTCGAAAGTTCTGAACACACACACACACGACTTTTACACGTCTATAACATGATCAGGCATTCAGTCCAAGTGCTGTTCGTTTGAACATCTGAAAAGAATTCCCCAAAAAAGTGATGGATCTTCAATTATTGTGCCAGATTTGCAGTTAACTCAACAAATCAACCATTCTTCCAATGGCAATGGTGTTGATGCTGATGACCCAAATGCTGGTAATGGTGGGGGTGGTGGTGGTTTTACCTCTCCTCCTCTCAAAAGGTTAGCTTTTCCTCACCATTCTTTTTTTTCTTCCTTACTTTTTCTTCACTTAACTTTTATTTCTTTTGGTTTCTTATTCTTTGTTTGTTTGTTTTTGTTCTTTGTAAAATAAAAAAAATAATAGGGTCTGTGTGGAGAGGTTGCAATGCAGCCAAAGAATGTGTGAGACAGCCACCTCTTCGTACTCAATGGATGATTATATGAGAGCCATAAATGAAAAGGGGAGAATAAAGGAGGGCCTCAGATGGCAGCAGAGAGATGCTGTGGAAACATCAGATTTCTTCGCAGATGCTGCTTCTGATCTTTGTAAGCTCAATCCCTTTGTTGGTTGTGGTGGTGGTGGTGGGTACTTGTTTCAACAAGAATCTCAGCCTTTCAAGGTACTCCCACAACCTCTCTCTCTCTCTCTCTCTCTAAAAAAGATAAACAAAAACTCTCTCTCTCTCCATGTACATGTCCACAGACACACTTGGCTTTTTTTGTAGGACTAATATTCTTTCCCATTTTGATCAACTCCTTGACCAATCTTTTCAGGGACCTGCTCTGCTCGGGCTGGCATGCTGCATGCATGTATGCTAGCATATATTATGATAAGTTGGTGCATATAGGATTTTATTTAAAACATATATATAATATAATACAATGTTAGGGGTTGAGACCAATATTAGACTTGTTATAAAAACAAGCATCCTATTTCTTTCAGTGTGGAGAATATTCTTCAACAAGATATGTATTAAACGTTTCACTGACTTTAGATTTGTCGTGGCATCTTAGGATTTGAGAAAAAAAATATCATTGATTTCTTTAACAATGTGAGATGTTTTCTTGTTGACACATTTACCCCCCTCGAAACAGTTTTGCATCCTTTATTTTTTTTGTTCTTCTGACACTGTGACTTCCTATTTCTTGTTGTTCGAGATGAATAAATACAAAAAAAGTCTCATCAAATGATATCTTCATTTGCATGGTGCACATGCAGGACCTCCCCCCCCCCTTCCTTTTCCATGTTAGATGAACAAAGAAACATTATACTATGTATTCCTTTTAAACGGTATAAAATGAACTTACCAAGAAGCTCCTTTTTCTCAACTTTTCAAAAAGGTCACATTTTACACATAATAACTAAAAACTCCCATGCCTGTGTTTATAAGAATGAGTTCTGGTTAAGATTGGTTCTCAAACGCACAATCGGTCAAAACACACTTCCAAACCGACCCTAAGTTGCTCCATGAGAGTATAAATTTCTTTTAAAATCTCTCGCTTTAATAATCAATTCAAATCCAGATTTAACAGTAGGTTCAGATCAATCTCAAATTTTTTTATTATCATGGGACTTGACAAATTTTGGACACCTTACACATATTAATACAAATGATGCTTTTCTGTTTTGCTTAGCTTGGAGAAAGATTGTATTTATTGCACAAGTACATGTAACTCTATGGTTTCTTCTTATATTGTATATCACGTAAACCTTTGTCCCCTCCATGAGATATATATCAATGTTCACTGTATTTATGTGGTCACAGTTTATTAGACCGGATGATCAAACGACAAGGAAGGTCAAGCCAGTGGGGAATCTGATGATCGAGAAGCAGTGTCAGCCTTGCACAATCAGAGTCACTGATGAGGAAGATCGGGAAGGATCGAACGACTTTGAATTATCATTATCACTATCATTGCATCCAACACATAGGATCAACGCTTCGTCAGCCAGCGAGAGCAGCGAAGCCTTCCATGAGACGTCGGTGTATTCGGGAGGGCACCATATGAATCTGGACCTCTCCATGTCTATATGTGGCTCTTAGACTTGAAGATAGTTTGTAAAAATTTGAAAAAAATTCTCTTTTTGGATTCATGGATAATTTTTTTTGGGGGAATGAATTGGAGTTGTTGTGGCCTTGTTTGGATAACTTTTTTCAAGGTCATTTTGTCTATTTTTATGCTTAGTCTGTTTGGATTTCTTTTATATATACAAGGTCACACTCTTGACTCTTTGTATGTTGTCAACTTGTGCACTATTATACATTTCTTGTACATATGTTCATACGGCCAATATTTGACGAAAGGGTACTCTGAAAAAGTATTACTACTATCTTATGAGTGTTTTATAAGTTAAAAAAAGTTGTGAGGCTTTAAAAATTTAAGGGATTATAAAATACTTGAAATTAATTTGCCCCTTTTTATGGAATGATGTGACGACAGGAAACTTTGATGCATTTTTCAATCGTCACTTTTCATGCATGCATAAAAAATGATGGTTTAGAATGTCATACATTTTCTTTGTCAAATTAGTACTGCATAATTTTTTTGGTTGTCGAAGTGTTGTGTTCTAGTTAAATATGTATTCTCTCATCATTAATAGTTTCATTTGTGAAAGGAGGGTATTTCTGTTAAGCCCATCAAAAGTGGTTAAGTATGAGTTGGTTGAGAAATTGGTAAATAATTTCACAAAAGAGATGGGGAAAGCTGGGAGTCTGCTTTGAGACATATTCATGATTGGGAAAGATGCTGCGCGGGAGCCAGATCCGCCATTCTGGTTTGGGGGTGGCTGGTTATTCAGGGTGAGGTGGTAGAGGGGGTCAAGAGGTGTCCCGTCCAGTAGAGGGGGTGAAGGGACATCTCTTGTGAATCTTGAGCTCTTCTTTTTTCTTTCTTGTAATTTGAATTGTTTTTCTAATACAAGGGCAGGTACCTATTGTTTATCTTAAATTTTTTTTTTAAAAAATAAGTGTGGTTGTTTAATCAAGCTATTTCAATAGTGTTTATTTGGATGCAAAACGAACTAGTAGTATAAATAGCATTTTTGTCAACAAGGGAATAATAATTGGGAAAAATGTTATGTTCAGTCTTTTTTCCATTTGCAGTTGGGACATTTTTAATTTTTTTTTTTTGAACTACATGTATTATGACTAACGAAATACATTATCTATATAAAAAAGTCTAAATTTGTAATAAAGTATATACTCTGCGGCATTCATGCAACGATTTATTAAGTTATGTGGCAATGGACTATAGGCTTGAAGATGTGAGTAAGCCTCTATTCAGGCCCAATTAACGTAAGGCCTTCAGGTTGGGGCCCACTTCCAACCCTTCTTGGAATATGGGGGTGTGTTTTTTTTTTAAATAAGATAGATAACTGCTACTAACCGATTTTATTACAAAAAAAAGTTAATATATCTCTGAATTGAGGTGAGAGGATACAGAATAAAATGCTAAAATAAAAGGATAGAACTTAGGAGCATGTTTTTTCCAAGGATGGCACCAAAGGTGTCGATAGGTTATCGACCCGGAGAGGTGTCGCTCCCGCACCATAAGCTATGTCACCACTTGTATTCCTCCTCCACTAAGGAGTACTCCGCGCACCCCCCAACACACACGTCCAATCTCGTATTAGTAACACCGTGAGCTCCCCCATGTTCTCTGCGTACGACCTCATTGAAGATGACCTCATCCTCGTGCGCTATATCGCCCAAGAACCTACTTGGATGACCGAACTGGCAAATCTTCGTGCATGCCCCGGGGCTAAACGGGCCCTTAGGTCTGCTCATGCGTCCCACATTTCTTGAGGCAAGTCAAACGTGCATAGGGAGGGAGGTCGTCGTGCCAACTACCTGCCACAGTGCCCGAGCCAAACTGCATTCGCAGAAGAGGTGCAATATTGTTTCCGGCGCCTCCCCGCACAGGGGACACATGGTATTCTCCTCCCCCCTCCACTTTGCCCTGTAGACTCTCGTCAGAAGTCGTTCGTGCGCTAATAGCCACGTGAAAATCTTGATTTTCCTTAGAATCTTGGGCCACCATATGCATGCTGGTGTGCCACATGCGAGCTGCACCGACGGGATGTCGCGCCGCTGCCATTCGTATGCACTCTTCATCGTGAAACCTGAGGACATGGGCCGCCACGACAGCCGGTCAGCTTCTGTATCGAAAGTCCCTCCGCGTGCCTCCAGCAACTCATAAAGCCCTGTGCGCTGAGTCTCCTCCGAGATTGACAATCTGGATCTATGTAGCACAACCGACCAGCCCGTTGCAACCCCCTCATCAGCCCAGTACTCTCGGACGCAACCCTTTGGATTCCGAGTCAAAGCAAACATATCTTGATACATGACGCACATCGGGTCCTCGTTGCATTATGAATCCCACCAGAAATGAGTGCCCAGCCCTGACCCGACATCCCACCTTATTGACTGATTGAACTCCGCCCGATCCCCGAACATTCCCTTGCTTAGTGCCGTGGCTCGTCTTCCAATACTTGGCCATCTCTGCGGCACGACTCCGCGTCCTCCATAATGGTCCTGGAATATCTGAACCCAAGGCTTGTTCGGTTCTGAAATCCACCTCCACAGCCACTTCGCGAGTAACGCTTTGTTCATGTCCCGAAGATCTAGCACGCCTAAACCACCAGCATCCTTACCTAGACACACCGTGTTCTAGTCGACCAGGTGGGGCTTCTGAATCCTGACGCATGCCCCCTACCAAAAAAATCTGTGTCGAATAACCTCGATGTGATCCAACACTCCCACCGGAATACGGAAAATCGAGAGGAAGAAAAGTGGCATTGAGGATAACACCGCTTACAAAAGTGTCAATCGCCCTCCGTAGCTTAGTAGTCGTCCATGTTGAGAAGGAAAATGTTATGATTGATTCGGTCTCGTTTGCATCACCATACATGGTCCTTGATTTTTCATTAAAGTATGTATTTAATAAAATATTTTTTTATATACTTGCATATATTTTTATGATTTTGTTTATTTGTAATGAAGGATATATTAAGATGGTGGTGTATATGGTATGTTTGGCGATTTTATACACAATACACTGCGTTAGTGATGTGCTGACTGCAAACATAAACACAAAACATATTGTATCAACAATTCGGTGGTATATAAGAGTGGAACAGTATAAAAAATATGATTGTACGTGAGACTGCATGAACAATATCTTATATCAACCTTAATGAGATGTGTAATCAGGTAAGATACGTGAAACTATGCTTTTGAGGTTGCATACTCATGGGCCGGGTATTACGCATCTTGAGGAAACATGTAAAATGCTTTTCATATTTAATCTACATCAAGGGGACAAATTCAAATGATAATTCATTTTAGGCCATAATGCCCTTTGATTCTTTAACTTCATTATTGATATGTATGCTGATTCTTTAACTTCATTATTGATATGTATGCTAAGTCATTTAGTCTTCGATTGGATAGCGAAATTGAGTTATTCTGGATAGATAACTATGCTGGTATAGATAATAAATTTACAGGAATAAGAGATTTTCTGTTTGGTTGTGTTTTTTTTTATTTTCATTGAAAAATGTAAGAATAAATGTTAAGTTGTTTGGTTGATAAAGAATAAAATATAAACAAAGTGAATAAGTTGATTTGACATGTGTGCCATTTGATGTATAAGAGGTATTGATAGGTGATTTGATATGATAAGATCTAAAAAATTGATTTGACATGTGGGCCCATAGGAATAGATAAACTGAGTATAGCTTATCCTAAGGGTTACTTAAAATTGTTATACTCTTATACTCGTTTAAACTAGTTTAGTAATACCAAGTTATACCCTGCAAATAAATAACCATTTTCTCTATTCATTCTTATACCACCCTTATACTCGCCTATTCCATTTCCCAATCGAGGGCTTAATGATGATTTCAATTTTTATTTTTTTGTTGGTTTTATTTCGGATGCGTGTTTTTACTAGTCTCACATTGAAAAAATGCAATTGGGTTTAGTTATGAGCGTTGATATATGCAGTCCATTTTACAATTTGTTTTACAGTCTCGTACACTATGATAACATAATATATACTGCGTTATTATAGTGTATGAGGTTCTATTATAGTATATGACATAAATTTTATTAATCATTTTTTTAATTTGAAAAAAAACACATTAATGTATCTCAGTATATACTTTATTTTATATAATAGCATGTATTTCATTTGGAGGGTGTGATTTATTTTAGGGATTTTTAGTTTTAAATCCCCGGAAACTATCAAATTTAGCGATCGATCCCTCACTTTTTCATATTTTGATTTTGGTCCCTACATTTAAATGATAATTTCAGAATAGGTCCCTGGGAGGGACTTATTCTTAAATTATTAAGTTTGTTTGTTAGTCCCTGGGAGGGACCTATTCCTAAATTATCATTTAAATGCAGGGACTAAAACCAAAATATGAAGAAGTGAGGGATCGATCGCTAAATTTGATAATTTTCGGGGTTAAAAATCCCTTTATTTTATCATTTCATTTGAGAGGACTCCAATTCGAGCAACACGCTACAATGGGCTGGAGGTATTACAGTGTATCTTTTTCCTTAAACTATAAACTGAGATTAGAATGATTTGGAGGCCCATTTACGTGGGCAGGCCAAATGGGTCCACCTCCATGAGCTTGGGCTTGAATTCTTCCATTCCATCTAACAAAAAAAGTGCTCTTTTAGCCTCTTCACTCACTGTAAGCAGAAACTGAGACAAAAAAAAAAAAAAAAGTCATTTTATGTTTGTTTATGTTTTTAGTTATTTTCATTAAAAAACATAATATTAAAATTTTATTGTTTAATTGACCATTGATTACTTATTAATAAAATATAAATAAATTGTGGATACAGATTTATAAAAATTCAAAAAACATTATTTAACATGTGGATCGTCTTTTGATTTATAAGAGGTGATAAAAGTTGATTTTACATATAGCTCCTTATACCATTGGAATTGTTCAAGTGAAATAACACAATTCAAATGAGGTTTAGAATACAAATATTAGTATGTTTTCACATATTATATTATGATATAGCTATATCCATTTATTCCTTTCAAATAAATTACTCTTTAAACTTCTTCATCCCTATTTTCTCATGTTCTCTTCCCTGTTCGTACAAGCAGCCCCTTAGAGAGTTAGAGCTATCGAAATGACACGTGATCCATGAATTCACATACATGAATATCATTATGTTACGTTATTTATAGAGATTAGAGACCGTTGAAAGTCTACCCATTATAGGTCATGTGCATGCAACATGACAGTAGTTAAGTAATAACCGAATCTCAACCGAATTATTTCGTCTTAATATATATATAAAAAATATTACCCCAACAGGTCCCACACATGTGGAATATATCTAGAGAAATCAAACAAATTGACTCAAAATCAATTCCAAACCTACCTTAGAATGTCCACGTCTATTCAGCCTAACCCATCTATTTCATTGGTTGATTAATCTTGGATCTATATTCTAATTAAGTGCTGTTAATTAGACTCCACATGTTCAGTGGTGGAATATGGATAATTAATCTAGGTAATCTAGGACATATCTACCGAATCCAAATAACAAATCTATTATATCTTTTTTTTTCCTAACCAAAAGTGTATTTTTTTTAATCAGGTTTTGATAGTTCACTGAATATGAAGTCCCTGGTCGAACTTAAAATAATATCTGTGACCATTTACGGTTCATCCCATTAAAGTTCACATGATCAAATTTCATTATTATTATATAAGGTACAATATTTCTAAAAAAACATAATGTGTCGTGGATCATATGAAAATCATTAACGGGCTGTGTCTAACATATTTTAATATATAAATAGAAAACGAGGTCAGTCCATTTTGTAGTTTTGTGGGCACCTCATAATTAAATGATCCCCTACAACCTGTATATTGTTATTATAAAAATATAAAAAAAATCTTATCTATTTAAAAAATAATAATAATATATATTTTAATACATAATAGCACGTATTTCATGAACGAGTATATATTTTATTTTTAAAAACAACTGGTGACTACGGTCGCCCATGGTAATGCACACTGGTCTCAAGAGTCAAGACACATCATTTTTCAACAACCATTACTACAACTTCTATAATTACATTCCAACAAATCTTTCTGATTCTAATATACTCATCTATCCAAAAATAAATAGAAAAATCCCACAAAAAAACAAAAATAGAAAACAAGAGGTGGTGGTGTCAAAGGCGCGTCCATTCCCATTCCACGCCGTGGTCGGCAAAAGTGCAAAACGTCGACGTGGCCACACATCCATCCAACCAGTGACCCGACGTCTTCTCCTTGTGCTCCTCCCCCCCTTCTCCCTTTACGTGGGCCCGACAACCACCACCGCAGCCGGGATTGCCCCCGCCACGTGTCGATTCCACACTCGTCAACTACCAACAGCCCTTAAATACCATGTGATAACCCTATCGTCTGTCGTCCTTCCCCGTTGGTCCTTCCCCTAGCCACGTGTCCCACCCTTTTTCTATAGAGTCTTGAGACCTGTAGAAGAGTGGAGACTGATATTGACAGGTGGGTTTCTTCAACATTTTTTTTTTAATTTGAGTGCGCGTGTTATATATTTTTGTAAGAATCTTTGAGGGTCAAAACATTAGTGTAAAGCACTTGATTTCTATATAGTGTCTTGTTTCGAAGGAACTACTTCCATTCATTTCTAAAGATTGGGTCTTGTATTGTAAGTTGTTTCATAGATTTGGTATTTTCTTTTTTTGTGCATTATGTTTGATGTTCAATTAAGTTAGCAATGTAACAGTGACCTTTGTTTTTGTATTTTTGATATAAAGATAAGTGTTTTTTTTTTTACAGGATCTGATAAACCCATCAAGGCTTTTTGTTGGGAACTTGGTTTCTTTTCAAGTTTGTGTTAATCTGGGTGTTGAATTATGAGGTAAAGAAAGCACCTTGAAAGGTCTTAACTTTGAGGGAAGTGAGGGACACAGAAATCACAATGGCTGTTGCATTCTTGGGAGTTGTTTTGCCCCTGGACACCTCAAACCCACTTGGGATCAATGACAATCTGAGGCCGGTTGGTTCGATGTGCGGTTTTAGAAGACTTGAACAGAGAAAACCCAGATGGGTACATGCTAAGTATGCTTCAATGGATTTCAAAGCTGGGAATGGTAGGAAATTTGAAGTGGTTTCGAGTTTGATTGCGAACCCAGCAGGGGAAGTCGCTTTAAGCTCGGAGCAGAGGGTCTATGATGTGGTGCTCAAACAGGCTGCCCTGGTGAAGGAGCAACTGAAGTCCAAGACCGCGCTTGATGTGGTTCGACCGGATATTGCTGTCCCGGGAACTCTTGAGATGCTGAATGAAGCTTACGATCGATGTGGAGAAATTTGTGCAGAGTATGCGAAGACTTTTTATTTGGGTTAGGACTCCTAAACCAATCTTCAAAGTTGCAGTTCATATGATTGAATAAATGGATATGAATATGTTTTTCCTTTCAGGGACACTACTCATGACCCCTGAGAGACAAAGAGCTATCTGGGCTATTTATGGTGAGTTACGGGGACTTTGTTGTTCATGATTTGGTTGGCAAGATCTGTTCATCATGTTTTAGGTAGATCATAATTGGACCATAATAGAGTAGTTTAGTTCTTCCAATTAGCGAAAAATAATTTTTTTTCCTCTCCATCTTCTGCTAGAACAGAAATCTGATTAGCTTAAAATTCATGTTTCAGTAAAACCTCATGCTTTGAATTTAGGTGTTGAATATATATATGGATTTTTTGCAGCAGTATTGTTTGTTGGTCTCAAATCAATCTCTATATACTCTTATAGACTTAAAATCTTGTAACTTGTAACCATTGTAGTGGAAAAGGCATAATCAGTAGCAATAAAGATTTAAGAGATTCAAAATACTAATGTTCTTCTTTAGATTAGTAGCTAAGCTGAAAAGGATCCAATTTGCTGTTTTGCTTGCAGATTAGCGCCTGTGTAAAAGCATGTAAACCAAAATTTAATGAATTCGGTCTTCAAAAGATTAGCAAAAATTTCATGTAAATGCTTTCATATTCTTTATTACTCTGTTTGAAAATTTGCTAGACATTTTAGCCAAAATTTTGACAGATTCTAACAAGTACTTTTCAATGTTAATGTACAACTTTTAATTCTGTTTGATGGTCAGTTTGGTGCAGGAGGACTGATGAGCTTGTTGATGGTCCAAATGCTTCGCACATTACACCATCGGCTCTAGACAGGTGGGAGAAAAGGTTGGAAGATCTCTTCGATGGCCGTCCATATGATATGCTTGATGGAGCCTTAGCAGATACAGTTTCAAGATTCCCGGTTGATATCCAAGTAGGTCTAATTTTTTTTCCAGAAGTGTTTCTTTTAATAACTCCTCTATCTTCATTTAAACATTCTGCATGTGGTGCTAAAGAGTTGCATTGATGTTGTGATACTTTCTATAGTATGGGAAGCCAAAACTGAACTCGACAAGGAATTCCAAACATTACATGTTGTATGAGTTCCAATTTGTTTGCTGCTGTCATATTCTCTAAATCATTTGTTTTCAGTAACATCTATCACAGTTGCAATAATTTGGGGGGGGGGGGGGGGGGGGACATTTTATTTTATTGCATATATGAATTCCTTCTAATAATCTGTATATCTGTGATTTCAGCCATTCAGAGACATGATTGAAGGGATGCGATTGGATCTAAGAAAGTCAAGATATCAGTCTTTCGATGAGCTTTATCTTTACTGCTACTACGTTGCGGGAACTGTTGGTTTGATGAGTGTACCAGTAATGGGTATTGATCCAGAATCACAGGCATCAACAGAGAGTGTCTACAATGCTGCATTGGCATTGGGAATAGCAAACCAACTCACAAACATTCTTAGAGACGTCGGTGAAGAGTAAGTGAAAGAAAAGCCAAATCCATGCTATCTTTTAGCCCAATATTTTGTTGAGAAAACAAGTTTTTGCTTTATTTGACAAAGAAATAGTAAAAGGAGAATTTTTCATTCCATATGGATCCAATTTTAGTATATAGGAAGAAGAAATCAAAATTTGTTTGATTTGCTAGAAATGACTACAGGAATAAAAGATTCCAAACGTTATTTACCTGAGTGTTGGTCCAATAGAAGGAAGATGAGAAGGTCACCAAACTGGTCCTAATAAATACTTCAATCTACCTTACATGAACTTTAGAGAGCAGCAAAAAGGGTTTGTCTACTAAATGTCTCTGTTTTTCCTCTGATAAATGGAGTTGTTTTTGTTGTGTTTAGCGCGGGGAGAGGAAGGATATATCTGCCCCAAGACGAGTTAGCTCAGGCAGGTCTCTCGGATGATGATGTGTTTGCAGGGAAGGTCACAGATCGATGGAGGAACTTCATGAAGAACCAGATTAAGAGAGCGAGAATGTTCTTTGACCAAGCTGAGGAAGGTGTGACTGAGCTCAACCAAGCTAGTCGATGGCCGGTATGTGGGAGCTATTTGAGTACAATGAAATGCTTATATATGATAATTCATCTGAACCAAAAGAAATGCTTTGGATTCTATGCAGGTATGGGCATCTTTGCTATTATACCGACAGATCCTTGACGAGATTGAGGCCAATGACTACGATAACTTCACGAAGAGGGCGTACGTGAGCAAAGTCAAGAAGATACTCGCATTGCCTGTCGCATATGGGAGATCCCTCATCAGACCTTCCAGAATACATTCCAGTCTAACAAAAGTGTAAATTTGAATTGTACTGTATCTTTTCATATAATGTACCACACAATGTTAGGTAGGTAAATTATAAAGAAGAGGTGGCACTTTGTATATTGAGTATTCAATTCTAGAGAAAGAAGTTAGATGGCGTCCATGATGCACATAATTTCTTTCTTTGGAATTTTAATATGGCCTAGGGAGTACTGTCTTCCTATTCTTTGCTTTTCATTGGAAAAATCAGGGGTGGTGGTGATTTTATATGAAGAGAGCACTATCAACAGCATTCACTGCTTTTTTGTAATAATAAGATTTTGTTGAAGATCTTTTTTTTTTTTTTGTGGAGGCAACGCTGAATACAAATAAAGGATATAAAGATTTGTTTTTTTTAATATGTTTGAATTTTTTTATAAAAATTTATCTAATTATATACATGTTTTTATAAAAATGAATTATATATTTGAATTAATTGAATATATATGCTTTTAAGTTTTTTTAGTGTAAGGTATGTGCTGTCATAATAGAATATATATTTTATTGAAAATGTCCTGTATTGTGTTAGATGATATGACATACATAGAAATGCTTGTAGAATTGTATGATGAACAATCAATTAGATTAGTAATTGGTCCACTCAGAACCAGGGATCCCATTACCAAAACGAAGAATAAAATGTGAGATGCTCAGACCATAGAACTCTAGTCTAAGGAAGTTTCCCAAACTGCTACGTGGATTCAAAATTTTCCAATATCGAATCAAATGAAATCACAAAAGCTGACGAAAGACTTGAAAAATCAATTCAGTTCAATTTCCGATGGTGAGAAAAAATAATTGCACTTGTTTGGCATCCGCATAAACACATGGCCTCTTAACTTACATCTTCCACACCTTCATCATATTCCCTCAATCCCTAGCTCGTCTTCTAAAGACTTAATTATTATGGCTCTCATAATTCATCCAGACTCCTTTACAGTTATTTCAACCCTAAAAGTAAATTTAGGGAACACATAAAAGATCTACTATGAGTGTGTGGATCACTTTTTTTTGTTTTTTTAAGACACCACTCAATTAGGTGAACCAATATATAAAGTGGAAAACCTTTTCTCACTTCCCATGATAAACTATTTATCAAAATCCCAAAGACAAACTATATTATAATCTATTCAACATCAACTAATAATTAATCATTTGATCTCCTAAGTGATTGGAAACGAGATTATCTTTAGGGCGCGAACATGTACTAAGAGAACATGTGAGAAATGTTTTAGACTATCGTACGAGATTGGGGAAGGTGTATCGAGGAGGTGAGAAAGGTGAAGATCATTGATGGGCGCATAGCTATTTGTGGATTGAAGTCGGGGCATTATTGTGTCACTATCCAGTTAGATGCCTCTTCTAACCGAGTAATGGGTGACAACAATCTTTTTGAAACTTTTTTTTTTAATCTTTGATCTCGGTTATCTTTTAATTCTCTCTTCTCCTCCATGTGTTTTTGGAATTGTAACTTTTTGAATCTTATAAAAAATCGTAGCAATATCTAACTTTAAACTTTTTTTTATTAATCTTTTATATTCAGTCCAATAATTCTTCAAGTATTGTTTAATTAATTAGAATAAAAAAACTAATAATAATTACTTTAATTAATGAATTATTCAAATCAAGATTAATTTAATAGTTTTAGAATATTAAATATTTTGGATTTATTTATTAATTATAATGAACAAATCAAAATGTTATGTACTTGCAATGGTTATTTTTTTTCTTTCTTTCACGCTTTCCATCTCAATTGGTCCATTATTTACTCTATTATTTAAATGACTTTAGTTGTCTCCACAAAGTCCAAATATGTGTGCTCCATGCGTCAATGATGAGACTACACCCAAAACGTAATCCTAATCTCCGAACATGAATGAATTATATTGCACGATTCGTGTACAATAAAAATCCAAACTCTACACAAAAATATAAGAAAATGTACAGCTAAATAAAATTTAAATTACTATCGAAAGCCACATTTCAATATAAAAATCATAAAACTTTCATTACACGTAAAAAAAAAAAAATATTAGTGCACATCAAAGTTAAATTACCCTCACGCCTGACTTGTGTTTCAATATATAATGTTAAATAATATTTCGATCAGGGAGAGAACTCCACTACTACGCTCATTTATTTATATTAAAAAACCAGAATACAAGACATAAATACAACAAGATCCTCTTAAGTTTGGATCATTTTTTGTAACTAGTGTATTCTAAACTTACAATGTTCTAAAAACTAAATTGTTAAGATAGCGTGAAACAAATAAAAGATTTAACCAACATAACAAAACTCTTTTACCTTAAATTACAAGTCTCCATTTTATATTAATAACAGAAAATAAAAAATTACTAAAAATAACGATATTGAATTTAGGGGATCCTAGACTATAGAGATCAATTCAAGCCCAAGTAATAATTCAAGCCTGGTTCTTAGAATTTTTGGTGGTCTTATCGCTTCAAAAACACGACGGCTACCCATTCTACATTAAATGTTTATTGAATCAGAAAAAAAAAATCAGTTTAAAATCATTTTGAATCAATCAAAATAAAACTGCGACGCCATCATTAGTTCATTACTATAGCATACGCATGAAATTAATCTTCTGCACTGCCATGTCGAAGCTCCCTGGCGCCCCTATAAATACTACCCCGCCAATAAAAGATCAATTAGTATCGGCGGGAGATCCCGGCGTCCATATGAAGAATCCACGGATCACCACCACCGATCTGCCTGCGAAGTTGGCCGCTGCCGAAGCTCCGCTCATCTCCCCCTCCCTTGGGCGGGTCCTGAAAATGCTGGCCATCGTCGCCGCCGTCGGGTTCCCCTGCGCCTTCATCGCCTATCACACGGTTCCTGGCCTCTCCTCGCTCTCGTTTCCGGCGGGTCAAGATCCGGTCGTGCGGTTCGGGTCGGATTCGGTGAGTGACCGTTAGTCATTGTTAATATTGATGCATTCTTTTCTTTCTCAATGAGCACCGAGTACACTCATTACTTTTTGCAGCCCTGGCCTACAGCCCGGCCGATATAATATGAATCGATGATATGTTCTATCATAGTACCAATCGCGATTTTTTTTTAAACAAAAAAAATTATATTATTATATCTTAATATATATTTCATTTTATATAACGGTATTTATTTTAATGGAATAATATAATTAAAAAAAAAGGTGTGAACTATGGATGAGACTACATAAGGGGTTGAACATACAAATTAACTTTCTCAATTAAGCTTGTTTTGAAAATTTTATAATATATACTATTCTAAGAAAATAAAGGTGTGTTTGTGCATGGGAGGAAGGAAAAAAAGAAAAACTAAAATTTGTACTTTAATCATTAAAAAATATGTTGTTTATGCGACCCAAACAAGAAATTGATAAAAAATATTATCATTAGTTTTCTTTGTAGTGGATCTAACTAGGATTGAATTCAGTCAGGCCTGATATCATTAATATGAACTACACAACTTATGAATAAAACTACACAATATATGAATACAATCTATGAATCAAATTTCACAGAGTGACACAATACTCAACAGTTCAATTAATAGAATGTGTAATTCGACACATAGGTTGTGTAATACGATACCAACCAGACTGATCAAAGCCAATTCTAACCGGATCCGGGCTTGATCTATTTACCACCCTCCCTACTTTCATCAATTACTCGAACTGGTTCATACATCATACAGGACAGTGAGGAAAAGAAGATGGAGAAGGTGCTGAAGGCAGCGGCGATGGAGGACAAGACGGTCATATTGGTGCCACTGAACGCGGCGTGGGCCGGGCCGGGGTCGATGATCGATCTATTCATGGAGAGCCTCTCCATCGGCAATGGCACGCGGAAGCTCCTCAAACACCTGGTCATCGTGGCGCTTGACAACAAGGCGCACGCGCGGTGCCTCTCTCTGCATCTACATTGCATCTCCCTCAAAATGGAGGGAGTTGATTTTGAGAGGGAGAAGAGGTTCATGACGCCGGAGTTCCTGAAGTTGGGGTGGAGGAGGATCGATTTCCTCCGTTCCGTTCTTCAGATGGGTTACAACTTCATATCCACGGTATTCTCAGACTTTCTTCAGTCCCACTCTCTCCTACACAATAAGGACGACAAAACAATGATGATAACAATTATGTTGATATATTTAGTCCTCCTCTCATCATTTTTATAAACCGGTACATAATAAGTTCTAAATTTTTATAAAAAAATTAAAGTTCAATATATTAGAATATATATAATTTTATTTTATTCTGAATGCATATATTTCCTTAAACAATTAAGCATACTAAGATCATTTTTGAAAACTGAGTTTGGGTGCATTTGGATTTTCAAATAAGCTAATCTTTTCAAATCTGTTACTAAATAGAAAAAAACAATCACATTATTTGCAAAAAAATAAAAGTCTTAAGTCAACATTTTTAGAATAGGTAAACTGGAACGAGTTATGTTACGCTTAAATATTCCAAAACATTAGTGATCATCGGATTTTATGATATTAAGATAGACATATAAAAAATTATTGTAATTAAGATATTTTATCATTAAATTATGTCACGTAATATGACTTTTATCATGTCATTTTGAAATGATAAGATGATGACGAACATGTTAGACAATTAAATTGTCCAAATAATGTTAAACCTAATCCGGAGGCCTATAAAATGGAAGAAGGCCCATCTCCCAATCATATTCGTTTTTATTTTTTTATTTTTATAAACACATGTTTTTATGAAAGAACTAATCTATCTTTAGCCTTGATTCTCCAACTTGCACATGCATTCATTTGAAAGATGCATAGATCCATGTACCTTTAAAATAAGGAGGGCATACAACTTTTATCATCTGTTGGAGTGAGAATAATGTAAATAAGTAGAACAAATTAGCTAAGTTCATCCTCTGAGCATTATGCTGTTCATTGGGCTTTCCTACAGGATGCCGACATCATGTGGTTCCGCAATCCGTTTTCATACTTTCATCCGGATGGGGATTTTCAGATAACCTGTGATCAGTTCGTGGGAAATCCAGTTGATTTAAATAACAGGGCAAACATCGGTTTTCAATACGTCAAGTCAAATAACCGAACCATAGAGTTTTTCAAGTTCTGGTACCTTCAAAGAGAGAGAGACCCTAGGCATCTCGACCAGGACGTTTTCAACTCCATCAAACATGATCCATATGTTAGGAAAATAGGGATACGGTTTAGATTCTTGAGTACTGCTCATTTTGGAGGATTTTGTCAGCCAAGCAGAGATTTGAACAAAGCCTGCACAATGCACGCCAACTGTTGTACTGGTTTGGGAAGCAAACTCCATGATCTAAGAATCATTCTTGATGATTGGAGGAATTACATGGCACTGTCTTCTAGTGTGAAAAAATCACACCCCTCATCTTGGAGGGCACCAAAGAATTGCAGGTATAGACATAGCAGACTCGCATTTCAGGGTTGTTTTATTTATTTATTTATCGACTTCTGCATTTGATCGGATGTATGTTTTGTTGTGGTGTTTCATGTGCAGGATCTAACATCAATAGAACAGACGCATAAAAGGTAGCTTTTGTTTAGGATTGATGAAGCACATGCATGTCCATACAGACATAGCATGTTCCACTACATTACTAGTACTTGAACACTATGTAACATGTTACATTGCACTGCAATATGTTGCAGACATAGCTTGTTCTAATGAAGCTTTTAAAAACACAGTTTGAAAAGCAGTTTTTAGCTTTTAGCTATTTTATACATGATTTTTTTAAAATGTAACAATGATGACTGCTTTATGAAACATAAATTTTGAGACATGGTTCTTTGACAAAATCTAATAATGATGATGTATGTAAGATAATCTGTTTGATAACAATTTTTAACTTTTTTAAAAAGCTAAAGTCCTCTTTTTTTTTTTTTGCCAAACACACCGTTAGCTGAGATTTGAAGGGTGCCATTCTTGTTTCAGTTCTTCCAATTATGTGGATGTGGAACATTTACCATTTTGAGCGTTGTTACACTTCACATTTTACAACCCCACATACCTCCTTAGCCCCTGCATTGCACTAACTGTAACAATGGTCTTTGACCGTTTGTAGTTTTTGTTTTAGTTGTTATATAAATGCTAGTTTCTATAATTATTTAGGACATTAATCAAGAAATAATTCTACTATAATATTGTAATTGTTTATAAATTTTCAGTTCGGATTCATGTTATTACTAATTTTTTAAAATATTGTTAAATGAAAATTTATTTAGATGTTTGACTATTTATTGTATTTTTTATGTAGATTTAAAAACCCGTTCTTCGTTATGAAGTACATTGAATGTCTAGTTCAATGATCTTTCAGTGAGTTTCATTTCACCCAAGAGGACAAGAAGATCGGAGAGACAACAACTGATCATTAATGAATAAAACATCATAATTTAAATAATTGATGTATTTATTTTAACAAAATTTTGGGATAGTATCTATAACAATTTTGTGTACATTGAATGCACTTACAAATGATAGTGTAATGACACTGAAAATGTATATATGACCATTTTGTGTTTAAATATATTTTCGTATTTTAATATTTTTTGTAGATAACTATTAAATATTTGTAATTATTTGTATAATTTCTGTATGTATCAAATTATATTTATGGAACTCTGTCTCTAAGGAGTAATTTGGATATTATGAAAAGTCAAGGAAAAAAAAAAAAGAACAAGATTTTAGGGGTAAATAAAAAAAAGTCAAGGGGTAAAAAAAAATAAAAATTTAGATCCTTGATCAAGAGGTATTTGAATAATTCACATTTTTTTCTTCTAAAGTGTAAATATATATAGTTGAATGATAATGTGCAATTCGTGCGGTCTGTGCAAACTTGGTATATACCTCATTTCAAGGAATATATGTTTCAGTAAATAAAATATATACCACGTTGAACATAAGCCTATCAATTATCCGAAAAAAATCCGAACCAGATCCGAATCTGTATCTGAAAAATCAGAAATATCCGATATTCGAAGATCCGGAGTGCGGATATGGATATTAGTCTATCCGATCCGAAAAATATTCGTATCCGACATATATTATAAAAATATATATATTTGTATTATATATTGTTCATATTGTTATCTTGTATGATTAATCATACTGATAATATATTATAATACTATTAAATTTTCAATATATGATATCTTAAAGAGAGAATAAGTCTTAAAAACTCACTTTTAATTTTGATTTCTCTCTTAAAAATATTACTTAATTATCCAAATTAATGTTAATATTTAAACATGTCAATTATCCGAAAAATATCCGTATCCGAAAATTAATATCCGTATCCGAATCCGAAAGTTAGGATATGGATATTGACATATTCGATCCGTATCCGTCCGATTGACAGGCTTAGTTGAACATATCGTTGATAATATAATTTTAAATGATGTATATAAAACTTCAATAAAGTGTATGCTGCTCCCTGATGGGCTGTGCTGATCCGAACAATTACAATTAGAATAGTGTTCTCCACATAGTCCTCTGTTTTTTTTTTTGAATTTACGGTATACTAGAGATTTTTCAATAAAAGTAAGAGCCTAATACATAGATAAAGTCTTATAGGTGGGGGCAACCCAACCATCAAGAATATACAAGCAGAAGTCTATGTATAAATGAGCAGAAAATATTTCTGCCTCGTCCGCACCCAAAAACCGTTTAAGGCTAGCCATCACAGAGTCCTCTGTTACCTTCAAAGCTCGTGCTCGGGAATGTCAAAAACTGCCCGCCAAGAGGGATCAAACCATGCGTACGCCACGCTGAAGCTCGACAGGAAGTTCAGACCTGTTAGAGATTGGGGTATTGTCCCGGTGAGATTGTTGTGCGACAGATCAAGATTCTCCTAGTTCTTCATCCCTGACAATACGACAGGGATCGTCCCAGAGAGATTGTTCCCACTGAGGTCCAACACCATCAAGTCCTTCAGATTCCCAAACTCCGGCCAAATCGTACCGTTCAAATGGTTGTCGCTCAAATCTATGGATGGCGGGAAGCTCTGCACTTGGTTGTACTGCAAGCTCTTCCCGCCGTGGTTGCGTTTCATGAAGATCTAGCTTGTTCTTGATTGAGATTTGAAGGGTGCCTTACTTGTTTTAGTTCTTACAATTATCTGGATGTGAAACATTTTTCATTTTGAGCGCTATTATACTCATCCCGTTTTAGTGTTCCACATACTTCGTTAGCCACCTGCATTTACTATAACAAAATATATGCATCGTTAGAATTTTTTTTTACATAATTTATAAATAAATTCATACAATTCATTGGAGTATATATACATCATTTTTTATAAAAATACATACTTCATTACATAAGTTTAAATGCATTTGGAGCTGAAAAAAGGGTTTAGTCAACATTTTTCATTGTTTTAATGAAATATAATGCCGCTGCACTCTTTTTTTTTTTCGCTTGATGTGCCGAGTTTGATAAATCACCAGTTTTTGTTTCATACATTCACGATAATGTATATTATGCAAAGCCACTGTCTTCATGTGCCGAGTTTGATAAATCACCAGTTTTGGTTTCCACATCCAACTGGGTGCGGCTCATAAGTATCCCTTTGTCCCAAATCTCAGACCACCTGTAACAATTAGATATTCGTAATATACATATATATCATACATTCACTATATGCAGAAAATATAATGACTATTCAAATATATGTCATGCTGACTGTATGTATAACATGTTTATATTTAAAAATAAAATTAAAACAGATTTGGCTCGTACCCATAAGGAGAAATGCAGTTACTACAAAAGCAGACTTTAAATGTCTATTGGAAAATTTGTGCAAGTGTATTGAGAAAATTGTTCTAACATAAAAATTCAAGAAATCATCCAGCACGCTGAGTCCAGAACACTGGTCCATGTTTTAGATAATTCCACGTTCCACGATTGTTTACAACCACCAACTACTTCCCAATCACCTCCTAGAATGTCCACAGTGTGGTGAAGAATAAAGGGGCATTTGAACAATATGAAACTTTAATTGAAAGAGTGTATAAATTGATTAGACTTCTACTCATACATTAGTTGGAACCATTCGTTAATAAAAAAAAGTCTTCATGACGATTGAAATGATAAATTAGGTGGAGAATCTTCATCAAAGAAGATTAAACTCCCACGCTATGTCATTTCTCAATTTGTTATTTTGTAGGTTAACAAAGACTTTTGTATATTTTTTTGTACCTTTCAAAAAAAAGTTGAATTGTTCAAATGTCCCTTTACCAAGGGTCTTATTTTTTTTGTGTCTCTAGACTTTTTTTTATTTTTTATTTACTCCTCAAATCTGATTTTTTTTTAACCTCTAACCAGTATCATCTCATTTTTTTATATCTAAACTACTCTCATTTGTAAATTAGTATTACGGTTTTGTAATTGATCGTTAAACTTCTGTAATTAGTTATTAGATTTCTATAATTTATATGTCATTAGTTTAGTTCCATATATAATATTACATATCTATTTTTTTAATTATAGTTTTCATTATTTCTGTTGTAATTGTTATAAGAATGATAGATGATATTATCTATAAATTGTAGATTATGTTATTGGGCATTGCATTTGTAGTTTTTGTTATAATTGTTATATAAATATTAGTTTATATAATTGTTTAGTACATTGATCAAGAAATAATTCTACTATAATATTGTAATTATTCATAAATTTTTAGTTCAGATTCATGTTATTATTAAATTTTTTAAATATTGTTAAATGAAAATTTATTTAGGTGTTTGACTATTTATTGTATTTTTTATGTAGATTGGAAGGCCTGTTCTTTATTATAAAGTACATTGACTGTCTTGTTAAATAGTCTTTAAATGGGTTTCATTTCACACAAGAGGACAAGAAGATCGGAGAGAAAACTGATAATTAATGAAGAAAACATCATAATTCAAACAATTGATGTATTTGTCTATATGACTATTTTGTGTTTAAACATATTTACGAATTTTATTATTTTTTATAGATAACTATTAAATATTTGTAACTATTTGCATAATTTCTATATGTATTACATTATATTTATGTAACCATATATGTAAGGAGTAATTTGAATATTATGAAAAATCAAGTGCAAAAAAAAAAAAAAATCAGATTTCAAGAATAAATAAAAATAAAAAAAGTTCAGGGATAAAACAAAAAATTAGACCATTAAGGGGTATTTGAATGATTCACCATTTTTTTTCTACAGTGTAAATATATATAACATTAGTATAGTACATAGTACACACCATATAATTAAAATACAAATTCTTATTATACATCAAATCTCCACAGATTTCTTCTGCACTACCTTCTCCGAGCTCCTCTGGCGCCCTTATAAAAACTACCCCGCCAATTTTTTTTTCTTTTTAAAATACCCAATAAAAGATCAATACCCAATAAAAGATCAATATGTATTGGTGGGAGATCCATATGAAGAATCGATTCACCACCATCACCACTGATGCTCCGCTAATGTCCCCCTCCATAGGGCGAGTCCTGAAAATCCTCGCCATCGTCGCCGCCGTCGGGTTCCTCTTCGCCTTTGTTCACTACCGCTCCGCCTACCTGACAGTTCCTGGCTTCTTCTCGTCATCTTCTCCGACGCTTCAGGATCCGACCGTCACGCAGATTGCCTACTCGGATTCCGTGAGTGCCCATTTTTTCAAGCTAATTGTTTTAAAATAAGAAACTCCAATGCATTGAATACATAAATTTTTGGTATTTCTATTTAATTAATCAATTTGTCATTTATTTGAACTCTTTTGTAAAACTATACACTTTAAAGAAAGAAAAAAAACGTTGATATACTAATTCTGTTTTGCGATCTGTATTTGTATTTGTTTTTTAAAAGAAACATTAATTTTTTATGTGGATATATATTGATTTCCTTGGTCCATTGGCATGGGGAAAGGACGAGAGTGAGGAAAAGAAGATGGAGAAGGTGTTGAAGGCAGCAGCGATGAAGGACAAGACGGTGATATTGACGCCACTGAACGCGGCGTGGGCCGGGGAGGGGTCGATGATCGATCTGTTGATGGAGAGCTTCGCGATCGGCAACGGGACGCGGAAGCTCCTGAAACACCTGGTGATGGTGGCGCTTGACAAGAAGGCGTACGCGCGGTGCCTGTCTCTGCACCCACACTGCATCTCCCTCAAAACGGAAGGAGTTGATTATGAGGGGGAGCAGCGGTTCATGACGCCGGGGTACTTGAAGGTGGTTTGGAGGAAGATCGACTTCCTCCGTTCCGTTCTTCAGTTGGGTTACAACTTCATATTCACAGTATATATTCTCCATCTCTTCTTATATGTATACATGCAAATTAATCCAACCACCGCACAACAACGTTGACGACCATGATAATGATAATTGATTTTCAAAAATCTTGTTTAAATTGAATAATATATGATAATATATCTACAATGAAGAATCCCGAATAACGCTTAAATTTTTGTCGAATAACGTTGGACTTAGGCGGGCATCCGCAAAATTCACTTTTTATGGATACTTCAGTATGTGTGCGTTGATAAATGATGCATATACAAGCTTAAAAATATATATGCATCAATTAAGAGAGCATATACTAAATTGAAGTATTACATAATAAAAAAGAAAATAAAAAATTGTGTAATCAGTGTACCTAACACACACACATCATTTATATATATATATTTTTTATTATGTAATACATTCACTAGTGTATGCTCTCTTTATCAATGCATATACTTCATTAAGAACGTATATGCGTCGAGTTATCTACAAAAACTAAATTTTGCAAATGTCCGTTTAAGATTGCTTCATTGTTTTGGGTAAGTAAAAACTTTATCCTCTAAAAAGAAATACAAATCAGATTGCTTCATTGATTTTTTTTTTAAGTTTTTAGTTTTTGCTAGGTATAATATGATATATTTTGATGGGAGAACTTGTGTTAATTTAAGGAAACATTTTAGATTAAAATTGAGTTTTTTTATTAAGCGTAACAGTTTTTTTATAAACTTTTTAATTAACGCTAACATAAATATAGAAAGGGTGATCTAAATGACTTGGATGATTCTCAATATCTAAATTTATAACATCCTTGTAACAGGCGTTGGACAATTTGATTGTCCAACGCATTCCTGACCATTCGATCTTGATACACAAATTAATTGAATCTTAAAAAGGAAGGTTTAGAATTTAATTACATTCTAAATTTAGTTTTGAAATCTTACAAAATATCTCAATTACAACAAAATAAGAAGATCGATCGATTAGGAACGCGTTAAACAATCAAATTGTCTAACACCTGTTGGACCTAAACCGATTCCCTATAGTTGATTAATGCAAAACAACAACCTTGTGTGTGCGTGTGCTTTTTTTTTTTTAAATGTACATCGGGCCTCAACTTTAAAAGTTTTCCGACCCAACCCACAATTGAAAGTGCAAGAATGCCCAACCTTTTTCAATCAAAATTGAAAATAACTCTTATGCAACACCTATACCCAATTTTTTGTACAACCAAATTATGTTTATCCTCGATTCTCCAATTTGTTTGTACATATTATGCATGCATTTGAAAGATGCAAGGATCCGTGTATCATAAAAACAAGGGCATATAATTATTATCACCTATTGGAGTGAAAATAATGTTAATAAGTGGAAGATATTAGCAATCATCTATGTTCATAATCTAAAGCATTATGATGCTTGCTCATTGGCCTTTCCTACAGGATGCAGACATCGTGTGGTTCCGCGATCCATTTCCATACTTTCATCCGGATGGCGATTTTCAGATAGCCTGTGATCAGTTCAACGGAAATTCAACTGATTTACATAACCGGGTAAACACTGGTTTTAAAAGTGTCAAATCAAACAACCGAACCATAGAGTTTTATAAGTTCTGGTACCTTCAAAGAGAGAGACACCCCGGGCGTCACGACCAGGACGTGTTCAACCTCATCAAACATGATACATATGTTGCGAAAACAGGGATACAATTTAAATTCTTGAGTACTGCTCATTTCGGAGGATTTTGTCAGCCAAGCAGAGATTTGAACAAAGTTTGCACAATGCATGCCAACTGTTGTACTGGTTTAGAAAAGAAACTCCGTGATCTAAGACTCATTCTTGATGATTGGAAGAATTACATGGCACTGCCTTCTAGTGTGAAAAAATCACACCCCCCATCCTGGAGGGCACCAAAGAATTGCAGGTAAAGATATCTCAAACTTACATTTCAGGTTTTTTTTATCGATACTTCCGCATGTGATGGGATGTATGTTTTGCTGTGGTGTTTAATGTGCAGGATGTAACATCAAAAGAACAGGTGCACAAAAGATAGCTTTTTGTTAAAGAGGATTAATGAAGCACATGCATGTCCATACAGGTTCTACATGACTATAACACTATATGTAACATGCTTCATTGCACTGCAATACGTTGCAGATCTAGCTTGTTCTTGGCTGAGATTTGAAGGGTGCCTTTCTTGTTTCAGTTCTTACAATTATCTGGATGTGAAACATTTTCCATTTTGAGCGTTATTACACTCATCCCGTTTTACAACCCCACATACCTTGTTAGCCACCTGCACTCACTATAACAAAGTATATGTATTGGTAGAATTTTTTTTTACATACTATATAAATGAATCCATACAATTCATTGAAGTATATATATGTCATTTTTTTACAAAAATATATACTTCATTACATAAGGTGAATTGCATTTGGAGCTGAAAAAGGGCTTAGTCAACGTTTTCCATTTTTTTTAATGAAATATAACGCCGCTGCACTTGCGATAATGTATATTATGCAAAGCCACCGTCTTCACGTGCCGAGTTTGATAAATCATGATAGTTCCTGGTCAGATATTCAAACTCACACTAATAGGCCATACCAGCATCGATGCTGCACGGGCAGAGAGCAGTCCTTTCTTCATCAAGGCATCTGTATCTTTCCCTTTTAACAATGTAGATGCTGAATTATATGCATCCATAATTGCCTCAAAACTTGCATCAGCCAATGCATCCCAAGAAGGTAAATCTGAATTACCCACAATTTCTTTAGCCATATTGGCAGGAACTTCTGATTCTTGGAGCTGAACGTCTGAAAATCGCTGAGAATTTTCAGCAGATTTCACACCCACTGGAAAGGAGATAACGTCTAATTTATCAGCCTTGGAAGTAGCTTGAAACAAATTTGCTCGTTCTTTAGCCCATTGCTGAGCAATAAGGAACCCAGGACCAAAATTCCAGTTCCTGGGATGCCCCATCTCAAGAGCAGGTCCATCTGTGTCTCAGCGATCAATTATCATAAAAATGAACTTGTTAGACCACATACGTATAATGAAAATATGCACATCTTCAACCCACAGTGCAACATTAACATGCCAAAATAGAGGTGATTATTTCTTCACCTTATAAGTTAACATCCTTTAAGGACATAGAGCAGTAAACAAATACCCAACACTAGCTGATTATTTCTGCTTCGACTTCTTCAGAGTGCAAAACATTATCTACCTCGCTAATACCAGTCGAAGTTACACCCAACAAAACATCACTATTTGATGAAGTTGTAACCCCCTCAGGAGGGTCTAAAGGTGAATGAGCTAATGGATTGCCTTTTGAGGTCAGATGATCCCCTCTTAGGAGAAAGAATAAAAAAGGGAAACGTTGGACTAGTCCAGACAATAAACTTGTTTTCTCAGAAATCTTTTGTACATTGAAGCTGGAATTCACCAAAATAAAAGGTAGATTAGAAAAAAAAATCAGTCTACAAAAAGCCCACAGATGATTTAAAGCATGCCAAAATTATTGACAAGGTCTATAAAAATAAAAATAGAGGTGAATGCTGTTGATTAAGTTACATATATCATGAAACCGAAACGCCAAACAGAATCCTGGACTTTCAATTTGATCAATATCATGATATGACATAGGCAGTTCATAACTACTTCAGCAAACAGGTTTAACAACCTATGCTATCCGCCATTAAGAACAGGTCAAGCAATTAATGTTAATATGGGCTAACATAGAAGTGCAACTATACATGCATACACCATGAATGCACGGTCATGCAAATACATGCCAGAACATTGGAGATAATATGAGACACCAATGTATATGATGCCAACATGCACATGCAGAGGATAAGTTGACATTTTACCTGTAGTCCTGTACTCACATCCTTGTAGTAATACAAAAGACCAAATTTTTTGAGGCTATTAAAAAGTCAATACATGAATGAATGGCATGCTCAAGCACACCTTTCGAAGGAATGCAGTGAACCAATATAATCATATAAATTCAAAAAACTGCACACTGCTTAGACCAGTTTATCTTCATCATATATCAACATAAAAGATTGGCATCTGCTGTGTTTTACTTGTAAAGCAGATTAAGAGATAAAGTAAATGCATCATTGAAGATTCTCAGAAATATATACATATGTTTAATGATTTGAGATATTGGGTATACATTGTTCAGTCTGCAAACCTATCTGCCATAGAAAACTGACCAACACATGACACCAATTGCATTATATAGAAATCTTTAGCAGATAAAAAACCATTTCAACCAAAAGATTCAGAATCCAGAGCAGTGAATATCAACAGAATAAATGGCTTGATGGCTACTAAGTGAGACAAAAAATCTTAAGTATCTTACCCCATGACTATAATTGTTGTTACAAATAAATTGGGCTCCAGATCAGGTTCTGGAGATCTGGACAATATGATTTTGTCCGTGTATCCGCTAATCTGATGAAAGGCACACATGAACGCATGCAGATTACTTTCATCCATAACAGAGGCACTTGCAAGATTGCAGATACTCATCTTGTTTGAATCCTATTCACCATATAAAAGCCAAAATTAGCATGCACCACAAGCTTTAGTCAACACTGACCATATATATTCTTTTGATGAGACACATTGCAAAGTAAATGAAAAATGCAAATCATCCTTTTTTTGGCAATTAAATAATTTTCTTGATAAAAAAAAAATCAATCAAAATACAAATAGGTTCTGGAATGACTATAGGAGAGAAGATATTAGGCAAGCCTAACCAAATGCGTCCCTAGAAGGGTTGCATATATTAAAGAGACCTGCAATAATGTAAGAGTTGTTAATATGCAGATATATAATGGTGTAGGCTATAGGCCACTCATATATTAGCCTGAAATTCTACACATTTTAAAATAAAATGCTCAACAAAGTTCTAGTGCTACTACAGCTCGCAAGAAGTCAGCCAACTCTATTGAGATAAAGTCCTAATATTTATGCACATCAAAGTGTGATACACCAATGGTAACAGAATTACCATAATTTTTCACATAATCATTCCATCATAGTGGTTATAATTATTTAAAACATAAAGTAATCAGTAAACCGGAGCAGGCACAGTCTAAATATAACTGAGTATAGTTGCTTGAAATCAGTTAAGAGTAACAGCTATTTAGCTCGACTGTTTCAATTGTCATGAGGTGAAGCACGTACAATAAATTAGGAATACCTATTAAGGCTTATGTAAAGTTTGTCAATGGCATTTCATAAAGTTATAAATAAATGAATAAAAATAACACTATATCTGTGTTAATGAATATGAAAGGATTTCTTATTAACCATTTCAACAGCATACATGACATACAAAGGTCCATTTATTACTCTGTTTGAAAATTTGCTAGGCAGTTTAGCCAAAATTTCAACAGATTCTAACAAGTACTTTTCAATGTTAATGTACAACTTTTAATTCTATTTGATGGTCAGTTTGGTGCAGGAGAACTGATGAGCTTGTCGATGGTCCAAATGCTTCGCACATTACACCATCGGCTCTAGACAGGTGGGAGAAAAGGTAGGAAGAGCTCTTCGATGGCCGTCCATATGATATGTTTGATGGAGCCTTAGCAGATACAGTTTCAAGATTCCCGGTTGATATCCAAGTAGGTCTAATATTTTTCCCAGAAGTGTTTCTTTTAATAGCTCCTCTATCTTCATTTAAACATTCTGCATGTGGTGCTAAAGTGTTGCATTGATGTTGTGATCCTTTCTATAGTATGGGAAGCCAAAATTGAACTCGACAAGGAATTCCAAACATTACATGTTGTATGAGTTCCAATTTGTTTGCTGCTGTCATATCCTCTAAATCATTTGTTTTCAGTAACAATTATCACAGTTGCAATAAATTTGGGGGGGGGGGGGGGGGGGGGTGTTGTACATTTTATATTATTGCATATACGAATTCCTTCTAATAATCTGTATATCTGTGATTTCAGCCATTCAGAGACATGTTTGAAGGGATGCGATTGGATCTAAGAAAGTCAAGATATCAGTCTTTCGATGAGCTTTATCTTTACTGCTACTACGTCTCGGGAACAGTTGGTTTGATGAGTGTACCGGTAATGGGTATTGATCCAGAATCACAGGCATCAACAGAGAGTGTCTACAATGCTGCATTGGCATTGGGAATAGCAAACCAACTCACAAACATTCTTAGAGACGTCGGTGAAGAGTAAGTGAAAGAAAAGCCAAATCCATGCCATCTTTTAGCCCAATATTTTGTTGAGAAAACAAGTTTCTGCTTTATTTGACAAAGAAATAGTAAAAGGAGAAATTTTCATTTCACATGAATCCAATTTTAGTATATAGGAAGAAGAAATCAATTTTTTTTTACTAGCTAGAAATGACTACAGGAATAAAAGAATCCAAACGTTATTTACCTGAGTGGTGGTCTAATAGAAGGAAGATGAGAAGGTCACCAAACTGGTCCTAATAAATACTTCAATCTACCTTACATGAACTTTAGAGAGCATCAAAAGGGGTTTGTCTACTAAATGTCTCTGTTTTTCTTCTGATAAATGGAGTTGTTTTTATTGTGTTCAGCGCGGGGAGAGGAAGGATATATCTGCCCCAAGACGAGTTAGCTCATGCAGGTCTCTCGGAGGATGATGTGTTTGCAAGGAAGGTGACAGATTGATGGAGGAACTTCATGAAGAGCCAGATTAAGAGAGCGAGAATGTTCTTCGACCAAGCTGAGGAAGGTGTAACTGAGCTCAACCAAGCTAATCGATGGCCGGTATGCGGGAGCTATTTGAGTACAATGAAATACTTATATATGATAATTCATCTGAACCAAAAGAAATGCTTTGGATTCTATGCAGGTATGGGCATCTTTGTTATTATACCGACAGATCCTTGACGAGATTGCCAATGATTATGATACCTTCACGAAGAGGGCGTACGAGAGCAGAGTCAAGAAGATACTCGCATTGCCTGTCCCGTATGCAGCGCCGGCCCTGAGATAAGAAAATCTAAGTGGGGCCCTAGATTAACTCTTGGATTGTTTTACCTATATTAGTAATAAGGAAATCAAGACAAAGCAAAAAATGATAATAATAATTAAAAAGTAAAATATAACAAAAAAAATCATTGAGTTTTTTTTAAAAAAATAAAAATCACAAAAAGAAGATCATTTCTTGTATAGAAAATAAATAAATCCCTATAAAATAGAAACATACTAAAAATATATTAAATATATAAGATATGGATGAGATTTTTTAAAAATCACAAAACAAATACTTTGCATAATGATATCAACAAAGATTACATTTTCAAAGAAAACTTATAATTTTGAATTTAAAATAAATAGGAAGACATATTCAAGTTATTTTAAAAAAAAAATTAATTTTAGAGTGTAGTTACACATAGTTTTTATTTCAGCATCAATTCCAATCTTATATACGTCGATTAAAAATTATTAGAGCATATACTCACCTTACCAAGATATATGTTTCGATAAATTTTTTTCATATTTTTTTATAAATGCATCTATACAGTTCATTAAAGTCTATGCTTCATTTTTTATAAAAACACGTACCGCATTAAATAAGGTATACTAATTTTTAAAAATTCAAAACACTTGTAAATTGAATTTAAGACTGAAAAATAGACTGGATGTAAAATTATCATTAATTTTAATGTCAAAAGTTTAATATAAAATAAATTCTTGGATTTAGGGGCCCTTTTTGAATAAGGGCCGGCCATGGCCATATGGGAGATCCCTCATCAGACCTTCCAATACATTCCAGTCTAACAAAAGTGTAAATATGAATTGTACTGTATCTTTTCATATAATGTACCACACAATGTTAGGTAGGTAAATTATAAAGAAGAGGTGGTACTTTGTATATTGAGTATTCAATTCTAGAGAAAGAAGTTAGATGGCGTCCATGATATGCACATACTTTCTTTCTTTGGAATTTTAATATGGCCTAGGGAGTACTGTCCTCCTATTCTTTGCTTTTCATTGGAAAAATCAGGGGTGATGATGATTTTATATAAAGGGAGTCTACTCTCCACAATGTGAGCATTATCAACAGCATTCACTGTTTTTTTGTATTAATACGAAAGAGAAGATTTTGTTGGTGGTCTTTTATTTTTTTGGGAGGCTCTGTATACAAAAAAGGATATAAGTATCTGTATTTTTATTATGTTTGAATTTTTTATAAAACGTATATTTATATAATTATACGCATGTTTTTATAAAAGTGGACTACATATTTGAAAGAATTGAATACTGGAATAGTAGGATATAAATTTTAAAATTTATCATAATAAGGTATATTATGTCATAGTAAAATATATATTTTATTAAGGATGTTATATATCAAATCATATAACTTTTAAGGATTTGGCATTTTTTTATTTATAGATTTTAGGTTTTTAAAAAGCTAAAAACTGAAAGTTGTTATCAAACATATCATCTTACATGTATTATTATTACTAGATTTTGTCAAAAAACCGTCTCTCTTCATAAAGCAGCTAATATTATTATATCCTAAAAAACGATGTATAGAACAGCTAAAAGCTGTTTTTCAAATCATGTTTCCAAATACACCATAAGTCTAGTATCCGTTTGAAAACACTTAAAATGAGTGATTCTGTTTTTAATTAAGCAGAAAATTAAAAAGTGTTGTCAAACGCATTCTATTAAGTTTGCTTAATTAAAAAATTACTTTCAGCTTTTAGTGCAAAAATATTAATGTTTAAAAAGTGAAAAAAATCCACTTTCCAGGAATTAAATCTATGTAACAAATTCCAAACTGCTACGTGTGATTCAAAAATTTTTAATATTCAAAGAACTTTTTCAATGCTTGCGTGTGATTCCAAATTTTTCATTATCGAGAAGAAATGAAATCACAAAAGCTGACGAAGGACTTGAAAAATCAATTCAGTTCAATCATCGATGGTGAGAATAAATAATTGTACTTGTTTGGCATCCGCATATACATCGGGCCTCTTGATTTACATCTTCCACAGCTTCATCATTTTCCCTCAATCCCTCAGTTTTGTAAAGACTTAATGGTGCATTTAAAAACACAGTTTGAAAAATAACTTTTAACTTTTAGATGTATCTTTTGAGGGTGCAATGATAATGACCGCTTTAGAAAACACAGATTTTGAAGTATCGTGTCAGAGACAAAATCAAATAATGATGAAGCATTTAAATTGACTTATTTGATAGCAATTTTTAGTTTTAGTTTATACAAAAATTAAAAGCTTAAATTAATTTTAGTACCCAAACGCTGGCTCCCTAATTCATCCACTCCTTTAGTGGTTTCAACTGTAAAAAGAAAACTACACAGAAGAGATTGGAGTTTTGAGACATGTATAACTATAATTAAACTATTAAATTAATTAATCAAATATAATTAAACTGCGATGCCATCGTCACTATAAAATACAGACTATGCGTCAAATCTTCTGCAATGCCCTTCTCCAAGCTCCCCTAGCGCCCCTAGAAATACTACCCCGCCAATAATAGATCAATATGTATTGGTGGGAGATCCCAGCCGTCCATATGAAGAATCGACGCACCACCACCACCAAAGCTCCGCTAATCTCCCCCTCCCTTGGGCGGGTCCTGAAAATGCTGGCCATTGTCGCCGCCGTCGGGTTGCCCTGTGCCTTCATCGCCTACTACACATCTCCTGGCCTCTCTGTTAGGGTTTTTCGGATCTTGGGATGCAATCAATCAAAGGAAAAACAAACAAATCGAAATCAAAGACACAAAATTTACGTGGTTCGGCAAAGCTTGCTTATGTCCACGGAGCACACCATAGATCAATCCACTATCAAGGAGAGATTTTTACAATGGTCACACCGAATATAAAAACCCTAGAACCTGAAGAAGAAAATATGAGATGCCCTTTTATATTGACATCTCATTAAGGACAAAAAAGTCAATACACCGAATACACCCCAAATTTTTTTTTCTCAGGACGCTGCCCTCAGACCCCGCGAACTGACCGGGCAACTCGATCCCCGTCTGCCCCTGCGTAGCGCCAACAATCCTCTACGCACATCATCAGACTCCACAATATATAACACTCTCCTCGCTCTCGTCTCCGGCAGGTCAAGATCCGGCCGTGCGGTTGGTGTCGGATTCGGTGAGTGGCGGCCGTTAGTCATTGTTATTCATGCATTCTTTTTTCTCAGTGGACTTTGATACACACATTGTGTTTACAGCCTAATATATATGTAAATTTTTTTTTAAATTACTATTGTTTGATGGTATATATTTTATTTCGTATAACAATATATATTCAATGAACAATGGGTATGGATGGGGCTCTCGACACATCATGTTCCCTTCTCAATTAAGCTTCTTTGGAATTTTTTTTATAATATACAGTTATGCACGATTCTAAGAAAATAAAGGTGTATTTGTGCATGGAATAAAGGAAAATGAGAAAAAGTTAAAATTTTTCTTTTAACAATTGAAAACATGTTATTTGTGTGTGTCAAATAAAGAATTGAAAAAAAATCACCATTTTCCTTCTCTATTTTGTTTTATTAGTATTAAAAAAATGTCATTTAATATATATTGAAAATTTGAGAGAAAGTTATGCAAAATGATATTATTATTTTTCATTACATGTACAAATACTATGAAAACTGGATAAAGGAAACATATATTATTTTTCATTATTTTCTCTTTAATCCACATTCTCTCACCGTCTTTCAGTTTTCTTTCAAGGTTGTTCTCAAACTCACCCTATGAAACTTGAATTAATGCATCGAATACATACTTTTTTTCTTATTTTTTTTAAATATAAATAGAGTGCTATTGAGATGTATGTATCTTGTTAAACTCGAAAAATGTAATTTTTTATTTTGTAAACGAGTTCACACAATTAATTGGACTATTAATCTCATTTCAAGAAAAGAAAATAATTTAATAACTAAAATTTAATCAATTTGTCAGTTGTGTGGATCATAAAGTTAATCAAATCACTCTTTTGTAAAATCATATATTTTGCAACTTGGTTGGTCGTTATTTTCCTTGCAAGCCGTAAAATTTTTTTTGTCCATCTAGAAACCTGTTTAAAAAATATGATTTTTGAAATAATTAAATTATCAAAAAAATCATTTTATTGTTTTTCAAAGTATATTTTTTTGTACAAAATTGAAACAAACTTTTTAACTAATGTTTTTTTTTAAAAAAAAACGTTTGAAAACCCTATTTTTTTCCACAAAAAAAATGAAAACTCCTTGAAAAGTTAGCTAAATTGGTTTTAGCCTCTATTGAAAAATCACCCTTTATTTTTGAAAAATCTATATATCTCCCTATAAACTTATGAAAATTGAAAAAGACCCTATAAAATCGATAAATCCCCTCAGGTCCATATCTTATAGGACAATATTTATGTTAGTCCCTAACATTTATGTTAGTCCATATCCAGGGGCGGCGCTACGTTTTATGTGGTGGGGTCAATTGACCCAAAAAAAAAAAAAAAAGGTTTAATTAACCCATCCCAGCCCAATGTAAACCATATCATTGACCCCACTAAAAGCCAATCCCCACGTTGAAAAAGCTAAAAAATTGTGGACCCCAAAACCCTAATATACCCAACTTAACAAAAAAAATGATAATAATAATAATGTTACGTACGTACAGTTTCAGTTTCAATTTCAATTCTAGTTTAAATGTGTTTTGAGTTTTTTAAAAATAGTATACTCATCTAATGAAATAAATGCTTTTATAAAAAATGAAGCATATACTCCAATGAATTACATAAATACATTTATAAAAAAATGTAAATTTTTTTATTGAAATATATATCTCGTTAATGTGAGTATACATTCATTGTTCTTGTATGTTAATCTCTCATCACTGCATAATTGTGTATGAATAATGAACAAAACCCTTTAATATTACACCCCGTTTTCCTTTACCTGTTTGTATATCAGAAGCCCCTTTTTATGTATTTATGTTTATAAAAATTTTATTTTACAGATTCTGCCATTTATTCAATGGATAAATTTTATTTTATAGATATGTTAAATAATGTCAATAATGAAATTATCATGCAATGATTTCAAAATATAAAATCTCGTCGATGGCTATTGTAAAAGTTTATATATTAATAATCATTGATCTCATTTATTTGATGATTTATTTGTTATTAATGTAAGTTGTTCTATTTTTAAAAGAAAAATTTATATTTTGATAAATATATGATAATAGTAAATTTTAAAAAAAAATTGAGAAATTTATTTCTTTTAATGACCCCATCTATAAATATTCCTAGAGCCGCCATTGTCCATATCATATAAAGATTTTTTTCCATAAGTTTCTAGGGAGTTGTATCGATTTTTTCCTTTTTTTTTTTAACCACTGTTTGTGAGTATATAATAGCAAAAGAATTTCTAGGAAACGGCAGATGGATTTTTGTCATAAAAAAAGATTAAATTGATTTTTTCATTTTCTTATTTAAATGTATTTAACAAACAATTTAATTGGGGGGGGGGGGGGGGACCCCTGACAATTTTCAATTTTACAATAACTAGATTTATCTAACTTTCCATAAACGGCCCGGAGATTGATTACCGTGGTCCATTGGGGAAATGACTGGGTTACCTGCGTGCCCTTCTCCTCAAACAGGAAAAGGTGTTGAAGGCAGCGGCGATGGAGGACAAGAACGCGGCGTGGGCTGGGGAGGGGTCGATGATCGATCTATTCATGGAGAGCTTCTCGATAGGCAACGGAACGCGAAATCTCCTCAAACACCTGGTCGTCTTGGCGCTTGACGAGAAGGCGTACGCGCGTTGCCTCTCTCTGCACCCACACTGCATCTCCCTCAAAACGGAAGGCGTTGATTTTGAGGGGGAGAAGCGGTTCATGACGCCGGACTACTTGAAGATGATGTGGAGGAGGATCGACTTCCTCCGTTCCGTTCTTCAGTTGGGTTACAACTTCATATCCACGGTATTATATTCTCAGACCTTTCTCCCATTTCTTATTTGTACCAAGGCCGGCCCCAGGCAGAGGAAGGCAACTGCCCCCCACCCAAGGAGGGAGGGAGGGAGGGAGAGCCAAAAATCCCTACAATCTTGAAGAGAAAAATCTATATAACCCCCTGTAAATTGATTGAAATCCGAAGAGAAAAATCTATATAACCCCCTGTAAACTGATTGAAATCCATATAATCCTCTGACTTTTCTTAAAATCTATAAAACTCTATGAAAATATCTATTAAATCCAAATAATTCCCTGAATAAAATTTTTGTTAATACATAATGAATATTTTATGCATATTTCGTTTGTTTAACTATGACTGAAAACATGATATGTTAAAAAATCACTATAATGTGTCAAAAATGCAAAATATCATATGTAAATGATGATTATATACACTCTAAATATATTATAAAACTTTATTTAGAGAGATAAAATCGTCATTTATAAAATATTTTTCGCATTTATAACATATTGCAAGTCTTTTTGGTATACTGTGTTTTCTAACAGGGTTAACCAAACATAATATTAATATGCATTAGCTGTAAATGTAAATTTTATTCAAGAGGTTATTTAGATGAGCTTTGCTACACAGACTCCAGTTTATAAGCTCCTTCCATAAGCCCCATGATGTGTCAAAATATTATTGGCTACCTAGTTGACTTTTATAAAAAAGCAAAAAAGTAAAATACAAATCTACCCCTAATTAAAACACACACTCTCACTCCATTTTCCTATTTTTGTGGCGTTTTTTCAATTTTATCTTTCCATCCCTTTTCAAAAATTGGAACATGCACATTTATTGATACTACATAATAGATTGATCATGAAATTTTATCAAAACCCATCCACTGAGAAGTTTTAGAAAGCGAGGGGACCTCTTCTAGTCTCCCTTTTTTTTTTTTTTTCTTATGAATGTCTAATCTTCCTTTTATGTGTGTTCAATTTAAAAAAGACTACCCTGCAAAGCAATCTTATTATTTTAGTGGTAAAAAATAAGAAAATAAAGTATACTACCATTTTCAACAATAATTCAAACGATCATTTAGTAGTTGTAGTTTACAATGTGATATTACAGTACACTTTTTTAAAAAATATGTGAAATATTTTTTTTTCTTTTTCTTTAAAGAAAAAATAATACATTCTTATTTTCAGTTTGTTTAAAATTGTAAAATGTAATTATATTTGAAATGTAACCAACTTCATGCATGCATGACTGTTGTATGTGTGAATTCTGTTATGCATGTGGAGTCATACGTTAAGAGTATGTATGTTCACATGTGTATGACATATAATATCAATTACTGCAGGTTAGAAAAGGATAGAAAAATCAAAAGATAAGAACCGCACAATATTAACCGTGTTTCAGAAAATGTAACTAACTATTAGAGGAATGTAAACAACTTTAAGAAATATGTATATTCAGTTTGGTTAATGTTAATGTTATGATGAATGTAACTAAATTATCTTTAAAATGTCATTCCAATCTTTGACACGATTGCTTCTACATAATGCTGCTCAACTTTAACAATAAAATCCTTTTCCGGATTACCTTCCAAGAAAAATGTAATTGACTATATAAATGTAACTAACTTTTTACAAATGTAACTGAATTCTTTAAAAATGTAACTCACTTTAAAAAAATTAAAAAAAACAATGTATGAGTGTTACTACACATTTAAAAATAAATTTTAAATCAAACAAAAAAGAAAATTTTAAACGAATTTAGAAGATTTGTGTTAAATCATCTAAAATGAAATAACATGCCAATAAAAATAATTTACTATCAAAGACCAGATTCAACAAATATAAATTTATAAAATCAAGTAATTACACACAACTGCATAACATAAATCATTTCCGATCTAATGTTAGGTGTTTTTAAAAACAATAATGGTGTTTTAAAAAGGAAATGAACTATTGATTATTGATGTATAAATAATTCAAAATTCAAAAACAAAACAAGAAATATGAACTATAAATGAAAATGATTTATTCTCACCGTCATTAATTCTATATAGGTGGAAGAAGATAATTATTATTGCCTCCTTAATTATGGGAACAGTTACCGAATAAAAAAAACCACTAAAAGGGTAAAACAGATATTATACACATGAAGCTTACTGGGGCCTATGAAGATGGGGTCTGTCAAACATTTTCCTATTTAGATTTACTAGTTGTTTTCAAGGGGTTATATGGATTTTAATAAAAGTCAGGGGGTTATATCGATTTTTCCCCATTTTAAAGGCCGATCATAAAAATCAATTTTCAGAGCCGACTCTAATTTGTACATTTGGAAATGAATTTGACTGCGTGCTTTTGAGTTTGTGGGAAGTGGAGTTTCTTAATTAAACATTAAAAATTAAACATTAATGCATTGTGATGCTCATTGGGTTTACCTACGCACAGGATGCCGACGTCATGTGGCTCCGTGATCCATTACCATACTTTTTTTTTTTTTTAATGATTTTGAGAACTAATATACAAACATGATATGGATACTAGAAAGATTTATTTATTGAACATGCATAAGATACAGAACACTACTATTCATTACATAGATTTAGAAAGAAAGAAACTTACAATACTGGGGTCGAGAAGGATATCTCCCTCTTCTGCCCTATTTCTTCTATCTTACAAAAACACACTTAGTTCTTACAAAGCACTCTTGGGTTTTGGTGGATTTTTTGGTAGAGGGGTTTTGTAAACTTGGGTTTTTTGCCGATGCCCTCCTTCGTTTCTCTTGCTCCCTTTATATAGGCAGAGTTTGCGGACTTCAAAGGGTTTGGAGTCCGTGGTCATTCAGTTTTGAGTGACTTCTTGTCTTCTTCTGGTGTCACTTTTCCTGCTTTACGTCTTTTCTTCTTTTCCCATCTTTGTCGGGTGCTCCCGTGACTAGCTTTTTGTAGCGTAATATTGAACCCGTGAGTTACTAGGGTCTTCTGGATCCTTCTTCCTTTTATTTTTTATTTTTATTTTTTATTTTTTTAAACAGATCCTTCAGCTGGATCAAACTCATCTTCAGGAAAATCTGAGGGTATGTTTTCAAGCCCTTGAGAGTCATTGTCCGTTTGAGAATCACCATCTTCTGGCCTTTGAGAGTCATCCTCCATCCTTTGAGCCCCTTGAGTCCCTCCCGGACCTTGAGAGCTGGTGGCCATTGGTGCTGGCAGAGCCGCCTTTTCTGCTCTGAACATTTTAAACATGTGCTCATATGCCTTTAATTCAATGCATTCTTGACTTAAATTTGGGAATCTTTTAGTGTATTCTCCAATAAGGTTTGTTTTGATAGTCTCATAACTATCTTCCCGTGGTTTTCCATAAATTGGTAATTTATAACCAGATAAAATTTTTCGTGGGTCATATTTAGCCCACCATTTAGTATATATATCTCTCTTGAGGTGAGGAGGAAACCTTTTTTCTACCTGGAAATCCCATTGGAGGATCCATGGTATCCCCGTCTGGTTGTGATATTTCAATAAATCAATGCTATTTTGTGGGTTTAATTCTTCCTGCTCCATATGAGCTTGGATGTCTCCTGGTAAGTTTTTCCAATTAGCACCAAATACTTGCCACCAGGAGTAAAACCAATTTGGAATTTTGGCCTGGCAGACAAAATGGATAAACCAAGAATGTTTTAAGACACAGTTTTGGACTAATAGTACATTTTCCCAGGCTTTCTGGTAATCCCAATAATTATAGTAATTGGGTCTGATCACTGATTTTTGGAATCGCCTAGAGGCATTGGGACTCTTATCCCAGTCTTTTAAGGATAATATCTTTTGGATGCATAGTTTAGAATATGAGATCTCTAAGGTGCTCTTGTTCTTATAATGGTGCACAATTCTGACACTGTTTGTTTCTAATAGGATGTTTTCATAGTAATCAGGATTTTTCCCTATCATATCAGGGATATAGAAATGGTAGCCAGTACCAGAATGATCATCTTTGGGGAAGTATATCTTAATAAGTTCTGCTATTTCTTTATCTACTTCATATTTCTCAATAGAGAATAGTGGAACGGAAGTTTTGAATTCATATTCGGTTTGTGGATCTGAAGTTTGAGATCCTATTTCAGCAAGTATGGCAAACTGATTTTGATCTTCAAACAGATTTTCTTCCTTAACCTCTGGCTTTATAAGGTTCACAGAAGGTCTTGAGCTCTCAATTTTTAGGGTCCTTTGAGGAAGGATCTTTGCCTTCTTCTTTTGGTCCATTTCCCTGCAAGAATTCACGCGAGAGATAATCAGGAAGACTATTAAAGTCTCCTTTAATGTATTCTATGTCAAAATCATAGATTCCTAGTAATGCTTGCCATCTGGCAAAAATCTGTTTTGATGCAAGATTTTTAACATCTTTTTCAAGAACATATTTTGCAGAGCTGCAATCTATTCTTAAGAGGAATTTTTGGTTTAAAATGTCCCCTTGGAATTTTGTTATGCAGTTAACTATAGCTAGGATTTCCTTTTTTATAGTGGAATATTTTCTTTGAGCTTCATTCCATGTTCCCGAAGTAAACCTTACTAATTGTTCTTTGTTGTCAATCCTCTGTTTTAGTATCCCTCCATATCCAATGTCAGAGGCATCAGTTTCTATAATCTTTGGTGCATTGGGGCTTGCTATATTCAAGCATGGCAACTGTTTTACCTTTTCTTTAATCCTTTGGACGGCATGGGTATGTTCTATGGTCCAAGGTGTAGGGTTTTTCTTCAGTCTGTTGGACAACAGTTTCCTGTCCAGAGCTATATTTTTATAAAAGTCTGATACGTAGTTAAGACAACCAAGAAACCTTTGAAGTTGTTTCTTATCTTTTATGCTATCTGGAAATTTATCTGCAAAATCTATTACCCTTTTTATGGGTGTAATATCATTCCCAGAGATTTTATATCCTAAAAATTGAACTGTGGTTTGGAAGAGTTTTATCTTCTTGGCTGATACCACCAGACCATTTTGTTTTACAATTCTAAGGAAGATATTAAGATGCTTCCAATGCTTATCTATGTTCTCAGAAAATATCAGCACATCATCGATATAAACAATGGAAAAGGATCCATAAGGATTAAATATTTCATTCATTATGTTTTGAAATTCCGAGGGTGCATTCTTTAACCCAAACGGTAAAACATTCCACTCATAATGCCCAAACGGTACTGTAAAGGCGGTCTTGTATCTATCTTCTTCTTTAATCTGGATTTGCCAGAATCCTGATTTAAGGTCAAACTTGGAAAAAATCTTGGAATTATAGACTCTTTTGATCAGATCTTGCTTATTGGGGATAGGATACCTAATCCACTGGAGTACCTTATTTAATGGCTTATAATTTATGACAAGCCTTGGCACTCCCCTTTCTAATTCTGCAGCTTTTTCTACATAGAAAGCCGCACAGCTCCAAGGTGAAGAGCTCTTCCTAATAAGATTTTTGATAAGTAATTGAGATATTTCCTCCTTGCAAATTTCTAGGAGTCTATTATTCATTTGGATGGGCCTGGCTTTTGTGGGGATTTTCTCTTCATTAAAGTCTTTGATGTATGGTAGGCTCACCATGTGTTTTTTCCTATGCCAGAAGGCAGAGGGCAGATCTGAGCAGGCCTCATTTTCAATAGTCTTTTGAAAATCAGAGACCTTCTTTTGGAAAATAGGACTACCGATTTGTTCAGATGTCTTTTGAATCCTGATCTCTTCAGAGAGTTCATTAATAAACTTTTCTTTATATTCCAGGGCCTGCCTGAGCTGGTTGAGAAAAGATAGCTTTGGTGTAGTACAAAATTTGTATAAGATATTTTTGCCATTTTGAGTTGCATGAATACCCTCAGTATCGACCGAAAAGGGTTTTATCATATTTATAAAGGGGGTTCCAAGGATAACACCCTGACGAAGATCTTTCACCAAAAGGAACGATGTTTTTAAACATGATCCTTTATTACAAACATGTACTTCGGGTATTTTATAATTAATCTTAAGACTTTCCCCATTGGCAGTATTAATACCATGGGTTGTCTTTTCAAAGTATCTTGAAGGGATCAATCCTTCACGAATGCAGTTCATATCAGCCCCGGTGTCAATAAGGGCCTTATATTTTAGAGAAAATGTTTTAATTTTCAGGAGGACTTCAACATTCCATTTTTGTTTTGTATATTTTTCGAGAGAGCTAATAAATTCTTCTTCCTCTTCAGGTTGATCCCTGACAGATTCTTCATTATCAGAATTCTCGGCGGGTTTTCCCAATCTAGGGATGGCTTCAAGGTATGTAACCCTGTCTCTAAGGTCCTTGATTTCTTTTTTCATATCAATTTGTTCTTTTCTTAATTCCCCTATAGTCACTTTTTTGGGTTTTTCGGATTCTAATCTTTGAATTATCTCCTTATAGGAATATTTTTCTTTGTTATCATCTTGGGCTTGACTGACAGGAGTTTTTATCAGGCTAATATATCTTTCTAACTGTCGTTTCTTTTCGACAGGATTCTCGATGGAGTCAATAGTATCTAAAATAAATTGTTCTTGGACCGAAAGGACCATCAAGCCATCTGTATCTGACGATGAATCATAGGATTCAGGGTCACAACAGTTACAGCTACAACTTTCAGAATCAGAATTCTGTTCTTCTAAGTTATGAATGGATTCCTTTTTATTTTTTGGTTTGCTACTAAAGCATTTATTGGCATAATGGCCTTTCTGCTTGCATTTAAAGCAGGTAGGAGGATTAGAGGTGTTGGGTTTCCTTTTGGAGAACCGCTTTCTAGTTTTTTGAGCAGATTCTTTATCTTTAGATCATTGCAAAGGGCCAGACCTATCAAGTTTATTTTTTGTATGAGTTCTCCGAATGTTATAACGGAGTAAGGGATATGTCCCCCAAATTCTTGACGGAGGTTATTTCTGACTCTTTCGGCGAAGAGCTTGGGTAGCCCAGAGACAAATTTCTCTTTCCAAAAGTCATTGTTTGAGTTATCTATTCTATAAATTTGTGATAAAAACGTGTCCTTATACCACCTAAAATCAGATAAGGTTGGACACCTAAGGTTTATAAGTTGTTCTCTAATTCTGTCAGCAGTGTCACTATGGCTGCCAATAAAATGTTTAAATATAGTGAGAACTAGTGTGGTGACAATATCGGGCTCAGGTCTCCCATTGGGATCAGTTTTTACGGCTGTATAAATAGCACGTCTTTGGTCAGGGGTAATGAAGTTGTCCCACCAACCCCTTAATTGCCCCATGAATGATGTGGTTATCATATCAGTAATATGTTTATCACTATTACCTTGTATCCTACAGGCATTAGCATAAATAAGCATAGAAAGACATTATTGAACAGGAAGAGGGTAATATTGAAGTTCGATTTTTCAATACTGGCCTTCAAAGGACAAGATCTCTTAGGGCCACACCAGTAGTTCAAACAAGGGAACGCTTGACTCATAGGAGACGCTCTGTTTCCGAAAGGGATAGCCAGTATTCGGCTACTCAAGCTGCTTACTTCCAACCTATAGGGGTTGCATCGGCAGTTTATGATGTTCAATCCGAAGCCCATTCCGAAATGCCATCTGAATATGAACCCGCTGAATCAGACATGCTCACTATAAGTGAAAATGATGACTATGAAATAGATAAAGAGATCATAAAATATGATTTTTATTCTTCAAAAAATGATGATAAAAGAAAATGGTTTTTCAACACTATACCCAAAGAAGAGCAAGGTCCGATTAGAGAACAGTGGTATGACCATATGAGATTTGAACAAAAAACTGTATATTTCTTTGATTGGTTTGAACATACTTATATTCCAATGTTACAGAACATGATCATTGATCTTCCTGAAGAAGACCATGCTATGGTCCTAGAGAAGATCGATAAATATGCCACCAAATGGAGAAACATTAAGAATGAAGAAGTGGAATCTATTCATCCACCGTTTGAAAGAATTAAAGTCACTAATTCCGACATCATAGCCAGCCCTCTTAAGACTACTACTAAGATTGACCCTGGTAGTCCTTTCAAGGCAGAATACTTTATCCAGGTTATGGAGCAAAATAATTTCACCAATGTTGCCTTGAGATCTATAAGTAGCCAAACTGAGAGAATAGAAAAAGCCCTCGCCGAAAATTGTAGCCTTGACAATATTCAAGCCAATGGTCTGCAAAGCCTCCAGGCCTCGACCACCTCGTCCAAAAATATAGTAAAAAAAACTGAAAAACCAATATTCATTCCTCAACAAAATCTTGAGAAAGGGATAAAGTTCAAAGAAAGACACTCTGAAGAATTGTTGATTAAGTTATCTGAGAGACTGGAAAAATTATCCATCAATAACCTCAATGATGAGTCCTCTTGTGAAGAAAATTCCCAAGAAGACATTGAGGATGGCAGCATATCTGAAAGCCTTCCTGATCATTCTGATATTGAGATCAATAAGCTCGGGACTGTAACTCAGACCTCGAGAACAATCCGGATGGGGACTTTCAGATATCCTGTGATCAGTTCTTCGGAAATCCAGTTGATTTACATAACAGGGTAAACAGTGGTTTTAAATACGTCAAGTCAAACAACCGAACCATAGAGTTTTACAAGTTCTGGTACCTTCAAAAAGAGAGATACCCGGGGCATCACGACCAGGACGTTTTCAATTCCATCAAATATGATCCTTATGTTGGGAAAATAAGGATACAGTTTAAATTCTTGAGTACTGCTTATTTTGGAGGGTTTTGTGAGCCAAGCAGAGATTTGAACAAAGTCTGCACAATGCATGCTAACTGTTGCACAGGTTTGGAAAGCAAACTCCATGATCTAAGAATCATTCTTGATGATTGGAGGAATTACATGGCACAGCCTTCTAGTGTGAAAAAATCACACCCCCCATCTTGGAGGGCACCAAAGAATTGCAGGTAAAGATATCTCAGACTTGCATTTCATTTTTTTTTAATCGACTTTTTCATTTGATCAGATGTATGTTTTGTTGTGGTGTTTCATTTGCAGGATCTAACATCGATAGAAAAGGTGCAAAAAATGTAGCTTTTGTTAAAGAGGATTGATGAAGCACATGAATGTCCATACAGGTTCTACATGACTAAACACTATGTAACATGCTTCATTGCACTGCAATATGTTGCAGATATAGCTTGTTCTTAGCTGAGGTTTGAAGGGTGCTTTTTTGTTTCAATTCTTCCAATTATGTGGATGTGAAACATTTTCCATTTTGAGCGTTGTCCACTTATCTCATTTTACAACACCACACACCTTTTTAGCCACATGCACTTACTATAACAAGACATATGTCGTTAGAATATTTTTTTTACATATTTTATAAATAAATTCATACAATTTATTGAAAAACATATTTCATTATTTTTATAAAATTAAATACTTCAGATATGTTATTTTTTAAGATCATATAAGATGGGGGATACTTATTAAAATAATGTTAATTAAATATTTTACAAAAAAAAAATAGATAGGCTTATTTATCGGAGGGTCATATTTATTAGGAATATATAAATGAATCTATAGCAATAAAATCTATTTAAAGGAACTTACTTATAATTTAAAGGGGTTTAAATAAAGTCAGCCAAAAGATGTAGATGCCTTTTTAAAAAAAAAGAAAGACAAAAGGTTCTTCAAACAAGCGCTTCGGCTGTCTTGTCTTCGTGAAGAGTTGATATCTCTGCTAACATGCCAATATGTGGTGATCCGTAGTGGGCATTCTTGGTTAAACATGTCAAGGAGAAAAAATAATATAATTGTCCTCGCAACTTGAATTAATTAGCTTTCAATCACTTGAAGATTTATGTGCAGTCGGCGAGGCGTTGCAAAGGACGACAAGCGGACTAGAAGCAACCATATCACAGTCCATCATTTTAGCGGAGAGATATTTCAAGGGTGCATCCAGGAGTGGACCGACATATTGCAAATGCGGAAGAGGCCGCGTTCACAAATGGGAGGATACGTATTACGGGATGATCATGGTCACTTGTGTCTTTTTTCGGTTTAGAAATCTCTTCTGATTCGATAGAGTCAAGACTACTGATCGCGTTTTTTAGTTATTTTATGTCATCCATATCTTTTCTCTCTCTTTTCAGAGTTTGTAATTCGAATTCAATAATGAAAATGGGTATCATATATCTACATTTCTTCAAAAAAAAAACTTGAATTAATTAGATTGAAAAATGTTATATTTAATCATTCCCTCATTTTTTAGACGGGGTATATTGTAATTTTTTTATACAATGTATATTTCTATAATGAAATAAATGTTTTTTTTTAGAAAAAATTGAAGCATATATTTGAATGACTTTAGTGTATACATTTTTACAATCTTCATAATTAAATATATACGGATATGGTAGAATACATACTCTATCAAGAATGTTGTATATTATTTTAGATGACATGACATATATAGAAGTATACGAGTGTTGTAAATAGTGACCCGCTAAATAAGGAATTTTAGGTGGGTACATGTGATAAAAGGAAAATTCTTATGTTTTTTTCATGCAAAACGAAGAGTCAGGATCTTCAGTGTGTTTGATAAGAGGTGTCTTGTTGTTTAGTTAGGATTAGATTTTAAATTATCGTATTTAGATTTGAATAAATTTGTTAAGGATTTAAATTTTTAGGATTTGTTTTAGAATGTTTTAGTTAAAATTCTGTTATCCAATTGTGGCGTATAAATAAAGGTGACACCTTGATACAGACATCATAACCGTACAATATATGAACGACCGAGATCAAATGGAACACAAGAAGAAAAGACGTTTTGATGAATCAAGAGTACCGTGACTTCAAACGGCCATAACTTTTGAACCATAGATCAGAATCGCTATTATAATATATCCACGCGTTCGTATTGACGAGCCCTACAGAAGTAGTGGCTTTGCCACTACGTCATTTTTCGGAGCATTCTGAGATCGTCTTGGAGATCAAATCGATGGTTCAAAGTTATTTTTACTATTTTTAGGTTGTTTTGAAGTTGTTAAGATTTTATTTCTTTGTTAGGATTTATTATATTTAGATTTGAATTCCAAATCATTATTTGAATTCAAATTTGAATTTTAGTTAGGATTAGATAAAGATCTGTTAGATTTGTTTGTTAGATTTAGATAATTAGTTGAGATTTGTGATTCTCTTCTATAAATAAGTTTGTGAACCCAATTGATTATTTAGATTATTGATATTTGAAATTTAGTTTATTTATCTCTTGTATTTTGTTAGGAGTACTAACAATTGCAAAGACCTCTCAATTCTCTAGTATTTTATCCGAAGTAGTAGATTATTGAAGCCCAACCCCATGACATTCTTTTGAAGAATCAACATCGCCGTTGGAGCCTATCGATTTCGTTCTTTTAAACGAATCCGTAGAAGAACATGATTACACGCTGCATTACACCTTCATTTATACGCGGACACATAAGTTACAAGAGGTGCCGTGTCGTTTTTCACCTTTGAACCGCGAAGATTGACATTGTAATCGTGAGCGTACTCTTTATTATTATTATTATTATTATGATTAATTTTTTCTGAATTCTCTCCAACGTCGATTCAATTCAATCATCGATAGTGAGAAAAACCAGTAACATTTAATAGCACTTCGCCTCTTTTTATGTTATCCACGTCTTCATCATACTCCCTCGTTTTCTAAAGACTGGCTGGCGCCCATTTGGATGACATACATAATATTAATATGACAAGATAAAGTTAAAAAATTGTTTGTTTGTAGGTAATAGAATAGTGTAGTTATGTCATAGTACATGATATTGGTATTTTAAGTTCTATTAGAATTATGTTATTTCACTCAATCTATTTACTAATTTAAATGAGGTCCATATTATCCCATCAGAATTGTGTTATTCTTTTTTTGGAATTTTATTATGGGCAAGGGAGTGATGTCTTATTCTTTGCTTTTTATTGGAAAAATCAGGGGTGATGATTTTATATATGAAGAGAGAGTACTCACTACACTAAGGGTGCGTTTGGTTGCGCGATTGCAAAACTGATTCTGTAGGAATCTGCGATTGCAAACCTGATTCTGCAGGAAGCTCACTTTCTCAGCTTTTTGAAATCGCAGCTTTTGGGCACTATTTGCCTGCAATCGCTGGATTTAAAACTGCGATTACAAAACTGTTTGGTTGCGCGATTGCAAACGCAGCTTCCTGTAATCGCAATCGCAGCGCAATCGCGCAACCAAACGCACCATAAGCATTATCAACAGCATTCACTGCTTTTTTTGTAATAATAAGATTTTGTTGAAGATCTTTTTTTTTTTTTTTGGGGGGGGGGGGGGGAGGCCATACTGAATACAAAAAAAGAGACAAATGTCTGTTTTTTAATATGTTTGAATTTTTCTATAAAATGTATATTTATATAATTATATACATGTTTTTATAAAAGTGAACTACATATTTGAATAAATTAAATATATATGCTTTTAAAATTTTTCATAATAAGATATATGCTGTCATAACAATATATATATTTTCGTGAGAATGCCCTATATTGTGTTAGATGACATGACATTTTTAGAAGTGTTTGTAGAATTGTATAATCAACAATGAATTAGATTAATGATTGGTCCACTCATGAAACGAGGGATCCTATACCAAAAACGATTTATAAAATGTGAGATGCTCAGACCATTGAGCTCAAATCTAAGGAGCTTTCGAGACCGGATCCGATCAAGACTGGATCCGGTCAATATCAAACCACACCACGTGCAAATCGAATTATACCATTTATAAATCGAACTGCACAATCAATTGTTGAGTATATTTTTTACTCTTTTATTGGATAGTGATTATACTTAGGAATTCATATTTTCTCCAACAGCTGATTGAAACCCGACTACAGTCTCATACACTATAAATTTATGATATGTTCTATCATAGTACTTAGTGTATCTTAATATATATTTCATTTCACATAACAATATTTACTTTAATGGAAGAATCTAATTTTTTATTAAAAAATGGTGTGGACTATAAATGAAACTACATAGGGGCTAGACTTATAATTTTTCTTTTTCATTTAAACTTGTTTTGAAAAAAAATGATAATATATATTGTTCCAAGAAGATAAGGGTGTGTTTCTGCATGGAAGGAATGGAAATTGAGAAAAATTTGAACTGTTTACTTTAATCATTAAAAAATCTATTGTTAATGTGACCCAAACAAGTAATTCAGAAGTAACATTCATAGGTTCAATAGTTCTAATATCTTACAATTTTATCTATTTATTCATTAATGCTAATGAATAATTCAAAATGGTGTGTGCTTGTGGTGGACCTTTTCTTCGCTTGCCATCTCAATAGGCCTATTATTTAATTGACTTTAGTCGCTCCTACAAGTAAAAATACGTGTGCTCGACGGTGAGACCACACCAAGGACAATAACCAAAACATTATTTATATAGCACGACTCGTGTACGAAACACCAAAACCCTACACCAAAATATAACAAAAGTACAATTAAATAAAAATTTAAATTACAGATCTGCCTATCTCCAAGTTCACATTTCAATCCAGATTTCACGTAACTGTTATTACGCGTGAAAAATATCAATGCACATGAAAATTTATACCCTCCCGTTTAACTAAACAATATTTTGATTATGGAGAGAACTCTTTAATTTACGGTTCTTCTTTGATATTCAAAAATCAGAATTATAACATATAAATACAACTAGATTCATGCTGAGTTTGGATCACTAAATTATATTAAATATATATAACATTACTATAGTACATACTACATAGTACACACTACACACTACATACTACATAGTACATAGTACATATAATTAAAATACAAAATCTTATTATACATCAAATCTCCACAGAATTCTTCTGCACTGCCTTCTCCAAGCTCCTCTGGCGCCCTTATAAATACTGCCCCGCCAAAATAAAATAAAAAATAAAAAAAACCAATAAAAGATCAATTATGTATTGGTGGGAGATGCTGGGCGTCCATATGAAGAATCGAATGACCACCATCACCACTGAAGCACCGCTAATGTCCCCCTCCCTAGGGCGAGTCCTGAAAATCCTCGCCATCGTCGCCGCCTTCGGGTTCCTCTTTGCCTTCGTTCACTACCGCTCCGCCTACCTGATGGTTCCTGGCTTCCTCTCGTCATCATCTCCGACACTTCAGGATCCGACCGTCACGCAGATTGCCTACTCGGATTCGGTGACTGCCCATTTTTTCAAGCTAATTGTTTTAAAATAAGAAACTCAAATGCATTGAAAAGATTAATTTTTGGGAATTCTATATATATATATATATATATATATATATATATATATATATGGTCGCGATTACGTGCGGTGTGCGGTCGGTGCGGTTTACGACGTGGGTCGTTCGATCGCGGGTCCATCGCATCCAACGGTCGACGTGAATCGCACCCGACCGTCCGATGCGATGGACCCGTGATCGACGGCCCGTGATCGCGCACCGCACCGACCGTAAACCGCATGTAATCGGCTCCCTATATATATATATATATATATATATATATATATATATATATATATATATATATATATATATATATATGAGGAGTGATTAGGTGCGGGTCGTGCGGCGTCGACCACGGGCCGTCGAACACGGGTTTATCGCGGGTCCATCGCATCAGACGGTCGGGGGCGATTCATCTCGACCGTTGGATGCGATGGACCCGCGATCGGACGACTCACGTCGGATCCGCACGACCGCACGACCCGCACGCTATCACTCGCGTGTATATATATATATATATACATGATGAAAGAAAATAATCTAATAACTAAAAATTAATCAATTTGTCATTTATTTGAAATTTGGATCATAAAATTGATTAAATTTTTTATTATTTTATCGAAACTCTGTTGTAAAATTATACGCGTTAAAGAAGAAAAAAAGCTCTGATATGCTCATTCAGTTTTGCGATCTGTATTTGTATTTATTTTTTAAAAGAAACATTAATTGTTTATGTGGATATATATTGATTTCCTTCGTTCACTGGGGAAAGGCCGAGAGTGAGGCAAAGAAGATGGAGAGGGTGTTGAAGGCAGCAGCGATGAAGGACAAGACGGTGATATTGACGCCACTGAACGCGGCGTGGGCCGGGGAGGGGTCGATGATCGATCTGTTGATGGAGAGCTTCGCGATGGGCAACGGGACGCAGAAGCTCCTGAAACACTTGGTGATGGTGGCGCTTGACAAGAAGGCGTACGCGCGGTGCCTGTCTCTGCACCCACACTGCATCTCCCTCAAAACGGAAGGAGTTGATTATGAGGGGGAGCAGCGGTTCATGACGCCGGGGTACTTGAAGGTGGTTTGGAGGAAGATCGACTTCCTCCATTCCGTTCTTCAGTTGGGTTACAGCTTCATATTCACGGTATTATATTCACCATCTCTTTTTATATGTATACATGCAAATTAATCCAACCACCGCACAACAACGATGACAACCACAATAATGATAATGAGTCTTCATAAATCTTGTTTAAATTAAATAATATATGACAATATAAGAAATCATGATCGAATTGCGCTAGACTTAAGCGGGCGTCCACAAAATTCACTTTTTACGCATGTGCGTTGATAAGGGATGCATATACGACCTTAAAAAGGTATATGCATCGATTAAGAGAACAAATACTTATTAAAGGTATTACATAATAAAAAAGAAAAAGAAATTGTATAATCAGTGCACCCAACACACATACATTATTTATGTTTTTTTTAATAATGTAATACATTCACTTATATGTATGCTTTCTTTATCAATGCATATACTTTTTTAAGGACATGTATACGTTGAGATATCCACAAAAACTAAATTTTGGGGATGTCCGTTTAAGATTGTTTCATTGTTTTGGGTAAGAACTTTATCCTCTATAAAGAAATACAAATCAGATTGCTTCATTGTTTTTTTTTTAAGTTTTTAGTTTTTGGTAGGTATAATATGATATATTTGATTGGAGAGCTTGTGTTCATTTAGGGGAACATTTTAGCTTAAAATTTTGAGTTTTATTTTTTCTATTAAGTGTACCAGTTTTTTTATGAACTTTTTATTTAACGATAATATAAATATAGAAAGAGTGATCTGAATGACTTGTATGATTCTTAGTATCTAAATTTATAACATCCATAGTTGATTAATGTAAAACAAGAACTGTTTTTTTTTTTTTGATATCGGAGGGATTCCCTGTGGTTGACCTTACGGTCGAGCTGGGAAAACTACCTCCGCCTATTTGCCCCGGTTCCACAGAAAACTTTCGAATAATCGCCAACAAACAGGTGGGTAAGTCAGCGCCAAGACTCGAATCCAAGACCTCCCCTTTAACCAGGCAAGCCCTGAACCGTTGTGCTATGATAACTGGGGACAAACCTTTTGTGTGTGTGTGTGTGTGTGTTTTTTTTAAATGTACATCGGGCCTCAACTTTAAAAGTTTTCCTAGGCCCAACCCACAGTTGAAAGTGCAAGAATGCCCAACCTTTTTCAATCAAAATTGAAAATAACTCTTATGCAACACCTATACCCAATATTATGTACAACCAAATTATGTTTATCCTCGATTCTCCAATTTGTTTGTACATATTATGCATTCATTTGAAAGATGCAAGGATCCGTGTATCATAAAAACAAGGGCATATAATTATTATCACCTATTGGAGTGAAAATAATGTTAATAAGTGGAAGACATTAGTAATCATCCATGTTCATACTCTAAAGCATTATGATGCTTGCTCATTGGTCTTTCCTACAGGATGCAGACATCGTGTGGTTCCGCGATCCATTTCCATACTTTCATCCGGATGGGGATTTTCAGATAGCCTGTGATCAATTCAACGGAAATTCAACTGATTTACATAACTGGGTAAACACTGGTTTTAAAAGTGTCAAATCAAACAAACGAACCATAGAGTTTTATAAGTTCTGGTACCTTCAAAGAGAGAGACACCCCGGGCGTCACGACCAGGACGTGTTCAACCTCATCAAACATGATACATATGTTGAGAAAATAGGGATACAATTTAAATTCTTGAATACTGCTCATTTCGGAGGATTTTGTCAGCCAAGCAGAGATTTTAACAAAGTCTGCACAATGCATGCCAATTGTTGTGCTGGTTTACAAAAGAAACTCCGTGATCTGAGACTCATTCTTGATGATTGGAAGAATTACATGGCACAGCCTTCTAGTGTGAAAAAATCACACCCCCCGTCCTGGAGTGCACCAAAGAATTGCAGGTAAAGATATCTGACTTACATTTCAGGTTTTTTTGCCTCGACTTCCGCATTTGATGGGATGTATGTTTTGTTGTGGTGTTTCATGTGCAGGATGTAACATCAAAAGAACAGGTGCACAAAAGGTAGCTTTTTGTTAAAGAGGATTGATGAAGCACATGCATGTCCATACAGGTTCTACATGACTAGAACACTATATGTAACATGCTTCATTGCACTGCAATATGTTGCAGATCTAGCTTGTTCTTGGCTGAGATTTGAAGGGTGCCTTTCTTGTTTTAGTTCTTACAATTATCTGGATGTGAAACATTTTCCATTTTGAGCGCTATTACATTTATCCCGTTTTACAGCTTCACATATCTCATTAACAAAATATATATATCGTTATAATTTTTTTTTACATACTCTACAAATGAATTCATACAATTCATTGGAGTATATATATGTCATTTTTACAAAAATACATACTTTATTACATAAGGTGAATTGCATTTAGAGCTGAAAAAAGGGCTTAGTCAACATTTTCCATTTTTTTAATGAAAATAACGCCGCTGCACTTACGATAATGTATATTATGCAAAGCCACCGTCTTCATGTGCCGAGTTTGATAAATCACCAGTTTTGGTTTCCACATCCAACTGGGTGCGGCTCACAAGTATCCCTTTGTCCCAAATCTCAGACCACCTGTAACAATAAGATATTCGTAATATACATATATATCATACATTCACTATATGCAGAAAATATAATGACTATTCAAATATGAGTCATGCTGACTGCATGTATAACATGTTTATATTTAAAAATAAAATTAAAACAGATTTGGCTTGTACCCATAAGGAGAAATGCAGTTACTACAAAAGCAGACTTTAAATGTCGATTGGAAACTTTGTGCAAGTGTATTGAGAAAATTGTTCTAACATAAAAATTCAAGAAATCATCCAGCACGCTGAGTCCAGATCCTGCACTGGTCCATGTTTTAGATAATTCCACATGCCACGTTTGTTTACAACCACCAACTACTTCCCAATCACCTCTCAGAATGTCCACAATGTTCAGGTAAAACAGCTATACTCATAAAGGTTATCCCTTGCAAGTTGAAGATTAGGGACTACAAAAATTTTTTTGAAAGAGGGACTATAAATTTATCAATAAAATTTTCATGACAAAAGATGTGAACCATCGATAAGTTATAAAGAGAATTATCTATAATCAACTAAACAGATAGACGCTTAAGAAACACACTCCTTTCCAAAAAAAGAAAAGAAAAGAAGTGATCATCCAACCTGACCATGCAAAGAGAGCATCGTAACACAAGCACTCACAGACCTAGAAAGGAAAACCAAGTTTTATACTACTAATGATTTTAGATCCCGTTTGGCCTCAAGCCCGTCATCCATGGTTTGAATTATGGTAAAATCACAGGAATGAAAATTATGTGGCTGGTGTTGCTTATAAGCAGAATCAATATTTGTTCTCTCTCTCAAATTTCTTAACCATAAAGAGTAAAGACACTCAAATGAATTAATAATGAATTTATGAATAAATGAAACATAAAGAAGCATATATAACCAACAAACCAAAAAAAAAATCTAATTGAACAGAGAAGGATAGTCTTTTATGGATGTGCTGATCACAGTGGCATACAAAAGAACTAACTGTCTAATAAATGAACCACTGCTTTGATTTGTATGTTGATCACAGAAACTAAATAAGATAGTTCTATTTAAAAATATCCATTAAACAAATTCAAAGAAAGTCAACCCATTATACATACCTTGACCCATCAGAATCTATAAGTAAGCATTGCCCATGACGCCAGCCATCTTGGAATTGGCCAAAAAAGATGCTCCCTGACTTTGAATAAAATCTCCCTTCACCATTGGTCTTTCCCTTCCAGAAGTTGGAAAACCATCGATCCCCATTGCAAAAATAGAACCAACCCTACATGAAGATGACCCATACATTTTATGCAAAAAAACTTTGGTGGAGTAGCATAAAGAGCACTAGAGATGTAGTGATGAAGGCAACAGTAACTACCACAAAGAACAAAATTGGTCAACATGGTCCAACACAAGCAGCATTACTGAAGCACAGAATTTGAGCACCATTAACATTGTAGCCTAGTTATTATATGGACACATAAGAGTCAGCCATGGTTCTTCAAGGCATTGGCATACTAAGGACCTGGTCATGAAATGCATTTGTTTAATATGATAACACCCAAGGCGAAGAGATTTTAGCTGTCTCCACAAAGTCCAAATGTGTGTGCTCCATGCGTCGACGAAGAGATAACACCCAAGACACGTAATCCTACTCTCCGAACATGAATGAATTATATTGCACGATTCGTGTACGATAAAAATCCAAACCCTACACAAAAATATAAGAAAATGTACAGCTAAATAAAATTTAAATAACTATCGAAAGCCACATTTCAATATAAAAATCATAGAACTTTCATTACACGTTAAAAAAAAAATATTAGTGCACATCAAAATTAAATTACCCTACGCTAATTGACTTGTATTTCAATTGGTGATGTTAAATAATATTTCGACCATGGAGAGAACTCCACTACTACGCTCATTTATTGATATTTAAAAACCAAAATACAAGACATAAACACAGCAAGATCCTCCTGAGTTTGGATCATCAAATTGATTCAATTCATTATTTGTTATTAGATCATATGGAGAAAAAAAATTAATCTTTAGTTTCAAGGGAAATTTTTTAAATTAACCTTAATTAAATAATTATTTCTAAAACTGACAATCTCCAATAATTAATTACAAAAATAACCCTCAACATTGTTTTGATTGGTTTGACAATTACACTTCAACATCACCGCCTGACACTATAAAAGGCAAGCTGTTCATACCCATTAATGTGTTTTTTTTTAAATTTTTTTTTATTTTCTTACTTTTTTAATATTTGTAAATAATGTAACTTTTATTACATAAATCATTGTTTACAAAATTAATAACATTTGGAATCGAGAAAGTAATCCTCTGTAGTAAATGAAGAGCATTGTGATGGAATACTGATATTTGGTACAGGAAAATGCATTATATTTATTCATATATTAAATGTTATCTTACTGGAGATATTGTTCTTTTTGAAGCACATTTTAATGATTATTGCAGTTAACGTCAAACACTCATTAATTAGTTACATACCTCATTAGAATAATTTTACATTTTCTATAAATAAATCAAAGTAATTAATTGGAGTATACATATTTTATTTTAAAATATATATATCATTAAATAAGATTTATTAATTTTAAAAAAATCAATTTAAAAGTTGAACGTAGCCTTAAAAAAAAGGGAAAAATAGATTTAACTATTTGGAAAGTTAGCTAAATCGGTTTTAGCCCCTGTAAAATTGAAAAATTATTACAGCTCCTCAAAAAGTATGTATGGTTAACGGATTTAGTTTCTGAATTAAAATTCTTCAAAAGTTTTTCAATAAATACATTCAAATAAATCCCTACAAAATATAAAAAATATGATTTAATATTTTTATGACAAAAATAACTTTGCCATTCCTTGAAGATTCTCCTGTTATCCTATACTCACCAATAATAGAAAAAAAAATCAATATCTCTTTGGAAATTTAAATTTTTTGAAAAAGGTTCATGTAAAATCAATAAATCTCGTTAAAATTAACTATAAATCTAGTTAGTGTATTATAATAATTTATCAAGTAAATTTTATAAAAATATAACAGTAATTATTATATATGGTTAGGGTCAACCACAGATCTGATTAGTTTTAATTATGGTAGAGATGCATAAATGTTAATTAATTATCTTAAAATTATAATTTTAAATTTAAACAAAATATATTCAATATTTGTGTCATTTAAAATGTTTTAACGATATATCTCTAATTGCATACTAATTTTGTAATAAATAATTTATGTAATAAAAGTTAAATTGTTTAAAGATATATATAAAAATAAAGGAAAAATAAACATATATTAATGACATGGAAACAATGTTTGTGTATGCCTTTTGAGGCACACAAATTAATGACGCTTTAAATGCTATGTTGAGATGGCATTGTCAAATCGGTCAAAACAAGGTGCAAGGTTATTTTTGTAAATTATTTTGACAAATAATCATTTTTAAAAATAATTATTAAGTTAATATTAATTACAAAAATTTCTCTAGTTTCAACTGTACAAATCCTCACGCATTCTAAGCTTACAATGTTTTAGAAACTAAATTGTTAAGGTAGCGTGAGATGAATAAAAGATTCAATCAACATTGGATCCTTAAATACAAGAAATACTCACAACTCTCAGAGAGAAGAAACTGAAAATATTATTGATAACACAACTTTTTTGTCTTAGGTTTATATAATTTAGACTCTTGATTTTTTTAATGATCTTATCGCTTCAAGAATGTAACGATCACCCGTTTTGAATTAATTAATTGTTCATTGAATCAAAAAAAGTTCAGTTTAAAATCATTATGAATTAATCAAAATTAATCTATGACGCCATCATTAGTTCATTACCATAGTAAACGCTATATAAAATACAAACTACCCATCAAATTAATCTAATCTTCTGGACCGCCTTCTCGAAGCTCCCTGGCGCCCCTATAAATACTACCCCGCCAATAATAGATCAAATCAATCAGTATTGACGGGAGATCTCGGCCGTCCATATGAAGAATCCACGCTTCACCACCACCGATCTGCCTGCGAAGTTGGCCGCTGCCGAAGCTCCGCTAATGTTGGAATTTTGTGACCAAAATACATAATTCATTATTCTCTAATTGCATGGGTTTTGCATATTACACATACATAAATGTTTTGTATAATTGCATGTTTAAATGAAAATTAAATGCATAAATTTTCAATGAAATAATGCATGAATTATTATTGAATTCATTTGCGTGAGTTACAAAATAGAATGTTTTGAAGAATTAGAGCTTGAAAAGTATAACATCAAAACTCATCTTCTTTAGTGTGTTTTAATAAGAGAGAGGTTACACATATTCACACGATACATATACATATGTTATTGCCTTTGTCTCTGTGTTATATTGACAGTGAGAGTCTCTTTGTTACCCACTATATCACACACATATACTCTGAATATGAGAGAGAAGAAAGAGACTGAGAGAAAAAAAAAATTCTTCTTTTCTATTGATCTTGATCAAATCTTATCTATTCCATTTTGGGCATCGACAATATAAGGATTCGATTCGAGGACTCCACTTAATCGCACCACGGGGAGTCGGTGGAATCTTCCAGGTCGAGTTGTATCTCGAAAACGTTATGTCGATGAAACTCCGTGTATATGGAAGACATATTCGTTTCAATGATAGCATCTGCTATGTGCCTCTCGACCAGGCGATTCCACTTTTTCTCTCGATCTTATTATTTTTATATTATTAAATAATAATATACATGAATTCTTCAATTTGATCACTCTTTTAGATACAGCATTTTATATGATTTCTGATATTAGTTCTAACAGCTAATCTCCCCCCCGACTTGGGCGGCTCCTAAAAATGCTGGCCATCGTCGCCGCTGTTGGGTTCCCCTGCGCCTTCATCGCCTACCACACGGTTCCTGGCCTCTCCTCGCTCTCGTCTCCGGCGGGTCCGGATCCGGCCGTCCGGTTCGGGTCGGATTCGGTGAGTGGCCGTTAATCATTGACTCGTTGTTAATGGTCATGCATTCGCCCAGAAAAAAAAAATAGTCATGCATTCTTTTTTTTCTCAATGAGCAGTAATATACTCAAATATACTCAGTATGTTTTATAACCTGACTACAGTCCCGTACACTATAAATTTATGATATTGTATCTCAGGTCCGTACACTATAAATTTATGATATGTTCTATCATGGTATTTAGCGTGATTTTTTTAAAATAAAAAATTATACTATTGTATTTTAATATATATTTCATTTCATATAACAATATTTACTTTAATGGAAGAATATAATTTAAAAAAAAAATGGTGTGGACTATGAATGAGACTACATAGATAGGGGCGGATCTAAGACACTTTTTTTGAGTGGGCTGAATTCAATACATAACTCAGAGAAATTTAAAAAACTATATAATAAAACATTATTGAAGTTAAGCCTGGGTGTTTTAGAGAGTAGAAAGCATCTATTATCGGGTCCAAATCAATAATTTCAGCAAATTCTCTCCTTATTTTCTCCTTTTCTTTTTATGAAATACAATCCTCTACTTAAAATCTATCTAAAATATAACCTACATAAAAAAAATATTTCAAAAAAAAAAAAACTCAAATATTATATAAAAAAATCACAAATACAAACTCAGTTTAAAATGTTTTGATTTAATTTTCTTATTAGACACCGAGATAATGAAGAATAATTCCTCATTTATTTGGAATGTCAATAAAACATAAAAGCTAACAAAAAATTCTCATTGATTCTTACCACTGCACACCCTGATTTTATATACGGTATATTCTTTGATACCAATCGATCTTTCACCAAAGGAACTCAAAATCACACTAACAAACATTGTCAAAATATGAAATATCTAAATGCATCTACAAAACATATAATAAATCAAAAGATTTAAAGAAAATTTATAAATAAAATCAAATTCATACGTACTGTTTGGTGTTGGTGAAGGTATGATTTATTCATTGATGGCTGGCGGGCTGCAAAATATGTTTAAAAAAAGATGCTTAATTAGGCAAATTAAAGTTTATATAGCAAGTTGTTTTTGGTTTTTTTTAAAAAAAAATGGGTTGGAAAAGTGTTTTGGAGGTTTTTTAATAAAATATGGGTTGGGCTATTAGAGGTTTTCTAAAAAAAACTTGGCTGGACTACTATTTGGGGATTTTTTTTACAAAATCTGGGCCATAGCCTAGCTCAGCCAACCCATGGGCCCTCCCCTGTGCATAGGGGTTGGACGAAATTTTTCCTTTTCATTTAAACTTGTTTTGAAAAAAATTATAATATATACTATTCCAAGAACATAAGAGTGTGTTTATGCATGAAAGGCAAGAAAATAAGTAAAATTTGAAAATTTCACTTTAATCATTAAAAAATCTATTGTTTATGTGACCCAAATAAGCATCTCACAATCTCTAAAATAATATCAATTTTTTTTTGGCGTTGTTACACCCAGATCTGTGTCCAGCCATAATTCCAGCTCTATATGCGTTGATAGAAAATTAATGACGTATATGCTCGTGTTAACAAAGCATATGTTTCGAAAGAATTTTTTTAAATTTTCTATAAATGCATCCATGCAATTCATTGAAGTATATGCCTTACTTTTTATAAAGCATATACCTCATCTATCATCTTTAAAAACTTCAAAACACATGTGGACCGGAATTGAGGTTGAAAATGGAGGTGGAAGTAACATTATCATTTTTTTTTCTAAAAAAGGGAAGGGAACAACATAATATAGCTTTGTATAATTTTCCCCCGTTATTCTCTTTTTTCTTGCTCTATTATACCTGTTTTATTTTGCACTGGGACTTCAAGAGGAGTTTAATCTTGTTTATTGGATCGCCATTAATTGAATTATTTTTCCATCCACGTTTTATTTTTTTTATTTATGGCGGCCAATCCAACGCAAGTGCTCTTTAAGGATCTTTCTGGTTTTTTTTTCAACATTCAATTCATATTGACAATGGTGTACCAAACAAATATAATTCGATCATGAGGAAATAGTTGGGATCAGATCTAGTCAAACTTGATATCATCAATATCGATTGCAAAAATTATGAATAAAACTACACCCTATGAATCAAATTGCATATAGATGGACACTATACTCAACAATTGATTATGTAGTTCAGTTCAAAAGATGTGTAATTCAATTCATAGAATGTGTAGTTCCATACTAACCGGACTAACCAAAGCCTATCCCAACCGGATCCGGACTTGATCTAATTACCCTCCCCTTTCATTTATTACTCGAACTGGTTCATACTTCATACAGGAGAGTGAGGAAAAGAAGATGGAGAGGGTGTTGAAGGCAGCGGCGGTGGAGGTCCGTTCTTCAAATGGGTTACAACTTCATATCCATGGTATTCTCAAACCTTCTTTAGTCCCACTCTCCCTTACACAATAACGATGACTATTAATATGTTATCTTGAAATGATAAGATGATCATGAACGTATTAGATAATCAAATTATTCAACTAATCGTTAGACCTAACCTGATCTCTAGATGTTCAATTTTAAACCCAAAATTGACAGTGTAAATCCGGTGCCTATAAAATGGAAGAAGATCCATCTCATCTCCCAATCATATCATTTTTTTTTTTTTTTTTTTTTATTTTTTTTTATATGAACACATGTTTTTGTGAGAGAACCGATCTATGTCTCATTTGAAAGATGCACAGATCCATGTACCTTTAAAATAAGGAGGGCAAATAACTTTTATCATTTGTTGGAGTGAAAAAAATGTTAATAAGTAGAACAAATTAGCTATATATGTTCATACTCTGATCATTGGGCTTTCCTACAGGATGCCGACATCATGTGGTTCCGCAATCCGTTTTCATACTTTCTTCCGGATGGGGATTTTCAGATAACCTGTGATCAGTTCTTCGGAAATCCAGTTGATTTAAATAACAGGGCAAACATCGGTTTTCAACACGTCAAGTCAAATAACCGAACCATAGAGTTTTTCAAGTTCTGGTACCTTCAAAGAGAGAGCGACCCTGGGCATCTCGACCAGGACGTTTTCAACTCCATCAAACATGATCCATATGTTAGGAAAATAGGGATACAGTTTAGATTCTTGAGTACTGCTCATTTCGGAGGATTTTGTCAGTCAAGCAGAGATTTCAACAAAGCCTGCACAATGCACGCCAACTGTTGTGTTGATTTGGGAAGGAAACTCCATGATCTAAGAATCATTCTTGATGATTGGAGGAATTACATGGCACTGCCTTCTAGTGTGAAAAAATCACACCCCCCATCCTGGAGGGCACCAAAGAATTGCAGGTAAAAAGACATCTTTAAACTTACATTTCAGGTTTGTTTTTTTAATCTGACTTCTTCTGCATTTAATCGGATGTATGTTTTGTTGTTGTGTTTCATGTGCAGGATGTAACATCAATAGAACAGGGGCACAAAAGGTAGCTTTTGTTATAGAGGATTGATGAAGCGCAAGCATGTCCATACAGGTCCTACATACTAGCTAGTATTCGAACACTGTAACGTTTCACTGCACTGCAATAGGTTCTACATCACTAGTACTTGAGGATATAGCTTGATCTTAGCTGAGATTTGAAGGGTGTCTTTCTTCTTTCAGTTCTTCCAATTATGTGGATGTGAATCATTTTCCATTTTGAGCGTAGTTACACTTCGCATTGTTATACTCATCCCATTTTACGGCTCCACATACCTCCTTAATAAGCCACCTGCATCACTATAACAAAGTATATATATAATCAGAATAATTTTTTTTACATACCTTATAAGTGAATTCATGCAATTCATTTGAATACATATTTCATTGTTTTTACAAATTTACATACTTCCTTATTGAAGGTATATTATTTTTTAATAATTTATATTATATGAGATGGGTGGCATACTTATTAAAAGAATGTTAATTGAATATTTTATTAAAAAAATAGGTGGGCATACTAATTGGAGGGTGCACTTATTAAGAATACATAAATGAATCTATAACAATAAAATCCATTTAAGGGGATTTACTTACAATTTAAAAGGGTTCAAATAGAACCATCCAAAGATGTAGAGGCCTATTTTTATAATAAAGACAAAAAGCTCTCCAAACAAGCACTTCGAGTGCCTTGTCCTCTCCGTGAAGAGTTGATACATCTGCTAACATGCAAATATGTGGTATCGGGTAGAAGGCATTCTTGGTTAAACATGTCAAGGAGAAAAAACAATATAATTATATTGTCCATGCAACTTGAATTAGATTGAAAAATGTTATACTTAATCATTCCCTTCTTTTTTAGACGGATTATATTTTAATTTTTTTTACACAACATAATATTTCTATACTGAAATACATGCTTTTCATTAAAAAAAAATTGAAGCACATATTTGAATGAATTTAGTATATATATTTTTACAATCTTCATAATTAAGTATATACTGATATGGTAGAATACATACTCTGTTAATATTGTGTATTGTTTTAGATGACAAGACATGTGTAGAAGTATATGAGTGTTGTCAATAATGACCCGCTAAATAAGGAGTTTTAGGTGAGTACATGTGAAAAAAAGAAAATTATTATGTTTATTTCATGCAAAACGAAGAGTCAGGATCTTCGGTGTGTTTAATAAGAGGTGTCTTGTTGTTTAGTTAGGATTAGATTTTAAATTATAACATTTAGATTTGAATAAATTTGTTAAGGATTTGAATTTTTAGGATTTGTTTTAGAATTTTTTAGTTAAAATTCTGTATCCAATTGTGACTTATAAATAAATATGACACTTTCAATGTAAAACACACATTCAGAATTAATAAAACTTATTTTATTTTTTATTTTTGTAGACTCAAGGATTTAAGACTGTCAAATGGACTACGTATTTACGTGAAACCATGGTAGAACTCAAGTGTTAGGAACTTTCCCAAACTGCTACGTGGGATTCAAAAATTTCAAGATCGGATGAAATGAAATCACAAAAGCTGACCATAGATCGACTAAAAAAATTCAAGAGAACAGAAAACAGACTTTGTTTATACTTGAGAGACAGCTATTTGAAAATTTGAAATCCAACTTTAACTGGAACAGGCAGTACTGCAACATATATACGCTGAGGACACATACGTAACAAACAAGAAGATCCTTTATTATTATTATTATTCTGATTTTTTTTTTCTAAATTCTCTCTAACGTGGGTTCAATTCGATTCGATTCGATCATAGATAGTTAAAAAACACCATTAACATTTAATTGCACTTCGCCTCTTTTTATACCTTCCACGTCTTCATCATATTACCTCGTTTTCTAAAGACTTGGCCCCTTTTGGATGACATAAGTGTGTATTAATTAATCCCGATCAACGTTGACGAGGTTCAATTGAGGGAATTGGCCGGTATCATAGGCTGTCGCACCGAAGGCTTGCCGTGTAGACACCTGGGGTTACCGCTGGTCGCGAGGAAGCTCAACAGGAGGGACTGACAACCAGTCATTGATCGCATGGAGCGGAGGCTGGAAGGGTGACAATGGCAACTACTGTCGTGGTGAGGGAAGCTCATTCTCCTTCAAGCGGTGGTGTCGGCACTGCCCATGTTTTACCTTTCCGAAGGGGGTGTTGGACCGCAAGGAGGCCATCAAAAGGAGGTTTTTCTGGAAGAGCACATCACTATCGTGCAGGTCTCTGTGCCTTGTGTGTTGGAGCGAGGTGTGCCGAAGCAAGAGTTAAGGGGGACTTGGAGTCCTCAACCTAGCAAGAATGAACCGCGCGCTTCTATCCAAGTGGAGCTGGAACTGGGTCAATAACCTGGATGCATTATGGGTTCGCATATTCAAAGAGCGATACATGATATCCAGGGAATCAAGGAGAGTGGTTCCTGAGTGCACGAGATGGAGATCTCTGGATTGGCCGACTCTCAAACAGGGGCGGATCTAAAGGTTGGCTGGGCTGGACTATAGCCCGGCCCATATTTTTTTCAGAAAAAGCCCAATATCCCAGTTGTAATCAACACTTACTTTAACATAGATGAAAACAACCAACCCCTCTTTCTCTGTGCATTTGTAATTGCAGTCAGTCCATGAATCAGTGAAACATCCAAGTCTACCCATTGTTGCCCTCTGTTCACCTCTGCCCCACGGCCGCCGCATCGTGGTGGCAGAGCTTCTTGGAGAGGAAGCAGAGGAGGTCTTGGGTGAAATCGGCCAGGTTTTAGGTGGGTTTGGATGAGTAGGGTGAGGCTGCGGTGGTGGCGTTGGGGGGGAGGGTGTGGTTTGGGTGGTGGTGGTGAACTGGTTTGTGTTTTATGTTTTTGACATTTTTTTTCTTTTTCTGGGTGTATTTGCTGTTGGATTTCGATGGTGGGTTTGAAATCTAAAAATATTTAGATTGATGGAGAAGGGTTGGGTAGATAAAGTGGGTTTAATAATCACTTTAAAACACAATTATAAATTGAGTTTTTTTTTTCTTTTTTACGATGAGATTTTTAAAATTTTTTAGAATATCTATTTATATGTTTTTTTTGAAATTTTTTTTTTTTTTGTATCATTTAGATGGGTTTAATATTGAAATAAGGTAGATTTTACTATTTCATTTAATCTTTAGTTATTTATTTTTTATATGTTTTTTTTAATTAATTCAGTGGATGAATTTTTCATGGAATTATTGAATGAATCTTTAATTCTTTTTTACATGTCATTTTTTTTATTGGATTTTTAAATTATTTTTTGGAATATCTATATATATATTTTTAAATTTATTTAATTTTATATTTTATTCATTTCTTTTATTTAAGTTTTTTTTTTAAAGATACAATTTTGATTGTAGAGAAAAACAAAAACACTGTATAAAAAATCTTTTATTAAAGATTAAATCAGCCCACCCCCAAATAAAGTCTTGGATCCGCCCCTGCTCTCAAAGAAGAACTGGCGAGGGAACTGGGCGACGGGTCTTCTTGTAGTTTCTGGGATGACAGGTGGTGCGCGCTTCGTTCTCTATGTTCTCTTTTCCAGAGACTCGCGGGGAAAGCCTCACGACGGGAGGGGAGAATTTGCGACTTTTGGATCGAAGGATTGCATGGCGAGGAATGGGATACTCGCACGCGCGACATTGAAATATCACAATATTCCGAGCTCATCGGTTTTCTTCAGCAGTTTAGACCAGCCGCGGCGACGGTAGATTCGATATGTTGGGCCGGCGTGCATGGACATGATTACACTGTGCGGAGGGGGTATAAATGGTTGAATAGGGGTTTGGGGTCAGACAACTCATTTATATCCAATGCCGCGAGCATCTGGGAAGCTAAGATCCCTTTGAAGGTTAAATACTTCTCATGGTTATTGTTAATTACATGATCGGATTGTCACAAAGATGTATCGGGCTTGTTGGCGACCACTAGATGACATGCGGTGCTCCATGTGCGACGGGGAAGCTGAGTCGACTGACCATCTTTTCTGTCAGTGCCCGATGGCCTCTTCTTTATGGTCCAAGCTGGCTAATATCACGGGGAAACCATTGCACTTCCGGTCAATGGAGGAACTGTGGGAGATAGTGAGACGAATGAAACTGAGACGCGATAGAAGCATGGAAGGGTTGGTGTGGATCTCTATTATACTGGAGGCCACTTAGGCACTATGGAGATCTAGGAATGCGGTGGTCTTCATGGGGCTACTTTCTATTTTGAAAATCTGTGGGAGATGACAGTCCTTAGCATTAAGGAATGAAGCAAATGGATTGGCGAGGTCACAAACATCCATATTTCGGATCATAGGTTCCATATCGTTGGATAAGGGCATGGTCTCACTAGTTTGGGTTGAAGCCTCTTCTACCCATTCTGTGATGGATGAGTGTGGATCTAATCCTTATGTATTTCCTTTTTCTTTATCTCTATTCTCTCTCACCCCCAATTCAGACATGTTTTATCTTGATATCTTCGGAATAGAATTATGACTGCATTTTCTCAAAACAATTATTTTGGGAACAGAGAGAAATATGATAAAATAAAACTAAAAAATCATTCGTTTGCAAAGAATAAAAGATTATAGTTATGTCATAATAACATGATATTGGTGTTTTCAGTCCCACCGGAATTGTGTTATTCCACTCAATATATTCACTGGTATAAATGAGATTCACATGTTAAATCATTTATCATTACCTATTATTAAATCAGGGAACTTACATATTAAATCAATTTTTCACATTTTTATTCAATTTTATTTTTATCCACAACTTTATTAATTATTAACAAAAAAAATAAAGCATTTATTATTACATTTTCCGTTGAAAATTAGTCATCTACCCAGGAATAACTTATTTCATTGCCCAAACATGGACTAATTATTATTGCGGCTCTCATAATTCATCCAAGACACCTTTACAGCCATTTCATTAATTCAACTTATATTAATCTTCTGCAGTCCAATGATACTTCGAGTACTGTACTATTAATTGGAGTTAAAAATAATAATTAATTTAATTAATTAATGAGCTATTCATACTAGAGTGGACATCATTCAATCAAATAATAAATAATTCAGAAGTAACATTCATGGGTTCAATAGTTCTAATATCTTACAATTTATTTACTTATCGATAATGTTACATCTAGCCCCATTTTCACCTTCAATTTCAGTTTACATGTGTTTGAATTTTTAAAAAATAGTATATCTCAACTAATGAGGTACATGCTTTTATAAAAAAATAAAACATATACACTAATAAATTGTATGGATGCATTTATACAAAATGTAAATTTTTTTTTGAAACATATGTCTTGTTAACGTGAATATATTTCTATCCACTCAATATAAGATTAGAATTGAGACTGAAAATAGAGATGGGTGTAAGAGCACCCTTTATTTATTTATTGATTCTGATGAATAATTCAAAATGGTGTGTACTTCCAGTGGGCCTTTTATTCCCATGCATCTCCATGTGGCCTATTATATTTAACTGACTTTAGTCGCCCCTACAAGTCCAAATACGGGTGCTCAACGATGAGACTACACCAAGGACAATAACCAAAACATATACATTATTCATATATAATAGCACGACTCGTGTACGAAAAACCCAAACCCTACACAAAAATATAACAAAAGTACAATTAAATAAAAATTTAAATAACAGATCTGCCAATCTCCAAGTTCACATTTTAATCCAAAACTCACGCAACTGTTATTACGCGTGAAAAATAATCAATGCACATGAAAATTTATACCCTCCCTCTTAACTAAACAATATTTTGATTATGGGGGAGAACTCTTTTACTGTTCTTCCTTTGATATTCAAAAATCAGAATTAAAAGATATAAATACAATAAGATTCATGTTGAGTTTGGATCATTAAATTATATTGATTTATTTTTTTATTATTAGATCATTTTAACTTATATGAAATGTTTTATTATTTTTCGCATGTAAAACATATATTTAGTTTCCAAGGTACAGATCCTCATGATGACATATTCTAAACTTATAATGTTCTAAAAACTAAATTGTTCACCAAATAAAAAAAATTTAAAGTTAAAAGATCATCGATTCAAATATTGAATTTATCAAAATTAAACTATGACATCATCTTTATAAAATAAGAATATTAATTCTCAGTAATAATTGAGGATTTGCAAAAAATAATTCTCGAATTTTTTTTAAAATTTTTTTTCTAGTCTTAAATATCTTTTTTTAAAAGTGTAAATATACACAACATTACTAATTTACTATAGTACATAGTACACACCATACAAAATACAAATTCTTATTATACATCAAATACCTCCACAGAATTCTTCTGCATTGCCTTCTCCAAGCTCCTCTGGCGCTCCTATAAATTCTACCCCGCCAATAAAAGATCAAATCAATTAGTATTGGCGGGAGATCTCGGCCGTCCATATGAAGAACCCACGCATCACCACCACCGATCTGCATGCGGAGATTGGCGCGGCCGAAGCTCCGCTAATCTCCCCCACCCTTGGGCGGCTCTTGAAAATCTTCGCCACCGTCGCCGCCATCGGGATCCCCTGCGCCTTCATTCAGTACCTCTCTGCCTACCCCACGGTTCCTGGCCTCTTCTCGCCTTCGTCTCCGACCGTCACGAGGCAGAATGCCTACACAAATGCATTGAATACATATATTTTGGTATTTCTTTTATATATATATATTTTGCAGTCACATATATTCTATGGTGTGCGAATATATATTTTTAAGTGAAACGTTTAGTTTTTGTTTTTTATATGTGGATCCACATATATTACAGTATACATCTCATTTTATAAAAGAAAATAATCTACTAACTAAAAGTTAATCAATTTATCATTTATTTGGAATTTGGATAATAAAATTGATTAATTTTTTTATTATTTAATCTAAACTTTATTGTAGAATTATACACTTTGATGAAAGTTATTTTTTTTTTATATATATAAAAAAAAAACCTGTGAAAACGCGGGTCCAATGCAACGTGGGTAATCGTTTTTGTGTGTATATAATATTGATTTCCTTGGTCCATTGGGGAAATGACCAGGTAACCCCTGCGTGCCTTTCACCTTTGAATACAGGAGAGTGAGGAAAAGAAGACGGAGAGGGTGTTGAAGGCAGCGGCGATGGAGAACAAGACGGTCATATTGACGCCACTGAACGCTGCGTGGTCTGGGAACGGGTCGATGATCGATCTATTCATGGAGAGCTTCTCGATCGGCAACGGCACGCGGAAGCTCCTCAAACACCTGGTCATCGTGACCCTCGATAACAAGGCGTACGCGCGTTGCCTCTCTCTGCACCCACACTGCATCTCCCTCAAAACGGAGGGCGTTGATTTTGAGGGGGAGAAGCGGTTCATGACGCCGGACTACTTGAAGATGATGTGGAGGAGGATCGACTTCCTCCGTTCCGTTCTTGAGTTGGGTTTCAACTTCATATTCACGGTATTATATTCTCGATCGCTCTTCTCCCGTTCCCCTCGATCCAATCTCTTATTATTGTGTACATGCAAATCCTAACAGGATGCCGACATCTTGTGGTTCCGCAATCCATTACCACACTTTCATCCGGATGGGGATTTTCAGATAGCCTGTGATCATTTCATCGGAAATTCAACTGATTTACATAACTGGGTAAACGGTGGTTTTAATTATGCCAAGTCTAATAACCGAACCATACAGTTTTACAAGTTCTGGTACCTTTCAAGAGAGAGACACCCTGGGCGTCACGACCAGGACGTTTTCAACGCCATCAAATTTGATCCTTATGTTGGGAAACTAGGGATACGGTTTAGATTCTTGAGTACTGCTTATTTTGGAGGGTTTTGTGAGCCAAGCAGAGATTTGAACAAAGTCTGCACAATGCATGCCAACTGCTGCACGGGTTTGAAAAACAAACTCCATAATCTAAGAATCGCTCTTGATGATTGGAAGAATTACATGTCACTGCCTTCTAGTGTGAAAAAATCACACCCCCCCTCTTGGAGGGCACGACAGAGTTGCAGGTAAAAAAAATCGTAGACTTACATTTCAGGGGTCCTTTTCATTTGATCGGATGTATGTTTTGTTGTGGTGTTTAATGTGCGAGATCTAATATCAATAGAACACGTGCACAAAAGGTTGCTTTTGTTAACCTACCATCATTTCGAAAGAAAAAAAAAGTTGCTTTTGTTAAAGAGGATTGATGAAGCGCATGCATGTCCATACAGGTTCTACATGACTAGTATATGAACACTATGTAACATGTTGCATTGCACTGCAATATGTTGCAGATATACAGGGGCGGAGCCAGGATTTAGAACAAGGGGGGGCCACGGACAAGAAGACTTTAGAGTAAAAAATAAAAAGTATTTATAAAACATATAAAAATAAAAAATGATATTTTTTTTAAAAAATAAAAGTTATAGGATAATGACAAAGTCTTTGAATCTAGAATTGTGATTTTTGAATTCCTCATATAAAAAAAAATTGCTAAAAAACAAAGCCTTTCTTAAAATAAAAATAAAAAACACAAATCCACAACTCCAAATCTTAAAAATTTCAATGGATCTTGATACACGATGTCTGTTTTGGAGCCTTATTTGCAGTTATCATGACTAACACGCTATATGAAATTGGTTAACATATACATATTTTCTATCTCAATGTATACTCTATTATTAAAAAAATAATTATATTCATTTCATATGAGTATGCATTTGATTTTTCATAAATAAATGTACTTCATTAGTTAGGTATACACTTTATAAAATTCAAAACATATGCGAACTGTAAAAGAAACCAAACACAATACTTTTGAATTTCAATATTAACTTCATTACAATATCAACTAATTTTGTTTGAATCATATTCCACACCGTCCACACTAGTTTTCTTTTAAAATTTTTTTTTATACACTCGTCTATTGAAGTATATACTACTATATGATGAAGTATACTAAAATATAACATGATACTTTTTTTTTACAAATGTAAAAAATTAACCTTCATATAATGTGATATAGCTCATGCACTACGATATCACATCATATCATAGTATGAGTTCTATTATAATATACTATCTATCATAGTGTATGAGATTATAGATGGAGCTACAATATGGACTAAGTGTATTGACTATCTTATTACACACTATTTTTTTTCAGCCCTGACTCCAGTCTTATATTAGTCGATATAAAATAACAGGAGAATATATTCACATCAAAGAGATATATGCTTCAATTTAAATTTTTCAGTTTTTCTATTAATGAATTCACACAATTCATTAAAATATATATTTCATTTTTTTTATAAAAGCAAGTACCTCATTACATGAGGTATACTATTTTTTAAAAATTCAAAACACTTGTGGACTGGAATTAGGATTGAAAAAAAAAGTTGTATGTACCAATATCCATTTTTTATTATAGATATAGCATGCTGAACACACTGAATTACTTTATACAACCCATCTTAAGTTTGTAAAGGAATGGACTACAGAGACTTGAGACTTCACTTCTGTGTGTAATTATTCTTAAGGGAATTGATATATAACATGTATGCTTACCAAAAAAAAATTAAAACAAAGTCACACAACATATATCTTCACCTTTGTGAGGCTTGGGGGGCCCGGGCCCCAGCCCGCCCCCCCTTGTCTCCGCCCCTGCAGATATAGCTTGTTCTTAGCTAAGATTGATAGGGTGCATTTCTTCTTTCAGTTCTTCCAGTTGCGTGGATGTGAAACATTTTCCATTTTGAGTGTTGTTACACTTATCCCATTTTACAACCCCACATATCTCTTTAGTCACTTCCACTCACTTTAACAAAATATAGACAGCATTAGATTTTTTTTACATTTATAAATGAAAAAGTCATACGATTTATTGAAGTATGTTATTTCATTTTTTATAAACATACATTCTTCATACACAAGGTGAACTGCATTTGTAGCTGAAAATTGGGCAAGAGTCTTAACATTTTTCATTTTTTTAATGAAATAAAATGCCATTGCACTTACGATATTGTTGCATGCTTGTTTAAACTTATTAAAACTTATTTAAATTAAAAATAGTTAAAAAAAATCATAATCTCTAAACTGAAAAATGAATGCTTTTGAGATTATAGCTTATAAAATACATTAAATTTTTTTTTTTTTTTGAACATTCATGCCCTTAATCTTTTTTTACTAATAAAACATATATCTATTTTTTTTTTTTTTTTTGGTATTAAAGGCTCCATTGGAGCGTACAAGTACCTGAAACACACAACAACAGGCCATACGTGGCCTGATAGCACACTGGGCTACTGCCCAGGAAACCAAGCCCAACCGGGCTTATCAAACACTTGGGCCCATGAGCCCATCAACCACTTTTTTTTTCCTGCTTAAAGCAGGATTTGATACACCCGTCTCTTCATGAGGTGGGGTGTCCCTTAATCTATTTTTTTACTATTATACTAAAAATCACCAAACCACCTTTCATCTTTCACAAAAAATACATTATCAATTTTTTCTTATTTAATTCCATCTGTCACTTAATTTATTTAAATTCTATAATGTAATATTTGAAAAATATTGTAGTGATTTTGAAATATTATTTATGTTAATTTGATTTTCTTTTAATTATTTATAAAATTAATTTTATATGTAAAAATCAACTTATTTTATAAAGCATAAATGAATTTTTTACTTCTATATTTTGAGGATATTTTTTACAATTGCACAGTAAAAAGCTATTTTACAATTTATTAAATAAGCATCTACTACTACTTATTTACTGTTTTTAAACAGTTACAACAAACATGTCTACAACTTATCAGAAAAATTATAATCTATAATTTATACATTATAATATATAATCTATAAATTTAAGCTGCAACAAAGATAGCCATTATGAAAAGCCACTGTCTTCATGCGCTGAGTTTGATTAATCACCAGTTTTGGTTTCCACGTCCAACTGGGTGCGGCTCACACGTATCCCTTCGTCCCAAATCTCAGACCACCTGTAACAATCAGATGTTCATAATATATATATATATATCACACATTCACTATATGCAGAAAATATAATGACTATTGAAATATAGTCATGCTGACTGCATGTATAACATTTTTGTATTTAAAAATAAAATTAAAACAGATTTAACTCGTACCCATAAAGAGACGCAGTTACTACAAAAGCAGACTTTAAATGTGTATTGGAAAATTTGTGCAAGTGTATTGAGAAAATTGTTCAACATAAAAATTCAAGAAATCATTATCCTGCACTGGTCCATGTTTTAGATAATTCCACGTGCCACGTTTGTTTACAACCACTAACTACTTCCCTATCACCTCTCAGAATGTCCACAATGTTCAGGTAAAACAGCTATACTCATAAAGGTTAGCCCTTTGCAAGTTGAAGATTAGGGACTATTAAAAAAATTTGAGAGGGAGGGACAAAAAATTTATCAATAAAATTTTCTTGTCAAAAGATATGAGCCATCGATAAGTTATAAAGAGAATTATCTATAATCAACTAAACAGATAGATGGCTAAGAAACGCTCCTTTCCAAAAAGGAAAACAAAGTTTTATACTACTAAATATTAATGATTTTAGATCCAGTTTGGCCTCAAGCCCATCATCCATGGCTTGAATTATGGTAAAATCACATGAATGGAAGTTATGTAGCTGGTGTTGCTTGTAAGCAGAATCAATATTTGTTCTCTCTCAAATTTCTTAACCCTAAAGAGTAAAGACACTCAAATGAATTAACAATAAATTAATGAATAAATGAAACATAAAGAAGCAGATATAACCAAAAAAAAAAAAACTAATTGAACCGAAAAGGACAGTCTTTTATGGATGTGTTGATCACAGTGGTATACAAAAGAACCAACTGTTAAATAAATGAACCACTGCTTTGATTTGTATGTTGATCACAGAAACTAAATAAGATAGTTCTATTTAAAAATATCCATTAAACAAATTCAAAGAAAGTCAACCCATTGTACATACCTTGATCCATCAGAATCTATATGTAAGCATTGCCCATGACGCCAGCCATCTTGGAATTGGCCAAAAAAGATGCTCCCTGACTTTGAATAAAATCTCCCTTCACCATTGGCCTTTCCCTTCCAGAAGTTGGAAAGCCATCGATCCCCATTGCGAAAATAGAACCAACCCTACATGAAGATGACCCATAAATTTTATGCAAAAAAATATTTGGTGGAGTAGCATAAGAGCACTAGAGATGTAATGATGAATTCAACAGTAACTACCACAAAAAACAAAAATGGTCAACATGGTCCAACACAAGCAGCATTACTGAAGCACAGAATTTGAGTACCATTAACATTGTAGCCTAGTTATTATATGGACACATGTAAGAGTCAGCCATGGTTCTTCAAGGCATTGGCACACTAAGGGCCTGGTCATGAAATGCATTTGTTTAATATGATGGTATTGTAATTTGTATAGTTCCACCATAGGAATATGGTCAAATGCATCATTCATGCACTTCACATTTTCATAGGCCTCGTTCATAAATAAACTATAGCCAAGTTAATACACCATGCGATTCTGATACCCATACTCTCTACCTTGCCATGCATGAGGTCATCTCTCCATGATCCCTGGAACACATCCCCATTACTGTAGTAGAAGGCCCCTAAACCTGATCTCTTACCATTGTGCCACATGCCATCATAGAAACTCCTATCACTGAAGATTAGGCGACCCTGAACCATGAAATGCTCAGCATTCTCAGCATATTGTGATCTCGATTTAGCAAAAAAATGGAAGTTCCACTGTAGGGCAAAGCAGATATTTTCACAGTAAAATACCTTGCCTTCAGGTAGACCACCTTGGCAACGCCCCTTATAAATTCCAGCACGATATGGCATTTCCAAAATGGGGCTCCATCTTTTTGCTGTCTCTCTTTCAGCCTCCTGCACAGATAGGTATACACAAAAAATTCTCCACTCAGTTCAAATGCACATTTGAATATTTGCGACATGAACTTTTTTTCCTTTTGAGTGTCGCTCAAACTATTTTTTGTATGCAATTAATGAGATAAAACCAAAAGAAACTAAAGGTTCATCAACATCTAAAATGAACTCTTTAACTTCTTGCATTCAAGTTTGTTATGTTACTATAAACCCATACAACATTAATTAAATATTCATGAGTAATTAATTAGTGAAGGGATTAAGACTTCACAAATAAAAAAGATAAAAGGAAAAATGCAAACAAAATCATAGTTCACGAAATCACAATAAAAATCCAAGGCATAAGATGAATAATCTACAATGACTGGCATTTACCAAGTGAAATGCGTAGGCTTCTATGCTTTATAAAACTTTTTTATCAGGTAATCCTGATTTCATTTCAATATGTCATGACCATCGCATTTTATGGCCCAACAGAAAATAGATGCAAGATCATGATAGTTCCAGGTCAAATATTCAAACTCAGACTAATAGGTCATACCAGCATCGATGCTGCACGGGAAGAGAGCAGTCCTTTCTTCATCAAAGCATCTGTATCTTTCCTTTTTAACAATGTAGATGCTGAATTATATGCATCCATTATTGCCTCAAAACTTGCATCAGCCAATGCATCCCAAGAAGGTAAATCTGAATTGCCTACAATTTCTTCAGCCATATCGTTAGGAACTTCTGAGTCTTGAAGCTGAACGTCTGAAAATCGCTGAGAAGCAGATTTCACACCCACAGGAAGGGAAATAACGTCTAATATATCGGCCTTGGAAGTAGCTTGAAACAAATTTGCTCGTTCTTTGGCCCATTGCTGAGCAATAAGGAACCCAGGACCAACATTCCAGTACCTGGGATGCCCCATCTTAACATCAGGTCCATCTGTGTGTCTCAGCGATCAATTATCATAAAAATGAACTTGTTAGACCACATACATATAATGAAAATATGTACATCTTCAACCCACAGTGCAACATTACCATGCCAAAAGCACAATAGAAAAATCTTCCCAAATCTTAAACAGCTACAATTTAAAGCATGGTTCTCAGTGGTATGTACCTTCAACAGTTAGATCATCAGCAGTGGAGGTCGCTTCATTATTGGCTTTTGACGGTTCCACACCATCATCTTCCCCATTGAACATTCTACAGCAAAGACATGATCACATACTACAGATTCTCACCTTATAAGTTAACATCCTTTGAGGACATATAGCAGTAAACAAATACCCAACACTTACTTGCTGCTTATTTCTGCTTCAAGTTCTTCAGAGTGCAAAACGTTATCTACATCACTAATACCAATCGAAGTTACACCCAACAAAACATCACTATCAGATGAAGTTGAAACCCCCTCAGGAGGGTCTAAAGGTGAATGAGCTAATGGATTGTCTTTTGAGGTCAGATGATCTCCTCTTAGGAGAGAGAATAAAAAAGGGAAACGTTGGACTAGTCCAGACAATAAACTTGTTTTCTCAGAAATCTTTTGTACATTGAAGCTGGAAATCACCAAAAAAAAAAGAAGAAAAGAAGGTAGATTAGAAAAAAATCAGTCTACAAAAAGCCCACAAATGATTTAAAGCATGCCAAAATTATTGACAAGGTCTATAAAAATAAAAATAGAGGTGAATAATGTTGATTAAGTTTCATATATCATGAAACCGAAACAGCAAACAGAATCCTGGACTTTCAACTTGATCAATATCATGATATGACATAGGTAGTTCATAACTACTTCAGCAAACAGGTTTAACAACCTATGCTATCCCCCATTAAGAACAGGTCTAGCAACTAATGTTAATATGGGCTAACATAGAAGTGCAACTATGCAGTCATACACCATGAATGCACGGTCACGCAAATACATGCCAGAACATTGGAGAAAATATGAGACAGCAATGTATATTATGCCAACATGCACATGCAAAGGATAAGTTGACATTTTACCTGTAGTCCTGCACTCACATCATTGTAGTAATACAAATTTTTTTTTGAGGCTATTAAAAAGTCAATAAATGAATGAATGGCATGCTCAAGCACACCTTTCAAAGGAATGCAGTGAAACAATATAATCATATAAAGTCAACATTTCAAAAAATTGCAGACTGGTTAGACCAGTTTATCTTCATCAAATATCAACCTAAAAGATCGGCATCCGCAGTGTTTTACTTGTAAAGCAGATTCATCAGATAAATTAAATGCATCATTGAAGATTCTCAGAAATATGTGTGTGTGTGTGTGTGTGTGTGTTTAATGATTTGAGAAGTTGGGTATACATTGTTCAGTCTGCAAACCTATTTGCCAAAGAAAACTGATCAGCACATGACACCAATTGCTTTATATAGAAATCTTTAGCAGATGAAAAACCATTTCCACCAAAAGATTCAGAATCCAGAGCAGTGAATATCAACAGAATAAATGGCTTGATGGCTACCAAGTGAGACATAAACTCTTAAGTATCTTACCCCATGACCATAATCGTTGTTACAAATAAATTGGGCTCCAGATCAGGTTCTTGAGATCTGGACAATATGATTTTGTCCGTGTATCCACTAATCTGATGAAAGGCACACATGAACGCATGCAGATCACTTTTATCCATAACAGAGGCACTTGCAAGATTGCAGATACTTATCTTATTCGAATCCTATTCACCATATAAAAGCCAAAATTAGCATGCACCACAAGCTGTAGTCAACACTGACCATATATATTCTTTCCACGAGACACATTGCAAAGTAAATGAAAAATGCCAAGCATCCTTTTTTTGGCAATTAAGTAATTTTCTTGATGAAAAAAAATCAAAATACAGATAAGTTCTAGAATGACAACAGGAGTGAAAATATTAGGCAAGCCTAACCAAATGCATACCTAGAAGGGTTGCATATATTAAATAAAATATGCAATAATGTAAGAGTTGTTAATATGCGGATATATAATGGTGTAGGCTTTAGGCCACTCATATATTAGCCTGAAATTCTACATATATTTTAAAATAAAATGCTCAACAAAGTTCTAGTGCTACTACAGCTCGCAAGAAGTCAGCCAACTCTACTGAAATAAAGCCCTAATATTTATGCACATCAAAGTGTGATACACCAAAGGTAACAGAATTACCATCATTTTTCACATAATCATTCCATAATAGTGGTTATAATTATTTACAACGTAAGGTAATCAGTAAACCGGAGCAGGCACAGTCTAAATATAACTCAGTAGAATTGCTTGAAATCATTTAGAGTAACAGCTATTTAGCTAGACTGTTTCAATTGTCATGAGGTGAAGCATGTACAATAAATTAGGAATACCTATTAAGGCTTATGTAATGTTTGTCAATGGCATTTCATAAAGTCATAAATAAATAAATTAAAATACCACTATATCTGTGTTAATGAATATGAAAAGATTCCTCATTAACCATTTCAACAGTATATGTGACATACAAAAGTCCAGGCCCTGCTTGATGGTGTTACTGACAAGATTGTGATCAAAATCAAGCTTGTTACCTAAAGTTTATTAAACTCAGATGAACCTTGTACAGGAGGAAGGCATTGTGTATTCAGTTAGGCTTGAAATACAAAGAAAGTTGTCGAACAAAACCAAAAGTGCATAAGATGCACAAAATGTTTGTTGAGAATCTATAACATCCATCTTATTTAAGTTATTGGAATTTACCATTTCTTTGCAATTAACTCCTTATTCATGTCACACTTCACCGTATCAATTTCTCCAGTGCACGGCATTATAATGATCTACACACAAGCTTTCATCTCACACACTTTTTAAAGCTAACCTTATTTATTTGAAGATGCACATTGTTGCCCGGAGGGATACGTAAAATATATTTATATACCATAACAGTGAATTTTCATAAAAAAACAGAATGGCTGCTATTTTTTTTTCAACTTCTTCCCAATTATCTTCTCGTAAAGAAGTCATGAAATACTCTAAAAAGGATATAACAAATTATTATGCCAATTGTGTTTACAAAGGTACAGTACTTGTGGTTTGTATGCCCAATACCTTTCTACACAAATTTCGTCATAAAATTGAAATAAATGGCGGTTCATTGGTTAAATAAATGAAGTAGCCATGCAACCTTTTTTTGGGTTGACGATGAACACCACAAGAGTTAAGAAAACCCCAGGTGGACAGAATAGTTCACAAACCTAGTGTGCCAGGTAAGTCCGGTGATATTCAAACTAGAGACCTATAGCAATGCAACTTGCATCCATGGACAAAAACTTAAATATATTAACAGTATCAGCAAGAAGATATTATGGTTTATGCTCATGGTCTTTGATGTGAGGCATAGTCAAAAAGGATTTTTTTTCTTTTTTTGAGAATGGAATTTTTTTTTTTTTGGGGGGGGGGGGGGGGGGGGGGGGGGGGGTGGGGGGGGTGCGTGCAACAAGAGGACTTCCCAAGGAGATCACTCATCCTAGTACTATTCTCGCCACCCAGCCAAAAAGGAAATTAAAGATTGAATTCACTTATCAAATAACAATATAAACTCCAAATTCAAAAGACTAAATGGTCAACATAATGACTAAATACCTTCATAGTACCCATAAGGAAAGGGCACTCAATAGCTTGAACAATTGATGATTTAATACTATAACCAGTTCCAAATCCCACTTTTGCATCTCCATAGCTTTCCAAAAGCTGTAAATAACGTGTTAATATCCAAAATCACATAGCATAAACAACATATCACAGTCCAAAAATCTTAAGCTAGTAATTAGCTATCTATTTTTTCAGATAATCCTTGAAAAGATTGCAGAAGTCATACGAAGATACAAGATAACAGCTCTGAAGCAAATATTAAACTAGTAGACACAAGAGATCTGCTAGTTCACAAAACAGTACAAGTAGGTACCCATAGGCTCATAGCCAAAAAAAAAAGAAGATAGAATGCGAAGCAGAAGCTCACATTTAAAACTTCTGGTACTTTGATTTCCTTAGTTTGTCCATGAGGAGCAACAATAAGCTTTAGATGTATTTCCTACAATTAGTAACAATATCAAAATTACACATATAGATGATAAATTTCAAAAGTTCAAGCAAATCTAGGCATCTAAACTTACAGACATCAAGATGGATATCAAATTGATGGCCAAGGATACAGCATTGTTTGCACTTTTTAAAGCCTCCTCAAGAGTCACCACTTCCTTTTTCAATAAAGCATCAGCTTCCACCACTGTTAGTTACGGAAAAAGATCATCCACTTGAAATCGCAACAAATAAAATATATGCACTAACATTTGAGCAAGAAAAAGCAACTGGAACCCAGAAAGGAAAACAATAATGAGATAAGACCATGGAGCAACAATACTCTCAACTGTTTAACTATGAAGTTCACTTATTTTGTTCTACTTTTCAAGTCATTTTATTAATGAACAATCAAGTCAAATACAATGTTTGAATATGGGTTGGTATTCGTTCAGCCAAAGCATTGCATTAGACGCATCTATCTAACAATTGATAATACATTTCTCTACTTTAAAAACTGAAAATTTGAAATATTAGGAGGATTTAGAACTTCATTTCATATTCAAATAACAAATGAATTAATTACTAATCTATACCATATGTTACATTATCTTACAAATTTGCTGCCAAAAATGGAAGCACGACAAAAATGCAGTTGCTTCAAATCAAATAATAACCTTTAAATGAAGGAGATATTATAGTGAGTTCACCATTTAAAGAAAATCAACTTATGAGAAGGCTTCAGTGACCAATAGGCATTCCCTGTTTCCTTTTCGTCTCCCCGCCTGGCGCACCTTCTAAATCTATGTAGTTTAAAGTAAGAGAATCACAAGTACAAGAACACCGTAGGATGAATTGTGTTCAAAAGTCAGAATATCACTGCCAACATATGATTGGTATTTCCACCCTTCTGTTGATTGTGTGTTCGGTTGATTGGTACTTCAACACCACAACAATTTCCTCTCACTAGTTTTGTTTTCATTTGGAATATGATTATAGCATCTAATGAAATCCAATTTCATTAATATAATTAAATTTCTTGGTTATCATATTTCTTGCATGCTGAGAAACTGAAATCTCAATTCCTTGAGCACATGATGTGCAAGCTAATATCTTGGTTCACACCTAAACATTAGAAGATGCACTGCACAAAAAAAAAAAAAAAACCGCCACTCAAAAAGCTGATATATGCTACATCTAACTTTGGATGACCAATAGTTCCCTAATGAATAATAAAAATTCTCTTATGAACTCTAAACTTAGAACAAGTGTTGCTTATATGAAAGAGTATCACATTCATTTTTCACTGAAGTAAAAAAGATCTAATGTGTGTGAAAAAACCATATTCATGTAAATAATCTTTAATTGATGAACAAAATTGGGACACCAACTTTTTTGGAAAAAAAATTTTAATTTATGAATAAATGCACAAGCATGCACAACCATACACTTAACAAAAAAAACACAAAACTATTTAATAAATCACACTTTTTTTGGGAATTTTTTTGCTACATTAGACCTGCAAACTCACCAATAGAGAATTGCAACCTCCCCTGAAGCTTACTTAGTAGATCATCTACCTGTAGAACAACTCGTGTTACTAAGACAAAAAATTACTGATCATGAATTAAACAGTATCAGGATATGTTTAAACTTAATATAAGCAATTTTCATACTACCTCTTGTTGACGTTTTTGTCCTTCAAAGCTGAAAGGCTTCAAAAGGATAGCGACTGCCAAGCCACCTGTTGATTTCACAGCACTGAGTAGTTCAACTGCTGTTATATAGTCGCAGCCATATCCAGCACTCGCCACCTATAATAAAAGAAAAGGTACATAACATCAAATTGGAAGAAAAAAAATCACTGATGAATGGAACCACAAAACTTTAAATCCATTTGTTAGGTAAGCATCATCAAACCATGTCATCTACTCATTTTCATGTAATTCATGCACAGTGAGTCAAAGAATCCAGCAAGCAGACAAATGCCCTGGTCAGTTAAAAGCTTCTGTGATCATGTCGGTAGTGTGCTTAAATTATGTTCAGTGCTGTTACCAATTATATTTTGCAAATCTAATTCAGGTTCACACAAGTTGGATATATATAAGAAAACTAGAATGATAGGGCATAATGTAACACGAAACAGAAACATTTAATTTGACATTTAAGAAAGGCCTAGAAGAATTGGCATCAATCGACTGATCTACAACTAGCCTATGTCATGAATACAAATTTTCGTGTGCCCTTCAAAACAAAATACTTTTTTTTTTTGAAGAATGATGCTTTCAGGATTTAATCCCTTGACCTTTTTAAAAAAGGTGGGAGGTGATTACCGACTTAACTAAAGCTCGGTTTGCAAAAAATAACCAAAAAAAGAGAATGGATTGGAGAATATAAAATAACAAAATAACACTTGTTAAAACCTTCACTGGTTTTCTTCATATGCCAAATCAGAATACATTTAAATGCTTCTAGCAAAACTGGGCAACAGGATAAAGCACTATCTCTACTCTAAATTTACTTGATTGATTTTATCTCACAAAAAAAGACACAATAAAATCTGCATCCTATACTGAAACAACAAAAATTGGGCCCATGTAATGCCCCATATCCCAACCTATACAGAATATCTGCAAAGTAGATATTTTATCCAGACTCATCGATATGATAGTACAATTCATAAAAGAAATAAAGTTGACTGCCAAAAGGATAAGTAAAGAAGTGTACAAACAAGGACGATGGCTGGAGGGCAAAACCTCTGTGATATCGGATACTCCAAATTCTTTAGAACAACATCTGAGATCAAATATGGAAAAAAGGTGTTGATATCAGTGTTTATATGATAATATAAATTTGTCACTAAATAGCAGCTCGCCTGACATTAGAAAAGAGGGCAAGAGATATGACACGGGACGCAAACAACAAACTGATAATGAATTTATGACAACAGTCAGAATCTCTCTATGATTATGAGGAAGTATTACAAGAGAGTTTTACAAGCCAAAGTTCACTTTATAAGCTGTGAAAACAAGTTAAATTGAGTGAAATTAGTTCACTGATCATTATAACTCAAATAGTTGAGATGCACAGATTCATTAAATAGTTACACGTCAGATAATAACAAAGCCTTTTACAGTAAAAAAAACAGAGAACAACAATAATGGAGGGAAAAATGGAAAGATGATTAAACTATATTGGTTTCAAAAGAACTATGGCCATACAAATGAATTTCTGATTGATTACACTTTTCAACAATATCATTGACTGAATACAAAGATATGAGAAAATGAACCTTCTCCAAGGCATCTGTGAAGCAATTGCACCCCTTCGGAGTCCCTCGAATGAATCGTCCTGAAACACGAACGAAAATGAGACTATGAGTGCGTGTGTGCGCGCGCGCAAGAGAGAGAGAGAGAGAGAGAGAGAGAGAGAGAGAGTTTTATCGCTGCATTGAAAAGTGACTATGTAACCCTCAAACGTGGAGCAAATCTTTGCTTCAATCCATTTTCCATGTTTCAGAATAAAAAAACCCTAAAAAAATTTAAAAACAAAAGTACTTTTGACGCACCAGAATCTCAGACGGGAAGGTGAAAAGGCTGATTCGAGGCAGAAATCGACAATGGCGTCCTTCCTGCTCCCTATGACGACGACGTCCATGGCCGAAACCGGTGCTCCGCCGTCCAATCGGGTCTCTCCATCGGAGGAAGAATCGCTCTTCGTCATCTGCTCGTCCGACGGAGCCGAGCGGAGACGTAGAGGAGGAGAAGCGAAGGCGGCATGGGATCTCCTGAGGAGGCGGAGGGAGGAGAGCGAGAAGAAATGTCGACCGTTGAAGGAGATAGGTTTGTGCGACGGACGGCCGGAAGACGCTCTGGCGGTGACAGATCCCACCCTGGAGAGGACCTCCATTAAAGGAGAGATTTTGCTTCTGCGGACGAATCTTTATAGAAGCTTGGGCTTATATAGGGAAATCGTCACTTTAGGAATCGACATAAGGCAGTAAACTAGTTTTGTCCGTTGAATAGGGTTTGTTTTCGGGCTGCAATAGTGACCCGATTAAAAAGAATCGACCGGTGGTCCAGGGCCCTAGTGGGCCTAGTGTTCTGAAGCCCAATGAGATGTGGATTCAGAGGGGTCTATGAAGCGTTTGATACACTCATTTTGTTAAATCGCAAAATTTTATTTTTTTTTTTACAAATGTAGTATTGTATATGAATATATACTTTATTTCATGAAGTGCATACTGTTATATAAAATGAAGTATATATTTTTTTTTAAAATGTGGTGGATTTTTTATGGGGATGCAGGCAATGTATCACGGGTTACCTACGACTCTGCGAGGCTGTGATCAAAATGTTGTAAATGACGGGTGTGTGACGTACTATAAGATAACTCATTCCATTGAAATCAATATAGGGCTCGTTTGAAATCAAGATTCTGGTGCTTTGGGATTTTCAGAAAATTGAGTTCTCCAACCCTCTTATCTAAACAAAAAAAAAAAAAAAAACACAAAAATGATCAAAAACTAGTTTTTCCAAAATCAGGTTAAAAAGAAATATATGCACTTCACTTTTTAGAGAATTTGGATTCTAGGTCTCATTCTATAAAATTTAAGAAGAAAATAAAACATTTATCTATCATGAAATCAAATAATCTACAATCTATTAAATTTGGACCAATCACAATTATTCATCACTTTTTTGTGTTAGTTTTTTACTTTTTTAATATATTACTGTTCATTTTCAAATTCCCACTTATAATGTGGTATATGTTGTACCTTGATTGGATCAAAAATCCAAAATCTTGTTTCTGATTTTAGTTGAAACACTATAATAGATAGATCATGGTAAGATCGGCGATCGATATACTAGCTTAGGAAAGCAATGTCTAACCGCAATGTGTGATCCTTTCAAGTTTCAAATGTGTTTGATGATTGTGGATCGATGATTTTGATTTGATTACGTTTATGTTTACCCTAACAAAAAATTCGGGTTCCTCGGGTTGGGTCTGGGTTGTTTGATTTTATCATGGGTTGAGTTCGGGTTAAGATAATCAGGTTGAAAATCGGGTTGCGGGTTAGGGTTGAACATTTTAAACCTCGGGTTGGGTTCGGGTTGACTCCAACCCGAACCCAACCCGCCCGAGTTGCAGCCCTAGCTTGCATAAATATTCACTTCAAAGTGGTGGTTGGTAAGAATGCTTATCACGTAATACTATTTCTTTCCTGCACAAGTTGGTATGGAAATTAAAGTAATGTATGTCAGAACCTGTTGAGATGGATACGGATACGCCCATATCCGTATTCGTATCCGAATTGAATATCTTTCTGTTCCTTGATATTAAAACACATATCCGTATCCGATCAAATCCAGATGATTGATAATATCCGTCCGAACCAGAAAAAAATTTGAATTTTAAAATAAGTTCTAACATGGTTAAAAGGTATTCATGAGGTATCCAACATGGTTAAATAGATTTGTGTTTGCTCTAGATCATGAGCCATTTGATTTCATGTAAGAGTTGAAACTAATTCTAACATATATAAATAAAATCAGTGATATTGTTCAGACATTTCCGAAAAATTTCGGATACGCATAATTTGGTTCGGATACGGATACGAATTTTCAGATATCGAATATTTTCTGCAATTTTGGATACAGATTCGGATCGGATACGAATATTTTTTCGGATAATTGACAGGCTTATCTATACCACCATCACGTAACTCTCTACTCTTTCTTTTCTTTCTTTTTTTGAAAAATGACCTCTACTCTTTTTTTATACCATGTGGTTTGCTATAACAATTCTTCTTTGTATAAATAGATTTTATGATTGTAACCCATTAATTGTAATCAATCTCAACAATATTAGAATAAAATTTCAGTTTTTATTAAGATTTTTTTATTTTTGATATGGGGATGATTGATTGATGGAATATTCAATTGTTTTCTTTTATGGATTACTCTGGTATCTCTTTTTTAAACAGATATAGCTTCTCTAAGCAATAGTCTCGCTGAGCCTCCAAGAATCAATTGAAGAAAATAACTCACCATAGTAAAAATTGAAGTATGTTATATACAGCAAGTATCACACAAGGTCCATTTTTGTGCAAGTAATTAAATTGATCGATCATCCTCTGATTTTTAAATTGGTCATCATCTAGTATCAATTACTATAATAATGTTTTATCTTTTACAGCAGTGTGATAATACACTCAATCTTTTTGATGTTTTGTTTGTAGTCATCATGTCATTAATGGAGTATATGAAATCGTTTGACGTATTAGATACTCTACTCCATCAATTATATTTTATCACAAAAAATATAGAAAATAGAATAATACTTCATTTTTTATATAAAATAATATATAAATCAGTAGTCTAAGTTCAAATTAAAACGTGCGCACAAAAAAAAATAGAAAAAGGATTGAATGTAACATTTTTCACAAACACGAAGCGAGATATTTGCATATAGCCAATAAAAATCTCCATTGTAGGGAATTTTAATTTGCTAAAGTATATATTTTGATTTCACACACACCCGTATGTATATTTATATTTGTGAAACTAATTAATTAAAGGTGATAAAAGAGATAAAATATTAGTTATTCTTGGACAAAAATTCCCATATTTTTTATTCAAATTTGGGACAATACATTTTACCGAATTAATTTAATTTATTTATAATAAACAGGATGTATAAATTTGTTCTCTAATCCCTTATCATATCACTTCTCCCCTTATGTAGACATTTGATCTCCTTATCAAATTAGGACTAAATGTTTAAAATTGTTTTTGGTTGCCACTGATTCCCATATCTCGATTTTACTATTGATCTGAAAATCATATATATATATAGGATATATAGAAAGACATCAACAGTACTAATATTGTGAGCCCCCCTAGAACTCAAGACTCCATGACACACTCCCATAATGTAATCCCAATCCTATATGAGTGTGACTTAATACACTTCAAATACCCCAGAAGACTAAAATCCAAGCCACCTACATGACTGTAAAAAGTGTTAAAACACCAATGTGAGACAAGAAACCTAACATGCACTCAATCTACTGTTGCTGAGATATGAACATACATATATCCATTATTAAGACAACCGTACTCAAATTAATTAAATGCATGATTTAAATAGTAGCCCGTGACCCTTCACAGCAATATTATGTCCTTTATTTTTATTTATTTGGTAGGAACAACAAACAACAATATTTTTGCCGATTTATAAGTAAACACAAACAGAAACACACAGTGCACAACGTGTAGGGTGCCCTACACTAGGTGGTCTGTAATATTGGACAAAGTTCTTTAAGATATCATAATCAATTAAAATGAATGCATTTAAAAATATGTAACTTATGTGCTCCAAGTTCATAAATTCTTGCATCACAGTAAGCCAAATCCTCCACGACAACGCAAAAAACAAACTCATGTGTCCCTCCTTACAATAACACAAGAACAGCTTGATTGATTAACTTATTCTATTCAAATTGAACTCCCAATGCTGATGAACAGTCGAACACAGTGAAACACCATCCACTCCGTTGACCGACATCAGGGACATCGCCATCGATCGGACGGTTTTCACAATTCTGACACACATGCAGTGAGCCAGTGACACATGTCTACTCATCCAATGCATGCATGCTTTCATGCATGGTGCATCACCCATGCAATATATATGAGTTTCATGCATGGAAATTGATCTGTACCCATGTATGGACGTGTGTATGCATGATACATGCATGATTGATTGGTGACAACATACGCACGCATTGTAAACCTTGGCTGCCCTTCTCGTGAATGAACAGAAAATGATGAAATCAAATAAGAATGATTGATGGGGAGGGAATCTGAGAAGGGAAAAAAAAAACTAAAAAAAAACAAAACTATTACAGAAGCTAGTTGAATTTACAACAACACTCACTGCCTAAGATTCTTGGGTCTATGAAATACAAAGAAGAAATGGAGAGAGAGAAAGACAAATGTTATAAGACAAGCCTTACACAGAAACACGTGCAGGTTAGCACGGAAACACAGCAAGCCAAAAAAAAAACAACAGAGAGAGAGAGAGAGTAAAAAACAAGTGATAATAAAGAATGTGAGGGCTGTTTTGAAAGTTCTCAAGTCAACAGTCAATCAAGTCATGTTTGATGTCAAACATTTGGAATTATGGATTTTCCATGTAAGACTATAGTTTAAGTACTATAGTTTAAGCAACCATATGTATATGTATTAGGTGAGCAGGTGAGACCTAGGTTTATCAAACCATGCAATGACGCAACCAAGTCTCTTTATGAAGAAAATGAAAGTAGGTAGAAAGGGTTTTCTCTCTCTCTCTATATATATATATATATATGAAGAAGAGAGGGTGACATTTTTCATCTTTATTTGAAAGAGAAACCAATAAGAACACAACGATCGACCTATCTATGCAACACTAACAACACATCTACTAACTTCCTTAAAAGAAAATAAGATTAAAAAAAAAAGAAACTTGATGGAACTTATACGTATGGAATCCATACTGATCAACTAATATATAATTAAACAAATAAACATGATTAAAAGATTTGCTCCAACGGATCCAACCTAAGTCGGGTTTAACATACCTAACAGAGCTCCTCCTCCTCCACCTCTTTCTCTTTCATTGCAAATTCTTCCCAGTGAAGGATCGGGCGGCGGCGGAGGCGGAATTCATCTCGGAATCCAGCGATCCGATGTCGATTGCGTGGTGGTCCCTCTGCGACAACCCTCCTCCTCCTCCTCCTCCTCCTCCTCCGATGCTCCTAACGATGCTGCCGACACCGAGGAAGTCCCGTGTCAGCCTGTCGGACCCTCCCATGCTCGACAGGTGGTTGTGGTTCTGATGCAACCTCGCCTCCTCCATGTTCGACAAGCTCACGTTCTGGTGCGCTTCCATCGACAGTCTCCCCGGGTTGAACATGCCAAACCCCATCTCATTGTCATGCCCGCTGCCACCGTAACCGCCGCCTGCACCGCCTCCGAAAATTCCGGAATTCCCATTGGCGAGGGAGTTCATTAGGTCTTGGAGTTGCGTCTCATTCTCCAACTTGCCTCCTCCGCCGCCAGTGAAGCCTCCTCTAAAACTCATCGGCGGTGGCAGCGTCCTTTCGGGCTTCAGAGGAGCACCGCTTCCGAACCCTCTAAGTAAAGAAGAGCCGCCGCCGTTCCCGCTCGTGGTGGCGCCCATCTGCGCCGCCTTTTGAAGTAATGCCGTCGCCGACATCTGAGGGAGAGGGGATTCGTTTTGCACTGAAGTGTTGAAGATTGAAGAGACGCCGCCTTGTCCCATGTGGTCTCCCATTAGACTCCCTGCGAAAAGCGTGGCGGCTTCGCCGCCTCCATTTGAGCTTCCGAACTGATCGTGCAGCAACATATGCCCACCATTGTTGTTGCTGTTGTTGTTGTTGTTGTTGGTGGTGGTGGTGGTGCTGTTGTTGTTGTTGGTGGTGGTGTTGTACTTGTTATTGAGACTGCTTGTGCTGCTGCTGTTGGAGAAGAAGTTGAGGTTGAATAAGTTGGTGGACGCAGCTGCGGATGTGGATGAGTTGCTAGCGTTTGTTTGGAGGTCGGGGAGCTGCATTAGTCCATGGAAGGGCTTGTTTTGGAGGAGACTGTTGTGTGACTGTGGCTCTTCATGGAAGTCTTGGTTTGAGTTGCTGAGGTAGAATCCCGAGGAGGGTTGCGGTGGGCGGAAGGAGGAGGAGTTGGAGGAGGAGATCAGGTGATCGAATTGGGATCCACCGCCGCCTCCGCCAAGGCGGAGGAGGTCGGTGGATGTGTGGGTATGGTCTTGCATGGAGGGGATTTGAGAGGTGACATGGGAGAGGTTCAAACTCATGCTGTTCGGTCCATAGAGATGGCTCCCCACCGTGGTTAGGCCTGTCGGAAGCCTGGCGCTCTCTTGAGCCAGCGCGTCGCAGAAGGCACGGTGGGTGATGAAGCTGTCGCGCCTGTAAACAAATTCAAGTATCACAATATGAATTGAATGGAAATGTATTGCAAAATGTGATGGAGACTTTAGTCTACATTTTAATTAGGTTAATATATCTATAATTAATGTAATGCATGACTTTGCACATAGAGATAAGATAGAGTGGTGAGGATTAATAGAAATGAAAAATATCGAAGGTGATGTCAATTTCAATTTAAATGCTATACGTAAATTGCATCATTTAATTTGAATCAGTTATATCCTCCTTTTTTATGATAGAGTTAATTAGGCTGAACAATCAAAGTTTCAATCAAATGAGTGTTGGTAATCTAGAATTAAATATAGAAGAGATTATGAGAGGAATCAATTCACCTCAAGTTCAATTAATAGTACTGAACTTAAACATCAGGAGAGAAGGAATACAATCTGGCTAGCCAAGGGAAGCAATTAAGTAAAAGAGAGGAAGAAATTGCACCAAACCCTAAAAGTGGACAATGAAACAGAGAAGATCCATAATTAGGACTGAAGCCTCATTGAATGCAACGAGGAATATTTGCAAAAAAAATGAAACAACCCCATCAACAGGTCCCTTCACAGAAATCTTAGCCCCCCAAAAATTTAATGCCATGTAAACCCCATGCAGCTGTATATTCCACCATGCCAAAACCATGAAACATCAACCAATTAAACCAAAAAGATCCTCACTTCAATTAATGCAACAACCCAATTCAAGTCCATTCCAACTGAGAATCACATCTCCAGAAATAATTGTTCAATAAATGAACAAAACCCATCTAGGTCTCTTGTTCTCCAATGCTAGATAGCTTCAAGTGAAAAGAGAGGAGACACCCCCCCCCCCCCCCCCCCCCATCACCACCCTCAGAACCCTAATTAAGGCTTTCATGAAAAGATGAGCCTGCAAAGTGTTGCCGCAGCTCCTGCTCACTCCTATCCAACCCACATGAGAACAAACCTGCTAAACCTCCTGGTCTAGTCTACTTTGACAGCACGTGAGCAGGCAAAACATATATGTAAAGAATCTTTTCATAGAGAGAGGTAGTAAGAGAGGGGCGTTCTTTACGATGAACCAAACCAAAATATAAAAGATGACTGCCTTTTTGATGTCTCAATGACTCATGGCATCAGCTCCCAGTAAACCATTTCACGTGTGAGCAGTTCCACTGCCCTCTCTCTCTCTCTCTAAGCCTGAGCTCTTCCATCACAGGCTACACAGATCAACATAACCACCCTATAAGCCCCAAAAAAACAACAATCACCACCACTCACCACTTTCATCATCACCATATCATATAAACAATCAAATCAAGAAAATTAAAAAAAGAACCACCACCACCACCCAGATTTAGAAAGAACAGTAAGAAGAGCAGTTTATGTGTGTCTCACCTAGAGAAGAGAGTGCCACAGTCACAACGGTACTCCCTTGTGCCGCATGTCTTGGAGTGGGCCTTCCAATCGGACTGAACCGCGTATCGCTTCGAGCACTTGTCGCACTTCCACTTCTTCTCGCCGTGCTTCCTGCAGAAGTGCTTCTTGATCCCGGTGAGGTCGCCGAGGGCGCGAGAGGGGTCGTGGTGGACGCATGTCGGCTCCGGGCATAAGTAGACCTTCCTCTTCACCTCCTTCGTGGACTTCTGCCTCAGCTTCCATGGGAGGTTGTGGCCCCTCCTGTGGAGCTGGAGGTTCTGTTCACGCTGGAAGCCCTTGTTGCAGACTTCGCATATGAAGCGGTTCGTCGCCATGAGTGTCTTTGGTGACAGCGCGATCACTTCTGCATCTGGATCTGCTTGGAAGAAGGGAACAATAGATAAAAAGATTATTGAATTGTGTTGATTTTAATAAGAGAACAACAAGAACATGTGAGTCATGAAAAGGAGATGGTTTTGAGAGCCCATTTTTATAAATAACAAGAGCCACAATTCAGTAATCCAATTGAGATTTGGAAGGACTTGAATTAGGGTTTTGAAGGGTTAGATGAAAGGCAATAAAATTGACGAGAATACAAATAGTGGAAGAGATGAAATCATAGAAGCAAAAGGACTAATTAAATTAGCTTTGAATGAAGGTTTTGGACTAGATGGAGGGAACAAAAGGTAGAGATGTGGTTGGTTTGGATGAATGGGCGGTATATGATTTCCATGGATGCATGTAAAGGAAAGGATACTTGCTTGGTGTCCCAGGGAGGTTCCTCTTCTTCTTCGGAGGCGGCGGAGCCGGAGCTGTAGACGAACTCGGCGTCGAAGACGACTGTTTTTGTTGCTCCATCGGATTCTGATCAACTTGATCTCTTATTCCGAAGAACGGCGACCAAGACGCTGGGATTTTCTTCCTCTCTTCTTCACTGAACATTCCAAATCAATCTGAAATTCTTACTAATACGTATAGTATCTCAAGCTGATCTCCTCTTGTTCTTTCTATCTTTTGCAACACTGCCCTCTCAAAAAATTCAACAAGACAAAGAAGAAAACAAGAGAAGTCTTAAAAAAAGAGTATATAAAGGAATGGAGGAAGAAGAAAAAGAGATCCCCACTTAGGTATCGATCTATTCCATCCAACTAAATAAACCCCCCTCCTCAAAAACATCCAAAAAACACAATAAGGATTCGCACAAAAGAGAACAAACCAAACAGTTGCACTCAAAGAAAAACACACACAAAGAGAATCAACAAAAATATATAACAAGACACAACGAGTCAAAAACAAACAAAGACCCTCAGCGTCTTCTCTTCCTCTCTAAACTGGTTTTATTGGGATCGAAGAAGAAGAAGTAGAAGAAGCAACAGTAGGGGTTTTTGTATGATTGTTCTCATCTCCTTATCATACCTTCCTTTGTTTTTCCTTTTTTTTCCCCTCTCTCCCTGCACTACTGCCTTGTGAAATTCGTTTGATTAGGTCTTCTCACCACACAAATAAGTATGTCTGAATAATTAAAAAAAACAATAATATATAAAAAGAGTATGAATGGGGGGGATGTGTTCACGTGTCGTTATGCGGCCATGGACCGGGGTCCACCGACCTGTAGGTCTTACGTACTCTCTTTTCATCTCCTCTTATTTCGTATCTCTTGAGCTCACTATATGACAAATCAACCCCCCCCTCCCCTCCCCCACACACACATAAATGCCCCATTTAAAAAAAAGTTTTAATCTCTTTATTTTAAGTTTATTCTCTTCTGCGTTAATTTTTAGGGTAATTCCATCGAGGGGTTGTTGCATATAAAATTGTACCTCCTATGGTCCTTATAAAGTTTTGAATTGTTAGATGTGGACCCGAACATGAGGGCTCACGTGCACTTGTTCTCTAATTACAATGCCGTGTATATATGATTGTTGTAGAGACTGAAGCAAAGGTTATCTCTGTTGTAGAGACTGAAACAAAGGTTATCTCCATCATCTCTGTATTTCTTTGCCACTGACAAATCCAGTAATTCACTTTTTTAAAAAATTCCTGTTTTAGTGGGACTCTCAAATCAGTATATACACTACGTTACATACACATACGTACAGGTCCACCAACAAGCCTAACGAGTGAGCCCACTTTGATTACAACCTTTCAATTTCCTTTTAGAAAACAAAACACACTAGTTTTTCCAACCTACCAAAAATCTATTGATCGAACGGTCGATCTGATATTTCAGACAAAACCCATCTGTTGCACGGTCCATATCTGTCACGGGTTGTTGGCTACTCTACGGTGTGGCAGGACCACATAACGAATGTTACCTTAATCTTGTAAATATAAAAATTAATCAAAATATGCGTAAAATATATATATAGTACGAGGACCTCAGAGTAAAAGTTTCACTGCAACTCTGCAAGGCCATGGGCATCTAATTTTCACCTTTTCTTCTCTCGTTTTTTTTCCCCTCATCAAAAACAAAATACTTTGGAGACGTATACGCGTCTACCCAGTGAAAGAAAGTGACAAAACCATTTCTTTTTTAAAAAAATAAAAAAATAATTTTATTTTTTTATTTTCCCTGAATTTCTTGAAGTGTACACATGCATCTCCCCTAGTAAGTGGAATGGACGAAATTGCCCATGGAATGTCGACTGAGTTACGTCGGCGGCTCTGCATGCGAGTCATCGTGGAGTCTAACGTGGTGACAACCGTCTGATCGAGAACCAACAGCTGTCAGAGAACGGACAAAAATGAACCCAACGGCCTCCTCTCCTCTTTGAAGTTATCTGCTACGTGTCGAGGGCTTTTGCGTCATCAAAAAATACAACTCTTTCGTATCGGTCAATTGAGTCAAAGCCGAGTCAGGGAATGCAATATTTGACCAACAGTGAAGGGTGTTCTTGTCATTTTATTCTTTAAAATATACTTAAAACATTGGACTCTTCTACAACTATGTAATAGAATATGATTATAAAACATTCTACAATAATAATCTTATTTAGAGCCGTACAAGCTTTCAATGAGAGAGCTTCTTCGGAGTTTGAAGCCTCTTATAAACTAAATTCGATTTTCACACCATGTGGTGATAAACCTGACAGAGAGGATAACTAAGCCATTTTTTGTATTCGTATTTGTTAATTATTTCAAATGGTGCGGTCACATGCATTGGTTTTAATAGTTAGTTATATGTATGTCATATAATTTTTTAATAAAAATATATTATTTAATTCAAAATGGATGAGATTTATTATTTTTTAAAAACTAAAAAACGTAAAAACTGTTCGTGAACTTTATTTGGGATTGTTTCTAAGATTACTGATCTTAAATAAATACGAATATCCGTTCGTGTTTCGTCTCGACTAAAAATAATATTGTATAAATTTAAAATTGACATGCTTGCATAGGCTTGATTTACCACACGAAGAGAGTTGAATAAAGTGAAACAGCCTTATCATTGCTGAAGAGCAATATTTTTAAGATTCTGTCGTTACAGCTTAAAAGGGGATGTGGTTCAGTCGAAACAGTGAAGTCTTCGGTTTTATATGATTGTCCTAGACCGCTAAACATTATAAAATGAAAAATGTAAAGCTAGACGACTCACATGTAAGGTTTCAAGTATATAATTCTAAAGTAGCCTCAGCTTTGGATGTATGTGATTGGTGTGATTTGAGAGGTGTTTTGTACATGTCCCCAAGAAAAAATTTGTTTACAGGGGAGAGAGAGGCCCCGGATCTATATGCTGCCTTTTGTACTCCTCATGTGCATATATTGGAGGTATGTGAGCAAAAGTTTCCCAAAAAGAGGCAATGAACTTACATGGCAGTTGTTCCTTTATGCAAGGTCCGAAGGCCTTATAATTAGTGATTTCTTGAACTCTAGTCAATGATGAAAGAGACATTATGATTTGATTTGTTCTTCTGCACTCCTTTTGCATGTTCTTCGAAAATGTCAACTTCACTGGGAGGTTTTCTTTGGAACATATATATTCGGCCAAAACATGGTTAGAAGAGACCAAAAAATAAATAAAAATATCCCTAGGAGGAAATGAAGAAGAAACCAATTTTTTCTTTGATGCATAGGATAGATTTTGTAACTGTGTGTGATGTTATTAGGTTTTAGAGAAGTCTGGTGGACGTCAGGACTCGCCTAGGAAGAACATATATAAGTCCAAATTCTATCAAATGAAAGCATATATAAATGTCTATAATAATAATTTTATGTTGAGTGTAACGTTACATACGTACATATATAAATATCTATAATAATAATTTTATGTTGAGTGTAAGGTTACATGCGTACATATACAGGCCAAAAACACATTCTTGAAAATAATCCAACCCAGTCACCCCATGTGGGATGCATATGTTTTATAATTTCAAGATGGATAAATTGACATAGATTTTGGAATATTTTTCCTTTTATGTGTGCGCGAGTGTTGTTTATAAGTCACATTGTAGGCTCTTTGGTAAGTCAATAATATGATAAAATATATTTTCAGCTAGCATATATATATACCAAACTTAACATTTTCAAGTTGATGTTCACCCAAATAATTCAATTTTATTTCGTTGTAGGCAATCTTTTTGTTATCTTCTCTAATGTTGATATCTAAGAATGTCGTAATGAAGCGAATTTAGCACAAGTCAAACTTGTATTTTTTTTACTTCTAGAAGATCTAGATAAGTTGAATACTAATTCAATCTGCTTACGTAATGGAATTTATTCTATATACATACAGTTTAATAATATAATCGTTGGGACAGGACCCATCTTCAATAAAATTAAAAAACACAATCACAATTATTCAACCACCCCAATTACCTAAGATGAAAAATTGATTGATTGATGGTATTAATAATTTGTGCGCCTTGTATATTTGATAAGAATCAATCACATTGAGGGAAACAAATTTTTATGAAAATGGTTTAATCAATTTTTGAATTTGCAAGAAGTTTTTTTCAAATCCGTTTTTAAACAAAAAAAACTAGGGTCAAAAGGTGCAAATAAATTTTTATGGAAAAAATATCCAAAACCTGAGTTTTCATAAAGTTGTGGAGTGGCAACTTCCTACAAAATTAATTTTAAACTCAAGCTTTTGTATAAATTCAATTTTACAATCATGTAACAAAATGCAGTCTCAGTTATTGTTTGGATCAATGTTTGGATCGTGTTTATGTTTTAGAATCCCAACACGAATCCAAACACACACTATTTGGTTGCATCCTCAACTCAAACACCTAAATTTTTAGTGTGAAAAAAATCAAAAATTAAAAATCTATATAAATTATAACTTTAAGAAATTGAGTTTAAAATACCTGATTATAAAAATCACATTTTTTCTCTCTCACATGCAAACAATGCATTTGTTACAAACATTCATAAAAAAATTTAACAATCTTTTCACTATAACCGTCATTGTAAATATTGAGATCGTTTTCAATTTTTTTTTATTGTTTTTTGCCCAGGTGATCAGTGACACTTTTAAAACTGTTTGAATAGAAACATAAGTTATTATGAGGTCCATGACTATTCTAAAAATACATTACTATATATATCAGTGGAATAAAATTTTTTTTTTGTTTGGTTGTACTTAATTTTAGTTATTCTAATTGAAAAACATAATAATAAATTTTTTATTAATTATTTGATTGACCATAATGAATAATTTGTGCATAAAATGTTAATAAGATTTGGATAATGATTTATAAAAGGTAAAAAATAATTTGATATGTGAGACCCCTAATTTATAAGAGGTGATGACAATTTATTTGACAGTGTGACCCATTTATATCAATGGAATGAATTAAGTGAAATAACATAATTTCAGGGGAGACATGGTATACAAACGTCAGTTTATTCTCACATATTCTTATATAGCTATACCCATCTACTCCTTTTACCCAAATAGATTTTTTAGCATATTCTTCTCTTATTCCCTTCTATTCTCCACCAATTCCACTGCCCAAAAGGCACATTAATTAGTCTAGCAAGGAGATGACTAGTAATTGTACAGTGAAAAAACACTCCAGTACAAGAAATCCTTTGTGGAATCTATACAAAAAAAAAAAAAAAAAAACTCTTTCATCATGATGTTACTGAATAAGCCCGAGTGAAAACGAAATTTCTGAAGCAAACATTGAACATTGAATAGTACGCGATTGATAAGTATATGCTTGTCTTGAAAATGTTAGATATCCAACATATAGTGTGTCATCTGATATTCTGCTTTAATCTCATCTTGGTGAGAAATCAACACCACTATCATCACTCTATGCTGCAATAACGTGACATCGGTCCCCTCATATATACAAAGCAAAGCATCTTTCGCAGTTTTCACGAGACGCGCTTTGCTGGAAACAACAGTACAGAAACAACATATGCGACACACGTGACAGAATTTTGGGCAGATAAGATTCTTGGGTCTGCAATAACCAATTGGATTATTCAATTAATGATATTCTTATGTCGATATTAACAAATTATAATATATATATATATATATATCCACCACTTGGGACATTACTTAGGTTTATTTAATCCCAGGTTAGGTGATCCAAAGAAATGCATAAATTACGGAGATTAAAAACAATAAACATTGAAGCCTTATATAATTGTCATAATTCAAAGGTACGAAAAATTCCATCACTGTCAAAGGCGCATCTTTGTCGTGTTGTACGTCAAACAATTCCTTCACTTGGCTTTCTCCTTCACGAGCTGCCAAAATTTACCGTTTTACATCCCCTTATTTAGATATCACAATCCACACTATCCATGATAGTAATATGGAAAGGTGTGAATGTATGTACATAAGTACATGCGATGTATGTATCATGTATAAATATACACTAATAGGGGTACAACTTAGACGGATTGGGTTGGATTGAAAACACGTTTAGTTTTGGCTATGCGTTTTCTCTAATATCCTCTCATTCTCAGCTCATGTTCATATTTTATTTTTTCAGTTTTATTTTTAAAAAAATTACTGTTTTTCAAAAATAGAATTAAAAAACAAATAGATTGGGTTGGATTGAGTACAACTTGAATCTAGATCCAAAGTTGAAGAAAATCAACTCAAACTTAATCTAACTTGACCAACAATCTGAACCCAACCCAGTAGATTGTTTCGGATTTAGTTTGGGTTCAAATTTAATTCAGGCTAAATTGGGTTAAAGTTTAACTTCAAAAAATATTTTTTTTTATAGATAAAATATAATCATTTCTATTTCATAAACATAGGCAATGTCCGACCATGGATGAGTACAAAATATGAGAGAAAGAGAAGATATAAACATAAAGTGAAATTGAATTGAAACAAAACAACACATAAGAAAGAAACAAAGGGAAGGCCAAAAACACAGTGGATAGTTGGGTAGAATAGATTTCTCCCCAGCTATCATCACGGTAAACCCATGATTAATTGCCCATCTCCCTCTATCCATCCTCTTCCAAATAGATGCATGCCCTACGCCCTGATTGAGATTTGAAAATAATTGGAACTTAGCGTAAGTAAGTGATCTGCATGAAAAAAATAAGAAAGATGAAAATGCAAAAAAATCTATTTAAAAAATAAAGAGATGAAATTATACAAATGATAAATTCTAGATTAAAAATAAATTTGACAATTCTAATTTTATCCTTATAAATTAAACAATTAAAAGTTTGATTTAAAATATTAATTTAATTTATCATTTCATGTCTTAGTGGGAACCAAAACCGCCCAAATATTGAATTAAGTCAAGTTGAGTCAGGTTGAACCGATCCAAATTGCATGCACAGGTTTTGGATGAGTTCGAGAAGTTGCGAAGGGGCCAGGGTGTCCGACCAGGGCCATGCAAGATGGTCCCTTAATTTGGGGCACGTCCCTTTCTCGGGGTTCTTTATCATGGCAACGACCACCACCTATTTGAAATCCTTTCAATTCAGGGTGGTCCACTTACATGCATGGACAGAGTCAGTGCACGGAATCCGAGGCAAATTTTTCAATTGGCCGCCTCTTTTTTTTTTCTCTTTCGAACAGGATGATTTCCTGAAACCCTAAACCCTAGTTTTCTACATAGAATCTTCAGCCTCCACAATGAGAAAGAAAAAAAAAACCTTGACTTAAGTGTTCATGTCGGCGGCAGAACTTGAAAACGATACCAGACATGGGAATGTTTAGGTCGCCTAATGTAGATGTGTGATTTGATTTGATTTGGAGTCACTTGCTTTGTGGTGAGTTGAAGTAGGCATCACTCATTGAGGTCAGTAAGTTTTTGGTTTGGGTCAATTGGACTAACTTGGATGGTCATGGTTGCACCGTTTCTTCACCCACAATGTCCGGGTGGGGACCATAGTAATATGAGATCAAATCAAAGTTAAAAGACATCCACGTCTTTACAAACATACATGACTAGTCATATTTAAATTTTTGTCGAAGTTATAATAAACGTATAAGTCCTTAGAACTTGAAAAAAAACTATATAAATCCCTGGTGTCAATAAAGATTAATCATAACTCAAACTACTCTAGTTATTTCTAACTTATACTATAAAATGTTAAATTATTGATAATTTTTTTTTATCATTTGCAAACAATACCTCTATGGGAATAAAGAAAAAAAAATATAAAAATCCTACATGGATAACTTGGTTTTTACATGGACTAATTTGTTTTTATAATTGTTTATGAAAATATAATGTTTACACAATTGGATAGTGACAGAATATTTTGGGGAATATTCTATCAAATTTGAATGAAAACTTAATCCAAAAATTACAATTAGATTTTTATGAGTTTTCAATGACTTCTACTTCTACCTCAACTTTAATAGAAACTTATATGACATTACACATATGAATTTAAATACCTTTAACCCTAAAATAAAATGTGGATTAAAATATAGTTGTTAATTGTGATTTGTTATATATTTTGTGGAATTGATTGGATTTGATGGGTCCCTAGAAAAATTGGAGGGAGGGAAATAGGACCTGGAATAAATGTATATCATTCCCCAACTTGAAGTAGATTTATTCCATGATTAATAAACAATGCACAAAGTTGTAATGTAGCCACATGATTTGTAGTTGATTTGAGGTCTTTCAATCAATGTTGATTTTCTCCTCATAAAAAAACAATGCATGAAGGAAGCTTAAACTTAGCATTCTTTCAATCTCCGGCCCAAGTTGGATTTTTCCATCGTAATAACATAATAAAGTATAGCAATGGGATTGATATTTTTCTTTTCTTAGCCCACTAAATTGCTGCCTAATCTCCGGGTCCTAGTTTTGTCTTCATTCAAACTCATATTTATTAAAATCTAAAAGTTTTTTTTCATTATAAACGTTTCAAATTTTTTTTTGTGTGTTGATCGAAGTCAAAACTGATGTAACATGGTCCGGAAAATTCGTACATAAATGAAGGTGGGTTATAATTAAGTGCTATTAAATTAAAGGTCGTTTGTTCCCAAGTGCACTTTAGGCGGTTAACTAACAAAAATCTTTTAGATAATCCATTTCTAATTGGTATTTTTGAATTCTATTTTTATTTCATATTTTATTTTATTTTTCATTTGGTAAATGACTTTATTGCTATAATGATTCCAAAATGTAAAAAGTTATACAAATGTTGAATAATTTTAAATCAGTATAATGTATAAAATATGAGATTGTCCGTGTGACTAACACATCATAGAAATATAATTCAATGATGATTGTCACGCATATGGAATGCATCATTGATGATCTTCAGATTAATAATTGTTTTGCATTCATGCTTTAATTTAATGTGTTTGTGCTCCATCAAACAGAACTGTTCGTGTTTAAATTTGATTTTAGTAGCTGAAAGAAAAGGATACTAATTCCGAACTTAGATTGCATCAAATTTGAAGGTGATTGCCAACACAGAAATGCATAAGATGATTAATATATGATGAGTGAACCACTAGGCCTAGAAACAACATATTTATGTCAACCCCCCCCCCCCCTTTTTTTTCTTTTTTTCCTTTTTTTTTAGGTAAGCAAAGGTAGACTAGCTACCACGAGGCATTCCATTAAGAGGTGTCGCAGTATAAGCCTGAATTGAAAGAGTAAACACAAAGATACAATTTCACCCTCCTGTTGAGACGACGACAATGCCACAGTGTTGCTTGTAAACTGCAAAGAAATCACTCAGACGACCTCAATAACTACCTGGCATTCGATCGCCCCGAGAAGAGCATTGATACCATATTCCTTTTTATAGCCTTATATGCAGTCTAGAAATGATTCATTAATCGTTTATTATATATTGCAATAATGTAGTATACCGCATTATCCCAATGTGTGAATTTAATTATTTTTTTATTTTTTAATATATTAGTGTATATCAGTGCATAATTCATTTTTTTTATTATGTTGTGTACTTCAATATGTTACTGTATATCTTTAAAAAAAAAGGAATATAATGAGGGTTACAAATGGGGGTGAATACATGGTTGACATAATTTTCCATAATCAGAGAGCTGAGGTTCATCTCTAGTACCTGGAAGTCCAAACATTCTTAAAACTATTGTTTGATTGTCCGATGTGATTTTGCAGGTCCGGGGTGCACATCTTAATTACTTATATTTAAATCTAAAAAAATGTTATATTCAGTCATTTTTACAGTTTAAATACATATCACACATATTTTTATTTTTTAAAGAATAATATGCATCATCTAGGAAAGTATATGTTTTGATAAAGATTGTGTATCATAAAAAAAAATTAAGTATAACGGAGCCCTTAAATCTAATTACTTGATTTGATCATATGTCTCAAGGATTCGACGTGTATCCCTTTAAGCTGTAAATTGGAATATAAAATCTCAGTAAATTAAAAGGCTGATGTTGGTGATCTTTTTTGTCCTAAAGGTCTAAAACATTAGGTTGGTGTGTGTGGCAGGGGGGGGGGGGGGGGTGGTGGATTTCTATAAGTTTTGTTCTATACAGTTTTTCAAAGTGGACTTGTAGTGTGATGAGATTCCATGGATGTACTTCACATCGAGCGAAACATGTAAATCATTGTGTTAGTTTTTTTTTTCTTATTTTTTTGTGATTGTTGGTAATTATTCATCAATGTGGATTTATGATCACATAGATTGTTGGTGTTTATCCCTATAAAGTAGGAACAAAGAAAAAATAACATCTGAAAATGAAACCAATTAAATTTTATTTTTTTTAAAAATGAGTAGACCAATGCTATCCCGATTGTATTTATCGAATAGTTTTGGACCGAAGGAGATACAAGAAAGGAAGAACAAAAAAGAACAAAAATTTGGAATAAAAGAACATAAGGAAAAGTGAAACTCTAGAGAATTATGGGGTAGAAGATGGTTCTAATCGGCCGATTAAACTTTTTAATAAGCTATATTTTTAAAATGACGTGTAACTCCAGACATCATTCGAGTTAATTTTTCTAAATAAAAAATCAAATTAATCAATTTTAGTACCTGTTTTGATTTTTTTTTTCAAATCAAACAAAAAATAAAATCCCAAAAAAAGAATAAAAATAAATGAAAAATATAAAGATTTTTTTTTTTTTTTGAGGGAGGGGGGATTTAAGACTTGTCTGGGTCCGACCACATCTAGACCCGAATATGGAAACAAATTGTGGAAAAGAAATGATAGATAATTGAATGACTTTTGTTACCAATGACAAATCGAATCTCACTACCGATTAATCAACCTAGATAATGGAAAAATGAATTTCTATATATTGACTCATTTATAATTATCCTTACATGCAGATAAACTCTTTATATGAGAGCATGTGTGTCATATTTTTTTATTGTTAGACATTTTATTTGTCTATATATTTTTTTGGTGAACCATCATGTGTCATAAATACATTTACTTATATTTTATTCATAGATATAATATAAGGTTAGTCTACAATATTGATCAATTTGATTTATGTTACTCCATCAATGTAGGACTGTAAATCAACAAGACAACATTGGAGGACTATTAACAAAGGATTTTCTGGGCGATTAAAATGTTGAATATGCCTACAAGGAGCAGCACCCCTCTCTCCCAAGATAAAACTGAACCACAAACAAGTTCGGTTTCTACTATGGTCAGAGTTGGAGAAACTGATCATCAACTGGTTTCTTTTGACTTAGACAGTTTAGAAACGGTTTTGAGCAGCTTTTGAATTTAAAGGATGTTATATTTTTCAAATCTGTTTTCAAACAGAAAAATTGGGACAAAAAATTGCAAACAGATTTTTGTAAAAAAACATTTAAAACCTGAGTTTTTCAAAAATTGTGTAGGGACAGCTTCCTTTAAAATCAGTTTAAAACCTAGTTTTTTTCTAAAATCTGTTTTACAGTGCAACTAGACACAACCTTAGTAACATTTTATATTAAAAAATGTAAAATATATACATTCAAATCACGTAGTGTATTTTAATTTTCATAAACCTATTATTTTGTTAAATAAATATTTTTTAAAAAAAGAAAAGGGATTTACGTGAGATAAATTAAATAAAAAGTTGGTCGTATATAATAAGATTTTCCATTACAATATAGAGCAGGAGAAAAATTGATGATGATGTAAAACTGTCTATTTGCGGACGGACTCTTCGCGGTCTGCATAGATTCCATATGTCCGATAAAGTGATGACGTGTCATGAGACCCACCGTTTGAGTCTGAGAGCCGCCCCTCCTATGGGGCCCACAAATGTCCGCGTCAGACAACTGGTGGGGGATTCTTTGTGGGCTCCACAACGGCGACCTTGGAAAAAAGACACACACCCCCCCCCCTTTATTTTTATTATTTATTTCATTTTATATTTTCCATAAAAAGAAAGACACAGTTTTTCCAAATTGTACGCTGTCTGATTCTTTTATATTTAGATAATTTCTTTCATTCTCTTCTACTTTGAATTTGCTTTTTTTTTTTTTTTTTAGTTGTAGATCATTTTTAAATACAATGGACTTAACTTTACCTAACCCAAAAGTTTGCTTATTTTATAAGCATCCATCATTTTTGAAATAGGTAGTTGCTTGACTCATTCATTTTCTAATCTACGGTTAGAAAATTCTAATTAAAGAAATCTCATGTTGTTTGAATAAATTGTGGAGTACTGTATTAATTGTCTTCTTATCTAGTCAAACTTTCTCTTCTCTTCTTGTTATGCAAAGAAATTAATGAACACTATATGGGTTAAACAATAGTTATTTAGCTTTTCAAATTAATATATTATGTAGAATTAAGTCTATTATTTTCACTGGCATTGTCTTTTTTTCTCATTAAGAAAATATATATATTTTTAAATGGTAGACTCTCATTAAGGAAATGTCTGAACGTCTACTGTCTAATTTTCTTTGCTTAAATTGCTGTATTCTTTTCTAATGTTCAATTTGTCAATCACAAACACAAAATATCTTTTGTTAATCAAATTTTTTTCTTCCTGATTCCATTTTGATTTCAATTCTGAAAGAAAGATAAAGAAAGAAAAAACAACCTGAATTTCCCATTCTTTCATCTTCACAAAGCCATGTGGTCTTCGTAAGGGATACATGTGATGACAGGGACAGGCAGTCTCCCAATTACGTGGCGCGACCTGATTGGCTGAACGGATTTCCGATGAGAAGAATAGAAAACCCTAAAAATGATGAATAATGTGAAGCACAATTTACTGAGCAGGATCGGATCGGAGGAGGAGAAGAAGATATTTGGGGTGGTGACAAAAAAAGACATATATTTGGTGAAAACCTAGCAATGCAAAGGGCCCCCCTCTGATACCAAATTTGGTTCCAGAAACAAAGGCAAATAACTCTGTAGCATTAGAAGTTGTTGTCGTTTGGGTACCCTCAAATGATCAATTTTTTGAATCACAGGGGGATTCACGGGCTGTTCTTCATATGAACCTTCCCGACACTACAAAGAAAAAGATTCTTTTCCTACACAGAAAGAGAGAGGGAGAGAGAGTCACAATGAAATTCTTCTCCAGCAATTAATTGTACTGAGAACTTCTTTTAAACCAGTCCGTAGTGATTGGTGACTGCAAGTGAAGCAGAGAGACAATCATGTCACAATCCCATCGGGTCTCGTGAGTGAATAATTCATTATACGAGATTGGGTTTTTACATATTTATTAGATTAAATCAAATTATATTGACATATACCTCGAAAATCATATCGATCAAAATTCAAATCGAATGGATTTTTATTTGGTTAACCGAACTAAATAGAGCCAAATGGAATAATTAAAGATAAACATTTATGTATCTAATTATTATTTTTTATTTCTATCAATTTGGGTCGGTTAGATTTTTTTGGAAGAGATTGATTTACAATTTTACATAAATATTAAAATGCTATAATTCAATGTATAAATTAGTATATTCATTTTTTTATGAATATTGATGATATAACACTAGTATAAATTTTAATATAAAGATAATGATCTAAATAAATATTGATAGTAAATAATCATGTATTTAAATTTAAGTCAGTTTAATTTAGTTATTTTTATTTTTATTTTTAAATAAAACTAAACCAATATATATCGGTTTATTAATTTTTCAATCCATGCCTAAACCAAGCTATACAACTATTGACCCAAACCTGAAAAAAAAATCAGTTTATATTAGTTTGGATTCAATTTAACTAACCAAAGTAAATTGCACTCCTAAGATTGACACATGACTAAAACTATCACAAATCTCAACTATTAATTAATATTTAGAAGGACAAGTTAAAAAATAATCAATGAGGTTATTAATCAATAATCAATTATTTACTAGAGCAAAGATTAGGTTAATTATTATACAAATATTAAGTTAAGGTTATTTTTACTATATTTCTTTCCATTGTTTATGAGTTAACTAGTTAAGTTAGGTTTTGATTACGACAAGTTGTCAAATGGCACATATTTTTTTATTTGTTAAATGATCTTTTAATAGTATATAATTAAAAATGTTATTATTGTAGTGATATAATAAATAATTAACATAGATTATACATGGAACAAAAATGCTAAAAAAATACTGTTCTTTAAGTCCCCGTTTGGATAGCGGAATTGAATTATTCTGGATAGAAAATTATGCCAGTATAGATAACAAATCTACTGGAATAAGAGATTTTCTGTTTGGTTGTATTTTTTTGTTCTCATTGGAAAACGTAAGAATAAAGGTTGAGTTGTTTGGTTGATAAAGAATAAAATATAAATGAAGTGTAAAAAAGTTGATTTGACATGTGAGTCCCTTTATGTATAAGAAGTGTTGTTAGGTGATTTGATGTGATAAAGTATAAAAAGTTGAATTGACATGTGGGCCCATGGGAATAGATAAACTTAGTATAGTTTATCCTAGGAGTTACTTAGAATTGTTATACTCTTTTATACTCGTTTAAACTGGCTTAGTAATACCAAGGTATACTCTGCAAACAAACAACCTTTTTTGCTATCCATTCTTATACCACCCTTATACTACTTTTACTTTTATCCTAGCTTATTCCGCTCCCCAATCGGGGTGTAAATATATGTGTGTATGCTTATTTCTCCTCATTCATGGAAGCATTGTTGTCAGACTTGCTTATTTTGCAGTTGTCCATGTAACGTCATGTGTGATTAATGTACAGTTACAATGACAATATTACTTGCAAGTGTTGGTCGTCTATGTATATATGATTCTGATTCTCCATCTCTCTTTTCCCTCGTGATGTGGTGAGTAAATTCACAGTGTCTTTTTACGTTACAGTCGAAACCATTTATTAGAGTTTTTTTTTACGTTATAATCAATTTTTCACTGTATATTTAAAATGGTTTTCTTTAAGGGAAATTATTTGGTATTTCAAAATATAACAAAAAAATTAACTCAAGCTAAAACATGACAATTCATCTCATGTCAAACTCCACCCAAAAGTAATAAAATAAATTAGATATATTGATTTAAAATAAATTAGATTAAAAAAATTGATCCATTATTCTTTTCATAGAATAATAACCCTTTAGAGCAGTGGTTAACATTTACTTCTTACCTGTTGTCAAAAATCAACTGAACCATAAATATATTGATTCTACATTAAATGCTTAAAGTCAGATGATTTAATATATTTAAAAGTGCAGCCTCTTTTTTTATCATGATTTTTGTCCTTGTATTTTAAAGTATTTTATCATGATTTTCATAATTTTGTGAAAAAATGGAAACATGCATAATAACACATGTTTATACTAATACTTATGTTTAAATATCATAAAATATAATATTTACTTTATCTTATAATTTTAAAATATGTCTTTTGGATAGGTAATCTTGTATTTATAAACATATTAAATCACTTTAGGATGTCAATTCAACGTGAAAGCAAATATCTATCATTGTCTCTAGGAAGGCTGTTACTATAGTTGAAAAGTTGACAAAATTAGTCCAGCGTTCACAAAGTTTCCAATTTTATACTGGACTTCAAAATGGTGTGGTGCGTTATTGTATAAATTCCTTTTTGTATACTCTATACAAGATTGCGAGCAGCAATTGCGGTTGCTGGATATACTATAACTAATGTATACTTTGTTTATGATATACATATAGAATATGCCCTTGTGGCTTTACACTAAAAAAAAAATCTATCCTTGACTTGTAAAATCAAGATGAGTAGTTTTGGATTAATAAAAAAAAAGTCACTCTGGTATATGTACATTTAAAAGTCATATTGGATAAGTATGATAAAATTACATAGATAAAAACTATTTTCTTGATGTACTTTGTTATTAATATGAAAAATACATTAAAAAATTTATGTTGTCCTGATGTGAATAATGTTCAGTGGTGACAATTAGGATTATTTTTTAAAATTATGAGCATGTTTTTCTGAATATTTAAAATAGTTTAGAACACTTTGTTACTATGCTTATATCAACTCAATCTTTCTTACTGATCATATCAATCTTAATCATGAGCAAGCTAATGGACGACTTAATTATTTACTTTATTTTTCAACATAACATCAAACCAAAATATCAAACCAATATTTTGAAAATTAGTTTAACCACAGAATACTTGAATCATTTCTCTTTGTTATAAGCTTTAATTTCATGATCAATATAGCTTTTCATGTATACATTATAAAAAAATTGGAGATCAAATTCTCCTATCCGCCCATATATTTATGAAGCATTTGGTTACACGATTGAGTAACTTCTATGTCTGTAAATAGTTGCTTCTGCTATCGTACAACCAAACAGTTGTATTGTAGCAGCTGCAAATAGTTATTAAAAGCTGGGGGGGGGGGGGGGTAATCGTCCTACATCATCAGTTTTACAATCCCACGATGCTGCCTTAATCTTTAGTATGGCCTAGTGTTTTACAATCCCATCATCAGTGTTTTTTTGTTTTTTATTAATTCCACTTGACTAACAAACAATGCGTGGCTTATTTTAATGGATGCTCCGGCGGTGTTCTAGTTTTCTCCCGCGGATGCGTTTTCACACATTCACTTCTTTGGTACTAGAGATGATTAAGCAAACTATCAATACAAAGATCTAATACATTAAAGTCAAGCATATTATATTTAATTAGTTTATACATCGATCTAGTACTCTTGGCATGTTTGTGTTTTTTTGCTAAAAGGGAGGAGTTGCAGTGGGTGTTCCTTAATTACAGCAACTAGGCAACCACAAGTTTGGGTCTATCAGTTCAAAAATCATAAAATTGGTCGGCAGAATATTCTTTAGGTTGATAACTGGACAATAGCGACTAATAAATTATTCATTTCAAACTTACAAAAATATTGTTTCATGGAAGATGTGTTTTAGGTTGGCATAGCTCACTTTATTGAGGCCCACCCTATGAACGCTATTTTCGGTTCCTGATATTGACAATCGGGCCCCACCATGGGCCCATGACGAACTGACTCTCTATAGCTTTTATTTGACTACTTTTAATTATAAAAAAATGTTAGGAACAGTTGATTTTTCTTGAATATATTTTCGTGAAAATATGTTCAAATGAATTCAATGGGTATGCTCATAAAAGAAATGAAAATTAATATATCTATGAAGTTTTTGAGTCTCGGTATGGTGGGAAATTTTTTTTTTAATTAATTTGGTTACATGTACCAGTCACGTGAAGGTATGTCCTCCCATCACTTTTATGATTGATCCAAGAATTTGTGGTTAAGAAATTGAACATTGTTATTTTAGGGATGCAACCTAAACAGGCTGAATTTGACCCAACCCCAATTTTGAACGGGTTTGAATTAGAGTTTTAGGGTTTGGTTCAATTTGGATCCGATTCAAACCTGAATAATCCATACATATTTCAGTTATATTTGGGTTGAGAATTCTGGTAACCCAAACTCAACCCGAACATGAAGTAGTGAGCGATAAATTAAATGTAAGTCAAATTTTGATTGATTTATATATATTTGAGTTGTCCCATTTATTTTTAACTAGAATATATCATGCCTATAGGTTCAAATGTTTATTCTTCTTGTTTAGGATGTAACATAGGGTTATTTGCCCCTGATAACTATATTGGAATAAATAATAATTCATGCAAGTAAATTTTTGTTTGGTTGTCTTTTATGTTATTTTCATTAAAAAATGTAAAAATGATATGTTTGTTGTTTAGTTCACTATGGATAAAGTAAAGATAAGTGGTAAATAAGAGATAAATAAGAGTATATGATATTTTAAATGACAACTATACCCCTGTAAAAATTATTTGTGTTTAAAAATAAATGTGAGAGATATGTGTGTGATATGATAGATATGATAATTTTTGGAATGTGTGCAGATAATGTTATGTGAGATAAAAAAAATTTAAAGACAGAGAATGATATTTTTATCTATTAACATAGATAAGCCGTGATAAGCAATTTTAGCATTTTTTATAATAGTTATCAAGTTTTATCCTAGTTTATCTAGATATAGCTATCAAAGTTTATTCTTGCAAAACAAACAACTTTTTTGGGCTATTCTCTTGTATTCTTCTCTATTCTTGACTTGTGCTCCACCCTAATTTAAGGGGGGGGGGGGTGTAAATAAATTTTTTATTATCACTTTTATCTTACTTATTTCTTTTAGTGTGGAACATTTATTCATATAGCCTCCGTTTGGTTTAAGAATAGGACTTAGAATAAGTGAGAATTAGTCGGAACAGTCTAAAAATGGGTGTTTGGAAGGGTGGAATAAATGAGAATCAGTATATCATAATTAACTAGTATAAAGTGGCATGTAAATTATAGTCAACCCCTGAAATTAAATTATTTTAGATTATTCAACCCAAAAAAATATGCGGGTCAACTGTTAAATCAATTATTAACACCTCTTATAAATTAATTTTCAGATAAATTATTATCATTTTTTCACATTTAATAATTAAATCATTATTCACACCTTATTTACATTTTATCCAAACAATAAAAACGTTATCATTACATTTCTCAATTAAAATAATTTAAAACACAATTAAATAAAAAAATCACTTTATCCTTATATATATTAAAATAATCATAAATATCAAAATAACATAATTCTCTATTCAATTACCCCTCGTTTGGGAAATGGAATAGGCGAGTATAAGGGTAATATAAGGGTGTATAAGAATGGATAAGGAAAATTGTTGTTCGTTTGAAGGGTATAACTTGGTATTACTAAGCCAGTTTAAACGAGTATAAGAGAGTATAACAATTCTAAGTAACCCCTAGGATAAGCTATACTCAGTTTATCTATTCACATGGGTCCATATGTCAAATCAACTTTTTACATTTTATCACATCAAATCACCTATTAACACCTCTTATACATCAAATGACTTACATGTCAAATCAATTTTTTACATTTTATTTATATTTTATTTTTTATCAACTAAACAACTCAACATTTATTCTTATGTTTTTCAATGAGAATAAAAAAAACACAATCAAACAGAAAATCTTTTATTCATGTAGATTCGTTATCTATACTGACATAATTATCTATCCAAAATAAATCAATTTCGCTATCCAAACGAGGGGCTTAAAGAATAGAGTTTTAAATAATTTAAAATGATACATTCTTAAAAGTTAAATCAAAATCTGATACGCACGTATAAACTAAATCCAACTGGTTGGGTTCGGTCTGAGCTTTTCCAGGGACTTGCTCTGATTTAAAATTGGGTTGAAATTGAATTCCAACACTCCCTTTGTTTGTTTTTTTAATTGCATCAAGCTTTTAGGCCATGCACGTGAATGCATGGAAAGGGCTCAATTTCCAAGGTTTTGACAGTTTCGTGCCCCCAATAAAGCTCAGATGACAGCACAGGCTTTCTCGGATCCTGTGAGCATGCTTGAGATGTTGGGATTGCTTATCCCAGAAACCAGGTTATCCGAGCTCCCAAACAAAACCCCACTGTTGGGTTGCATGAGATATATATCCTAACACAGTGGAATCGATGGCTGGAAAGTACTACATTTATGGAGAGATGAAATACATACACTTTTCGAAGCCTCACATTATTTACTTATTAAGGACTTCTAATCCTAAAAGACAAGCTCTGTTTTGGTTTTTTATACAAAATCTACTAATTTGTATGTTCACATCCGTCGATGATAAAATGTATATTTTTTTTGGTCTCCACAGAATTGAAATTTCATTCCCTCGGTTGATTTACATTTTAATGTGAGTGGACACTTATTAAGGCACTGTTTAGCTGTTCTTTTAGAAATTAGCTAATTTTCCCTTATAGCTAAGGGCTTCTTTGGATTGGAGTTTAATGTTGCGTTTGGATGTAAGGTTAAAACGCTAAGATTCTAAAATCTTGTATTTCAAACTCAGCTTTTAAAAAACAATGTTTTATTAGATTTTTAACTGTAAGGTTTTTTTGACAAAAGGGAAAATGGTGGTTTGAAAAGAGAAAATACGTTTGGATCTGAGTTTAAGAATTTTTAATTTTTCAAACGCAAAATCTACCTACTCAGATCCAAATACATTTTCAGTGTTTAGTTTTTCAAATCACCATCTTATTTTTCTAGATAAAAAAATTGTAGTTGAAAATCTAATAAAACAAAGTGTTTAGTGTTTCAACCTCACATCCATACACAGCATAAAGTGTCTCTCCATAGGTTATGAAATAGAACTATTGAACACTTATTTATAAAAAAAAGCCTTTAATCCACAGTTTTGTTGGATAACCCCAATTTTGGGATGAGGTACGGAAAAAATGTTTTATACGGATAAGAGAGAAAAAAATTCATTGATAAGAACAAAAAAAGAATATACACATCTATTAGATTTTTGGATAAGACTTGAGCTGGGAAGGAAGGGGAAGATTGATATGGGAAGGGAAGTTAATAAATGTTTTGTTGATAAAGTTATTGGGGGTAGTTTCGGTATGTTAGGAAGACGGAATTATTTTTTTGAGCCATATATATCATAAATATTAGATTGTTTGATTATTGCTTGGATTATCTAAAAAAGTGCTAATAAATATTGATCTAATACAAAACAATGACAAATCTAATTTGACACTTATTTCTCAGATAAAATTTTATAAAAAAAAGGAAATGAATCAACCAAAACCCATATTTTCTAATCACATGTATTTGCATGCGAAATCCCTAATTGCATATTACATAGATATGTTTCAGTTCAAACAAAATTTCTAGTCTTATTAATTATGAAAATACAATTTCAGTTTAAACAAAATTTCCCTGAAATGGGCTGGAAATATTCCCTATGTTTTAATTGAATATTTTCTAAGTTAAATGATTTGGTAAATTACATAAGTGCTTAATCAAAGGAAGAAATATAATAATAAATATATAAAACGAACTACTAAAAGGTTCTCGAACTTTGAAAGGGAGGCCTACCACTTAGAACATGACAAGAGTCAACATCATTAGCATTGCATTATTAATATTTTGTTAAGCTGTAAGCCTAAAGAAAAAACAATAAGCAAAATCATATATAGAAAAATTAAACTATAACCACTATATTCATCAGCACGGCTAAACTTCACCTATTTCAATCTTTTATAATAAACTGGACATAGTATAAATATAATAATCATTTAAAAAAACATGATTTGAAGTCGAGCCCACTTCATTCAATAGATTGATAGATGCGCTTTTATTTGTAGATCTTAGATTGTCACATCGATGATGAAAAGATATATGTTACGCAATGATGAAAATCTGGTGAGTGCTATTTTTCCCGGAAACTTCCTTTCCATACCAGTACATCCTCCACTTGATGTCACAATCTCCATAAGCCATGTCTAATTTTTAAAACATGTCACAAGGCCAATGCCATCTTTGGAAACCATAAATTAGTGATAACAAGGTGCTGCAAAATTCAATCTCAAATACATAGCAAATTATAAGTAATATATATATATATATATATATATATAGAGGGGTGATTGCGTGCGACGGAACGATGGGTGCGGTAGTGACGTGGGCCGTTGATCACGGGTCCATCGCATCGGACGGTCGGGTGCGATTCACGTCGACCGTTGAATGCGATGGACCCGCGATCGAACGGCCCACGTCGCCGCCGCACCTGCCGCACGCCGCACCTAATCGCCCCCGTGTATATATATATATATATATATATATATATATATATATAGGGTCGATTACCTGCGGCGAACGGCAGGTGCGGCGTCGATTGTGGGCCGTCGATCACGGGTCCATCGCATCGGACGGTCGGGTGCGATTCACGTCGACCGTTGGATGCGATGGACCCGCGATTGAACGGTCCACGTCGCCGCCGCACCTGCCGCACGCCGCACCTAATCGCCCTCGTATATATATATATATATATATATATATATATATATATATATATATATATATATATATATATATATATATATATATATACGGGGATGATAATATGCGGTCGTGCGGTCGTGGGCCGTCCGATCGCGGGTCCATCGCATCCAACGGTCGACGTGATTCGCACCCGACCGTCCGATGCGATGGACCCGTGATCGACGGCCCATGATCGCGGACGCACCGACCGCACGTAATCACTCCTCATATATATATATATATATATATATATATATATATATATATATATATGAGGAGTGATATTATGCGAGTCGTACGGTCGTGCCGCGTCGACCACGGGCCGTCGATCACAGGTCCATCGCATCAGACGGTCGGGGGCGATTCACATCGACCGTTGGATGCGATGGACCCGCGATCGGACGACGCACGTCGGATCCGCACGACCGCACCGATCGCATATTATCATCGACCTATATATATATATATATACGGGGGCGATTACATGCGGCGAACGGCAGGTGCGGCGGCGACGTGGGCCGTTCGATCGCGGGTTCATCGCATCCAACGGTCGACGTGAATCGCACCCGACCGTTCGATGCGATGGAACCGTGATCGACGGCCCACGATCGACGCCGCACCTGCCGTTCGCCGCAGGTAATCGACCCCATATATATATATATATATATATATATATATATATATATATATATATATATATATATATATATATATATATATATATATATATGCGCTCACGATTGGTGCGGCGAACGGTGGGTGCGGCCGCGACGTAGGCCGTTCGATTATGGGTCCATCGCATCCGACGGTCGATGTGAATCACACCCGACCGTCCGATACGATAGACCCGTGAACAACGGCCCGTGATCGCTGCCGCACCCGCCGTTCGCCGCACCTAATCGGTTCCCTATATATATATGCAGCAATCACAGGCCGTTGATCACTGGTCCATCGCATCGGACGGTCGGGTGCGATTTACGTCGACCGTTGGATGCGATGGACCCGCGATCGGACGACCCACGTCGCGGCCGCATCTAATCTTGAGCGTGTGTGTGTGTATATATATATATATATATATATATTCCCAGGAGCTCATAAAGCCTTCTATGTTACTTCACATAAGCAGGAATGAGAGTGAATATAAAAAGATATATATAAATCAAGTAACCATCACAATGAAGATATGCACAGCCTCCCAATGCTTACCACGAAGGGGACCTTCCACCAACCCAGCCATTTTGACAAATGAATTTATTTCCATCATTTATCACCATCTAATCTGCGAGCTTTTGGTGGTTCAAGACAAACTAACATGTAATTTGTATTCGGAATCCTATGTTTACCAAACAAAAGGAGGACCACTGCATAACTCGGATGAAAAAAATCATAACACACTGCGCATGCCACTCAACCATATAGTTAAATATTTACATTTTCTAAAAAGAACTGAGACATGAATTAGTACTGCAATACGGGCTTGCTGCCACTAGATTTAATAAGATAAAACCATGGGCATTCTTACACAGTTACACCCAGATCCATTTCTGACCCCATTTCAAACCCAATATGTATCGATAGATTTCTATCGACGCATATACTCACGTTAACAAAGCATATGCTTCGAAAGAATTTTTTTAATTTTCAATAAATGCATCCATACAATTCATTATAGTATATGCTTCATTTTTATAAAAACATGTACCTCATTAAATGAGATACACTACTTTTATAAAATTTAAAACATATGTAGACCAGAATTAAGGCTAGAAATAGAGCTGAATGTAACATTATCCTAAAACTATAGAAAATCATCAGTAATGCATTACCTTTTATCACAAATTTCCCAACATGAACAAGATGAAGAGTTTCTCCTGCAAGACACTCTTACCAACATGATAGACAAAAAGCTTTGTATAATCATTTCCTTCATTGTGATAAATCCAAAAATCTATCAACATATCATGGAACACATTAGCTTATTCATATGTTTTGATTACAAGTGATCAAAATCAGTGTGGATAATTCACTGCTCTTTTAAACTCCACTGCAAATGACAGGAGTTTCAAAAAAAATCAAAAATTTCTTTTTAATATCACAACAGCCTCTCAGTAAACTCCTCCGAAGCAAATAGCAAGAGCTTTATACTGTGACAACAGCAATGGCCCCAATTATGCGGCCCACTGCATTGAACTCAGACCCTACAATGGGTGAGGTTTTGGCTATGGCTGTTGGGTGATGTCAAAATTTAAGCAGAAAAATGAACCAGACCTTTCAACCAACTTTTTGGATTTTCTGAATTTACCCCAGGATAAGCGTAAAAAGGTTTCTCTCAATGCCTTAAGTCACCCCACTAAGAGAAGAGCCGACAAAATCTCACCCATAGTCTTCTCAGAAACATCCATTTCATCATTGACAACCATGCCAGGCTCAAGCACTGCTGCATCCAAGACCAGCTTTCTCTTTGCAATCTCATAGATGTTTTCATCTACAGTGCCCTTAGTTACAAGCCTGAAAAAAAAAACATTAGAAAGGAATCAGAGGGAGGAAATAAGAATCATGATGTAAACATGTATTTTTTAAAGTACAGATGCAAGAAAAAATGTGGCAGAGTATATATTTGAAGAAAGCATGAAAAACCTGTAGATGGTAACTGGTTTTGTTTGTCCTATCCGATGACAGCGATCTTCAGCCTGTCGGTCCATCTGGGGATTAAAATCCATATCATGTATAACTACAGTGTCGGCTCCAATCAGGTTAAGTCCCTGTCCTCCTGCCCTCGTTGAGAGCAAGCACGCAAAGATAGAAGGGTCATTGTTAAATGCATCCACTATTCTCTGTCTTTCTGTAACCTGGGTACTGGGAAATAAGATCAGAACAATTAGAAGAGTAGATCAACTGTAAAATTATTGACCAAAGAACAAACATGCTGAAGAATTTTCAAAAAAATTTTTTTGCTGAAGCAGTCCAACCTGCCATCAAGACGCCTATAAGTAAATCCTAAGACATCCATAGCCCATTCGAGAATATCAAGCATAGAAGTCCACTGGCTGAAAATCAGAACTCGATGTCCAAGTTTATGAAGCGAAGGCAAAAGTTCAGCCAACACCTGGAGAAGATTGCAATGTTAATTATAATGGCATGGATGCTGGTTCTGAAACCAAATGCTTAATTAGTACTGAAAAGTCATACATTAGACAATGTAGATAGCAATTCAGGCAATCAAATTAAATGGACATCTTTTCTAATCATCCAGGTTTAGTGGTTTTGAACGATCAAAAGACTAATACATGGAATAACAGATCATATAATAACAAACTTCTCCATCAGAATCAAATTGTAAATGTCTCTCAGGGCATTTGAAAAGCAGAACAAAAACATGATATGACAAGCTTCAGAGACTGCTATTCATATGGACAGACGAGATCCAACTGTACCATGGTCATATCTAGAATGAACACAATTAAGTTGGTTACCAGCTATTATCAACTTGGACTATGCTATTTTATAAAAAAAAATTGGCGCCCCAAAGATTTGATCATTGGTCATCTTTTACGGAGAGGAGGTTGCTAACTGATTTTCCCAAAACTCGGTTCGCTTGGACTATGCTATTATAATCAGGCATTACGCAAATTTAAATATTATACCTCATTTATCATTTTTTGTTGACACTCCAAAAAGTTATATTCAGTTGTTTACAGAGAAAATAAAAAACTGCCTTTTCTAATGCAGTAATTGCATTCTTTGTCTATTATCCATCATAAATATGGAACTGAAGCAGATTATACAAAACAATTTCCAATCCAGAATCGATGTCATTGAAGCCTGAATAACTCTTATTGGTTGTCACTGATATTTATGTTCAAAAAATGAGAACTTCTCTTTCTTACATCGATCAACTCCACCTTGAAATGTGAAATAGGCATAATAGACAATACCTGGCATTTTGCTGAATGCAATACATGTGCATCTGTAAGAGTTTCTTTAGCTCCAATGTCATAACGAGATATAAGCTGCAATGCAGAAGTACAAATTTATGTATGATGCAACAAATAATAGTTTCTTTTGCTAGGACTCATCAAATCAGAAGGAAAGAAAAGAAAATAGAAATGACCAGATGTACAATTTGATCACATATTGAATGCGAGTACTTGCATCTGGAACTTAGTGACATTTGATAACCAGATGTACCACTAAATCCACATCAACATTTAACCTAAATTAAAAGTCAGTGTAACCTGCCTCCCAACAATCCGTTGCTTTTGAAGCCATACTAGCCATTGTTTGTATCAAATTCAGCTAGAATATCATTTAATTGAGAAAATGATCCAACAAGGAAAGAAAAAATGAAATTCCATAAGAGTGCAGAATATTTTTCAGGCTTTGTTTACATTTCTTTATCATGCAAAAAAAAAAAAGTTTCATACCAACCCAAACATATGATAGACAACTAAACAGTGTACACCGTCTTTCCAGATTCACGTTTTAGTAACATTTAGAAGAGAAAATGGAGAAATATTTGAGTAACATTATTTTCAATACTTGCACTTGATGATACTAAGTGATCAAATTATGCTGATCAAGTTATTCAGTTATAGGATGAAAATTGGGATTTGTGAACTAATCAACCCTTCTGGAAAAAGGACCAAACAAATTAAAATTACCTGGTGAATAGCAAAATCGTTATAGCCTTTAAGCTCATCAACGACTCTATCCAGAGTACACTCATTGCCAAATGCACCCATTGGATGCAATATTCTAGCAAATTTAACAACATCTGCATCACTATATATACGCCTCACCAACAGTGGATGATTTGCAATCTGAAACACACAATACCCTTATATCAGTTAAGAAGGAAAGAAAATCAGGAACCAAGTGAAGTGAAGAGACTTATAAGCACCTTGCGAAGCTGCAAGAAATAATTGGATATCTGACGTTTGGGAAGAATATTAGCAACATTGTTGGAGGAAACCTCGGAGAACTTTCCAAGGCGAGCTTGTGAAGCTACACGATATTCATTGACAGCATCTTTATAAGATCCGGCCTGATCAGGCTCCATTGATACGTATTTAACCTGCATCATCCATGGCAGCTAATTTTCTGAGTAAACATGAATACGACAAGAAGGTAACAAACAAAGTTTAAGCATGGCTTGAATAAGATTAATTAGTATGCAACTTTAACTATCAGATAACCTGTTGTATCTTTGGGACCAGCTGCTGCATTACATCTGATTTTAAGCGCCTTAAAATAAATGGACCCAGAATAGATTTTATACGGCTAATCAAATCCTTATCTTCTGCATCCAATAGCTTTTTAACATCCACGTCTCCAGTTGCGAAAATAGCAGGCATCATAAACTCCAACAATGACCACAACTCCTGCAATGATGAACACAACTCAATACTATAAGCATCCTTAGTGGCTGAGATTTAATATGTACGAAGTTTGACTATCAAACAACCAAAAGGTGACTCCCACAATCCAGCCCCTATGTTTCAAAGAGATATCAACCATTTTGTAATAAAGCACTAACAATACAGAGTTTCAAGAGGTATGACATGAAAAGGGCATATTTTCTGAAGCAGCGACAACCCGATACAAAGAAGGAAATCATGTTTTCCTCTTATAAAACCTTCGAGTCCACAAGGATTACAAGACATTTTTTATTAGTCCTAAAGATTATCATACAATGATGGTGGCACCTCCTTTTACAGGCCACAAATAGTTAACAAAATCTTACCTAAAAATCCTAAAAATATGAAACAAAACAAAAAAATTCAAAAAAGATCCTAGAAAACTGAAATTCAATTGAAGGGATGATCATCAGATCCCTACATGATGAAATTTACCAAAAATAGTAAAGTTACTTTTGGGGGTAATTTGTCCTACATCATTTTCTTAGGTGTGTCAAAACACCTAGAGATCCAGATAATAGAAATGCTCAGTTGTGATTCAATGTCACTCAAAGGACATGGATGTGCAAAGAGGTAGTTGTAGTCCAGCCAACATTAATAACAAAACAGAAGAAAAATGCTCTGAGGATATTGAGAAGGCACCCTTAATTATTTTTATGCCCATTTCGCCATATATTATGATGCACTATCAGATTTACTTGGTCATCATTTGCCTGTTTATTGCAAAACACATTTAGCCAGACATTGGTCTAACAAGAAGACCCCCTGCCAGCACTCCTTTTCTGTGTTGTATTCAAAACCTTAATACATTTTCCTGATGGATCACCATATTGACAAATCTGGAGGTGACATCTCTGAAACCAGTACATGGGTCATATGTCCACATCAGTGTTATATATCTGTAAATTATGTCAACATAAATATGTAAAATATGGGAACATTCAATTGAATTGATATAAATAAGGTAAATACTATAATAACATTTATGTGTGGATCTCACCATCTCAAGTCAATTAACTTAATTGAATGACATTACGCATGCTACATATGAGCATTCCACGATATATGTGACAAAATATCAATCACATCTACAAGATCTATGCTCGACCACACACTTGTATTACACAATATGCATTCAACATAACAGTAATATGGTTCTTCATTACTATTAAAATATAAGATCGATTATATTTCTCAAGAGTACTAAAACTGGAAGTTTCAGAAGAGCACATGAAGAAAGATTATGAGACGATTCATGTGGAATATCATGCCCCATGGTACATGTAAGGCACAAAAGGACATTATTCATTGTCCTCCTAAAAACTAATGGCTTCAATAACTAGTCTGGCAACAAGGAAATTGACTTGAACTGAAGGAAACACATGGAAACAACTTATCAAAAAATGGAAATATGTGATCAACTGATGGATAATGTGCTCTAAAATATTGCAAGACAGTCTTAAAAACAATATAAAGTGCCTCAAATTGTCAAGCCTGGTAAAATTAAGTTAAATAAACAAGATTGCGCCCAGATGAACCACGAGAGCTTAATTTATAGAGTTCACTAGAGTGCGAGCCCAATTTATAGAGTTCACTAGAGTGGTGGTGGTGGTGGTGGTGATGGTGGCGATGAAGACAGATATCCGTGTTACGTAACAGTGATAAAGAATACAATGAGATTGCACCAGGTGCGAGAACAATGCATCCAGAACTCAAATATACACCCACAGGGGTATAAATTACACTAGATAACCTTTTTTTTGGTTCCTCAAAGCTGGACAAGATCAAGGGACAACGGTGCATTCCACAATTCTAACTTAAGAATGCTCCAATGATATTTTCCAGGGTTTTTTGCATATATACCCATGTTAGGATCCTAGTTTGCATAAATACCCCTCTCAAATTCCCGATTGCAAAAATAGTACCCCTACTAAACTAATAATCAGTGCATCGGTACCCTTGTGGTTTGTCTCCCTCGTTAAAAATTTTCCGTTTTGCTCCGTTAAATCTAGGAAAGTCTAAAATACCCTCCATTTCGAGTTTTATTGGCTGAATCGATCAGGTAAGGGTAGTATTAGTTGAGGGTAGATAGGTAATATCTACATGTGTGGTTAAAGAATTAACCATAGTTGAATCTGATTTGTTAACGATGAGTAACGGAGGGGTACGAGAACACTACTTATTAGTTTATGCGGGGTATTTTTGCAATCGGGATCCTAACAGGGGTATTTCTATAAACAGGGATTCTAACAGGGGTATATATGCAAAAAACCCTATTTTCCATCTTTTATCTTGGCAACGCAGAGGAATAATTTACCTATATGCAATATGATCTGATCTACTTCAACTGTGATAAGCTGCCCTCTAACACAACCCCCCAAACACACACACACACAAAAGCTTTGAAAGAAATATACTCACATATAAACACCATATAGCCTAAAATGCAAGCATAACCAATGATTTTAAAAAAAAATTTGTAAAAATTAATGTACAAAGAACATACATGTAAATCATTTTGAAGGGGTGTCCCTGTCAACATTAGACGTTGGTTTGCATTTTTTGCAACAGACATTAGGTTTTTCCAACGATAGCTACTTTTATCCTTCAAAACATGAGCTTCATCCATTAGTACACAGCTCCATTGCCAGCGCTTCAACATTTTACGGTCATCTCTCTGCTGCCCACTAATAGAGTAGATTTAAATTTCAAAAAGAGCCATTTAAAAGCCCAATAATTGTAATCTACAATCTCATCACAAAGAAGTAAAGAAGCAAATGCAAAATTGAACAAACCTCTGCCGTTCAAAAAGTGAGTAGCACACCAGTAAAACATTAAATGGTGCTGGAAGACCAGCCTTGCTTAGGGAGTTTAACTCCTTTGAATAGGCTGTTCGTCCAGTTCCATGAAACAGAACCACAGAAAAAGAAGGACACCATCGCTTAAGTTCCCTTTCCCAATTTTCTAAAACAGAAGCTGGGGATACAATCAAGTGCGGACCTGGGTCATTGTCCAAGTGTCTCAGGAGGGTTAAATATGTTATAGCCTGCAAACATCAGAAATTATAATGGTCACATCCCCCCACCCCCCCCAAAAAAAAAGATTAAATTGCTATTTTTCTGTGGAAAAAGATCCACAGAACTTTCTAAGCACCATACAGATGCACACAAGGGAATAGGAGACCAAAGCACCTGCACAGTTTTGCCAAGCCCCATCTCGTCCGCCAAAATTGCTGTTGAGATGTCATTCATCAGAAACAAAGAAAAATATATATCAGAGGCATGAATTTTCATACATGTAAACTTTGAAAAGTAAATGTCATTGGTCAGTTTAAGTAGACATGGAATTTAATGCTAGGTGACTTAGTCACCTCTGTAACCAAGCTGCCAAGGCCAAGTGCAAGCACAGGATCACAGACAATTTCACGGTGGAAATTGGAACTGTATCTGGGTAACCTTATGAATTCAGATAACTTATTCCAAAAATATCTTCAAACCCTTCAATGATTGCATTTCTTGATTATGTGCAATTTTTCCAGTTTGATCTTTACCACACTCATGAAAAGATATAATCATTCAAGGTATTCTTCATAATGCTAATTTACAAATTATGAATGAAATAACCAGAGCTAAGCTGAATAGCTCCTATTTTGGCCTAGCTTTTTTGTCCATAATAGTTGTATTTGATGACCTCATGAAACATTGAATAGCTAGCCATCCAAAATCATACCAGGTAACTATTACCTGTGCTGTAATCAAGTCTATACATAGAAATATAGAATCATGATACACAGAGATATCTGAAATCACAAACAATCTAAATTTTTTAGTGTATTTAATCCTGGACATGGATAAGTCATAAGACTATAAAAGGATCCTCATTTATGCTTGTCATCATTGCAGAATGGGCTGTCTAACAAGATTTTTTAAAAATCACACATATTAAGATTCCACCAAGGACATTATGCCAAGTACTCAATGAATGTATTTCTATCATTCACAAGTAAATACAAGTCAAACATAACGGGAAACAAGAACAATTGGGATCAAACGCATTACCTCCACCGATGTTCTTTTTATACAACAAAAGAAGAAAATTCACGCCAACAATCTGGTATGGTTTCAGTATCGGCTTAAAGTCCGAATCTTCTACCATGCAAGCGGCATCAATATCATCCTATACTCGACCAAAAAAACCACCCAAATCAATCAATCAACCATATTCATTCATGCAATTGAAAATAACAATCAATTCCAAGGGAACAATGGATACCTGAGTCACTATCCTCGTGGATGATGACACCTCCGTTTCCGCGTACCTATCGCACGCCAAAGAAGAAGAACCATACAGCTCCCTCCGCAGCTCCACCGATATCTTCGAACACTTCTGCAAGGCCTTCCCAATAACATCGTCTTCCTCTTCTTCTTCAACCTCCTCGTCATCCACATCAAACACTTCGAACTTCTCATCTCTTCCGGACGAATTCACCTCAATCACTTGTTCAAAATCCTCGCCGATGTCCTCACAGTCTCCCCAGCTGTCCTCTTCCTCCTCCACCACCACCTCCTCCTCCTCCTCATCATCATCGTCGACCACCACGAATCGACGACTACGAGTCTCCATGGCCGGGACCTCCCCAACATCATCATCCTCCAAGTCCTCCACGGTTATAGTCCAACCGACCGGGGGGTTTGGCTTCGGCTTCGGCTTGTACGCGAAAGACTCGATCGGCGGGGGCGGAGGTTTGGGGGTCCCGAGAACCCTAGACGGCTTGAACGAGTGATTCTCCCACTCGTCATCGGAGATCTCTTCGAAGACACGCTTCATCTCTGTATCTCACATAGATCGACCAAATCTAGGGTTTTTGAGAGACTGGAGAGAGAGAGAGAGAGAGAGGGAGATGAAATGGAGGGAAAAAATTTGGGCAAGCGAGCGAATAATCGGCGTACCGCGAACCGCCACTTTGGGACCGCGGATCAATCCAGGAGTATGGTTATTTACGTAAAAGACCATGTAATTCATGTCAAATAACTCATCCACACTGTGAATGTAATTTGGTAATTCGTCTTTCATCAGGGGTAATTTAGGCATTTAGAAATTATCGGTACCATACGTGGCGAATGTAAGAGAGCTCGTGTTGACAATTTGATGGACATGGGTTCTAACTTCAAACTCCCGCTGGTGGCAGGAAGAAAAAAAGGGAACACATACCCAAAGTTTGTGGGCTCTGCCCATTTCGTATGGACCTTTGTTAGGTCAAGTCCATGTAATATCGTTCCGTTCAGGTCCGTGTATCAAAAAAAAAAAAAAAGTTTTTTTTTTTTTTTTAAGTCCTCATAAACCATCAAATTTAGTGATCGATCTCTCACTTCTTCATATCTAAATTTTAATCCCTAAATTTAAAGAATAATTCATTTTTAGTCCCTGCGAGAGACTTATTAATAAATTATTTAGTTTTCTTTTTAGTCTTTGATAGGAACTAAAAAGGAATTATCCTTTAAATATGATGACTAAAACCCAAATACGAAGAAGTGAATGATTGATCACTAAATATGATGATTTGTGGGGACTTAAAAATAAAAAATAAAAAAAAGGTTTTGTTACACAAATATCCATTTTAAATCCCAATTTCAGTCATAAATGCATCGATAGAAAATTAATAGAGCATATACTCATATTAACAAGATATATGCTTTGAAAGAATTTGTCTACATTTTCTATAAATGTATCCATGTAATTCATTGAAATATTATTTCATTTTTTATAAAAGCATGAACCTCATTAGATGAGGTATACTATTTTAAAAAAATTTAAAACACATATATATTAGAATTGGAGTTGTACGTAACATTATTAAAAAAAAAATTAAAGGTTGGGATTTGAGGATCCAAAAAAAAAAAATAGAGATTAATTTATATTTATATATTTTCATTGATGGAGTAGTACTAAGTGAAGTGATTTTTAGCATGGAAAATTGAAAATGTCGAGATGCAGCCACCAGTTCCATGGATCTATTTTTAAAAACAAACAAAAAATTAATGATAATTTTTTTAATATGAGATATATGTTTTGATATAAATTTTTTTTTTTTATATAAATACATTCATTCAATTTATTAAAGTTCATTGTTTTATAACAATATGTGTCTAGAATGGACTAAAATTGGGATTGATAAAATGAGACTATAAGTAAAATTATCCAAAAAAAGTAAAAAATACATTCCAAACTATCCATATAATTCTTTTCGAGAAGATTTTTGTAAATCTTTATTTAATAAATCATAAATTATTGTATGCAACAACCTTTATACCAGTGTCTAAATATGCGGTTTGCGTGTGGTTGTGATACTGCACAGGATATATATGGTATGTGAAAGTATATACAGGAGTATACGAGGTTTCGTAATATTTTATTAATAAAAAAATAATTTATGGTGATGATAAAGTATAACAAATATAAATACAATCAACAACATAAACATAAATTAAATAATAAAAACAAAATTTACAAGACATAAAAATAAAACATATAACAAAAAATAATCAAACATGAAACATTTGTTGCCCGTTCACATTAAAAACTATGAGCATATTATAAAATATAAACTCATGTATCACTTTCACGTTAACAACATATTATTAAAAAAATGTAAACCTATGTGTCACTTTCACTTTCACATTATTAACACATTATAAAAAAAAAGTGTAAACCCTATGTATCAAATAAAGAGAGAGTGTGAGAGTTTAAAAACAAGATAAAGGGATGGATGAAGACAGACTGTGATGGAGAAACTGAGAGATTGATTGTGAGATAGAGACACAGATCAAATGAAAAAGAACATATTTGAAGAAGAATTGTTGGAGAACACGAAGCCGAGATGAAGAAGACGAAGACCTGAAGATAAACCGCTGAAGAAGAGAAGTCGGAGCCTTAAAAATCGGACTTTGGAGGCGAAGTTGTGCTCGGGTTAAAGAAGAAGAAACTTCTATTCTCTGAATCTCTGTTAGGGTCGGTTGAAGATGGGAAGAATAAGGCCCCTTTGTCAGTTTTTTTTAAGTATTAAATGGATCGGGCAGGTCCATTATGTCCGGCCGATAAAAAAAAATAAAAACAGTGCTTTGATTTTTTTTTAAAGTGGACGCACATGCACATACACAATCGGGCTGCATATAACATGCACATGGTCCAATTCCCCTGAAATCGGTTCGGTCTACCTACCGAACCACAAAGATTCAGCATTTATTATTTTGCATTAATTGCATTTACATGAACGAACACACTGTGTATCCAAGAGAGGCAATCAGGACAGCCCATTTTGCATCAAAGGGTTCACGCGCATTAGAGTGGGACCAAAAAAAAAAAAGTGGGTTCCAGCTCATGCGTGCCAGGGCAACATGACCGTTGGGAACTCCTCCGCATCTGACACGCGTCGAAACCCTATTGGACATTTCTCCCGATCTACAATCAATGACACCCCCGACTATCCGTTGCAGAAGTCGATCCGAAATCCCCGAATTCCCGAATTTTAAACCCTAACCATCTCTCTTTAAACCCTAATCATCTCTCTTTAAATACCTTCAAAAGCTCCGATTCTCTTTATCTGGTACGGCCGGGGCTGAAATTGTCGAAGCGGATCTACACGAGGAACGGTCTTCGTCGGCCGCGGCGACTCCGCCCAGCACCACCTTCCGACGGCGTCGATGGTTTACGCGGCGATCGTGGACACGGCGATGGAAGAGCAGGTAAATCACGTGACTCTCTCTCCCTCTCTCTTCCTCTTTCTTCTATCCATTCCCTCGTCCGCCGCCGCTGTGCACACTGTCGCAGTCGCCGTCGCTGTCACGGTGCCCTCCTTGTCATCATCGCCCGCCGCCGCCATCACCGTGCCCTCCACCTGTGGGGTTGGAGTTGGGTGTGGTGTTGGAAGGCAGTGGAGGTGATGATGGAGGTGGAGGAAGGGAGGCGCCGCCGCGTGGTGGGTTGGGGGGGTGGGGGGTGGGGGTTGGAGGTGGAGGGAAAATGGGAAGGTTGGGGGGGGGGGGACCTAATGTTTTGGATGAGTATGTTGACATTCAGGTTATGAAGTTTAGATCACTTTTATTTTTCTTTTTCACCCCTTTTTCCTGATTTTGGATGTGAATTTGTTATTCAGGAAACAAGACTGTGTTAGCCTCTCTGATATTGTAGTTACTAAATTGGGCTATTATTTATGTTTATTTGGTTCTCCTGATGCTAGGTTTTTGCCACAAAGCCACACTTCTCCATGGAGAGCAGAATAGTCTACTTGGTTTCTATTAATATGCTGATTGCTTATTAGTTGTATTAAGCAAAGATATGGCTAAGTAGCGAACAGGGTTGAATTCTATGTGTTGAAATTGAGGTCAGCCGAAAATCATTTGTAAACTAGGAAAGGAAATTTTTTGCTGAGACATCAAGCCATCCTTTGAAGGTAAAAATGAATTATTAATTTGCAGGTCTATTTGCTCTCTTCATTAAATAGTTATTGCTTAACTAGTTGCTAGTCTCAACTTTTGTAGGAGAGAAAATGCAAAGTGAACAAATTATTTTTTCATATGAAATTGACATTGAGGCATGGTCAAAAATTGATATTGTTCTCATATAAGGTAAGAATATGAGTTTCTCGACATCCTTTCAATATCTAATAAGTTCTGTTGGACCTGCTGGTGCAGTCAGCTGATGATTTCTGTGATGTGATGACAGTTTAAAGTCACATAATGCTGTATATGATATTAGGTCACGGTTTAAGTTTAAATATATGTGCTCTGACTTCAACTTTAAGTGACACTGGACAAACGAGGCAACTCTGCTTCTAATTACCATCTAGTGAACTAGGTATCTGTTATGAATAATGAAAAACCATTAGGCTTTCTGTTAGAAATGTATATCCAGGTGCATTTGTTTCTCTGAAAAATCTCTAGGTGCATTATTGTAAGCAGTTTTTTTCAATGCTCTGAAATGGCTATTGCTATCCACCTATAAATTTTTACATTTCATTCATTTAGTCAATTATTATTTGTATAGTTGGAGTTGTTGCATGAAGGATTTTCACATGTTTCCTTCCTGATCCTCATCTTTGTGAGATTTAACAGATATACACATGGATATCAGTGAACATGTGTCAATTTTCCATATATCTCCTGGTTTCTTTTGATCTGACAGCTTGCTTTAGTTATCACTTTGCAATTTTTAACCATTTGAGCATTAGAGACATGTGAGGTTTGGATTCAGAAATGAACTGTGTGAATGGCTCAGACTTTTCTCATTCTGCTTCTCAAGAAATTCCCTTTTCATGAGGGTGCCTGCTCAGTTCTACACTTCTATGCATGACATTCACACATTCAGAGCCATATTAACTGCCCATATACATGGGATTTTAATTTTTTTATATACAGAAATTAGAACGTGAAAGTTTCATAGGAGAAATTACTAGCAACTGTCGAAAGCAACATATAAAATCAGAGAAACAAGGAAGCAAAATGTGGGTTCTTTACTATTTTTAATTTTTTTGTCTATTTGAGACATGTATCTATCAAAATGGGTTCTTGTAAAGTTTTATATCGATTGACCATGTAATCTTGATAATCTTGATACATAGGAGACAAATTTATAAGGTTTTTAGGAGATTAATTCATAATATTAATTTAAAGGTTAGATAGACTTATTATCTTGACCTACCCATTTATTCTTATATTGGATATAAAAACATTCATGTGTGTGTATTTTTATATGATCTTTTATGGTTTTTTGAAAAGACTCCAAACACAACTTAAGTTTTAGAGCAACACATTTTTTTTTACTGTTGTCATTCTCTGAATCTTGAATTAGCAAGTAGTGGTTCCTATACTGCTGACAACTGCTTTGCAGTGTATTGAGTAACAGTTCCCATTATGTATGAGTAATATATCAAATTCCCATTAGGTATGAGTATTTCACATTAAGAATATAACTGTGTTTCCATTTTAAAGAGTATATTACTCGGGGTGTAAACTACGTCTCAGTATCTTGTTGCATAAGATTACAAATTGGTTTCAATGACACATGTGAGTGATTGCTATCGCCTTGACAAAATTAGTGGTAATGCCAAAGGCAGTATGCTAGCAATTGAGAGGAGACGTGCAAAGGATTCTGCATTTCTGCTGCTTGTTGCGGGGATGGAGTAACAGTTCAACTGACTTCTTCTAGGGACACTATGAGGACTGTTTCATTTTCTCATTGCCAAATTACACCTGAACCTAGGTGAATTTCTATTTTAAATTCTTTCATGAATTTCTTTTCAAGCCATGTTGAAGATTTTGTCATGGTTTGAGTTATTAGATATTTTTAAAAACTCTACATTCCTGCACAGTGATAGAAGGTTCTTCGACATATGGTTTGATTAGTGATCATGTATTTCTATAACATGGTTGAAATCATGTCTTTTAATATTTCCCTTGGTTAATAAGAAACTGGTGGGACTTCTTCCAGGGACAGTGTGAGGATTGTTCTGTTTTCTTAGTGTCAAAGTACCGCCAACACCTGAGGTGAAGTTCTTTTTTTAATTCTTTCATGATTATCTTTTCAAGCTATGTAGATGATTTATATCGTGGTCTGAGTTTATTGATTTATTTGTGTTAAGCCTTACATTCTATCCTTGTAATAGATGGTCCTTTGGCATATGGTTTGATTAAAGCTCCAGTATCTATAACATAGTTTGCATATCTAGAGCACGTCTTTCTACATTTCCTTTATATCTTTTTATACTTCTTTGAACAACTCAAAAGTTCTACAACCTACTACAGATACTTACATCAAGGTGACTGCTTCACAATGCTCCATTTTGTTGCCAGTGATCAGCAGTTTTATGTAGTTGCTATTGATTGTGAATGTGTGTAGATTACAGTTGATATTCCTTTTGCCTTTTGATTTGTACATATGCATCGGTCGAAACAACTGTTGCACAAGTCCTCGAGCAACTATTAAGCTTCCATGCTTTTTGATGCAAATTATCATGACTCCTTTTTTTTTTTTGTGGGGGGGGGGGGAAGGGGGGAGGGGGTGGTTCTTGGCTTGTTGGTAATTTTCAACATTCTTATCATTTATTAGGATGGATTGAATTGTGATAGATTTATTATGATTGCACTCGATTTCTTATATAGCTAGAACGACCCTTGCAAATTGCGATCTGTTATCGAGCAATCTTATTGAGAATAACCAGAGCATCTTTGAATACTCAAAGTTTCATATCCGAAGCGAGTTTTCAAGAAACTGCTCGAGTTTTGGCAAAAGTTGAATATTTTATTATTTTGATAGATTTACTTCTCATACCTGTCTCTTAGCAAAGTGGAATATAGTATAAACCTATAGTAGAGATATATAAAAAGTTAAGAGAGAGCCTTGAATCAGTGCCGCCAGAGTGAACTAGATAAGATGGGAATTAAATAATCGTTCCTCTTCTCTTCTATTTGAAACCACACCTGTCCCTCATTTGTGATCATCTTGAGACTTGGCATCTTATATCTCAAACTCTAGTATATCTTTTTGTCAGGTAAGATCCGCTATAACGGGCTCTTCTTAATTAAGATGACCAATCAACGAAGAATCTGCTTCTTATTTTAAGTCCGACTATCGGAAGGCCAGCAAGTTGAGAGTAATAAAGAACGACCAAGTACAATTAGTTCCACCCTCAATAAAAAGCACTGAATTGCCTTAACCCAAGAGAAATACAAACCATGGCATAAAAAACGATCTCTTTCACTTTCATCTCTGCTTTTCTCTTTCTAGAGCCTTCTTTTCTTTGAAACTTCTCTTCCACTTCGTAAAAGTTGTAAGAATAAGTATAGAACTAACACTGAAAGACAAGTGAGGGGGGATACAAAGAGATAGTAGAACGGGATTCCTTGGTCGCAAAGCTCATCACGCTTGACCTTATATAGCAAAGCTACCGCTTCAAAAGAAAGACCGACTTTCGCTTAATGAGATGTGTCCAGAGTCGAGTAAAGCGAGTACATTTTTAAGAGGTAGGTAGCGACCTTGTTTATACTCCTTTATTATTTTCTCATTACCTCTATATGTTAGGGTTCGTTCTATGGTTTCACTCTTTAAATGACTTACTTCTTTCTTTTGTTTTTAGGTTTTACCAATCTACTTATCCTGAACATTATACCCAGTCTGAGAATCTTTACCTTTTTAGTTTATACCAATATGGAAAGCATCTTTAGCATTACAATACGATGATATTCCCTTATTCAAAGTGAGAAAGGAGGAAGTTTTAGGACGTAGATGCGCACATTTAGAAATGACAAAGTAAGCTTTTGAGTACTAACTAAATAATGGTACAGATGGACCGCTCTTTGAAGAAAAAATGGCAGCTTTGTTTCTCCTTGTTCTGACTGTGAAGCTTGCTTTCTTTAGGTGAGATGCTTTTTGTGCTTGATTCGTCACGCCAGAGTTCACTCACATAGCTCGCCTTTGATTTCCGAGATGGTGGGGTAGGATCATCTTGAGATTTGGCATCTTATATCTCAAACAATAGTATATCTTTTTGTCATTGTTTCCTTTATAAGAGAATAACTTATCTTCATTTACCTCTGTTTTACCTCCCTGACCATCTGTGTGGAACCCCAATATCTTGCATTTGAGTTGACTTGATAACAATGCATGTTAAGGAAATTTGCAATAAATGGAGGACATATGATCTACAAAGCATAAATATTAACAAGGGAATGCTACATGGGATTCCATGAAACAACCAAACTTATAACCAGGCACAATTATCCATCTTATATAATCGCTCCTAGGAAGATTGTGTTTCTTGAGTTCCTATTAGGGAGCCCCTGTAATCTACAAATATAGCATGTATAATTTTATACCATTTTCAATATATCATTCTTGCTTTAAATCTATGTATGCCATATATATCTCTCTTTCATGATGTTTTTGGTGTCATATACTGAAAATTCTGTCATTTGATCTTGCAAGCATTTCTACAATTAATATTCAAGGATGGCTTGTTTTTGGTGTCATATACGGAATATATTATGAGATGGTGTTTCTCCTATTATGCCAAGTATTAAACCATTCAATTATTTCATTTTGTTGTCCTTATGAAACACTGTCCATTTTCTAAACAATAATGATTTTTAAACCCCAAATTTTAGGTCCCATGAAAAGTCACAAATTGGCACATGTACAATACCCATTATACCTTTGTATTGTATTTTTGCTATTATTAAACCATTCAATTATTTCATTTTGTTGTCCTTATGAAACACTGTCCATTTTCTAAACAATAATGATTTTTAAACCCCAAATTTTAGGTCCCATGAAAAGTCACAAATTGGCACATGTACAATACCCATTATACCTTTGTATTGTATTTTTGCTATTATTGCTCACCATATTTTGAGGAGGTGGTTGCAATTTTGAATGACAATCAATTTTTTCTTGTGTTATGGGTTTTGGAAATTCTGTGGATGAAGATCAATTGACGGTGAGTTTGGAAAGACAGATTTTATGATCTTGATAGGTAAAAAAATTAGATTTTGTTTTTAGAGTTCTAATGAAAAGCTTTGTTTGACAGTTTTTTTTTGTCAAAATAAGATATATTATGTTTCAGTTCTTCTGATTCAGTTTTGACTCTTTGGATTTTCTGATTTTGATTATATTTTTTAGCTGTGTTTGACATGTATTAAATCTGAATTTCATTTTAAATTCCATGGTTTATATTTTGATTTACATGTATTGTTGTGTATCAAGTATGATCTATATAATCGTTTATGATTGTGTGTTTTGTGTATAATTATGCATATGTGTCATTAACCATATTTTTTAGCTTTGTATCAGCATTACTCAACTCATTCAGATTCAAGATTTTCAAATACAATGCACATTCACTTGTATGGAATGTGTATTTGTTAATTCAAATTCCAGATACATCTGTATCTGAATTAGAATTTTATACCATTTTTTTGATGTATTTGTTAATTCAAATTCCAGACACTTGTATTTGAATTTGAATTTCAGTCCATTTTTTTTAAGTTGTTATTTTTATATTTATGAATTTGAATAATGTATAGCTGATTAATATTTAATTATTTATTGTTGGCATTTTGAAGACCTTTTATTAATTTTTTGTGCAGTTCTCAGTAGCATGTAGACCATATTTATTCATTTGGATTTTCAGATACATTATTGTATCTTCATTGATAACATGTGGTTGATGTTCTTTTTTTCACCAAGCAGTGATGGTGTTTCAGATACAATCGACCTGTTTATTTCGTAAAAAAAAAAAAGCGATGGTGAACTATCGATTGTGGAACAAATCTATTCTTTTTTTCGTTCGTATGGTTTCGTTCAAATCGGAACACTAAAATTTAAATTTTTTGAAAACATGTTAGGTTGGGGAGAGGATTTAATGGTGCTACCCTTTGTGGGATTCAGTTATGATAGTTAGTTGAAATCAATTTTTAAAATTATAAGAATGGTAGTTTTGCCATTATCATTTTTTATGGTTAAAAAAAATCAAATAAGAAATCAATATGAGAATGTCATCTATTGGGTCTTATAAATGAGACTTAATTTCTGAGGTCTACGTAGCAGCACTCTAAAAGGAGAGGTAAATTAGAGGCTGGGTGGACTTGTTTTTATCCTGACCTATTCATTTATCTTTGTACTAGACAAAAAAACATTGATTCATGTCCGTGTTATGTGACTGATCCAAAGTGCTCCTGTTTAGTTTCAAATTATGTGTAGTCATTTATATGTGTGCATTACTGAGTCAACTGCCAATGCTCTCCCAATTTGTCGTTTTAGAAATATTGGTCAGGCTTCTCTCTTAATAAGTGAAAATTTATATCTAATGAGTGATTTATATCAACAGCAAAGGTGATAAATTATTAGTCATTCGTGCCTCACTTTTACATACCTTTTTAAAGTATATATTTTTTTATAATGAAACATATTTTATAAAAAAAAAAAATGAAGTGTACACTTATTACATTGAATATATATATTTATACGTTTTTTTGTAATAAAATATTATATATAGTGGCATTAGGTAACGTGGCATCTGCAGGAATGACCACAAAAGTGTTTGGGTGCAACACCTTAATTTCTTTTTTGTGGCGGTTTGTTATGAAACTTCCATATGCACAGGATTTTGGCCATCTGCCATGCTATAGATGCCCATGAAAACTAGAACACTTTATATTCTTCTCTTTTTTTTCTTTTTTCTTTTTTTTAAATTTTTTTTACTTCTTCCTGTTTTTGAATATCAGTAGTATGAATTGAGTGTAAGTAGACTTATTATCTTATTCATGTATATAGGCTGGGGAAATACATACTATAGCTGCCCTCCACCTGCTAATAGTGTCCTCCAGATTATATAGTGTTTATGCACAATACACAAAAGGAAAATGAAGGAAAGTGATGGAATTAGAATTAAAGGATAACTAAGGAAAAGATTTTTTTTTTTTATCAGTTTATATAGTGTTTGTGTCTGTAATGAAAAGTGATGGAAAATAAAAACTGTTGTTTGTGTCAGTGATGAAAAATAAAAATTGTTAGAAAATAAACCCTAGATATCTATTCAATAAAAAAATCATAAAAATATATCTAAGATCTCAATTTAGATAGGTTAGGCAAAATTAATAAACTAAAAAAAAGAACTAGATCTATTCAACAAATAAAAAAAAATCTAGATTCACTCAATAAATCAAATATAAAAGAATAGGAAAAAAAAAGAATAAAAAAAATCTCACATGAATGTTGTTTGGATTGTTCATTTAGATGTGAAGAGAATTACATATTCCTTTATTTTCCCTCACTTTCTCTTCTTTAGAGCGGGGGGAAAAAATTTTCCCCCGATCCTAATCCTAATAAGATAAAAAAAACTAAGGAAAAGTGATGAAATTTTTTTTCTCTTTCTTTGTTTGACACAAATGGAAGGTATTTTGGGTGGTTAATGGGAGAGTTTTTACTTTCCCTCATTTTTCCTTACTTTTATGTGGCACAAAGACACCCTGAATATCACTAGTTCCATTTGTGTAAATATTTAATGTAAGATCATTTTTGAATCTTGATTAAGTAACCAAAAAAAAAAAACTGCAAGTTCACAACACCAAACAATGTATATTATTTTTCTCAAGAAAACTACAAATAAAAAATAGACATATATAGTTATATATGTATATCCACAACTGTAACGCTTCTTCTGTATTTTTTTTGTCTGAATGGTTTTAATCAGTGTTCTGAAATGGGGTATGCGGTTTGCGTGCGGTTGAGATACCACACATAGTATAAATGGTATGCTGGAGTATATGCGGTTCTATAATTTTTTTATTAATAAAAGTAGACGATAATTTCTAAACATATTAAGATAAATATTAAAAATATATATACAAAAGATATGTTAAATATACTAAAAAATGTTCTATTTTATCCAAACTGTCTAAACCTTAGATATTGTAGATCACTAATATATACATATATACAATTGATTGTCCCAAAATCAATTCTAGATAACCGGAAATATTAACCAATAAAAACTGACTGGTGTTAAAAAAATGAAACTTAGGTGTTAAATTGCTAAATGACCAAAGACAAGTGTAAACATTAGAGACATATTAACACTAAAATCAATTAAAAAAAAGTCTAGCTAAGCATCTCCATAAAAAAAACAATGAGAGAAAACAAAGAGAGACTGAGAGATCAGAGAGAGCTGCAAAGACAAGTTAGAGATGGCCGATTGCAAAGAGGGAGGCGAAGAGAGTGAGAGAGGGCAGAGAGAGAGAGTGTGAAGGCTGAGAGACACAGACAGAGAGGAGTAACTGGCGCTGCTGAAGAAGATGAATGGCTGAAGAAGAAGTCGCTGAAGAACGGCTGAAGAAGAACCCTTGTTCTTTGTTAGGGCCGACTAAATTGCTGAAGAAGAAGATCCTTTGTGCATTTTTTTTTAGTGTAAAACGGGTTGAGCAAGCAGTTTGCTCGACCCGTTTAAAAAAACAAAACCTAATCAAGCCGCATATGCGGGCGCCTGATTTCACCCGAGGCGCTTCGGTCTCCCGACCGAATCGCTGGGGCCGCACGGACTGCCTTTCAGAACAGTGGTTTTAATTAAAACTCGAACATTAATCAAATATTGCAATAGTGATGGAATGAATTGCTGAAGGAGTGCAGATATAATTGAGACTAGAGATTTATCAAAAATATATAATATAATATAATTAATTGGATCACTGAATTTGTGTTGATTCATTTAATAGACTAATTTGTTTCTGTGTTCGTGTTCTTGTTTGATCAATTGGAGTCATTTATATAATCAATTTGGTTTTTTAACTAATGAAGCTGTTTGGATCTGTTTATTGGGCCTATTAGTAATGTTCCTTATTGGGATGAGCGTTGATACACGCAGTCCGTTTTGCAACCCGTTATACTATGATAAAGTAGTATATACTACGTTATCATAACATATAAGTTATATCATAGTATATGACTCAATTTGTTTTTTCATTTTTTTATTTTGAAAAAAAATACACTAATGTATCTTAGTATATACTTCATTTCATATAATAGTATGCACTTCAAAAGGTGAGTGTATGATTTTTAAAAAATCATGAGCTGCAATTGGGGCTGTGTATATCTTTTTCCTATTAGGATTGTTTAGATCTTGTTAATTAATGGGTCTAGCAGATTTAGTCCAAATTTTAAATAAATTGTTCTTCTTGTAGCCCGTTTTGCAGCCCCATACGCTAAAATAACGTAGTATATACTATGTTATCATAACATATGGGTCTTAATATATTATATGATCCAATTTTTTTTTCATTATGAAAAAATTACATTAATGTATCTTAGTATATATTTTATTTCATATAATAGCATGCACTTCAAAAGATGAGTGTATAATTTTTAAAAAATCATGGACTGCAAAACGGGCTGTAATTGAGGCTGTGTGTATCTTTTCCCATGATTTTAGCCCCCGTTTGGGTAGCGGGTTAAGTGAGGATAAATGTGGTATAAGGGTGGTATAAGAATGAATAGGAAAAATGATTGTTTGCAGAGTATAATTTGGTATTACTAAGTCAGTTTAAACAAGGATATAAGAGTATAACAATTCTAAGTAATCCCTTGGATAAACTATACTCAGTTTATCTATTCTCATGGGTCCACATGTCATATTAACTTTTTACACCTTATCACATCAAATCACCTATCAACACCTCTTATACATCAAATGACTCACATGTCAAATCAACCTTTTTACACTTTATTTATATTTTATTCTTTATCAACCAACAACTCAACGTTTATTCTTACGTTTTCCAATGAGAATAAAAAAAACACAACCAAACAAAAAATCTCTTATTCATATAAATTTGTTATCTATACTAACATAATTATCTATATAACTGAATTCTTAATTTTTTGGTGTTTCGCTGGGATTTTATTTGATGGATTTATTGGGCCCTGAATCATGGTAACTATGGGCTTTTTTTCTTTTGTAATGTCAATACATGTGGGGGTAGCATTTTAGGAGTGGAAAATCATATGTTCAGTCACAATTGAACAATTCGCAGTTTACATCATTTTTTTTTATAAAAAAAAGTTATATTATTTTATTTAAAGTACATGTAGTTATATGAAATGAAAGTATATACTGAGATATATTATTGTATTTTTTTCTATATTAAAAAAATGATAAAAAAATTTATGTCATACACTATGATAGAACTCTATATATATCATACACTATCATATAGAAGACTACAAAACATGTTGTAAAATAGATTGAGTATATCAACACTAGGAGTGGAGTACTGGAGTTTGTCTATGATCAGGTGCATATGTTGAAATTTTAATTACTTGTGATGGTTTTAGTTACCCGTTTGAGCAACTCCTTTCAAATCAATTTAAAACAGAAAAAATAAAAATAATAATTATTATGAGCTCTAATTCTATTCATTAAATTAAATAAGAACATGTGTTTTTTGGGATATGGTGAGTTTGGTTAAACCTTAATACTTCGGTGCAGAATTGGTAATCTGAAGTAAGAAACAAAAGACCCACTGAGAGAAAACAAAATATGTAATCTTCAGTGCAGAATATGACATGGCCAGGATCGGGTGTATTTCATGCATCATATGATCAAAAGAATACCATGATAAATATAGATAATGATAATTTCGAACCACATAATTCTATGTTGTTGAATGACTGAAATTGTCTGTCTGAATGGATTCAGGTGATGGTGTCTCTTTTACACCATCACAAACATATATAGTTAAATATAACCCCCCTTGTTAAGTCTTACAAGAAAAGATCAACACACAATTAATCATTTTATATATTAGTGTAAACCCTTGATTGTGGACGGCCAACCACCATGTTAGTAACTCTTCTTCATATATTATTATTGTTGGATTGGAAGTGGTGCTAAGAAATAAAAAAAAATTTTTGGGGGGGGGGGGGGGGGGTGGTGGGGGGGAAGTAAATTTTCATGTAATAGGGAATGTATACCTAGGAAAAAAACTCAAATCATGTTAGGGACAACGTACCAATTCTTGGTACATTGTCCCTAACAACAATGTTTTTTTTTTGTTTTTTTTATGATTGGATTGAGACATTAAATTTATTCAAATTATGTTTCAAATCCAATGTATCCATATTGAATGGTCATGATGACGTCATATTGTAGAGACCAATCAAATGATTTAGTTAATAATTAAGGATTAGATACATTGTCGTATAAGGATTTATTGCACCAGTTTGATAAGATGTGGTTTAGGGTTGAGATGTTTCTCTACATATATCCCATGACTTTACGTAAACTAGAGATATCGACTGAACATCCATAACCTCCCTCAAACATTGTTTTAAAGTTTCTACACATGAGCTTGTATACATTGGTGTATTTCAGTGTCTTGTAAGCCATTTGTCACTATTTATTGTCTCTGTGCCGCCATTCAGGCTAATGCTTCCGAAGCTCTCACTGTTATCCTAGAGACTTTGCAAAAATGAATTGGGCTCTCCGCACTTATATTGTCCTTGAGACGAGTCATGCATTGCTGCAATGACACTGGTCCTAATGCACCAGTTGAAATCACTCTGAGCACACTTTTTGGTGTGATAGTTGATTCTCATAGGATACTAGCTTATAGTATAAATCATGTAAATATTTGTTTCTGTGTTCGTGTTCTTGTTTGATCTCTGAGGCAATGAACCCAACAAAATATGTAAGTCACATTTTCAATCTTGATCAGACCATTGATATCAAAAGTAACAATTTGATAGCCATCTAACTGGAGCCATGGTTTTTAACATGATGCTTAAAAGAGGTCCATTGTTTTTCCTATAAAACCACCATTTTTTTTATCTATAGTTAATTTCAATCAAAATCCAGAGTTTGCTGTTTACTAAAAAAATTTGCATACTTTCATCTAACGAAATTTTTACTTCGTTAGATATATGTGACTACGTGCAAAGCTACTTACTGTGATAGACTTAATTAGGAGCCACTTTTTTCTGGTATAGGTTTAGTGGGTTTTATATATTGTGCTTGAAATCTAATCATAAGATGAAGATCTGGATCTCTTCTATATTGGGACTCCAGTCACTGTTATTTGCAGATATTCCTTGCGCCAGAAAAGGCAGATAGATAGCTATTCCGGATTTATAGAGCACTATTTAGGAGGGCCCTGTGATTTAATTTTAACTGGTAGTGACTAGTGATGCATATATATAGTGATGATTCGGGGGAATAGCTCAGCCTCGTTAAATAACCAAATATGGAAATAATAGGTAGAGGTGAATAGGTGATACTTTATACCTAAAAGGAGATACTTTATAATGTGGAGATATGTGATGTCGATCTCTCAGTATTCATAGGTCCATTTGATGATTCACCCCTATCATAAAACACTGTACTTTCGTAAGTCCAATAACCTTTTGAACCGAGTCACTCACTAATGCTTTCCCATTCCATCATCTCTCACACACGCGCACGCGTGTATATTATTATAGGGGAAAATCCAAATAACCCCCTGTAAAATATTTGAAATCCATATGACCCTTGACTTTTCCTGAATTTTGTATAACCCCCCTAAAAACACTTATATAATTCTAAATTACCTCATGAATTAAACTTCAATTGACAGATGAAGTATATTATGCGAATATTCCATTCGGCTAACCAGACTGAAAACATTATATATAAAAACCCTACAATTTGTTTAAAATGTGAAAAATCATTTGTAAATGATTATTTTACCCCTCCAGATAGATTATAAACCTTATTCGGATGGGTAACATCATCATTTATAGAAGATTTTTCACATTTTTAACACATTGTAGGTTGATTTTGATAAACTGTGTTTTCATCCAGAGCTAACTAGACAAAATATTCGTAAATAATCTTAAAAAAAACTTAACTCATGAGGCTATTTAGATTTATATAGGTGTTGGTTATATGAATCTCAGGAAAAGTCAAGAGGTTATATGGATTTCTAACAATTTATAAGGGATTATATGGATTTTTCCCTATATTGTTATGCATAGGCTAATAGATCCAATTTGGAATTTGGATTTCCGACATAAGATATTTAGAAATAAATCATACATTTTCAATTATTCTCGTTATTTAAAAAAAAATGTTGTTTAATTGAGCACTAGTAAATTGTTGATAAAAAATGAACAAGATGTGGATTAGACCTAAAAAAATTATTTGACATATAAGTCTCATGATTTTGATATATAAAAGATAATGATAGATGATTTCATGTGAAAATCCATTTTATACTAATTGAATAAATTATGTGGAATAGCATAATTTTAAACAAGCTTGGAATACAAATGTCAGTTTATTCTTACATATTTTGGCATAACTATACCCACCTTTGCAAACAAATAAACATGTTTTTGAGCATGTCTCCCCATTTCCTTCATTATTCTGCTTTCCAAACAAAGCATTAAGAGTCAATTTGACAACTCTTGTTCTAATTTAAAAGTAAAATATTCTTTCTTTTAAGTATACACTTTTATGAAAAACTCATACTATGTGAGAGATTACATTTTAAAATCGTGTAATAGTGCTCATTGTTCAATGAGTTCATGGACATCCGTGGGACAGTCTTATAAATCATAGTTTAGGACCTGGGTTTTAATTTAATTAATAATCAATAATTTATATACATAGCCAAAATTTTATTTATTTTTATCTTTTGTATTTATGAGACAAGTCTAAAATTTACAAGTTAAATAAACTTAAATGCACATTATAAATCATCATAAGCTTAAGCTTACATAGCACGCAACCCTAATTCAATATCAAGATCGGTATGCACTAGACTATTTGATATTAAAGATACATTTATCACAAAATTCGAAATTCTCAAATAAGATAATAAATTCATAAAATATGGTTTAAAACACAAACCTCCCCTTTGGTGGGTGAGGCAAAAATAGGGAATGAAGAGGAATAAAGAAAAAAAAATTTGTTTGTTTTGAGAAAATAAATGTCGATCGCTATATTTGAATCCAATAACTATTCTAGGGAGTGCTGCAATTACTTGTTATGATTTATCTATGTCAATAGATAAAAATATCATTTTTGTTGTAAACTAACTATAATACATGAACATAAAAGTACATAAACAAAGCACACAAGCATATAGAGAAGAGAAATAGAGAGATGATTTATTCTTGACTTGTTGGTTGTAGAATACATGAGAAATCCCTCTATTTATAGGGTACATGGAGGAATCCCAAAGGTGATGAGTTACAAGTTCATAGAGGTGGGGTAGATAGTTGGGTGATTAATAGTGGAGATTATGGAGTTAAATGAGAGGGGTTATGGAGTAGAAGAGTGGGGGAGGTTATGGCTAAGAGGAGAGGTGGGTATCCACTACATTTACAACACTCCCCCTTGGATGACCACCACGCTAAGATAATTGTCTCATTAAAACATTGCTTGTAAAATCCAATGGGAAAAAACCAAAGTGAAGGAAAAAGAGTACAATTTAATTTAATCGTATAATGGTGTATGCGATTAATCACTGCCTCGTTAAAACCTTGTCAGGAAAATCCATTGGGATAAAACTTAGGCGAAGGAAAAAGAGTACAGTTCACAAAATGTCATAAAAAATTACTCCCCCTCATAAATACAAGATTTCAAGGATTTTGGTTGCTAACTCATCGCATCCCGATGTTATACACCAGTTTCTTGAATGTTGACGTCGACAAAGCTTTAGTGAACAAATCTGCAAGATTGTCCTTTGACTGAATTTGTTGAACATCAATTTCATGTCTCTGCTAGAGCTCATGAGTGTAAAAGAATTTAGGAGAAATATGCTTCGTTCTATCACCCTTGATATATCCCCCTTTTATTTGAGTAATGCATGTTGCATTGTCTTCATAAATAGTTGTTGGAACATCTGTAATGAGAGATAGTCCGCATGCAGTACGAATATGATGAACCAAAGACCTTATCCACACGCATTCCCGACTTGCTTCGTGGAGTGCAAGAATCTCAGAGTGGTTAGATGACGTGGCGATCAAAGTCTGTTTCGTAGATCGCCAAGAGATCGTTGTGCCACCACAAGTGAATACATACCATGTTTGTGAGCGAGCCTTGTGAGAATCTGAAAGATATCCTGAATCTGTATAACCCTTCAGTTGTGCACCATTATTGGAATCATTTGCATAGAATAGGCCCATGTCTGACGTTCCACGAATATAATGAAAAATGTGTTTTACACCATTCCAATGCCTTCGAGTTGGTGCAGAGCTAAATCTGGTCAATAACTTAACTGAAAATGCAATGTCAGATTTAGTGCATTGTGTCAAATATAATAAAGCACCAATTGCACTAAGATATGATACTTCAGGACCAAGAAGATTTTTAGTATCTTCTTTTGGACGAAAAAGGTCATTCTTTGGGTCAAGTGACCTTACCACCATAGGAGTACTTAATGGATGACATTTGTCCATATTAAAACGCTTCAGGATTTTTTTTTCAACATATGTTGTTTGATGAACAAGTATCCCGTTTAAACTCCGCTCAATCTGCAGGCTGAGACAATATCTTTGTTTTCCAAGATCTTTCATTTCGAATCCATTCATAAAATATTCTGAAGTTTTGTTGAGCTCTTCAGTCTCAATTGAATTTATATTATCAACATAAATTGTCAAAATAGCAAATCCCTTACTGGATGTATTTATAAGAACACACGAGCATATGACATTGTTTTCATATTATGCTATTATCAAATATTCACTAAGACGGTTGTACCTACTGCGTTAAGCTGTACAATGAATGTCTTAGCTTTATTGAGGACATACTCTTTGATTTTGCTTTAGGCAATTTATATCCTTCATGGATTCATGTAAATTCCCATATAGATAAGCTGTTACTTCGTCCATTAGTCTCATATCAAGTTTTTCATAAACTTCGAGACTTTCTAATTAATGGAACGTTATTGTATCAATGACTTATGAGTATGTTTCTTCGTAGTCAAATCCCAAGTTTCTGCAGGAAATCTTGTGCCTTATATCTAGTAATTTTATTTTCTCATTTCGTTTTCTTACAAACACCCATTTGTAACCTTCATGGTTAACATCTTTTGGGGTATGTATTATAGGTTCGAATATACCACACTTTTCAAGAAAACTCAATTCTGCTTTAATAACATCTTTCCACTTTGGTTGTCGACATTCATTTATGCTGTGTGGTTCATTGTAATCATCGCCCTTTGAAATTTTAATAGTATGTCATCGATGATCATTTATTTGCGATTCCACATTTCTCTTATATACATATAAAATACAGAGATCTCAATATTATTAAGTATCTTTTCCTCTTCAAGAGTTTGTATAGTCACTTCTGGAACTTATTTCTCTTCAGGGACATTATACTCTTCTAGAGTTTTAGAGAAAGTGGATCTATTGTTCATAATCTCTTCTGGAGCATTATGTATAACTTCTTCTGGAGCATTATTAGAGCATGATTTTTCATTTGATCTCCACTTCTGGGGAGCTAAATCTTTTGAACCTATAGGCCTATCACGTTTCTGGCGTGCATTAGGAATTTGATTTTCACGTTGAGCGGTACGTGAGTCTAGATGAGAAAGAGTGGATATATTCCATGATAATTCTCGTCGTTCTTCAGGAACAGATCGTACTTCAGGTACGTTCTTCCCTCCCCCTAACGGAGGGAATATTGTCTCATTAAAATAACAACCGCAAATCATGCGGTAAAAACTATCATCGAACAAAAGAATCTTCTAGTTCTTTAGTATATGTCCAAATGAATAGTTCGACGCATCATCATGTTCCATGGATATCCGAGACAGTCATGCCAAATCATAAAGATCATAGAACTTCTCGTTCATATGAGTAATTATGGATATTTATTATAACCCCTAGGAGAGAGCATAAAGCTGTTCTAATGTATGCTTCTGGCATGAGACATTACTAATGTATAGATACTCCATAATTTTAAAATGGCATATGTTGATATAAGTATCTTCAGTAGACTTCTTCTGGATCTATATGAATACAATGTATCATTGATACAAAATTTTGTATCTTTGGATAACATGATATCTGCCCTTCTGGAGCCTTCGATCAAGTTTGTAATACTAAAAATAATATTATCATTTGAATTAATTAATATTAAACTAAAAAAATAAGATAAATATGAAATTGCATTTCATATAATAAAGAAAAATAAAGACGTAAATATAAAATTGACAAATATCTAATCATATATGAAGTACATGACCAATAAAGAGTTTAAGCATACTTCAGGTACGCAACCAATTTAAAGATTTGGACGTACTTCAGGTAAGTGACCAAAATTATGTTATGAAGTACCACATAGATGACAATAATTTTCTTCTGCATTTTAGGGGTTTATTATGCAAACTTTTTCCTTGCTTTCATTCAATAGCATTCCACTTCTGGTGGTTTCAAATAACTTGTCATCTCTACTATTGTTGTGGTTATATAAACTATGAAATAACCCTTGACCATGTACATTGCTCAAAATAAAATAAAATAAAATGTATTTGCTTCAGGCAACGATGCTGAGTTAATAGATCGGGTTTCATGATTTTATTTATTTATATTATTATCAAAGCTCATTGTTCAGCAATGAGAAGATATAAAATTTGATAATAATATTTTTGCTTTCGACATTGCTACTACTGGAGCATCTTTGAGACACAATGGTCGGTGGACCTTTCACAATGAGAATTTAATATTTAAATCCTCTATATTATGATAGTGAAAGCTAATCACAATTTTCACATGTTCCTACTGGCATACATGTATACCTTTATTTTTTTTATATGATCCTTCAGGGACCCATAAAAAGTTCATAACTTTTATATACTCCTACATGATTCAAGTAGCCATTAATTTTATATAATCCTTAAGGGATAATAAAATTGTATGTAGTCCTTCAAAGATAAAATAAAATAAAATTTACATAGTCCTATTGGGACACATTATTCATAGTTTCTACATGGTCTTTCAGGGATCCATGTAAATACAATTTTTGTATGATCCTACAGGGACACATGACATTGTAACATTAAAATGAATCACAAATCAAATATTTATAAATATCAAATTAATTGATACAATGAATAAGGATTGATGTGAGCACAAATCTAAACAATAAGTGAAACATCAAAATATAATTCCATAGTCTACCAGAAAAAAAAAAATTTAAGCTACAAATTTTAATCATCTTAGCTAAAACCATTTTTTTTCCACATATATATGAATATGGAACAGATTGAGACTAATATGATTGAAAGTAATATATGACATAGCATGTCACGGTATTGTAACCACAGTATAATAATTAAAACACTATATATGTTGAATAAATAAACTGATTAAGAAGATATTATGCCACATACAAAAATGAAATCCATGTTGAAGTCCAGGGAAAACCTTTAATTTTCATTATTAAAAATACACAAAGGAATCACGGTGTTTCAAATGGGGCATGATGGTGAATATAATAAAATCATGAGTTCTACTCATGCTAATAGAATCATTCATGAATTCAACAAGGATGACATGCCATGCTTATAACAACAGTGAATTCATTATGGATATAAGGCATAAGAGAATTTTTTTTATGGAGATCATTAACAACCCACCGAATACAAACCTTCCTGGTAGATCATATTCAATTCATGCATCCATTTTGAATTTATGCATGCACTAAAGACAAAATAAAACACATGCATATATGAAACGACAGTTATATAATAAAATGCATGAATTATTGGGTTTGATTACAAATCATGGATCCATGCGCATATTAATCACGAAGATGAGATTACATGACCAAAACATTTTTTTTAATACTATGGTATAGAATATGCATAAAGAAATGAATTCTTAAAACAAATCTATAAAAGAATGCAACGCATGGGTATATTTAATTATGTAGCATATAGTAAGAAAACCCATTTTTCTTTATAAAAAAGAAAATCATAAAATTCTCTATCATGTTGTATACAAAATATAAAATAAGATAAATCATGATGATTTGAATATCATACATTCACCAAAAATATAAATCTTTGTGAATCTTTTTTTTTTATAGAAAAAATATATAATTTTATGAACTCACCAAATTACAAACCTTTGGAGATCTCTTTAACATATTGAGTGCTTGAATTGAATAAGAGTTTATTCGTGCTGATAATGTGTTGTAAACTAACTATAATACATGAACATAAAAGTACATAAACAAAGCACACAAGCATAGAGAAGAGAAGTAGAGAAATGATTTATTCTTCACTTGTTGGTTGTAGAATACATGAGAAACCTCTCTATTTATAGGGTACATGGAGGAATCTCAAAGGTGATGAGTTACAAGTCCATAGAGGTGGGGTAGATAGTGGGGTGATTAATAGTGGAGGTTATGAAGTTAAATGAGAGGGGTTATGGAGTAGAAGAGTGGGGGAGGTTATGGCTAAGAAGAGTGGTGGATATCCACTATATTTACAACAATTTTAAATTATTTTAAAAAATTATCTCACTCAACACTTTCACGCATATCTTAAAAACATATTACATCTATCATATCACACAAATATATCTCCCACTTATTCCCAAACAAAAGGGTATAAAGGTCATTTATAACGTTTTAAATTTTTATCCATCTCTTATCTACAACTTATCTACAATTTATTTAAGGTGAATCAAATAACAAAAATGTCAATTTGTATATGTTTCATAATTAGAATAATAAAAAAGACAATCAAATCAAATTTTAGTTATTATGTGTGAATTGTTATTTTATCCTGATATAGCTATTAGGGCGAATAACTACACACCTATTGGGCCTATAACAATTCAGAATTCTAGTTTATATTTGTATCTAAAAAACAAAAAACATAAGTTAAACATACCCTTGTTAAACCTTGCAAGAAAGACATGTAAGCACGCTAAATACATGTTTTAGTGTAAACTTGATTGTGGACGGCCAACCACCTTATGTTAGCAACTCACCTTCATATATCTATTATTGTAACAGACCTTATAATTGTTGGAGTGTGAGTCTTTATGTCCCTACTTATAACCAAATGATACTAAATTACTAATCATAATCATATCATTCTGTTCCTCAAATGTTTCTATACATTAGAACAGACCAATTAAATTGCGTGTATCGCAGTCCTTAAGACATCTTTGGTAACCTAGTGAGTCCTCTACGACAGTTCTGCTCATGGTACAGATTTTTAACATAATTTCCAATGATTATCGTATGTTTAGGTGCCTCATGTTTCAAATTAAATCTGATGTTTATTTAATTGGGTCTGCCCATTGGAAATGAAAGTCAAGCCTCTGGAAAACCAACAAGTCCTCATCCATTATTTATTTATTTTTATTTTTTTGTACTTGGGAAATGATTCAAGTTTATCATCAACCACGCAAACCAACAAATTAAACCACTAATCTCTTAAATAAATCACTCTTAAAACAACAACTACTATATGTATTTTTAATCCAAATTGCTCAAAAAACCAAGTAATACAACCAGGGATAAGACCCTTACATTATATCAAGAAAAACATACACGTCCCATTTGACGAAGTGAGTGAACTCTTCGCTTCCTCCAAATTTCAAACACACTTTTAAACAAATGACTCTTTTTTTTTTCTACATCCTGTTCAATTATACATGTATAATTAAAACACAAAAAAAAAAAAAACAAGCAAACAAAGATTCAAAGATTCAAAGGCGGGACATGGCGATGACTTGCTCTCGTTGCATCCGCTTCTCCTCCTCCTCCTCCTTACACGCGATCGATTTCGCGATCGCCCGCAATTGAAACTTTTGTACCTTCCCTGTGGAGGTCTTAGGCAGACCCTCCTCCATAAACACCACCTTCTTAGGCACCATGAACTTGGCCATATTTTTCCTACAGTGCCTTATGATCTCCTCCTCCTTCACCTCCCCTTTCACCGCCAAGAAAGCGCAAGGCGTCTCCCCCCAATGCTTATGCGGCATCGCCACCACCGCCGCCTCCACCACCTTCGGGTGCCCGTATAGCACCGCCTCCACTTCAACACTACTTATGTTCTCTCCCCCCGATATGATCACGTCCTTCGACCTGTCCTTGATCTCTATGTACCCGTCCTCGTGCACCACCCCTACGTCCCCCGTGAAGAACCACCCTCCTCTGAACGCCTTCGCCGTCGCCTCCGCATCCTTGTAGTACCCCTTCATGATGCTGCTCCCGCGCAGCACGATCTCCCCAAGCGCCCGCCCGTCCCGCGCCACCCGCGCGAGCGTCTCCGGGTCCACGACATCCGCGTCCGCGAGCGTGACCACGCTCACACCCTGCCTCGCCTTCAACCGTGCGCGCGCGCCCGAGTCAAGCGCGTCCCACTGGTCCTGCCACTCGCACACCAGCGCGGGCCCGGTCGCCTCCGTCAGCCCGTACGCGTGCGTGACGTGGAACCCCAGCCGTTCGATCCTCTCCACCACCGCAGGCGGAGGCGGAGCGCCGCCCGTCAGCACGTGCACGGTGTTGGGGAGGGGCCTGCGCTCGTCAGGCGCGGCTTCCAAGATCATGCTGAAGACGGTGGGCGCGCAGCACATGTGGCTGACGCGGTGGTTGGATATCGCGCGGTACATCTCCGCGGGCTTGGTCGCGCGTATGCACACGTTGGTGCCGCCGCGCGCGGCCACGCCCCATGTGAAGGTCCAGCCGTTGCAGTGGAACATGGGGAGGGTCCACAGATACACCGGACCCGCGCCAACCTCCCATTGCAAGAGGAGGCTCATCGTGCTCAGGAACGCCCCGCGGTGGCTGTACACCACCCCCTTCGGCGCCGACGTCGTCCCCGACGTGTAATTCAGCGCGATCGGGTCCCACTCGTCCTCCACCTGGACCGGCGCGTGCCGCCGAGGGTCGCCGAGCGAGATGAGCTGCTCGTACTCGAGCTCGCCCAGGCGCGCGCCCGTCGGGACGTCCTGGTCGTCGATGGCGACGACGAGGGGGATGGAGACGGCCTCCTCGGCCGCGTCGTGGGAGTCGCACGAGTCCGAGACGAGTTCCTTGAGCGCGTCGCGCGCGAGCGGGATGAACTGGTGGTCCACGAAGAAGGCTTTGGCCTCCGAGTGGCGGAGAATGGTCGCGACGCTCCGCGCGTCGAGGCGCGTGTTGATGGTGTTCAGGACCGCGCCAGCCATCGGCACCGCGAAGTGCATCTCGTACATGGCTGGGATGTTTGGGGCCAGTATTGACACCTATACATGTCGTATAGATAACGCAAAATTAATAATTCATGCGAACATCACCAGGTAGTCTTGTTATCATGAAAAATCTAAAAAACACTTACCACATCGTTCTTGGAGATGTTGAGTGAACGGAGAGCGGATGCGAGGCGGCGGCAGCGGTCGTAGGTCTGCTTCCACGTGTAACAGGCGTTGCCATAGATGACGGAAGTGCGATTGGCGTAGACGGAGGCGGCCCTCTGCAAGAAGGTGATGGGGGAGAGTGGGACATAGTTAGCATCACATTTGGGCAGCATATCCATAGTTTTTGGATGATGACTTTGAAGTGTGGCTATAGAGGTTTTTGTGAGGGGGAAAAGTAGATAGACAAGAAGCAACGTTGAAAGGGGGATGGCTTATATAAAGGAAAAACTTCATATGAGGGGGTTAGAAAAAGTTGTGCCTTAATTTTGACCATGTCATAGTAATTCGGGGGGGGGGGGGGTTTCGTGGGAAGTTTACATGCATCAATACCAATTTGGGGATTGACTTGGATGATTAATTATGATATTATTTGTGGTACCTGTCTGGATTGTATTCTATTGCATGGAATCATACAAGATGATTAATTATGTTATGGGTGTGGGGGGGGGGGGGGGGGGGGGGGGGTACTTACCAAACTAATTGGACCCACTTGAAATCAAACAAGGCCAAGTCTTGGGTTTTTTATATAACATTTTTAACTGATCTTTTTTCTATTAGTCTTTAACGTACACTTTGCTAACAAAAATGGGGTGAAACTTGAAAGTTGAAGAAACAAAATATAGGTCCAAGGGAGGGTCGGATAGTCTGTCACACACAAAAAGAAGTTTTTCCTGTTGAATGCATAGTTGCCCACGTAGACGGTTACATCATTTTTAAGGAGTGGTTGCATGACACTTTTTTTAATCTTTGCCATGTATTGAGAGTTATAGTCTCTGTAAATTACTTATATATGAAAGTAACACTACATATTTTATAACAAGTAGATTCACGAAACTTTTTGACGATGTTCTTAGTGGACAAAAAATTAAATAAAATCTCAATTTTAACCATACCAATTCCAAATGACATGAATACCCTAAATATGTCAAGCTACAAGGAACTGATCCACTCTTTACAGAATATTATCATCTCAACGAGCATGGAAAAGTAATGCAATATTCCAAAAGACCATATGAATGGTTCAACCCACAAGCACATGGATGGGACATGTAATACAAGTGGACTGATATATTTGTCATCCACCAACCCTGATGTTTGGATGTTTCTGTTTGTTTGTTTTTTTTTTTTTTTTTTTTTTTTTTTTTTTTTTGAAGAAAGGTAGACATCGAGTTTTAATTTTATTCAGAAAAAGGAAATGTTTTTTTATTTCATAAGTTTGCTTCTCTTGGATTAGTTAGTTCTGACCTTCATAATTTATTCAAATGGAGGGTGAAAGTGAAATATTAAAATTGTTGCTTTTGTTAAAATGGGATGGATAGCTTTCCATTACATACGTGATGGTAACGTTTGGGCATATTTCAGGTTAATTGACACACGTATATATTATACTTACATGCTACATAATATATATTTTTTTGATAATAAGGTAAAAACAAAGAGGGAACATTTATTTAGAAAAAATATAATAGTAGCAAAAATTATTTAATTCTTTTATATCATCTATAACTTTTTTGGATTTCTAAGTAAGCTATTCGAAAACCAAATACAGACTAATAGAGACGTAGAACGTTGGCTTCTATAAATTCATCTCGAGCCATTCAAAATGACAGAATTTATGAAATTAAAAGAAATCTAAATAAGTTTTTAATATAAAAGAAAAATCAAATTTTAATATTTTTATTCCTTTCAAATGATCAATTATTAGTGGCATTATAAGGATATGGTTCAAGAGTTTCACTTTATCGCATCTAAATTTTTTGACAAAATCTATGAACGAATCATGTCAGAGATTCCAAAATCATATCTTTGACCAAGAAATTCACATCTCTTTCAATTTTATATGATATATACTAATCTATAATTCCTAATTAAAATCATTATTATTTAGGATTTTATTTTTTTTCTCATCAAAGTTTGATGTTAGTTCAGCAAAAAAAAAGCGCGAACAAGGGTGTTTTGGGGAAGTTCGTCTTTTTTATTTCATGTGGTATATATGGCAATTAAAAGTCCCTTTCAACTTTGATTTCATGAGGTATAACGTTTAAGGTACGATAGATACCTTATATTATTTTATTATGTTTTGATTTTAGCATATGCTTCAGTACGTAAAACTTAAGAATTACTATGGGCTCATCGACGTACAGCACGTGGACTTGAGTTTTTACTGCCAAAGTCGTGATTTTTTAAGAGCCTCAATATACTCAATTCATTTTACAGATGATAATGTAATATTTACTATACTATCATAGTGTATGTATCTATCATAGCATATGATGTAAAATTTTTATTATTTTTTTAATTTGAAAAAAAACACTATGATATATGTCAGTATATATTTTATTTCATGTAACAACATGCATTTGATTTAAAGAATATATGACTTTTTTATATAAAAAAATCGGTGTGAATTATAATTGATACTGCAACATAGGATCGTTTTTCAATTTTTAATTCCACTGAACTTGAATGTTATTTAACTTGGAGATGAATTAATCTTGGTGTAAATGATTAGGAAGTTTGAATTGAATGATTTGCTTTTATTATTCTCTCCTCAACGTATAAACTCATCTAGGTAGAAGATGACACCGCTAACCTCTTCTCTATTATTTTAACGGATGTATATTCAATTTTTTTTTTCAAATTAAATAAAATTCAACAAAAAAAAAATCTAAAATATAATATATTACTTTCTATGATCAGGGTTGGCGTTGACTTTATGTGGGATAGGCAATCACCTAGGCTCCTATTGTGGGTCTATAAATCCAAAATAATAAAAAAAATTTGTTGATATTCTTACCATTTTTTTTTTTTGGGTGGGGGTGAATAGGAATGAGAGTCATCTACTGTTCATTCCAGCCCAATTAACTACTTTCAATCATGCATGTGATTTTACTTGTCATGATTTTATCTGTCTAACCTTTCAAATCAAGTTAAAACACCAAGTACAGAAATAATAATATCATGACCTTTACCTATTTTCATTAAAATAGACGAAATTATGTGCTTTTCATGACAATATTAATTTAATCTGATGTAAAGAAAGGAACGACCCACTGAGAATAAACAAAAAACAATGCGTAGAATATTTGGTACCAAATGACTTGGCCTTACAAGTAAGTTACTACCACTCACTGGGGAAATTGGAAGCCATGTCAACTCTTCGAATTGATTTACTCGAAGTTGGTAGTTATTTTAAGTGGAAAATAATTCATTAATATATAAAAAATAACGGGATGAATTAGTGGTAGTTGGAGGAATAGTCAACGTGACTGCCTCAATAAGGTAGCTTGTTTAGGATATTATAGATATTATATAGAGATTTGAAATATTGTATTGTAATTTTTGAATATCTGGCTCCCATGTCTATGGGTGACATATATATGAGATGTGGAGATTCAGTTGTCGTTTATGTAATCCATGTCTTTTGAGCCACATTGACCCCAAATAACAACTCTTTCAATGCAATATAAGATAGAATTGCAATTGAAGAGCAACCTAGCTGTTATCAATCAATTGCAAGACTCGGTATTAAATTTTGGGGTGGACTGAATTAATTTTAATACAACCCTTACTTTATACTCGGACAAAAAATTAATAAGAAAATTTAATATGGTTTTTATTGAAGCATAAACTTCATATATTACAATTAAACATATGAACTCCATTAAATGAGTTATACTATTTAAAAAAAAATAAAACATGTGAGGACTAGAATTGTACTGAAATCGAAACTGTATGTAACATTATCCATTGTAATATGTCTTGAGTGATTATTCTTCCTATGGTTCAGACAAAAATCAGCCAACAAAATAATCTGTCATTTGTTGTTACGCAGTCTCCGTTTTAACTCTACTTGTAGATTTATATACTTCGATAATTATTCAACAAAGTACATTAATATTCTAACCCTAATTACACACACACAAATTTCGTTGAATTTTTTTAAATTTTTTTTAGAAAATAGATTCATATAATTCGATAGTTTATATATTTTGTTTTTTATAATTAAAAATATATGTTTTACTAAATAAAATATAGGGATTTTTAGTTTTAAGTCCCCGTAAACTATAAGATTTAGTGATCTATCCCTCATTTCTTTATATTTAGGTTTTAGTCCCTACATTTAAATGATAATTTAGGAATAGGTCCCTCCTAGGGACCAAAAAATAAACTAAATAATTTAGAAATAGGTCTCCCCTATGGACTAAAAATGAACATATCATTTATATGTAGGTAATAAAATCTAAATATGAAAAAGTGAGGGATCGAAGGCTAAATCCTATAGTTTTTGGAGACTTAAAACTAAAAATTCCTAAAATATATTATTTTAAAAAAATCAAAATGAATAGGATTGCACCTGTAAGACTATAAGATGATGTAAATAACATTTTCCAAACAATATATAAAAAAATCTAAGAACAAGGCACCTACAACGTAACAACACTGACAGCTAAGTGATTGAATCGTTCACCATAAACTAATAAACAAGAATGGAGCCCGATTAACCTAATCACAACAAAACAGGTTTTTTTAAACACTGTCCTCACTACCCACCTAAAATTAATAAATAAATGAATAATTAAATAAACAATGGTGTTCATGAATAGATGATTCTGGTGAGAGATATATGGAGCAGCATTATTTGTGTCAAACTCTATCGGCAGCTTGTATCATTGACCTAAAAATGGTATCCATCAATATATTTTTTCATATAACACAGTTACATGCAGTCTGGAGGAACAGTCTCACGAGTAATTCACATATATCAATAGCTATTCAGAGTTATATGCATGTCTCCTTACCTATCCAAAGAACCATAAATTACATCAATGGGGCCAGAGAGTCAAGAGATAGAGTGAATAATCTTCAAATCTCATTATTCATATCGCAAAAATGAAAAAAATAAAAATAAAATAATTAAAAAAATGAACAAGAAAAAAAAAACTGACTACAAAAACATACACATTTATCATTTAAGCTTATATTTTTGGAATAGATGTTAAGATCTTACTTCTAAAAAAATCTAAGAGATTCAATACAGCAATCATGAAAAATCAAAATAAACATAAAAAATCACTCAAAAAGTCAAATAAGTGATTTTTCAACTCTTCAAAGCAAGATACCAATATTCCCTAAAAAACAAAGCTTTTCACAATTTTTTTCAAAAATATATGCGCCTCCAAATCTCAAAATATTTAATGGGCACCAATATACTAAATCCATTTTGCAATTCTATTTGCATTTGCCACGTCTAGCTTGGTATATATTTCACTATCTTCCTATACACTATTATAGAAAACATAAATTTAATATATATGTTTATTTCATATGAACATGTACTTCATTTTCTATAAAAGATTAATATGTTTTTTTATATACGTATATATACTTCAAAAAAATCAAATATATGTTTACTAACCAGGATACAAACATAATTGAATATAACATTTTTCAATTTCAAACCCACTTATTTCAATTATTCAACGCTCACCTAATTTCCCACCTCTATGTGTGTGTGTGTGTGCACATGGTTAAACCATTTTATGTTTTGTTATCATGTTTGATCAAGAGAGAATACCACTTAATTGTCTTGTGTTATGAGTGTTTTCAATATATACCAGAATACCACTTAGTTTCACATGCACATGCAGGCTACCACCCCCCCCTCGAGTGATTGGAATAACCCAGACTTCACCAACATTTCAACCTACCTATATTACATATATTTATGACCCACAGCTTTGGGAGGCTTGGACCTGCCCCCCCCCCCCAAATTTTTCATAAAAGTGTTCAATCACCATTTTAAGGTTATCACGAAATCATATCATTAATCTTTAGATATCTAACCATTGACACAAATGTTGTGAGACAGGATTGTAAAAAAAAAAAAATCAAAAGCCAAAAGGGCTTGAATTAATAGTTAATGGCAAAGGAAAGACCATTGATAATTTTATTTAAAAAGAATTACTTAGAACACCTACAACAACGTTTTGAGATGAATGCTCCAAATAGCATTAACAATCTTTGCTGCTATGGGGTACCTAAAATAGACACCCTTATAATTCACACAAAATAAATTGATAAGTACCCACAACAAAATAGTTATTTATTTGTTGTTATTGTTATTATTGTTATTATTATTATTATTATTATTATTATTATTATTATTATTATTTATTTGACATCAGCCTAGCTCCCCTAAGGTCAAGGTTGCCCTTGCTCCTATCAAATAAGTTATTGAAAATTTTTGAGATTCACTTTTTTTAATTTTTAAATATTTTAAATCTAGTATAACTTCTGAAACAATATGTTTAAATCCATTTGCATATAGTATTTTGATGCGTCATGCGTGTATTGTATTAAAATAGCATACACTCTACTAGTAATACGAAAATCATCTTCATATTGCAGACGGTGGTGCAATGAGATAGAGTATATCAACACCTCATATTATATGTGGGCCAGCATTACAAAGTCAGACTTGTATTACCCAATTTTTTGTAACGTCTTAAGATGCTATTCGTTATCTTTAAAAAAAAATGCTATTCATGTTTTCGACATTGGATTACTTCAAAAATTAGACCAGTATTATAATGCCAAAGTATTATATGCACAGAGGGTTTCACCTACCCTTTGACAGAGGCAGCTTGGGATAAACAAATGCCAATTTGGGAATACAAAAAGAAAAAAAAAATGCTATTCATTCAATTGAGTCCATCTGAAATAGTTGGCTGGTACACCGTGGAATAGATCGATGTTGCTGGAATTGTGGACTTGACCCCTGAGAAATTTTGTTCAATAACTATCACTAGTTCACAACAAGATATGTCTTATATTTAAATTTTATATTTTGTTGACTTTGAAAACATAAAATCAAATAATGCAACTAAAAGTTAAAGTTCAAAAAGTAAAATTGATGATTGAACTGATATAGTTTGAAATTGAATATCCAAAAAGTAAAATTAGTTTAACAATTGGTTCCATAGGGGGCTAAGAATATTATCACCCACAGAATCAGTTGTAATAGAACCCATGTATTCGGTGATTGAACTGATATAGTTAATTCATGTTAGAAGTCAACGAAGTTTTGATTTTATGGGACATTGATTCTGATAGAAATGGTTAGATGTATAGGTTGTAGGGATGCAATTTTCAACGGTTAAATCGAATTCGAACCGATCCAAATTGATTTTTTTAAGTTTTGATCAATAGTTTTTTTGTTTGATTTGGGTATGGAATGAAAAATTAATAAATTGATCTATTTTGATTTGGGTTTGGTTGTACTTCTAAAAAAAGAATTAACTTAATCGAATCGAATTAAATTTAAAAACATGATTATTTATGGTAAATATTAGTGATCGATCATTCACTTCTTCATATTTGGGTTTTAGTCTCCAAGATTTAAAGGATAATTCATTTTTAATTCCTGAGATGGACTTATCCATAAATTATTTAATTTTCTTTTTATCTTTGATAGGGACTAAAAAAAAATTATCATTTAAATCTGAGGACTAAAATCCAAATATAAAGAAGTGAGAGATCGATCACTAAATACGATGTTTGGGGAATTTAAAAATAAAAAACTATTTTTAATTAGTATAAACATTTCCCCGGTGGGAAAACTGTGTTTTCCACGTGTGAACAGCATTAATATGAGTCAATGCAGGTTCCAACATTGATGAAGGTTTGAATTGATTTTATGATTCACTCTTATTTTGAGAAAGCCATACCATACATCTAAGTGGCCGAGTGAAGCTGCTGTTGTATATTTTCTTAACTTTAAGCCCTCGTTTATTTCTAGTATAAGATTTCGGATAAGTTCGTATAGCCCTGGATAAGAATTTTTAAGTATTTATTTATCTTAGATAACTCCTGATAAAGTATACCAAAATAAATTCTGATAAAGTGATATATGAATTACAATCAACCCCTTGAATTAAAGTTATCCTAAGTTATTCCACTCAAAGAATATGTGGGTCCACTGTCAAATCAACTATCATCGTCTCGTATAAATCATCTGTCAAACCAACTATCATTACTTTTTTACCATTTATAAATCTCAATTCATACTTTATTCACATTTTACCCAAACAACAAAATATTTATTCTTACGTTTATCAACGAGAATAATTAAAAACACAATCAAACACAAAATCACTTTATCCTTATTTATACTCACTTATGCTAGGATAAAAGTATACCCTAGAATAAAATATATCCCCGTTTCAAATGGGAGGTAAAAATTTCTAGGTATAGCATTAATAGTCTCTCTTCTCCCTTTCTCTCTTTTATTCAAGTTCTGTCTAGCTAAGATATTCAGTAATAAAGGAAGAACTTCAACTTTCAACTTGCCCAGGAATCTAGACTTCATATTTGTTTCACATTGCGATTGGGGCAGCTCTAATACCGCGTGAAATGAATAAAAAAAATCCAACAAATGTATGTTATATTCTTATTTAAACTGATTACATAAAATTATTGATAAAAACTGTTTTGACTCACAAATTTCAAATCAAAGAAAACCAGGGGCGGATCTAGGACAATATTTTAGGGTGGGCTACATAGCCTATATTAAATATTTATACAGAAATTTTTTTGTTCTTATATTTGATATAATTATTTATATACCAAATAATGTAATATTCAAAAGACTTATACATGTGAAGAAAAAAAAATGTCATTAAAGTTGAATACTTTGATTTTGTAAGAATTGCTAAAAAAATAGGAAGAGTTGCTAGAAAAATAAGAAGAATTGTTTTATGGATATAAATTTTCTTTATTATTCAATTGTAATTAATTCTTAAGCTAATATTTGAATTTTAAAATTTAGAATTGTTAAAATTTATAATAAGATTGAGGCTGTGTTTGGTTATACGATTGCAAAACTGATTTAGACAAAAGCTGAGTTTAAATCTGATTTTGTAAGAAGCTATTTATCAACAGTTTCTAGAAAACTTAGGTTTTGAGCACTTTTTCACAAAAAAATGTATGCAGCTTTTAGACCCAATTTTTTGTTTGGAAACGGGTTTGGTGAAAGAATTTTCTGTAAACTCAAAAGCTGCATAAACCCGTTTTCAAATGGTCCGGAGTTCGATTTGGTTTATTAGGTTGAGATCTAATTTGTTAGGATACTATTTTGATTTGTTATTAATCTGTTAGATTGATATCTAGTTTGTTAGGAGTATATTTTATGTATAAAATGCAATTTATATAATATAAAATATTAATATTATAATATATAACATCAAATATATAAAAAAATACAAAATCTGTGCCGGGCTACAGCCCGGCCCAGCCAACTTGTATGTCCCGCCCCGAAGAAAACTCAAAATATTATTGATAAAAACTATTAAGACTTTCGTTACAAGTATCCTATTTAAACTAATTATAGAAAATTATAAAGTTACCAAAAATTAAAAAATCTGAAAACCAATATTCCTAATTCTATGATATCCTAGATGAGCATAAGAATGTAGATATAGAATCTAATTATTATGGAAGAAATCATAAATCTAAAAATTACTAAAAATAACAAAATCGTTAATTTGAATGTCAAAATAAATGAATTTTTGAAAACTAATTTTATGGTGTAACCATTAATATGGAAGATCTCCACAATATCTATCTCGGTGTAAAATTTTATTTGATTCAGAGATCGTGATCCTTGATTTCCACTATTTTATAGTAGTTTCATATGCATTAAAATTCGTCCTACATCAAGCTCTCTGTCATCCCTCTCTTATGCATGTGTGTACACGCGAACATAGTTCATGTATGGAATTACTCATCAATTGTTCCATCTAATTAATGCGATAAAAATACATTTGTACATATTTGATAATGTATGAGAGATATATATACGATAACTTTTATGTTGGGTATGCATATGCAATAATGATAATAATGGTTAGTGTTTCACAAACCAAGTTTTGGTTAAGTCGGTAAACTCCTCCAACCTACTTGAAATATGTCAAATGATCAAGTCTTAAAGAACATCATTCGAGTTTTGGTTATAAGTCGATAAACCATTCTCACTTCTGTAAAAAAGATCAATGAATCAAATCATGCAAAACATTATTCTTCAAAAAATAAAAATAAATAATCATTAGTAATTCTTTATGAAGAATTTGGTAAACCATTTAAACTAAACAGTCTTGGATACTAAACGCACTATTTAACAAACATAAAAATGTTTGACCCATAAATATGGGAGATATCCAGTCTCAGAATTTTATTTTGAACGATCAGGAAAATTCAGAGTAGCTTCTTTGTTACTACACGTCGATATGTTTCTGAACGGAAAATGATATAAGAAATTAATCCATATATCTGATGATGTCACATGGGGTACACTTGTGGGTTAGTAGTTAAAATGTATACATCATTTTCCCACCTGAGTGTCCAATATCGTTCACTCTCCTACATAAAAATGGCATTTTTTTTGTTATGTATGACAAGGTCTCAGTGTTTTAGAAATAATGAAAAATGATATTAATTAAATAGGTTTAGGGGGGCTTTCAGAAACCTACCAACATTTGATTTTTGTAACGGCAAAGGCAAAAGGTAACTAGGTCCTGTCCCCGGCCAAAAACGGCCCTTTTTTTAATTTGTAAATTTGTTGTTTTCAACAAATGCTGATAAAAAAAAAAGGCATGCAGCATTAGTTGACTTGAGAAATATATCAATCCGTAATTCACTAATAGCTAACTAATAAAACGCGTGCATTGACACTAGAGAAAAAGAAAGCTCTGATGCTACTGTAATGCTTGGATTTGGATTTTATGTTTTGAAAGTATTCTGCTACCTAATCAGGATTGAGACAGCTGAGAAGTTAATATTAATATAAGGATAATGTTAGGTATAATCCTGTGTGCAATCCCATAGACAATCTGTCAGTGTTTTAATTTTTTAAGAATAATAAATTTTATCAAATGAAATATATGTTATGATGAAATTGAATTGAATGGATCTATTTTTTGTAAATGTAAATTAATGAGATACATATATATCTCACAAAAAGAAACATATACATCGATGGATGCCTAACGAAATACATAAGACTGTGTTTGGATTGTAAAAATGATTGTGTGTAATAACACCCTTAATGTAATGCATGCATGCATGACAAATTGAGTGACATAGAGTTACACATAGTACATGTCCAATCTGCAATGTGAGGAACTCAATGAAATTTGGGCGCTAATACGTACACTCAATCCATTTTACAGTCTAGTTTGTAGTTCATAGACATTCTTGCAACCTTCTATACACTTCACTAGTGCAACCCATAACTCCATGAGTGTAGTGTATGAAAAAATATTTTTTTTATTTTTTTAGAAAAATATGTACAATTTATTTAGATATATACCTCACTTTTCCTTGATAGATAGTATTTCATCGGATGAGTATTGGTCTTCATCCACACACGATGTATGTGAAAATAAAATTAATAAATAATATTATATGTTAATAAATTCTTAAGAAAAACCAACAAAAATAAAATAAAATATCTGATGACCAAAGCCCTTTAATCCCAATGAATTTTTTATAATAAAATAAAATAGATGGACCCCACCCACACCCCCTTAACCGACCAAATAATATTAATAAATCCCCAAGAAAAACCTTCCAATAAAATAATAAAATAAAATGAAAATATACCTATTCGTATATAACAATTGTTATTACCGTATCCCCTCTTAATAGATAGGATGGTAAATGTACCATTCTTTAGTGAGGAGATATTTAATGAGATTTAATTTAATATTATAGGTTCATTTGAATAGAGACATAAACTATTCTGGAGTTTATATTTATTCCAGGAATAAATTTCTATACCAACGGAATAATTGATTTTCTGTTTGATTGTGTTTTTTGTTATTCTCATTGGAAAGCGTAATAATAAAATTTTGGTGTTTGATTGAATTTGAATAGATTGTTGGATAAGACTGGAATAAATGTTTTAAATTTTAAAATGATAAAATTACCCTCTCACTACCTCCTTTGAGAACCACCACTCACCACCGAGAACACCACAGCCACCACCAGTAACCACCACCACCACCACCACCATTCACCACCCACCATCACCATGAACCACCACCAAACACCACTAGCACCATAAAAAAACCACCACCAAAACCAACACTACCACCACCGTTGGGAACCACCACCACCACCACCAGGTCCACCACCATGCGCCACTACCACCCGGTCCACCGCACCATCGAGAACCACCACCACCACCGGTCCACCACCGCCACCGAAGCTGTTTTCATTTTGGGGGAGAAGATGAATAGAGGGAGGGGTAGTGAAAAAATGGATGTGATGGGTGGGGCCCACTTATGGAGGAGCTTGGAAAAGTTAATTCCAAGGATGGTGGTGGTATTGCTATTCCTCTTTATCCCTACTTATTCCAGCATCTAAATTCCAACTAATACCAATCATCCAAACATCATTTTTGATCTTATTCCATTATATTCCAACCAATTTCACCTTTATGTTTGTACCCAAACAACCTCTTTAAAGAGAATAAACAAGGGTTTTGAATAAGAATGGGTTTTGGATAAATTTACGAGGGTAAAAACATATAAAGCGTTACATATGCAGTTGAAAAATTATAAACCTTCTGTGGTTAGCATAATTAGGCGAGTATATGATTTAATAATAAAAAAAAGGTCGAGGATTAGAGAGAGCTCCAGATCAGCTCATTTTCCATAAAATTATCACTATTAGATAAAAATTTTGGGTACAAGTCTAAAGAGCTACACAATCACCAGCCTACAAATGAGCGCTAATATACTTAGTTCGTTGTGCAGTTCAGATTGTCATCATACACTACGATAACATAATATATACTATTCTATAATAGTGTTTGTGATTCTATCATAGTATATGACACGATTTTTTTTAAAATAGAAAAAAATAAACTGTAATATCTTAGTATATATTACATTTCATATAATAACGTATACTTTAATTAAAGAGCGTATAATTTAAATTTAAAAAAATCAATGTGGACTGTGGATTGCAATTGGAGTTGGACATATCATTTTCCGCCTAGCTACAAATAAACCGTGGGAACAAGGCCCACGAAAACAAGCGTGCATATCACAAACTCGACGAGACTAGACGATCGTCGATCGCCGATCGCCTGGCCCACAAGATTTGAGCCCATAAATTTATAGGCCCTCTTGAAATGTTACAACTTGGGCTGGCCCGTTTTAGAGGACTCAACTGATGAATTATAAATCAACATGAATTTTACATTAACATCAATTGCATGTGATTTTAATTTGTGAATCCAAATTTTCTCTTCCCATGCAACCTCTTGTGTTCAATATCATAAATCACTATGAAATGTTTCCTATTCTTTTTGGACCTATTAGAAAGAAAGAAAAATTTTATAAAGGACATCCTATTTATTCAATGCTCAAGAAATTTTGCCGTTGCGCGCGGCTTGCCTATTAAGGTTGATGAATCATTAAAATAATAAAATGAAAAAATAAAATGAGCATATCCTTAACATACCAAAAAAAAACATAGTATTTTACAGTCACAAAAATAACATCTAAATATAAACAGTAAATATAAATTTCAAAAAAAAAAACATCTAAATATAAACAGTAACGAGTTTATAGTATGTCTGAATGCGTCGAATAATACAAAAATTGCAGAGCTCACGTGATTCCATGCATGCATGACAATATTGCAGAGAAAAAAGTGGGAGGGACTTCTCAACAAATTAAAAAGTAAAAAATGAAATGCAACCAAGCCTCTCCATAATGTCTTATACAATAATGTTCCAAATTATGTCTTGCTCTGCTATATCTCACATTCCCTTACTCACACACAGAGCCAGAATTTTATAAAGGGGTCTCACCATGCATGAAATTAATTGAAAATCACCAAATAATAATAATTATTATTATAATTAAGAGACTAATCATCTATATAAACAGCCTCTATGCGTCGGAGTCCAGTAATCTGGTCCGGAGTTATCATGGCAGATCTCCGGAGTACACGAAATCGGGACGAGGCAAAGCCCCCGGCTTTTCAAATCGAGCTTCTTCGACTCTGTTCTGTCCTTCCTCTCCAATCCAACCCATGTATTAATGTGATCCTGAATCCATAACCACCAAAATCAAGCGATGATTTACGCTAATCTTCACATTAACTATTAAAAAATAATGGACATGTACGAGTTTTCTAGACTCACCTTGTTGGCGCCTGCCCTCATAAAAGGGTTGCTAAATAGCTGCACATTATACAAAGCCTATTATTGATTGTTGTTATTTTGAAAGAAAAAAAATTGTGGAGTTTTCAATTATAGTGTAAGTGAATTATATAGATCATACATGTATTTGTTCATGTAGAAATTTGATGTAGTTGACCGCCTCGAACAACACGGACGCTGTATCAGTCTGAAACAAGAAATTAAACCAACCAATTAAGAGAGAAACTAATTTAAATTTCTTTCATTTTATACTTTATAGATGCTTATGATATACCTTTCCAAAAGGTGATACAATTTGTTGGAGGACGGTGATTCGACCTCCCAACTTTACTTTCAGAGCCTGGGTCTGTGAAACACAAATATCACGTATTAGTGTAATCAAAACTTAATTAATAAAAGAAATACTAGCTAGAAAGACCTAAAACATATATTTCATAGAATTTGGAACATATGATATATACCTTGGAAGATGAAACTGCAGAATTTTCATGCTTCGATCTCTTAAAGATGTTCTCTGAATCGTCTTCGGATCTCTTCTTCTTCCCTTCACTTGCAAGTCCTGTTCCACTCACATTCCTTCTTGTCTAAACACAACAATAAAATCCATTTTAATTAGGCATCAATTTTTTATATTTTCAGTTGAACCCAATACAAGACTAATTAATATATATTCAACATACAGAAGTAGAAGAAGAAGCAGCAGCATGAGGTCCTTGCTTCTTGACCATGTCTGGGAAAGCCAATCCTTTTGATGAGCAAGGCTTGTTTAGGCAGCCATTAAAACTGATCATCATATCTGAAAAGCTTCTCATACTAGGTGACCATGGTACATCAGACGTCCCACTAGGATATCCAAATGACCTCATAAGTTGTTGTTGGTTCTCTTCCTTGTTTTCATGCCTATAACATGGCATATAAGCCGAACTTTCGCTCTCTAAAGAGATGTTGGGGAGATTGGCCTCCTCCAAGTATGGAAACATAGGAGAATTAACCGACAAGGTTTGTGGTTCCTGTGGTGCAATGGAGCAGTTGGTAACCAAGTCTGATAGGTTGGTCGTCAGCCTTTCTTGTTCGGCGAAGCTTCCATTCAAATGCTTATCCAGGCTTTGAAGTGAAGATGATTGTGCGAATTCCCAATTGTTGTTGTCGAGTTTCTTCAAGTAGTTGCAAGCGGGTTCGAAAACATTGGATGATAAGCTCTTTGAGGAGAGCATTTCGAGGAAGTACTTCTCCCCGTCATCTCTATGTAATCGAAATCCAAAGTATGACATGTTAATTCAACATTAACATGGTTCAATCATGATTCATGTTATGTTGTTGTTGGTAAAGTGAGATGTTTACACTATATAATTGGTAGACATATGTGAAAAAGTAGTGCTAATTCTCTCTGCGGATGGAAAAAGAATCAAAACCTTTAGAACTTGAGAATACCAGTACATCAAAAGTTATTCCAAGATGATTTGCTAGACTATTTTTGGCCAATAACTAGAGGACCTCCATCTTTTGCACCTACCAACAAAGATTTCCTTCTTTTTCTTTCTGCTCTTTTTGTTGATTAGATTCCTTTCTCCACTCAAACTCATCTACTCCAAAAAGAAAACACAAGGGAAAAAAGAAACAACTTACAACAAGACCTGGTTCCACAGATGATTCTCCTTAGTAGGCACCATGTTGATGTCAGCTAAGGTGGAGGAGCCGTGCTCAGTGTTGAGGCCGGTGTGATTGGAGGCGTTGGTGAACGAGGTGGACAACGATATGTCGTCATCACAGGAGGAGGAGTTGGAGTTGGGGTTAGGGTTTTGGGGGTGCCATGAATTCCAAGAGGGTTGGTGGGAGTGTGCATGAAGTTCCCAATAGTTTGAGGTGGATGAGTTTGTGGTCATGGAGGCATGTGGGGAGCCCTCTTGGGCCATTGTGTTCTCTTTTTTTTGTGGTTGTGTGTTGGTTGCTTTAGGAGGGAATGTTTGTGAAGAGTTTTCTTTTCTTTTGAGATTGGTGGGGGTAATGAGGGGTTTTAAGGGTGGCTTTATCCGTTGGCATGACGCGAGGGAGAGGAGAAATTTAAAAAATGTCCAATGAGAGAGAAAAAGAAAATAAAAAAGGGGGAGACAATATAATATGAATCTCTTTTTTACCACAATGTGGTGGGCAATTATTATATGTAGGAAGGGTGGTCCATGAAAAAAAATTTATACTAGTATAATGGTGGTATAAGAATGGATAGGGAAAATGGTTGTTTGTTTGCAGGGTATAACTTGGTATTACTAAGCTAGTTTAAACGAGTATAAGAGAGTATAACAATTCTAAGTAACCACTAGGATAAGCTGTACTCAGTTTATCTAGCTATTTTCATGAGTCCACATGTCAAATCAATTTTTTACATCTTATCACATCAAATCACCTATCAATACCTCTCATACATTAAAAAGCTCACATATCAAATCAATTTTTTTATATTTTATTTATATTTTATTCTTTATCAACCAAATAACTCAACTTTTATTCTTATATTTTTCAATGAGAATTAAAAAAACACAACCAAACAGAAAATCTTTTATTCATGTAGATTTGTTATCTATACTAGCATAGTTATCTATCCAAAATAACTTAATTCCGTCATCCAAACAGAGACTTATGGTTTGCAATTCTCTTATTAGTTTTTTTTTCCTGAATGAAGACCTCAGTGAAAAAGAGTAGCTCTGTGAACCTAATAAAAGAGGATGCCTCTCATTTGATAACTCATCCAACAATAATCATTTATGGACGAATTATGTGGTATGTGATGACAAAGCTTTGATTAAATGTACACTTTAAACATGCTTAGTTGCGAAGTAATATTGGTGGTTTTTGTATGATCTTGGGGACTCAAATCACACTGAAGTTAAAAAAAGAGATATCTCCAAAGTAGTAGAATAAAAGACTTATTCTTGTCTAGGAAGTGGTTATTACCAAATTTTATTTCTATATAGAATTAATTAAGATTTAGGGAAAGTTTAACAGATTTGAGGTATTGACCTAAAAAACTCTCAGACAACCTACATTTTGCTTATGACTCTAATATATAAAATGGAACTATGACCTTTTTATCATGACTGAAATAATCTTGCGTGGTTTTCAGGATTGTAAGACCTGCCCCCCAGACTAGTTCCAGGTGTCTTAATCACTAAAAAGACCTAGTTTTGATTGAAATATAAATTCAAAATACTGAAGAACTGTATATGTATATGTATATGGTTATTGGCAACGACAATCAAGAGTCATGATGCCTTCATGGGATGTACTGTGTGTACTTCTGTCCATCATAGGTAATTAAGCCTTCATTATTCTATGCAGAATGAGTAGTGAAATAATGACAAAGAAAAGGTGAATGCAGTCATGCTGTTTTAAGAGCATACAATCTGTTTAACTGAAATAGATTTCTATTAATGTGAGGTTGACTTAAAATATTCCACAGTTCCCCTGAATTGGATTCCATTATATATATTTTTGGTTGTTGATGACACACGTATAGGTTGTGGTTGTTGAGATGAATTTCTAGAGAGAGAGAGAGCAATTTGTGACCAGTTTTCACAAAGAAGCTCACGAAGAACTGTAAAGGAAAGATGGCATGTGAGGATCTTGTTGGGTGGTGAAGGTGGTGAGTAGAGATATATATTTTTCAAGGTTGTGAATGATTGCCCTTCAATTTGCTTTCTCTGAGAAAAAAAAAGTTCAACAAGTCTCAGACAAAGATGGGCATGATCAATGCTAGGGGGGGTGACTAAATTTTATATATATATAGCAGGACAAGAAGTCAATGGTGAGTGACTTTATAGGTGGAAGAATTTTAGTGATGTATATAGACCTTTAGATTAAATCTAGCTAGGTTAAACTCTTCTTTAATTTGTATTATCCATTAAGGATCAATTTTATATATAACTCTGATCTGCTACAAAGAGAATTTTTTCTTTTCTAAGGAATCTGGTTATGGTAGATTTTATTTGAAATGCCCAAGAATGAACGATTGAACGCAATGTACATTGGTGTTCTAACAGAAGGAGATTGAGAATCAACAAAAAAATTAACTTTAAGAATTAATTAGTGACAATACATCAATGTCGGATTCGTTCTGATTATGAAAACTTTATTTGAATAAAACAAACCATCATAAAGAATGATATTGACAAAAGAAATCTAGCTATATATTCGTAAAGCCATTGTGGGGTCGTTGGCCTGTGATCAACACCAGCAACAACAAAACATAGCAAGCCTTTTTCGATGTGGACAAAAATGATGCACAATGAGAAGAGATTGTGATGCGAAACGGGTGGCCGACGCGTTTCGGGAGCGATAAACCCGAAAAGGTCAATTCGAAGATTTTCAAATATTTACAGAAAAACCGACTAATAGAAATAAATGGCGTCCCGAACTCGGAATCACCTGAAATTTTTACTAGAGGTAGATATCGAGAAGATCTTCAAGAGTTGTAGCTACGCCACAACACGTCATTATTTTTCATATGCCTTCAAAATGGCACTTTTGTTATATTTAATAACTTTTTAGATTTAGCATATCTCCTTCATAATAAGTCGGATTTGACTGTAATCAAATCCAATGATCTTCTAAGATCTCATAGAGTTAGTTATAACAAATTTTCATTTTTACTATTTTTAATAAGTTTTTCCTATTTTTAGTAACTTATTATTTTTAGTAACTTACTATTTTTAGTAACTCGGAATCCCATGATCTTCAACTTTTTATTATTATATTTATGAGTTTTAGTATTCTTTTTTAGAATTGTGATTTGTTGAAGGATCTCAACGCTTGTTGAATATTTATTTTAGTTTTTTCATTGTGTTAGATTGGTTACAGATAAAGCATCAACATTAGCTGTCAGTTGTTCATAATATCTCATATTATAAGAAGCTTTGCATCAACATTAGACAGTATTTACATAAATCAAAGCAATGTCATTAGGTAAGATTGTTCGATCAAAGTGTGGCAAAGAATAAATGATGCATGAAAAGAATCTCAACAAAGCAAGGCCTCCTTGTTAGTGACATTGTCTCTCAAAGCGAAGCTTGATATCGAACGAGCATAACAAAATGTTTCTATGTGGAGGGACATAGCATGCTTTTGTCGATCCCCCTTTGCGATGAGGAAATAATATGTCCCTCTCCCCGAGATTGAAATTCTATAATTCAATTATGTAATAAACACTGCTGTTGTTGCTACTGCTACTACTACTTTTAGATGTGCAAATCCTTGGGCCGACATGAAATATATAGAACCAATGTCAAATGGCTAATCAGTATTTGGTTGTTGATATAACAAGTCAAAATTGTCTCCAATATGTTCTTCATGATCTGATAACGCATCTTTAATGGAATATTACAATTTCCCCTCCTATGCACATAAGTTGTAGGGGAACCAGAGTGGGAGTGATTGGGTGTGGTGGGGTTACATGCATCCCTCAAAATTATAACCTTGTTACTTGTTAGATAATGTGACACCAACTTCCACTCACTCTCCTTTTTCCTTTAAACACTTGCAAGGCCTCTTTCTTTCACTTTGGACATCCCTTTGGGCCCTCCATGAGCCATTGTCATACAACAACTACTATTATGCCATCCTTTTATTTGTTTTTCCAATGCATCAAAGCAGCTAGATAGAAAATCAACCCTAGCCCTAATAAATTAATATTATACATATGAGGGTGCTGAACTTTAGTTAGGTTTTGAAAAGGCCTTGCACACCACAAAGGAGGCCCCTTGACATGGATGTCAATTCCTTATTCGTCTCATTTATTTAATCAATCTTCAATATTTAGTATGAACATGATCACTATGATAATTAATTACCACATGTTTCGGGGAGAGAAAGCATATGTGTACCAGTCTCTCTCAAACATCCGGTTCTGCAACTTGACCGATACCGAACTTGTCAATGGAAGATTGATGGAAAGTCAATATTGGAAGTCTTCTGAACTAAGATTTGAGTTCTAATTAGGTGAATTAAACAAACCATAAAGTTATGTGAACATTTTTAAGCCCAAGCAAGATTAGTGGATGGTCTTTTGGATTTATTAGAAATGCCCTAGTGTTATGAAATTGTCCAATCCACTTATGACACCCGTCCATTTGAAGGGAAAAAAGGAAGTAAATATAAGTAAAAGAGGTCTATCATCCTTTTCAATATTTGGGACATGATGAGATTGTGAAAGCCGCACGCGAGCATCCAAAATGGAAATATAAAAGCATCCCTACTAATGTAATTAACTTGATTTATGCACCTTTGAGACTTCTTTAATGACTGTATGTTGACCTTAATTTCTCAATCAATGGTGGATGTCATGTATACCTCTCCCTTTCAATGTCACAGTGTTTTAAAGCCTGAATATTTGGTTCATGTTTCTTAAATTTTTTATGTTTTTTGGGTTGGAAAAACTAAGATAGAGGTGATTGTGGACATGAATTAATTCTTTTAAAATAAACCCACAAAACCATTATATGCATGCATGTATGTATGGTGTCTTTTTTATGGATACGTCATATTACTTTCTATCATTTTTAAATTAATGGATGTCAAAATATATATATATATATATAAAGGCAACAATTCATCAAAATATTTTATTTAGAGTGTATATATAAAACTGCTAAACTTTAACATATTCTAAGTTGTCAAATTATTTGATCTTTTTCATGACATTCCTCTAGTGGTTTATTATCATGCATGTACTTAGACATGATCGGTTAGAATTTAATTAAATAAGCTAATATAAAATGTAATGAGAGGACCTTAGTGGCTTAGTGTTCCATTTGACAGGCCAATATATAAGAGTTCCACTTTCTTTGAAGAGGAGAGCCATAGACTTTTCTTCTTGGCCAAAGTACCACCTTCTTGTCCGGAAACTTATTTTAAAGTTGGAATTAAGACACCACCCTGTTTGGCAAACAACTAATGAAAATGTACAATTGGTCATTCCTGCAGTATTTTTTTATGATTCGAACAAGTTTTAAAATTTTCAATTATTAACTTGTCTAACAAAGTTCACAAAAAATAAAAATTCATACTCTATATTGTGAGTATATATCCTATGAAAGATTTTACGTATTGAATTTCGAAAATGACCTCAGGGATGAGTGAGAATAATATCAAAGAATTTTTGTAAATATCAAATATAGGACACTGATCCACTAACCCAATATTCAATATATTTTTCAATCAAATCCATTTTGGACCAATGGACTAGTAAACACAGGCCATGTCACTCTTATCACTTTTGAATATCTATCATTTTAAAAATATTTACTGGATTTTTTTTTGTTTATGTAAAGATCTTGATAAAAAAAATTGGATCATCGAACCATTTTTTTTCTTTCTTACAAATAAAGTATTTGCATAGAGAATGACCTCCTCTTTAAATATGTCATCTATCTAAGTGCAACTACAAAGCAAGTGGCAAAAGTTTTGATTATTTAAGCAAAATGTGATCGCTAATGTAGGGATTAGGGATGTGAATCTTTAGAGGTTTGTTTATCATTTGATTGATGATGCATTCATGGACCATGGTGGTTGTACAAATGTTGTGTAAATTATGCAAGTTATTGATTGGATTAGTGAAGCATATACATAAATTTTGTGAAAATTGTTTCGAAGAACAATAATCATTGAGACTAATGCACTATTATACCCATCTTAAATTTAAAATTAAGGGCATGTTTGGATACTGTACAAATATGATGGGTTTTCATTTGCACATGGTCAAATATAATATTTTATTTGGTTATGATATTTAAAGTGTAACAAATAAAATCCAGGGTTTTCATTTGCCCAATTAAATGGGGCAAACAAAATCTCAACCAACCCATGTGTTTTCATTTGTAACATATTTTATTTTCACACCTCTCAAGTGTATGTAAAGAAATTTTACATTTTTACCCTCTAACAAATTTATTAAAATCCATATTATCCAAAACAAAAATTTCATCTCCTAATCTTATCTTAAAAATTAAAATAGATAATTATATTTTATAAATTTATATAACTTACAATAATATAATTGTATGGATTATAAATATTAATGTGGCATGAAAATATAAATGTTATTATATTAAAATATATCAAGAAATCTTAACTAACTATCATAGATATTATCCAACAAAATTGTTATGTATAAAATATAAAAAAAAACCTTGTAGGATTATTTGTTAGTTGAAATCAGATTAATTTTTGTTTATATTAGAATTTTTTTTAACCACATTGACTTATATATAAATTAAAAAAACTAATATATGAAATATTTAAATTTAATTTTTTTATATATAATATATTTTTCATAAATTTTTTGAGTTTTAAGAAAATGATATATTTGATAATCATTTGAAATAAATATTTTATCTATTTATAATATTATTATCTTTTAACATAATAAATTGACACATATACAAACAGTTTCACATATACAAACAGTGATACAAGAACATATGTGTAAATGATAGCATAACATGAAAACAGACAAACATGTGCAAACAGTGTTCAAAATATCTCTGCACGTGCAATGTAAAATTTGCATGTGTAAAAAAATACATACAAATAATCACTGCATCCAAACGTGCCCAAAAGGAAACTCTCCTTCCTTTTATATATTTATGCATTTACTTGTTTCTTTTTTACACAAGATTTGATACTTCTTTTCCACATGGTCATTAATTCGTCTGATTAAAAATTTAAAAGTATGTATTACATAACAATGAAAGAATCATCAAGATTAGTTTGATAAATGGATAAGATTTTAATAAAAAGCCTATCAATTTTGTCTTTTATTTATCAAATCATAATAAAAGGAGGGGATAAATGTTATTATAGCTTTTAGGTGAAATAAAATATCTTTATTTTCATTTTAAAATTGATACATTTGTCATGTTTAATGAACGGAAAATGATTGACTTAGCCTCGTTTCCCACCAAAATGCAATCTATACCCTAATTATTTTTATATATTTCATTTAATGATGTATATATATATATGAAATGCTGGGGTGCGGACGTGCGCACGCGATCGCGGGCCGTCCGATCGCGGGTCCATCGCATCCAACGGTTGACGTGATTCGCACCCGACCGTCCAATGCGATGGACCCATGATCGACGGCCCGTGATCGCGTGCGCACCGACCGCACGTCCGCATGTAATCACTTCCCTATATATATATGTGTGTGTGTGTGTGTGTGTGATACGATTAGGTGCGGTGTGCGGTCGGTGCGGTGTGCGACGTGGGCTGTCCGATCGCGGATCCATCGCATCCAACGGTCGACGTGAATCGCACCCGACCGTCCGATGCGATGGACCTGTGATCGCGCACCGCACCGACCGCACACCGCACCTAATCGGTTCACTATATATATATATATATATATATATATATATATATATATATATATAGAGGGAAGTGCTGACGTGCGGTCGTGCGGTCGGTGCGGTCGCGATCACGGGTCCATCGCATCGGACGGTCGGGTGCGAATCACATCGACCGTTGGATGTGATGGACCCGCGATCGGACGGCCCGCGATCGCGGCCGCACGACCGCACGTAAGTATTATATATATATATATATATATATATATATATATATATATATATATATATATATATATATATATATATATATATATATATATATATACGCGACCGATGAGGTGCAGTCGTGCGATCGCGATCGTGAGCCGTCCGATCGCGAGTCAATCGCATCCAACGGTCGACGTGATTCGCACCCGACCGTCCGATGCGATGGACCCGTGATCGACGGTCCGTGATCGCAATCGCACCGACCGTACGACCGCATGTAATCGACTCCCTATATATATATATATATATATATATATATATATATATATATATATATATATATATATATATATATGCCGACGATTAGGTGCGGTGTGCGACGTGGGCCGTCCGATCGCGGGTCCATCGCATCCAACGGTTAACGTGAATCGCACCCGACCGTCCGATGCGATGGACCCGTGATCGACGGCCCGTGATCGCGCACAGCACCGACCGCACACCGCACGTAATCGGCTCCCTATATACATATATACACACACACTTCAATGAATTGTATATTTGTGTGAACTCATTGATAAAATGTGAAAATATTTTTAATAAGGTGTATACCTTGTTAGAATTAGTGCAGGTGACCTACCAAACAAAGCTTAAAGATCATATGTTAATGGGCCGGTTTAGTGAGCTTAAGCCCAATACGGACTGAAGACACCTGGCCCAGTTCCACCTGGACTCCTTTTCTTTCACCTACTTCTAGTGAGCCAGTCAAATTCTATGGAGCGTTGATATATGCAGCCCATTATTGCAACCCATTTTGTAGTTTGTATGCTATGATAAATCAGTATATATTATTTTATCATAGCGTATATGATTATAACATAGTATATGACTTTTTTATTTTTTTTACCAGGAAAAAAATACACGAATATATCTCAATATATACATCATTTCATATAATAGCATGTACTTCAAATGATGAGTATATAATTTTATAGAAAATAAAAAATAGACTGGACTGTAAAATGGGCTGCAATGGGGCTACGTGTATCTTTTTCCAAGATTTTGTGATGCCAGGGCCCAAGGAGCTCAGCGCTTCCTTGACTGGCTTTTGTGAATACATACCGTACATATTTGTTAAAATTTAAAGAGCTTGTTTGGATAGAGGCATAAGCTATTATGCAATTTATACATATTCTAAGAATTATTGACTTTATCAATGGAATAAGTAATTTTTTGTTTGGTAATGTTCTCAATTCTTCTTGTTGGAAAACATAATAATAAAAGTTGAAGTGTTTGGTTGATGAAGAATAAAATATAAATAAGGTGTAAAAAATTGATATGTGGGTCCCATTGATGTATAAAAGATGATGGCAGGTGATTTGAAATAAAAAAAATAAAAAATTTGTGAGACCTACTTATGATTGTTGTTGGAATATACTAATTACATGGGTAAAGGGGGATCATTATACCCTTTTATTCTTTGTTATTCCACCATCCAAATACCATTTTATTCCCCTCACCCAACACCTTTTTTCCTATTCCATGCATATTTTACTTATTCTCCTCTTATTACTTCACCCAAACAGCCCCCCCCCCCCATATAGCTTTTAGCTTAAAATAAACAGTTGTTGTATGTTTGTTTAAAATCTATTGAAATTTATTTAAGCTAAAAACAACTTTAAAAATCATAATATCTAAGCTGGATTAGGGGTGTTTTTCATATTATAACTTATGAATTATTATTTTTTTAAATATGTTGAATAGTGCTACCCTTCAATTTATCAAGTCTTTTAATCTCTTCTAAGTATTCCTTTCATCTTCAAAATTTTTTAGATAACTTATGTAAGATTAAAAATTTAGATTACAATTTTTTTTGATAAAATTTAGATTATGGCTAGAATATTTTAGTTGCATTTTTTTTATTAATAGAGATCGAGTTTTATGTTTTTATCTCTCGAGTTCTATGTTTTAATTAATGTAGAATCCAAGATTTTTTTTTTTACATATTACTTAATGTTAATGGAGGATGAGTGGGTCATCATCATTTTATAAGTAAAATCACATTTCTTTATCAATGAGAAATTAAATTTAACTTCTACATTTAGAAGTGCTATTTTTAACAATTACACAACAAAAAATATTTTATAGTTTATTCTAACAAACATTCACAACCACTTATTCTTTGTTTTTCAACAACTACAGCCAACATGTTAACTGCTTATTAGAAAGATTATAATCTATAATCTATAAGTTATAATATATAATATGTAAATTTAAGCTACAATAAACATGACCATTGTGAAACTAATTATGTGATTCTTTCATACCCCATTTAGTTCATGTCAATTTGGGATGTAATTTATTCCTTGTGAAATTATCAGGAAATTGTGTAAAATCCATTATTTTGTTAGTGATAATCTTAATGGTAATTGTAAGTCCAACTAGAATTAAAATCCATGTGGAAAATGTGGTGGAATTAGATTCCCACCTTTTATGGTGGTAATTTTAAATTACAACAAGAATCATAAATTAGATTACTATTATATCATTTACAAATTAATTAAATTTCTATGGATTTTTTATTTTTAAGTCTCCACAAACCATCATATTTAATGATCGATCACTCACTTCTTCGTATTTGGGTTTTAGTCCCCACATTTGAAGGATAATTCCTTTTTAGTCCCTGAGAGGGACCTATCCATAAATTATTTAGTTTTTTTAGTCCCTGATAAGTAGGGCTGGTAAACGAACCAAGCCGCTCGGGCTCGGCTCGGTTTGAGCTCGTTCAGGCTCGTTCGTTTAGATAAATGAGCGAGCTTGAACAAATTTTAAAGCTCGGTTAGGCTCGGAACCTGGATCGAGCTTCATTATATGTTCAAATTCGACTCGTTTATGTTATTAAAACTTAGTTGAAGCTTGACTAAACTCATTTATAAAATCAGAATATTAAATTAATACAAAGTTATGCTCGTTTAAGCTCATGAACTTGGCTCTTTTAGGCTAAAGTTTTGTTTTCAATTCCTAAAAACCCTAAAATGAAGAAGAATGCTAGGCTCGTTGAGGCTCGTGAGCTCGGCTCGGCTCGGCTCGACTCGTTTATAAACGAGCCGAGCTTGAATATGTCAAAGCTCGGCTCGTTCGGATCGTTTACCACCCCTACTGATATGGACTAAAAAGGAATTATTATTTAAATATGGGGGCTAAAACCGAAATACGAAAAAGTGAGGGATCGATTACTAAATATGATGGTTTGTAAGGACTTAAAGATAAAAAACCCAATTTCTATTTACATCTATTCTAAAATAAATAGTCTCATCTTTTTTTTACCCACCTCTTTTGTAGGGGAGTTCATAATATTTAATTATTATGTGTTTAACTATATGTCTATATGATCGATTATTTTATTTATTTGCATTCGTTAAATGTTAATAAAAAAATTTATAAATAAATTATTCCATTTTTATAATTGTAATATGGATAAAGAAATAAATTTTACAAGTAGATATATAATAGTAAAAGTATTTTAGATATTTGAATCAAATTCTTTGCAGAAATTCATGTATAAACCAAACAATGAAAAATAATTCTTTGCAGAAATTTAAATTCCTAATAAAATTATTACTGATAAAATAAATCTATAAAATAAAATAACACAAATCAAACGAGACCTCATAATTTTTTATATCTTCACATTATCTTGGAAGTGTGAAAACTAACATTTTATTACATGAGAAGTGTGAAAATCAAAATGTTGTTCTCCATCAATTGTCAAAATGAAATTTACAAAATTTGTTTTCAAAAATCAGATTTTTTAGACAGTCGGTTCAAAACTTATTTTTTTGAATTTCATCTTTGCATGTCAATTTTTTTTTCTTTTCTAAAATGGGTGTTCCCAATGTTTTATTTTTTGACCTCTTTTCATGGAAAGGTCATGCAAAGGGAATGTGCTAACCAACTAATCAAACTAATCAAAACCTGGTTCACTTTGATTTCAAATTTTGCTTTTTATATCTTAAAAATAAGCATCACAACTTTTATAAATTTATTTAGAATCCATTATTATATGCTTGATAACAAATTCATTAATGAATTACTTCATTAGATCAGTAGTATATTATAACAAATATATCTTAATATATTAATCTAATATATAACCGGATCTTAACCTAAATCAACTGTTAACATTTTTTTTTTTGTAAACTGTTAACAAAATTATATTAAATTATATTTAAAATGTAAATAAATTTACATCTTCTGAAAATTTGGCCCGTCCGATGTAGAGAAAAAAAGTGAGTGCAAAATAATTTCTTTGAAAAATAAAGCCTCAAATATCAATATCTGAATGCGAATGATCAGGGATCTCAATCGCCCTTCTCTTCTGTTTTCATTCATCATCGTCTCTCCGGCTTTCATCGATAAACTCGTAAACTGGTTGAGCTGAAGAGTTTATAAATACATCATCGATTCACATGAAATAAAAAAAAAAAATCGATTTTGGGAGCCATGGACGAGACCGATAAACAGAGTCTCGTCACTTCGTTTCTTGAGATCGCAGCCGTCCAAAACCCCGCCACCGCTCGTCAGTTCTTGCAGGTCCTCCTTTTCTTTTCCACATTTTTCTGTTTGTGTGGTTTTTTTGTTGTTCTCGATTTCGAATGATTTTTGTAGTTTGAGATGTTTTGATTGATTTCAATGGATCTCTTTAGGGGGCGACTTGACATGAAAAATTAAGGTTTTCTGAGGTTTTCCTCATCTCTTTTTGCGACGATACAGGCTACTGGTTGGAAGTTGGATGAAGCTCTCCAGTTGTACTTCGTACAGAACGACAGCGGCGTCGTCGGAGGGTCATCTTCCGTAACTCCACCTCCAGATGCTGCTGGGTCCAGCAATGGAAATCATGGGTGAGAGGATATGAATCTTTCATTTTTTCTTGGTTGAACTTGTTTGGATCTTAAATTACCAACGAAAGGCTTGCACGCATACCTTTGTTTTGGAACTTTGATGAGGAAAAATTAGAACTTGATTGAAAGGAATGGTTTTTTTTTTTTTGAAAGGTTTTACTGTACTGTAATTCTCCGTGTTTGACACTCGTGTGAGATTGCTTGGCGCAGCATACCCGAGGACACCACTGGTAAGGAAAATGCCGGCGTGGTTCTTGATGATGATGAAGTTCGTGCCCCTCTGCCAGCGAAAAGGGATGTTCTGTATGCGGATTCTGGCTACTATAGGTAATGGGTCATATTTCTTCTGTTTCATTGTTTGCCGAAGAAATATTTCACTTTGGTGTATTGGGTATGCTTGTTACTATTGTATTCAGTATGTCAAGTTCTGGTACAAGTTCATATATTGTGCTATAAATAACTTTCGTTCGTATATCTTTTTGGGTGGTGCTTGTTGGTGAATAATGTTTCTGCATTAGAAGATTGAATTTTCCATTGTAATTTGTAGTAGGATACCGTGTAGAGTGAGGTTTGTGTTCACTGTCAGGTTCTAGGGTCACTTATTGTTCAAGAATATTATGGGAGAGAAATTTCCAAGATTTTCTAGGGCATCATTGAATAAAGTTGAGGGTTCTGAAAGGTGGCAATGGGACATAAATGACAACACTGAGAAGGTGTTGGATGTCAAAAGCTGAGGTGGAATGGTGAAGCTATTTTGGCAGGGAAAATGTTTGATATACGAATTGAATCAGACAATCTAGACTGATATTCAATTGGAAATTTTTGACAAATTTTTTTTAGAACAATGTGAGATTAGTGATTGGAGGAATTGATTCTATTTTTATTGTTCCTTCAAAGATCCAAAAGTTTTATTTCCCTGGAAATCTCATTGAATACCATTCTGACATGTGATGAACCAGAGATGTGAGTTTTCTTATCGTTTGATAAAATCGTTTGTTTCATTGGGAAGAAAGCAACTATAGGACATTCTTTAGTCTAGTGCTTTTCCTATATGATTTAGAAAAGTAATTACAGAAAAAATGGAATACAAATTGAAGCATTTGCATTTCAAACCTTTCGAGAGGTCAACTGATTGTGTATTGTGACAAACTACATCACTTAAGAGCAATGTTGTGGGATCACGTGTTAACTGGTTATATAATTAGTGAACAATTTTGATTAGCATAAATATGTTTGGGAATGTAGAAGTTTTCCCCTTCAGCTTTGTGGTTGCCCATAGCCGAGGATTACATCCTAACGAGACTAGAAGTGGCATTGCACATGGAAGATAATTGTAATCTTATGTTTAGATACTTATTGGGAAAATGTGACATGAAATCACATTGAGTTGGTATTGCTTGTTCCTCTTTTCATGTCACAGGTCTTAAAAAAATAAGGGGATGGATTTCTAATGTGTAATTTTCCCATTTAAATATAAAACATAGGTCTTTAATTTAAACATTATATATATGGGCACAATGTTTTTAGTAGTTATAATTGATGATGTGGATGCACTTTTTGCCATACCTAAAAAGGTTTAAATGAAATATCCTTTTCAACTGACTTAAATATTTTATTCATGTGCCTCTAGATGTAAAAGTTGTTTCCTTTTTTAGACCCCAGGCTAAACCGGTGATTGCATTTCGGAATTTCGAGGAAGAGTTGAAGCGCGATGGAGTATGGGAAGCAGAGAAGAATGCTACATCCACGGCTACTAGTTCACAAGACAATCTTGCATCTTTGTATCGTCCTCCTTTTGCCTTGATGCACCGTGGACCCTTCGACAAGGTTATGATGACAATATGTTTTGGGAAAGTCTATATTTTTATTGAAATTACATGTATGCTGCATCCTGCATATCCATCAGTTAGATCTGGAAATTCAGATACAGTATCTGTTTTACTTGTCTGAAATTTTAACCTAATATATATCAAAGCATAGGAAATGAAACAAATACAAACTCGTCATCGTTCATCGAACTTATTTGCCTTCTTTTTATCTTCTACTTTACTGGCTTTGTTGCTGTTGCCTCTGTCCATCAACCTTCATAATATACTTGAGTCTTGACTCTTTATTGTAAATGGATGATAGCAAGGTTGTTGCACCGGTTCAATGCCAAGTTAATGTCTTTTAAACAACATGAAGCGCAATCATTTAGAAAGGTTATAGCATGTAAACCTGCCTTGATCCTTTTTTTTTGTGAGAAAATTTGGAGAATCTTATTAGAATGATACGTCCGAAAAGAAGGAGATGAGGGATCCCCTTACAAAGTCATATCAAGAAGAGGAGAAATGATTTTATTCCCCATAAGTCTCGAGTTCAAATCCTATTGGGCTCACCATAGGCTTTGTGGGTGATTATCGGCATTCAGGTTTCCCAACATTAAGAAAACTTGTTGTTGAGGTTCCTCATCAAAACACACACACACACAAACACAAAAGAGAAGCAACCTAAAGGAAATAGAAATTATCAAGATCCTTGTTGTCTGAAAAATAGTTCATGTTAATTATTTTTTATTATCCCACAATGTCATACACACTCCAAAGGACACCTGAAATAATCCCTTCCATGTAGTATAACCTCGTGATGATCTAACAGTTAGTTACTTGAGAAAATTCTGGAGAGTGAACTACATTAAACATTTAATGTCTTTTTCTGTATTCTTCCATATGCTGTGTCTATGCTAACTGTAAGTCATTGGTTATTGTAATTGATAGGCAAAATTAGACGCTGCACTTCAGGATAAATGGCTGATAGTCAATGTGCAGTCCACCAGAGAGTTTCACTCTCACATGGTACAAACTATTTATTTTGTCACTTGTTAATTCAATTACATGGTTTTAATTGACTATTGGATCCATCATTGGAGTTTTATTATGTTGTGAAGCTCAACAGAGATACATGGGGTAATGAAGCTGTTGCAGAAACAATTGGTACTAATTTTATCTTCTGGCAGGTTTGTGTTTCCGCATATAATTACAGATTACATGCCGTCACAACATGCTTGCTACATTACGATGACCTGGATTGATTTTTATGAGCTTTTACTTTGAATTATCATACAGTTAACATAATGACTCTGAAATTTTTCTTTCTTGGCATTTTCTTCAATTGTAACATTGGGTGTTGTTTTCTGATAGATTAGTGGTGGGACTTGAACCCAATACCTCATGGTTGCAAATTTTGTTGTCAACCATTGAGCTATGTGACCAGCCCCAAGATTAGGTGTTGTTGCATTTTCTACATCAACATTCATTTATAATCTGTGAACAATTTGGTATATTTTCCAAGCCATATATTTCAAGGCATCCTATAATAAGGAAATTTTCTACACCTCTAGGAGCAATGAAATTTTTCAGAAGCATCCTACATCTGAAAGAAGAACTTATGACACTTCTTCTGTTCCGGTCTATATGTTACTGATTTAAATTAAATTTACCTATTCTTACTTTACCATTTATTCCTTAAGTTATAGTCGAAAGTCAACTGAAAAATCATCTGGGTTCTTTCATACTTCTTCAAGAAGCTCATGTAGAAGTTAAATGGACATTGTTTTGGGAGAATTCAGGGTATGAAGATCAGACTTAGGCTTTGTGATGTCAGTGATATAGTATAGCAGTATAAAATAATGAGGGGATTGTATCCCTACGGAAATGATAATTGTGAATGTTGTTTTACCTCATGATAAGTAAAGCATGTTGCTGTTTGTCTAATTTTGTTCACCCATATGTGACTATCTCTTTCTCCTTTGCTCTACGTCATGTGTAGATTGTATGGATCAGTGGCATTATAAAATGTATAATTTGATATTAGCTTAATTGATCACTCTGTTACTTGTTATATCCAATATCTTTTATGTTTCTACTATATGCTGCACATGTTCGTGTTAGGTATATGATGATGTTGAGGAGGGAAGCAAAATTTGCACCTACTACAACTTGATTCAGATTCCAGCAGTTCTCGTCATTGACCCCATTACTGGCCAAAAAATTCGCGCCTGGACTGGCATGGTTCAACCAGAGCATTTGTTGGAGGTAGTGGCTATTGTAAATCTCTTGATTCAACTAAAGTAGTCCGTTTTCAATTTTATGATGGCATAATAACAGAAATGTTCACAATAGAGGAAAAATGTATTAGCTGAGTATGAATTGCATGATCAAGTGAAACTGAAGATGGATTTATCATTCAGAATCTGTTGCCTTATATGGATAAAGGGCCAAAGGAACAACACATTGCACTTCCTCATAAGCGACCTAGAGAGATGATTCAGACAGTTGCTGAAAAGATACCAGGTATTGTTTTTGTGTGTGCACGCTCAAACAAGCAAGTTCTTTGGTTTCTCAAACCTCCTTGACTAGCTAATAAATAATTATTCCAAACAAACTTATTGGTGTTGGACATGGATGCTTAGGGTCAAACACGAGGCCCAGGCCCAGAATACCAATGTACCATACAAGTATGTATTTTTAAAGCCTTTGAAATCTTATGAATAATACTCGATGGGAATATTTGGATAGATCCTAATCATATATTTTCTGCTCCAAGATCTTATACATTCTGTATCAATTTGTTGTATTGTTTATGAGCAAGATGTCAGCATCTGATGTGTCAGATGCAGGTCAAATCTGGATGTGGATTTTCTTTGTTGCATAGGATACAAATGGTTGGGCCATTTAAAGTTTACATTTGCATTATCACTTGATTAATATTTGCATGAACATACAATATTGTAAGGATGACAGAAATTCTGCTCTTCTCTTCTCTTCTCTTGATGACTAATGGATTTTAACCTCTGACTTGAGCCTGTCAGCTCTTGAGCAAAGGCCAAGTCTGGTTGCTTGTGCTTTTCACAAAAAGACAAGGTCATTCATAAGACAGACAAAAACATATTGTTCAATCTATTTTTGTAGTGTTTCTACACATAAGAATGTTAATGATCTATCTGAGAACCCACATAAATCTATGATCAAGATCCTAAAATACGTCTGATAAGCCAAAATCCTGAAATTTAAGAAAATAGTCTCCATGTTCAAGAGATCTTCCATGAGACATATTAGATGATTAGCACCTTTTTTTTCTTTTTTTTTTACATTCTTTTATGAACGTAGCTCTTGATTTCATGTTGGAAAGAGTTACTTACCCGTGGGTTATTAGACTTGTAATTCCAGAACAGCAAAAGAGTGTTTTTACTTTATTGTTATTTTTTAAAAATTTACCTAAGATAATCTCCTTTCAGTTATTATATCCTAAACTTCAGCAATGATAATTTATGTTAAGTGTAGTTGGTCCCTTATGAGTTGACCCAGATGTTTCTAATTGCAGATAAAACATCCAAGGAAGAAGATGATGTTGCGGCAGCAGTGGAAGCATCTATGGAAGACTTGAAAGATTCTTCCAAATCCACTGCTCCTGAGTCTGAACAACCTAAACCTGAACAACCTGAGCCTGAGGCAAGCGTAAAGACTGCCTATCCGCCTCTCCCTGAAGAACCAAAAGGTGACAAGAGCCTAATCAGCAGAGTTGTTATTCGCTTTCCTGATGGTCGTAGGCTCCAAAGAAATTTCCTCCGCAGTGAGCCAATACAGGTAGGATGTGTAACGCATTGTTATGAGGCTTCATAAAATTGTCTTCCAGCTTTTTTATAGCTGCATCGACCCCATTTGTTCAATGAGTGATCTGTGGCTTTGCAGTTGTTGTGGTCATTCTGCTGCACTAAAGTGGAGGATGCAGAGACGCGGCCCTTCCGTTTCACCCAAGCAATTCCCGGTGCTTCTAAGTTTCTGGATTACGGGACCAACTTAACTTTCGAAGAGTCTGGCATATCAAATTCAGTAGTTTCATTCACATGGGAATGAATTGGTCGAAGAAAGCAACAGGGTATCTTTTTTTTTTTTGTGTTCGTAGTCTTATTCTGCTTGTTCTGAATGCCTGAATCTAGCACTTGCTCATCCTTTGTTTTTTTTTCCCCTATATGTCTTGTGTCATTAGGTTACATAGCTCGGGTTGCAACATGATCCAACAAAGTCATGGTATATATCTAATATTTATTCTACTTATTTATACTTCCTCTGGCTCTCATTTTATTTTTAAAGTGACAACATTTAATCATGAAATGCTCTTTTTCTCAAGATGCCTACTACTCTTAAAAAGGTGGTTGTTCCGTTTGTACTGAGCCCCCCCACCTCTCACACAAAGTTCTTAATATTCTCTGGCATTGCCTGATCAAATAAATGACATGCAACATTATTAATGGGCATCTCAACCCTCTTAATTAAATTTTCATTCATAAGTGGTGATGCATTTCTGTGATCTTCACATGGCCTAGCTGTGCATCCGTACGGTGCACCCTGTTACCATGTTCCCCATTTATGTGCCGTGGTACAGTCACCGCATGATTGGAATCTGATGGTGGTCTTGTCCTCTCTCTCTCTTTTTCCTTTTTTCTTTTTTTATAGATGAGAAGATGAAATGATGATCTCTCGAGAAATTCAATTCATTTTATCGGATGCTCATTTTATTATTATTTTAATGTGGGGATAGTGGTTCCTCTGATGCTTCTGACATGCCTCGGTCAAACCGGGCAGACAAAAAACACACACCAAAACCCCTTCTTTTCCTGCCATCATCCACCCTGGCTTCTCTCCTAATTTACCCAAATGCCCTTCAACTCGATCCGTACCAAGCCCCACAGCTGTGTTTGAAAATCCAACACAGCTGTTCAACTGGTTAAGTTTTTACCTATTTTGTATTCTAATTTACTAGTTTATCCTAAAATCTGATAGTATTAAAATCTGATAATAATATCATCAATTTTTAAGAACAGGCTGTTGGTTGATTAAATGGATCAATTTTTTATTTACATAAATTGTGATTATTTACTTGTTAAATAATGAATCTTATAAAAATTTAGGTCTAGTTTGACAAAAGGTTAAAATTTTGATGATAAATTATTCTAATTTTAAAAAAAAAATTCATCAATTTTATCATTATTTATATTTGTGAACATTGTAATAAAAAGTGAAGATAAATATTATTTGAGTATTTAAGTAGAACAAAAAGATTTCATTTTTATTTTAAATTGAAATAATCATCCGCATTTTATTCCAATTATTTTTTTATACTAAACTAGATAAATTATCTATCCCCTTATTTATATCACCTATCTCTCATCTCATCACTTGTCATTGTCAAACTAAAAGAATAAAATTATATTATGACATTAAATAAAAATTAAAAAAATATTACAATTAACTGCAAAGATTTTTTTAAAATATTTTATATTTATATAAATTTATTATTTAACAATAATAATTAATATATTTATTATATTATGATAATATAATAGTTCATATATGAATAATCAACATCTAAACATTATGGTTGAGTGCATTTATATTAATGCATTTATATCCTAGAATGCATTTATATTAATATAATAAATAATATATAATACTATTTCAAATAAGGTTATTATTGCCGAGCGGAGACCATTGCGATATGAAATTAAAATTTTAAAATTTCCAGATACACATACATAAATCTATTCGACTCCAAAAATACACCAAAAATACTTCCATTTTTTCAACCAACGTGATTAGACAAGACTTAATTAAAGCTACATACATCCGTTATGGATGAAATATAACCGCACATCGCACATCCAACGGTTGAAGCGGCTGTCGGTGCAATCACGAGGGCGAACCCGTAATTTCGTAGAAAACCGAGCGGAAGTCCTGGGCACATATGGGCTGGAGATGCCGGTCAAAGTGATTTGACTGTCCTTTTTTTCTCATATTATTATATCATATAAAAAAATTTGACCGATTGACTGACACAAAATTCAGAGGCCTATCATTTCTTTCCCCTCCACAACCCAATCAATGCCGCTCTCCTACCCCCTCGAATTGACGAGTATAACCCTTGTCATTTTGCCTTTCTTGTCCTCACACGGGGGCATTCTCGTCATATCCAGTGCCTCCACCGTACGACTTTGCCATCGTAAATCTCAACCATCCAAAACGTGGACCCACCACCTAAAATAACGATCATATCCTCAACTTCTGAACCATGAATGGACCAAGCAGTTCCGTTACAGTGAAGGGTAAATTAGTCTTTTCAATAAAAAAGCTATTGGGATAAAATACATTTCAATAATACATTTCAACTCCCTCGAGTTTTCAAAACCTCAAAAACATCATTCTGTTTCAAAAATATTCATTTACATCATTAAATCACATATTAACATGAAAAAAAAGATAACAGTATAAATATAATTACTTGGACATATGGATGCTTAATTATGATGTATAAGGATGATTAATTTGAAATGTAAAAATATTTTTTATTACTAAAAATGTACGAATAATGGGTATAAGAGCATCTTTATTCAATTTAAATAAAAATCTTATAAAATTATCTCCAAACCCTTGACTAGAAACTCATGTTAAATGAAGTGAGATTCAAAAATTTATCTAAATGAAGGAAGTCTCAAACTTTACTAAAAAATTTTCAACACTATTTTTTAGATCAATCAATGAAAAATAAAAAAAATGAATTTTTTTAAAAAAAATCTTTTACTTAAATTGTTAATGAAATTTGAGTATAAGTTTGAGTAAATACAAGAAATGACAGGCTATATACCTCTTCAGCTATCCAATGAGATATATACCTTATCAAAACATTTATTAAAAATGAGTTCATTAAATTCAAAATTGAGTGATATATAAACTTTTAATAAAAGGATATACTTCATGAAACAACGAAACAATGTTTATTATTTTTCAAAAATTAAAACGCATAAGGTTTGCATTTCAAGACTAACATTATCCATAAAATATGTGAGATATATTTGCATGTTTTAAAAACTGCAGGGGTGTAAATGCATTTTATCCAAAAATATTACAAATATTACCTTAGTTTTGATTATTGTTTCCGGTCCGAAACAAGTGCCAGGATCGCGCCGGAGAGACTGTTGACGGCGGAGATGAGCCCGGAGATCCCCTGCCGGTGGACCTCCGTCCGGTGCTCCTCGAGGCGGAGCCGCCGCTCCTCCACCTCGAGCAGCTCCCGGTGCCGCTTCTCCCTCCTCTCCTCGCAAGCGAGGAGGGTCTGCGCGAGGACCGTCGCGCCCCGGACCACGCTAGAGCCGCCGCCGGGGCTTGTCGGCTTATTGCGCCGCCGCTTCTTCGTGTCGGGTTCGGAAGGCCCGGCCGAGTCGCCCGACGTCTCGGCTGCAAACCAACAGACAATTATTCGAAAATATGATTTATGAAAGATGTCAATAGACCAAACTTTTAGGATTATCTTTCGAAAAAAGAAAGTAAAATAAAAAAATAGTCAAAGACTGGATTTTGATTATTTTCAGTGTACCCACATCAAGATATGATTGTGTTATGGAAAAGAAAAGGATATTTTAAAATTTACTTATTGACCTCACAAGTTCACTCACATTACACAATGATTGGTTATGTTTTTTTTTTACGTGAACTCACACTTTCTAATACACTTTTATCGAGTACATTAAAACACTGATCAATCATTCCCCACCTTGCTTTAGAGGGTGAAAAAGACAACTTTTTGCAAATTTTATGTTTAAAAAAAAGCATAGACAAAGTTAAACAAAACCCACCACTAATTATGACAAGAATCCATCAGACCTTAAGCATTATCTATAGACAAAAAGATTCTATTTGTCAGTGTGTACAGTGCATGCAATTGATTATGAGCAATCTTTGTAGTATAAAAAAACATTGAATTTTTATCAATGCATGCGATTTGTTTCTCCATAATCAATGTTAAGTAATCATCTATTGTTTTTTCTACGTAAAAAAATCACACTTTCCGATATCCTTTATAAAATATAATTAACACTAATCACCACCACTTCACATAAAAGAAAAAAAAAACTGACCCAAATAAAGTGTTGAACAAAACACGACATTAATAACACTCAGAAGAAAAGATAACGTTCGATATATAATAAAAGCAACACAAATAATAATAATATAAATAAATAAAAAGGTGCCACCTTTACCCTACCAGAAACCGACGTTCCCAGAGCGACTGCCGCAGGCGGCAACGGCGGCGGCGGCGGCGGTGGAGGGGGTGGGCAAGAAGAGAGAGGGGTGACGGCGCCGGCGGGTTGTGACGACGGCGGCTTCAACGAGCAGCGGCGGTTGAGGACGTCGGTGAGTGCGTCGTAGACTTCACAGACGAGGTTAGTTGGGAGTCCCTTTTCCTTCCTCTCGTGCTTCTCCATGGTCCAATAGGAGGGGAGTCTGGGACGATCCTGACCGTCCGATGAGACGCACCTCTGGTAGTCCCGGACCTTCTTGTAGTCCCTCAAGAGGTTGTCCCACTTGTCGTTGCACTGGTTCTGGCTCCTCTCACAACCCCTCTCGTAGCAGTAGTTCTCCACCCACTTCCACCGGAGCTCCGCCGTCCGTGACTGATCGATGTTGTTGTTGTTGATGGTGGTGGTGGTGGTGATAACGCCACGTGAGCGGCGCTCGTCGTCTAGTTTTTTGGCTGAGATGAGGACGAGAGTCTCTTGGAGGGTCCAGTTTCCCTTTCTGTACTCGCGGCCGATGGTGGTGGGGAAGGGTTTTGGGGGTGGTGGTGGTGGGAGAGGCGGAGGTAGGTGGTTTTGGTGGTGGTGGATTGGAGGGTCGGACGACATTGTTGTTCAGGCATTTGTGAGAGACTGTTTTTTTATTTTTGTTTTTTGTTAATTTGTGTTGGGTGGGGAGTTGGGGGGAGGGGGTGGGGTTGATATTTATCGCGATATTTTGTTGGATCAATTTCTCGTTTACTATTTTGTACGGAGTATGTTACAAATTACGGCGTATAGATCGGACAGTGTTCAAAGGGAGGAGCCCTGTAGGCTGTATTGTGAATTAAGGGCCCCACGCTGAACATAAACCTGGAAAACTTGATTTTTTGAGGGAGGTATCATTGTTCTTTTTAAAAGGGGATGTTATGTGTGATGTCGTTTAAGATTAAATATATATATAATGGTGAAGAGAGGGACGACACGTTATGTTTTCATTTTCCGTTCTGTATTTGTTGCAGACGCACACAATATAAGTACATTATGGGAGTGACTAATTTGGACTAAAAAAAAAAACTTAAAGAAAGTATAAATAATATGAGAAAAAGAAGATGGAGGTGCGGGGAATCGAACCCCGTGCCTCTCGCATGCGAAGCGAGCGCTCTACCATATGAGCTACACCCCCCTTGTTTTCCTTATTTCATATTTTAAACTATAGTTATTTAACTCACAAATTACCTTTTATCAAAGAGTTTAGATGAGATTGGGCAAGTGCCCTACTATGTTAATTCTTAAAATTATCTCAAAATCTCACATATTTATCATATAATATGATATATGTTATTATTTGATTGGGGACTGATATGTATTAGTGAGATCTAACACTGACTGGATCGCACATTAGTTTATATCTTAAATGTGTGAAGAATATGTTTATTGTCATGTGAAAATTTATAATGTGGACATAAAAAAATATAACTTCTTGGAATGCCACCGTTTGTAATCTTATTTACAATAAAATCACAATGCATATACACATCAATGTCTTTTTTATTATCTATGTGGCGCTTATTGATTGATCAATATAAAGTTTCTCTACAAATTCAATGCATGTATGATGAATGCAATCGAGGACACTTTATATACCTTTGAAAACCATTAGTGAAATATGTACCTTATTAACAATTTTTCATGCTTTTAATAGAATAGGTTCATACAATATATTATATATGAAGGTATATATTTTTTTATAAAAATATATATTTCATCATATAATATTTTATTATTTAAAAAATTAAAACATGCATCATCGGTGTGCAGAATTGTTCCCACAGATTGTACCTAACATTATTCTAATTTATCATCCTGGTATAACAAGATTAGGTATGGTTTGATACAAAAAAATTCTCCTATCAAAAGTGACTTTTGATAATTATTGAAAAGCAAATAAAATAAATTTTGCATGACCCAATGTGGTAAGAAATTTTAAAAATATCAAATGAGTAGAGGAGGAAAATGAGAAATATTACCAAACCGACATAGAGGTAACTCTGCATGACTAAATAACACGTTCATATTAATAAGAAGAATTATATAGGATTTATCAATCCTGATTAATTTTATTTCGTTGAGAGAATTACCTTGATAATTATTGTGCCATTAGTTAAAGGTACCAAACTTAGAATAAATTTATTTAACCCTTTTGCCTCTTTTTCGGATGTCGAATAATCCAAGAATAAGGGTGTATATATATATATATATATAATTATTTTATAATAATAAACATTATATTTATACTTGTATAAATTAGCATATCATTGATAATTAATATAGGGAAAGATAGGAGGGTTTATATATGTCAATAGATAAAAATATACTATGTCATTTTTTAAAAATATTTAACACACGTATAAAACTCGTCACATTTATTACATCACACCCTTCGTTCACAATATTTTGATGATAATTTAGAAAGTTATAAACTTTATTAATTATGTATACTCATTTTATCTTAAATATATCAAACAATTAAAATGTTGTTTTTATATTTTCCAACATGTAGAGGGAAAATCTCACGTTCTTCTTGAGGGATCCACGTGTCCTAATTGATCAGGCAAATGGTTGGCATAACCTCGCCAGATTAAAACCATGTATCCTTCAACAGGGAAAAACAATAGGATGTCTTGTCGAAAGAATTCTACTTGTGGAGTCTTGCTCGGGGATCCCCTAATGCGAGTAGGGCATCTCGAACCGTGTCTCATTCACCAAAGGCATTATGTCGAGGAGGTCATAGTTATGACCAAACCAACAATGTCTCAAGAACAATCAAGGCCGATCAACCATGCTAGCTACTTATACCCAATACGACTGTTGGAGCGTCCCCATGACTAACCATCCTGACCTCGGTTTGAACCCAGCTTTAACCATGGGAGGAGGGGGACCACTGACACTACAAGGCATGGCCAGGGCTACTCTGCTCCACCGAATTGGTAGAGACGCCCCTAACCCCAACAAGTCGCCTGCCATTGTTCATTGCAGTCGCAGTTAATGCCAATGAGAGGGCTACACGTGGTCACGACATTATAACAAACCCTTAGTCTTGAATCCTACAGAATCTTCTATGCCAAGAGATTCAGGCCGAGGAGAGAAATGTCTAAGCGGGAAATGACGTGCCCACTCACTTGACTAAAAGGGAAGGGAAGGAGAAGAGAGAAGGGGGATTGTCTAAGTAAACATTTCTGATTTTAGAGTCTTCTTCTTCATCTTCATCTTCATCTCTTTTTCATTCATTCACTCCAGTTCCTTTAGCGTCAGAGTTCCTTTAGCGGACACCACACCGATGTCCTGTAGGCTCTCTTGGTGTTGAATCTCATGCGTAACAACTGAGATCTTAACTAAGAGGTGTACTTCTGACCCAACAACTCTTATTGAAAAAAAAAACACTTCCTTCACAATGAAATTTTAAAAACAAAAAATGCTAGCATATACCTATCAATCCCAGTACAACTATCAGGTAAATAACCCTACATGGCATCGTAATGTAGTTAAATTTTAATTTATTTAAATTGAACCAAAAAAATATGAAAATAGGGATGACTAATAATCTTGGGACATAAATGCAAGTACATGTAATGGATAATGTTACATACACATACTATTTTTTAGCTTCAATATCAATTCACACACATTTTAATTTTTTAAAATAGTAAATCTCATCTAAGATACATGTTTTCATTAAAAATAAAAGATCTCTCTAATGAATTGAACTGTATGAATCTATTTTATAAAAATATAAATTTATTTTTTATCAAAATGTATATCTCATTAATATGATATAAAATGGAATATAGGGTTGGAAAAAAATTCTGTGAAGCACTCGTATTGTAGATTCAATTTTTCATAATTATTAAATAGTAAGGTTTTTATTTTTAAGTCTTCATAAATTATATGATTTAGTGATTGATCATCTATTTCTTTATATTATAGTTTAAATAATTATGTTTAAATGGTATGTTTTTTTTAGTCCATCCAGTGACTAATAAAAAAATCAATAATTTAATGATAGATCTCTTCGAAGGATTGAAATATATCATTTTTAAATATGATGATTTAAATTGAAATATGAAAAAGTGAGATATGAATGACTAAATCATAAACTAAATAGCTTATACACATGACTAAAAAATAAAAAATCTTAAATACTCCCACCAACCTCACTGTGATCTCTAACTAACAAAACCGATGCATGATTATTGTAAAGTTTTTCGCTTGCGATTATTGTAAAGTTAGAACATCATTATCAATCAGACAAAGATAACCCAACCTCGAGTCAATTCAAACCCCCCAATTCGAAGAAAAGAAAACTCTTTCAGACACATCAAAATTTGTCCCCAAATCACTGTCTCTCCTCTTATAAATCCGTTCAAACAATAGAACCCTAGAATCCGAATCACCGATCGCATAAAAGTTCCTTCCATGGCTACGATCGGCACCAACAACCTAAATGCCAAGCTCGTCTGTCCAATTCTTCCATTTTTTTTTCAAAAAAAAAAATCACAATTCCGACGTTTTGATTCATTATCTTTTTGGTTTCATGGAAATCGCAGGTTCTTCTCGGGGACATGGGAGCCGGGAAATCGAGTCTGGTCCTCCGCTTCGTCAAGGGCCAGTTCCTCGAATTCCAGGTTGCCCTGGATTAGGGTTTCTTAGGGTTTCACATTTATAATTTTCTCCCAAATCCGGTTTGGTGTGTCTAATGTTTTGTTTTCCTTCTCTTTTGAATCAGGAATCGACGATCGGGGCGGCGTTCTTCTCGCAGACGCTCGCATTGAGCGATGCGACGGTGAAGTTTGAGATATGGGACACTGCGGGGCAGGAGAGGTACCACAGTCTCGCCCCAATGTATTACAGGGGTGCCGCCGCCGCCATCGCCATCATCGTCTACGATATCACCAGCGCGGTTTGATCCCCCATCGCGCATTCTTGCCTTTTTAAATAAAGAATTTTTTTTATTAATCTGTACTTTGAACATTGATGGAGTTTTTTTTTGATTGTTTGTTGGGTTTTAGGACTCGTTTGTGCGGGCGAAAAAATGGGTACAAGAACTCCAAAAGCAGGGCAAGTGCAAATTGCCTTTGTTTTTTTGGAGTTTTCATGTCAGTTATGATTAGTTGGTTTTGATGGATGTAATGACTGGTTGATACAGGGAACCCGAATATGGTGACTGCACTGGCCGGGAACAAGGCAGACCTGGAGGATAAGAGGAAGGTTACTGCAGAGGTGAATTCTTTGAATTGTTGTTAGAGTTTTTGTGCTTGCATAGGATAATGAATTGTGTTATTTATTTTGGTTTGAGTATGTGTATTTGTTACTTTATTTGACTGCTTTATGTTATTGATTACTCTTGATATCAATGTTAATGTTTCATTAAAGGGTATGGTTTTTTCATAATGTGGCTCACTGAATTAATTATATTAGTTTGTACCATGGTTGACAATTTGACATTGGTTTCCTTTTTCATGCCTTCGCATTTTATTGATAGTTTCTGCTAAATGTATGAGTTTGATTTTGGTCTCTGGTTCCATAGATAATCAGACTTGCACATATCATTGAAAGAGATATTGAGGAGATTTTTGTTTGTCAACACTGAATTAAAAATGTTAGAATACGGTTAGGGATTCATATATTGTTGAACCTCATGACCTGCAGTCAAGTCTCATGTTGATCAATTGTTTGCATGAATTTTAGTCTGCTGCAGGTTGCGAATGATTCGGTTACAAAGCGCTTAAGCAATTACTTTCAAGATTTCATATGAAGTGGTAGTTGAAGTCCTGTTATACTTTTTTTTTTTGGTTAATCATCCCTGTTATATTGTAGTGATGAACTGATGATAATTCTTAAGAGGCGAAATACCCACGTAGGATTTAAACTGGTTAAGAAGGATTATCTCATGTGCAAGTTTAGTGGGTCAAATCCATTAGGTTCGATGGTTATTGCATAAAAGGAAAATGTACCCCATTTCCAGCCGCAAATGCAGTGCACACCCTTTTTTATTTATTAAAAATAGTATACGTCATACATTGAGGTATGTACTTTTATAAAAGATTTATGTATTAACTGTCTAGTTGAGGAATGACATTGTTCAATTTACTGTTTGCTGCATTTGTGGGGTATATGTGGACTGATTTCTTTCCTTTTTTGATCCCCTCTGGATATCTCCAGGTTATCAATTCTTGCTAGTTGCTAGTTAAATGCAACCTTAACTTAAAATCTTAGTTGTTTGCCTTGCAGTCTTTGAACTTTGGAGTATTGGGTTTGGTAGGCTAAGGGCAGAGGTGCATGCATAGCGGGATCATTGAAATTGCATAGCCTGTAAATAAATATCTTTTATATATCTATCATGGAAGTTTGGCCATGTTGATGATGGATTTTCTTGCTCATTTCTTGGTATGTTCAGTAGCTGTTGGAATTATTTGGTAAACTATTAATATTTTATGTGAAATTTTCATTGTTCTAAGCAGTCTGTGATGTTCATGTGCTTTACTCATCCTGAACATCTTTTTCTGTCTCCTGCAACAGGAAGCTCGTACATATGCTGAGGAGAATGGTCTTTTCTTCATGGAAACTTCAGCCAAAACTGCAAAAAACGTGAATGATTTATTCTATGAAATAGGTGTGTTCTATTACTTCCTGACACCAGACTGGTGAAAATGTTTATCTGCATGCCATTTCACTCCTATCTTTTCAGATTGTTGGTGAAATTTAGCTTGGAAAATAATGTTCTGCAGTAGTATCAACAGACACGCACATTGTATGAACAAATTATTTCATTTGTATTTCACATTATTTTATGTGTGATCTTTATCCTTCTTTTGGTTTTGAGATGCAAGAGCTCCAAATCTCAGAATGATTTTAGTAGCATTTCTTTCTCATGTCGACACAGATTACCTACCTTACCTCAACCAAAAAAGAACAATTGCATAATTTCCATGTATCACATAATACACATTTAAAAATAGAACTGGTGATCAGGTTCTCGACACATCATTATCTTCAATTATATAAATTTGATTCTCTTCATATCATCATTAATCATGATAACATTTAGAACTACTTTTTCTAAACTATGATTTATCACTCATTTTGAACAGCGAGAAGACTACCTCGAGCTCAGCCAGCTCCAAACCCGGCTGGGATGGTTCTAGTAGACAGGCAGGCAGAACGGGCGCGGTCCTCGACATGCTGCACTTAGGTATTGGTTCTGGCTTCCTTGTTTTTCTATATTAACATGTTCAAACAACCAACTTAATTGGCTGTTTAAATCATCTGTGTTGATCACATGACCTATGTGCCGTCCACATGTTGATCTATATAACAAGATATAAATGTTCATTAATTTATATTGCTTTATGCAATCAATCTGACATATATGTTGATGAATATGATAGGTTGATGTCCACCAGGTTCATTGGAAAGGGGCGTGGCACTGACTAGGTGTTGTAAATTAAGTATATCATGTGAATCTTATCAACTTCAAATGTGGATATAAGAGACATCATATATTATACTCATGTGTCCTTTTCTCTTAATGCGTAGTCTTACGGTCTTACCTTCCGTAGCGTGATTGTTATGTGAGAATAAACTATGCCTAGTGCCGTTTGCTTCGAGAATAAAAGCGTGGATAAGTGAAGAATACGTTTAATCGTAAAATTTTTTTTATTTAGTTTTAATAAACGATAATGGCACCTGTCCCCCATGCGGTGCAGTGGTGAGGACACCCACCCATTTAATGGGTGGCTGGGGATGACTCCTGCTGCCTACAGGAAGGAAAAATTATAAAGTGTCAACAGCCCTTTGGGCTGTGTGTATTCTGGTGGACCTTGTCCAGTCCTTTGTTGTACTCGGCCTACGGGCCTGTTGTATGTAATTGCCCTAAGGGGCTTATGTATCAAAAAAGAATAATTTTTAAAAAAAATAAAATATAATAAACGATAATGACAGCTATAGCTGGAGAGACATCTTAACATGTTCTTATCTTTTTTTTTATTAACTATTTTATATGTTCAAATAAACTAATTAGGAGAAAAACAGATGCCTGGCTGATGCACATCATGTTTTTGCATTCATGTTTATATTGGGTACGCCACTATGGTATTATATAAAATCACCTAATACAGTATATGTTTATTTAATTCATGTGGACATAATTTATCACAAAAAATACTTTATTAGTGAAAAAGTTACAATTTAACCCATGTAAAAAAGTCTTTCAAAAAAACTTAATCCAAAATTTAACCTGAGTTGAGGAAAAAGTTGCAATTAAGCTTTTCAAATTCCACTCCCACTTAAAAGTGACATAAAGATGGGTCCACATTTAGTTTGGTGTAGTACAATCAATAATATTGAACTGTACAATTTATTAATCGATCTACATACTATACAGCTTATGAATTGAATTGCACATGTATCCAATAATTAACTATGCAATTAAATTCATTTGTCTTAAAAAAAGAAAAAGAGACGACCTCTAACGCTTGCAAACCACTAGTTGGTGGATACGTACAAGGGGGCAGTTACATCCACACCACACATTGAGAAAATCACTTCTTATCTGACCCACCCCTTTCATTTTTGTAAATCACTAACCTCACCCCTTTTCACCCACCCCAAACCATTCATCAGTTCACCCCCTGTTTTTCTCCCTTCTTCTCCCCCGCGGCTGATTTACCTCCCCGCCGCCATCGCCGGTCCTTGATGAAGCACCACTGCCGGTCCTCGTAGTAGTCTTCGTTGCTATAGATTTGCAAGCCCTCGCTCACAATCTTTGATTTTTTTATGGGTCTACTCTCCCACTCCCCTCCGATAGTCCACCGCAACGATGGAGGCGGATGCTTGAGATTCTCGCACCTTTGAAGGTGAGGAAGACGACAGTTGTGGCGAGGAGGGTGATGGAAAGGCTGCGCGGGAGGGGGTTTCGATGGAGATGAGGAGGAGGGCGGCGGAGGTGGAGGAGAGGAGGGCGGCGGAGGTGGAGGAGAGGAGGGCGGTGGCGGTGAGGAGGCAGAGAAGGGGGTGGAGCGGGAGGAGGCGGAGGCGACGTTGGTCTTCTTCTCGACGAGTAGGGAAGAAGAGGAAATCGTGGGTTCTCGAGATCGATGGTCCACGGCGGAGGGGTTCGACAGGGGAGGGATAAGTTGGGGTTACTTTATTTCAAATGAAAAAAAAATAGATTTTTTAATATTTTATTTGGTGTGGGATTATAACATAACGGTGTGGGTATATAAGCCCCCAACTACAAATCAGACGGTCCCCGTCCAGTTCCCTCTGTGAGGATTCACCGTGAAGCGTTTTTTTTTAAACGGCTGTCGTTCTTTCGTATCCTCTTTTGAAAAAAAAAAAAAACCCCTTTTCCCCCGTCGTTTGAAAAAAAACGGGAGGGGAGTTGGAGGGGCGATATCTAGGGTTTCGATCCAATCCCCACAAAACCTCATTCGATCTGGGGTTTTCAAAGTCCGGATCCGGCCGTCTCGCACGGTGATATCTGGGTTGTTCATCGCATCTTCGATACCTTCAATGGCTCTCCCTCCAGAAACAGACGAGTACATCCGCCAATCGATCGAGCAGTCTCTGGGCCTCCATGTCTCCACCAAAACCCTCGAATTGAAGCTCCTCGCCTCCGAAGACTCCCGGCGTCGGTTGCAGAACGAGGTCTTCCAGTTGCACGATCGATTGCGAGAGAGGGACGAGCGCCTCGAACTTTCAAAGGTATAGATGGGTTTTCCCTTTGTTCAATCTAGGTCCCCAAAAAGTTCGTCTTCATCCTTTTTTTTGGGTCTATCGGAAACAGTCCGAGGCGAGCATGAACGCCCAGGCCTTACGAAAGTTCATCGAGGAGAAGGAGGCGATGTCGAAGAAGTACGCCGAGCTTCTCACCCAGTGCTCTAATTGGGAAGATGAGTGCGCTTTGTACCACAAGGACCAGGAGTTGTTGGAGGCGTTTGGTAACGAGGCCGACGAGCGTGCAAGATCTTTTGAGGCTCGTGTGCGTGAGGTGGAGGAGGAAATGAAGAAGCTCTCGGAGGAGGTCTTGTTTTACAAGCGTGAGGCGGAGGTCTGCTCGGTAGGGTTTCATGGCCTTTTTAAATTTGGTGCCTCTAGAATTTGTACTACATGTCTTGTTTGTTTGATGGAGAGATTGGATTGTAGGAGAAGGAAGCAAGGGCGGCTGAGGAGTTGCGTGTGCTGCAAGAGAAGGTTGTCGAGCTTGAACGGTTAAGGTGGGTTTTTTTATTTATAGTATTTCTATTCAATATGAACTTTACAAATACAGCGAAGTTAGTTACATTAGTGAGGGAATCAAGCTTTAACAGCTAAATGCATTCACAAAATGTAACCATTTCATACAATTGATTTTACAAGACCACAAACATTCATTCAATTTAAAAATCTTCAAACAAGTCTAAGTTAGTGTTTGGATCCAAGATCCAAACCCAAGAGTTAGAGAATCTACTCTAAATATGCCGGCTTTTCAAAAGCATACTTTAGGTGGCATTTTAAATGCGGGAGAAATACACTAACAACGCGTAAATATAGGTTCAGACACAGTGGCTCAAAACTCATTTGGGTCCATGGTGGCATCTTTCACACTGCACAATCCGCCCCACCATAGATCCAAATGGGGCCTAAGTCTTTATTAGCCTGTCATTTCGACCTCAAACCCCTCTGATCCAGTAGGCAGTGCATTCTCCCAGAACTGCTTCTAGCACCTGCCCTCCTCAATATGCATCCCAAGAAATAACAGCACTTCATTTGAACTCTGTTCTAGTTTGAATTTTTGACGTACTGTCATCAATCAACTTTGTTCTGCCATCTGGATGAAGTTCAGATTCCTGTAAAAAGCTCTGTTTCACCATCAGTATATCTGAATTTAGCCATAAAGTATCAAACACTGTTTACTTCTCTCATAATATAATTAATCTGCCAAAAATTCAATCTGCCTAATAACTTCCATATCTGGATTCCCCATTTCACTGCCAGAGATGAGTTTGTCTCAATATGCAGATTATATATTATTTATTTTGGACTGCATACTTAAGAGTTAAGCCCTACTGAAATAGATTCAATTTCCAGGACATGGATTGAAAGATTCTCATGTCTACCAGCAAATGCTTAAATGAAATGACCTTTTTTCATCTCTAAAGATTCCCCCATATCCAGATCTGCCTGGGAATTTAGAACCATCTGTGTTAAGCTTGTTAAATTCAACTGGAGGAGGTTTCCATACATGAGCAAAAGAAATTATGGTTTTAGGTTTGAGGAGACACTCAGATCTGTCAAGAATTTCTTCCTTTTGTTTTCCAGGCATTTCAGTATATGAAGAAGAATACAAAATTGATTTTACATCAGATTGATTTAGCCTCAGAATGGAATTTGGATGGTGCCTACCTTTGAAAATTTTGCTATTTCTCTCATGTATTATATGCCATTTAGAACCTGTGACTGTGAAGCATAGTTAATTTGCCCATCTCCAATAAACACCCATGTCAGCCACTTAACATCATCAACCAAGCATTTCTTTCTTCTGCAACCAAGTTTTAAGTTGGGAATTGTTGTTTGTTTCTATGTTGCAATGAGCTGGTTCAATGATGTTTTCAAAATTGCAGATCACAGGGATACAATGGTGAGGGTGCTATTTGTGGTCAGTGTACTGTGCTGAAGAAGGATAATGAAGATCTACAATCTCGTTTATCGGGAACTGTTTCTGTGAGTACTTGATCTCAATATATGGATGTTGGGCCTGCTTTGGTACATGTAAACATGTGTGATATGTTTCTCATATGCACCTGCGGAAAAATAGGTTGCTTCCTCAAATCATAGTATTCTTGATTCTACAATATCCTATTATCTATACTAGAGAAAAGCTTGAGTGAACTGGTCATTTGAAGGATTTACTTTTTCTCAACTCTGTGGATTCATTTTCGGAATAACTGAGAAGCCTGATGTGTATTCAGGTAGCTACTTTGTTAATTTGTTAATGCTGTTAAATAAAAAGGAGTTAAAGTCATAATTTAAGCTTTAAGCATGTGGTAGTTGATGATATTTCTGTCTTATACAAGAGACAATGATACAAGTTTTCTTCGTTATATTCACAATTGTGCTAGTTTGCACCATTGGTTTCATGCCATCATTCCATGACTCTGACTTGTAAATTTCAAGCAACTTTTGTACTGAAGTAGATTGTTGTCCTGTCTCATGTATTGTACTCCCTTTTGACTGTTGCAGTCCATAGCATTGGCTGCTGAAATCGAGTCATTGAAGAAAGACAAGGAAAATCTGAAGTTCAATCTTAGCAGAGCTGAGGAAGAGGTACAGCCTGAGATCGGTTGTTTCAACAGCCATTCTTTCAAATTCATTTAGGCTTGTTAATAAATTTTATGTGATTACAAATTTATACAAGGTAACATTGCTGTCCGAGCAATGCAACATGCTGGATGAGGAGAACAAGAAGCTGCAGAATCAACTGTACAAAGAAAGAGAACATCAAGGACATGGGGGAAAGCAATCAAGTGTCTCTGCCAAAGTAAGAAATTTATATTTCAGCATTACTCATAAACTGTCACTGAATGTAGCCACACCAACCTTTACACAATACACTAATCCTCTCAATGCAAAATTGTTGGATGAAGTGGATCTTATTATACATCTTGACAACTTAGGATGACTTGAGTGGTAGTGGTTTTTGTATGTTTTTATCAATCCCATAACTCCAGTATCTCCTTTATATTTTTAAATTTACATGTAAGTCTCACTTCTTTATATGTAGGGAAAACGGAAGGCTAGCCCAAAGGTTGATGGGACCCCAAGAGCAATCGATTTCAATGGATCAGAATCTCCCCGAAAACCGTTGTCCCCCTTGCAGTACAACTCTCCAGATTCCAGGATACGTAAAAAGTAACAAAGCATTCTTGGATCATAGACTAGTTTCTTCTTTTTCATGCACAAAGCTGATTATTCTGATCTGGACAACTAATAGGCGGCATTTTCACTTGGAATTAGTTGATTGCTTTTACTTTTTATTTTAATGAATAGGTTAAAATCCTCACATGGGTGGTATCCGATGTTGCATCAATGCCATGGAATATTGTATGTGCAATATTGATGCCCCCTCGACCCATTCTTGTACGTGCAATAGTGTTCCCCAGACGTGTTTCTCAACCTATTAACCCTCAGAATCTCTGTCCCCAAACCAAACAGGGACAGTTTTATACTATCTGATTAGTTGCCTGATTTGTTGATGGATCGTTCTGGAAACAAAACATAATGTGATTAGGGCTCCAGCCAGACAGAGACATCTTTAGACCATCCACATAACCTACAGGATTTAAGTAATGCTTTGGTAGGTGAACAGCACTCAAAGATCCTTTTTTTTTTTTTTTAAAAAAAAGATCATTCTTTAAAGATAAAGTTGAGAACCAAAAGGTGATTGCTTTTGCAGTTGTAGCTTTTGTATGCTTTTTCAATCCTACAACAGCCACACTATTATGACTAAAATATAACACCTTTTAACCAGCATCCTCTAGAGCATCGCAGAAAGTGTTCTGCGATGGAACAAAGGATATATCCATCGTGAAGCTCATGGTGCGAGAATTTTACTCTCTTCCCATCTCTGAGACTTATTGAGACGTATCTTGGCTATTCTGATCAATCACCCTCAACGGTTTAGACATGACAAATCCTGAATTAAGTGTTACACTTTTGAATAATATTGAACTAATGTTGTGTTTGGAAACGCATTTGAGTGTGATTTTGTTTTTTAAAAGAGCGAAAAGTGTAGATGTGTTTTCAAAAGCCTACAGAAAAACAAACTTAATTAAAAAGTTTGTTAGGACTTTTATTACAAAAAGTATGTTTTTTAAAAAACGCAGAAAGTGAGCTTTCTAGAGATTAAGTTTATTCAAACCATTTTATGCAAAATCATACTTTTCTAATGTGTTACTAAATGCAAAAAAAAAAAAACCCACTTGAGCTTTGACACTTTTCATTAATCTTTCAAATTAAATGTCACTCTCTTTCAAATTTTGGTGCTGTATATCTAAATTAAAGTTACAATGCTGGAATGGTAAATTGGTAATCACCCATTTGATATCTAAATAGGATCACATACCCAAAATACTTATATTTCCACAATAGCATACATAAACTACCGACAAAAAGAAGGATAATCTTCATAAGATTGCATGCAAACCATAACAAGAATCTTCTATTAACTTTAACAAACCAATGAAATCATGTTCATAAAAACCCCCAAGAATGACTTGCCTCCCCCACACCAAAATGGAGAAGCCGGTTCGTTTGTTCCCTGTATTGGCATTTATGTTATTAATATTACTTGTCACAGGTAACCTTATCTAAATCTTTTCAGTATATCACCGTCATAATAAATTGTTCTCATTTTCATAAATGTTTTAAGAGCGCTATTACTCAACAAATATGCGATATATCTCGATAGCTATCCAACGAGATATATATATTTTTCGTAATAATATATATGTACTCCATTAGATGACATTTCAACTAGTCACACAACTGATTTGTAGTTCGACAAATGACTCACAAAACCCAGTAATACGCAAGAACCAACTTCAAATTTAAAAATCAATCAACTCAGTCAGCAATTGAACATACAATTTTTAAGAACTGAGTACTAGTGGTTTCAACTAACCAGACCAATGAACTGTTCAGTTTTTAAAACACATTGACTATGTTTCACGAAATGCTTTGTAGGACCAAAAAACAAGGTGGAGGCACAGAGGATGTGTAGATCGCAGAGTTTCAATTTCAGGGGTTGGTGCTTCTATAATGTGAACTGCTTTAACGTGTGCCTTACTGAGGGCTTCACCGACGGCCATTGTCGTGGCTTCTTACGCTATTGCTACTGCTACAAGCCTTGCTTTCAAAATGCAAATAATAGTGATATGGCACCCTCTCCCTCTCCTAGTGGTGATGCCTGATGTTTGTTGGCTCACTTTTGTTTGAATTTCAGACTTTGGTGATGTGTTGATCATCAAAAAAGATATAACAAGGTGATGTGTTGATCATCAAAAAAGATATAACAAGGTTTTCTACAAATTAAAGTTGCTTTTATATATTTGGGTGCCGTTGGATTTCTTTTCCTTCTTTCAATTCTTTCTTTTGTGGTGAATGTTATTCTTGGTCTAGTGATAGAAAAATGTCTCTTGTCATTGCAAAGTCTCGTCAAACCGACCATTCTTTTTTTTGTTTCAAAAAAAAAAAGATGGGTGCTCCCTTGCCTTTGATACATGAAAATGGAAGGTGCTAGCCGTTTAATCAAAACTTAATTCATCAAACTGACTTGTGATTTTTTTTAGGTTTCACTAATAGATATTATGCCCCTATTTGCGCGGTAATACTAAGTTATTTTTGAATAAATAACCATATCTTTGAAATAATTAATTATTTTGTTTAATTTATTTAGTTATTCATGCTAAAAAATAATAATGAAACTTTTATTACTTAATTGACTTAGATAAGTTATAGATAAATTGTGAACAAAATGTGAACAATAATTTAAAATATGAAAACTCATTATATCTGTGAATATATGAGTGAAATAACATAATTTTATGAAAAACTCAAATATTAATATCAGTTTATTCTTACATATTCTTACATAATGATATTAATTTATTTTTTTTAAGTAAATTATTTTTTAGACTTGATACTATTGTACCTTGTCTCCATGACATTCGATAAAATTTTAAAGATACTGAAAAGATTAACATGACTTATTTGCAAGGATAATACACAAATTGAGAAATGGTCTAAATTTTCGTTTCTCAAAAAGTCTAAAGTAAAATATTAGACTCAATCATTTTTAAAATATAAAATTCAGACTATACGTGTTTTTATTTTTTTAAAAGTAGTAATCATCATCAGTATATGTTTTTGATAAAAAGATTTATGTCATTTTATTTTAATTAAATAAATTTATTTTTAAAATGTAAAAAAATTTAACGGCATATATCTTTCACAAAATTTTTAATAAAATATGTAAAATTAATATTTTAAACTATGAAAATAATTGAGTGTGAGGATGAAAATTGTTATAATCGCATTTTGTATTTATTGAATGAATAAAAAATACAAAAACATAGTACATCTCCGGCGGGGATGAACAGATATGTCAGAATGTCGTAATCACAGAATTTCAAGTTCCCATGCACATGTTGATGTACTGTCCATTCGATATCACGTGCCGGCGGTGGTTTATTATCTTCCATTGGAAATGCAACATGACTGTCCATTCGATATCACGTGCATGTTTAACGAAATAATCTAAATTCAGCTTTTTACTTTAAAGGTCATGTTAAAATATATACATCATAATTTAAAAATTAAAAGTTAAAAATTGTTAACAAATAGATCAATTTAAATACATCATCATTATTAAATTTTATCTTTAAAACTGCGCATTGAAATCTGTATTTCATAAAGCAGCCATCGTCATTACACACTCAAAACATCATCATTACACCCTCAAAACATCATCATTCACCCTTAAAAGGTTTGCATAACTGATTTTCAAACTGTGTTTCCAAACGCTATCTTAGTGCATGTTTGGCTGTAAAAGCCAAAAACAACTTTTAATTTTTAAGGTCACATTAATTTAATTACATCATCATTGAAAAGGTAAAAGCTGTTATCAAACATGTCAACTTAAATATATCATCATTACTAGATTTTATATATAAAACTGTGTCTCAAAATCTGTGTTTTATAAAGCAACCATCATCATTACACTCTCAAATCATCATCATTACATTATCAAAACATTATCATTCATCCTCAAAAGGTGTGCATAAAGCTGCAAAAGCTAAAAATTAATTTTCAAACCGTGTTTTCAAACACAGCATTTGTTATCTATATAATATATAAATAAAAAAATATACATCTAAATTAATTGATCACACATTTTTTTATAAATTTTTAATAGAGTATGTCAATCTCCTTTGCCATGCATATATAGTAAATGTTCGCAATCCTTGTGATTGTCTTGAGCACTCCAAGTCTTGTATTAAACTAAGTGCGTCACCCATGCATGTTCCATCTATCACCCCCGTGTCAATGAAATCGTATTTTTAGTTAAAAGAGTGTTTTGTAACCTGTTAGGGAGTGTTTTTTTTTTTTTTTTTTTTTTTTTTTAGTTGGTAAAAAAACTCCCGGTGAGTTGTCAAAACGTCTTTGATTAAATGATGGATTTGGATCAATTCAAACTTTGAAATATGTGTTTTTGTGGTAATTCTCCATGTTCAAAGCCAGAGGTGGTCGGTCAAATGACCATTTCGTCCCTTGATGAGAATGTTATTTGGGAAGGACAGGGGCAATAATGTAGTTTATCCCCTTTATTTTTTTAAATTGCTGTTTGGTACACATCGAGCAAATTTAAAATGGAAAAAGGTAGCTTTGATTATGAGCAACAAATGTTGGTTTTCAAACGCTTAAAGAGAGTAACCCCCCGTTGGCATAAATAGGCCAGAATAAGGAAGAATACAGGAGAATAGTAAAAAAAAGTTGTTTGTTTGGTAAACTGATAATTATCTGGATAAGTTAGGAGCTGATAAATTTAAGGAAATGTTGGAATGCTTATCAGACCTTAATGCAAAGATAAAAATACCCTTCTCTGTCATTTTAAAAAATTTATCTCACTTAGTCTCACACAGATTTCAAAAACTGTCACATCTATCAAATCAATCATACATTTCTCACACTATTCCCAGGGGTTATGTCATTTAAAAAGTTATAAATTCTTATTCATCCCTTATCAACCAACAACTTTATCCAAGTTAACCAAACAACAAAAAAAGCATTTTTACGTCCAATGAGAATAACAAAAAATGCAACCAAACAAAAAATTGCTTAACTGAATTGTTATCTATCCTAGTATTAAAGAATAACTCAAGTCACACCCCATACGGGGGGTAAGAGACTGTAAGAATGATGGAGTAAGTGTATATATATATATTGAACCCATCACCAGTGATAATAAATCATATATTCAGTTAAGACTGTAAAGTTGACTCCGTCTATCAGTTTTTTTTAGTTGAGCGTATCCAAATGGATGACTCACATCCCTATTTCGAAATTTAAAAAATTCAGGAAAGAATTTTGAAAGTTGTATTTGATTAGTATGCATGACTCACACGATGCACTTTTACACGTATTGTTGTCTGGTGTACTGCAAAGCCCACCAACCTACTTTTATTGAATAAAAGAGCACTAGCTTGGATGGACGCTTAATAAGTGATGGCTATCCAAATAAGCATTAAAATATTTTTATTTATTTATTTTATATCCGAAGGACCCTCATGACTGATTTTATACAGTCGAGTTGGGAAGACTACCTCCGCTTGTTTATCCCGATCACACGAAAAATTCTTTTGAATAATCGCCAACAAACAAGTGGGTAAATCAGTGTCAAAACTCAAACCTAGGACCTATCAATAACACCGTTAAACCCTGAACCGTTATCTTAAATTCCAATAAAGGATAAAAGTCAGTGCATGATCAATTTTTTAAACCGATTGCATTTGTAATTTTTTGGTAAAATAACTAGAATATTCAAATCAACACTTTTTACAAACAATACAAAAAAAATAAAATCTTATTTCCTCATTTTATCAACTAAAGTGACCTAATTACTTTTCTAATTTTTATCTTTCTGGATCTATTTTTAATATTTTACAATCTAAATAATACTATATATAATTTTTATTAATTAATGTACTGCCTCAAAATTTTTTTATAATATGCACAATAATAATTGAAAAAGGATGATGAAATATAATGTTACATGTTAATATCTCTTATGCACAATATATTTGACTAATAAAATATATTATTTTTATTAAAAAATGTTGATAAGAATTAAATATATAATTTTATATTTTTTTATATAATAGAGTGTAGTGTGTGTGTTTATATATACAATAACTTTAGATTTTGTTTGTTTATATAATGTGTCACTGGTTTGCAAAATCGAGTTTTGATTAAATCGAGAGCATCATTTTTCAACAAAAAAAAAAAAAAACCAAAGTTGCAAAAGTGATTAAAGTAATAATAATAAAAAAAAACTAACATAACAATTCCTTTTCGTAAATCATCTCTCATGGTTCCCATACAGGCCAGCTGATCCAGCTAGCTTTCTTTGGGGAAAGTGAAAACTGAATGAATAAAAAAATTGAGAACGGGTGTTCTGTATTTAAAATTTTTTAAACGTGATTTCCAGGACAAAGATGCTCGACCAAGAACCTCACAGATTCCTTTTTCTAAAAGAAAAAATTATTATATTGTGTGATTAATTTATACAGTCCAGCGATAAAACATTAAAAAAAACACATCGATCTCCTCCAACTTACTATAAAAGCTGAGGTTAACCAACAACTCCCTCCAACCCCTCTCTCGTATATCCATCTGTTCTATACATCAATCTCCATTCATGGAGAAGCCAGTGCGTTTGTTACCTGTGTTAGCTGTTCTCTTGTTGCTTCTGATTTCCCCAGGTACCATATATTATTATTATTATTATTATATTCCTCTTTATCTAGCTACATCTTCATTCATATATTTACATCACAAGTTCACAACCTCCCATATAATATTACAGACCCCACCTTAAGCCTCGATTGATCTTTTATTAATATATTAATATGACATAAAGCATCCATATTTCAAGTATTAATCATACAATTTAGCCTCTTTCCATAAATATTCCGTGGTAAAGGTTTTGGATTTGACTTTTTCCCACAGAAAGATTTAACAAAAAAAAAACATCTACTATTTGATAGTAACACAAGTTATTATGGGATGGAAAACTATACAATCTAATATAGATAATAAATATATAAGACATTTTCTATTTAATTGTGGTTTTAACTATTCTCGTTAGAAAACATAGAAATGATTTTTTTGTTGTTTGATTAACTATGGATAATGGTTGAATAAGATGTTGATAATGATTTATAAAATGTTAAAATCACATGTGAGTCTTCTTTATATGAATAGAATAGATTGAATGATATAATACAATTTTAGATAAACATTGAATATCAATTCCACTTTATTCTCATTTATTCCTTTCATCTAAACATGTTTTTGGGTTTATTCTTTCATGTTCTGGTCTATTCCACATTTATTCTTTTACCTAAACAGTACAACACATGTTTAAGTAAATCTTTATGACTTGGTTATGATAATGATAATAATGTAGGGGAGATCATGGGACCCACAGCGGCGGAGGCAAGGACATGCGAATCGGCAAGTCACCGATTCAAGGGGACGTGCATAAGGCCGAGCAACTGCGCCGCCATCTGCAACACCGAGGGCTTCCCCGGCGGGAAATGCCAAGGTGTCCGGCGCCGGTGCTTCTGCGTTAAGCCTTGCTAGGCCTTATAAAAGTGACCGTGGCCTAACAAATTATTGGATGCTATGGCATGCAAGATGTGTGTTCCTCAATAAAATTATGTTCGGTGAATCAGATTTCGCTTATTAGTTAGCTTCTGTGTGTTTTTGTGCGCGTGCACGTGCTTGAGTGGATTTCGTTTTATATCTATCTATTGTAATATAAAGTTGGCCGCATGTTTTGCTTAATATATTCACATGTGGTGTTGGATTAACTATAAATGAGAGTCTACATATAAAGTTAATTTTTTATTTTTTATAAATCGTTATCCACATTTAATTCATATTTTATTAATAATTTATTCATTGTCAATTAAATAATAAAATTTTTATTATTACATTTTTTTATAAAAATAATTAAAAACACAATTAAATAAATAATCACTTTTTTCGCTGTTTGGCAAATCGAGGAGTTGGTTGGCCCGAAATAAAGAAAAACAAAAAAAATCTTTTTGGGGAACAGGGGACATCCAATAGAATAGAGGCAAGTGTCCTCCCCCCTAGGCTGCAACAGCAGAGGGGCCACCCCCTCCCCCTTAGAAATATGGGGCCCAATTTACTTTTTTAACTGGGGGACACCGATTCCAGCTCCTTCTTAAATTGGGGTGGTGGGATACTTGAACTCCCACCCCCGCCCTTTGTGGCCTGCCCATAAGTCGTGTCTATGGGTCAGCCCAAACTGGCCCAGTTTAGGCCGGTTTGTTGACGGGCTCGGGTCAGGTTTTGATCGTATAGATTTGGGTTAGACGAATCGGGTTTCGGATTAAATGATGACCTTTAATTTAATGTGTTAAATTTATGAGAAGCGTTGATATACTCAGTCTATCTTACAGCTTCATCTACAGTCCCATGTATTATGATAACATGGTATATACTAAGTTACCATGAGTTTTCATCATTGTACATGAAATATTTTTTTTCATTTTTTCAAATACAAAAAAATATACTATTGTATCTCAATATATACTTCATTTCGTATAACAGTTGTATTTTAATGGAAGGGTGTATGATTTTATTTTTTTTAAAATATGGTGTGGATGACAGATGAGACTGCAAAGGGGATTGAATATATCATTTTTCATTTCTGAGTCCATATCAAAGGGATTCAAGAATTTAGACAATTCTAATTCTGAATTTATTCATTCAATGAAGAATCTGGACTCTCCACACATACGTATATATGTACACACATAATCCTATCTAAATTGTTTGATGCAATATATATTGTGATATTAATATATATTTTGTTAAATAATATATTTTTATTCGATTCATGTGGATATATATTTAATCTTTTATAAAAAAAAATATTTTTTTCTTAAATAAATAATTGACTAATATTCCATACTTCTTTTTGGGGACATTAATTTTGTGTTATCCAGAAAATTTTTGTATTATTTTTAAGTCCTTAGAATATTTGAATTTTATTTTTAGGTATCAAAATTAGTTGATATACTATTTCTGGATCTTTCATTGCGGATTACATCAGCATTCGAGCTTCAATTCGTGGGCGGCCCCCCCAGGGCGTCGAGACCGGCTTCCCAACCTCCCTCCCGACCTCGTCGTGAAGAACCGCGACCGCCTCAAGAAATCAGCGAAGCGGAGGGCCTCCCCGTCCCCTTCCGCCACCGATCCCGACGGCGGCGTCGCCGATCCTCCTCCGGCGGTGGTGGAGGCGGCGGAGGAGGAATCTGACCCACCGAACCCGCCCGTGATCGAAATCGAGGAGGAACGATTGGATCCGACGGTGGCGGTTGCGGGGGAGAGACAGAGGAGGTTCGGCTGGGCTCCGAAGGTGATGCTTCTCGTGGTGATGGCGATCGAAACGAAGAAGCTCACATTGGGGATCACCGTATCGGTGGCGCGACTGCGGTGAAGATCGGCGGTGATTTGAGTCTTCGGATAGGGTGGATGATGAGATGTGAAGAAGACGAAACAAATAATACCACGTGGGGTTGGGATTTTAATGGGAAGACTTGTGATTTTGTTTGATATGTCTTATCATTCTAATCAAACGTGTAAAGGAGAACCCACCTCAATTAATTGAACAGAACCGAACAAATTATAAAAGTAGGTAAAATTCGAATCAGATAAAGATAAGATATGCATCGTTGTCACCGACAGCCGACAGGGGATGCTTTTGCAGGAACGACTAATTCTTGAGACGTTTGTTTTTTACTGGATCGATTCAGTCGCGACTCGTGTAAGGAGTCGGTGGTGGTGGGACAACCCCTCACATGCAATTCCACCATTTCTTTCACATTTTATATTGGTACTATCTATGATAATTATCCTTAAAAAAAAAACAGAAAAAAAAAATGGATGTACTATTTGAAAAACAAGATTCTTGTATAAAAAAGAATATGGATGCTTGAATTTGCTTTTAAATAAAATATATATATAATAACTCGAGAGAAATTTGTATAATCTCGTGAAAATTGTTTTCCATCATGCAGCTACGTAAACGTGTTTTGGTTTTATCATGTATATGGTGTGTTTGGTTGCGTGATTGTGAAACTGATTCTACAGGAATCTGCGATTGTAAAAGTGATTATGCAGGAAGCTTACTTTCTTAACTTTTTGAAATCGCAGCTTTTGAGCACTATGTGCTTGCAATCGCTGGGTTTAAAATTGCGATTACAAAACTGTTTGGTCGCACGATTGCAAACGCAGCTTCCTACAATCGCAATCGCAGCGCAATCGCGCAATTAAACGCACCTATATATATGTCATTTAAAGAAACCATATATGAATTCTCAACAGTTAAAAAAGAAAAGTAGACAAAGATGCATATAAAGTCCTCAAATCTAAAAGCAAACCAATAACGAGAGGCGAATTTAGGACAATATTTTGCGATAGACTAAATTAATTATTTATGTAGAATTTTTTTGTTTTATTTGATGCAATTATTTTATATGTCAAATAATGTGATATTCAAACGATATATATTTATAAAAAAATATATTATTAATTAAAGTTGAGTGTTTTGAACTCATTTTACATTATATATATAACAAAATTTATATTTGAAACTACCAATTATTTTTCAATGCATACATTGTAATAACGTAGTATATTATTGCGTATCAGTGTATTGGAGTAAAAAAAATAATTTCATATAACGGCGTATATTTAAATAGGAGAGTGCATAATTTTTAAAAAAAAGAAAAATGACATGGACTACAAATGAGACTGGACATATCATTTTTTTTTCCCAATTCAAGTTTCATGTGTCAATAGAAAAACACATTAGCATAAATTCACATTAACGAGATATGTTTTGATAATTTTTTTCACATTTTCTATATATACGTTCATTCAATTTATTACAATATATGTTTTTTTTTATAAAAATATGTATCTCATTAGACCATGTATATATAATTTTTTTAAAATTCAAAACACGTTTAGATTAGAATTGAGACTAAAAAAGAAATTATAAGTAGCATTATCTTAATATATATCACAAATATAACAAAAAAAATACAAAATAGTCCAACCAACATTTTTAGGCCCGCCTCTGCCAATAACGTTGATTTTGGAAAACTTTCTAAACATCTGAAAGGGTCTGCGAAAAATATAATTCAACAAAGTCTCTTAATGAAAAGCTAAACAAATCCCCCATTGTCCAGATAAATCTAAACAGTGCGCCCCAACTGTTTTTTACTTTTTGATAAACTTTTTTTTTCAGTGGAGATCACTTTAATTTGAATAATATTAATTTACTATAGTTTTTATTATATTCTACACACATTTTAATTTTTTTTAAATAATATAATTCATCTATTAATAAATATATATTATTATAAAAAGTGAACATATATTTATTAAATTGTATGGATTCAATTATTAAAAATATAATTTTTTTTTAATAAGATATATCCCGTATGATCCATGAGATACTAAAAAGTTTATCCATTTTAAAATTAAAAAAAATATCTAAAAAAATCTTAGGTACAGAATGGAGAACCATCTGAGATATCTGTGGTTGAGGATGCTCCTAGACGAGTCCATTAAGGTCAAATATGACGGGCCATGAGGTTAGGTGGCCCATGACAACCTGTAAATTAAAAGCAGTGCCATACACTGCAATTACCGACAGGTGAATAATGAGTGGGCCAGCGGGTGAAAATAATATAAAGAAAATGTCGAAAAAGTCCTCGGATTTCATCTATAAATAGAATCAATCCCTCACCCATATCAGCACACGCAGACAACCTATTCTATACAGTCCGTGATCAAGTATTTGTTTTAGATTTTAGAAAAAGAGCTAGAGAATGGGCTCCATGAAGAAGTCCTCGGTGGTTCTCCTCCTCCTCCTCTCTTTGTTCCTTTTCTCCGGTTGGTTCAACAAATGAAAAGCTTCCTCTTATTATGCTTTAATAAGGCAGGCATGCATGCATGCTTTCATGTATTTTATGAGTTACTTAATTGTGATATAACTTGTGCATGTGTTTATGATGGTTTTGGCAGGGAACGTGGTGGAGGTGGAGGGGAGGACGTGCGAGACAGCGAGCGGCCGATTCAACGGGCTGTGCTTCAGGAGCAGCAACTGCGCCTCCGTCTGCCTCACCGAGGGATTCCCTGACGGCGCCTGTGAAGGTGCTCGCCGCCGCTGCATGTGTCGCAGGCATTGTTAAACCACCACCACCTTAAGACACCCTCTCTCTGTATCTCTCTCTATCTGTCGCTCTCTCCTCTGTTCTTCTCTACCAGCAGTGGTTGTTTCAGTGTAAGTTTGGGTTGGGTTGTGTGTGATGAAAAAAATAAAGAGGGTGTAGAGACTCTCAGTTGAGTCTGCTGTTGTTTTTTTTTTTAATATTATGCTGATAATCAGATAAATTTGGCTTATCATATGGGATCTATTTTTGTTGTGGTATCATTTCTTTCTTATTGTCCATCCAGGCATCCACCATAGAAAAGTTTTATCATAATAGTGATGAAAGAAACAAAAATAAATATAAGGGGAAGATTTGAACACAAAAGCTTCCTCTCCTAGTGGAATCATGCGTATATGCGATGCATGTCATGATTTTTTAGGAGGCATAATTTATAGAGTGAATAAACCGGTTTATAATGCGAGATTAAACTGTGATTTAAAATGGGTCAGTGAAAATAATCTCAAATGGGCGCTATTAGGAGCCTTGATATATGTCCTTCGAATGTTTCACTAAATGATATTTATAATAACCCCAGTTTGGATAATGAACACTAAATGATATTTATAATAGCCCCAGTTTGGATAATGAACACTAAATGATATTTATAATAACCCCAGTTTGGATAATGAAAATAAGATAACTATCTCAGTGAAATAGCATTTGATTTTATGATTAAACATATCTTGTGTTTATAGGAAGTTGATTTTACAATTATGTAATCATATAATTTTATAATCGCAGTTTTTTGGTAGATACATTTGAGATAAATAGTATTAAAAGGTGTGAGTGAAGAAGGTAGGAGCTTCCTGACAAATAGTATTTAAAAGTATTTAGAAGTTGTGATCGGAGAAGACTGGGGAGTGACTACTTTCTGTTGAATTTGTTTTGTAATCTTGTTATCAAATGCTAATCTAAGTGAATAATTAATTATTTTTTTTTTGTTTTATTTAGTTTTCTTGTTGAAAAAATAATAATATAATTTATATTGTTTTTTTAATAAAAAAAATGAGACGTGAATAAAAAGTATAAAATGTAAAAATTTAATTTGATACATGGTCCATTGATTTAATAAAGTAATAACAGATGATTTGATATGTAGATCATTTTATATCAGTAAAATAGAATGAGTGATATAACATAATTTTAGAAGGACCTAAAATATTTGAGACATTCTATTCTTCTAGCATAATTATACTTAATTTTTTTTATTATAAACAAATAAATTTGTGGCCTTATTTTCTTCTACTCATATTATTATTCTCCCATCAAAATTAGAGTAAGTTTATACTATCCATATAAACGGGTAAATATAATTTAATAGAATGCATAAATATGAAATATATATGAACCTTAAAAAGTTCAAAATATCTGACTGTTGACCGGCCCATGTGCCTCGCTGGTCAGCCCGCAATATTATTTAAAAAATATTCTTATATATTTTTTATTTTAAAACTATATATACACAAAATGTACTACATATACAGTAGAAAACATTATATATACTTGATAAAATAATGAGATAAGTGGTTCGTTCAATATCTTATATGCTTTATTTATTGTGAATTGTTGTGGTGTGTCTATAGTGTTATGCTCGCTAATGCACCGTGTCAGAAATAGCTCGTGTCATAAGATTAGTCCGACATAACTCATATATTTTAATGTGTCATGTCGTGGTTGTTTTTTAATATAACGTGTCGTGTCTCTACCGTGTCGGTTTGATCTGTTTTACACATTAAGTACAAAACACAGTGTAAACCCCGAAATATATTTTTCTTGGACGACTTATAGCTGGCGGGTAAACAGATGAGGCAAATGGGCATAGTAGTGCTATCGGGAAGAATACTCACTGATGTGTACCATTTAGCTTGCCCGTAATGATCAAATATTTCAAAATACAAACGTATACATGGAGAATCTACGGGAGTTAGTACTGACTTATATGAAAAATTGAAGGACTGTTTGTGCCGGGGTCGGCAAAGTCTTACATGTCTGGGGGGGGGAATCAAGATTAATAAGTAGTCATTGGTCTTGATTATTGATTTTGTTTGTTTTGTTTTTTAGATAGACTCATTATCTATCTTTTTGTGCTTTGAACATGTTCACTTTGGTTTTAAAATAAAATTAAGGTGCATGCCTACCATTTAATAAATAAATAAATAAATCAATAGTTAAAAATAGTCTTCAACCCACATTTTATTGATTTATTTAAATCTCACCACTCAAGCATAACCAATACGCAGCATCCACACAGAAACCTACAACATATTGCATTACATCAGTTTTCTGAACATACGAGTAGAACAGTGAAAAGTGGAAACTATTAACAGAAGTGCTTCCATCGACAATTAATGGGATAATAGTGATAAAAAATATATAGTCAACCAAGATCCAAAATTATAATTATAAATCAAAATAATTATAACGTCTGCGCCAACGTCTGCGCAACCGAGGGATTCCCTAGCGGCATCTGTGACACTTTCAGGTGCATGTGTGTTTATTATGAGAAAAATAAAAGAGAGGGTGTAGAGACTCTCGGTTGAGTCTGCTGCTGTTATGTTTATATATATATATATATATAAAAGAGATGGTTTATTATATGGGATCTATTTGTTGTGGTAGCTTTAATTTTCTTTTTCTTCTTGTTTTTTTTTATGGTTAAATCAATTTTTGTATTGTTATATGAAAAGGAAAGAAATTTACAGTGGAGTAATAAGGGTTACACAATCCTGGTTTCAAGGGGAGATAGATAAAAATCTCCTTAGAATCCAAGCACAAAAAATGACCAAAAAAAGGGCCATATTAGAGATTTTTGTGGGTGTAAGGGAGCCCTGTTTTGTCTGCTTGGATTGCTGTCCTTAATGCAGGCCATACATCATAGTTGGATAGGGTGGCTTCCTCCCGGTCTGATTTAAATGATGCCAACAGGTCAGCCGGGGTGTTGCCCTCCCTGTGGATGTGGGAAGCTTCCCACTCATCTAAAGAATCAAGCGCTTGGCGAATGATGCGGAGGCTGCGAATAGCACTCCATGGACGGGTGCCTTTTCCTTTAATCCAAGCGACCGCCGTGGTGGAGTCTGATTTGATCCATAGTTTACGGACCAGAGCAGAGTTTGCTAGTTGAACCCCTGCTTCGATGGCCTTCAGTTCCAAAAGATTGATTGTGGGAAGGTCCTCTCGTCCTGCAATTCCTCTAATGAATTCTGAAGCATCATCCCGAAGAAGAGCGCCATAGCCTCCTCTATCGTTGGCTAAGGAGCCATCAATATTAAGTTCGAACCAACCCATTCTTGGAGGAATCCACCGGACCAGAGTAGATATTTCTTGGCGTTCTGAGATAGTAACACCAAAGAAGGCAACAATTTGAAGTACCTCTGGGGACAAAAGAGACTTGATTGTTATGGTGGAGAAGCGAGACTTAATTGAATCTTTGATCCACCGAAGGACAACTTGTTTGCGAGTCGAGAGATTCTTAAATGCTCTAGCATTACGTTCAGTCCAAATGTACCAAATGATGGTAGTCAATGAAGTCTGTAAAAGAGCCTTTTGGATAGAGGATGTGGCTGCCTTGTCTAGCCACTTGGGGAGATCAAGGAATGATTTGGGAGGAGAAAGCCTGATATGCATCCCCTTAGAAATAGAAGTCCAAAGATATCTGGAGAAAGAGCACTTTAGGAAAAGGTGGTCAACATCTTCTATTTGTAAAAAACAGAGCAGACAAGATGAGTCGCGGATGAGACCCTTTCTTATCAACCGAGTTCGAGTTGGAAGTTTATTGTGGAAGGCAAGCCAAGCGCAAAGAGTATGTCGCGGAGTTTGATTCTGCATCCAGAGCCATGAGGACCAATTTACAGAGCCAACAGAAAAACGAACAGATTGCCAGGCTGATGAAAGGCCTAGTGAACCAGATTTAGAGGGGGTCCAAACTAGGACATCATCTCCAACACCTTCTACCTCCAGTTGTTCTATGTCAGCCCAAAGGGGATCAAGAGTTGGAGGCCAGCGTGACGGCTTCTTCCACTTCCCATTGTGAATCAGACAGTTCAGTTGAGTAATCTGAGGAGGACCCCACATATAGGAGGTACGACCATAGTAATGTTTTAGCCCCTTGCCATGGAGCCATGGGTCTGACCATATATTAATGGTCTTTCCTTCAAAGATTATATAATGGACTTTAGGAGCAATCCATTGCCGAGAATTAAGAATTGAGATCCAAGAGCTTGAACTGCCTAATGGGGGGTGGACCGTCCAAATATTTCTGCCTTTTAAATATCTTTTGGATACCCAGACAGTCCATAGTGAATGGTGATTGTGAAGGATTTTCCAAAATCGGACACCCGCTGCTCCCTTATTCCATTCTTTGATTGATTTGATACCCAAACCACCTTCCGAGAGGGGCTTACAAATAGATTCCCAAGCAATGTGATGCATTTGCCGGGATGTAGAATGTCCTTGCCAAAGGAATGTTCGAAGAACCATTTCGATATCACGCATCAGCTTGCTAGGGAGGCAGAACGAGGATGACCAGAAGATATGAAATGAGGATAGAACCGATTTAATGAGTTCGATCCTTCCAGCTCGGGACAGGGAGTGCCCTTCCCAAGATTGAATACGTTTTCGGACCTTGTCAATAAGAGGCAAGCAATGGGAATATCTAAGCGAGCCATTCAATAAGGGGAGCCCAAGATATCTGACCGGAAGGGATTGAAGAGATATATTTAGAATTCTACAAAATATTTGAGATGATGAGCTGCAAGACGAAAATATCTGGCTCTTTGATGAATTCAATGAGAGACCCGAGATAGAAGCAAAAGAGCTGAATAAGTCCTTTAATGCTGTAGCAGTGCTTGGTTTGGTGTCAGAAAAAACCAGCAGGTCATCCGCAAAGCAGAGATGGCTTACATTGAGAGATCCTTGCATAAATGGGCCAATCTTTCCATCCTCGACAAGCTTGTTAATCCGCGTGGAGAAGGAATCCATAACAATCTTTTTCTTCTTGTTGTCCACTGTAGACAAGTTTATCGTTAATTACAGTGATGAAAAAATAAGAAAATTAGAGCGCAATTCATGTGTAGGATTTGAACACACAATCTTTCTCTCCCTGTGGAATCACGTATGTGAGATGTATGTCATGATTTTTTTGGAGGCACATTATAGAATGAATAAACAGGTACATAATACAAAATTAAACAGTGATTTCAAATGGACCTTCGATAACAATCTCGAATGGGCGCTATTAATTAGTAGCCTTTGATACAGTTTCATACGTCTGTAAATGTTTCATTAAACGAAATTTTTTACTTTCCATATATGCAAATGGGGTACATACAATTTAATGGAATGTATAAACATTGTCTCATGTTTGGTTCAAGAACAGGTCTAGAATAAGTTTGAAATATATCAGAATATATAGATTTATTATAGATGTTTAGATGTCTTGAGTAAAAGAGAATATGTATTTTAGAATTAACTAGCATAAAGTGGTACGCTGATTCTAGCTAACACCTCAAATTAAATTATTACATGTTATTCAATGTAAAAGAATATGTGGGTCCACTATAAAATCAACTGTCATCATCTCTGATAAATCAAATGTTATTATTTTTTCACATTTTATAAATCCTTGTATACACATTATTCACATTTTATCCAAACAACAAAAAAATTTATAATTATGAATTTAAAACACCAAACAAATAAAAAATTATTTTATTCTTATTTATACTAGAATATTCCTAAGCTTTAAAATAATTTAATCATCTAACCAAACATGGACGAAATATATTTTTTTATCAAAAAATTCAAAACATCTGATGATTAAGCATGAAATTACACATGAAACTCCTAATATTGTCCTCTTCAAAGATATAGATATATTCACATTAAAAAAAAAAAAAAAAACAACATTATCCTCTTCAACCGATGAGGACAAAGCTCTCAATGGGCCTAATAGCAGGTGTTGCATCTCTGCATCTCTTGTTTTTTTTTAATGAGAATTTGGCATGAGCTTTAGATATAATCAGGCAAATGCTGATAGTGAGGTACAAAACAAACACAGACACTAACGCACCACCCAGATAAGTAGGAGAGGATTCTACTTACCTGGGCTGAAAGCAAAACATACAAGGTTACATGGATATAGTGAGTTTTCCCCTTACAAGAGACACCGATGAAGCCCCCGCACAATGAGTCCCCCATAACTTTAGAAACTGAATTACCCGCTCTCAAACATTTTCCACGTATGCTCTAACGTCCCTGAACAATAGATGGTTGCGTTCTAGCCACACCGCCCAACACACCGCCGGAAAGAACGATTGCGTAACCTTAGCCGCTACACTTCGGTCCCCCAGTAATTTCATTTTTTTCCCCGCTTCCCACATGCTCTGGAGGGAGAAGGAGGTGTCCATATCCGTGGCCTCCAAAAGTAACCTCCAGATTTGTCTCACGAACGCACAAGAGGTGAATAGATGTGCCACTGTTTCTTCTTCAGCCGAGTAAAGTCCACAAGTTCTGTCTGCCAGAGGAACCCATTTGGCACAATAGGATTTAGTAAGCAATTTCTCTTGATACATCAACCATGAAAAAAATTTGACTTTGAGGGGAATTTTGGGTCCCCAAATAGCCTTCGCCTTTGTTGCAATGTCTGGCTGTTGAGGTCGATTCCTCCTCCTCCAATCATAGCATGCTTTCACCGAGAAACCACTGCTCGGCTGTGGACTCCAGACCACCTTGTCCGGCAGACTTCCCAGCCCCAAAACTCATTGAAGCTCCTAATATAAGGCAGAGTATTGGAAGGCTTCCATTCCATGCAAATTACGTCGAAACTGTAGCACCCACTCTCCAACGCCCTCGTTCTGTAGCCAGAAATCAGTAACCTTTCCTACCTTATTTATTGACAGGTCGAACAGATTAGGAAATCTGATTTTAAGACTACCATCACCCAACCATCGATCATGCCAAAAGAACACACTTCTCCCATTTTCCACGGTCCATTGTATGGACACCATGAAGTCAGTGGTAGAGGACAGAATGTCCCTCCAAATACGGGGTAAACGCTGCGAGGGCAATGGGAATCGCTCCGCTCTCCCTTCACCATGGAGATTCATCTCTGCATCTCTTTATATAAAAGAATGCTGATGTCTTTAGTCCATTTTACAGCCCATATATTATGGTAACGAGCGTAATATATATTGCATTATTATAATATTTGAGATTTTATAAATACATTAATATATATCAGCATATAGTTTATTTCATATAACATCATGTATTTCATTTGAAAGGCATATGATTTTTTTTAAAAAGAAAATCCATGTGAATTGTAATTAAAACTGCAATGGGAGCAGGATATATCATTTTTATATCCTTGAGATACGTGTCTCACGGGTAGAAAGTCTCGCTATAGCAGTGGCCGAAAGGAAAGACAGATAGCAAATGATAGATGAACTAGAACAAGACAAGAAGCCCTACTATACGTACGTGTCTAACCAGCTAACGTTTTCACAAAGTTCAGGTACCAACTGCCAAATGGGATGGGTTAGATATGCTATACAATGAAATAAATCAGGTTATTTTAATTTAATTTATTTTCTTTTGGTAGAAATATTTTATACCCATAGTAGAGCTACATAGACCTCATAGAATGATTATAAACGACAGGCCAAGGAGAACGACTATAAATTGGGATAACATTTATTACTCTTAGCAAAATGTGTCTTTTTGAATTCTTGATTAAATTATTTATTTGGTTATCCCTTGCATTAATAGAAGGAACCCAATATTTATAATATCTGTTGGCTATCCAAAGTAGTTTGACTGAAACTCGCAATTGTGTGTGTATCGCTCTCTATTTTTACAATCGAAGAAATATTTCCAATAGGGACCATCTGCCCTACAATACTTGGAGAAAGGCATCATCCATACAAGAAGAAAAGCTCCCATCAATACATAAAAATTGCAACAGCAAGTAAATTGATACAACTACCACATTCTTTGTGGAAATTTAATAGTTAGATATCATGGAAAATTATATATTTTGGATTCATTTATGGTATTTGAGATCCTCTCCATCAGTATTGCTATTGAACATGAGTATTACAAAAAATGTTAATGCCCCATTAATAGGAAGGGTAAATATGCTATTTTTGAAAAAAAATTTGAATTTATCCCATATTTGATCTAAATGCAAGATTGATGATAAGAACACAAAAAATAAGGATAATAAAAAAAACATTATCAAATGCAAATCTGCATAAAAATAGTGAATTTTTTATCTCCATAAGGCTAACTTATTTTAAAAATTTATCCTTTTACCTAACTAGCCCTTAAAGTGAATTCCCTAAAGAGGAAAAGGACGTAGTCACGTAGATATTATTGTGTACATCAGTATATATCGAAACATATATGAAATCTGATTGATAAAAATGTAAATGATGTTGGGAGTTTTAAAGTGAATTCTTTAAGCCCCTGTTTGAAACGGAGATAAGTTTTATTCTTGGGTATACATTTGTCTGAGTATAAGTGAGTATAAATAAGGATAAAGTGATTTTGTGTTTGGTTGTGTTTTGAGTTATTCTCATTGGTAAACGTAAGAATAAATGTTATGTTGTTTGGATAAAATGTGAATAAGGTATGAATAAAAATTTAAAAAGGTAAAAAAATAATGATAGTTCATTTGACATGTGATCTATAAGAGATGACGACAGTTGATTTGACAGTTGACCCACATATTATTTGAGTAGAATAACCTAGGAAAACTTTAATTCTAGGGGTTTATTGAAATCCATATACCACTTTATAACAGTTTATTCTGGCATATTCTATCAGGGGTTATCCGGGGCAAACAAACACACCAAAATTCTTAGCCTGCGTTATCCGGGATTATTCAAGGGCTTATACCTAAAACAAACGGGGGCTAAGAGCACCTCCAGTATAGTTGATTTTTAAGGATTTTTTTGCTAAATATTTGGAAGGATTTTCAAATAAATGATAATTCAACAAGAGTGATAAATGTGAAAAACTAAACAAATTCTCTATTGTCTAGATAAATTTGACAGTGGGTCTCACTTATTTTTACTTTTTGATAACCTTTTTTAGTGGGGATAACTTTAATTTTGGATAATGTTAGTTTAGAATTATTTTTTCAGCCTCAGTAACAATCCATACATATCCTTTTCAACCAATGTTTTTTTGCACTGGGTTTTATAGACCACTTTCAAATCAAATTGAAATTCAATTTGTTTCACATAACATGTTTGGATCTTCAGTGATCCAAACATATACATTCGCATTGTCCCACAATAAAAGCCTGGAATGGGTGAGAGCCAACCTCTTCAATGTGTGAGGCAAGTTCCAAGCTCTGCGAGTAATTCAACAAAAAAAAAAAAAAAATTAAATGTAAGAAATAAATATATATGGTAAATCCATACGAAGTCAATTTTTTTTTATATCATATACCACCATTTCAGTTTTTTATTTTGTTTAAATGGGTTCCACTAAGGCTGTTTTAAATAGAATGGTCAATTGGACAGTCTATTTGGGCCTTTCTATTTTTTTTAAATTATTGAGCTTAATGAAATTGGGCCCATGTCCTGGGCCGTGTCCCAAATGTATAGGAACCCAGAATGCAAGGGCATAGACAATAGGAGCGGCTGGGGCCCGGGCCCCAAAAGCCTTGGGTGATTTTTTTTTTGTAACATGGGATATATTGCAAACCGTTATATTGCGTCATGGGTTTAAGTTTTTTTTTTTTTTTAAAGATAGATATTTACTATCCGATTTTATTTGTGAACTCGAATGACAAATTTTCTTTTATCTAGATAGATTGACAGTGGGTCCCATTGTTTTTTAATTATTTTTTGATATCTTTTTTTTAGTGGGGAACATTTTGGATAATGTTAATTTGCAGTTTTTTTTAATTCTTATTTTCAGTGCATATATAATTTAATTTTTTTAAAATAGTTTAATTCATCTAATAAAGATTTATATGTTATTATAAAAAGTAAAATACACATTTTAATAAATTATATGAATTCAATAATTAAAAATATTAATTTTTTTTAATAAAATATATATCTTGTTAATATGACTGGATGACTCTAACGAGACATGATACGGGCGGAAAAAAACGGTGAGTATCATCACTTCTTTAATTTTATCCATCTTAATATTTTAAAATTAATATATTAAAAATACTAAAAATATCTTAGCTACCAAATGGATCATTTGAGATAACCTGTGGTTGAGGTCCTCAGGATGCTTCTAGACAAAGCCCATTGAAGTCTTCGTGCATTAAAAGGAAAAAGGAAAAAGAAAGACACAACCCAATTGCAGTCTATCATGTTTTTCTATTTTTTTTTAAATCGTACACTCATATTTTAAAGTGTATGTTGTTATATGAAATAAAATATATACTGAGATATATTAATGTATTTTTTCATAATAAAAAAATAAAAAAATTCAATCATATCATATATTATGACTCATATACTGTGATAACATAATATATACTGTGTTATAAGATAAAAAAAAGGACTGCGTATACGCTCAAAGAAAAAATAAAAAAAGTTCATTAAGGTCAACAATGGCGGACCAGGAAGACAGGTGGCCCATAAGTCCATAACAAGACAAGAAGCCCTACGTACGTGTCTAACCGACTAACGTTTTTACCAAGTTTTAGGCACCAAATGAATATGATCTATCTATGGTTATACAAGTCATTAAGGTCAAATATGACGGGCCAGGAGTACAGGTGGCACATGGCCAACAGGTGAACAACGAGTAACGTAGGGACCGTTACATACAGTAAGTCTCAATGCCAATTTATGAGTGTTTTTAATTTTTTAAATAATAATAATATATCTCACGTAATGAAATATTTTTATAAAAAATAAAATAATTACTTTAATAAATTGTATAAATGCGTTTATAAAAAAAAAATTATTCATTGTACTTTGATGATATTCTATCGTTGCATATTATTAGATTAAAAAAAACAGTTGTTATAGCATTAATTTGGGGTGAAAACATAAAAAAAGTAAAAAACATAGAATCATTGGAATCATTGCTGATTGAGTTTTAATTAAGGCGTAAACACAATCTATAAGAGAGATGAGAGATGAAGGGATCAAATACTATTGAGAATCACAATAAAAAATAAATAAAGTCCTCGCATTTCTCCTATAAATAGAGTATATACTTAATCCCTCACCCATATCAGTACAGGCATACAACCTATACCATACAGTCGGTGACCGCGTTTTAGTTTTTTGAAATATAGAGAGAATGGGTTCCATGAAGAAGTCCTCGGTGGTTCTCCTCCTGCTACTCTCTTTGTTCCTCTTCTCCGGTTGGTTCTCCAAATGAAAAGCTTCATCTTATTATGCTTTAATAAGACATGCATGCATGCTTTCATATATATTGAGTTACTTAATTGTGTTTTAACATGTGCATGTGTTTATAATGTGTTTTGGCAGGGAACGTGGTAGAGGTGGAGGGGAAGTGGTGCGAGCAACCGAGTGGCAAATTCTCCGGGGCTTGCTTCAGGAACGCCAACTGCGCCAACGTCTGCGCAACCGAGGGATTCCCTAGCGGTATCTGTGAAGGTTTCAGCTGCATGTGTCGCAGGGAATGTTAAACCACCACCACCACCACTTCTAAAGACACCCTCTCTCTCTCCTCTGTTGTTGTTCTCTACCAGCAGTGGTTATTTCAGTTTAAGTTTGGGTTAAGTGTAGTGTGTGTGTGTGTGTGTGTTTATGAGAAAAATAAAAGAGAGGGTGTAGTGAGTCTCAGTTGAGTCTGCTGTTGTTTAGGTTTTTTTTAAATAAAAGAGATGGTTTATCATATAGGATATATTTTGTTGTGGTAGCTTTAATTTTCTTTTTCTTCTTGTCGTCCACTATAGACAAGTTTATCATAAAAGTTCTGAAAAAAATAAGAAAATTAGAGGGAAAATCATGTGTAGGATTTGAACACACAAGCTTCCTCTCTTGGTGGAATCACATGAGATGCATGTCATGATTTTTTTGGAGGCATAATTTACAGAATGAATAAAAAGGTACGTACATAATACAAAATTAAACAGTGGTTTGAAATGGACCATCGATAACAATCTCGAATGAGCGCTATTAATTAGTAGCTTTGATACAGTTTCATATGTTTGTAAATATTCCATTAAACAAAAAGTTGTACTTTCCATAAAAATGTGTACATACAATTGAATTGAATATATCAACATGGGTCCATGTTTGGTTCCAGAATAGGCCCATAATAAGATGAAATTAGTCAGAATATCTTTATTATGGATGTTTGGATGATTAGAATAAATGAAAATCTGTATATTAGAATTAACCGGTATAAAGTGGTATATAAATTCCAACTAACTCCTGGAATTAAGTTATTACAAGTTATTCAACATAAAAGATCATGTGTGCTCACTATCAAATAAACCGTTATCACTTTTTATAAATCAAATGTTATCATTTTTTCACATTTTATAAATTCTTATATACACATTATTTACATTTTATCTAAACAACCAAAATTTTATTTTTATAAATTCAAAACATAACTAAATAAAAAATTATTTTATACTAGGATATTCATAAACCTCGTAATAACTTAATTCAGCATTAAAATATGGATGCAACATTCATGCACAAGTGTAGTGCAGACCTCAAAAACATGATTCTGGAAAAGACAAAACATGAATCAATTACTAGTACTGCAGTTTAAGATTATATGATATTGAGTGATTTAGTATAAAAAAATATATGTATTATTGAGAAAATAAAATATTATAATTTAAATCCTCTAATTATGTAAAGAAAGAGATGATGAAATACATATCCAAGATTTAAAGTATATGGGAAATTTATTTATCCATGACTATTTTGGTCCATAATTGGTAGGATAATGGAAATACCGATGTATTATATCTGTATTATTGTTTTATGTTCGGGGGCCATTATTTATCTAACTACCCCATTATCTCATCCACCCCTTCAGTTTTTAAAAAATGCAAATCCACTCCACAATAAAGCGATAGCACGACACTTTGAAAATCCCCCCGTGAAAACCCATTTCTCTCTCTTCCTCCTCTCTTCTTCTCCAACTTCCCATTTGAGTTCTCGCACCATCTCCTCGAGCTTGAACACCACTTGCTGGTCCGGGATGATCACGTGATCCTCCGTGATTGTGAAGTCGGGGATCTCCACTTCCACGTCCAGTGATTTTTCCCCATCCGCCGCGAATAAGAAATACCGGAAATAGGGTTTCTTCACGATGCCGTAGCTGAGCGCGAACATCTCCTTCGTGATCTGGTCCACCTTGCGGACGTAGATTCCATTGATGAAAGGGGGAACACGGCCCGTCATGGGGAGGTTGTGGCGGACGTGTTGCTCACCGACGGGCCCGAAGTTGCCAACGATATGGAGGGAGGGCCTCCTCGACCATGTGAAGGGCAGATGCCGCAAGATATTGGAGTGGGTTGCAATGGAGAGGCGATGATCGCAGCCTACTAGGGGTGGGCTCCTCTCACTAAAAAAACAAATGGGATTCTGAATTTTTCAAGGGGTGGGTTGAATAATAGATGGGGTGAAATTAAAGCCCTTTTTATGTTTTAGTAATCATCTGAAGAGAAAAAAATTATAATGTAGAAACCCACAAAATTTATGAAAATAATTGGTATTAAAAAAATACTAATCTAAAATTATAAACACAATTTAATAAGACAAACCCAAAATACAAAAGCTTTTTATACAAGAATAGCATTAAAATTAAAAAATGGAAATGGATCGAACTGGCCTGGAAATGAAAATTAAAAAATAACAATAAAATCAAGCAATGACTTCTTTAGGCTCTAACCGGTCTGGAAATGGATTGAAGGGATGCAGTGTGAATTCATTGAGATTTTCTTGCTTGGGTCTTTTTTCATTCCAGTATTAGTCTAGAAAATGATTGTTATTTAAATTCTTTTTAATACTTTTACTTACACATTCTTTTTTTTTTATCCATTAGAAAAAATAAAATTAAAAAATTATCTAATTCTCATCCATTTTATACCTAAATAAATCATTCACAAGCCAAATGGACACAGGCATAAAGAAAAATAACAGAATCCTTAAATATAGAAATTGCTTATATGGAAACAAATTTTCAATATCATCGGACTAAAGCATTTAAATAACTTTTAAATAAATAATTACCACAAGACTAAACTATTTAAAATAATACAAGTCGTTTGATAAAAATCCACCTTCATTTATTGCATAAAGCATTTAAATAACTTTTTAATTTAACAAATAATTACCACAAGACTAAACTATTTAATATAATACAAGTCGTTTAATAAAAATCTACCGTCACTTATTGCATGGTGTGTAGGCTTAATGGACACCCATCCCAATATTATCAACAAGCATTAAAACAAGGAAATAAAGATTCAGAGGCGGCATTGGAAGAAATCAATAAATATCTTCAGATCAAATGAGGCAAAAATGAAAAAACTCCACCTAATAATAAGTTGGCACATGTGAAGGGCGTATCTAAAGTTTTGACCCAAGAAGTTCGGTTCAAATGAAAATGACAAATATGCTCTCATTTAAATGATTAATGTTTGATATATACAAATTGGTCAAATTTTGTCATTATCACTCTTTATAGGCTGGTTTGGCAAAGCTAGATTTTTCATTTTCACATAAATTTGTATAACTGAATTCCCAGGAACTAGAGTTACCAAAACCACGGTAAGAATATATACTTGAATGCAAATCATAATGTTGACAATAATGGACATTTAATAATTATTATATAACGTGCGCTTACCGGAGTGTTCAAAGTTGGACTGCAGTTGCCATAGGCAGGTGGCAATGATTATAAACAATATAGCCCGCCCCCCATTGTCTCTGCCCCCTGCATTCAGGTTCCTCTGCATTTGGGGACTTTTTTTCCATCTGCCAACCCAGCTACATGTAATCCCAAGTGACCATGCAGCTCTACTTCTTTTTTTTTTAAATTTATTTCTGAACTCAGAATGAATGGGGAATATCAGGGGCATGACAAGTAGATATCCCAATCTGCCATTCGAAAATAGCAATATGCTGTGGATTATGCAAAAAAAGTAACATTTATTGCTGTTAAGTGAATTCCCACGTATATATCATTTAGCGGAACATATATATATATATGAAATCTCACTAATAAAAAAAGAAAATGATTAAGTAGATAAATATGTGTATAATGTCCTTATAATCTAAGAGAATCTTCAATAATGCTGAATTTTTAGTATTTATATTTTAGCTAAATATATTTTCAAAAATAATAATTTAACAAGTCTGTTAAATGCTCTTTCAAAAAAAAAAAAAAAAAAATCTGTTAAATGTGAAAAGCTAAATAAATCCTCTATTATCTAGATAGATTCAGCCGTGGATCCTATTTTTCTTTATTTTTTGATAGCCTTCTTTATGATCACTATAATTTTGGATAGTGTTAATTTGTCGTTATTTTTTTAGGCCACACATATATTAATTTTTATAAAAATAGTATAATTTATTTAATAATTAAATATATATTATTATAAAAAATAAAAAATATATATTTTAATAAATTATATGAATCTAATAATTAAAATTGTAAATTTTTTTTAATAAGATATATATCAAGTTAATTTAGCTGTACAACACTAACGAGATAAGATACATGATATGGGCAAAAAAACACAATGGGAACATCGCTCTTTAATTTTATCTATTTTAATATTTGAAAATTATTATATAGTTTTATTTAAAAATACAAAATATATCCTAACTACCAAATGGATAACAATTTGAGATATTTATTATGGTTGAGGTCCTTAGGATGCTTCTAAACGGGTCTGGAAGATAGGTGGCTGGTGGCCCATAACAAGACAATACGTGTCTAACCAATAACGTTTTTATATAGTTTATGTGCCAGATGGAGAACAATTAATTTGATCTATTTTTGGTTGAGTATGCTCCAGGACAAGTCCCATTAAGGTCAAAAATGACGGGCTGACCGGCCGAGTGGAGGACAGGTGGCCCGTGACCAAAGGTGAACAATGAGTGACGGAGGAATGCTATTTATATAATATTTTTCAATATGAATATAAGTATACATGTATTTTTAATTTTTAAAAATATACACAAGTCTAGTGAGATAAACATTTTTATGAAAAATATATAAAACATATAATCCAATGAATGACATTAATGCATTTATAAAAAACAATATAAAAAATTATCAATATATATATTTTGTTAATGTAAATATATACTTCAATAATTTTTACTTATAAAAAAATTGTGTAAGACATCACTCAGTTGAGGTGAAAAACATAAAAAAATGTCGAGAATGCCATCTCTTTATGAACTAACCTTTCCTTAACTCGATAAGCACCTTCCACATCTCTGTAAAAGAGATCAAATGTTCAAATCCAAGGGAGCACCATTGTACAATAAAATAAAATAAAATAAATCCTCATATTTCTCCTATATATATAGAGTACTTAATCGGTCACCCATATCAGCACAGGCAAAACCTATACCATACAGTCAGTGACCGAGTGTTTGTTATAGATTTTTGAAAGATAGAGAGAATGGGTTCCATGAATAAGTCCTCGGTGGTTCTCCTCCTCTTCCTCTCTTTGTTCCTCTTCTCCGGTTGGTTCTCCAAATGAAAAGCTTCATCTTATTATGCTTTAATAAGACATGCATGCATGCTTTCATATATTTTATATTTTTATGAGTTGCTTAATTGTGTTTTAACATGTGCATGTGTTTATAATGGTTTTGGCAGGGAACGTGGTGGAGGTGGAGGGGGCGTGGTGCGCTACACCGAGCGGCCGATTCGCGGGGGCTTGCTTCAGGAACGCCAACTGCGCCAACGTCTGCGCAAGCGAGGGATGGCCTAGCGGCATCTGTGATAGTTACCGCTGCTTGTGTCGCAGGGAATGTTAAACCACCACCACCACCACCACCTCCTCCTCCTCAAGACACCCTCTCTCTCTCTCTCTCTGTCTCCCCTCTGTTGTTGTTCTGTACCAGCAGTGGTGTTCAGTTTAAGTTTGGGTTAAGTGTAGTGTGTGTGCTTATGAGAAAAATAAAAGAGAGGGTTTATCATATGTGATCTATTTTATCGTGATAGCTTTTCTTTCTTCTTGTTGTCCACTATAGACAAGTTTATCATAAAAGTGATGAAAAAAAAAAAAAATTAGAGGGAAGATCATGTGTAGGATTTGGACACGTAAGCTTCCTCTCCTAGTGGAATCATGTACATGTATATGAGATGCATGGCGTGATATATATTTTTTGGAGGCATAATTTATTGATCGAATGAATAAATAGCTATATAATACAAATTTAATTGTGATTTCAAATGGACCATCAAAAGAAACTTCACAATTTTTTGAAATGGACATGGCGCCCAACATTGTTATAGTTTCATATGTATGTAAATGTTTCATTAAAAGAAATTAAACTTCTACATTTCAAATAAATGGGTACATGCAATTTAATTGAATAGATAAACATGAAATATATATACCTTGAAAATTTCAAAACACCTAACGACTGAACATGACTGAACATGAAAAATTCAAAACATCTGACGATTGAACATGAAACTATATACGGAATTTTTTATAACATTATTCTTAACATAGATAAGTTCACATTTTTTTTAAAAAAACACACACTATCCTCTTGATCAACCGATCTTTTTTGCACTGGGTTTTACATACCACTTCCAAATCTTAGAAAATAAAATTATAGGCACTTTTATTACAATAACGAGTATAAAAATGGACAATATCCAGGGTAAGGAATATTAAAAAAAAATATAAAAACAAAACACAACCAGAGGACCTGGGTAAAAAAAGATTTCCACTTGTCACGAGCTTCCACTAACACCACACCTTATTAATTATGTGATACAATTACATTGTCAGCTCCCATAAATTGTCGAAATAGAAGGTGTGACCCTTGAAAATAATACAAGTCCTCCTGATGCAAACATCATGGTCACATTATATGAACGGCAGAGATCAGATGTATCAGCGAAAGCAGAGACATCGTGATCGTTTGGGAGTGCTGTAACGTCAAACGGCCATAACTTTTAAACCGTAGATCAGAACCGCTATTATAATATATCCATGCGTTAGTATCAACGTGCCCTCGCTACACCATTAGGCCAAATTTTGGAGCATTCTAAGATCATCTTGGGGGTCAAATCGATGGTTGAAAATTAATTTTACTATTTTATGCAGTTTTTAGGATTTGTCAGGATTTATCTCATTTATTTAGTTACTATATTTAGATCTGAATTTTAAATCATATATTTGAATTCAAATTTAAATATTAGTTATGTTATTTGCATATTTGTTTGTTATGTATAAGATTTATATAATTAGTTGAGATCTTAGTTTGTTGGGATTCCCCACTCTATAAATAGACCTGTAAACTAATTGACAAGCAGATTATTGATTATTGAAGTTATTAATTTTTATCTATTGTATTTTGTTAGGAGTACTAACAATTGCATAGACCTCCCAATTCTCTGGTATTTCATCCGAAATCAACAGATTATTGAAGCCCAACCCCCTGACATTCTTCTTGAAGAATCAACAGCGCTATTGGAGCTTACCGATTTCGTTCTTTTGAACGGAGCTGTAGAAGAGCATGGTTATACGCTGCATCACCCCCACTCTCCGTATATATTTTGTACATATACACTGATGAACATTGTACAAAACAGGTGCAAGCATATGACAAAATTCTTTAAAAAAAAAACTAAGATTAGATTAGGTTGGCCAACTTTGAATAAAAACATAACTTGTGACAAAATAATATAATCTCCTGAGAAATATTTTCCATCATGCACCTACATAAATCCACACGTGTTTTAATTTTATTGTGCATACAGTATATGTCATTGAAATGTATCCAATAACATACTTTTAAGACTTTTTAGCTAAATATGTGGAAATTTTTTTTAATAAGCTTCTTCAATATGAGAAATTAAACAAATTCCCCATTGTCTAGATAGATCTAAGAGTGGGCCCCACTTTTTTTTTATATTTTCTAATAAATTTATTTATTAGTGGGGATCACTTTTAATTTTATAGTGTTAACTTACATTTTTTTTTCAACACAAGAACTGTAATTTACACATATTTAATTTTTTTTAAATATTATAATAATCTAACAAGGTGTATGTTTTTATTAAAAATGAAGTATATACTCCAAGGAATTACATAGATTCAATTATTAAAAATGTAAAAAATATTTAATGAGATATAGAACTCTCTAATGTAAGTATATGGTGCTAATTAGAATTTAAAAAAAAAAAGATTACGTATAGCAACATGCTTTATTTTATTTGTTTTAATCTTTGAAAATAATTATATAATTTTATTTAAAAAATGCAAAATATATCTTAGGTACCAAATGAAAAACAATTTGTGATTTTTGTGGTTGAGGATACTCCTGGACCAAAAGTCCTTTCTATTGTGTATTTGTGTTGTAACCCACCCTATGTAATTTGCATGCGTTCTGAAGGTGTTACATTCACATATTATTATCCTATGTGCAAGCATGCGTTTTGAAGAATTAAATGTTGAAACCGAAAGGCTTGCATGTTTTGCAACGTCTTGAATCAATGCACCTATCCTCACTATATATATTACCCGTACTATATATATTACCCGTCTCTATGTGAAGGTGTGATCATCAACAAAAGCACCATTCGTCCTCTCTCCGTATCACTTTTCATTTCCACCATTCAGTTATTGAAAAATACATCAACCAATAGAGAGAGCTCAAATAATTTTGTCATTGGTGGAAAACCAAGCATTATCTATCTATTCCGGACATCGAAAATGCAAAGATTTAGTTCAGAAACTCTACTTAACCGCACCTCGAGGAGTCGACGCAGGGACGGAGTCAGGAATTAGAATAAGAGAGGGCCAAAGGGCCAAGTGAACGAGTAAGAAATTTTTATTTATTTATAGATATACGATACATTAAGATAAAATTAACAGTTGAAAAATGATAATCGTTAAAATAATGACTATTGATTCATATTAAAAGATTTTTTACTTATTTTTTTGTATTTAATGATATGAAATAATTTATAAAAGAGCTATAAAAAAAATCTTAAAGTCTCATTATTCCCACCACAAAAAAATGTAAAAAAAATGAAGTTTCAAATTTTTTAAAAATGAATATGAAAAAAATAATTGATCACAAAAACATACAACGATATCCTTCAAGCTTATATTTAGAAAGAGATTTTAAAATTTAATTTCTAAATATTTGAGAGACTCAATATAGTAACGATGAAAAATCAAAATAAACAAAAAAATAACTAGAACATCCAAATCAATGATTTTTTAACCATTCAAAATCAAATACAAATATTCTCGTGCAAACAAATCTTTTCCCAATTTCTTTTTAAAAAGAATCACAACGTTTGATTCTCACAATTTCTCATGGGCTTCAGGCCTACTGTTGTTCTGAGTTAGGGTAGTTAATGAGATAAGGATAATGTTACATCCGGTCTCATTTTCAGCTTCAATTACTGTATGCATGTATTTTGAATTTTAAAAAAATAGCATACCTTATCTAATAAGGTACATGCTTTTATAAAAAAATAAAGCATATACTACAACGAATTGCATTGATGCATTTATAAAAAATATAAAAAATTCTTTCGAATAATATACCATGTTAACATGAACATATGCGTTAATAGAATTGGAGTTGGAAATAGATCTGAACACATATAAAGCTAGAATTGAGGTTGAAAAAAGATATGGGTGTAACAACGCCCATGGGATAAACACCACATTGTTTGCATCCATGGTTGGACCGAGAGTTCTTGTAGGAATTTTATGACCAAAATATATAATCATTATGCTTTAATATGGTGTGTAACCACTCTTCTAATTGCATAAGTTTTATGTATCTTATTGCATGCATGAATGGAATTTAATTACATGCATTTCATTTGTCCAAATTAAACCCCCTAAACAATTTAATTGTATGAGTTACAAATGACACCATTGCATGCGTTTGTGAAAAATATTTTGTAACCGAAACATTAATCTCATGCTCTTCAATTCTTGGTGGACCGTTGCATGCCTTAAATCATAGTGATTTAATACATAGGTTATGCATGCATGGGAATTAAAAAGGGTTATACTCTTGCTTATATTAAAAGGAATGATACACCATTTTGAAAAAACAGAAAGAGAGTGATAATCAACAACACATTTTCAGTGCAATCAACCCGTGAGCAATGTGATCTATTTAATCATTTCTTCAGCACTATTTTCCTTCTCTATTGGTTTATCTATATGGGCGTTTAAAAGGATTGTGGTCTTTTCATCGTGGTTCTTCCGTAACTCGCACTTCGGAAGAATAAAACTTATTGTGGTCGTATCTTTCAGTTGTAGGAGCCATTCAACCTTGTGTGTGAGGGAGCCTTATTCACTAAGGACAAAGTGTTCACTCGCTTCCACATTTCAGATACATTTTTCTAATCCCTATCTCATTTTATTTCATGTTTTTACTATATATTTTAGTATATGCATGATTTGATATATATTTGATGTTCATATTCTTAATGTGATTATTATAAGAATTTGTGTTTAGCCTATATTTGTTTGTCACGCACAACAATTCTCACAATGGGATCTTCTTCTTCTCGTACTCTGTATTTCTCCCACTGTTCCCCCAAACGCACACCACCATCCACCTTGTCTCTCCTTATAATATTTCTTTAACTAGTGTCCCATGTACCACAGTAATTTTTTTAATTATTTAATTGAATCACTTAGTTAGGAACTTTTTAAACCGACCAAAATGTCAAATTTAAGTGCTAAAGCATTCAGCCTTCATGGTTCCTATGATGTCAGTCACCCCTCCAATATTTCCTGAAAATGCCGAAAAAATAACCGCCCCCAAGAGTTTTGATAACAGTAAATAATTTTGCTGATTCAATAATAATAAGAATTGAATTTCACAAATGCCATTTATTGAATTTCACTGTGTATAGTTTAGATAGCAACAAATAATTTTAGTGATTAAATAATAATATATAATTGATTGAATTCTACGGTTTATTTGAGATTGCCATTTATTGAATTTCATTGTAGATTGGGTGTATCGGGGATTACCATGGGTTTGAAGGATTTGTTGTCGATAAGTTATCTCAATTTTAAAAAATAAAAAATTTATGAATTTTATACATTTGTTAAAATTAAAAAAAAATTAAGAATAAATATTATTTTAAGTTTAATATGTATAATTCTTCTATCAAAATCAAGATAAAAATTACCTTGTAGATCACATAAGCCAAGAAAAAAAAGAAAACTTAAAATTTATTGTTACAAACTCTAAAGTTTTCTACTAAAGGCTAAGGAGAATATACATTGGTGTATCATCGTCTGCAAGAGAGACTGGGATGAAGGAGGAATATTTTAGCCTAGCTGAGAAGGTTGCGGTGGCTATTCTCATTTTAAAACTAATACAAAAATTTATATTTTATTTTAATTATTTTTTATATTAAATAAAATAAATTGTTCTTTTATTTATATACCTTAACGATTATTATTTATTTCACAATTTATCGTCCTATCAAACCAATCCTACAAAGTGAATAGATAAAATAAAATGAACGTAACTATGGTAAGCTGTTTATGCACGCAACTTGGGATTGTCCCATCAAACAGGAATTTTATGCTGCAACATGGAATTTTCTGCTACACCTTCGAATTGTCCATTTGTCCCATCAATCAGGACAGGAATTTCTGCTTCCAGTGCCTTTCGTTGAGGGTTTTTATTTTATTTTTATTTTTATTTATTTTTGTTTGTAGAAGCTTCTCCAAACGATAATTTTTTTTTGATTTAAGAACATCTTTAATCCATACATTTAAATATTAAGGGTTTATTTTGATGTAGACATATTATTTTGAGGTTTATACCTATTTCAGAAATTGTTGACTTTATCAATGCAATAAAAGATTTTATGTTTGGTTGTGTTTTCAGTTATTCTCATTGAAAAATGTAATAATAAATGTTGTAATGTTTGATTGATGAATAATAAGATGTGAATAAGGTGTAAAAAGTTGATTTGACATGTGTGCCCCATTGATATAGAAGAGGTGATGACATGTGATTTGATAGGTGAGTCCACTTATACCAGTGGAGGAATAACACAATTATATGGATGGACTTGGAATACAAATATCATCTTATTCTCTCATAATTTCACATAGTTATACCCCCTTATTCTCTCTACCAAAACACTTTTTTTTGTCTTATTCTCTTCTATTCCTCCCCTATTCCACCCCTATTCCTCAAGCCAAACAATCCCTAAGGGCCCGTTTGGATAGATGCATAAGCTATTATGAAGTTTATATCTATTACATGAATTGTTGACTTTATCAATGGAATAAGAGATTTTGTGTTTAGTTGTATTTTCAGTTATTTTCATTGGGAAACGTAATAATAAATGTTGTAGTATTTGGTTGAAGAAGAATAATATGTGAATAAGATGTAAAAAATTGATTTGACATGTGGGCTCCATTGATGTATAAGAGGTGATGACAAGTGATTTGATGTGATGACATGTGATTTGATAGGTGAGTCCACTTATACTAGTGAAGGAATAACACAATTCCATGGATGGACTTGGTATACAAATACCAATTTATTCTCTCCTAATTCCGCATAGCTATATCCCCTTATTCCCTCTACCTAAACACATTTTTTGCTTTATTCTCCTATATTCCTCCCGTATTTCACCTCTATTCATCTAGCCAAACAGCCCATAAGGGTTAGCCTCCATAAATGAAGATTACTTTTTGAAAAATATTGCACTTCAATTATCACTCTCTATTTTTTCATATCATTTTTAAAATTACATAAAATTCATTAATAAATATTATTAATATTAATCCATTTATATAAAAATTTGTCATTGAAAAGAATTCAGTAAAACTTTTAAAAAGAGTCTAATATTAAACGATTTTAAAATTATTTTAAAATTAGTTATATTGAATTAAATAAAATAACATAATTCCTAGATAATCAAATTTATGAGGATTTATTTAAAATTAATTCTAAATAATTTCATATTAGCCATGTTTTGAAGGATTCGATAAGACCTTTTCAATTATAGAACTTTATTAAAAATAGATTAATGAATCTAAATATATATTAGGTTAAAATTATTAGTCATAAAGTAAAAAATGAAAAATGTGATTTAAGAATGGTCTTTAAATTTGAAGAGTTAAATTCAAATCATCAAATTTAAAGATGAATTTAGAGAGTCATTTGAGCATACCACTCTCTAAATTTAAAAATATGAAATATAATTAGAGTTGCTTTAAATTATTTTATTACATATATATACACAATGGTATCCCATTTTCCACACTAATTTAAGTGCTAAAGCATTCGTCTGCATTCAGGACTTTCTTCCATCTAGTAACCCAGCTACGAGTAATGCCAAGTGACCAAGCAGGAGGACCGGTGGCCCATGACCATTAACGCCCTAAAAACATTTACGTAAATTCAAATAACCCCCTGAATATAACTTTCGTTAACAGATGACAAATATTATGTGAATATTCTATTTTATTATCCCTTACTAGAAATACATTATATCAAAACCCCCAATAATAATTTGTTAAAATACGGAAAACCTTATATACATAACGATTTTATTCATCTGAATAGATTATAAAACTTTATCAAGAGTTGTAAAATCGTCATTCACATATGATTTTTCATATTTTTAACATATTGTAGTGTGTTTTAGTATATTATGTTTTCAACCAATGATAATCAGGTAGAATATTTACTAAATAATACAAATTTGTTAACAAAAATTTAATTCAGGGAGTTATTTAGACTTACATAGTTGTTTTCAGGGGTTATATGAATATTAAGGAAAGCCAGAGCGGGTATAAGGATTTCAAGTAGTTTATAGGGGGTTATTTGGATTTTTCTCTTTTTTTAATTCTCTTTTGTTTTTATTTATTCCTCCTCTGTACCCCGATTCCCACCTATGGTCTAAAATGATAGACAAGTCCATCAAGGCAAAAAATGATGAGTTAGGAGGACGGGTGGCCCATCACCAATGGGTTAACAATGACTGACTTAGCATAGGCCTATCAACGGATTTAATATATGTATCATACCCTAATAATTCACATACGAATACTAATTTTTAGATTCAAATCTCTTCAAATACAGATCAAATATTGATATTTTATTAGATAATTGACATATTTAAAATTGATATTTTAAGGTTTATTTTCTTTTCAAATATCACACATTAAAATTTTCAATAACAATATTATATATATCGTAATTTTGATTATTCATATAAGATATATAACAACTATGAATAATATATAATACAAATATATTTTTTTTATAATATATGTCGGATACAAATGTTTTTCAGATCATATACACTAATTCCATATTCGTGTTCTGAAACTTCGAATTTCGGATGTTTCTGATTTTTCATATATAGATTCAAATTGAATTTAGATTTTTTTTTTTTATAATTGACATGTTTAACTTAACGGGTGAAAAATATAAAAAATGTCAAAAATGTCCCCGCATTTCTCCTATAAATAGAGTACTTGATCCCTCACCCATATCAACACAGGCAGACGAACAATAGTACTATACAGTCAGTGACCGAGTGTTTGTTTTAGATTTTTGAAAATAATAGAGAGAATGGGTTCCGTGAAGAAGTATTCGGTGGTTCTCCTCCTCGTCCTCTCTTTGTTCCTCTTCTCCGGTTGGTTCTCCAAAAGCTTCATCTTATATAATGCATTAATAAGACATGGATGCAAGCTTTCATATATTTTTTATGAGTTAGTTAATTAATTGTGTTTTAACGTGTGCATGTGTTTGTAATGGGTTTTGGCAGGGAACGTGGTGGTGGTGGAGGGGGCGTGGTGCATGACACCGAGTGAAAAAAATAAAAGAGAGGGTGTAGAGTCTCTCAGTTGAGTCTGCTGTTATCAAGTGTTATATATTTAAAAAAAAATGGGTTTATCATATGGGATCTATTTTATTGTGATAGCTTTTTTTTTTCCAGTTTTTTTTTATAATATAATACATGGTGAACGGCAGTTTTGTTGTTTGAGACGCCAAAACTCGTATCGATGTCAAATCCAACGGACACTTAATGAAAGTCATTAAAATATGATAATCTGATTAACAAGATGTTCTAACATGAAAAACATATTTTCATTGACGTACATATTTACCTGTTACTATGGTCAAGTTTTACATGACAGTCATTTATAGAGCTCGTCTCCAAAAGCTAATTTCGTTGTTGTGATGCAGCTCTTCATTTTATTTTTTTTTAATAACATTATTATGGGTTGAATTTGTTAATTATTAATGACAGGTTTGTATTTGGTTCTTGATGTTTTTCTCTCCAGTTTTCCAAGTAGGTCCCTCTCTCCTACTTTCGCCGGCTAGATATCCAAATCTGCCATTCAAAAATAGTAATATGTTGTGGATTATGCAAAGAAAATAACATTTATTGCTGTAAGTAAAGTGAATTCCTTGAGCGCCCGTTTGGATAAAAATATAAAATTTTTAGGTTTATATTTATTCCAGAAATAAATAACTTTATCAATAGAATAAGTGTTTTTTTTATTTTCATTGAGAATCGTAATAATAAAGATTGAATTGTTGGGTATTGATGAAGAATAAAATTTAAATAAAGTATAAAAAGTTGATTTGACATGTCGGTCCCATTGATATATAAGAGGTGATAACAAGTGATTTGATGTGAAGATACGTGATTTGATAAAAGAGTCTCGTTATACCAGTAGAGGAATAACACAATTCTACAAGAGACCTGTAATATAAATTTCAGCTTATTTTTACCTAATTATGCATAGTTATAGCTACTTATTCTCTCTACCTAAACATTTTTTTTTCCTCTATTCCTCCCCTATTCCTCTACCCAAATGCCCCTGATAAATGATTCATTGTAGTTCTAATTATTTTGCATATCATATTGAAATTGAAGCCCATGTTTGGTTACTGAACAAGATTTATTAATTCCTTGGTATACAGTTATATCAACATAAGTGGGTATAACAATGGAATAAGAGATTATGTTTTATTGTGTTTTGAATTATTCTTGTTGAAAACGTAATGATAATTAAATTTTGTTGTTTGGATAAAATGTAAATAAGGATTTATAAAATCTGAAAATGGTTGATTTGATATGTTATTTATAAGAGATTATGACATTTGATTTGACAGTGGACACATATATTTTTTTAAGTGTACTGAAATACTTTTAATTTCAAATGTTGAATGTAATCCATATGCCACTTTACATCAATTTATTCTGGCGTAGATTATCCACGGATATCCACTGCGTCATTTTAGAATTAGGAATTAAAAGAGAATGAATAGTTTATTATTAAGGTTGGTATTTAATATTTATAGTACCAAAAAATATAAAAAAAAACTGAAATGACTAAACCAATCCTAATAAATTTAACATATTCTAAACGGGGTGTAAAAGTTATTTTTTTTTTTAGTTTATGTGAAACAATATTATTCCGTGACCTATTGTATATCCAAATTAAACGAGGGCTAAATGTCCAGAAAACTCTACCGACTGTGCGTTTGTCCGATTTAAAATTGGGTGCCTCTATTTGCACCCCTCAAAATAGGGTGCACACCCCTTTTTTTATACACCCAACGAAAAACAATGAAACCCTTTAAACACCTTTTTTTTTGAATATCGCGACACAATCACTGTCAACATAAATATCAAATATCGATACTGATAGTGTCGTGAATAATCCAGTGTAGCATAGTTTTCTGAACCCCGCAACACAATAACTGTCGACATAAATATCAAATGTCGACATTGACGAATGATCTAAATGCTACGAGTTTAGTTTTTTGAACCCTGCGACACAATCACTGTCGACATAAATATCAAATGTCAACACTGATAGTGTCGCGAATGATTTAAATGGGGTGTGCACATGATTCGATTATAAATGAATTTTTTATGCATTATCCGTTTATGAGGGATGTGAAGCCCTGCAAATAGAGACACCCTTTAAAATTACATGACCAAAAGTCCATTAAGGTCGGCTGGTTTTGTCCGATTCGCACAGAAGCTGAAGCTATCCGGTTAATTAGCGAATTGGCATTTGTACTGACTCAGACCGGATAATACGCGTGTCAACTAGTGCTGACCTTAGTCCCCCGCAGCTTCGACAGTATTGTTGTATAGTTTTTTTTTTTTTGGTGAAATTTAAGATTGTATGGTTGACATAACAAGTTCCCCGATACTTTGTTGGAGCTCCTGAAAGCTTGGCAAGAATGGCACGCCAGTCCCAGGCAGTGGGATGTTCTCAGTTTCTTCTGGACAAAAGAGTTCGGGACTGCCTTAAAAATCTTATGTATAGTACTGTGAATGAATAATAATGTATATAATATGTCAGATTGCAGACTAGGCAGCCAACTTTTGATAGTGCAAGGAATATTTGATCGAGGAATAGAAGCGTTTGGTAGGGCATTGAAATAAAATAAAATAAAAGGTGCACTAAGGTAAAAAATGAAATAAAAGGTGCACGGTACAAAGTTCAAAGTATAGCAATGTAAACTCTTGTAAACTCCTTTCAATATTTTTTTTTACTAGGTCTCATGAACCACAAGAATTCTTTTTTTTATTATTATTATTTAATCAGATCACTTATGAACTTTTTAAACCGATCACAATATAACAAAATATCAGATTTAAGTGCTAAAGCATTCAGGGTTCCTCTGCATTTGGGATTTTTTTCCATCTGACAACCTAACTACGTGTAATGCTAAGTGACCATGCATCTCTCTTTTTTCTTTTTTTTGAATAAATTGTAGGCTTCCACTTAATATATTAAGGAGGGCATCAAGGGTTGAATTTGAAAATGACAAGTTTGTATTTTGTTCTTGATGTTTTTCTAGCTAGTTTCTCAAGTAGGTTCCTCTCTTGTTTTGGCCGACTAGATATCCCCGTCTGCCATTTGAAAATGGTAATATGTTGTGGATTACAGGGGCGGATCCAGGACAATATTTTTGGGTGGGCTATATTAACTATTAATATAAAAATATTTTTATGCTTATATTTTATGTAATTATTTTATATACCAATTAATATGATATTCAACAGACATTCAATCATTAAAAAAAAAAAATAGTGTGGATTGTAAATGGGGCTGCAGAAGGGGTATGACATATCATTTTTTTCCGCCCCTATTTCAGTCTTATATGCGTTGATAAAAAATCACCTGAGCATATATTCACAATAATGAGGTATATATTTTTATATAAATTTTACATTTTTTCTATAAATGTATTCATACAATTTATTAGAGTATATGTTTCATTTTTTAATAAATGTATGTATCTCATTGAATAAAGTATATATTATTTTTTAAAAATTCAAAACACGTGTAAAGTGAAATTATGATTGAAAAAAGTCTATGCGTAACATTATCTCAATATATATAAAAAAAACAAAACAAAATCCGGGTCGGGCTACAGCCCGGCCGAGCCCACCTTTAGATCCGCCCCTGGTGGATTATATTTATACAAAGAAAATAACATTTACTGTTTTAAAGTGAATTCCCCTAAAAAGGAAAACAACGCAAATATTATTATGTATATATCATTTAGCTAAACATATATAAAATCTCATTGATAAAAAGGAAGGGAAAAGGGCGTAGATATATATATAATGTCCTTATGATCTAAGAGCATCTTCAATATCGTTTGATTTCTTAGGATTTTTTAGCTAAATATCTGGATGGATTTAAAAAAAAAAAATTCAACAAGTATGCTAAATGTGAAAAAGCTAAACAAATTCTCTGTTTGTCTAGATAGATTTAGCAGTGGGTCCCACTATTTTTTTATTTTTGATACCCCTTTTTAGTTGAGATCACATTAATTTTTTAATAATGTTAATTTACAATTCTTTTTTCAGTTTTAATTCTAGTCCACACATATTTTAATTATTTTTACATAGTATAATTCATCTAATAACGATGTAGATGTTATTATAAATTGTGAAGTATATACTTCAATAAATTTTATGAATCCAATAATTGAAAATGTGAAACATTTTTAATAAAATATATATCTCGATAATGTGATTGTATAACGCTAACGAGATATATAATACGAGCTAAAAAAACACGATGTTTAACATCTCTCTTTAATTTTATTCATTTTAATCTTTGAAAATTATTATATAGTTTTATTTAAAAAATACTAGATTCACTGGGCTCTCTCCTTTGTTCCATTTCACTTCACTCGCTCTTATAGACTTTAGCTTTCATTTCCTCTTTTTACTAGTAGGGGTGACAATGAGACGAGTTGGGAAGAGTTTGTTGAAATCCAAATCCGCTAGCAAAATCTCTTAAACCCATCTCAATAAACATGTAAAAAATCCCAACCCGCTTCACCCGTTCCATTTAGGTCGGGTCGGGTTGGACATGACAGATTTAAAAAGAAAATATTAAAACATCATTTTATTTAAAATTTAATAACAACTGATAATTTAAATAAAAATAAAACATTCATTAAAATATAACCTAAATAAAAAAAAAACATTAACATATATCAACAGTTGTATCATTGTATATAGAAGAGAGAACGTGTCTCATAGTCGGGTAAAAAATGAAAGTTTGTATGTACACCGACGGAAATATGAACGGTAGCGAAGGGATTGTGGTGGGCCTGAGACCGAAGGAAGGACGGACAACAAGAAGCCCTACGTACGTCTCTAACCTACTAACGTTTTTGTGGTAAAAAATGATGGGTCCAGGAGGACAGTTGGCCCATGACACTGCATTTTGACAACTCTCTTAACAGCAAATGCCATACTTGCAATTTACCCAAAGGTGAACAATGAGCAAGTGAAATACATGCAGATTGTGTGGTCGAAGTTCAAACAGCAGATGCGATACATGTTGTATGGGTCCGTTTGAATCGGTAGTTATTTTTTATTTTTTATTTTTTACACTGTCGTATGAATATCGTTCGAACGACTTCGAGCATTTGAATGCCCGTTCGAACGAATTTCAGTTTCAAAGCGTCTTTTTGAACGTTTAAATTATCGTTCAAATGGTTCGAATTGGTTTTCGACTAGTAATTATGCCATCCAAACAGAATTTGGACCGTTTGAACAGTCCACTGAAAAAAATGCACATGTTAAATCATATGTATCAGACATCTAAAACAGCGTGTAATCTATGACAATGAGTGGCTTAGCGGGTGAAAAACATAACAATAATTGTTATGTTTTATACCTATTTCAAGAATTGTTGACTTTATCAATGGAATAAGAGATTTTGTGTTTGGTTGTGTTTTCAGTTATTCTCATTGGGAAACGTAATAATAAAGGTTGGAGTGTTTGATTGATGAAGAATAAGATGTGAATAAAGTGTAAAAAGTTGATTTGACATGTGTGCTCAATTGATATATAAGAGGTAATGACATGTCATGTCTTTTGATAGGTGAATCTACTTATATCAGTATAAGAATAACACAATTTCATTAGTAGACTTGGAATACAAATACCAGCTTATTCTCTCTTAATTCTGCATAGCTATACCCCCTTATTCCCTCTACCTAAACACTTTTTTTGCCTTATTCTCCTCTATTCCTCCTCTATTTCACCCCTATTCATCTAGCCAAACAGCCTATAAGAGAGCCTCCATAAATGAAGATTACTTTTTGAAAAATATTGCACTTCAATTATCACTCAATTTTTTATATCATTTTTAAAATTATATAAAATTTATTAATAAATATTATTAATATTAACCCGTTTATATAAAAATTTATGTCATTGAAAAGATTTCAGTAAGACTTTTAAAGTCTAATATTAAATGGTTTTAAAATTATTTTAAAATTAGATATATTGAATTAAATAAAATAACATAATTCCTAGATAATCAAATTTATGGGGATTTATTTAAAATTAATTCTAAATAATTTCATATTAGTCACATTTTGAAGGATTTGATAAGACCTTTTCAATTATAGAACTTTATTAAAAATATATTAATGAATCTAAATATATATTAGATTGAAATTATTAGTCATAAATTAAAAAATGGAAAATGTACATGGTCTCTAAATTTGAAAAGTTAAATTCAAATCTTCAAATTTAAAGATGGATTTAGAGAGTCATTGGAGCATACCACCCTCCAAATTTAAAGATGTGAAATATAATTAGAGTTGCTTTAAATTATTTTATTACATATATGTATATATACGCTGGTATCCCATTTTCCACAATAATTGAAGTGCTAAAGCATTCCTCTGCATTCAGGACTTTCTTCCATCTAGTAACCTAGCTACCTGTAATGCCAAGTGACCAAACAGGAGGACAGGTCGCCCATGACCATTAAGGTCAAAATTGACGGGCGAGGAGGATAGTTCCCTTGTTAATGACATAAACTATTTTAAAGTTTATATATATTCTAAAAATAAATAACTCCATCAATAGAATAAGTAATTTTCTGTCTAACTGCATATTTTGTTATTCTCATTGAAAAATATAATAATAGAGGTTTAATTGTTTGATTGATGAAAAATAAAATGTGAATAAGGTATAAAAAATTGATATAACATTTGAGTTCATTGATGTATAAGAAGTGATGACAAATGATTTGATGTGAGAACATTTGATTTGAATATTTGATATGTGATTTGACATGTAAAAAGTTGATTTGACATTTGGACCCTATTGATGTATAAAAGGTAATAACATGTGATTTGATGTGATGACATATGATTTGATAGGTGGGTTCTCTTATACTAATGGAAGAATAACACAATTTCAGGGTAAACTTAAAATATAAATACCAGGTTATTCTCACATAATTCTCTATAGCTATACCCACTTATTCTCTCTATCCAAACTTTGTTTTAGGGAAATATCCAAATAACCCCCGTGTAAACTACCTGAAATTCATATAACCCCCTGACTTTTTTAAAAGTCAATATAACCCCGTAAAAATATTTATATAAATTCAAATAACCCCCTGAGTATAACTTCCGTTAACAGATGACAAATATTACGTGAATATTCTGTTTTATTATCCTTGACCAGAAACACATTAATATATCAAAACCCCCGATAATAATTTGTTAAAAATACGAAAAACGTTATGTACATGACGATTTTATTCATCTGAATAGATTATAAAACTTTATCAAGAGTTGTAAAATCGTCATTCACATATGATTTTTCACATTTTTAACATATTGTAGTGGATTTTAATATATTATGTTATCAACTAAGGTTAATCAGATAAAATATTTAATTCAAGGATTTATTTAGACTTACATAGGTGTTTTGAGGGGGGTATATGAACATTAAGAAAAGCTAGAGAGGTACAAGGATTTCAAGTAGTTTATAGGGGATTATTTGGATTTTTCATTTTTTTTTTATTCTCCTTTGTTTTTATCTATTCATTCTCTGTTCCTCGATTCCCACCGATGGTCTAAAATGATAGAGACAAGTCAATCAAGGTAAAAAATGATGAGTTAGGAGGACGTGTGTCCCATGACCAATGGGTGAACAATGACGGACTTAGCATAGGTCTATCAACGGATTTAATATGTATCTAATTCAGACACGAATATTAATTTTTAGATTCAAATATCTTCAAATACTAATCAAATATTGTTATTTTATTGGATAATTGATATATTTTAAATTGATAGTTTAAGGTTTATTTCCTTTTCAAATATCACACATTAAAATTTTCAATAACAATATTATATATATCGTAATTTTGATTAATCATATAAGATATATAACAAGTATGAATAATATATAATACAAACAAATTTTTTTTTATAATATATGTTGGATACAAATGTTTTTCAGATCATATACACTGAATTCCATATCCGTGTTCTGAAACTTTGAATTTTGGATGTTTTTAATTTTTCATATATAGATTCAGATCGAATTTAGATTCTTTTGGATAATTGACAGGTTTAACTTAACGACTGAAAAATATAAAAAATATCAAAAATGTCCCCACATTTCACTTTAAGAGTACTTGATCCCTCACCCATATCAACACAGGCAGACGAACAATAGTACTATACAGTCAGTGACCGAGTGTTTGTTTTAGATTTTTGAATATATAGAGAGAATGGGTTCCGTGAAGAAGTATTCGGTGGTTCTCCTCCTCGTCCTCTCTTTGTTCCTCTTCTCCGGTTGGTTCTCCAAAAGCTTCATCTTATAATGCATTAATAAAATTATAGAACTTTATTAAAAATAGATTAATGAATCTAAATATATATTAGGTTGAAATTATTAGTTATAAAGTAAAAAATGAAAAATGTGATTTAAGAATGGTCTTTAAATTTGAAGAGTTAAATTCAAATCTTCAAATTTAAAAATGAATTTAGAGAGTCATTGGAGCATACCACTCTCTAAATTTAAAAATATGAAATATAATTAGAGTTGCTTTAAATTATTTTATTACATATATATACACAATGGTATCCCATTTTCCACACTAATTTAAGTGCTAAAGCATTCGTCTGCATTCAGGACTTTCTTCCATCTAGTAACCCAGCTACGAGTACTGCCAAGTGACCAAGCAGGAGGACCGGTGGCCCATGACCATTAACACCCTAAAAACATTTACGTAAATTCAAATAACCCCCTGAATATAACTTCCGTTAACAGATAACAAATATTATGTGAATATTCTATTTTATTATCCCTTACTAGAAACACATTATATCAAAACCCCCGATAATAATTTGTTAAAAATACGGAAAACCTTATATACATAACGATTTTATTCATCTGAATAGATTATAAAACTTTATCAAGAGTTGTAAAATCGTCATTCACATATGATTTTTCACATTTTTAACATATTGTAGTGTGTTTTAGTATATTATGTTTTCAACCAATGATAATCAGGTAGAATATTTACTAAATAATACAAATTTGTTAACGAAAATTTAATTCATGGAGTTATTTAGACTTACATAGGTGTTTTCAGGGGTTATATGGATATTAAGGAAAGCCAGAGGGGTATAAGAATTTCAAGTAGTTTATAGGGGGTTATTTGGATTTTTCTTTTTTTTTTATTCTCTTTTGTTTTTATTTATTCCTCCTCTGTACCCCGATTCCCACCTATGGTCTAAAATGATAGAGACAAGTCCATCAAGGCAAAAAATGATGAGTTAGGAGGACGGGTGGCCCATCACCAATGGGTTAACAATGACTGACTTAGCATAGGCCTATCAACGGATTTAATATATGTATCATACCCTAATAATTCACATACGAATACTAATTTTTAGATTCAAATCTCTTCAAATACAGATCAAATATTGATATTTTATTAGATAATTGACATATTTAAAATTGATATTTTAAGGTTTATTTCCTTTTCAAATATCACACATTAAAATTTTCAATAACAATATTATATATATCGTAATTTTGATTATTCATATAAGATATATAACAACTATGAATAATATATAATACAAACATATTTTTTTTTATAATATATGTCGGATACAAATGTTTTTCAGATCATATACACTAATTCCATATTCGTGTTCTGAAACTTCGAATCTCGGATGTTTCTGATTTTTCATATATAGATTCAAATTGAATTTAGATTTTTTTTTTTTAATAATTGACATGTTTAACTTAGCGGGTGAAAAATATAAAAAATGTCAAAAATGTCCCCGCATTTCTCCTATAAATAGAGTACTTGATCCCTCACCCATATCAACACAGGCAGACGAACAATAGTACTATACAGTCAGTGACCGAGTGTTTGTTTTAGATTTTTGAAAATAATAGAGAGAATGGGTTCCGTGAAGAAGTATTCGGTGGTTCTCCTCCTCGTCCTCTCTTTGTTCCTCTTCTCCGGTTGGTTCTCCAAAAGCTTCATCTTATATAATGCATTAATAAGACATGGATGCAAGCTTTCATATATTTTTTATGAGTTAGTTAATTAATTGTGTTTTAACATGTGCATGTGTTTGTAATGGGTTTTGGCAGGGAACGTGGTGGTGGTGGAGGGGGCGTGGTGCATGACACCGAGCGGCAAATTCGCCGGGGCTTGCTTCAGGAACGCCAACTGCCTCAACGTCTGCGCAACCGAGGGATTCCCTAGCGGCACCTGTGATAGTTTCCGCTGCATGTGTCGCAGGGTGTGTTAAACCACCACCACCACCTCCTCCTCCTCAAGACACCCCTCTCTCTCTCTCTCTACCCCCCCCCCCCCCCCCCCGGCCGGTTGTTGTTCTCTACCGGCAGTGGTTATTTCAGTTTGTATGTGTGAGCTTATGATAAAAATAAAAGAGAGGATGTAGAGTCTCTCAGTTGAGTCGTCTGCTGTTATCAAGTGTTATATATATATAAAAAAAAGGGTTTATCATATGGGATCTATTTTATTGTGATAGCTTTTTTTTTTTTTTGTCCAGTTTTTTTTATAATATAATGGTGAACGGCAGTTTTGTTGTTTGAGACGCCAAAACTCGTATCGATGTCAAATCCAACGGACACTTAATGAAAGTCATTAAAATATGATAATTTGATTAACAACAAGTTCTAACATGAAAAACATATTTTCAATGACGTACATATTTACCTGTTACTATATATAGTCAAGTTTTACATGACAGTCATTTATAGTGCTCATCTCCAAAAGCTAATTTTGTTGTTGTGATGCAGCTCTTCATTTTATTTTTTTAATAACATTATTATGGGTTGAATTTGTTAATTACTAATGACAGGTTTGTATTTGGTTCTTGATGTTTTTCTCTCCAGTTTTCTAAGTAGGTCCCTCTCTCCTACTTTCGCCCAATAGATATCCAAATCTGCCATTCAAAAATAGTAATATGTTGTGGATTATGCAAAGAAAATAACATTTATTGCTGTAAGTAAAGTGAATTCCTTGAGCGTCCGTTTGGATAGAGACATAAAATTTTTAGATTTATACTTATTCCAGGAATAAATAACTTTATCAATAGAATAAGTGATTTTTTTTATTCTCATTGAAAATCGTAATAATAAAGATTGAATTATTGGGTATTGATGAAAAATAAAATGTAAATAAAATGTAAAAAGTTGATTTTATATGTCGGTCGTATTGATATATAGGAGCTGATGACAAGTGATTTGATGTGAAGATATGTGATTTGATAAAAGAGTCTCGTTATACCTGTAGAGGAATAACACAATTCTACGGGAGACCTGTAATATAAATTTTAGCTTATTTTTACCTAATTCTGCATAGTTATAGCTACTTATTCTCTCAACCTAAACATTTTTTTTATATTTTCCTCTATTCTCACCTATTCCTCCCCTATTCCTCTACCCAAATGCCCCTAATAAATGATTCATTGTAGTTCTAATTGTTTTGCATATCATATTGAAATTAAAGCCCATGTTTGGTTACTGAACAAGATTTATTAATTCCTTGGCATACAGTTATACCAGCATAAGTGGGTATAACAATGGAATAAGTGATTATGTTTGATTGTGTTTTGAATTATTCTTGTTGGAAACGTAATAATAAATTTTGTTGTTTGGATAAAATGTAAATAAAATGTGAATAAAGATTTATAAAATCTGAAAAATAATGATAGTTGATTTGATATGTTATTTATAAGAGGTTATGACATTTGATTTGATAGTGGATTTTTTTTTTGAATGTACTGAAATAACTTTAATTTCAAATGTTGAATGTATTCCATATGCCACTTTACATTAATCTATTCTGGCATAGATTATCCACGGATATCCACTGCGTCATTTTAGAATTAGGAATTAAAAGAGAATGAATAGTTTATTATTAAGGTTGGTATTTAATATTTATAATACCAAAATATATAAAAAAAAGCTGAAATGACTAAACTACTCCTACTCTAAAAGTTATTTTTTTTTACTTTATGTCAAACGATATTATTCCGTGACCTATTATATATCCAAATTAAACGAGGGCTAAATGTCCAGAAAACTCTACCCACTCTGCGTTTGTCCGATTTAAAATTACATGACCAAAAGTCCATTAAGGTCGGCTGGGGTTTTGTCCGATTCGCACAGAAGCTGAAGCTATCCGGTTAATTAGCGAATTGGCATTTGTACTGACTCAGACCGGATAATATTGTTGTATAGTTTTTTTTGGTGAAATTTAAGATGTATAGTTTTTTTTTGGTGAAATTTCAGGATGTGGAGGGGCCGCTGGTTTTTTTTGGGGTTCCCTGATACTTTGTTGGAGCTCCTGAAAGCTTGGCAAGAATGGCACGCCAGTCCCAGGCAGTGGGATGCGCTCAGCTTCTTCTGGACAAAAGAGTTCGGGACTGCCTTAAAAATCTTATGTATAGTGTCAATGAATAATGTATATAATATGTCAGATTGCAGAATAGGCAGCCAACTTTTGATAGTGTAAGGAATATTTGATCGAGGAATAGGAGCGTTTGGTAGGGCATTGAAATAAAATAAAGGGAAAAATCCATATAACCCCCTGCAATTTTCATAAATTCATATAACCCCCTATAATCACCCCTCTATATCCATAAAAACCCCTCCGTCTGTCTGGTTAACGAGGTAGGGGGTTATATGGATTTTTTTTTTTTTCCTTATGTGTGGTTTAAAAATTGAACTGTTTAACATTTACTTTTGAATTTTTTTCAAGATACCATGCACCTTTAATTTTAATAAAAGAAAAATAATTATTCAAATCATAAACACATACAAGATTACCCACAAAAGAAATAGAAATAAAAGAGAATGAATTTTGTAACAAAAAGTGTGTAACATCAATCAACAAAATTTTAAAAATGCCAAGTTGATGAATTATGAATTTTACATTTTTAACCAATTGTAGTGTTTTTTTAGTGTATCGTGCTTTCAAACAATGTTAACTAAACGAAATATGTGTTAAATATTAATCAGTTATTACCAAAAAATTTATTAAGGGGATTATTTGGATTTACAATGAGTTTTCAGGGGGGTTATTTGGATTTTAAGAAAAGTCATGAGGTGATATGTATTTCAGTCAAATTTTCAGATGGTTATATAGATTTTTTCCTTTATTATATATATATATACACTGGTGTACCATGTACCACAATAATTTAAGTGCTAAAGCAATCCTCTACGTATAATGCCAAGTGACCAAGCAGGAGGACTGGGTGGCCCATGACCATTGAGGTCAAAATTGACGGGCGACGAGGACAGTACCCTGGGTAAACATATAAACAATTTTAAAGTTTATACATGTTCGAGAAATAAATAACTTGTGAGAATATGTTTAGTTGTATTTTTTTGTTATTCTCGTTAAAAAAATATAATAATAGATGTTTAGTTATTTGATTGATGAAAAATAAAATATAAATAAAATATAAAAAGTTGATATGACATTTGAGCTCCATTGATGTGATGACATGTGATTTGAGTATTTAACATGTTATTTGACATGTAAAAAGTTGATTTGATATGATATTTGAACTCCATTGATGTATTAGATGTAATAACAAGTGATTTGATGTGATGACATATTATTTGATATGTGAGTTCCCTTATACTAGTGGAGGAATAACAAAATTTCAGTGAAAACCTGGAATATGAATATCAGCTTATTCTCATCTAATTCTGTATAGCTACACCCACTTATTCTCTTTATCTAATTTTTTTTTTAGGAAAATATTCAAATAACCCTCCCTGTTGTAATAGCCAGGACCCTCTTATGCCGGTTTATATTAATATTTACGTGTTTGGTGTACAGGGGAGGATAATTTTATGCTATTGTGCTTTTGATCTTTATTCTCCCTGAAGTCGTACATTTGGTTTAATTTTTGAAAAGCACCTTCGAGACATATTCGGGATTCACGCTCAACATATGAAATCTTCATTTTTGAGTTACCTTTCATATAAAATTGGTTTGGCGTTATTTGGAGTTATATTGAAAAGTTATGCCTGTTTTACCATTTATGCCCCCTAGAAGAATAAATCGCGAGGTCTTCTGTTCGTCGTTATTTTAAATATAGTTGGAGGCTTCTGATCTTGGCTCAAACATAGAAGTTGTAGATATTTTCGTTATCTTTCCAACAGAAGTTGTTTCATGTGAAGTGGATTTCCCTACGAGAATATATGGCTGTTTGAGTCAAGGCTGCGCAGATTTTAATGGAAGGGCATGTTGGTAATTTGGCGAAACCTAAAGTTTTTAATAAGGTGAGTCGGTGGTGTTGGGGGATTTATTAAGAGAGAGAGAGAGTCGTCGATGGAGACTCTTCAAACAGAAAAAAAAGGGGAAAAATCAGGGAAAAATTAGGAAAAGCTTCGTGGAGCATTTTTCGTGATACATTGGGTAAATATTTTTGTTCTTTTCATTGTTATTCTTCGTCTAGGGTTGTTTTATTTCAGTTTTGAATCAAATTTGTGATCTGGGGCTGGAATATGATTATGTTTTTGGGGCTGGATAAATATGTATTTGATGATTGATTTTATAGTATCATTTTAGGGTTTGTAGTGGGGATGTCATTTTTATCTTGGTAGATTTGGGAATTGTTTGATTAATAGGGTTATATTTTAGTATCTGATTGAGGTTATAATTTTATCAGTGGATTCCTGTCTGCGTGGTTTAGGAGCTGGGTTAGGGTGAGTCCAGCTTGGATTGTGAATTGTGAGGTAAGTAACCCGATCGACTTTGCTTGTTCTGTTCCATTCCACGTTGTATTATCGTAAGTAACCCATTTGACTTTTGCCTGTTCCATTTCATTCCACGTTGTATTGTTGTAAGTAACCTGATCGATATTTGCTTGTTTCGCTCCATTCCATTATCTGTTCAATTCCGTTCCGCGTGGTATTGTTGATTCGACATTTACTCATTCCATTCCACCCCACATTTTATTGTTGTTGAGGCTGTTCAATTTTATTTTGATAATCCATATGATTTTGATTGTGAGTACCACATTTAAATGGCCTATTATTGAGACATATTCCTTCATTGTTGTTAGACTGTGGTTGTTTGAGATTCTAAAATATTCTTATAATTGTTCTATTTATATCTTGGAGTTATTCTTTATAATTGGTCTATTTGTATCTTGGAGTTATTCTCTATAATTGGTTTATTTGTATCTTGGAGTTATTCTTTATTGGATTCCAGCTTACTTTCCTTATTTATATCTCGTGAGCTTATAATTGACTTGTTAGTATCGTGAGCCTTTCTTTGATCATGATATGTATCCATCTTAGTGTCTTTCTATGAACCTATGATCTGTATACTCGTGTTGTTTGACCATGAAGCCTTGTAGTGTGATTGACATCGTTGCTTCTATATTCCTCTTGTGTACTTGGAGTTGGATGACCATAGACCTTACAGTGAGGGTTGAGGTTTGCCTCCCTAGCGCGCATAAGTACGTACGGTCCAGCGAGGGGGACTTGAGAATACCCTGCCGTGCCTGGACGTTCCGAGGGCCAGGTAGTGAATCCGCGGTGGACGTTCCGAGGGCCACACGCGAGGTATGTGGATATCTTGGACATAGGGGCCAAGATGGTGGGGGTCGTGCAGATGGTCAATCCTACGCTTTGGACATTTGGGGACCAGATGGTGGGGGTCGTGCAGATGGTCAATCCTACGCTTTGGACATTTGGGGACCAGAATTGTGATTTCCTTATCTTTCTTGTAGCATTGTAACATTTCCAGGGCCATCAGTGATTTAATTAACATCCTTTTGATTGATGGGTAATTTCAGAGTACTTGCTTTCAGTCCAATTGTGATACATCTTGATGATATTCATTGGCATTATCAGTTGTAAGGTGTTAGTTTGAGCTATTCATTCCTATGTTTATATATCAGCGATGTTATTGTTCTCCGCTGATGCTTATACAGTAATTTCATTTATCATTATACTTTGACCTGGTGTTTATTGAGATTACTGAGCTTGACTTTTGATGTCATTCTTGTTTTCCTTGTGCGTGGAATGTCTGGGTTACTTACTGAGCATCTTTCGCTCATTCCATTCTATTTTCTCTTACTTTGCAGAGTAGAGGCGGGATTGGTGGACGTTGGTTTAGTCTTCTTTTGGTGCCACGTCCAGCTGGTGATAGGTATATATATAGATGTGTATAGTTTGATGTTTTGGATTTGATTATTTTGGTAGAGGCTGGTCTAGCGAACCATGCCTATGTTAAATGCTCTGTACATATGGATGACTGTATATGAGGTGTGTTAGATGCTCTGTTGACTGCTTAAACTTTCCTGGGTGTGTTGTGATATAGGTGATTATACATATCTTGTTGATTATCTGTTATCTCAGGGTTGTTATCATATGTGATTATATAGGGTGGACATTTCGATGTTTTGTTTTAGAAAAAAAAAGATTATGGTGGGTTTTTAGGCACGTGACGCGCTCGTGTCGGTGTTTTGGGGCACGGGCCGCCACACCTGTAAACTGCCTGAAATCCATATAACCCCTTAACTTTTTCAAAAGTTCATTTAACCCCCTGAAAACATCTATGTAAATCCAAATAATCCTCTGAGTATAATTTATGTAAATAAATGATGAATATTATGATTTATTAACACTGACTAAAAATACATTATATCAAAACCCCCTATAATTTGTTAGAAATGCGGAAAACCTTATGTATATGGCGATTTTATTCCTCCGGATAGATTATAAAACTCTATCAAGAGTGATAAAATCGTCTTTCACAATTGATTTTTCACATTTTTAACAAATTGTATTGAATTTTAGTATACTATATTTTTAACTAAGTTTAATCAGACAAAATATTCATTAAATAATACAAATTTGTTAATGAAAATTTAATTCAAGAAATTATTTGAATTTACATAAATGTTTTCAGAAGATTATATGGACTTTAAAAAAAAATAGGAGGGGTATATGGATTTCAAACAGTTTATAAAAGGTTAAATGGATTTTTTCCTTTTTTTTGCTCTCCTTTATTCTCCCCTTTCCTTCTTTATTCCTCTATTCCCACCTATGCTCTAAAATGATATAGACAAGTCCGTAAAAAATGATGAGTAAAAATGATGAGTTAGGTCGACAGGTGGCCCATGACCAATGGGTGAACAATGACTGACGACTTAGCATAGGCCTACAAACAGATTTAATAAATGTAGCGTATCCTAATAATTTTGATATGAATATTAATTTTTAGATTCAAATCTTGTCAAATATGGATAAGATGTTAATGTTTTATTGGATAATTGACTTGTTTAAAATTCATATTTTTAAGTTTATTCTCTTTTCAAATATCACACATTAAATTTTTTAATAACAATATTATATACATCGTGATTTTGATTAATCATATAAGGTGTATAACAAATATGAATAATATATAATACAAACATATATATTTTTATAATATATATCGGATACATATGTTTTTTAGATCATATACATTGATATTCATATTCGTGTTCTGCAACTTCGAATTTCGGATGTTTCTGATTTTTCATATATAAATTCGGATCGAATTTAGATTTTTTTAGATAATTGACATGTTTAACTTAACGGCTGAAAAATATAAAAAATGTCAAAAATATCCTCGCATTTCTCCTATAAATAGAGTACTTGATCCCTCACCCATATCAACACTGGCAGACGAACAATAGTACTATACAGTCAGTGACCGAGTGTTTGTTTTAGATTTTTGAATATATAGAGAGAATGGGTTCCGTGAAGAAGTATTCGGTGGTTCTCCTCCTCGTCCTCTCTTTGTTCCTCTTCTCCGGTTGGTTCTCCAAAAGCTTCATCTTATAATGTTTTAATAGGACATGGATGCAAGCTTTCATATATTTTTTATGAGTTAGTTAATTAATTGTGTTTTAACGTGTGCATGTGTTTGTAATGGTTTTGGCAGGGAACGTGGTGGTGGTGGAGGGGGTGTGGTGCTCGCAACCGAGTGGCAAATTCGCCGGGGCTTGCTTCAGGAACGCCAACTGCGCCAACGTCTGCGCAACCGAGGGATTCCCTAGCGGCATCTGTGACACTTTCAGGTGCATGTGTCGCAGGCAATGTTAAACCACCACCACCACCACCTCCTCAAGACACCCTCTCTCTCTCCTCTGTTGTTGTTTCAGTTTAAGTTTGGGCTAAGAGGATTGTGTGTGTGTGTGTTTACGATAAAAATAAAAGAGAGGGTGTACAGACTCTCAGTTGAGTCTGCTGTTATCAAGTGTTTTTTATATATAAAAAAATGGTTTATCATATGGGATCTATTTTATTTTGGTATCTTTTCTTTTTTTTCGTTGTCCAGTTTTTTTATAATATAATACACGGTGAAACGGCAGTTTTGTTGTTTGAGACGCCAACGATGATTTTATGTTTCGGATGGAGGTGACGGTCGACTGCGTCTGCCCACTGCACGCAAACCAAATGGACACTTAATGAAAGTCACTAAAATATGAGGGTCTATCTAACAAGAAACTCCGTCATGAAAATCGTATTTTCAATGACCTACACATTTACCCATTATTATTATTAAGTTTTATGTGACGGTCATTTATAGTGCTCGTCAACAGAAGCTAATTTTGTTGTGATGCAACTCAACTTTTTATATTTTTTTAATAACATCATGGGTTGAGTTTGTTAATTAATGATAAGTTTGTATTTGGTTCTTGATGTTTTTCTAGCCAGATTTCCAAATAGGCTCCTCTCTCCTACTGGGACCGGATCATTTGCTCTTCAATCTCTGTTATGATCCTGTTGTAGTTTGTTCACAGGTCCGCTACATCTCACTTAATTCAACGGACAATGAAAAACCAAATATATTTCTTCGGTGAACCCCAATTCCCTTGTTTTCTTTTTTTAATGCAAGCCATGCACATGATAACAATATTTGACATTTTTTTTTCTTCTTTCATTCTATAGTTGCATCCACTTCATTTTATTTACTTTTTGTTTCTATCACAACAGTTGAATATTTATTTTTAATTTATTTGTTTTGTTGGATCTCACAGTAAATAAAATGAAATCCAAAAAGGTGATATTTTTAATTTATTAGATACAACCCAATAACCCTAAATATAATATCCCACCGACCGTTCGTACATATTTAATTTTTTAAAAATATTAAACGTCGTCAAAAGATGTATATGTTTTGATAAATAATATATATATACATCATTCATTTTTATTAGTACCGACGAATTTGTATATCTTGTTGAATGGCTAACGAGATATATGAGATTACATTTGGGGATCTTAAAATGACTATACACCTAGATCTTTTTTTTAATTACACAACCTCAATTTTAAAACAAAATATCATTTTTTAAAATGTTTTTCTTATGTTTTAATTGAAATAACTGGATTCCATCACATTTATATATAGTACTTAATAAAATCAAATTGCATATTTTAATCTAAAACAAAATACATAACATAACACATAAATTAATCACCATAATAATCACCATAATACAAAAAAATAATATTTCAATAGAAATATAGATGAAGACACCTTACTTGAAACATCAATTTTTTTTTTTTGGTGGATATTCGTTCATTTGAAATGATACAAAGTAGTACATATATTTCTATACATATTGGTGCACGAGTGGTTTTAGTCCCTATCCTCCACCACTCTCACAACCCTTTTTTAAGATGATATTAATTTAATTATATTAAATATTGAATTAAATTTCTTTTTTGCCAGTTTGTTCATTTAAATTAATATTTTTATATCTTGTATAAGGTGCTCAAATATCTCATCGATCACACATTTTATATGGATGGTAATAGTTAATATCCTCCACCACTGATTATCATGATTCATGCATATCTAATAAGTATTTTTTTAATCACCTACTTATATGTCCATGGACATCTTGTTGGTCAAGCATAGTTATTTCAATTCAAACACAGGCAAAACATATAAAAAAAAGATCTTTTGTTTTTAAATTTAGACTCTATTATTATTTTAAAATCCCAAAATGTAGTATTATATATCTTGTTAGTCATCTAACAAGATATATACCTTTGTCAGTATTGACAAAAATGAATAATTTTTTTTTTTTATCAAAACATATATTTTTTTAGACGGGATTTAATATTTTAAAAAAATTAAAACATGTACGAATGATTTATGAGATATTACATTTAAGATTGTATCTAATATTATCCTTTCAAAATATCACCTTTGGATTTTATTTCATCTAAAATCCAACAACAACAAATAAATTAAAAATAATTATTCACCAGCTGCTATGATAGAAACAAAAGGCAAATTAAATAACATGTATGCAACTATAGATTAAAAAAAAGTTAAAATATTGTTCTCGAGTGCATGACTTGCATTAAAAAAAAAGAAAAGAAAGGAAGTGGGGTCCACTAAAGAAATATATTTGGTTTTTACCCCCCGATAAATTGAGTGAGACGTAGCCGGCCTGTGAACAAACTACAGCAGGATCATAACAGAGATTAAAGAGCAGAGGATCCGTACCCCTCTCCTACTTCCGCCCACCTGATATCCCAATCTCCCATTCGAAAATAGTAATATGTTGTGGATTATGCAAAAAAAAAAAAAAAATAAAAATAAAAATTTATTGCTCTAATTAAAGTGAATACCTTGGGGTCCGTTTGAGTAGAGACGTAAATTTTTTTTAGGGTTTATATTTATTCCAGGAATAAATAACTTTATCAATAGAATAAATGATTTTTTATTTGGTTGTATATTTTTGTTATTCTCGTTGGAAAACGAAATAATAAAGATTGAGTTGTTTGATTGATGAAGAATGAAATGTGAATAAAAAGTAAAAAGTTGATTTAACATGTAGGTCTCATTGATATATAGGAGATGATGACAAGTGATTTGATGTGAGGATATGTGATTTAACAAGTGAATCCCTTTATATATATGGAAAAATAACACAATTTAAAGGGAGACCTGTCATATAAGTCTCAGCTTATTCTTACATAATTTTGCGTAGCTGTACCCATTTATTCTTGCTACCTAAACATTTTTTTTATTCTCCTCTATTCCCACCTATTCCTCCCCTATTCCTCTACCCAAACGCCCTTGATAAATGATTCATTGCATGCAGATCTATAATTGTTTTGCATATCTGATGCAGCGTGAGGGGTCACGCTCTTCTGCTGACTCGATCGACCTTCAGGGATGCCAGATCTGCAGGCTCCAACAAGGTTGTTGATTCTTCAATAGAAGGATACCAGGGATGTTGGGCTTCAAATATCTGTTGATTTCCTAAGAAATGCCAGAAATTTGGTATTTCTATGTAAATGTTAGTACTCCTAACAAAATACAATAGATAAATAAAATAAACTTCAAAATTCAATAATCTCTGCATTGTCAATTGGTTTACATGCTTATTTATAGAAGAGAATCCTAACAAACTAGGATCTCAACTAATTATCTAAATCTATAAACTAACAAACAAATCTAACAAATCTTTATCTAATCCTAACTAAAATTTAAATTTGAATTCAAATAATGATTTGAAATTCAAATATAAATATAATAACTAAAACAAATAAAAATAAATCCTAACAAATAAAACTAAAATACTAAAAATATAAATCATCCATAATCCTCCATATGGTGGTCCTTAATGGTCCATGATCGTGTTGCATCAATATCATATTGAAAATTAAGCCCATGTTTGGATACTGAATAAGATTTATCCGTGGTATACAGTTATACCAGTATAAGTGAGTATAGCAGTGAAATAAGTGATTTTATGTTTGGTTGTGTTTTGAATTATTCTTCTTGAGAAACATAATAATTTTTTTATTGTTTGGATAAAATATAAATAAAGTGTGGATAAAAAGTTATAAAAGGTATAAAATGATGATGGTTTATTTGATATATGATTTATAAAAAGTTATGACATTTGATTTAACGTGTGATCCATGTATTCTTTGAATGTAATGAAATAACTCTACTTTCAAAGGTTAATTGGATAAAATCTTTATGCCACTTTATACCAATTTATCATGGCAGAGATAATCTAAAAATATCCATTGCGTCTTTTTAGAATTAGGAATGAAAAAGAATGAATCATTTATTATTAAGGTTTGTATTTAATATTTATAGTACAAAAAAAGACTGAAATGACTAAACTACTCCTAATACATTTAACACATTCCAAACTCTAAATTTTTTTTTTTTACTTTATTTCAAACGATATTATTCCGTGACCTATTGTATATCCAAATTAAACGAGGGTTAAATGTCCAGAAAACTCTAGCGACTCTGCGTTTGTCCGATTTAAAATTACATGACCAAAAGTTCATTAAAGTCGGCTGGTTTTGTCCGATGGGATCGGGTTAGGTCCAACAGGCGTTGGACAATTTGATTGTCCAACGCGTTTCTCACCGTCCGATATTTATACACAAATTAATTGAATCCTAAATAAGAAGGTTTTGAATTTAATTGCATTCTAAATTTAGTTTTGAAATTTTACAAAATATTTCAATCACAACAATATAAGAAGATCAAAGGGTGGGGAACGCGTTGGACAATCAAATTATCCAACACCTGTTGAACCTAACCGGGTCCCGTCAACTAGTGGTGGCCTTAGTCCCCCGCAGCTTCGACAATATTATTGTATAGTTTTTTTTTTTTTTTGGTGAAATTCAAAATTGTATAGTTGACATAACGAGCTTTCAAGATGTGGAGGGCCCGCTGGATTTTGTTGGGGTTCCCCGATATTTGTTGGAGCTCCTGAAAGCTTGGCAAGAATGGCACGCGAGTCCCAGGCAGTGGGGATGCACTCAGTTTCTTCAAGAAAAAAGAGTTCGGGACTGCCTTGAAAATCTTATGTACAGTGTGAATGAATGTATAGAATATGTCAGATTGCAGAATAGGCAGCCAACTTTTGATAGTGTAAGGAATATTTTGATCGAGGAATAGAAGCCCTTGGTAGGGCATTGAAATAAAATAAAATAAAATAAAAGGTGCACTAAGGTCAAGAATGACAACCTGTAAAAGCTATGCCATTATACCGTGCAATGACCAACAGGTGAACAACGGGTGTTTAGCTGTGAGCATGTCAACGGAACGAAAGAGGATCAAATAAACTCATATTTGTTTATGTATTTGAACTAATATGCGATATTCGATGGATTTTTAAATTATAAGTATTTGTATAAGATTTGAAAATCTAGATTTAAATAATTATCCAAATAATAATAATAACAATATATCTAACATATGAAATATATAAAAACATTTAATAATTAACCAATATAAAATATAAAATTGGAGGATATTGGGTGCAGGATATACATTCAAGTTGGTCATGGATTGCACCAATTATAATGGGGGCACAGGCCTTAAGACTTGGAATACAATTTGCCAGGAAGAGGAGACTTTGTGGTATAGTTCTTTGTTCAGATTCAAAAGTGTTGATTAACCTGTTGAAGGGTTTCTGTGGAAGGCCCACCAGCTATCAAACAGACTTTAGCAAGCATTAATTCGTGTGTGTGTGTGTGTGTGTGTATCGGAAATAGACAAGATAAACTTTTGTAAAGTAGTAGAGAGGGGGTAAGAGCTGCTGAGGCGTTGGCTAACAAGGTGGACACAACAGCATGGACTTGCAGAGTTAATATTAGATAATAATATAAGGTGTAGTTAAGTTGAAGCTATCCGGTTAGTGACTTTGTAAGAATGGCACGCAAGTCCCAAGCGATGGGATGCACTCAGTTTCTTCAAGACAAAGGAGTTCGGGACTGCCTTGAAAATCTTATGTATAGTGCGGGTGAATGTATAGAATATATCACGTTGCAGAGGAGGCAGCCGCCAAGTTTTTTTTTTTTTGCTGGGTAAAAAAAAATGTAATACTGATAGAATATGAATGTACAAGAGGGGAAGTTACAAGCTGTTGGAGTTAGATAGGTATAATCTCCACAATAGGACTAAGAGAGGGCAGGAAACAAAATGGAACGAATAAGTAGATTATAGAGCCATTTGGTTATTGGGAGACACGGTCATAGACTTTCCCTGCTTTGTCATCCTGCAAAAGAGCTTGTATATCTTCCCAGAGTTGAGAGGGAGAGAAGATGGAAGTACCAATTGTTGACTGTGTAGAGGCGAGCAGATCAGCCACTGAGTTGGCTTCCCTGTAGACGTGAGTGATCTTCCAGTCAATTAGTTGGCCCACCAGAAACCTGAGTTGGCGCAGATCCCTGAAGGCATTCCAGGGGATGAGTCCCTTCCCTTCAGCCCAAGCCTTACCAGTGGTTGAATCTGTTTCACTCCAGATCCGAGGAGCATGAAGGGTAGAGCAAAGTTTAATTCCTGCCACAATACCTTTTAGCTCAAGAATGTTAATGGAGGAAGCTCGTGTTCGAGCAGCCAAAGCTGTGAGGCAATCAGCTTTATAATCCCGAACTACTGCTCCGAATCCATAGCGGTCATCTCCCAAAGAACCATCTGAATTAACTTTGAGCCACCCAGAAGGAGGAGGGGACCAAATAACTTTCTTTGTAGTGGATGCACGTTCAGTGAAGCGGACTCCAAAACATTCAGTCAACTTGTCCATCAAAGGAAACTTTGAATATGTGATGGGGACATCTTTTAAGTGACCTCTGATTAATGACAGAATGTGGTTGGCTAAGTACCTCTTATGGATTGACTTCCCTTTGAAAATTCTGTTGTTGCGTTCATTCCAAATTGACTAAGCAGTTTGAGTAAAGATGAATAGCATTATCTTCTTCTCGGAAGTGGAATGCGCTACAGCAAGAAAATGATCTAGGAAATCAGCAATAGAGGACGATCTCCACCTCTTCACCCCTAGTTTTGATACTGTAAGGAATATTTTGATTGAGAAATAGAAGCCCTTAGTAGGGCCTTGAATTTTTTTTTTAAAAAAATTACATTAATGTCAAGAATGACGGGCCAGGAAGACGGGTGGTCCATGACTATGCATTTGACAACTTGTAAATAGGTGAACAATGAGTGCCTAGCGGCGGCGGTAAGCATGCCAAATGGAAATGGATAAGACAAGATTATATCATAATTAAATATTTAAAAATATTTATATTTAATATCTCACGTATATTTAAATTAAGTATGTATGTCCAATTTAAATATTTAAATTAAGTATCCGTATGTGATTCAAAAATTCGAATTCAGATAATTCTTCAAAATATCTAAAAATTAGATATAAATATATAACATGAAATATGTAAAAAAAAAAACTAATAATTAACGAGTATAAAATAATAAAATTATAAAATTTATTAGTATATTGCAAAGTATAAAATATAATAAATATAAAAAAAACTCATATTAGTCTTAGAAATATAAATATATATTTCTCCTATAAATAGAGTGTATACTTAACCCCTCACCCATATCAGTACAACCCCATACAGTATGTGACCGAGTGTTTGTTTTAGATTTTTGAAATATAGAGAGAATGGGTTCCATGAAGAAGTCCGCGGTGGTTCTCCTTCTCCTCTTTTTCTTCCTCTTCTCCGGTTAGTTCACCAAATTAAAAGCTTCATCTGATTATGCTTTAATAAAACATGCATGCATGCATGCTTTCATATATTTTAGGAGTTACGACTTAATTGTGTTTTAACATGTGCATGTGTTTATTATGGTTTTGGCAGGGAACGTGGTGGAGGGTCAGGGGAGCACGTGCGAGACACCGAGCGGCTATTTCAGAGGGCCTTGCTTCTTTGACGGCGACTGCACCAAGGCCTGCAAAGACGAGCAGGGAGTAAAATTCCTTAGCGGCGCCGCCTGTAAACGCTTCCGCTGCATGTGTCGAAAGCCTTGTTAAACCACCCACCACCACCTCCTCCTCAAGAACCCCCCCCCCCCCTCTCTATCTTCCCCTGTTGTTGTTCTCTACCAACAGTGACAGTGGTTATTTCAGTTTAAGTTTGGGATAAGTGTAGTTTGTGTGTGTTTATAAGAAAAATAAAAGAGAGGGTTTATCATATGGGATCTATTTTGTTCTTGTTGTCCACTATAGAAGTGATGAAAAAAATAAGAAAATTAGAGGGAAGATCATGTGTAGGATTTGAACACACGTAAGCTTCCTCTCCTAGTGGGTGGAATCATGCATATGAGATGCATGTCATGATGTGTTTGGAGGCATAATTTACGGAATGAATAAATCGGTATATAATTGAAAATTAAACTTTGATTTCAAACGGACCATTGACAACAATCTCTAATGGGCGTTATTAGCAGCCTTGATACAATTTCGTATATATGTCTGTAAATGTTTCATTAAACGAATTACTTTCTATATAAATGGGTACATACAATATAATGAAATGTATAAACATCTGTTTGCTCGATGTGCCACCAAAACCACTTCGTCCTCCTCCAATATGATGGGTACATACGCCGTCTCGTCCTCCTCCAAAATACTGAGATATCTGTATGATGGATTCCAATCAACTCGTGAAATTAAGTTATTCTAGGTTATCCAAACTAAAAGAATATATGGGTTCACTATCATCACCTCTTATAAATTAACTGTTAATATTCTTTTCACATTTTATAAAGTCTTATCCATATTTTATTAACATTTTATCCAAACAACAAAAATTTTATTATTACGTTTCTTAACGAAAATAATTCAAAACACAACCAAATAAAAAATTATTTTATCCTTACTTATACTAGAATAGTCATAAACTTTAATAATTTAATTATTGAACTAAATATAGGCAAGATATATATACCTCAAAGAATTCAAAACATCTTTTGATTGAACATGAAACTGCACATGAAATTGTTCATAAAATTATCCCTAACATTATCCTCTTTATAGATATGTTCATATTTTCTTTTAATAAAAAAAAAATTATCCTCCTCAACCGATCTTGTTTACCCTGGGTTTTACAGACCACTACCAAATCAAATGGAAATTCAATTTCTTTCACATAATTTTTCTTTTGAGGATTTGGTTTTCCCTTACCCATAACAAATGGGGATTGGATTATTTGCTTAGCTTGTTTTTCATGAATCTTGTTTGAACATTAAAACAAAATGAACGTCGCTGTCATTAAGTTGCTTATGGAGGACCAGCGATATATACCTGTGTTTGCATCTTTACTTAAACACGTGCATCTCGCTCTAAAATGTCCAATACGTTCGCACACGTGGTGGTGCGTGGTGCTGAGCACCACCCCTCATAAAAAAAATCACTATAGGGTATCCATAAAAAACAATTTAAGACTATAGTATAAAGAGTTCATCTTCTAATGTGAGAATATAACTTTTCTCTTAACAATAAACCAATTTCACTATGTTATTGAGAGAACTTTGTATTTAATTTTTTTCATTCACCCAGAAACGGTTTTGTAAATGTAAATATGCTATGTTTATCTTCTCGTCGAAAGGAACACAATCCAATGTGGTTCCACTTGGTAGAAGGTCTATGACTAAGTTCCTCTGTTAAAGCTTCGTGGGTTTGGCTTGAATCTAACTCCACCACATCAGTGCATGGGTCCATGGCCGTGGCACTATCCCATGGACGACATTGAGAGACTTACGCACCTTCAATCTCCACACTCTCCTCGCACCTCGAAGATTGGAAACTCACCCATATGTATAGAGAAGGAAACCAAGCTGTTGACCATCTGGCCGCCTACCAATCAACCATGGGTAGCTCAATTTATGATCCCCCAAACTTCTGGCCTGAGCTTCTACAGCTCTTAGAGGACGCGGAAGGCAGGGTGACCACTAGAACCAAATAAAGCTCATTGACATTAATCCTTGTTTCACATCAACAGGTGCTTAAATTGTGCTTCATTGTAAACAATGGAACTGAATATTTTGTAGTCTCTTTGTTCTTTTTCTTTTAATCTTCCCCCGATATATATATTCAGTTCACAGGAATACAAAAAATTTACCAATCAAAAAAAAAAACCCAAGTTTCCAACATTACTATCCATACGTATAGTTATATATACAAAATAATCAAATTCCTTCATTTAAATGGGGGAAGAGAAAAGAGTAGAAAAAATCATGCTGCTCCACATTATTTGCATCCCTGCTTCAACCGAGGGTTCTCACAACAGGCACCAACTGAATATTCATCTTTTGTCCTTTGTGTAATGCTCATGAGGAGACGTTAACTCACTTATTCACTCAATGTGAGTTTGCTGCGGAATGTTGGCGGTATATGAATCCCAATTCACAGGAGGCCTCACCACATTCATTGTGGATGGCAGAAAACTGGCAGAAATTTTTAGAAGATGAACATTGGAAATTGGACTCAAATTGGTCCTCTTAAGAAGGCTATTCTGTGTGTTTTGCTGTGGAGTATCTGGAGGACGATGAATGAAGTAGTCTTCTAATTGGAGGATATTGGGTGCAGGATATATATTCAAGTTGGTCATGGAGTACACCAATTATATATAATGGAGGCTGATGCCACAAGACTTGGGATACAATTTGCCAGGAAGAGGGGACTTTCTGGTATAGTTTCTTTGTTCAGATTCAAAGTGTTGATTAGTACCTGTTGAAGGGTTTCTGTGGAAGGTTCACCAGCTCTCCAACAGACTTTAGCAAGCATTAATTCGTGTGTGTGTGTTTCGGAAATAGACAAGATAACATTTTCTGAAGTAGTAGAGAGGGGGGGTAAGAGCTGCTGAGGCGTTGGATAAATATGCAAGGTGGACACAACAGCAAGGACTTTCAGAGTTAACATTAGATGATTTTGTGGGTACATACAATTTAATGAAATGTATAAATATGAAATATATATACCTCAAAAAATTCAAAACTACATCTGAGGACTGAACATGAAACTGTATATGGAATTGTTTCGAACATTATTCTCTTCATAAATATGTTTACATTTTCTTTTAAAAAAAAATATTATCATCTTCAACTTATCATTTTTGCATTGGGTTTTACAAACTACTTTCAAATCTTAGAAAACAAAATTATAGGTATTTCTATTATAGTAACTAATATAAAAATGGAAATATCCGAGGTAAGAAATAAAGGAAAAGACATTTAAACAAAAAAAAAAAAAAAACCAAAATAAACCAAAGGACCCCAATAGAAAAGATCATTTCTACCGAGTCTAACCTCCAGACCTAACTTAATTACTCACAAACCGTCTTCCCCCACTCTCATGTCACTAGCTTTCGCTAATAGCACAACGCACTAATTCCGTGATGCAACGCCGTGTTAGCTCTCACAGATTGTCGAATAGAAGGTGTTATACCTTTGAAAATAACTATGTTGCGTTCGATCCAAACCCCCACTCTCCATATATATTTTGTACAAAATATATACACTCATTAATAATATACAAAACAGGTGCAGTTTTTTTTTTAATAGAAGCTCTATGGAGAGCTGGTAAGCAGATGCACATTCAGGGGCACTAAAGTATATGAAGAGAATGTATGGGAAATGGTGAAACACCACATAAAAGATTGGAGTACAGTTTGCGCCAGAGCTTCCTTTCCTATGGGCTTTCTACATGTTGAAGAGTATGTGTAATTATTTGAGTTGTATGTATCGCAAGGAGCTGTAGATATCTTTTTTACAAGCTCACCTGCGATGGGGTTAAACTGTGGTCTCTTTATGGACTGCATTTTGTAAGATTTTAATGTTTTGAGCGTTCTATTTCTTAAAATAATTAAAGCTGGATGTCCATCTTTTATTCAAAAAAAAAAAAATTTTGTCATTGGTGAAAAATCTAAGTATAATCTATATATTCCGGACATCGACAATACAATGTTTCAGTTCGAGCACTCTATATGATCTTATTTTAGGGAGTCGGTGGAATCTTGCAGGTCGAGTTATATTTCTGAAGTGAATCATGTCGGTGAAACTCCGTGTATCTAGAGGACATATTTATTTCAAGTATAACATCGATCTCCTATGTACCTCTCGACTAGGAGACTTCAATATATTTATCTCTTAATTTTATTATTTTTATATTATTAATATTTTAATATAGTAACTAGTTCGGGACTGTCTTGAAAATCTTATGTCCAGTGTGGATGAATTTATAGAATATGTCAGGTTGCAGAGGAGGTAGCCGCCATCCTTAGATCCTGTTCCTGTACCCTCCTTTTAGCATGTAACATAAGGGGAGAATAAGTAAGAACACATTAAAATAGTTTAAAAAAATTGTCTGATTTGTTATAATAAATCCTGATAGTTATGTCTGGATAATATAGGATAAGACTTGATTACTATTATTTGGATATGTTTGAATTGCTTATTATAGCTTATATATGTGAATGGATAAAAATACTATTCTCTATCATTAATTTAAATAAAAATTATCTCACTTAACAAACTCACATATTACAAGAACCATCACATTTATCAAATTAGTCATACATCTTTCACATTATTCCTAAGGGATATAATTATTTTTTAAAAAATCATTAATTTTTATCCATCCCTTATCAACCATTTCTCATCACTTTATCAAAGATGAACTAAATAACAAAAAAACATTTTTACATTTTTAATAAAAATAACAAAATAAAAAAAATTATTTAATTTAAAATTATTATCTATCTTAATATAATTATTATAAATGAATAACTCAAGCATTACACTGAATATATTGATTATGGAATAGAAGCCCTTGATAGGGCTTTGAAATATAAAAAAAATGTACATTAAAGTCAAGAATGACGGGCCAGGAAGACAGGTGGCCCACGACACAGCAATTTACCCATAGGTGAACAATGAGTGCCTAGCGGCGGCGGTGAACATGTCAACAGAATGGACACGACTTAGATGAGCTCATATCCATATTAAAATTAAATAACTAAAAAATATTCATATTTAAATTAAATATATGTATTCAATCTAAACATTCAAATTCGAATGATTATCTAAAATATCTAAAAAATAAAAACAATACGTTTATAAAAAAATCTAATAAAAAACTAATATAAAACATAAAATTAATTATAAAAATTATAAATATATTATATGATTTAAAGTATAATGAAGAATAAAAAAAAACTCAAAATGACCCTAAAAGTATAAATATATTACTATGATAAATAATAATGAAAAAAAATTTAGATATAAATATTTTTTTGAATCGAATATCATCATATTAATATTCAATCCGAAATATTTTGGATAAGAATATTTTATTTCTATAGATTTTCAGATATCTGATAAATTTTAAATTTAGAGACACATATTTAGATAGGATACATGTTTTTTTTTTGAATAATTGAGAAGCTTATCTAACTTACATAAAATATAAAAAATGTCAAAAATGTCCTATCATTTCTCCTATAAATAGAGTATGTAATCCCTCACCCATATCAGCACAACCAGACAACCTATTCCATACAGTTAGTGAGTGAGCGAGTGTTTGTTATAGATTGTTGAAATATAGAGAGAATGGGTTCCATGAAGAAGTCCTCGGTGGTTCTCCTCCTCGTCCTCTCTTTGTTCCTTTTCTCCGGTTGGTTCTCCAAATGAAAAGCATCATTTTAATTATTATGCTTTAATGAGATGTGCACGCATGCTTTCATATAATTTCTAAGTTACTTAATTGTGTTTTAACATGTGCATGCATGTGTTTATAATGGTTTTGGCAGGGAACGTGGTGGAGGTGGAGGGGGCGTGGTGCATGTCACCGAGCGGCCGATTCAAAGGGGCTTGCTTCAGGAACGCCAACTGCGCCAACGTCTGCGCAAGCGAGGGATGGCCTAGCGGCATCTGTGATAGTTTCCGCTGCATGTGTCGCAGGCCTTGTAATTTTAAGATTATTGATGCACCAGGACCAGTACCACCACCACGTTGACCCCTTTCAAGAGAGGGGAGGTGCTTATCGAATGGTGTCGAAAGCCTTGTTAAACCACCACCACCACCACCTCCTCCTCCTCAAGACACCCTCTCTCTCTCTCTCTCTCTCTCTCTCTCTCTCTCCTCAGTTGTTGTTCTATACCTGCAGTGGTTATTTCAGTTTAAGTTTGGGTTAAGTGTAGTGTGTGTGTGTTTATGAGAAAAATAAAAGAGAGGGTTTATCATATGGGATCTATTTTATTGTGATAGCTTTTCTTTCTTCTTGTTGTCCACTATAGACAAGTTTATCATATAAGTGAAGAAAATAATAAGAAAATTAGAGGGAAGATAATGTGTAGGATTTGACACATAAGCTTCCTATCCCAGTGGGTGGAATCATGCATATGAGATGCATGTCATGATTTTTTTGGAGGCATAAATTACAAAATCAATAAACTGGTGTATAATACAAAATTAAATTGTGATTTCAAATGGACTGTCAATAACAATCTCAAATGGGCGCTATTAGCAGCCTTTGTACAGTTTCTTATGTCTGAAAATGTTTTATTAAACGAAAACTTTTACTTTCAATATAAATTGGTACATATAAATATATAATTTAGTGGAATATATAATTATGAAATACATGTATCTTAAAATATTCAAAAGATCAGTCGACTGATCGAACATGAAATTGCCATGGAATTATTCATAACATTATCCCTAACATTATATCCTCTCATAGATATGTTCACATTTTCTTGAAAAAAAAAAAACCTTCAACAGATCTTTTTTGCACTGGGTTTTATAGATCACTTCCAAATCAAATAGAAACTCAATTTGTTTCACAGAATTTTTAGTTCGAGGATTTGGTATTCCCTTCCCCATAATAGTGATATATGGATTCCAATCAACTCCTGGAATTAAGTTATTTCAGGTTATTTAACCCAAAGAATATGTGGACTCACTGTTATCACCTCCTATAAATCAACTGTAAAATGTAAAATCAATTGTTTTTCACATTTTATAAATTTTTATCCACACTTTATTTACATTTTATTTAAACAATTTTTTTTTTATTATTACGTTTCCTAATGAAAATAATTCAAAACATAACCAAACAAAAAATCATTTTATCCTTATTTATACTAGAATAGTCATAAACTATAAAAAAATTTAATTCTTGAAGCAAACATGGGTGAAATATATATATATCTCAAAAAATTTAAAACCTTTGATGATTGAACATGAAACTTCACGTAGAATTATTCATAACATTATCCCTAACCAACGATAAATGTGTTTGCATGAAGACTTAAAGTACTGAATAAGATCAATCAAATGCCGAGTCTGGGGTGAAACTATCAAAGACATAGTTGGAGGAGCTCATTTATATGTTGAATTTTTTATTGAAACAAATGTGCTTCTAAAAGCAATTCACTAGAGTACAAATAGCCTATCTAATAAATCATCAAAAGTTTTTCTCAACTTACATTGTGGGACTAAAACTTTTTCTTCCAACCACCAACCAATTTCACTATGTTATTTTGAGAACTTTTATCCAATTTTTTCATTCACCCTTAAACAATTTTGATATTGTAAATATACTACATTTATCTACTCAACGAGAAGAACGCAATCTAATGTGGTTCCATTATCAATAATTAGTTAAACTTAAACTCATTTTACTCTAAAGACTTAGTCAAAACCCAAGTTTCTAACATTACTTTCTATACCAGTATAGTTATCTGCATCCATTCAAATAGGGAAAGAGAAAAGAGTAGAAAAAATCATGCTACTCCACATTATTTGCATCCCTGCTTCAGCCGAGAGTTCTCACAAGTCACAACAAGCACCAACTGAATATTCTTCTTTGGTCATATGTGTAATGCTCATGAGGGGACGTTGACTCACAATGTGAGTTTTACTGCGGAATGTTGGCGGTATATCCCAGTTCACATGAGACCTCACCATATTCATTGTGGATGGCAGAAAACTGGCTGAAATTTTTCGAAGATGGACATTGGAAATTGGACTCAAATGGTCCTCTTAAGAAGGCCTTTCTGTGTGTTTTGATGTGGAATATCCGGAGGACGATGAGTGAAGTTGTCTTCCAATTGGAGGATATTCAAGTTGGTCATGGAGTAAGATCGATTAGGGCGGAGGCTGAGGCCATAAGACTTGGAATACACTTTGCCAGTAAGAGGAGACTTTGCGGTATAGTTCTTTGTTCAGATTCAAAAGTGTTGATTAACCCATGGACTTTCAGAGGTAACATTAGATGATAATATAAGGTGTAGTTTGGGTCCACATGTTAATAGTATACAATCCTATCTATAATCCTGTATAGAGGAGGTGTCTTACAGTAGAAATACAAATCTGGATGTAAATTCGGTTATAAATGAATATTAAGCCCTTGGTAGGGGCGCCTTTCATTAAAAAATAAAATAAAAATACTGAATCTTCTTCTTCTCCTACTCTGCATTTGTCCCACAGTTCCCCCAAACGCACATCACCATCCACCTTGTCTCTCCTTGTAAATTTTTTTTTTTACTAGTGTCCCATGTACGACAAGAATTTCTTTTTATTATTTATTGGATCAGTTAGTAACCTTTTAAACGACCAGAATAACAGAATGTCAAATTGAAGTGCTAGAGCTTTTGGGATTATTCTTTTTCCATCTGACAACCCAGCTACGTGTAATGCCATGCAGCTCTACTTCTTTTTTATTATTATTATTGAATTTGTTAGTTTGTAATTGTTTTTCCAAGTAGGTTCCTCTCTCCTACTTTGGCCGACTAGATATTCTATTCTGCCATTCGAAAATAGTAATATGTTATACGCAAATAAAATAACATTTACTGCTCTAAAGTGAATTCCCTAGATGATTTATTGCAGTTCCGTAATTGTTTGGCATATCATATTGAAAATTACATGTCCAGAAAATTCTCTAATGTAGAAAATTGCATAGACTGCAGAGAAAGAAAGCATAAGAAGTAAAAAAAACTCCAGGAAGAGGAAAGATTTCAATAAACGCAAAACAAAGTGAAAATGATAACGAAAGAAATAATATACTGCATGATATCAGAAAATGTTAATATTTGCCAATATGCATCCCAAAAGTGCAATTCAGCTCTGTACAATCTCTCTTATAAAAAAAAAGAATATGGGATTGATGAAATATATTTCAATTTACGGCCATCAAAAAAAAAAGTTTACACCCTTCAAATTGATTAAATATATTTCAATTTGATTTTTCAACCTAATCCTTCCTTTTAGCACAAGGATATCAAACTTCTTTTAAAACAAAACTAGGACTGGATTAGTTTGTCAATTATGAATAATAAAAGAATAACCAATGACAACATTGTATAACTTCCTAAAAAATGTTTTCCATCATGCCGCAACATAAATGGGCTATAGGAGGACTGCAAAGGCATGCAGTCTCAATGCTCTCTCTTCATCCACAAAAGTTTTATTTGTTCTTCTTTTGGTGATTGTTCAAGTCAGCGACCGGTTCACATAGTCTTCTTCCTGCTGCACCAGAGGAGAAAATCAGCGAGACTGGGTGGTTGTATCTGGGGAGCAGATCGTCGAGTATCTTGTGCGATTGAGGGGGCGATTCTGTTCTTAAGACACGTGCCTCCATCCAGGCCATCTCTGAAACCTTTCCTGTTTTGATATGCTGTTTGATCCGTTGTTTATTTGTTTAATCTGATTTCGACAAAGTTTTTTTTTCCAACAGTTATTTCAGTTTAAGTCCGGGTTAAGTGTAGTATGTGTGTGTTTACGAGAAAAATAAAAGAGAGGGTGTAGAGACTCTCAGTTGAATATATCTGCTTCTGTTAAGGGTTTTTTTTTATATGTAAAAGAGATGGTTTACCATATGGGATCTATTTTGTTGTGGTAGCTTTTCTTTTTTCTTTTTATTTGTTATCCACTATAAGTATATCATAAAAGTGATTCAAAAAATAAGAAAATTAGAGGGAAGATCATGTGTAGGATTTAACCATGTAAGCTTCTTCTCATAGTGGAATCATGTATATGAAATTAAATATAGCAATACAACTCTTTGATTACTCACATGTTTGTTGACGATTATTCGAAAGAATTTTTCGTAGGACCGGGGTAAATAGACAAAGGTAGCATTCCCAGCTCGATCGTAAGGTCAGTCACGGGGATCCTTCCGATATAAAAAAAAAAAAAAAAAAAGAGGTATATGAGATGCATGTCATGATTTTTATGGAGGCATAATTTACAGAATGAATAAACAGGTATATAATAATAAAAAATTAAACTATGATTTAAAATGGATAATCCAAACAATCTCAAATGGGGGCTATTAACAGCCTTGATATAGTGTCATATGTATGTAAATGTTTCATTAATCGAAAACTTTTGCTTTCTAAATAAATGTGTGCACAAACTTTAATGGAATGTATAAATATGAAGTATATGTATCTCAAAAAATTCCAAACATCTGACAACTGAACATGAAACCACACATGGAATTGTTCATAGCATTATCCTCTTCATAGGTGTGTACACATTTTCTTTTTTTAAAAAAAAATTATATCATCTTCAATAGATTTTTTTACTGGGTTTTACATACCACTTCCAAATCAAATATAAATTCAATTTATTTCACATAATTTTTCTTTCGAGGATTTGGTATTCCCTTACCTATAATAGATGGAGTACCTCTAAAATGATGTTTATAGAAATTATACCATCACTCATTTATTCATAATATATCCCAACTCAAACAAACAACAAAAATTATTTTGTCACTTTTTTCAATAAAAAAAACTGAAAACACAAACAAATAGAAAATCTATTATTCACATAGAATTATTATATATATTGATATAATTATTTATGTAGAATAATTCAATTCCTCCATCCAAATGGAAGAAGAAAAGAGAAAAAAATCATGCTACACCACATTGTTAACCGAGAGTTCTCACAACAAGCACCAACTGGATCTTCTTCTTTCTCCTGCTCCGCATTTGTCCCAAACGCACACCACCATCCAGCTTGTCTCTCCTTATAATAATTTTTATTTTTTTTGGGTTACATATAATATATTTTTTAAACTAGTGTCTCATGTACCACAAGAATTCTTTTTATTCTTTATTGGATCACTTAATTATGGAATTTTTAAACCGACCACAATAACAATATGTCAAATTTAAGTGCTAAAGCATTCAGGGTTCCTCTGCGTTTGGGATTTTTTTTCATCTGACAACCAAGCAGCTACGTGTAATGCCAAGTGACCATGCAGCTCTAACTGTTTCTTTTAATAAATGGTAGGCTTCCTCTTAATATATTGCATCATGGTGTTGAATTTGATGATGACAAGTTTGTAATTGGATCTTGGTGTTCCTCTGGCCAGTTTTCCAAGTAGATATCCAATCTGACATTCGAAAATGGTAATATGTCATTGTTGATTATGCAAAGAAAATAACATGCACTGCTCTAAAGTGAATTCCCTAAAAAGGAAAAAGACGTAGATATTATTATGTGTATATTAGCGAAACATATATAAAATCTCATTGATGAAAAAAGAAAAGGATGTAGATATATATATTGTCCTTATAATCTAAGAGCGTCACCAATAATGTTTCTTGAGGATTTTTTAGCTAAATATATGGAAGGATTATTTAAAAAAATAATAATTCAACAAGTCTGTTAAATGTGAAAAGCTAAACAATCCCTTCATTGTCTAGATAGACTTAGCAATGAGTCCCACTGTTTTATATTTTTTGATAACCCTTTTTTTAGTGGGGGTCACTTTAATTTTGGATAATGTTAATTTACATTTTTTTTTCCAATGCACATATATTTTAATTTTTTTTAAATAGTATAATTTAGGTAATAATGAGATATATGTTATTATAAAAGATGAAGTATATATTTTAATAAATTGTATGAATCCAATAAAAATATGAAACCTTTTTTATAAGATTGTATGACACAAACTAGATATATGATAGGAGCTGAAAAAATGGTGTGTAACAACACTCTTTATTTTAATCTTTGAAAATTATTATATAGTTTTATTTAAAAAATACTACATTCATTTAGCTCTCTCATGTGTTGCATTCTACTTCACTTGCTCTGTCTTTAGCTTTTGTTCCCTCCTTTCGCGGATAGGGATGGCAATGGAACGGATTAGGACGGGTTTGGTAAAACCAAAACCTAAACCCGCTAACAAAATTCTCATTTCAACCCCGTGATGAGTTTCACTTCAAACATGTAAAAAACTCGAATCCACCCTGCCCTATACCATTTAAGTCGGGTTGGGTCGGGTTGGACATGATGGGTTTAGGAAGAAAATTTTATAGCACAATTTTATGTAAAATTTAATTTTAACTGACAACTTAAATAAAAACAAAACATTCATTAAAATATAACCTACAAAATAAGAAGCATCAACATTTATCATAAATAACAAATATTATCATTAAAAATAATATAAAAGAAAAACTAATGAAACATCAAATATGGCATCTATTTGGGTTGAAGTATGATTTGAGAATAATATTTTATCTTAATATTAATTGCATCTAGAGTAGGTTTGAGACGGGTTTTGTTAAGTAAACATGTTTTCCATTCCAAACCTGGATTTTATTCTATATCTCCCAAACTTGACCCAATCCAACCGGGTCGGGTATTCAACTGGAACTCCCACCACCATCCCTATTCACTCGATCGGTCTATTGCCCAGTCCAAAAGAAAAGACGGACGGAACTGGGTTCATAGCCCTCGCTTAATGGGCATAATAGCCGTTGTATCATTGTATATGGAAGAGATGCGTGTCTCATAGTCTCGGGTAGAAAGTCTCGCTGTAGCTTGTACACCTGCAGACATATGAACGGTAGTCGAGGGACTGTGGTGGGCCGGAGACCGAAGGAAGGACGGACAACAAAAGATGGATGAACTTAAACAGACAAGAAGCCCTACTACGTACGTGTCTATAACCTACTAACGTTTTTCCAAAATTTAGGCACTAAATGGAAAACAATTTGAGATATTTGTGGATGAGGATGCTCCTACACCGAAAGTTTATTAAGGTCGGCTGGTTATGTCCGGGGCGGCCGTGGGCAACCCAGATACTCGGCAAGAATGGCACGCAAGTCCCAGGAGGAGTTCGGGACTGCCTACAAAATCTTATGTATAGTACGGATGAATGTATAGAGGATAATGTTACATCTAGCCCCATATCCAGTCTCAATTCCAGTTTACATGTGTTTTAAATTTTTTTTTTAAAAGAATACATCATCCAATGAGGTATATGCTTTTATAAAAAATGAAGTATATACTCCAATGGATTGCATGGATGCATTTATAGAAAATGAAAAAAAATCTTTCGAAGCATATACCTTGTTAATGTGAGCATATGCGTGATAAAAAATGAAGTATATACTCCAATGGATTGCATGGATGCATTTATAGAAAATGAAAAAAAATCTTTCGAAGCATATACCTTGTTAATGTGAGCATATGCGTCGATAGAAATCTATCGACGCATATAGGGCTGGAATTGAGGCTGAAAATGGATTTGGGTGTAACAACGCCCATGTATAGAATATGCCAGGTTGTGGAGGAGGCAGCCTACTTTTGATATTGTATATAAGGAATATTATTTTGATTGAGGAATAGAAGCCGTTGGTGAGAGTCAATCTTGTAGCAACGCCACTAAAGCAATTGTCTAGGGCCCCTAAAAACTGTTTATTCAGTCAGTGAATTTTAATAAAATGTAACATTACTTTAATTAATCATTCTCAATAAACTTTCTTTTTGATATTCTCAATAAACTATATAATAATCTTTGAAAATTATTATATAGTTTTATTTAAAAAATACTAGATTCAATGAGCTCTCTCCTTTGTTCCATTCCACTTCACCCGCTCTTAGACTTTAGCTTTCATTTCCTCTTGTCACTCGTAGGGGTGGCAACGAGACGAGTTGGGACGAGTTTGTTGAAATCCAAATCCGCTAGCAAATCTCTTAAACCCATCTCAATAGGCATGTAAAAAAATCCCAACCCGCTCCACCCATTCCATTTAGGTCGGGTCGGGTTGGACATGACAGATTTGAAAAGAAAATATTAAAATATCATTTTATGTAAAATTTAATAACAACTGATAATTTAAATAAAAATAAAACATTCATTAAAATATAACCTAAAAAAATAAAAAATAAAATAAAAAAAACATTAACATATACCAACAGTTGTATCATTGTATATAGAAGAGAGAACGTGTCTCATAGTCGGGTAAAAAATGAAAGTTTGTATGTACACCGACGGAAATATGAACGGTAGCGAAGGAATTGTGGTGGGCCTGAGACCGAAGGAAGGACGGACAACAAAGAAGCCCTACGTACGTGTCTAACCTACTAACGTTTTTGTGGTTGAGTATGCGTCTCGACAAGTCCATTAAGGTCAAAAATGACGGGCCCAGTGGACAGTTGGCCCATGACACTGCATTTTGACAACTCTCTTAACAGCAATGCCATACCCTGCAATTTACCCAAAGGTAAACAATGAGCAATGTTTCAAAGTAATATACATGCAGATTGTGTGGTCGAAGTTCGAACAGCAGATGCGATACATATGTTGTATGGGTCCGTTCGAATGGTAGTTATTTTTTATTTTTTATATTGTCGTTTGAATACCGTTCGAACAGACTTCGAACATTTGAATGCCCATTCGAATGAATTTCGGTTTCAGATTGTATTTTTTGATGTTTGAATTATTGTTCGAATGCTTTGAACTGGCGTTCGACTGGCAATTATTGGGCCGTTTGAACGGTCCACTGAAAAAAACGCACATGTTAAATCATATGTATCAAACCTCTAAAACAGCGTGTAATCTATGACAATGAGTGGCTTAGCGGGTGAAAAACATAACAACAAAAATGTCAAAAACGTCCTCCCAATTCACCTATAAATAGAGTTAACCCCTCACCAATACTATACAGTCAGTGACCGAGTGTTTGTTTTAGATTTTTTAAACATAGAGAAAATGGGTTCCGTGAAACTGTCCTCGGTGGTTCTCCTCCTCCTCTCTTTGTTCCTCTTCTCCGGTTGGTTCTCCAAATGAAAAGCTTCATCTTATTGTGCTTTAATAAGACATGCATGCTTTCATATATTTTATGAGTTACTTAATTAATTGTGTTTTAACTTGTGCGTGCATGTGTTTATAATGGTTTTGGCAGGGAACATGGTGGAGGTGGAGGGGAAGACGTGCTCGCAACCGAGTGGCAAATTCCACGGGGCTTGCTTTTATGCTACAAACTGCGCCAGCGTCTGCGGCACCGAGGGATTCCCTGACGGCACCTGTGATAATCGCTTCCGCTGCATGTGTCGCAAGTCTTGTTAAACCACCACCACCACCTCCTCCTCAAGACTCTCTCTCTCTCTCTCTCTCTCTCTCTCTCTCTCTCTCTCTCTCTCTCTCTCTCTCTCTCTCTATCTATCTATCTATCTATCTCTCTCTCTCTCTCTCGCTCGCCTCTGTTGTTGTTCTCTACCAGCAATGGTTGTTTCAGTTTAAGTTTGGGTTTAGTGTAGTGTGTGTGTTTTTGTTTATGAGAAATAAAAGAGATGGTGTAGAGACTCAGTTGAGTCGGTTGTTAAGGTTTCATAAATATTATTATATATGCTGATGATATATATATATGAATTCAGTTTATCATATGGGATTTATTTTGTTGTGGTAGCTTTTCTTTCTTGTTGTCCACTATAGACAAGTTAATCATAATTAAAAGTGATGAAAAAATAAGAAAATTAAATGAAAGATCAAGTGTAGGATTTGAACACATAAGATTCCTCGATCTCCTAGTCCTGGTGGACAAAATGCATATGAGAAGCACGTCATGATTTTTTTGGAGGCATAATTTACAGATATATAATACCAAATTAAATAGGTATATAATACAAAATTAAACTATGATTTCTAATGGGCCATCCAACAATCTCAAACGGGAACTGAGTTTTGAAAAGTCGACTTAGCACTCCCTCTCTATAAAGGATGATCAAGATACCGCGACAACAATCTTTACAAGAAAAAAAATTCCAAACAAAATAAATGTTTTATTAAATGAAACTTGTAAGTTTTTACTTTGTATAAATGGGTACATACAATACCAATGGAATGTATAAACAGTTCATATATATACCTCAAAAAATTCAAAGCATCTAAACATGAAACTGCACATGGAATTGTTCATAACATTGTGGATAATGACACCAATTATAATCCAACGTATGTTTTGATTTTTTTTTAAATAATTCAATGAATTATATGCTTTTATGAAAAATGAATTATATATGTGTTTCAATGAATTGTATGGATATATTTGTGTAAAGGTTTTTTATTTTTTACTCCCTGTAAACTATATGATTTAGTGATTGATCCCTCACTTTTTCATATTTCAGTTTAAGTCCGTAGATTTAAAGGATATGTTTTATTAGTTCCTGAGAGGGACCTATCACTAAATTATTTGATTTTTTTTAGTCCCTGGGAGGGACTAAAAAAAACATATCATTTAAATCTAGAGACTTAAAATGAAATACGAAGAAGTGAGTGATCAATCACTAAATTATATAGTTTATGGGGATTTAAAAATAAAAAACCCTTGTATAAAATGTAAAAAATTATATCGGAACGTGTACCTTTTTAATGCGAGCATATGACACTGACAAAGTACATGGAACTAGAATTAGGACTGAAAAAATGGACATACTTTGTTAATGTGAGCATATGGCGCTAATGAAATATATGGATTTGAATTGAGACTGAAAAAGAAACTGTGAATAACAACAATTAACATTATCCTTAACAACCAAGCAAAAAAAAAAAAAAAAACCATTATCCCTAAGATTATCCTTTTCAACCGTTCATTTTTTGCACTAGGTTTTACAGATCACTTCCAAATCAAATAGTAACTCAATTTGGTATTGCCTTCAGCATAACAGATACTGCCTTAAATTTCCAGTTTTTCTCATCCTTCATCCTTATTTGTTTCATTTTCATCACGAGGAAACACCAAAACAAAGTATGAGTGGGTATTGGGTGTACAGAGCACGGAGGAAACACTTTGGTATATTCAGATCTGTCTTCTGCATAATATCAGCAACAAAAAGTCTTCAACTTTAATTTCTTTTTCTCATTTTACTGATTTAAATCTCACCACTGAAGTATAACATCAATTCAAAAACATCTATTCCACTGAAGTATAACATAATATCAGCGGTATCTCACAGTGATCAGAATACATTGATTCTGAGGACCCCCTATTAGAGCCTCCCCCTTTTTTCAAGTACTGACAACTCCCAATTTTGGAGCATCATTTACAGGCCCAACTATTATAGTTACGGATGTGGAGTGTTAGATCACACATATGGGTTCATATAATTTTTTTGGATTGAAAAATCTGAAATAATTTAATTTCAGAGGGTGGTTAAAATCCATATATCATTTTACACCAATTAATTCTGACATACAGATTCTCATTCATTTCAACCTTTTAAACACACATTTTGAAGCTATTCCAACTAAGTTTCACTTATTTCTGCCCTAATTTTAAATCAAACTGGGCTTAGAGACTTTTTAAACTGACCACAGTAACAAAATATCAAATTTAAGTTGCACCAAAAAAAAAATGTCAAATTCAAGTGCAAAAGCATTCAGGGTTCCACTGCATTGGGGACTTTTTTTTTCCATCTGATAACCCAGCTACTACAAGGAATATTCTCTTTAGCCACGAAATTTATAACAAGGAAAAACTTTTCCTTGCTACCAAAATCATCACCAGGGAATAGTTTCCTAGCTATAGAAACCAAATTTCATTCCCTCGAAATCAAACCGATGGGACCGATTTAATGTCTTTACCATGTTTCCTTGGGAAAGAGTTAATATTACTATTACTAAAATACACTTTTAAACCCTAAAATCACAAACTTAATGAAATCATAAAATCAGTCTGCCTCTCCAAACATGCCGAAAGTGAGGAAACCCTAAATCCTTTTTGTTCCACCATTATTTTACAAAACTTCGTCTGCCCTCCTTCGTCAATCATTCAGACTCGATCTCCTCCGTCAATCATTCACAAAGATCCACCACCGACGATTGCAAGTCCAGGCTCTCTTTCGTATGTCATTCACACAGATCCGACCCTCATTGATGGCCACAAGACCAAGCTCTCCTTCGTCAATCATTCACAGAGATCCAACCCTTGCTCGACAATCGCAAGTCCAGGCTCTCTCTTGTCAAGCATTCACACAGATCCAATCCTCATTGACGGCCGCAAGACCAAGCTCTCCTTCATCAATCATTCATAGAGATCCAACCCCTCCTCGACGATCGCAAATCCAGGCTCTCTTTCATCAATCATTCACAGAGATCCAACCCTTCCTCGACGGCCGCAAGACCAAGTTCTTCTTCGTCAAACATTCACACAGATCCCAACTATTCAAGGTATACAAAACTGACTTTGAATCATGTAATTTATAAGTTGTGGATGACATTAGGTTCAAATAAGTGTTTCATGTGATTTTATAGGGCTTTTGATTTTATTTTTTTCGATTTGAATTCTTTGTACATCCGGATGAGATAAACTCTCACTCTCTCTATTTTTTTTTTTCATATTTGATTTATCTTCTACATCCCAACGTGGTAACCTCTCTCTCCCTCTATTTGTTTTTTGCTTTTTAGATTGATTGTAAGTTTTGTTGCTTTGATATTGTATATGAGTGTGTATATAAGAATAAATAAAATAATATTCTAGAAAATATATCATGACTTGACATTAAGAAAGTAACATATATATGTTATACAGGGCAAGCTCTGTTGATGGCTTGATGCCTTGTTAAAAGTGTGTGAACATGTAGCTTTTGAGTTGCTTTTATAATCAGATTTCATGACATCTGTTCAATAGTGTCTTCTTTTTAGGTTGTATGGATGCGTTGATGAACGGCTAATTTAATAATGTTAGTTTAATATCATCTGTGTGAAACTGATTTTTGTAAGGTTACGTTATGATTGGATGAGTTTTTTGTTTGAATTTCAAGGGATGCTTAGTACTATGGTCCTATTTTAATTTGTTAGAACTTCAAAGGGGAGCAAGCACTGCAAATTAAAACAATAAAAAAATAAGATCAACAATAGAAAAAGTTTGGATGATCTCAGTTCTGTCATAGGAACGAGTGTGGGGTTGCACCCTAATATTCATTCATCTATGCATTCAAAAACCTTTAGACCTGTACGTGATGAAATCTCTCAAATTGTCCATTTTGAACAGTTTAAAAATGCATAGTTTATGTATTGTACTTATTAACTCATGTTTTGTTACATTTCTGAAAAATTTTGGTGGTGTCTCCTCTTGTTCTCTTGATACATACTAGATTGATTTGATGTTATGCAATATTTGGTTTACATTTTGAAATAATGCACATACTTACTAATTAATCTATGTTGTATAGTTGGAGAACCATGGAGAGATGCTGTCAAAATTTTTTCATATTAGAACAGAGCAACGGGATATGGCCAACTACCCTTTCCGTGTAATGCCAAGTGACTATTCTGCTAGGCTTGTCAACGGGTCGGGTCCAGGCCCGGATCCGACTCGACCCGGACCCGATTACACGTGTAATATACCCGACCCGATTTGGACCCGACCCGAGTTGGACCCGACCCGGCGGACCCGAACAAACAAACGGGTCGGGTCCAGGTCCACCCCGCCCCGACCCATTGGACCCGAGACCCGATTGTTTTATTAATATATGCTCATATATTATAAGACTATTAGTATTAGTTGATACATAATTTTATTTCTTACTTAACTTATGTTTGTATCCATAAGTTCATAAATCATAATCATAATCATAACATTTTTTTTGTTGTGTTGATGTTGTAACTTGCAAGAATTTGCTTGTTTAATATGTAATAAACTTAGTAATGTATTGTCATCGGTTTGTTTTGGACAATTAACTTATTAGCTTTTGAATTTGTATAATTAATTAGTTTGTTGCATGATTTATGTTTATTATTTTAGTTAATATGTTAGTGTTTATTGTTTTGAATGTTGTTTAGGTTAATACTGTTTTGAATGTTTGTATAATTAGTTATCTTTATTGTTTAGGTTAATATGTTTTTTATGTTAGTGGTTATTGTTTTGGATATTGTTTAATAATTCATTTACTTTTTTTGAATTGTATAAGATTATGTTCAAACATAGTCTCATTAATAATAATGTTTTATAAAAAAAATTTAAATAGAATGATAAAGCAAACAAATATATGAGATCTTCCTCTTTTTTTTTTTTTTTTTTTTGCCAACCATCCGGGTCGGGTCGGACCCGGACCCGACGGGTCCGGCGCCGGGTCCACATTTCCTCGAACCCGTCGGGTCTTGCCACGGGTCGGGTCCGGGTCCACCCCGACCCGACCCGTTGACAGGGCTATATGCAGCTCTACTTTTTTTTATAATAAATGGTAGGTTTCCATTTTATTTTCTTTAGGAAAAAATCCATATAACCCCTGTAAACTGTCCGAAATCTATATAACTCCTTAACTTTTTCTGAAGTCCATATACCCCTTAAAAACACATATGTAAATTCAAATAGCTCCCTGAGTTAAATTTATATTGACAGATGAGTAATATTCTGTTTGGTTAACTCTGACTAAAAACACAATATTCTAAAACATCCTTACAATATGTTAATAATGCGAAATTTTTTTTATCAATGATGATTTTACCTATTTGGATAGGGTATTATAATTTATTCGGATGGGTAAAATCATCATTTATAGCAAATTTTTCACATTTTTAACACACTATAGATGATTTTTGGTAAACTATGTTTTTATCCAGGATTAACTAAACTGAATATTCACAAAATATTCTTTATCTTTTAACTCAGAGGGTTATTTGGATTTTTAGGAGATTATATAGATTTCAGAAAAAGTGAAAGAATTATATGAATTTTGGATAATTCATTAGGGTTCATTTGAATTTTTCTTTTTATTTAGGAAAAAATCCAAACAACCCCCTACAAACATATGCAAATCCAGATAACCCCTTACATTTCTCTAAAATCCAAATAACCCCCCAAAATCCAAATCACCCCCATGAGTTAAATTACTACTGATTGAATTGGAATATTTCTCGAACATTCCGTTAATCTTACCCAAGTAAAATTCAATAATGCATTTAGGTCCCTATAAACGGGCAAAAATCCAAATAACCTCCTGTTAATTACGGTTTTACCCCTCCCACTCAACAGGCCTTCTTCCTTGAACTGTACCCCCAAAACGGCCGTTTGACATCCTCCATCATTGAATAACCTTCCATGTGTATAAATCCTCTCAACATTCTCGTATGTGTGTAAGTTTCTCTAACTCATCCTCCAGCCACTGCAGAGCTCACATCATGCATTTCATGTGTTTGATAAAATGCATGAACCAATTGTTTCTCTGATCTTCATGTACATAAGTAGTTCTGATCCTTTTAATGTTGTCTGTAAACCTCATGTAGTCATCCAACACCCACAGTTCTCACGGGCCACGACATGCACTTCATGTGTCTATACTCCATTTTTGTTAATGATTTGTTTACTTATGATAATAATTGATTAATCATTTCTATTAATCTGGTCTGGAATGTCTATTAATCCGGTGGATCTACTTGTTGGGTCTCCATACATAGCAAAACCGACTGAACATTGGATACACCGTATACAGCCAACCCTGCATACATTGTTCATTACAGAAGGCCATCCTCCTTGTCCACAGATTCTACAGCTTCGACAGCATGGTTGCGACGCAGCCGCTGTAGTCAGACGATGACATGTTTTCCGCCGCCTTCTCTTAGTGGCAAGGGAGCTTTGCCTTCATCTCTGTCAGGCCAGATTCGCCGTTGTTAACTTTTGACGTCCCAATTGATGCCGCCTCCGAAGGCGGTGACGGAGGGAAGGATCGGAACTTCGCCTGGAGTAGATAGGTGGAGGTGAAGGAGGAGGAGGCTCCCAGTCGTGTCCGTGCCGGATCTCTTGTCGGCAGCGCAGCGATCGAGGTCCGAAGTTGCAACTTTGTGGAGAAACCGTATGTAGATTATATGGATTTTCATATGTTCGTTGGAGATTATTTGGATTTTTTTTATTGTAGTACAATTTAAGATATATATTATTATAAAAACTAAATTACATACTTCAATAAATTATAATAAATTGTATGAAGCCAATAATGGAAGATGACCGTTCGGCAACAAGAGGATAGGTGGCCCATGAGACCATGACCATTGAAAAAAGGAAAAAAAATATATGCAGCCTCAATTGCAGTCCATCATATTTTCTATTTTTTTAAATCATACATTTACATTTTAAACTGCACTGTTATATGAAATGTAGTATATATAGATATATATTAATAAAACTAATTAAAAAAATGTATATATAGAACCTGATACTGCTCTTAAAAAAATAAAGGGCTAGGTGGACAGGTCTATTTAGGTAAAAAAATAATTGAGGATGCTCCTAGACAAGTCCATTATGGTCAAAAATGGCGGGGGCCAAGAGGACAGGTGGCCCATGACCAACGGGTGAACAATGACGGGCTCAGCGTAAGCATGACAACGGATAGTTAATATCTATATCATATCGAGCTTAGCGTATGCGTGACAACGGATAGTTAATATCTATATCATATCTTAATCATTCGGATATAGATAGAAATTATTCGATTTGAATCTTTTTAAATACCGATTGGATATGGATAATTTTTAGACAATTAACATATTTATATATTAACATTAATTTAAATAATCAAGTGATATATTAAAGAGTTATGAAAATTAAAATTGATATTTTAATATTTATTCTTACTTTCAAATACCCTACACTAAAAATTTAATAGTAATATAATATATTATAATTGTGATTAATCATACAAGATATAATGAATAATATATATTACAAATATATATATTTTTATAACATATGTTGGATACGTTTATTTTACGGATCAGATACACTGATATCTATATCCGCATTTCAGATCTTCGAATATCGGATAATTCTGATTTTTCGAATACAAATTTGGATCGGATTCAGATTTTTTTAGATAATTGAGAGGTTTAGCTTAGCGGATGAAACACATAAATTTTTTTTATCAAAGCATCCTCGCATTTCACCTATAAATAGAGTTAAATCACTCATCCATATCAGCGCAGGCAGACAACCAATGCTATACAGTCAGGGAGCGAGTGTTTGTTATAGATTTTTGAAATAGAGAGAATGGATTCCATGAAGAAGTCCTCAGTGGTCCTCCTCCTCCTCCTCCTCCTCTCTTTCTTCCTCTTCTCCAGTTGGTTCACCAAAAGCTTCATCTTATTATGCGTTTTTATTTTTATTTTTTTCAGCACATCGTGAAAGAGAGATGTGGGATCCGTAGATGGGTCGTCTACCGGTTAACCTGCTCTCCATTCATAGGCCCGTGTCACTCAGAAATTACAAAATGATTGTCGTGCATCGCGACCCCCTTGCTCTAATGATGCCTCACCCCCAATCCCTAATCGATACCACCATCGTCTCCCATATGTTTTCCACGTACACTAGGGAACCTTTCAATATAGTGTCGTTCCTTGCCTTCCAGATGGACCATATTGCCACGAGGATCACCGATTGATGGATCAAGTTGGAGAGCTTGGAGTTCCCCGCGCTCCACATGTTCACCCACAGCCCCTCAATGACGGCAAAGTTGTTGACCGGCGTGCAGGCCCGCACCATTGCACAAAGTTTCCAAAAGTCCTTACACTAAGAGGTGAGCAATGGTCTCAGGCTCTTCGCCACACAAGGTGTAGTCAACCGGTTCATATGGTCTCCATTTGGTGTGGTATGTCTTCGCGGGAAGGCGTTTTTGAAACAAAAACCACATGAAGAACTGGGATCTTGGGCCTCCAAGGCCTTGTTAAACCACCACCACCACCACCTCCCCCCCTGTTGTTCTTCTCTACCAGCAGTGATTGTTTCAGTTTAAATTTGGGTTTAGTGTTGTATGTGTCAGTGTGTATGTTTATGAGAGAATAAAAGAGAGGGTGTAGAGACTCAGTTGAATCTGATGTTTTTTTTTTTTTTTGTGTGTAAGAAATTAATCTGCTGTTGTTAAGGTTTCTTGTATATAAAAAAGATGGTCTCTCATATGGGATCTATCTTATTCCGTGGTAGCTTTTTTTTCTTCTTGTTATCCACTATAGACAAGTTTATCATAAAAGTGATGAAAAAAATAAGAAAATTAGAGGGTAGGTCATGTGTATAAGATTTGAACACACAAGCTTCCTCGATCTCCTAGTGGACAAATGCTTATGAGAAGCGTGTCAAGATTGTTATATATATATATATATATATATATATATATATATATATATATATATATATATATATATATATATATACGCGACCGATGAGGTGCGGTCGTGCGATCGCGAGCCGTTCGATCGCGGGTCCATCGCATCCAACGGTCGACGTGATTCGCACCCGACCGTCCGATGTGATGGACCCGTGATCGACGGCCCGTGATCGCGGTCGCACCGACCGCACGACCGCACCTAATCACGTCCCTATATATATATACACACACACACACGCACGCTCGCGATTAGGTGCGGTCGCGACGTGGGCCGTCTGATCGCGGGTCCATCGCATCCAACGGTCGACGTGAATCGCACCCGACCGTCCGATGCGATGTATATATATAGGGAACCGATTAGGTGCGGCGAACGGCGGGTGCGGCGTCGATCACGGGCCGTCGATCACATGTCCATCGCATTGTATGGTCGGGTGCAATTCACGTCGAACGTTGGATGCGATGGACCCGCGATCGAACGGCCCACGTCGTGGCCGCACCCACCGTTCGCCGCACCTAATCGCTCGCGTGTGTGTGTGTGTGTGTGTGTGTGTGTATATATATATATATATATATATATATATATATATATATATATATATGAAAATGATTGCGTGCGGCGAACGGCAGGTGCGGCCGCGACGTGGGCCGTTCGATCGCGGGTCCATCGCATCCAACGGTCGAGATGAATCGCCCCCGACCGTCCGATGCGATGGACCCGTGATCGACGGCCCGTGATCGCTGCCGCACCTGCCGTTCGCCGCACGTAATCACGTCCCTATATATATATATATATATATATGAAAATTATTACGTGCGGCGAACGGCAGGTGCGGTCGCGACGTGGGCCGTCTGATCGCGGGTCTATCACATCCAACGGTCGACGTGAATCGCACTCGACCGTCCGATGTGATGGACCCGTGATCGACGGTCCGTGATAGCTGCCGCACCCGCCGTTCGCCGCACGTAATCACGTCCCTCTATATATATATATATATAGGTGCGGCGAACGGCGGGTGCTGCAGCGATCACGGGTTCATCGCATCGGACGGTCGGGTGCGATTCACGTCGACCGTTGGATGCGATGGACCCGCGATCGGACGGCCCACGTCGCGGCCTCACCTGCCGTTCGCCGCACCTAATCACGAGCGTGTATATATATATATATAATACAAAATTAAAAAGGTATATAATACAATATTAAACTTTGATTTTAAATTGACCATCGAAAACAATCTTAAATAGGAACCCTGAGAAAGTCATTTAGTACTCTGTCTTCGTAAATGATGATCAACATCAAACCTTGAGACACTGATCTTTATAAAAAAATCTCAAATGGGCGCTATTAGCAATTTTGTATGCAGTTTCATGTGTCCAAACAAAATAAATGTTTTATTAAATGAAACTTGTAAGTTTTTACTCTATATAAATGGGTACATACAATTCCACTAGAATGTATAAACAGTTCATATATATACCTTAAAAATTTTAAAACATCTAAATATGGAACTGCACATAGAATTGTTCATAACATTATGGAGAATATTGTATACAATCCTAATTTCAATTCACACATGTTTTGATTTTAAAAAAAATAGTATATCTTATATAATGGGGTACATGTTTTTATGAAAAATAAATCATATGTTCTAATGAATTGCATGAACGCAAATATATAAAATGTAAAAATTATATCAAAACATATATCTTGTTAATGTGAGCATATAATACTAACGAAGTACATGGAACTAAAATTGGGACTGAAAAAGAGACATACCTTGTTAATATATGCATTCGCTGACGAAATATATGGAACTGAAATTCAGACTGAAAAATGGACCGTGTATAATATCACTCTTTTACATTATCCTACCAACCAAGCAAAAAAAAAAAAAAAACATTATCCCTAACATTATCCTTTTCAACTGATTTTTTTAGCACAGGGTTTTACAGACCACTTCCACATCAAATAGAAACTCAATTTATTTCACACAAAAAAAATCATTCTACCTAAACTTCTTTTTCTCATTTGACTGATTTAAATCTCACCACTGAAGTGTGATCACACATGAAGGGCCATTGAGAGCAGAAATGGAGGCAATCTATATGGGTGTATATGAGGGGCTCTGAGAAGTTGTGGGTATATATGTTCAGATGCAGAACTCATTGTCCATTTAATGCAGGGTAAAAGCGTTGGCATTCCCGCGACACGCTCATCACCTATTTCAAGGTGTCTCAACATGCCGTCAAGGCCCCCGAGGTGCTGGCAAAACTGGCGTGACAACAGTCAGATACTATGTATACTTGATGGTCTTCTTATGGTCTTATACAAGGTGCATGTTTTTATTAAAATTGAAGTATATAATCTAATGAAGTTATAGATCCAATTATTAAAAATATATAAAAATAATAATTAGACATATATAGAACCCTCTAATGTAATTAAGTGTATGGTGCTAATTAGAACTAGAAAAAGACTGTGCATAACAATACTTTATTTTGTCAGTTTTAATCTTTGAAATTAATTATATAATTTTATGTCAAAAATGCAAAATATATCTTAGGTACCAAATGAAAAACAATTTGAGATATTTGTGGTTGAGGATACTCCTGGACCAAAAAGTCTATGCCTACCCCAACTACGGGAAGTATTTTCTGTTAAAGTGTGTTGGATTGACTGTATCTAGTAGGGCTGCAACTCGGGCGGGTTGGGTTCGGGTTTAACCTGAATTCCAAACGACCCAACCCTAACCCGACCCAACCCGAATTTCAACCCGAATTGGACCAACCCGAAATTAAATAAATCAACCCGACCCAACCCGACTTAACCCGAATTGGACCAACCCGACCCCAACCTAATTTTCAACTCGAATTGAACCAACTCGACCCAACCCGAATTTCTAACATGATGTGTAAATTAAATAAATCAACCCCACCCAACCCATAAGATTAGCTAGGTTTACCTAAAATTTGGACTACCCATATTAGAAGTTACAAAATAAACGGCCATGATTTTTTTAAAATATTAATTTACAGGTTCGGGTTGGGTCGGAGGCCAACCCGAACCCAACCCGATTTGTGAGTCAACCCGAATTGGTCAACCCGAACCCGAACCCGATTTGATCAACCCAACCCATGTAAAAATCGGGTTCAACCCGTCGGGTTCGGGTTCAACCCGACCCAAGTTGCAGCCCTAGTATCTAGTGATCTACCTGCCCCTCATTGACATTGCTACAAAAAAAAAGTTCCATTAAGGTTTAAGTCGGGGGTGGTCATCGGCAAACCCAATTCGCACATAAGTTTTTTTTTTTGGTAGATGGCCCAGTGGGCCGAGGACTTCCCATTTAAGGGATCGGATGGGGATCGAACCCTGGAGTCACCGCTTAAAAGCGGGTACACACAACCATTCGCACAGAAGTTGATATTGGTAATTTGTGACCAAAAATCTGTAATCAATTTTTTTCTATTGTGTTCAATCGGTTCCATGTAATTGCATGAGTTTTCATGGTTTTACATTGAAGTATTATTGTCCCATGTGCATGCATGAGTTTTGAAGAATTAAACGTTGAAACTGAAAAGCTTCCATGTTTTGCAACGCCTTGAATAAATGCACATCTTATTTCGTGTGTTTTATTAGTGCGGTTACATCTATTCTCACTATGTATGTTACCCTTGTCCCTTATATGTGAAGGTGTGATCAACAACAAAACCAACATTCGTCCTCTCTCAGTATCATTTTTCATTTCCACCATTCAGTTATTGAAAAGTACATCAACCAAGAGAGAGCTCAAATAATGTTGTCACCGGTGGAAAATCAAGTCTTATCTATCTATTATGGAGATCGATAATACAAAAATTCCTTTCAAAGACTCCACTTGATTGCACCTCAAGATGTTGGCGGAATCTCACGAGTCGAGTTGTATCTCTGGAACGAAGCATGTCGGTGAAACTCTATGCGTGGGAAGACAAGAATAACATATCTCATGTGCCTCTTGACCTTGAGATTTTAATCTTTTTTATCCCTTAATTTTGTTATTTTTATATTATTGAAATATTAATATATTGATTCTTTAAATTATTATTTGTTCAGATATAACATTTTTATGATTAGAAAAAGATACACACAGCCCCAATTGCAGTCTATTCCGTTTTCCTCTTTTTTAAAAATCATACACTCACCCTTTGAAATGCATGTTGTTATATGAAACAAAGTATATACTAAGATATATCGGAATACAAATATTAGATGAATTTAAGTGTTTTGATGTATTTATTGTGATAAAATTTTTTCACGTATTATGCATTAACGTATGTTTCTCTAGTGTTTTACAGGTTAACATTTTTACATTACATGCATAATAATGCACTTATAGATAATATTTACAAAAATTACATTTTGTGTTCCAAAAGTTACATAAAACATATATGCAGTTACAGGGGGGAAAATGCGATTTTGTAGGGCTGAAAAAATTAAATGGATGAGGGTAGAAAAAAAATTAGATGTTTGCTGCAGGAGTAAAAAAAATTTTCAAAAGGTAAGGGTAGAAAAAATATTGGGGGTTGACTGCAGGGGTATTTGAGCAATTCAAATATATATATATATATATATATATATATATACACGCTCGCGATTAGGTGCGGCGAACGGCAGGTGCGGCCGTGACGTGGGCCGTCCGAAGCGGGTCCATCGCATCCAACGGTCAACGTGAATCGCACCCGACCATCCGATGCGATGGACCCGTGATCGACGGCCCGTGATCGCTGCCGCACCCGCCGTTCGCCGCACCTAATCGGTTCCCTATATATATATATATATATATATATATATATATATATATATATATATATATATATATATATATATATATATATATATATATATATATATATATATCGAACGGCGAGTGCGGCCACGATATGGGCCGTTCGATTACGGGTCCATCGCATCCGATGGTCGATGTGAATCGCATCCGACTGTCTGATGCGATGGACCCGTGATTGACGGCCCGTGATCGCTGCCGCACCCGCCGTTCGCCGCACCTAATCTTCCATATATATATATATATATATATATATATATATATATATATATATATATATATATATATATATATATATATAGTCGAGTGATAGCGTGCGGTCGTCCGCACGGTGCGGATTCGACTACGGACCGTCGATCACGGGTCCATCGCATCCGACGGTCGAAGTGAATCGCACCCGACCGTCCGATGCGATGGACCCCGTGATCGACGGCCCGTAATCGAATCCGCACCGACCGCAATCCGCACGTAATCACGAGTCTATATATATATATATATATATATATATATATATATATATATATATATATATATATATATATATATATAGTCGTGATATTATGCGGTCGTGTGGTCGCGATTTACGGGCCGTCGATCACAGGTCCATCGCATCGAACGGTCGGGTGCGATTCACGTCAACCGTTGGATGCGATGGACCCGCGGTCGGACGGTCCGCGATCGCGACCGCACGACCGCATATTATCGGAAATATATATATATATATATATATATATATATATATATATATATATATATATATATATATATATATTTGCAGCAATTTAGGGCTGTCCTAAATAATCTAATATATGTGAAATGGAAAGCATGCAAAAACCCTTTGCAGCGGTTTGGGAACCCTTTGCTAAGTCTGTCAATTATCCAAAAAAATATTTGTATCCAATCTGAATCCATATCCAAAAATGCAGAAAATATCTGATATCTGAAAATTCGTATCCGTATCCGAACCAAATTATCTGTATCTGAAAATTTTCGGATCGGATCGGATATAATCGTATTTGAACTATTATTTTATTTATATATGTTAAAATTAGTTTCAACCCTTAAATGAAAATCAAATGGCTCATGATCTAGGGCAAATACAGACATATTTAACCATGTTAAATACTTGTTTAACTATATTAGGATTTGTGTTTTTATGTCTTTGGTAGATATATATTTAACCATATTAGGATTTAATATTTTATAAATTTTTTATATTTTAATCTGGTTCGGATATTTTGGATATTATCCGAATCTGTATCCGGATTTTCAGATCGAATACGAATATGTGATTTTGAATATCCATCGAATATCAGATACGGATATTTTTTGGATATCTAATTTGGACATGGATACGGATATGGGTCTATCCGATCCATATCTATCCGATTGACAAGCCTACCCTTTGCAGCGGATTTTGACCATCAAATGCTTAAATTTTTTGTATAGTCCATTCCCTCCAATATCGATGGAAGCAACATTGACCCCCCCCCCCCCCCGGCTGCACGTTCTTCTTCCAAGGCATTTTTCAATCAGAACATCCTTCTTGAGCTTTACATTGATGACTAAAGGGTGTGTTTGCCAACCTGTGAGACATATTTCGCTTTTGAATCAATCAAAAAACTCTAAATGAGTTATCAAACACGTTGGACTGATTGAGAATCACTAGACGAATTTTGATCAATTCATGTATCGAAATATATGTTTTTCAAAGCAGTATGTATATGTTTTTTAGGTTTCAAATTTATAAAAATAACTTTTGTTATCAGCTACAAATTCTTTAAAAGACATGATAAAAAAAAACATGTTAAAAGATTGTCTTATTGTCAAAGCTATTTTTCACAACCTAAGTCGAGTCACCCCTCCAATATTTCCTAAAATTGCATAAAGAATAGCAACACAAGATTTAGGAAAAGAAATTACAGCCATCATATCATAAATGATAAAACAAAATGAACGTCATTCTCGTAAGCTGCTTATGCACTTGGGCAACTTGGTAATATTCCCAATCAATTAAGAATTTATGCTTAAACAAGTTGTTGTTAAGTTGTTTTCGGATGTCCTGTGTCACAGAGAGACAAAGTCTATGGCAGCCAATACGAGGTAGTCACATAAATGATAAAAGTGTATACGAGGTAGTCACATAAATGATAAAAGTGTATATCGATATACGTTTACTGATAAAAGAATTAAAAAATAAAAAAATTTGTTTTTACAACAGAGTATCCGGATTCATTCAAGTGTGTCAATGATCATCTAAGCACTCTCCCATGCTCTCTTTGCCTTCAGTTGGAGCAGTTTATTTTTTATTTTTATTAAAGATAAGTCCTTGCAAATATGGATAATCTTATATAGGTCTTTATCAAAGTTAGAGCAGATGTACAAGTTTTTAAAAACTTACAAAAACCCAATACGTCATTGGTTTCAATAAAAAAAAATCATAATATAACTTACCATATTTAACTTTAACCAATAACATGAAATGATTAAATTATCTTTAAATTTTTAACTATTTTTAATTAATATCTCAATGGAATCGAAAAAACATAAAAAGTTTTATAAGGATAATATGATCTTTACATGAACTAATTTATTTTTATGATTATTTATAAAGATTATAATGTCTACACAATTACATGTTGATAAAATATTTTGTTAAATTTAAATAAAATTTTAACTCGATAATGATAATTAAGTTTTTGTGTGTTTTTAGATATTTATATGTCTGCCCAACTTTCACGAAGATATGTGTGTGTGTGTGTGTGGACCGTGTGATCGATGTTCTCGTCGATCGCACGGTCCACGACTTGGGCGCACGACGGGGTGCACGGTCGCACGACCGCACCCCATCGTTCTCGTGTCTATATATATATATATATATATATATATATATAATTATTTATGTTTGTAGGGGTAAAGATGTTTTAACCCTTTTTCCCGATATTTAAGTTGCTTTATTAATGTTTTGTCTAGTAGTTGAGTTTACGTGCACTACTGATGGGATTCTTGTTTTGTCAGGTAGTTGAGATTTCGTGCACAAGTAGTGTAGAAAAAAACGTGCTACACTAAATTGTTTGCATCCCTACTTCAACCCAAAGTTCTCTTTAACAGCTATTTATTAGAAAAAATTCATGTAACATGTGACTTCTTTTAAAAGTCATATAACCACCTTAAAAACATTTATGTAAATTTAAATATAATTAAAAATTAAGATTGTTTTATAAAAATTCTATCTAGTTAACTTTAATTAAAATCATAGTATACTTAAAAACCTTACAAATCTAAAATGTATTAAGAAATACAGAAAATCTGTAAATAATGATTGTATCTCTTCGGATATGGTTTTAAAATCCATTTGTAAGAGATACAAATCGTAGTTTATAAAATGTTTTTAATATACTATGCATTCAATTATGATTAAACAAACAAAATATTTATATAATATTCTTCATTTATAAATGAAAACCCTTTTTATTTACTGGATCACTTGGGAACTTTTTAAACCGACCACAATAACAAAATGTCAAATTAAAGTGCTAAAGCATTCAGGGTTCCTTTGCATTTGGGACTTTTCTTCCATCTGGTGAATAGATGATATGTGTTAAAGAATAATTATTATGAGAATATTATGTCTTTATTATAATTATTATGTTATTATTAGTTTCTTAATTTTTCTAGTTTTCTATTTTGATATTTTAGGGTTTCCTTTGTGTATCTATAAATAAAGTATTTGACTTCTCTAATATAATAACAAGAATTCTCTTTTCCTTTATTCTAACATGGTATTAAAGCCACCCCAAAAATCCTAGATCCAAAAAAAAAAAATCGTCTTCTTCCTCGCTCCGATTGAGGAGTATTCAATCGGAGCGGCGGAGGATTTTTTATATCCATATTTTCTTCTGTTGTTTGTGTTTTCATCTCCATTGTTCGTGTCATCGTCTTCTTTGCGTTGTCGTCATCTTCATTGTGATTGCGCGTTGTTCATGCTGTCGTCGTCTCCGTACTCTGTCTGACTCAACGAGCGGGGGCGACTCCGTCTGACTCAACGAGCGGGAGCGACTCCGTCTGACTCAACAGGTGGGAGCGACTCCGACTGACTCAAAGAGCGGAAGTGAAGAGATGCGCCCGTCTGCACCAATCGCCACAAGCCACCCGTCATTGTCGTCAACTTCCACCACCATCTCATTTTTGTGCAAACTCTAAGGATTCTAACCTTCAGAGTTTGAAAGGGGGTGTTAAAGAATAATTATTAGGAGAATATTATGTTTTTATTATAATTATTATGTTATTATTAGTTTCTTAGTTTTCCTAGTTTCCTATTATGATATTTTAGGTTTTTCTTTGTATATCTATAAATATAGCATTTGAGTCCTCTAATATAATAACAAGAATTCTCTTTTCCTTTATTCTAACAATATGTTTTCATTTTTTTGATAAATAGATATGTTTTCATTTATTTTTATTTTAAAATAATATAATTCATCTACAACGAATTATATGTTATTATAAAAAGTAAAATATATATTTTAATAAATTTTATATATTTGTTATAATAAAAAAAATGTTAGATTTAATCATTTTCACCATTCAAATCTAGCCTATGTGTTTTTATTTTTTTTTAATATTAAATATTATCTAATGAGTTATAAGTTTTAATAAAAAATATATATCTATTCATTTTAAATTTAATTAAATTCATTATTATTAAGTGTGTGAAAATATTTAACACAACGAAAATGCAACTGTTAAAAAAAGCGCTCTTTCAAATGAAATTGATATTACAAAATGACGAGCCACAGGGACAGGTGTCCCATGACCATTAAGGAAAAAAATGACGGGTCCAGAAGATTAAAAAAAATGATTAAGGATGCTCTAGACAAGTCCATTAAGGTCAAAAAAAAAAAAAAAAAATGATTGAGGATGCTCCTAGAGAACTCCATCAAGGACAAAAATGACGGCCAGGAGGACTGGTGGCCCTACTGGCCCATGACCAACGGGTGAACAATGAGTGATTAGCGCAAGTCTATCAATGGATTAGATATGCTAATAGCCGTATAATATCCTAATTATTTATATATAGATATTAATTTTTATTTTCTGATTTTCTTGAATACGAATAGGATAATCTTTTGAATAATTGTTATATTTAAATATTAATTTTAATAATCTAATAATATATTAGAGGAAAATGAAAATAAAAATTGATATTTTAAAGTTTATTCTCTTTCAAATATTACATATTAAATATTTAATTATAATATATCGTGATTTTAATTTGATTAATCATATAATTTATATAACAAATATGTATAATATATAATGAACATATATATCTTTATAACATATGTCAGATACGGATATTTTTTAGATCGGATATATTAATATTTATATCCGTATTCTGGATCTTCAAATTTTGAATATTTTTTATTTTTCAAATTAAATTCAAATCAGATACAGATTTTTTTGTTTTAGATAATTGACGTGCTTAGCTTAGGGGGTGAAAAATATAAAAAAAAATGTCATTAGCATCCCCGCATTTCACCTATAAATAGAGTACTAAATCCCTCACCCGTAACAGTGGCGGAGCCAGGATTTTTATGAAAGGGGGCCTAATGTGACCAGGGGCGGATCCAGGGGGGGTACAGGAGCCCTGCCCCCCCCCCCCCCCCCCCCCAAATATTTGAAATATGGTATTGTTAGAGGGGCTAAAGTCTAATATTCAACCATGGGTTCAACTGCAGGCCCCGCCCCCTCCCCCTCCTAAAAAAAATGTAAATATTGCATGGTTATATGGGCCAGTCTAATAATTAGTAAACAAAATAAAAAAAGTATAGCACTAATTGTAGTCCCAATTGTAGTTCATACTATTTTTTTTTATTTATAAAAAAATCATATAATCTCCCATTGAAGATATGTTATTATATGAAATGAAGTATACACTAAAATACATAATTTTTTGTTTATTTTTTGTGGCTATTAACAAAAATATATATTTGATGTTCATTGGTACACTAACTTATTAATGAATGACTTGAATTTTGATATTTTTATCTTAAATTATCATTATATATATATTTATATTTATTTATAACTTCTTTAAGTCTATTGTTTGGTCCTGGCCCCCCACAACAAGAAATTTAATATTATCCGACGGACTTTGGCCGTCGCCGTAGGTATTCCGCGACGGATCTGGGCCGTTGCCGGTCCGTTCGCGTTGATGGTGTCGCGAAAAGGTCTGCGACGGATCTGGGCCGTCGCCGTTGCTTTATTTAGCGACGGCTTTAATCCGTCGCTCCTGACCATTAGCGACGGCTTACAGCCGTTGTTGTTTCTATTTTGTGACGGATATAAAGTGTCGCTATTGGCTTTGACAAGTGCAAACTGATCTTTTGCGACGGAATAAATCCGCTGGGATAGCTCCTATAGAACTTTCTTCAAAACTTGATTCTCCACCCTTTTTTTTTTACAAAATATGGATCTCTAATAATTAAAAAAATAAAGCATTCATCTATATTCAACACCTCAAACCACATGAACACAAATTGTTTAGATGAAATTAATACCAAATTATTTTTACAATGTCAAAATATCTCAGAAATACATTTAAGTGACCGTCTAAGTCAATTGTGCTTCAACTTTAACAGTTTATTTTTACTAAATTTAAAATAACGAATTGTTTGTACCTCTGAACATGGAACATAAAGATTGTTGGCCCTCTACTTCATTTTCGTCACATCATCCAGGATAGCAGGGGGGGCAACTATTCCAAGGGTGCTGATCACATATCTAGTAGGACAGGATTCATAATTTTCATGCTATTTGATCATCAACACCAACCAAGAAGAAAATGAGCAAGAGACTTTGAATCAATATTTCCATAATTCTAATCAATGCCCACAATTTCTAACAACTAAGACAAACCAAATTCTTCTTAAAAAATTAATGAAAAGAGAGAACAACAACAAACCTGCCAACAAAGATGGCCAAGAGGAATCCAAATGCCCAAACTGATAGAAAAAATATATCTTTGTTAATACCTGCAAAAAAAAATAATGAAGATGTCATGTTGCTTTCAAATCCATAAAACTAATAATATAGTGCATCAGTTAAGAGTTTGATATATGAATTACTTGTGACAATCTCATATTTGTAAAACAACTATCATTTTACATTGTTGATTCAATGTAAAAGGTGGAATTGTATAAGAACAGACAATGATATTAAGAAGATTGACATGCGTGTTACAAAAAAATAATCAAATAAGCAACAACAAGAACAGTGGCATTGGACATCCATCCTACAATTGCACTTCACAAAAAAATGGGAAGAAAACATGTAATTCAGCTCTTACAAGTCATTGGAGCCCAATCAGAACCAAGATGCAGAACACATGACTATTTTTTAGCCTAAAATAAAAAAAACAGAGATCCAAACATATACTCTAAATTCGTCATGTTTATACCTGTTAAATCATGTTAGCAATAGATACATTAAAGACAACTACCAATAATAGGAAAATCCAGTGAGGTATTATCCAAAAAAATATTGCTTAACTTTACTCTCCCAGTATTGCAGCCGCTTTACACACCTTGCAACAAAAAAAATATTAAATAGCACACAACAGCTTCCATAACATCCACGGATTGTACAGTAAAAAAATACATAAAGAATTAAAATAATCCAATTAGAAAATATAGATTCATGACAATCGAAACCTAGAAGTAATCAACATTAAAACAGAACTAATCACATGTTTCATATATTGGAAAAAAAAAAATCAAATATGGGAACCATTATAGAAGGGAATATAAAGAGTTTCTTAGTATGGTATAATCAAAATTTTGGTTATTTTAAAAATAAAAAATGATTATGATTTATCAATTGAAATAAAATAATGAACCAACCATTAAAAAAATGTACAAAAATTCAAACAACCTATTCATCCACATCAATTCAAAACTAGAATACATACATTTATTAATGTCAAAACAACAGCAGAGATCCTTCCCCCAACCATCTGTTACTCTGATATTCCAATTATTCCTTTACAAGCACCTGATTAAACCCAAAAATTTTCCCATCAAGACCTAAAGTTCCCAATCACAAAAATGAAAACAATCAGAGAAAAACAACACACACTCAATAACGAAACACAATATTCACGATTGAAATCTAAAAAAAAAATCGAGGGAGAAAATCCGAGAGAGAGAGTGGGATGAATTACCTCGCAAGACTGTAGAGGCTTCTCCTCGGGAGATGAATGGACTGCGGAGGATGAGAGGGATCAGTGTCGTAAGGTTTCTCATGGGGGTGGAAATGATCAGCGGCATACGGTTTCTCATGGGGGAGGGATCAACGGCGTTGGGTTAGGGTTTCCTATAAGTGGGAAGTTTTTTTTTCTTGGGAGGGGGAGGTGGTGGGATGGGCACTAATGCACTGTAGTTTTTTTTTATGTTAGTTAAATCTAAATTGGTATTTTAAAAAAAAAGGTTTACGACGCCAATTACAACGGACAAAGTTCGTCCTAAAATTTCGACGGTTAACGTCCGTCCCCAAAGGAGAGTCCCATCCGTCGCCAATACCCCTTTTTTTGGTTGTGCCCCCTTATTTTGATCCTGGTTCCGCCCCTGAATGTGACCCATGTAAATATTTTTTAAGGTCATTATGTTTTTTTAATTTCAATAGCATAAATTAAAAAATGAATATGTATAAAATAAAATAAAGATATTCACATAAAACATATCACCAAATAATTTTAAAAGATAATTATCACATTTTAAAACGATATGTCAAATTTTATATCGATGATTCATAAAAAAATATCACAATATAAATCTGATAAGCAATATATACCTTTAAATTTCATATTCTAAAAATATTGAATGATTTGATTATTTTAGATATTTACATAAATATTTTAAACTTTAAATAAAATAGTAATAATGATAATATGGGAAAAGAAAAAAATTATATACATTCAAAGTGTTAATGGAAGAGAGGAAATGATCACTTATTGTAGATTCCAGATTGTGGGATAGTTTAATAGAACAAAAAGTAAAAATTATGAAATTTTTTAGAGATAGGGATTGATATTAGGAACAATCGAAATACAAAAAAAAGTGATTAAAGAATCTATTTTTTCAAGATAGGTGCCTGAGTGACGACACTGGGAGTGGGGTATGTGTCTCTATGGTTTGGGGTCAATGAAAAGTAGAATCATTAATCTAGAGGGGGAGAATTAATTAAAATAAGGGGGTGAAGGCACACAAAAAATGTGGATGGTCTAGATGGCCCATGGGTGAGTTTTTTTTTTATTTGAGTGTGAGTTGTTATTGTTTAGAAAATTTCATATGTAGATGAAGCTCGTGACCTATAGACCTTAATTAAAATCAATCTACCAACTAAAAAATAAAAGGGTTTAGAATTAAATAAAAAAAACAATCCAGGGTTCTATATAAGTGGATTAATTAAGGTGAATCATGGCCTCATGGGTGTTTTTTATTATTATTTTAAATTCCCGGATTTTGCATGGTGGGTGGGCTGTTTCTATTTGTTGATTGGTTTTGGTTGTTACTTAATTTGTATGGTTATAGCCTAATCAAAGTAAAAAAAAAAATTCAGGGGGGGGGGGGGGGGGGGGGGGAGGCTCCGCCATGGCCGTATCAATACAGGCAGGCAATCTATACTATACAGTCAGTGACCGACTGTTTGTTGATTTCTGAAACATAGAGAGAATGGGTTCCATGAAGAAATCCTCGGTGGTTCTCCTCCTACTCCTCTCTCTCTTCCTCTTGTCCGGTTGGTTCTCCAAAAGCTTCATCTTATTATGCCTTAACAAGGCATGCATGCATGCTTTCATTATATTATATGAGTTAATTGTGTATTAATTGTTGGCAGGGAACGTGGTGGAGGTGGAGGGGAAGTGGTTCGAGAAACCGAGCGGTAAATTCAAAGGGTCTTGCTTCCATAACGCCAATTGCGCCAACGTCTGCGCAACCGAGGGATTCCCTAGCGGCATCTGTGACACTTTCAGGTGCATGTGTCGCAGGCAATGTTAAACCACCACCACCACCACCTCCTCAAGACACCCTCTCTCTCTCCTCTGTTGTTGTTCTCTACCAGCAGTGGTTATTTTAGTTTAAGTTAGGGTTAGTGTTGTGTGTGTTTATTATGAGAAAAATAAAAGAGAGGGTGTAGAGACTCTCAGTTGAGTCTGCTGCTGTTATGTTATATATATATATATATATATATATATATATATATATATATATATATATATATATAGTCGCGATTACGTGCGGTGTGCGGTCGGTGCGGTATATATATGAAAATTATTATGTGCGGCGAACGGTGGGTGCGGCCACGACGTGGGCCGTTCGATCGCGGGTCCATCGCATTCAACGGTCGACGTGAATCGCACCCGACCGTCCGATGCGATGGACCCGTGATCGACGGCCCGTGATCGCTGCCGCACCCGCCGTTCGCCGCACGCAATAACCTCCCTATATATATATATATAAAGTCGCGATTAGTTGCGGTTTACGGTCAGTGCGGTGTGCGATCACGGGCCGTCGATCGCAGGTCCATCACATCGGACGGTCGGGTGCGATTCACGTCGACCGTTGAATGCGATGGACCCGCAATCAGACGGCTCACATCGCACACCGCACCGACCGCACACCGCACCTAATCAGAACTGTGTGTATATATATATATATATATATAGTGAACCGATTAGGTGCGGTTTGCGGTCGGTACGGTGCGCGACGTGGGCCGTCTGATCGCGAGTCCATCGCATCCAACGGTCGACGTGAATCGCACCTGACCGTCCGATGCGATGGACCCGTGATCGACGGCCCGTGATCGCGCACCGCACCGACCGTAAACCGCACGTAATCGCGACTCTATATATATATATATATATATATATATATATATATATATATATATATATATATATATATATATATATACGGCGGTGCGGCAGCGACGTGAGCCGTTCGATCGCGGGTCCATCGCATCCGACGGTCGATGTGAATCGCACCCGACCGTCCGATGCGATGGACCCGTGATCGACGGCCCGTGATCCCTGTCGCACAGCCGTTCCGCCACACCTAATCGGTATATATATATATATATATATATATATATATATATATATATGAGATGGTTTATCTTATGGGATCTATTTTGTTGTGGGAGCTTTCATTTTCTTCCTTGATCGATGTTGTCCACTATAGACAAGTTTATCGTTAAAGTGGGGGAAAAATAAGAAAAGTAGAGGGAAGATCATGTGTGCGATTTGAACACGTAAGTTTCCTCTCTTAGTGGAATCATGTATATGAGATGCATGGCGTGATTTTTTTAGAGGCATGATTTACCGATCGAATGAATAAATAGCTAGAAGCAGGGAAAAACAAGTAGATGGTCCAGTCTCCAAAATTAAATTGTGATTTCAAAGGATCATTGAAAACAATCTCAAATGGACAAAGTCTTAATACAGTCTCATATGTCCATAAATGTTTCATTGAATCAAACTTTTATAACTTACCATTTGAACGGGTATATACAGTTTTGTGGAATGTATAAATATGAAGTATATAATATATGTATCAAAAAAATTCAAAACATCTAACGATTGAACATGGACCTGTACGCGGGATTGTCCTCCAGATTTTCCTTACACACACACACCACTTTCAAATCAAATGGAAATTCAATTTATTTCACATATTTTTCTTTCAAGTATTTGTTGTTATCCCTTCTGTGTAATAGATACAAGTTTAGATTCGCTTGTTTTTTCATATCTAGATTTTGCTTTACTTTTATTGTGAGATAATCATATTATTACAGGATTATCACAGTTAAAATCAAACGAAAATGGATACATTAAATCATAAATGAGTCTATACATGATAATTGTGGGCTATTATCTGTTAAATTCAAAATAAATTCATTTCATTTGATGAATTTAAGATTCATTTGATTGATCAAAACAGAAAATAAGCGTACAAAAAACCAAGAGGGATCCATTCCTAAATACTGGCTTAAATTTACAATCTCTTTCATCCTTATGAGTTTCACATACATCACGAGGAACACCATAACCAAAGAGTTGGTATTATCCTATTGGGCGAGTACAGAGAGCACATATGAAACCCAAATTATATTTAGATCTGTCGATCTGAATAATATCTAGATCTGTCGATCTGAATAATATCAACAACCAAAAAAAAATCAACTCTCATTTTACTGATTTAAATCTCAAGTATAACTACAATTCAAAATTTCAAATACCAATATGCAGCATTCATACACAGGGTCAGCTCGATATATTATGAGGCCTAATATGATCATTTTAAATATAATTTTTTATATTTAATTATTAATTATATAATTTTTTTACTTGAAAATCATTCTTCTAGCTTTTTAAGATGTAAAATTACTAATTGAGTTTCTATCTTTAAGTTTTTATTTGATTCTATATTATGAGGTTTTGTTCCTTGTTATTGTTCACACCACAAAGTTTTTTTTGTCTATAGCAAACACAAGTGTATGAAGTGATTTTTCTAATATAAAGAAGAAATAGAGTAACAAAAAAGGGTTTTTCAAAACTAAGAAAAAATAGAGTGAGAAAAATATATAAAAAAAAAGTGTGAAGAGGCACCTTTTTTAGGCCTTGCCTTTTCACATTTCTATTTCTTTTTAATAAAAAAAAACCTTTGAATTTTATTGGTCATGTAAATTTTTCTTTTTTATTATTTTTTAGGTATCATAAAATGTTGTGAATTTTTATTTGTTACTTTTTAACCATATCAAAATTACTATTAATATTTTTAAAAAATAAATGTTTGTTGTAATGTGTTAAGCTATTATTAGTCAATATTTGTATCTACTTGTATAAAAAAATTAGGGGTCTTTTTGAATTTAGAAGCCTAAGACAATTATCTAATTTGCTTAATAAAAGAGCCGGCTATGTTCATACATATGTTCATTCAGAAACATATACAACAACTTATTGCTTCATATTTTCTTTGAGACCGGCCGGGAGAAACAAACTTAAAATAGTTTTTTCAACTTGACCATAAAATCAGCCACAGAAGATCCCTTCGATATCCAAAAAAAAAATTGCATCATATCAATTTTCTGAACATACATATGGATAGAACATTGAAAATATATTTATTATTGCTAGAAACTATTAACAAAAGTGCTTCCATCAACAATTAATGGGATGGGATATTAGTGATCAAAAATATATAATCAACGAGAAGATCCAAAATTACAATTATAAAACAAAATAATAGGAATAATCGATTATCAAAATTATCGCTAAATAAATAAGTTCACTCCAAGAATGTAGTGTAGTCAAACTATGTCCAAAATAAACATTCCCACTATCCCACAATAAAAGCTGGAATGGGTGAGAGCCAGCCTCTTTAGTAGGTCAGGCAAGTTCCGACCCTTTCGCAATGAATACATTTCTTCAATAAGCATGCATGTTAATCTCACACACGAAAAAAAAATAATGTTAAAAGAGAATCAATCAATATCATGCATCTAACATGTCTCCGTGTTCTTCGATATTTTATTACTTTTCACAACAAAAACGTATATTGAGATACCGAAAAACAAATTTTAAATATTATATATATTATTGATGCATTGAAAATGCATGGGATTGTAAACTTAATTGAGTGTATCAATGTTTATTGAAAATTTTATATTTAAAGTCACATATTTGTATTTTTTAAAAAAAATTGAAAAAAACTTAATTTTATGGGTTTTTTCATCTATGATTTTGAGGGTTAAAATCCAATTTTGAATTATTTAATGATTATTTTATTATTTTCATGATAGTTATTTTGAATATCTCAGTTTTTTTTTTGAGAAATAGTAGTTCATTTATCACTAACGAAATCAAGTTACAAATGGACCGAAAAATGGAAGAATAAAAGATTGAAAAAAAAAAAACAAAGAAAAAGGTAGGAATGCGACCGCCTCCGACAAAGAACCCCAAGAGGGAAACACGTCTCATGCAAAGAGAAACAACAGACTTGAACCTCCGTCCTCCTCCGAGGGGAGCTTCCCCGCCATACATGAGCTGTGCCACGACAGATAAACTCCCGGGCCACTATCCTAGACCATCCATGTCATGACTCGCACCGCATCACTCCACCAGACTCCCACACTCGTCTCGCACCTACCAGGAACCTCCCACAGTTTATCAACAAAGAGACGGTGTCTTGGAAGATATGTTTCAAAAATTTGAATCTATCATTTTTTTGGAAGTTATGTTTCAAACTTTCCTCTTAAAACACTTAAAATGTATCCTACAATGTGATCATTGTTTTCTTCATATTTTTTTAAAAAAATTTCAAGATTTTTATTCTCTTCTTTTTCTTGTAATGGGAAATAATGAGATTTCAAAAAAATTCAACATTTTCAATATGGAAAAAAAAACAACTTTCTAATCGTCCATTGCTTCAAGGACATCATTATCCAAAAATTTTAATTACCTTAAATTATCAAGCATTAATTTTATGTTATAAATATTTTATTTATTTATTTTAAACCTCTTAACCCCTTGCCCCCTTGTTATAATTCCTGATTTCGCCCCTTGTCCACACCGATTTTCTTTTAAAAAAAATCATATATTTTTCTATTGAAGTACATGTATGTTGTTATGTGAAATGAAGTATATGTTGAGATATATTAGTATTTTTTTACGTTAAAAAAATAAAAAAATTACGTCATACCGTACGATAAAACCTCATACACTATATATAAAACTACAATATATATTATACTATAATGATGTATAAGATTATAAAACAGACAGACTAAGGATCCGTTTGAAAACACAGATTGAAAAGTAGCTTTTGAAATAAAGCTGTTTTTTAAGATGATTTTGATCTTAACTTTTATGGAAATGCATTTTTTTATTTCAAGAAACAATATTTGAAAGAAATTGATGTTTGGTAGATAAAGTTATTTTTTAATTAAAAAAATTGATTCCGACCAAAAAGCAATGGTTCTGAATTTTTCAAAACACAGATTTCGAAACAAAAATTAAAAGGAATTCAGCTTTCGATTCTGAATTAATCCGTCCTGGTTGACTGCACGATTTATGATTTTCAGCTTTTTAAAAAGCGGAATCCATCCTAACCGTGTAATCAAACGGGGCCTAAGGTGGTGTTTGATTTGGCTAAATGCTGATTTTAGTGTATTAGGACTAGAATATTTGTGAGCGAGGATGTTTTTAGACCAAAAGTCCATTAAGGTCGGTAAATTGGTCATGTCCGTGGCCAGCCCCTATCCAGATTAGCGGTGAGGTGGGCACGTGAGACAAAGTTTAGGCGACTTTGCATTTGTACAGATTCAGACCGGATGATACGCGTGTGTTAGCTGACATAAAGTGCTTTGATGATAATGAGGGCCCGTTAAGTTTAGGCGGCTTTGCATTCGTACGGATTCAAACCGGATGCTACGCGTGTTAGCTGACATAAGGGGCTTTGATGATAAGGAGGGCCCGTTCTGAACGCTTGGCAAGAATGGCACGCTAGTCCCAGCCAGTGGGATGTGCGCGCCTTGAAAATTCTAATGTACAGCGTGAATGAATGTATAGAATGTCGTTCCAACTTTTGATCAAATTTAAGGATTTTTAATTTTAAGTATATGAACATTTGTATTTAGGTATTAATCATTCATTCAGTTCTTTTTTTTTTTTTTAAAGCCTCCATATTCAATCATCTATTTGATTTTTAGTGTCTCCGTCCATGTACCGTTAATTTGTTAAATGTGATTTTATTTTTAAATTTTTATAAACTATATTATTTAATAATCAGTCCATCCCTTATTCATATTTTAATTCTCTAATTTCAAACGTTTTTTTTTATTAGTTCATGGATAAAAATAAAAACATGTGTAGTTGGAGTTTTGAACTGTAAAAATGATCGAATCTTTAACATTTTCCTAAGGATAATGATATGTCCAGCTTTTCGTGCAGCCTCAATTGCAGTGTAAACCGTTTTTTTTTTTTAAATCATGCACTCATCCATTGAAGTTCATACTGTTATATTAATTAAAATATATATTGAGATGCACTAGTGTATTTTTTTATTTAAAAAATAAATAAAAAATTTGCGTCATACATTATGATAGAACCTCATGCACTATAATAACGCAATTTTTAGTATATCTATGTGATTCTTTAATAAATTTTGATTATTAATTTGACTTATTTAATAAATATAATCATACAATTTTATTGGATAATTATTTAAATATAAAAATTATATTCAGAATAATTCTTAATAATTCAAATTTATAATAAAAATCACATAAATACACCAAAAACTACATTATCATAGTGTATGTGGTTCTATCATAGTGTATAGCGCAATTTTTTTCAACTAAAAAAAAATATATTACTGCATCTCAATATATATTTCAATTCATATAACGGTATGAACTTTAATGGAAGAGTACATGATTATTTTAAAAAAAATGGTATGCACTGCAATTGGGGCTGCACGAGAGGCTGTACATATCATTTTCCTTAGAAAAATTTTAGACTCAGTCATTTTTACAATTCAAAACTCAGATTTCACATGTTTTCATTTTTGTCCATAGATTAATAAGAAAAAAAACGTTTGAAATTAGAAACTTAAAATGAAATATGAAAAAGGAAGAGACTGATCACTAAATAACATAGTTTACAGGGACTTAAAAGGACATTTGATAGAGAAAATTAAAAACCAAATAGATGGTTGAATATGGGGACTTAAAAAAATATGAAGAAGAGAGGGATCATTCATTAAATAAACATATTTACATATACTTACAACTAAAAATCACTCAATTTTAATAAGAAATATTTTAATGGAGAAATGGAAGCCTAGGACCCTGAAATAAAAAAAATAAAAATAAAAAGTTATGTCCTTAGGGCCCTCAAACAATGCATTTTGACTGCCCCTAAAAGCTACGTCACATCCGGAAAAAATTCCATACGTATTAATGTAATCTTCGTCCATACGTATCTTGATAGATGATACATGTTCATCAAAATATATTAATAACATTTCTATCAATTATTTTTTAATTAATAAAATATTTTTTATTTTTTTATAAACACGTGTCATCCATCTAGACAAATACTAATACAAATCTCATCAGTACGTACCGATATAAAAATTTTCTCATACCAACAGATCGGATACAAATCAAATATGCTTAATTATATCTGTATCCGAATTAAATATCTAAAAAAAATATTTATATCCAAAATTTAAATTAAGTATCGATGTTTGTCCAAAAAATTCAAGTTCAAATTCAGATAATTATCCGAAATATTCAAAATATAAAAATAATATATCTAACATATAATATATGTAAAAAAATCTAATAATTAGTTAATATTAAACGTAAAATTATATAAGTATATTACATGGTTTAAAGTATATAAAAAACTCATACTAATCCTAAAATATAAACATATTAGTATAATAAATAATAATACAAAATAAATTTCAAATACAAATATTATTTTGGATCGCATACCATTATATTTGTGTCTAATTCAAAATATTTTATATACAAATATTTTATTCCGCATACGGATACAAATTATTGAATATAAAAAATTTAAAATTTTTGAAGATACATATTCAGATCATTACATATATTTTTTCAAATAACTGACAAGCTTGCTAGCAGGTGAAAAATTAAAAAAAAAATGTCGAAAACGTCCTCAGGACTTCTCCTATAAATAGAGTGCTAATCCCTCATTCCCATCTTCCCATCAGCACAGGCAGACAACCAATACTATACAGTCAGTCAGAGAGAGTTTGTTATAGATTTTGAAACAGAGAGAGAATGGGTTCCATGAAGAAGTTCTCGGTGGTTCTCCTCCTCGTCCTCTCTCTGTTCCTTTTCTCCGGTTGGTTCTCCAAAAGCTTCATCTTACTATGCTTTAATAAGACATGCATGTATGCTTTCATTATATTATGTGAGTTACTGAACTGTGTTTCAATTGTTTTGGCAGGGAACGTGGTGGAGGTGGAGGGGAAGTGGTGCGAGAAACCGAGCGGCAAATTCGCGGGGGCTTGCTTCAGGAACGCCAACTGTGCCAACGTCTGCGCAACCGAGGGATTCCCTAGCGGCATCTGTGATGATTTCCGCTGCATGTGTCGCAGGCAATGTTAAACCACCACCACCACCTCCTCCTCAAGACACCCTCTCTCTGTCTCTCTTCTGTTGTTGTTGTTCTCTACCAGCAGTGGTCATTTCAGTTTAAGTTTGGGTTTAAGAATAATGTATGTATGTGTGTTTATAAGAAAAATAAAAGAGAGGGTGTAGAGACTCTCAGTTGAGTCTGCTGTTAAGGTTTTTTATATATATATAAAAGAGATGGTTCATCATATGGGATCTATTTTGTTGTGGTAGCTTTAATTTTCTTTTTCTTGGTCGATGTTGTCCATGATAGACACTTTTATCATAAAAGTGGGGAGAGAATAAGAAAATTACAGGGAAGATCATGTGTGGGATTTGAACACGCGCTTATGCTAGCTTCCTCTCCTAGTGGAATCATGCATATGAGTGTCATGATTTTTCTAGAGGCATACAGAATGAATAAAATGATATATAATACAAAATTAAACTGTGATTTCAAATGGACCATTATCCAGTCTCATATGTCCGTAAATGTTTCATTGAATGAAACTTTTGCTTTCCATGTGTGCATACAACATAGTGGAAGTTACAAACATAAAATACATATACCTTAAAAAAATTTAAACATTTGAATGACTGAACACTGCACATGAGATTGTTTCTAACACTGTACTCTTCATAGACATGCATGTTCACATTTTTTCAAAGGAAAAAACATTTTAATCTTCAACCAATCTCTTTTGCGCTGGGTTAGAAATTCAATTTGTTTCACATAATTTTTCTGTAGAAGATTTGGTATTCCCTTTTGTATAACATATATATAAGGGCTTGGATTTTCTGTTTGTTTTTTCCTATTTAAATCTTGTTTGACTTTAATTATGAGATTATCACATCATGGTTGAAATCAAATAGTTGTAAATATATATCAAATCATGAATAGATGTAAACATGATAAATGAATCTATTTTATTTTATTGATTTAAACTACACATGATTATTGATCAAAACATAAAGCAAGCACAGAAAACAAGGAGAGGATCTATTCTCTAACAGATATTGGCTTATATAAATTTCCAATATCTTTCATCCTTATTTGTTTCACATTCATCACGAGGAACACCAAAACAAAGTATGAGTGGGTATTAGCCTATTGGGTGAGTACAAAGCACAGAGATACCCCAAAATATATTCAAATCTGTTTTCTGAAAAACATATATCAGCAACAAAAAAAAAGGTCATCCAACTCTCATTTTTATAGATTTAAATCTCATCACTCAAGTATATAACTGCAATCAGGGGCGGACGTAAAGGTTGGCTCGGCTGGGCTGTAACCCGGCCCAAAATATTTTTTTTGTTATTTGTTATATATATTGAGATAATGTTACGTACAAATTTTTTTCTCAATCATAATTCTAGTTTACACGTGTTTTAAATTTTTTAAAAATAATATACATTTCATTTAAATAGATACATGTTTTTATAAAAAAAAATTGAAGCATATATTATAATAAATTGCATGAATACATTTATAGAAAATGTGTAAAATTTCTATCAAAACATATATTTCGTTATTGTGAATATATGCTTTGGTGATTTTCTATCGACGCATATAAGATTGAAATTGGAGTTGAAAAAAAAGAAAAATGATATGTCCAACCTCTTCTGCAGCCTCATTTGCAATCCACACCGTTTTTATTTTTTAAAAAACATTATGCACTTACTTATCGAAGTACATGCTGTAATATGAGGTAATATATAAGCTGAATTATACTAGTGTAGTTTGTTTTCATTATGAATAAATAATTTTTTTATTCCATACACTATGACACCCTACACTATGATACGCAGTATATACTATATTATCACAGCGTATGGAGTTGCAAAAAAGATTGAATATCTTTTGAATATCACATTATTTGGTATATAAAATAATTATATCAAATATAAAAATAAAAATTTATTCTATATTAATATTTAATATAGCCCACCCAAAGATGTTGTCCTGGATCCGCCCCTGCCTGCCATTCAAATTTTCAAATACATCAATATGCAGCATCATAAATAAACATACAACAACATATCATATCAGTTTTCAGAACATATACGTGGATAGAACATTGAAACTATATTCTTGCTGGAAACTATTAACCAAAGTGCTTCCATCAACAATTAATGGGATATTAGTGTTTAAAAAAAGTATAATTAATGGAAGATCCAAAATTACAACTATAAAGCAAAATAATAAAAATGATTATCAAAATTACCACTAAACACATAAGTTTAGCTCCAAGAATATACTGTAGTCAAACTATGTCCAAATTAAACATTCCCACTGTCCCACAATAAAAGCCCGGAATGGGTGAGAGCCTCAGTAGGTCAGGCAAGTTCCGAACTCTTCAGAATGAATACATTTATTCAATAAACATGCATGTTAATCTCACACAAGAAAAAAATAATCATGTCAAAGAGAATCAATATATCAATATCATGCAGCTGCGATTGCTTGTCGTCATGTTCTTCAATATTTAATCAATGCTTGTAGCAGCTTAGGCCAGGAGTCTGGGATTCCACCTGGTAAATCGAACTCCAATAGTTTCCCTCTATGCCGATAGAACTCCTCCACGGGTTGGTTCTGCGGGTAATTAAAAAAAAAAAAAAGGTTGGCCATCTGATTAGCAATTGGATGATGTGGATATTAAAAAAAGTTTACATTATATTCAGTCCCACTAGTAAGCAAACCTCACTTTTTATTATTATTAAAAGTACATATTTAACTAATTAATTGAATAAATACATATCTTATCAAAAGAAATAATCATAAAAATTGAACGCCTATATTTACTACTTTTTATAACAAAAAGTATGTTGAATTATTGAAAAACAAAATTTTAAATGGGTTTGTAAACATAACGGAGTGTAACAGTGTCTATTGAAATTTTTGAGATCTAAAGTCACATATTTGTATTTTAAAAAAAAATTGAAAAAAACTTCATTTCAAGTGGTTTTCGTTTATGATATTCAGGGTTAAAATCCAATTTTGAATTACTTAATGATTATTTTGTTTATTTTTTAATTTCAAAATTGCTATTTTGAATCTCTCAAGGTTTTGGAAGATATATTTCAAAATTTTGAATCTCTCATGTTTTTGGAAGTTATTTTCAAACTTTCCTCTTAAAACATTTAAAATGTATCCTACAATGTGATCATTATTTTCTTCATTTTTTTTTAAATTTTATTTTCAATATTTTTAATCTCTTCTTTTTTTTGTAATGGGAAATAATGAGATTTCAAAAACATTCAAAATTTTCTATATAGAAAAGGAAAAACCAACTTTCTAATCGTCCATTGCTTCAAGCACATCATTATCCAAAAAATTTAAATTACCTTAAATTATCAAACATTAATTTTATTTTATAAGTATTTTTTTATTAATTTTAAACCTCTTGACCCCTTGGCCTCCCATGTTCTAGTTCCTAGTTCCATCACCTGTCCACGCCATTTTTCATTTTAAAAAAATCATATATTCTCTCATTGAAATATATACATATGAAATGAAATGAAATATATGCTTAGATACAATAATGTATTTTTTTGTAATAAAAAATATAAAAAATTTATGTCATATATTATAATAGAACCCCACACATTATATGTAGTGTATATATATTCCTCTCATACATTATATGATAGTGCAATACATATTACTTTATTACCGTGTATGAGATAGTATTATAATATAAATATATGAGTATATCTGGGATTTTTAAAATATTGAGGATGCTTTTAGACCAAAAGTCCATTAAGGTCGGTAATTGGTTATGTCCATGGCCAACCGCCAACCCCTATCAGGTTAGCGGTGAGGTGACTTTGCATTTGTACAGATTCAGACCTGATGATACGCGCGTTAGCTGACATAAAGTGCTTTGATGATAAGGAGGGACCGTTGAGTTTAGGCGGCTTTGAATTTGTACAGATTCAGACCGGATGATACGCGTGTTAGCTGACATAAGGTGCTCTGATGATAAGGAGGGCCCGTTGGGTTTGGTCGAGCTCCTGAACGCTTGTGGCAAGAATGGCACGCAAGTCCCAGGCTGTGGGATGAGCCTTAAATATCTCAGGTATAGTGTGAATGAATGTATAGAATATGTCAGACCAAACTTTTGATCAATTTTAATAAATATTTTAATTAAGGAATAGAAGCCTAGGGCCTCGAAAAAAGAAAAAGTATATTATTAATAATTTTTTAATTAATAAAATATTTTTATTCTTTGATGAACGCCATGTCAACAATCTCAACAAGTATTGATGAAAATTTCATCACCGCATACTAATATGAAAATTTTCTCATAGCCTGCAATTACCAATAGCTAAACAAAGAGTGGCCTAGCCATAAAAATATCAACAGAACGGATACAAATCAGATGTATTTATGTCTATATATGTAAATGAATTAAATATTTTTAAAAATATTTATATCTGAAAAATCCGGATTCAAATTCACATGATTATCCAAAATATCTAAAAGATAAAAAAAAAATATCTAACTTATAAGATGTGTAAAATAATCTAATATTTATCTAATATAAAACATAAAATTATATAAGTATATGGTTTAAAGTATATTAAAAAAAAACCTCTTACTAATCTTAAAAATATAAGTATATTTATAATAAATAAAAAAAAAATTTCATATACAAATATTTGTTTAGATGGGATACCATCATATTTGTATCTAATTCAAAATATTTAAAATATGAATATTTTATTTTAGATATGGATAAAGATTTCTTAAAATCAAATTTTTAAAAAAAATTGGAACACTGATTAAGCTTGCATATGCATTTTTTTTTTCTAGATAATTGCGGCTTCTTTAGCAAGTGAAAAATATAAAAAATGTTGAAAATGTCCTCGGATTTCTCCTATAAATAGAGTACCAGTCCGTCACCCGGCCCCCATCAGCACAGGCAGACAACCAATACTATACAGTCAGCGAGCGATTGTTTGTTATAGATTTTTTAAATGGAAAGAATGGGTTCCATGAAGAAGTCTTCGGTGGTGCTCCTCCTCCTCCTCCTCCTCTCTTTCTTCCTCTTCTCCGGTTGGTTCCCCAAAAGCCGTTAATAAGACATGCATGCATGCTTTCCAATATTTTATGAGTTCTTAATTGTGTTTTAACTTGTGCATGTGTTTATAATTTTTTTTTTTTTTTTTTTTTTTTTTTTTTTTTGAGATAATGATAGGCTATCACCTTTTTATTAAGAAATGGTCGAGCCCAAATAAACAAAGCGAGATACAAGATATTCAGACTAGAAGTCCATTATAATCAAAAGAGACTTACACGGTAGAAGAGGTATCTACAATGAAACCGACCCAACCAAAAAAAACTACACCTGGATACGAATATGCCTGTCAGAAAGTGAGACCGCACTCGCATCCGCACAGAATTTACCCTGGTCCTGAATGTATCTAAGGGACGATTCACATATGTTTTCTACGTAAGGCGTGTGGCTCCTAAATAACGTATCATTGCGTTCCCTCCAAATCGACCACACCACCACCGGTACGAAGCATTGTGAAACTTTGGCCCGACAGCTCCTATCCCCTCGGCCTCGAAGACTTTTACCCGCCCTCCACATATCATCAATTGACAAGGAGGAGGAAGTTATACCGGTCACACTCTCCAGCCACCTCCAGACCTCACGGACTAGAGTGCAAGAGACAAAAAGGTGCACAACCGATTCATCCTCCACCCCACAAAGAACACACCGAGTTGATGTGGGGCGGAACGTGGTGATGTGTTTATCCTCCGCCCTCCACATAGTATCGAAGTTGATGTGTTTATAATTGTTTAGGCAGGGAACGTGGTGGAGGTGGAGGGGAAGACGTGCTCGCAACCGAGTGGCAAATACAAAGGGGGTTGCTTTTATGATAATAACTGCGCCCTCGTCTGCAAATCCGAGGGATTCCCTGACGGCGCCTGTGATGGTCGCTTCCGCTGCATGTGTAGTAAGCCTTGTTAAACCATCACCACCACCTCCTCCTCCTCAAGACACCCTCTCTCTCTCTCTCTCTCTCTCTCTCTCTCTCTCTCTCTCTCTCTCTCTCTCTCTCTCTCTCTCTCTCTCTCTATCTATCTATTTATCTATCTCTATCGCTCCTCTGTTGTTGTTATCTACTACCAGCAGTGGTTGTTTCAGTTTAAGTTAGGGTTAGTGTTGTGTGTGTTTTTATTATGAGAAAAATAAAAGAGAGGGTGTAGAGACTCTCAGTTGAGTCTTGTGCTGTTAAGGTTATTTTATATTTAAGAGATGGTTTATCATATGGGATCTATTTTGTTGTGGTAGCTTTAATTTTCTTTTTCTTGATCAATGTTGTCCACTATAGACAAGTTTATCGTAAAAGTGGGTAAGAAATGAGGAAATTAGAGGGAAGATCATGTGTGGGATTTGAACAAGCTTGCTTCCTCTTCTAGTGGAACCATGCATATGAGATGCACATATGTAATGATTTTTTTGGAGGCACAATTTACAGAATGAATAAACAGGTATGTAATATAAAATTAAACTGTGGTTTCGAAATGAACCATCGAAAACAATCTCAAATGGGCGTTATTAGTATCTTTGAATGAAACTTTTACTTTCCTTTTAATAGGTTGCACTGGGCGGTTTTAAATGAACTGGACAATTGGGCTGCGGGCCTTTCTGTTTTTTTAACTATTGGGCTGAAACAGGTTGGGCCCATGTCCTGGGCCATGCCCCAGACGTGTCTTAGGCCATGTCCTTACCAGAATTCATACCCAATTCACCAGACACATTCGTGTGGATTTTAATAAGCTCTGTGTCCGACATATGTCGTCGGGCGCGTGTGTATAAATTTCAAAATTGTTTTTTTGTCTTAGCCCTTAGCATAAGCCTAACTACGACAACAAATACCATCTTTGTATATACAAAGATGCATGGTGTATTGGTGGCTTTCCATTCCCTCTTTAATGTCAATGGAAGCAACATTGAAATCACCCCCCCCCCCCCAATTAGCTACACATTACTCTTTTTTTTTTTGGGGGGGGGGGGGGGGGGGGGGGGGGGGGGGGGGGGCATTCCCTTTATCAATAAAATTAAGGCTGGATGTCTATCTTTTATATAAAAAAAACAAGACATTTTTCAATCGGAACATCTTTCCTGAGTTTTAGATTGATGGTGGCAACTTTTACTTTTCAGTCAATAAAAAGTTCTAAACGAATTATTAAACACGTCATATTCATGTCTTGAAATTTATGTTTTTTAAAACAATGTGTGTAAGTTTTTCAAATTTTAAATGTATAAAAAAAATTCATCAGTAAAAAACTTGATTCCTTTATTAAAAGAAAAACATCCAAAAAAAGACTCGGTCAAAAAATATATTAAGAAGCTATTTTATTATCAAAATTACTTTTTAATATTTATTTTCAAACGCTCCTAACTCAATTTGAGTGACCTCCAATATTTCCTGAAATTGCAGAACGAATAGCAACCCAAGATTAGAAAAGTATTTACTAACATCATATCATAAATGATAAAAACAAAATGAACTGTCTTTGTCCTAAACTGCTTATGCACATCGGCAACTTGGAATTCTACCCTCATCCCCTCTCTTTGTTTTGAGGCAAGTTTCAAATTTGTAAACTTTTGATGAGTTATACAGTCTACCCTCAAAAAAAAAAAAATCAGGAATTTCTTCTTAAACAAGTGGCTGTTCAAATTTGCAACAATCCCCTAGCATTTTCCAGTCACTCTCTTTACCTTTAGTGGAAGCACTTTTTTTTACTATATATTTAAGTCGCTTTATTAATGTTTTATATATTTAAGTCGCTTTATTAATGTTTTGTCAAGTAGTTGAGTTTACGTGCATAAGTAGAGAAAAAAAAAAAGAAAAAAAAACATGCTACACTACATTGTTTGCATCCATGGTTCAACCGAGAGTTCTCACAACAAGCACCAACTGAATCTTCTTCACTTGTTCATAAATAACAATGGAGAGAATAGGTTCCATGAAGAAGTCCTCGGGGAAAGTCGATGACAGCAGGGGAAAAATGAGTTTCGATCCAATGTTTGTTATAGGTTTACTGTATGTTTGAGGGGGATGGTGTCACTCTTGTCTGCGCTATGTACCGAAAGAGGGTCTTCAACCTTAATTTCTCTCTCATTTTACTGATCTAAATCTCACCACTTCTGTATTAACTACAATATAAATACATCAATATGCAGCATTCATACAGAAACACACAACATATTGCTTCATATCAGTTTTCTAAACATATGGATAGAACATTGAAAATATATTCTTGATGGAAACTATTAACCAAAGTAATTCCACTAACAATTAATGGGATATTAGTGATCAAAAATATATAATTAATGGAAGATCCAAAATTACAATTATAAAAGAAAAAAATAGGACTGATTATATCAAAATTACCACTACACACATAAGTTCATCTCCAAGAATGTAGTGTAGTCAAACTATGTCCAAAATAGTCCCACAATAAAAGCCCAGAATGGGTGAGAGCGAGCCTCTTCAATAGGTCAGGCAAGTTCCGAGCTCTTATTAATGAATACATTTCTTCAATAAGCATGCATGTTAATCACACACAAAAATAATTAATGTTAAGAGAATCAAACAAAATCATGCAGCTAATGATTGCTTGTCGTCATGTTCTTCAATATTTAATGCTTGCAGCAGCTTTGGCCAGGACTCAGGGATTCCACCTGGTAAATTGAACTCCAGTAGTTTCCCTCTACGCCGATAAAACTCCTCCACGGGCTGGCTCTGTGGGTAATTTTAAAAAAAAAGGTTGGACATCAGGTCATCAATTGGACAAATTCTGAAATATGAATGTGTTAAATTTCGTCATTGTGCATTTCTTGTTCTATATTTCTGATCTAGCACTATCTATGAATATAGTAAGTAATAAAAGATATTGATCCCAGACAGAATGGAAGGATAATGATCAAAAGGCCTCACACTTAAATTTCAGTGATGTTTTGGATGAAAAATTAATGAAGAAGATGCACTTGATGAACAGGGATTCATGCAAGGCCATCCTTATAAATTGGGCGGGAATGAATCCAACAACCTCTTACCCTTGGTGACAGTTGGACAGTAACAAGTCCATTGTTACCCAATTAGGAAATAGAGGTTGGGAACTGAGAACGTAGAAAGCAGCGCCCAAAAAAAAAAAAAAATTTGATTGTCATGGGAAATAGGAAATTAAAAAAAAGAGGAAGGTATTAAACAACAAGACTGGCTAGAAACTATGTAGAATCGCATAATTATCAAGGAGATACATTACAAACATACACTAGAAACTTCAGATAGACACTAAACCAATGAGAGAGGAGCAATAATCACAAGGCAACTGAGTAAACGGCAATAACATCTTTCAATACTTGTAAGTGAAGGTTCTGGATAAACTTCAAACAAAAAAAAAGGAAAAAAAATTGAATATCCACTTTTTGCACCCTTTTATTCTCAAAACCCTGACCATTCACCTAATCCAAATTATACGTCTATACTTGATTGATGGATAAGTTTAAGATCTGGTAAAAATGCTGAACTTATGGTACAGATACAAAAAAACAATAGAAATCACATAATTGAAGTTAATGATAACAATTCATCAAAACTGTTTGTATGTCTTAGCATAAGCCTAACTCCAACAAACACCGCATTATATATACAGAGATGCATGGTATAAACAAGAAAATAACACTAATCACATTGAGACTAAAAGTCATTGCATACCTTCAAACCCATTTCGAAGCATTGGATTAATAAAGTCTCTTAAAAAACATCAAAATAATAAGAAAAAGGTATAATTTAGTTCATTGACTGAGAGGAGAAGGTATGATACCATGTCATTATATATCCGGAGACGTTCTTTTACTACTTCTTCAGTATCATCGGCTCGGGTGATGAGTTTTGACGCGCAGTTGGGGGGTGGGAGGAGTGGAGCCATGCATATTGGGGGTTTTCCATTCTCTCCTTTAATGTCAATGGAAGCAACATTGAAATTCCCCCCACATTGGCTGCACATTCTTCTTCCAAGGCATTTCTCAATCAGAATATCTTCTCTGAGCTTTAGATTGATGACTAAGTCAATGTCAGTCACCCCCTCCAATATTTCCTGAAAATTGCAAAAAAAATAGCAACACAAGAGTTAGGAAAAGAAATTACAAACATCATAAATGATAAAACAAAATGAGCATCATTGTCATTGTCGTAAGCTGCTTATGCACCTGGGCTACCATCAATCAGGAATTTTCGCTTAAACAAGTGGCTGTTTGAATTTTTCAATGATCATCTAAGCACTCTCCAATTCCTCTCTTTGCCTTTAGTGGAAGCAGTTGTTTTATTTTCTATTTAAGTTGCTTTATTAATGTTCTAATGTCAAATAGTTGAGTTTACGTGCACTATTGATGGACTCTAAAAGAGAAAGATTAGAAAAAATCACAATACACCACATTGTTTGCATCCCTGCTTCAACCAAGAGTTCTCACAACGAGCACCTACAAAGCACGGACACTTCCCCGGAGGCGCCGTACCCGTGTCGGACACGTGTCGGACACGGACACGGCATGGACACATGTCGGACACGGCTCCGGCCGTGTCTGCCTTCATTTTGTCTTGGACACGCCTGGGACACGGCTAGGACACGCCTCGGACACGGCCCAGCCAGTTTCAGCCCAAAAATAAAAAAGAAAAAAAAAAGAAAGGCCCAAACATAGCCTAAAAATATCTTTCTTAACGTTAAAAAAAATAATGATTCATTAATTTAAAACTGTGATTTATAAAAACAGTAGTTTATTGGTTTAAAACAGTGATTTATAAAAACAGTGGTTTATTACAATGATTTATAAAAACAGTGATTTATTTGTTTATACAATTGATTATAAATAGTGAATTAAATGAAATGTGTTTGTTTATATAAGATAGTGATACATATTTATTTATTATATTAATTTATTGCCGTGTCCTACCCGTACCCGTGTCCTATTTTTTCAAAAATTGCCGTGTCACCGTGTCGCCGTGTCCCGTGTCCGTGTCCGTGCTTCATAGACGAGCACCAACTGGATCTTCTTCTTCTCCTATTCTGTCCCACGGTTACCCCAAATGCACACCACCATCCACCTTGTCTCTCCTTATAATATTTCTTTTACTAGTGTCCCATGTACCACAAGAATTTTTTTATTCTTTAATGGATCACTTAGGAACTTTTTAAACTGGCCACAATAACAAAATGTCAAATTTAAGAACTAAAGCATTCAGGGTTCCTCTGCATTTGGGAAATTTTTTTCCCATCTGGCAACCCAGCTACGTGTAATGCCAAGTGACCATGTAGCTCTACTTTTTTTTTTTGCATAAATGGTAGGCTTCCACTTAATATATTAAGAAGGGCATCATGGGTTGAATTTGTTGATGTTTGTAATAGGTTCTTCATGTTTCCCTAGCCGGTTATCCAAGTAGGTTCCCCCTCATACTTTGGCCGACTAGAGATCCCAATCTGCCATTCAAAAAAATTAATAATTTAATATGTTGTGGATTATGCAAAGAATAAAACATTTACTGCTCTAAAGTGAATTCCCTAAATGATTCATTGCAGTTCCATCATTGTTTTGCATATCATATCTACTATGCCCATACATATTCTGAAAATTAAATGTCCAAAAAATTCTCTAATGTAGACAATATCATAAACTGCAGAGAAAGAAAGCACAAGGAGTCAAAAACTCCATAGGAAGAGGACAGATTTCAATAAACGCTAAACAAAGTGAAAATGATAATGCAAGAAACAATATACTGCACGATATCAGAAAATGTTGATATTTGCCAATATGCATCTCAAAAGTACAATTCAGCTGTACAGTGACACAACTACGTGAATCCATCCCATCTATGGAAAAAAAACATTTATGGGTCCCCATGGAAACTCTGAAATAGAAGAACAGGAAAAACATGACTTGTCATTAAATGCTTACAGACTGTCTTATTGTTCTTGGGAAACCATCAAGAATAAATCCCGATTCACCCTTGGCCTCTCCATTTTCAATGCGTTTAGATAGAAGACTTATTATTATTTCATCTGACACCAGTTTGCCTTGATTTACAATCCCTGCAAGCTGAGATTGAAAAAAAAACATTATCAGTTGAATTAACTATCAGATCAGTCATTAACCTGAGTTCTTGGTGATATATGGAACCAAAAAAAAAAGAACACCAATGTAAAGACGAGTAAAAAAGGATCAAGAAAATCTAACAATCAAATGCATACCAAGTCGGTTGGGTGACCATAAACATCAAATATGGAAGAGTAAAAAGTAATGTTGTTATTTTTAATGGACAAAACCCATCCTATATGGTTGATATTTGGTAAATTATTGACTGGAAGCTTTTAATCTTAGACACCTATTATCAATGCATTAACTTCTTCATGTGCCTATAATGACCTGATTGTTTGGAAGGACAGACTCTACGCAGTAAAAATATACTAAGCCAATGTCAAGGAATTAAAGCGGATGATGTACCAGGACAAACTATTGGCGAAGACCTACAAGGCTAGGTGGGTTCCACAAAAGGCCCTCTCCTGTCCGTTGTGCAATGAGGAGGCAGAAATGACGGAGCATCTCATGGTTACCAGCCTGGTGGCAAGAAGAATTTGGGAGTATGTTACAGGAGGCGACAAGGATTGAGGATGAGTTTTCCTCTCTGGAGAGCATGTGGGCATATGGTAGGAAGATAAGGAAGAAAGGGGATAGGAGTGGAAAGGCCAAGATCTCGTAATCTTATATTCTGGCGATTGTATAGGATCTCTGACTTTCACAAAATCAAGTTATCTCTGAGGGAATGACACCTTGTGTGGAAAATATGTGGGAGATGGTGGTGCACTTCATCATGGATTGGAGTCGTTTTGTGTGGGGCTAGCAGAGTGTTGTATATTAGGGGGAAACTCCTGATCGATGAGTAGGAGCCTTTTTGCTTGATTAGGGGCCTTATAGGGGTGACCTAGATTGACATCTCTTCTACTATGGCCCCCTAAGGTGTTGGATGCCATTTCATGGCTTTCTTAGTTTTTATTCTTTTGTAAGCTTTGGGCAATCTCATTATTTTAATAAAATCCAAGACAAATTGCCTATAATTTTTGTCAAAAAAAATGTTGTATACATAATGTGTAAAATTTGAGTCACTAATTTACATAAGAACCCTACAAATAATGTCATATATTAGCATACCAAATTTGGCTTAGATTCAACCTATGTATGGTTGTATGCATCATTTGAGAGTGCTTCAGAAGCCCAAATAAATTACAACAATCCATGACATTTACACATTCCTTCAATCTTAGCCTATATGTTGAGATGGGATCCTGCCATAGTTAGATCTCATCAATGCTTGTCAATACCCGATGAGGGGTGACAAAAGTCCAAAAATGTTCTCAAACCTCACATATTACACATGTGAGTGGACACTTGTCAGCCTCTCATAAGAGTATAAGAACTGATGATATAACAATAAGTTATATTCTTTCATTTATAGTGAATCCAACCGTTCCTCTTCGCTTCTTGAGAACCTGCTCCAAAGTCCAAACCATCTCTTTTGTACAGGTTCTTTTAAAAGAGCATATTCCCACATGTACAAACACTGGTTCCAAACTGCTAAAACCCCTCAAGACCCAGTCTTTTAAACGAATTTGTGATAAAATTCACACTAAAATCCCTATAGAACCCTAAAAAGAACATCAGCGACCAAAACCGATACCATGGAGAAGTAAGATAACACAGTAATCAATAGCGGCGATCTGGGAGGGAGGGGGTAAGAAAGCACCTGTTCGGAGAGGGGGCCGGAGGAGGAGAGCTCCTCGCGGACGAGGTCGCCGGTGGCGATGTGAGGGACGCCGAGGAGGTGGGAGAGGCGGCTCGCGTAGGTCCCCTTCCCGACGCCGGGGCAGCCCAGGAATACCCACTGGACGCTCCTCTCCTTCGGGTCTCTCCGGATTGAGAAGGTAGGATTGTGAGAGAGACCGCCAAAGAAACGGACGTCATTGTCGGAATCCAAGGCGGCGGCGCAGATTCCCCTCCGAATCAGCGGATGGAGAAGAGTAGTGGGAGGAGAAGATGATAAGGGTTTCAGTTTGAACAGGCGGTTCAAACGAGCCGCCGCCATTAAAGCCGATCGAACGAGAGGGATCTGTGGATGGCGAGAGAAAGAATGCGTTTTCTGGGTGCAAATCGAAGGTGAAGAAGCTTTTTTTTATATTTCCAATTTTTATTGCGTTCATGTTAGGGGTTTCTTGCAAAAATCCACTTGCGTGATGCTTCGATTTATAGAACACTCTCGTTGCTCTCGCAATTGGAGTTTATGAAAGGATCCACTTGATTTTTTTTGGAGGATTCTGATGGTTGGTGAGGGTTATCTATTCTCACCGGAAGAGTTTTTTTTTTTCCTGGTGAAAGTCATAATTAATAACAATAATAATTAGTTAAAGGTGCTGCACGATATTCGTGATACCATGTGCCGCACAATTTTTTTATTCGATTATAATCTTAATAATGTGATATGAATGATGTCATCTGATAATTAACAAGCAATTAATTTGACATCATATAGTTCTCCATGACCGTAAGTACCTCACTGTTTTGATGAACTCAAACAAACCATTTGAGATCAAAGTATAAAAAACTATGTTAATTTCCATGACCCATATATAGGGGACTGTGTTTAATGACAAGAACAAATGTGGCGGGGTTTGTTCAACTGTTAAGGAAACGCAAATTTTTAAGTTGGTTTTGTCAACCATCAATACGTATTGGTTGTGCATAGATTCCGTGCACTCCTTATGTAATCTAATTCAACGAAAAGAAAAGAATAAATGTAAAGCAACTCATGTAGCGAATCAATCATATTTCATCTCATTTTTCATAACAGAAAATAAAATATAAAATAAATCCTATCTCTTTCAACACTACGTGATCCCTTTGTGAATATACAGTGGGGCACACGTGGATCTATAATTTTCCTTCTCTCTCAAAATATCTATTGATTTGAAGGAGACATCACGTGGAATATTCATTAGATTCCTTTGAATAGGTCATGGTTATTGGTTAATTACTTTCACTTTTCGAAACTAATTGAACGTAGTTTTTTTTTTAAGGCAAGTGATTTTTTTTTAAGTGTTTTTTTTCCTGGTGAAAAATTAAAATAAACTCATATTACATGAGTGATGGGGATATGGGACCCAAACTTCAGTTATTTATTGGGCTCCAGTTGTGCCATCCGTTTGTTAATGAAATTGTATTTAAATCATGATCAATGACAATCTTTCTCGTAGCTTTCATATGTAAAATATATTTTTTTTGAGAAAAAAAAATGTCCTTATATAATTTGAAATAAAGTTACATTTGGTCCAAAAAATCAAATTAAAGTTACATTTGGTCCAAAAAAAAAAAAGGGAGGATTGTGACATATCACATGAGATACGCATGAGTCCCAGAGAGATACAAAGGTATAAAAAAAAGGCACCCAATTGCCAAAATACAGTCTGAGACCACTCCCCACCTAATTCACTATTAGATAGTGTTTGGTAATACGATTGTAAAACTAATTTTCTGCAATCGCTAAGTTTAAAATTTATTCTGCAGGAAGCTGCCTCTCTTCAGTTTTCTCAAATCGTAACTTTTGGACATTATTTGTCTGAAATATGTTTGCAGGAAGATGCGATTGTAAAAATGTTTAGCTACATGATTACAGAACTAACTTTCTGCAATCGCAAACGCTATAAATCGCGCAGCCAAACACTACAGAGTCCTATCAAAAAGCCCAATTTGATTCGCCCCGACCAAGACTCGTCCCAGAAATTTATGAAAAGTAACGTGAATTTCCAAAAGTTCTCAAAATAGAAATGTTGATCATTTGTAACCTAAAACGTTTCAGGAATGAGCATTGATAAATTGAGCTTATTTTACAGTCCTATATACTATGATAGCATAACATACTTTACGTTACCGTAGTATATGAGATTCTATTATAGTGTATAAATTTAAAAAAAATTATTTTTTTAAATAAAAAAATACATTACTGTATTTTAATATATATTTCATTACGTCATAGCATATACTTTAATAAAAGAATATATGATTTAAAAAAAAATGAAATAGTGTGGACTGCTGTTGGGTTGCAATAGGGGCTGATCTGACTGTTTAATTTTTAGTGGGCTTTGGTTGATTCTTCATGAAAGGCCTACAGTAAGCAACAAGACGTTGCGGAACAAAGCCCAGAACCTTCTCGATCCATCCACACCTCCCTGGACGAATCGTGAGACATTCTCACAAAGTAAAAGCAACCTCCAGAGTCCAGACCCTTCAAATCTCCACCTATAAATAACTACAGTGCCGGCTCTTTTATTAGACAATTTAAACAATTGTCTAAGACCCTCATTTTTATTTATAAATAGGTCTATATATTAGTCAATAATAATTTAACACCTTGCAAAAAAATATTTATTTTTCAAAACAATTAGTAGTCATTTTGATATAGTTAAAAAGTAATCAATAAAAAATTGACAACATCTTATGATGTCTAAAAAATAGCAAAACAAAAAATTTACATAACCAATAGGATTTAAATTTTTTTTTGAATCCCAAAAAAAATAGGAATATAAAAAGGTGATGTTTAAAAAAGTGTTGCTATTGTTTTTCATGTTCTTTTATCATTTTCAATATATTCTTTTTTATTTCAAAAAAATAATTTTTCTCACTCTATTTCTTCTTTATATAAAAAAATCTCTTGACTTTCTGTTTGCTGTAGACTAAAAAAAATTATGTCGTGTAGACAATTAAAAATAAATTTTTTTTATTTGGATCAAATAAAAACTTACATATAAAAACTTCATTAATAATTTTACAGTTTAAAAGATAAAAAAATGTAAAAGAATTATTTTTAATTAAAAAAATTAAAAATTAAAATAAATATTAATTGATTGCCTTAAGCCCATAATATATCCGGCCGCCCTGAATAACCATCTCCCCCCTTCAAATCCTCTCCCCAACAACATAAGCATATGCAAAATCTGCAAATAAAATTCTCTCCTTTCGAAAATCTTTCATCACAATCTCTCCCTTTCCATTTCAATCAACCCAAAAAAAAAAATGTCGATGATTCCATACTTGTTCGGCGGCCGACGGACCAATGTCTTCGACCCCTTCTCCCTCGACGTCTCGGACCCCTTCGACTCCTTCCGCTCCATCTCCGATTCCCTCCCTAGCGGTCTCTCCGGAGAGACCGCCGCCTTGGCCAACACGCGCATCGACTGGAAGGAGACGCCGGAGGCGCACGTGTTCAAGGCGGACCTGCCGGGGCTGAAGAAGGAGGAAGTGAAGGTGGAGGTCGAGGAGGGGAGGGTCCTCCAGATCTCCGGAGAGAGGAGTAGGGAGAAGGAGGAGAAGAACGACAGGTGGCACAGGGTGGAGAGGAGCAGCGGGAGGTTCTTGAGGAGGTTCAGGCTGCCGGAGGGGCGAAGGTTGACCAGGTCAAAGCGGCGATGGAGAATGGGGTGCTGACGGTGACAGTGCCGAAGGAGGAGGTGAAGAAGCCGGAGGTCAAGGCCATCGACATCTCCGGCTGAGGATTTGGTGATACTGTGAATTTTTATGTGCAGTGTTTAGAATGTTTGTGTGTGGGACACCATGGTGAATCGAGTCCTTGTATTGGGGGTTTTCATTGAGTCCGTCTAGGTAAGAATCAATGTATTGAGTCCGTGTTTAGAGTCCTGTGAAACGTGTGCTCGTGTGCTTGTTGAATAAATGTAGAACTCATTTGCTGTTGTTTTTGAGAAATTATAGTTATTTTTTATTTTTAAAAGATTAAGATAGAAAATGACTAAGGGTCCGTTTGGTTGCATCGATTTGGGCGATTCTGCTTTTTGAAAAGCTAAAATCCCAAAATCGTGCAGCCAAACGGGTTGGATTCCGACGGAATCAAAAGCTGGATTCCTTTTAATTTCTCTCTCGAAATCCGTGTTTTAAAAAGCTCAGAAAGTGTGATTTTCGGTCGGAATCGATTTTTTGAATTGAAAAGCAACTTTTTCTACCAAACATTAAACCCCTTTCAAATATTGATTCCTAAATTAAAAAAAAAAGCATCACAAAAAAGTCAAGGTCTAAAATCATCTTAAAAAACAGCTTTATTCTAAAATCTACTTTTCAATATGTGTTTCCAAACGGAGCCTAAAGATGAGAATGAATGGATGCAGATAGAGATAAACAACATAAACTCGTACATATAGATGGAGACAAAACACAAACACACGTAGTCTGTCAACACAAAGTATCTGGATAAAAAAAAAAAAAGGCTTCTATCCAAACCTCAACGACCCCGTTGAATATTTTGTTACCTGTATCTTTTATTTTTTCATTCTCATAACTAAAAATATGCTTTCAATTCTCATAATTAAAAATATGTTTTATTTAAAATTAACAGTATCAGTTATTGTCATTTTGAAAAATAAGAATTCAAAATTAAAATTAAAATTTCAAACCAAACCCTGCCCTAAAAAAAAAAAGCAAATTTTTTACTCCATCACATGAAAAATGAGTTCTAGATCTAGTCAGACTTGGTACCATCAATACCATTTGTATGGAATTGTACAACTTATGAATTAAACTATACTAAAAATAATCAATTCTCATAACTAAAAATATGCTTTATTTAAAAAAACACACACTATCCAGTATTGTCATTTTTGAAAAATAAGAATTCCAAATTAAAATTAAAGTCCCAAACCAACCCCTGCCCAACAAAAAAAAAACAAAGCAATTTTTTTACTCCGTCACATAAAAGATGAGTCTATATCTAGTCAGACTTGGTACCATCAATATCATCTGTATAGAATTGTACAACTTATGAATCAAACTACATCGAGAATGACACATGTATTTAATAATTAATTGTACAGATCGATTCATAAACTGTGTAGTTCATCATGAAAGACGCACAAAAGAAAGACACAAGAATCATTAGCCCTGTAAATGAATATGAGAGCAACATGCACAGATAACCAAAAAAAAAAAACACGACTTTCATCATTATTTCACACTTCAAAGAATTAAAAGAATTACATATCGATTCACACTACACATGATATAACATTTACGGAATTTGTATTCCCATCTTATCAAAAGAATCAGACATAAAGACAACAATTTGAACCATGCATGCATGAAATAAAAGTGAAATGAAATCGACCATATCAATTAATTATCAATTAACGACACCGCAGACCTTCCTAACCTCCCCCAAAGAGCCAACGAGCGGCTCTATGTCTCCCATCTTCACCATCGCCGACGCAAAGTCCGCGTAGAAACTCCCTCTATTTCTACTGTACTGCCTAACGATGCCGTCCGTTGATCCACCAGAGCCGAAGAGGACCTGATCAGATGAGAGGAGTCCCTTCTTTTGAAGCAGATTCTTGTAGTAGTTGTTGTTGAATGAGTTGGGCGTCACCAAATCAAGCGGCGCAAGGTTTCCGTCACCTCCGACCGTGGGGCAGCGCCGCCTGCGCGTGCTTGCGAAACCGGCGTCGATGGTGCTCTCGTTGTAGATCCTCCCTCGGTACGTCGCGCACGCGGCTTGGCCTATTGTGTGTGACCCTGAACAACAATGAAAAGTTATATATTAAGAAATCTAATAAAAATATGTTTTTTAAAAGTCATTTTTAAAATCAATATAAACGCCCATGTAACCTTTTGATTTTTTTTAAAAGTCTATAACTTATGTAAATTCAAAGAGTTCCCTGAATTAAATTTCAGCCGCTAGATGAATAGTATGTGTTAATCTTGACTGAAAACACAGTATACCAAAAAAACTCATGCAATGTATTAAAAAAAAGAAAAATCCTCTTAAATGATGATTTTACCCATAGGGATAAAGTTTTATAATATATTTGAAGGGATAAAATTGTAATTTATAGAATGATTTCTGTATTTTTAATAAATTCTTGGTTTTTTTTGTATACTGTGTTTTTAATTAGGATGAATCAAACAAAAATGTTCACTGAATATTTTTTATCGGTTAATGAAAGTTTAATTCATGGAGTTATTTGAATTTATACATGTGTTTTCAAAAGATTACACAGACTTCAAAAAAAAGGCAAGAGATGATATGGATTTCGGACGATTCGAGGAGGTGGGGGGGGGGGGGGGGTGCACTTTTAAACGTTGTTTTTCAAACTTGTTTTTAACAGGATGTATAGAAAGGTGTTTGTTGGTTTTGAAGAGTTGGTGTTTTTGAAACCTGAGAGTGCAACCATCTCTTGAGTGTTGAGTCCCTTGTTGGCAAATAAGGTGGTGAGGTGGTCGAGGCTGTCTGTGAATTTGGGTAGGTTGCTCTCCACTTCTTCTTTGCTGCCGGTCGATGTCGAGTCTCTTCGGCCTAGCTTCACCGTCCATGTCGGCCCACCGACCTAGTTCATTTTAAATCAAACAATTTAGCACATCTGATAAGAATTTACGAAACCAATGGTTAAACTGATTCTACTTCTGTCACTATAAAAGTATATATATTTTAGACGAAAATCAAACACTCACAGCAACGGATGCGTCTCGTGAAGCAATGGCGAGGATGTCGGCGCATGAGACGACTCCGGGACAGACATTCTCGACCTTAGACTTTATGTCATCCACAACATTGAAACCTCTCACAGATCTGAAGTTCTGAAGCGCGGACTTCTCGCTCACGATCGTAGAAGAATCGTCAAGAAGGAGCGACCCATCACATCCCTGCATTAACCCAATTATATATGTTGTCATGCATGCATAACTAAAGTCTTAAAACCAATTAATGAGACTCTAATTAACACCATGCATTTCCAGATGATCACACGCATACCTGAACGAAGCAATCATGGAAATGGAGGCGAATGAGCGAGGCGGCCATCCGGCGCTCTCGCGAGACGGCCGTCCTCACGGCGGTCCTGATCGTGCTGAGCGCGCTCGGGCACGTGCTATCATAAGAAGTTGATGATAGTTGGGCATGGCATGGCACGTTAGAGATTAACAACACTAACATGGAAGCTATTAAGAAGCTAAGATTTGCCTTTCCTTCCATTTTGTTATATATGCTCCCTTCTCTCTCCCAAGATTTGAGTTTTAAGATGTATGTAAACAATAATGAGAGATGTTGTCCATCAAACATGGGAATTTATAGGCATGCATGCATGCGTTGAAATGTTAGCGTGATTTTTTTATTTGTTGGAGTTGGTCAGATTTTTCGACATTTCGGCGCTTTTGTCAGTCTGTAATCAATGATTTTGATGCTTTACGTAATGCATGAAATTTCATGGAAACAACGATTCACGATTTACAAGTCAAAATTTTCAAACTTGTACGGCTCTTAAAGGGGGTGGGTGGGTTTGTGGTCTACGCGTGGTGTCATTGGACGGATGAGATTATACCGTAACGTCAAGATCAAGAGTGTCTACGGTCGAGATTGGTTGGTGTTTTGGAGATCTTTTTTTTGGGTAGTAGCCCAGTGGGCTGAGGACTCCCTTTTCAAAGGGTCGGACGGGGTTCGAAACCCAGATACGCCGTTGAAAAGCGGATACATTCGCCACCTCGCTAACGAGGGTGATGTTTTGGAGATCTTGGATTGGGTCAGAGTGAATGATATCTATAGCTGGCATTTTATTTTATTTTATTATGTTGAGTATTTATTTATTGGTGTAATTGACGAGCCCAGTCTTAAGAATGGAATGGTTCGTGTGTGCTTTCTTATTCTTATATATCATTATTTTCTTTTTTTTATTTCTCTTTATTATTTTTATTTTATTTTATTTTATTTTTTTAGAACTGATTATAATAAACCGGGAATAGCTCAATGGTTTCCCATTCATTGCATGGTTATCGTTATTAACTTATTATGTGTTATACTATATTATATGTGACGTTTGGCCTTTTTTATATATAAAAAAAAAACTTATGATTGATAATAATGTTTTGAAATGTATGCTCCATTAGAAAAAATCGTGCACTAAAACTAACTACGTGCATCTAAAATTCATTAATTTCATGTAACTAGAATTATAACTATATCTGCCCTTCATTGTCACAAAGTCTTCGCTTACTATATATGATATTCCACATAAGTTCCATTCGACATATATGATAAGTATACATTTATGAATAATACTATATATATTACTATATTCAATTAGATAGGTACAATAAAAGTATATAGGAAAATAAATAAATCTCGTCTTATAAATATATATTGATCATTGGTATAAAAAATACGCACATACACTTTGCTGTTGATTGAAGGAGAGATGTGACGACAACAATTAATACTAAATTTTTTAGCTTATAAGTAACTTGTTAATCATTATATTCAAATTAAAATAGATACGGAATCCTGACTCTACTAATTATACACAGTTTGGTGAATAGGGGTTTGTTTTGTAGCATCCAATCCCTGAACTCTCCTGAATATCCGAAAAAATTTAGGAAAATATTGACTATGATACCTTAGCAAACCATCTACAGACTACAGCAAATGAGTTATTGAGAAACCCAATATAATTATTTGATGCACCAAAATACCTCTTTGACAGGTTGACAAAATTACCCGCCTTTCACAGAGACTGCGCTTGGTTTTGTGTCTTAATTTTTCCGATAGGCGGATAAATTAATTAACTAAAATAAATATATAAAGTCTATATCTTTAATTTGACAAATCATGTCATGAATTCCTATATATAAATCAAGTGGTCTTGGAAACTCACTTTGAAGAAGAGGAAAGAAGATGCTTTATTTTCAATGTAAGCTACCGGCCCACCATTAGTCTGTAAAACATTAATCCATCAAAGCAATTAAAGCTCCAAACAAACCACAAAAACCCGGAATGGTAATGTATAAAATAATGAATGAGAACCACAAAAACATGTTGTCTGTGACACATGAAAAGTGAGGGAAAATGAGATAAAGTAAAAAAAATTCTTTGACCATCTAAAAACATGTTGTTTATACCAAACATAAAAAAAAAAATCCTCACTTTCCCTTTGTTTTTTTGTCTCTTGGAGAAATTTTTTTCCTCATCTTAGAGGAGAGAAAATGATGTAATTTTTTTTTGTTTGAATTTTACATGTTTGATGTCATTTTTACAGCGGTTCAACGCAAGCGCCGCAAACGATGACAAGTATTTGCGACCGAGAAAAATTTCCGTCAAAATTATAAGCATTTGCGACGGTTTTTACAAGCCGTCGCAATAAACCGTCGCAAAAGATGCTTTTTCTTGTAGTGTAAAAAAAATATTTATTTAAAAAATTTATTTATTGTGTGACATGTATCCTTGTGATCGTCTTTCAAAACTTCAGTTATTTAAAAATATTTAACAAGTTAAATTGCTTTTATATTATACAAGTTATCATACAAACAAAATACTTTATTTTTTTTTATCATTGTCATCACTTTATATGATAACACAAACAATATATATTTTATTTTCAGTCATTTTTCAACATAAGCACAAAAAACCATTTTTATTTTCCATCATTTTTTATCACAGGTACAATGAACATTTTTTTATTTTCCATCGCTTTCTATAACATGCACAAACAACAAATAAACGTTTTAACTTATCAAAGGAAAAATGATTTTTTTTCTTCAGTTTTTCTTTGATTCAAATTCTTTTATTTTCCTTCAATTTCCCTTCGTGTTTGTGTACAAACACGCCTAAAGTGTTAGTGACAAATGTTATGAGGATACCCTAGTTGTGCAATCAATGTAATTAAGTTATTATCTTTGATGATCATGACATATATTAGCTGGAGTGGTTTCTTTAATTAGATGACAAGGTGAGGTGTATGCATTAACGAAGACACATGAAGACACATGGATGACCAAGCAAAAAAAAGACATGGATGATAGATGCATTGAAACCTAAGTAACCATTAATGCAAATGCAACGTCCACTAATCACATTGAATAATAAATAAATTAATGAAACCGTGTATCCTTTTTGCATCCTATGTAGACAGCAATCTGTGCTCATGGTGTTGGTATTCTATGCTTAAATATCATATATAATCCTCTCCGAACAGGAACCTGAGTGGATATTCTCATCCACCGAACCCTCTAAATTAAAGCATGTACTATATATCAATAATTAATAATATCATATCAGTGTAATGTGAGTCTTGACTCAGAAAAACACCAAATAGTCAGTTCCAAATCCATATAGCTAGGTTAGCAAACTCAGCAAGGTTACTTCTACTATAATGAAGTGACTCGATTTTTAAGTTACTCCATTTTTCATGTTTGTTTGGCATCAGTTCTATCATGGGTTCGTAGAATAGCTAACGAGGATAATGTTTGGAATAGTCCAATCTCCACCAACTTTATTTTTAAAAAATATATATATATACTTTATCTGATCAATATTCTTTCTTTTAAATTCATATAAAAAAATAGTTTTCTTTATTAAAAATGGAGTACATGCTTACTTAAATTAATTGTATATAATCACTTATCCAATAAAATATACGTGCAAAGTAAAACTTCACACAACACTATAGCTGTGTGTGACAGCACCCAAAAAACAAGTGTTTCGATCTTGTTTATCAAGGCATAGGCATCTGCATATGAAGAGTATGCTAAGTTGAATAAACTTAATTTACCACTACTTTAGGATAGTTATTCATCTTGCTTAGTGAGCAGATTAAGAATAACAAAGTAAATCCTTTATTTCCTTTTTAAAAATGTTAGGCAGTCACTAAATTTTTCCGTACATAACATGTTTTGAAATTTAATTATTAAAATCCATTTAAAACAAAATATATATACTCCAATAAACTAAATTTGTTAATTTTTCATATGTTTAATCTAAGAGACCAGGTTAGGCCCAACAAGTTTGATAGTCCAACGCGATCATAACCGTCCGATCTTTTCATTTTGAAATACAAATTTAATTATCCAATGTGTAAGTCATTATGTACCTAAAAGTGAAAAGAGGACCGGGTTAGGTTCAACAAGTGGACAATTTGATTGTACAACGTGATCATGATCATCCAGTCTTATTGAGTCATTATAATTAAAATATTATATCATATTTTAAAATTAAAATTAAAACCAATTAAATTCTAACATTTTCTTTTTTATGATTCAATTAAATTTGGTATCTCAAAAAAATAAGATCGAACTGTCACAATTGTGTTGTAAACTCAAATTGTCCAACACATGTTAAATCTAACCGGTTCCCAAAACTAATTCAGTGAAAACTAGTTAAGAAGTCACTTTGTTTCAGTGGCATTCCCTTATTTATACATAATATTTATGATTTTTTTTTATTGGTAAACTCATGACCCTGGAATTGGAATTCGTAACCTCCCACACGTGGCTCTACGCCTACACCCACACGAAGGATATTCATTCAATTCCTTATTCCGCCAAGTCCATGACTCCATTACCCAAGCGAGCATATCTGTTCGGGCCCTGATTAATGCCACCCCAGTCACCCACCACTTTGAATGTGTAGGCCAGCCTAACAAACCAAACGTCACCCTTACTAAACCTCAAAACAGAACATACACCAAATGCAGCCCTTATAAATCAAACCCCTCAAGCCACCACATCTCCCTCCAACAACAACACACACACATCATGGACGAACTTCAAGAACTGGTGATACATGCAAACACTGAAGCGCCACAGCCCAAAGAAGAACAAGAACCACCACCACCACCACCGTGCGAGGTCGCCGAGGCGAATACTGAATCATTGACGGTCGATGAGGTCATCGAGGAGCACGTGGGGTCCTTCGGGTGCGCGCAGCTCTTGCAAGTGTTCCTTGTCTCGCTCGCGTGGATCTTCGACTCGCAGAACACTCTGGTCACAGTCTTCAGCGACGCCCAGCCGCCCTGGAGGCTGAAGGGCTCAAAGCAGGTCGCTACGGGTTCAATGTGCGGGCTCGAACGCGGGGCTTGGGAGTGGGTCGGAGGCAATTCGAGCTCCATCATCGCCGAATGGGGCCTTGTCTGCGACCACAAGTTCCTTGCAAGCCTTCCCGCTTCCATGTTCTTCCTCGGCTCCCTATTCGGTGAGTCCACACAACATGATCTCTTCATTATTCTATGCATGCATGCATGCACGCAAACGCGCGCGCGCGCGCATGAACCTAATGGAAAACTAATGCTAACAGGGTCCGCCTTGAATGGGAGGCTGGCGGACACGCACCTTGGACGGAAGAAGACGGTGCTCCTCTCGTGCATCCTGACCTCCGTCACGGCCTTCCTCACCTCGCTGTCCCCCAACGTCTGGGTCTACACCTTCCTCCGCTTCTCCAATGGCTTCGCCCGTTCGGGCATCGGCATATGCTGCATCGTGCTATCCACGGAGTCTGTCGGCCGCAAATGGCGCGGCCAAGTCGGCCAGTACGGCTTCTTCTTGTTCACCGTGGGCTTCCTTTCATTACCCGTCATAGCCTACCCAACGAGAACCTCATGGAGGAACATATACAGGGTCATCTCTTCATTTCCTCTTGCGTACGCACTGTTTGTTCTCCTCCCATTTGTGTCCGAGTCCCCAAGGTGGCTGTCCATCAGAGGTAGAAACGAAGAGGCCATGCAAGTCTTGAACAAGCTCGCAAGGCTCAATGGGAAGCGAATTCCGGTGGACCTGCGCATCACAGCCCCCGCCACGCAAAGCGACGCGGCGCACAAAGGCCTGTGGACCACTGGATGGGCGGCCAAGAGGATGGTGTTGGTAATGCTCACGGGATTCGGCGTCGGGTTCGTCTACTACGGGGTCCAGCTCAACGTTGAGAACCTGAACTTCAATGTGTACTTAACCGTGGCAGTGAACGCGCTGATGGAGATCCCGGCGGTCATCTTCGGGAGCGCGCTGTTGGGCCTCATGACCAGGAGGGCGGTCTTCTCTGCGTCCGCGCTCCTCGCGGGCGTGTCGTGCTTCCTCTGCATCTTCTTCTCGAGCAAGGAAGGGAAGTCGAAGGGGAGCTGGCCGCAGCTGTCGTTGGAGGCGTTCGGATTTATGGCGGCTTCAATGGCTTATGACGTGCTGTACATCTACTGCGTCGAATTGTTCCCGACCAATGTGAGGAACTTCGCCGTTTCGATGCTTCGCCAGGCGCTGATGCTGGGGGCTGCGATCGCTCCGCTTCTCGTGGCCCTGGGACGCCTGAGTCCGAGGCTCTCCTTTGTAATCTTCGGAGGGTTTTCGGTCTTGAGTGGCGTGTTTACGTTCTGGTTACCGGAGACGAGGAACACCCCGCTATATGAGACGTTGGAGCAGCAGGAGAGGGAGGAGGAGCTCCTTTCCTCCTCCAATGCTCAGGTTGAACTGGTCAAGCAGTGATAGTAGAAGTAGTTGTAGTACATGATCTATGGGAGGGAAAGAATTCAAACCCAGTTGTACATGATTTATCAATGTTTAATAATGAGAAACAAAACACCACATAGCATGCCTTTGTGGGACTTTTCAAGAAAATGGAAGCTTTTTCTTTTATTCCTTTAATTGTTTCTGGTACCAAAATGTAATGAACATAACAAAAATCTGGTATACTTGGAATCAAATACAATCACATCCTTGAAATTTGGAGTGGAACTGCGATGGCTTCGGTTACTTCTTCCCTCGCGAGGAGCTGGAAGAGATCTAAATTGTTATTCTTTTCCAATAAGTGCTTTCGGCATTCTTTGGCAGCGATTATGCCTGCTGAATAAGCTCCATGTACAGTCCCTGAGTGGTCTATGCTTGCTGCTTCACCAGCAAAATAGAGATTACCCACCGGGGCCTGAAGCTTCTCGTACACATCGATGGGCTTGCCAACCAGGTCACAGGAGTATGCACCTAGGAAATCTGGGTCTGTTCCCCAATGCGAAACAAGGTATTGGATCTGCACAGATTGAGCAGTTGGAGGTGTTCTACTGTCGGGAATGTATCCAATCAATGTCAGCTAACTAGCTTAAAGTATAGGTAGAACAGAAAAGACTAAATGGATAAAATTTTGGGGATATATCGTAAAACAGAATATGAAACACTGTCAGACTATGTAGCACGGACACTAACACAGCCGACCACGGCAATTTTTGAAAAAATGGGACATGGATACGGCTAAGACACAGCAACAAATAAATTAATATAATATAATTTATATTCATAATAAATAAAAAGAATAACAATAATGATCAAACCATAACAAGTAAATAACACTTAATTAAGTGTATATTTTGGTAACAAAAATAATAATCACCACATAACATATAGTAAGCAAATACAGACTTGAAATGTAAGTCAATAAGTCATGAATTTATAAATATTACAATTACACAAAACATAAAAATGACGAAATTATTGAAGAACAAAGAAGAAGAAGATCAAATAAATAAATAAACAATCTAGATATATATAAAGAAAAAGAAGACAAACAGTGAATCTGACAATGAAGAATGATGAAGAAAAAGAACAAAGCAAAGGAAAGATATATCAGACATAGAGGGAGAGTGATTGGGCAAAGAAAGAGAGAGGTTAAGAGCATCTCAGATAGATTAACTAACATGTTAGTATCATGTTGTTACATAACATGTAAAAAATTTGCTCCAATGGAGATGTTAAAAGGGAGCTAAATGTGTGCCCCATGTGTCAGGTGTTATCTTTCAAGCTAACTGTGGCTAGTGTTTTACCTAACTAAATGTGGTCCCCACTGATAGTTCTCCTTAAAAAATTAAAAAAATACATGTGGAGGTTGAGTGGGTGGAGAGGTGGAGCCCACTATTATTTTGGCTACTTTATTTAGCTAGTCCATTGGAGCAACAACAACTAACTAAATAAAGATATAGTAAATGAGTGTGTAGTTGAGATATAAAGTGTTGACATGGCACTTCAACATCTTGTTTAGCTAACATATCCATTGGAGATGTTCTAAAGTTGGAGTGTCAAGAGAGAGGGGATGCTATTTTTGTTTTTATTACAAATGGACTGGGCCTTGTCCTGGGCTGGGCCGTGTCCTGACCACAAAACTGGGCCCATTTCACTGGACACGTCCCAGGAGTGTCAGGTGCATGACCGTGTCCGACACAGATATGGCAAGAAAATTGAAGTGTACGTGTTTTAGAGCTGTTAGATGTTCAAGAGAAAAGCCACCAGTTCATCGAATGTCTATGAACATGATCATGATCATGCCATGGATGAAAAATAAAGGCAGAAACTTGGATGGCTAACTGCACTGTGGACTGCACTGTTCAGAAAGTCTTTATTACCATTTATAATGTGTGTATTTAACTGTATTGTCCAAAAAAAGTCCAAAATATTTAGATATTTAGAAACACAATTGATAATAAGACAAGACACAATTAGATTTTCAAGAGAAAATCCATAACAATTGCGCAAGGGAACCAGAAAAAACAGAAAGTAGAGAAATGTTTGTGGCAGTTGGGGAGTGGGTAGAATTTTTAAAACAGAATTTAATAATCACATGGAGATGGAAGAGCTAAGAAATGCTAATCAGATGTGCATTAAAGATTGATCTCAGCATATTTTCAGGGCTAAGTAATGATCACTTCTTTTCCTGATCATGAAATCTAAATAAAATGGAAATAGCGCTCTCACCGGTTCTGTCGCATTGGGAAACATCCTTTTCAGGTGCATCATTGCGAAGTTAGCAGCTTCCTTGTCAGATAACTTTTCAAGGTCATTAGCAAAAGTTCCCGCAGCCATGTAAACGAGTATAGGATTGCCTGTCGCCTTGTGGAGATTGAGGAAATAGCCACAAGCATATGATGTGGGTGCAACGATTCCTAGTAGTTCCACATTAGGCCAGAATACTTGATCGAAGAGAAGGGCAATCTTATTTTCATTGCCAACTCCCAGATCGGAAATTGCACTGAGCTTCCACTCAGGCAGTCTTGGCTCAAACTCAATTAGGTTGGCTTTAAGAACACCAAGTGGGACGGTAACAATTGCAGCATCTGCTATAAAGTATGTACCATCATCAACAGAAACCACCACTTTATCATATAGCTGAGAAATCTTTTTGACCCTGATTATCATTATTGGAGTAGAAAAACATTCATACATAAACAACCTTCAAAAGGAGAAAATAAAATAATAGAAGCACCCGGAAAGCTATAACTTATATCAAACGATCAATAACCAAAATCAATGGTACCAGATCATCATCCAAAATCAAAATTAAACCAGTTCACATATGAATTTGATCGATGCAAATCAAGCTCCCAAGTAATTATTTCGATTAAAATGAACAGAAATCGGCATCATTTACATGCACAAAAACTTAATATACATATATTTTCTCTTCATGCATTCTCCTCTCATCTAAACCTTTTTCAACATGTATGATGGTGCGCTACACATAGGCCATTTCTCTTGAGAATTGACAAGATGCATTGCCATCATACCGTATTACCATACCATTGTCACGTTTGAGTTATTTACATGTACATACAGTTATAACTCTTACAACTTCTGAACTTTCTAGAGGCATATTGGGCACTGTTTTGATTACAACAACATTAACATCACCAATATGAGCATATCAGTGATACCAACTCCTATGAATATACACATCAATTCTCGAGCCCTGATGTTATCAGCTACATTTAAATGGATCTGGGGTTGAATCATATTCATTTTGTTTTTAATCTACTCTTTCACTGCAAGGGTGAAGGGAAAAAATATTGGGCGTTTGGAAATAAATAAAACTTTGTTTGCATTTTTTTTCTAAATAAATTCCCTAAATCCAAGTCATCTCACTAAGAAATGGCACAAGAAATACACTGCGTAGCTTGAACACTTGATAATTTTTTAATTAGTGTTGCATTTTCCTCGTAAACATTGTTTAGAATTTCAATAGTCAAGCAATCATACCTGTGGTTCAAACGTATATCTATACCCTTGGAGAGTGCTTTTATAAGGGGGTGATACCCTTGAACCATCAATCCGTGGCCACCCGAAAGAACATGTTCCTGCATCAGAACAAAAAAATTCAACAAGGAAACATGGGAAAAGTCAGCCTTTTGCTCAGGTATCCCCAGCATATAACTATAAGTAGATATTCAAGCTTATGCATTTCATTAAAGAAAAGAATATTCAGAATAAACCAGGTTACACAACAGATACATTCATGGAAATACTATAGTCCCATTCTATTTTCTCCATATGACATCATAGTGCACTAGTGGTCTAATAACAGAGAATTGGCATTGTCATATGACAACATAAAATTCAAACTATTACCATATGACAGCATAAAATTCAAACTAGCAGCAACACTCACACACACAGTTCATCCCAGCACAAGTGTTCCCAAATAATAATCTGGTAGCTGGGTATCAGGATCTTACACCATGGGGATTGAAATTGCAACTAGATGAAGTTTTGTGCTTCGTTCATCCCTATCTAAAAGTTTCATGACTTTCCCAACTTAAAAATTAGCTTAATGCTTCATAAGATCATTCAAATTGGTGAAGATAACACTTTTAGGCAAGAGTATAGAGGTCTCTGTGGAGCCAAAAAAAGAGTTTTATATAGACTTGGAAAACTGTAAACTACAAAATTAATCAAACTTAAGGCAATCATTTCTAGCCAATGCTTTTTCTTCACTGGAGATCATTAGACGTTAAACAATAGAATACATGAATCATACAATAAATTCAAAAAACCAGAGTATGGGGTATAAATAGAATTGGACCATGCTGAAAGTCCAATAACAGCATGTAATGGATAGGGAGCTTGCCTGGTCCCAGCTTTTCAATGATATCATATTTGCATCAGCCGCAAACCATGCCTCCATTCTGCATATGTACCATTGCAGCACTTCATATGCTAGCCCCACTTGCCTACAAATCAATTGAAGAAAGAAAAAGGCTCATCAGAAGATTTCATATTTCTGCATTTACATTATAACATAACAAAAGAAAGCTTTCATTCTTGACCTTAAGTCAGGATGCCTATCCAATACAATTGAAATGGCCTGGTGAACAGACATGTCAGTTGCATGCTCATCTCTTACTTTTTCTGTCTGAAATACACAAGACATGCCAAGAGAAATATTATTTATAGTACATAAATTTAATTATAAAGAGTCACTGTATCAAGCATTGAGAGTAAGATTACTTCTTTGAGAATTCGCTTGAAAATCTCCTCAACTTCATTCACTAGTTGTTGAGGCACTTGACGACCATCAATGTCAAAGAGTGCATAACTGTAGAATCATATATGGAATGCTCCATGTTTATCAGAACAGAAATATGCACTAAAACAGGAAGGAAAACAAAAAAACCTTCCATAAAATAACAAAATGTAACAGCAACATTAAAAAAAATCTATTACATTTGATAGGTGCAGTTTCTTAATGCCAATGAAGTCATCTTTACCTATGGGCCGCATTTAAATTTTGGCAAGAAATACACAACCAATAATTGATTAAAAAGGTGCATCCAACAATGAGCCACACGACCATAAAAAGACGGATCAAATTATATTTAAAGTTTAAACCTTACTACTGACAGTAGCAAGATCATGCCAAGTAGAAGATCAGATGCATAAACTGACGATGAGATAATTTTCCCATGGTACAAATGTCAACTGTAATTCAAATAAGTCTAGTTGATGGGAGACGTTTTGTACAGGTGAATGGTTACCATCTGGTTAATGGACTTACCTACAAATCTCTATTCTTTTCTGTTATTTTTTAGGCTATGTGGCATACATGTAAGACATAGATAAGCAAGAAATTTGAAAAGGCTCAAAATTGAGAGATCTTGATCGAACATTGAGGGAATTATGTCTGACTCTTAAGGAACATCAGAAGAGTGAAAGCATATGATACACACATATTGGCTTACATGTTCTGTATTAGGGGGGCACCATTTCTACCCCTTTTCTTGAACATCTATTTCTACCTTGTTGACGTGAAATTATAAGCTCAAGGTTCTCTGATCAATGGGATGAACAGATAGAGGGTACAGTCCATTGAAAGCCTAACAGAGGCATGGCCTTTTAAACCTAATGATAGAGTGGACCTCATAAACTCGCAAGGCTTTGGCCAATTGTTAATGTACAATAATAAACCAAAAAAAGGAAAAAAGCAGTTTCAAAAAAAGAGAAAAGGAAGATAGGAAAATTACCTCTCTAAATCATGATCATATAGGACAGAGTTGTCACCGCTTGTACGGTACAATGAAAGCCCAAGACCTCGAATAAGTGGGGCCAAGGAGTTTTCATTGCAAACACCATGTAACCTGGATATCAGAAAAAAAAATAACATTAATGGAAAATGACATAGTGGCTACTTGTATGATTGATACTAGGAGGTACGCACACAGAGAAGTATCAACTTACCAAGATGCTCCCATGTCTACCGGACACCCAAATGTGTAATCAGTATGCACACGACCACCAAGTCGATCCCGTGATTCCAATAGAACGACCTAAATTTAAGGAGTTTATAAGAAAAAAAGACTCATTTTTCCCTGGTGGGTAAGTTTTTTAGATTTTATTGATACAAAGAAGGAAAAACATTTATAACACTCATACAATGTTCAAGGATTAACAAAATACGAAAAGGAAGAAGCGTTTATGTATTGTCATCTCTATCTTTTGTGGCCTTCTTATTTGACAACTTCCTCTGTAATTTCTTTCGATACAAGGCACAAGAAGATGCAGTAACATAGTTACTTATCCAATCTACTAAGGAAACATCATGTACCCCCAGCTGCCTGTCTTTGCAGCCATTTGAAGTGAGATATCTGCAGTTGTGCAATTGTCTCAAAGATAACACAATGGTAATAAATTATACATAAATCAGAAAGAACTATGGCTATGCTTCAAAATAGCTTAACTACATGACAGTTTCAATTCATACATGCCTTTGCTATTTTCCCATATCATTTACATATATGATGCAAAGATAATAACTCTACTAGCTTGTAAGGCGCCATTCCAATGCATAGCCATACTAGTGCATATTTGGTTGGCTGTGACATTCATCAAAATTCTTCAGAATGTACCTTAATTCTAAGATCTGACTTGAGTGGAGCATCAGATGCAAAATTATTCATAAAAATGAAAGGTTCAAACATCATCACCTTAAAAGAAGCATCATAAAGCACACGAGCAGCTGCGATACCCGAGATTCCTCCACCCACCACCACGATTGAAGGGGTTGAAGGTTGTCGTTGCCTCTCAAAATGTGAGAGAAAAGCATCTAGACATGGAGCACTAAAGATCAGATACAATGTACATTGAGTCTGCAGATAGAAGGAAAACAGAGAAATCATGCCATCCTAAAACTCCAAAACACTAATAACAGACGATTGCCAATTTCTTGAGAGTACCACAATCACCAAATAACTTCATGGAGATAAAGTTTAATTGTATACAGTTAGCCTTGGAGATAGATAGTCCTAAAGATCAGTATCACACACTGTAAAACATGGCGTGTCTTGAACATCAGGTAATATCAATGTAACCTTGCTCTGAATTTGACCAACACTTTATGAAAATTAAGCCAACTAACCAACCACATAATGAGTCTCATGCATTATACAAATACGTACTCTAATGTAAAATATTTTTTCTACAAAATTCGCAAATGCTCCCTCTCTTCACATGTTTGGCATTATAACTGCAAGATCATTGAACATGGCACATGGCATATTGACTAAAAAATAACATCAATACATGATTGAAGCACACATAGGATGTTGGAGATTTATTAACAATACCATCGCCAACAATACCATCGCCATAATCACACAAAGATATGTCTAATACATTTGACAACCAATCAAATGCAAAACCTTCTATATTTCAACACAAAGTAATTAATATGAATGTAAGGACAAAATCATCAAAACCGAATTTTGAAGTAAAACGAAACAAAACCCATCACCCTCATTAAAAACAAAAAATAACAACTACAGAAACACGAAATCAAATGAAAACCCTTAATTCAAGACATAAAAAAATCACGAAAAAAAATTCCAAACATCGAAACTTTACCACCAATGACCGAATTCGAGCTACCAGAACGTCCTCTTGATGCCATTGGACGGCGAGAGAGAGAGAAATCTAAATTAATCAACTAAACAAAAAAATTGAGACGCAAAAAAAAAAACGAATCAAATACGGGATCTCTGAATTAGGGTTCAGTAGGTCTGCGACGTATGGAGAAGGATTGATAGAGGATGAATATGATGAGGCCCTCCGTATTCGACAAACAACGCAGCTTATCAAACCAGCTCATGAAGAATTTTTTTAATGAATTTTTAAGTGGGTCTTCAAAACGGCAATCGAAATATCAAAATGAGAGAGAGAGAGAGAGAGAGAGAGAGAGAGATTGATCTGATTCATCTCTGACAAAACATAACTAATTAGAAACGAAGACGACGAGAAGGGACAGCGGAGACGGGAATCGAATCACTTCCTTATGGTGCACTCGTTATTCTCCTCTAATCTTGACGCTTGGTTGTTTGACGATTGTTGGTTTGGGGAGGTGAAAAAGAGTGTTATGATCACCTAAAGTTCAGAGGATGGGATGTTTTTTGGACGTACGCTTTTTGACGTTATTGTCCTTGTGATTGTGTTTCTTTTCAGCCAGAGGTGCGGTTGAGTTGGAGGTTACTTTGGTCATTTACAGAGATACTGCGTGAGGGCATCTTTAATTAATGATTTTGTGACGACGACTGGTCTCTTTATATTGATCTGATTTGATATTCGCGATACGCTGAATACCGACGACGAGAAAGAGTTCGTGATGCCCGCAGCTTAATAGCAATGTTTTGAAAATGATGCAAACAGAATCAATTCATCAACGTAATGCAATAATATATTATAGTTATATATATTATTAATCTATATTCATATCTGGATTTTATTTTACTATAAAAATTACAAGTCACGGATAAATCATTTTAGCAAATTTTATCATTTAAAATTAATTAAACAGACAACTACATCAATCAACAAATTTAATCTATTTAATGAATTAGATTTCATTTCAAAAATAAGATTTTTAAAAATAAATTTAAGCATAATATTAAGCATATATAAAAAAAATTTGTATAATATTAAGAATATACAAATGTTTCAAAAGACTTTAAAAAGTTTAGAATGTCTAAAAATATTTTTTAAACGAAAATTTTCAATGCTTACTATTAAACTCTTAATGGTGTATTTATATATACAAAAAATAATAATAAACTTCATGCAAAAATTTAAAAAATATATTTTATTATTTATCAATGTTTTTTAATTTGGGTGTTAAACAATAAAATACATTTGGTGATATTTAAATATTAGATAATATAGGGGCACTCAAGTCATTTTAATTTCTATTTTTTATAAAAGAAGACTTTTTTAGGTACAATTTTTAAAAGTGACTAATTTGGGTATTTTTATCTTTTAAAAGACTTTTTTGGATATTTTCCTAATTAATAAAAAAAATTATATAAAATTTAATTTACAATAGTAATTCAAATTGAATTAAAATTTGATATAAAAAATAAAAGTTACAAATAAATAAGATATTAAAGATAATTAATTTAAAAATTAGTAATTGATTTAATATTTTAACCAACTGTTATAAGATATTTTTACATAAATTAAATTTGATTAGCTACAAATTTTAAATTGAGAAGCTACGGATGAATTGAATACTATATGATCAATTTAAAATAAAAATTTAAGATGCAAATTATATTATTAAATACAAAATTATTATTTTTTAAAATTATATTATTAATTTTAAATTAAATTTGAAAAAATTGAAATTATATGTGAAATTTATCACTCCAAATTTAATCATATAAATTTAAAATTTTTATTAAATTAATATGGTATAATACAATATAACAATTTAAATATATCTTATGAATATTATAATTTTTATATTTAGATTTTACTTAAAAATATGAATTTAACACTTAATTTAATAATCAGAAAAAAAAATAATCACAAATTATTATAAAAAAAATTCATGTGCTATGCAATTAACTGATAGCTTAGACCATCTCCAGTTCTTTCTTAAATCTATACTCAAATTTCACTTAAAATTTGAGTAAAAACTTGATTTAATATGATGTGTCTCCAACCATCTATGTTTTATTCAAATCTTTTTAAAAAATCACATTTTCTTCTAGTTATTTCCTATAAACATTTTAAAAGTCATTTTCCCAAAAAAAAAATTACTACTCAATTTTTCTTCCATTCAAGATATTTAAATTTAAAAATTATAATCATCCAATTTTTTTTTGAAAAAAGTAAAAATAATATTTTTTTATTGGTGTAAAAATAAAAAGTAAAAAAAAAATAAAGATTTAAAAAGAATATTTTTTTTTTCAAGACAGTGAAAATTTTGAGAGCTGAGAAGACATCTAACATAATTCAAGTAAAGGTAAAGTTGAAAGAAAAACACACGTCACATTGGAAGAAAGTGTGGAGACAGAGAAAAAAAAATATTGAAAATTTAGGTAAAGATTTGAGTCCAACTTGATTTGGGTAAAGATTTGAGTAAAAGTTTGATTTGGTATGGATAAATGGTTAAAGAGTGTTTTAGGTGACTTTTATTTAAATTTAAATTTAAGTAAAAGTTTAAATATATGATTGAAGATACTCTTAAAAAGTTACCATATGTAAAGCCAAACAAACCAAACAAACGAGACAAACCAAACAAACAAGGACTCAAAATTTTTGAGGACGTTGATACCCATGAAATTCCGCATGCAATTCCTTTTTGCTTTACGAGATATATTTTTTAGTTAGATTAAATATGTTTTTTTATAAAGATGTATGTTTCATTATTAAACTATAAAAATCAAAACATACCCGTTTGGCTAGAGGCATAAGCTATTATGGGGTTTATACCTATTCCAGGAATTGTTGACTTTATCAATGGAATAAGAGATTTTGTGTTTGGTTGTGTTTTTTGTTATTCTCATTGGGAAACGTAATAATAAAGGTTGGGGTGTTTGGTTGATGAAGAATAAGATATGAATAAGGTGTAAAAAGTTGATTTGACATGTGGGCCCCATTGATGTATAAGAGGTGATGACAGGTGATTAGATGTGATGATATATAATTTGATAGGTGGGTTTCCTTATTCCAGTGGAGGAATAACACAATTCCATGGGTGGACTTGGAATACAAATACCAGCTTATTCTCTCCTTATTCCGCATAGCTATACCCCCTTATTCCGCCTAGCCAAACACCTAATTTACCTATTCCTCCCCTATCCTACCCCTATTTCACCCTAATTCCGCTACCCAAACGGCCACATAAAGAATATAAATGGAATTATCCTACCGTTATCCTTATCCAAATTTCAAATTAAAGAAGACCTCAAGACAAAACCATGCATATCAAGATGTGATGGCCTGTAGCACATATAGTTTCTGTTTACAGCCACACGTGTGGTTCCACAAGGTATATCCTTACTATGGGAATATATTTACAAAGAAAATATTAGTGAGTATTACACAATTTGTTAAAAAAAATTTAAAATTAATTCTCATAATTTTTGACAACTAATCCGATCCTATTAATTTTTTTCAAAACTGTTCTAAACATGGTCTTTGTGTCACATGATGTTTTAAAACTCAAATCTCTTTGTATTTTTTAACAAAAACTTATTTCCTAAAATATCACAATGCCAAAAACAAAAAATGTAAATAAAATAATGACAAATTCGTAAAAATGAAAAAATAAAAAAGGAAAAAATAAAAAAATAAAAAAATAGAATTTGAAAGATAAAATCTCACTATAAAAGGATAATACATATCATTTTTTCTTTTTGAAAAACTATAAGTTAACAGCAAAAATTCCTTAAATCTTGGAATTTATTTTAACTTATTAATTTGTTAAAAAAATCATCATATTCCTCGTAATATTAACAAAAAGAAAAAAATATAAAATAGGAACAAAATCAATAAATAATATTTAAAGAAAAGATAAAGGGAAATCAAAATAACGAAATATATAAGCTCTTTGAAAAAAGTGTTGAAGCATGCAGAAAACAAAATAACTTTCAATTAAATCTAAAACCCCCGTTTATATATGCGTATGAGTAAATTCTGCGTTTGAAAAGTTAAAAATTCTCAAACGCAAATCTAAATACATTTTTAATGTTTAGTTTTTCAAATCATCATCTTCATTTTTTTATGCTAAAACAATCTTGCAGTTGGAAAACTAATAAAACAATGTTTTTCAAACACAAAATTTTAAAAATCTAAACACTTCAACCTCACATCCAAACATAGCCTAAAGCCCCTTTTAGATATGAGTTTAGGTAAATTCTGCGTTTAAAAAACTAAAAATTGGCAAACTCATATCAAAACATATTTTCAACCTTTAGCTTTTTAAATCACCGTCTTCCTTTTTTATGTCAAAAAATTTTGCGGTTGAAACTCTAAAAAAACAATGTTTTTCAAAAGCTGAGTTTCAAACACAAGATTCTAAAATTCTTAACGTTTCAACCTCACATCCAAACGTAGTGTTGAAGATATGAGATTTTTTATAAGAAAATAAAAAAAAAAGGGTCCCATTTGGATATAAATTTAGGTAGATTCTACGTTCGAAAAATTAAAAATTTTCAAACTCCAATCTAAACATATTTTCGGCGTTTAGCTTTTCAAACCACCATTTTTTTTAAACCAAAAAATCTTGTGGTTGATAATCTAATAAAACAACGCAAGCTGAGTTTGTAACTCAAGATTATAAGAATTTTAGTTTTTCAATCTTACATCTAAACACAGTCAAATGATACAATCAATTATGTAAAAAATAAATTTAAAGGTTAATTTAAAAATTAGTTTTTTTTAGATTTTTTTTTACCGAATTTCAGGGTCTTTGAGGAGGGGCCTAGGCGATGGCCTACTCGGCCTGTGCCCAGGCCGGGCTAGAGTCCCCACATTCAAAGCTTAAAGTTGATATGAACAATCAAAATCTCAAAGTTGCATATTTCCAAAAGAACAAATGATTATCCATTTCTATAAAAAGTGCTTCATTGGAGAAGAAAGAAACCAAGCAACTTTAAGCCTCATAAAATAATAAGAATTCAACAAACAGAAGAGCAGAAAATTCTGCTCACCTTTCCAAAGATCAATTAGGCCTCCTCAAGTGAAAACCAACAATGCAGATCAAGACTACAAACCAAGGGCTATTAGAAAATGCAGCAGACCCTACACCTTGATATCATCATTTAATTATATGTCAAATAATAATAAAATAAACTGTACCCCTTCAGAGAGTAGTGTGTTTAAATTTATTGGTGAAGCATACTATTGTCCAAATTAAAGCATCAACCTGATATGAATGAAATAAACCACCAAAGGATGCACATAACCAAAGCTATGCTAGGAGGGAGGAAACTAAACAATTAAAACCCATTAGCCTTCTAAATTCTACCATAAGATGCACATAGGATGCAAATAACCAGAGCAGCACTATGCTTGGGGGGGGGGGGGGTGTGGAGGGATGAACTAAACAATTAAGACCCTTAAATTCAACCAAAAGAAAACAGTAACAATAAATTATAAAAGATAACAAAACAACCACCTCAGCATACAAGATATCAACACAGCCTCCCACTCATAAAAAATTGAGTAAAATAAAATCTGACATAGTAAAGGAGGCCTCCTTCCTATCAAAAGCTAGAACTTGATATATGAGCATATCACAAACATCAATGATTCAATCCTTACAAATTCATCATATATGAACCAACTAAGAATATCAACTAAACCACTCAAAAAGTAGATCATCACAATACAACAGAACATAACCAGCACAGAACTATTATTGGAGAGAAAAATGAACTAAACAATCAAGATCAATTAAATCATTTATTTCAACCAAAAGAACAGCAATTATAAATTAAGAAAAATAACAAAGGAAACAAATAATAAGAATGAAGAAAAAAATTGAAAAAGACAATTAAAAGTAATTGACCAATGTTATAATCCACTTATGTTACACTACTAGCCTTATGGTAAAAAATTAAGAAGTTAGGTTTTTAGTCAAATTGTATATTAACAGACAATAAATAAGAGAGAAGCAAGAAAATGGATAGAGATCAAATATTTGAGTGAGAAAATAGGAAATGGACAGAGATCAAATATTTGAGTGAGAAGCTATGAAATAAGGAAAATGTTAGACTCGGTCATATTCACCGATCAAAACTCAGACCTCACATGTTTTCATTTTTAAAAAAATAGTAAACATCATCTAATGAAGTATATGTTTTGTTAAAAAAATGCATATCGCTCTATTTCAAATTAAATGAAGCCATTTTTAGTAAGTGTAAGAAAATATTTAATGTGGTATATACAACATTTAATGAGGTATATGCTTCACTGGATTTCTAATGTGGTATATAGGACTGTATTTTGAACTGAGAAAAAAACTGAGTGTAACAGCACTCATGAAATAAACATACAATGATGAAAAGAGAAGCTAAGAAATGCACAAAGATCAATTATTTTCTATGCACACTTTTACAAAAAAAAAAAAGTATATAATCGAAAAAATTAATGCATATCTTTTTGTATTTTCTAACAAATGCAATAGTATAATTTCATCTTAACCTTATGTAGGAATGAAACACATTCATAGGAAACATGTTTTGGCCTTTAAGACACATGCTTACTGATGACCAATGTTCCTTCCTTGATGCTCCTTTCGAGGAGGAGGAAGTGAAAGGCGCGGTCCTTGGTTTGGAATGCAGTATCACACAAATCTTTTCAAGCTGATGTGAATGGAACTTATATTCGAGCAATAGAACTATTTCTTGAATAAAATAATTACATAGAAATTATAATATAAAAACATAATTTTTTTAGAAAATACATTAACCTATGGTACTTCCAACTCAAAACAGTACAATTCTCCTACACAAATATTTTCAAGCTGATGTGAATGGAACTTATGTTCAAGCAACTATTTCTTGAATAAAATAATTACACAGAAATTACAATATAAAAACATAATTTTTGAGAAAATACATTACCTTAAAACGTACAGTTCTATTACAAGATAACACACTGAAAAGTGTCAACACTTGTATTTTCCTACAACACCTCCTGCGGACACCCAATTTCTGAAATGAAAAACACCTTTAATTATTTTGTTTCCATTCCCCTAAATTTTTTCAATCTCAAAGAGCCTACCTATCACTTCAACTAAAAATTTGATCTCATAATCATGAGTAATAAATTTTGAGAAAATACATTAACCTGTGGTATTTCATCTTAAACAGTACAGTTCTTCTATTGCATATAAAACAGAGAAAACTGACAACAATTTCGTCAAAAGGAATAATAGTCAATACTCATCCCTGTATCACTTGTATTTTCCTACAACACCTCCCAGACAACCAATTTCTGAAATGAATAATGCCTTTAACTATTTTGTTTTTGTTCCATAAATATTTCAATTTTCTCATAATCATGAAGCCAACTAAAATATATTGTTCCAATGGATTATATTAGCAATGTTTTTACACAGTTTTTCATTTGACAAAAAATTAACTTCCCCTACCATTATATCCATTTTCACCCATCAAGAACCAACATGGAAGTACTTAAATTTTTTCAAAAAAAATTAAAGATGTTAACGTAAAGTACTAACCTTGATATATTTGAGGGATGTAAAACATAGGAAAAACAAACTTAATGAATGATGATTAGCCATCACTATACAAAAGATGACCAGACCAATGTAAAGTGAATCCTCAAAGAGTGTCCCCTGTCCCCCACACAGAAAGATCACAATCATCATTGTTATTATGTTTGATAGAGATGATTGAAAAAAACACCACAATAATTATCTGAATTTGATTTTTAAAAAATTGATTGTATAATAGAATTTAGAGAGACTCATTCAATTAACTTTAAAAAAAAAAAAGTAAAGGTAGTTACATATGAACATTACAATATTGTGGAACAAATAAAATTAGTCTAAGGATTTTGAACTATAAAAAACAGCAAAGCTTTCAGTAATATGGCCACACAGAGCGAGCAAAGTTCATAAATTTGAATTATAACAACCAAAACCTGGTCAATTAAATAAATCAGAACAACTTTAATACAACAACTATGTTCTATCAAATATATATTAAAAACGAGAGAGATAGAAAGGAATCTAGCCGTACCTCAGCCTCCAACGTAATCCCCTTCATCACCGCCTCAAACATCTCCAGCAGCTCTTTCTCCATCGATTCGAAACCCTAAACACACAAACACCGAGCCCAAATCGAAGAGAAAAATCGAAACACTAAAATAAGGGGAGAGAGACCAAATTAATGTCATCCTCCCTCATAAACCGATTGACCGAAACCCATAGAACCTTATATGAAACAATGGCTTCTGATTCCCCAAGAAGAAAAAAACAGCAATTCAACCAAATCCGAACTGCATTGGATGGGAAGGAAGAAATCAAACCATCTAAAATCAATCCAAAGATGCGGATGCAACTGCACAGCAAAACCACAGATCAGAAACCCTAACCCTAACTAAATTCACTATAACATAAATTATTCATTTAAAAAAATCACATAAACCCCCTTAATAAACCAAATCAATCCGAATAACCGATCATCGCATCGGACCGAGTCTCTCTCCGGATCGATTCCGAATCAATGTTCCATCCTGATACGATATAAACGATCCACAATCGACATCAACGATCGTAATTTAGTTTATATAACCTAAATCGAAACTCCTGACCGTTGAAGAAGAGAGAGAGACCACGCGCCTTATACATGTTAGATTTGGGAGCCCGTTAAAGATGGACGGCCCAGATGGATTACAAGCTGGAGACAGGTTAGTCGGTCTCCGAAGGCGTGGGACCGCGGGTTTTCAGTTGCGTGGGACCCACGCTTCTTTTCCGTTTTTTGGGAATAATAATAAGGGTAAAATGCATCAAGACCCCTTTAAGTTTTTGAATCTGCATAACCACCCATTGAATTTCAAAAACATACATTTACAATTAAATTTTAGGGAGATTTGCATATATACCCCTATAAAGTTATAAATTTGCATGGATACCCCTATTCAAATGCTAATTATTTTTAAAAAAAATTTATTTAAAATGAAAACAGTGCAAGGACGTCATTAATTTTAAAATTTATTTAATAGCTTTAAACAATATTAGGTCGTGTTTTAAGAATGCCAAAACTAAATCTCTTTCTTATAGAATAAGAAAGCTTAATCACACATTGCTAATATATAGTAAATTAATTATTGGATGAAATGCGTGTCGAAATAATGAATTTTGTGTTGCTATAGCTAGCATGCTGCCGGCTGGCCTATTATAGATGTTGTAGAATAGAATGCATGTTTTATTTAAAATGTAAATATTATTATTAGTCATCCAAAAACATTTGATTCTTACCAATATATAATCCAAATGTATAATTTAGAATACATTATATTCAAATATTTCTTTTAGAACGGTTACTTCAATATTTACATCCATTTTAAAATCATACTAACACATCCAAAATCACATTAGATATTCAAATATCATATTTTCTTTAATTTTTTTGAATATTAATGACAAAAAACAAACATATTTTTTAAATATTTGACAAGCTTAAGTAACCTTGATTTGAATATAACATCTCCTATTGCATATGATACTTTATCCGCAACATTAAAAAAAGAAAAAAAATGTTTAAGCAATCATTCGTATAGTTATTATTATAGCAATCCTAAATGCATGTTCAATTGTTTTGAAGATTTTACCCAATTTTTTTTTATTTCGCTGGTATATATTTGTCTGATAAAATACATATTTTCACGAAAAATACTAAATGACCTTGATACTTTTTTTTTAATGGAGTATATACTTGTTTAATAGAATATATGCTTGATTAGAGATTTCATGTATTCAATTAAAAGTTTAGAACAGTTGGGAGAACACAAAAAAATGGCAGTAAAACATCTTGCACTCTCGCTGTTTCATTGTTTTTAATTAGAAATTAATTACGGGCCCCTTAGACTACCCGCTTATTATTTCTAGATCCCTAAATCTTTTTGAGTTATTTTTAAATCTCCAATCGTATTTTTTTGAGTCCTTTCATCCACTTAGAGAGTTAGAGTTATCTTTTTCTCATTTAATTCCATTTTTACCCCTCAATGTCATTTGTATTTTTCCATTTCCCTCCTTTCTCACACATCCATCTACATGAATTGGAGCTTCTTCCACTCCGATCCACCTCCCATCACAATAACAGCCATGACACAAAAACGTTGTCACTTCTCTCTCCGTAAATTTAGAAAAAATGTTTCATCAAGTTAGAGATTTAAAAAAAAACTATAGAAGTGTCAAAATCTAAAAATAATAAGTAGATTTTTATTTGATCAGGTTTGAAGGATAAATCGAATTAAAATTCAATGAAAGTACAACATGATGATCGGTTCGGATTTTAGTCATCGCACATCATTGCATCCCGAATTGGATTCAATGGATAATTTTGTTTGGGCCGTATGTTAAGGCCTATAAACGCTGAAACTCATCCTACGTAGGCCCATTATCAGTATCAACTCTCATCGTATTGGGCCGATCGGAGAACATACTACTAGTACTAGATCGAGTGCTATTATACTCAGTTTTTTTTTATTCAGAACAGAGTCTTATATATCATGTTAGAAATCCAATAAAACTTATACTTGGTTAGATATTGTACATACCATATTAAATTTTTTTTTATGTTTATTAAAAATAGATTTGATTAATTCGAAAGGGAGTTTTACCGAACTTTTCATCAAAAATATATGGGGACGGTTATTTCAACCCCTCCACTTCATCCACCCACCCCCCCCCCCCTTTTTTTCTTTTTTTTTTGTGTTTCTAACCCACCCCTTCCCCTCCCCCTCCCACCACCTCCCCCTCCTCCCTCCGCCGCCTCCAAGACCCCTCCCACCACCACCTCCCCCTCCTCCCTCCGCTGCCTCCGAGACCCCTCCCACCACCCCACCATGCCCTCCGCCGCCTCCAAGACCCCTCCCACCACCACCACCACCACCACCACCACCCCTACCACCCCTCCCACCACCACCACCTCCGAGACCCCTCCCTCCGCCGCCTCCGAGACCCCTCCCCCTCCCACCACCCCACCACGCCCTCCGTCGCCTCCAAGACTCCTCCCACCACCACCACCACCACCCCTACCACCCCTCCCATCACCACCACCTCCGAGACCCCTCCCTCCGCCGCCTCCGAGACCCCTCCCCCTCCCCCTCCCACCACCCCACCACGCCCTTCGCCGCCTCCGAGACCCCCACTCATAGGTCGGCGGCGTTTTTGTAGGCAGCGGAGGGCGTGGTGGGGTGCTGGGAGGGGGAGGTGGTGGTGGTGGTGGTGGGAGTGGGAGGGGGAGGGGTCTCGGAGGCGGCGGAGGGAGGGGTCTCGAAGGTGGTGGTGGTGGGAGGGGTGGTGGTGAGAGGGGGAGGGAGAGGGGTGGGTTAGAAACACAAAAAAAAAAAAAAGGGTGGGGTGGGTGGGTGGATGAAGTGGTGGGGGTCGGAATAATCGCCCCCAAAATATATAATGTTTACTATCTAAAAAAGTAAAAATAAAAATTAAAATTAAAAAAAAAAGTGAAAGATGAGTTTTGATCGTGACCGTGAGAGTAACATTTTGAATTATTTTGGCCCACCCACGTATCACGGTACGGATTGGAGGAAACCGCGTGGGGTCCACACGTTCCCCAAACAAAATACGTGCCTACAATAAACAAACGTACCTGACACACACTTTATATCGGCAAAATATTCTATTTAAACATCAAAAATAAAATAAAATAAAATAAAAATCGAATAAAAGCTGGTTACAGTACAAATCTAATTTCACTCACAATTAATGTAGGTTTAATTTTTAAAAATAATAAATTTTAACTAACGAGATATATGCATTGAAAAAAAAATTGTATATCATTCTATTTAATTAAATACATTCATATTTAAAAAATATTTAAAAATTAATGAGATATATACTATAAGGATATGTATCATCGTTAGATGATTAATGAAGTATATGAGATTACACTTAACACTGTAAAACAATTTTTGTGTAATAGCGCCCATTTTATTTGGGGATAAATTACTTTTGGACCCCCTAAAGGCTAAAGTCTTTGAAACCTACATAAACACTCATTGAAATTCTAAAACAAGCACTTACACCCCCGTTTTTAGATTTTTCGTTAAGATAGAATAAAAATACAGTTTTATCTTCTTAATCAAATCATTATCATCTTTTCACTTTTTGATTAAATGTTGTGTGAGTAAATTATTAAAAAAAGAATTCATGTGTATTTGAAAAGTTGATTATTGTATTAAATATTCATAAAACATATATAAAATTAATTAATTGTCTCATATTTTTTATATTTAAAAAATTAATTAAATAATAGAATAATAACTTTAAAGTATTTCTTTTCTTTCTTAATAGAAAAATCAAACTGTAAAGATTGTAACTATGTTTTTAAACTTCAGAGATATTTTTACATGTTTAAAAAACTTTAAGGATCCAAATTCAGTTCACCCTTTATTTTAATAGAAATCTTTAACTAACACTCAGATCAGGATACAACCCTCTTTTAAAGAACTCGACACGATAAGAGATCTCTAAAATGATAAAACCCATAAAGATAGACAGGAAGACATTCACAACGGATTGCACAAAAAGGATTGGCATACTGATATTAGACAAACAGACAAGGAAGCGACCCAAATCCATTTTTTATTGGAAGATATTTCCATCAAAAGAAGTTTTGATCATTTTTTTTATTTAAAGAATAGTATAACTCATGTGATATTTTTATTTAAAAATAAAATATATATTAGAGTCCAACAGTAAGAATTCATTTATAAAAAATAAAAAAAAATTAATAAGATATAAAAATTTGATTGGATAGTTAGACCAGAAGTTAAGACAGCGTGCTACATTAGTTCAAATACATATCACATATATTTTTATTTTTTAAAATTATACATGTGAGATATAAAAAATAAAATATATAATTTAATTAATTAAATGATATTATTTATAAATAAAAAAAAAATTAGCTAAACCTCGTTACGATGGGTATCAACAGGAAACTAATGAGGTACATGAGGATGAGATTCTACTTGGACTGACAAGGGCCTAATAGAGCTACTGTTAATAAAATAATAATAACGTTTTGTTGCCTATATAAAAAAAGTCTATGGGCCATGTTATTAGTATGTTACGCATTGAATTCAAGGGTGGCCGAGGTGGAAGCTTATCCAAACTTCTCTTTTTCCCAGAAAAGGAGATGTATAGCAGAGCAGACCCAACAAAAATTAAAAATTAAAAAATTAAAAAATGCCTAATATATGTGGATAGAACCGAATCCAGGACTCAATCTCCATCAAATGCCGTGCTTATCCTCCCTTGTCTCCTTTTATTAATCGAGTTTGCCTCCCCCACTTGAGAATAACAGGTCCAGTCTTTCGTACTACACACTAAAACCTTACCTTTTGTATAGCTTGTAAAGATCACCACCCACCAAAAATTTCTGATATTGGGTTATGATTGTTTGTGAAGAAGAAGAAGAGCTCAAACTTGAACACAAAGAAGAGGTCTGTATCAGCTTAGTCAGAGAAGATGGATGTGTCTCTCCACCTACAAAGCAACCATGGGACCATGGTTGATGAAGTTGATGATCATGATGAGGACATCGGATCTCCTTCGTCCGATGGGTTCTCCAGCGACGATTCAGACGACATCGCCGGTGACGACGCCGGTCCTCTCTTTGAGATGTCCTCTCTAATGCAACAGCTCCCTCTCAAGTGAGTACTAACAAAGATGTATATGGAAACTTTATCGGTTTTTAAATTAATAAAATTATAAATATTGAGATATATTAATATATTTTAAAAAAAATTTAATTTTTTTATACTGTTTTGCTGTTGGGAGACCGCTTTGTTTTGCAAAAACATATGGAGATCAATTTGATAAATTTAAGTTCTACTTGAAAACATGTATGAAAAATAAAGTTTGATTAGACTTTTTTTTGCTTTTTAAAAATATTGTATTAAAATCTGAAAATAACTTTTAAATTTAATTAATTTTTTTTGAATGCTTTCGATAACATTTTTTAATTTTTTGTTTAATAATGTAATCATTTTAATTGAGTGATACCAAACAGGGATTAAATGAGAATTCTTGATTCCTCCAATATAATAGATTTGGTAGAAATTAGAAAAATTTGAACACATAAATATAGATTCCAAACATAATATTTTGGTTGTTTTTAGTAGAATGAAAATGAAATTGAACACTAAACTGAGCATATGAAGCAGCACTTTTTGTATATATTACTTTGTGTGCATGAAATCATGCATGCATGGTTTTTTAATTTTTTTTGTTTTTCTTACGTGGGTGGGTTTTTCTTTTTTTTGGTCACAGGAGGGGACTGTCGAAGCACTACCAAGGGAAGTCGCAGTCCTTCACATCTCTTTCGAGTGTTGGTTGTTTGGAGGATCTTGTGAAGCCTGAGAACCCATGCAAGAAGAGACTCAAGTCTTGCAAGAGCTATGGTGGGGGTTTGGATGCGCAGAGATCACACTCTCCCAAGGCGAGCATCTCAAAAAGGGGCTCTTCAAAGGGTGGTTCACTCTCTTCTTTCAACCCGAAGAGGACCTCGGTTTCTTCTTGGCCTAGCAAACCTCCTATCCATCCTCATAGGATTGGTAGGCAGACAGCTGCCTTGTTTGCTTGAGTTGTTACAATGGTTTTTTTTTTCATTTGCCTTCGCTGATTTTAATTACTTATGTTGTAGTTCTCTTGGGGTGCTTGCTCATATCTGAGAGAGAGAGTGATTAATTAATGATTTAATCCATGTGGTTTTGATGATTGTGTGTGCTTTGGTGTCTATTTGTTGTGGGTGTGTCCAATCGAACTCCCCATGATTTCGTGCTATTCGATCATGGAAGTCCTTGGTGAGAGGGATGTCTCTTTATGTTGGACATGTACCCATCCAATTTTTCCAAATTGGGTTCCAAAAAATAAAAAAAGTGATCTATGTTCAAATATGAAAGTCAGACAACAGCAGCAGTATAAGCAGTCAACAGTCCATATATAACTCCTTACCTATCCAGTAGACCATTTGAATCGTCAACTTTCCGCGTTTGTTTTACGCTGTTTGAATCGATCAATGACAACTCCAGTGTTCGTCAATAATCTACCAAATTCTAAGTAATATTTTGTGGATAAAAATTCTAGGGCTGCATTTCATTACACGATTCTAAAATTAATTTTATATCAAAACTAGTTTTAAAACTGATTCTGTAGAAAACTCTTTCTCTCTCGGTTTTATATACTTTTTCACGTAAACTTTTGATTTTAATTTTTCTGTTTGAAAATAGATTTGAAAAAAGTAACGTCTTACAAACTCAAAAGCTATCCAAAATCGTTTTCAAATAGGTCTTATAGGCCTCCCGCACTGGACAAAACGCACCTCTGAGTCTCTGTGCCCCCGTCCGCTTGCACTGCCTGCACATCATCGGGCCCGACACTCCTTACTCCAATGCCCCTTCTGTAGACACCGAAAACAAGAGGTGCCCCTTACCCGCTCCCACTCCATCCTTCTGTCCCGTTTCCGCCCCACCGTTGTCCATTGACCACCTCCACTCGCCATTCTTTTAAAAAATGAGTTATCTTGAGGTGCTAAGAAGGCAATCAAACTCTCTGAGATTGGGGTGTGGGACTTGCAAGGGCAAACGAGCATGTCATTGAGCGAGGAGTGTCGGATTATGGCTTAGGTTCCGGGTGGTGGCGTCCGGGGAGCGGTGTCCGGCTTGTGCTCGGTCGAAGCCTCTACTACCGAGTCTGACGAGTCTGGGATATCCCTATTCCATTTGTGCTGGCTGATTTTTTTTTTTTTTTTTGTCTCTGTTCTTTTATTAATTATTTTTCCTCATTTCAACATTCTATTTTATTTTGTTGGAATTAAAATAGAAATGACTACAGTTTACTATATATATATATATATATATATATATAAAAACATTTAGCCAGTGTAGTAGAATAGAGGAGAAAAAGGGAGTAATAAAAAGAAACAGATAATAAAAAATATTTATTTAAGAGAAAAAAAATGGGTACAACAGTATTAAAATAAATAAGAATAAGTTGAAATTGATATTTCAAGTGAAATTGAGTTATTTCACGCAAACTATTCCACAAGTATAAGAGGTGTCCACATCAATGTTGTAAAAAGCATTAGACGCTAGTCGGACGATTGAGAAGGAACTAAGGATTAATCAGCTAGACAGGAGTTAATCAAGGATTAATCAATCACTTTTTTAAATAATAAATATAATATCCATATGCATTTTATAAATATAATAATTTTATACTACAAAATAATAACAATGTAACATCAAAACAAAATTAATAATATATGCATAATAGAGATAGCATAAAAAAATAATTAATAGTTATATAATATATAAGATAACTAAATAGTTTATTAGTCAACCAACTAAGGATTAATAAAAAAAGCGGCTAGGTGCTAAGCATTGCGGGTTGGGACCGCTTAGGCCTAGATGGGGGATTAACCGGAGCCTAGGTTGGATTTTTAAAACATTGGTCCACATGTCACATGTCATCACTTTTAACCACCACACATCAACTTAATTTTTTATATTTTATTATTTATATTTATTATCCACATCTTATTAGTTTTTTTATCCACATCTTATGATCAATCAAACAACATTAAAAACTTCAATGTTAAATTTTTCAAAAAGAATAATTAAAAACACAATTAGAATGTGTTTGTGCACAAATTTAAAAGAAAAATGAAAGAAAGTAAGGGAATTTGGATCAAAGGGAAAATGGTGAAAAGTAAAAAAAAAATTATTTTGACCAACTTTCATGGTATTTGTGCATATAATGAAAAAAAAATTTCAATCACTCTCAAATTCTCACATATGGGGAAATGAAAAAAAATTTCACATTTTCTAATAAGACAAAATAAGAAAGAGAAAGTAATAGAAATTTTTTTTTCTTTCCTTATTTAGCACAAATTTTAGCTTTTTGAATGGGTTAAAAGAAAAAAAATTTACCTTTCCTTACTTTCATTCACTTTTCATCTCCTTCACTTTTCATCGTGCACAAACACACCCTCAAACATAAAATAATTTATTTCTCAAAAAAATGTTGGAATTCCAGTGAGGTTGCAGTTGAAATGAAACGAACGAAATCTCGAAAATGTACATCTAGAGATTCACATCTCTCCTACGAACCATCCCCCTTCACACTCACCTATCGACCTTCCAACCCCTCTCAACCCCTCCAAAGCTCTCCTCAAACCACCTCAACTGCCCCCAAAGCCCCGCATCCCTCAACGAATTCCCCGCCGACTTATAAAGCCTCACGTCCATCTCCGTCCCCTCCGCCTTCATATCCTGCAAAAGCCTAATCAACCCATCCACCCTATTCCCCTTCGACATCGCCCCGACCATAATCCCCGCCATCGCCCTATCGATCTTCCCCCCGTTCCCCCTAAACTCCTCGTAATACCTCACGCACTCCTCGAACTCCCTCGCCTTCCCATACGCGCCTATCACGCTCGTGTAGCTCACCCTGTCCGGCTCCACCCCCCTCCGCTTCATCTCCTTCCACAGCTTCCCCACCTGCCTCAGATTCATCGCCCTCCCGTGCATGTCCAGCAGCGAATTGTACACCCACACGTTCGGCTCGCACCCCTTCTCCTTCATCTTCGCCAGCAGCCTCATCGCCTCCCTCGGCCTCCCCGTCTTCCCGTACATCGATATCATGTTCGAGTACGCCACCACGCACTTGTCGTACCCCCGGCCCAACATGTCCGAGAACGCGCGCTCCGCCTCCGCGTACAGACCCAGCCGGCTGTACACGTTGATGATCGACGCGTACGTGACCTGACCCGGTCTGCACCCCATCGCGATCAGCTCCTCGTGCGCCTTCGCCGCGGCTCTGAGAGTCCTCTTCTTCACGAAGCCGTTGATGACCGCGCACAACACGCAGTCCGTGGCTTCCATCCCCATCTCCACCATCGCCTTCACTGCTCTCAGGGTCTTCTCCACCGTGCCCACATCGACGTACATCCGCACGAGCTTTTGAAACACGACCGGGTCTTTCAGCATCCCTTTCTCCTTCGCTTCGTGGAAGAGATCCTCTGCTGTCTTCGCCTCGCCGATGCCTGCGAAAGAACAGATCAACGAAGAGTAAATCGAGGCGTCCGCCGCAACCCCTGTCTGGGTCATCTCCCGGAAGAAATTCAGGGCTTCTGCAGCTCTCCCTGACCTCCCCAGTGAATCACAGAGCATCAAATACGTCTGGGTTGTCGGATTCAGTCCGTGGCGGCGTAGTTCGAGAAACACGGAGAGTGTCCTCTCCGCATCACCGGTCTTCCAGTAAGCCTCCATGACTCGACGGTAGCACCCAGAGTCCGGGTCCACCCCCGCGACCCTCATCTTCTCATACGCAGTGATAGTGCTGCTGTACATGTGGAGCCAGTTGTAGCCCTTCATTGCAGAAGCGTACGCTGAGGCGGACTTGAAGATCGCGAGCAGGGATTCGGCAAGGTTGAACTTCCGAGACCGGATGCAGCTGCTGATTAGTGTGGAACAAGTCGAATTTTCACCGACGACATCGAAGATTACCAGATCTTCAGAGAATGCAGGGATCAAAGCCCACTGTTTGGTCTTGGTCAAGTACCTGACCATTCGCTTCAGTGTCCGCGGCTCCGGTCGGAACGCCTTCTCCTCCCTCGCCTTCTTGTAGTACTCGAAGGCCAGAGCTTCAGTCCTTGAATCCTTGCTCAATTTACATATAAGTTTGTTCAATTCATCCACAGAGGTTGCTTCAGATGGTAAATTCCGACGAATTTTGATGATGCGGATCTCCTGGGAGGATTCCTCTTCGAGCAGAGGAGAAGACGACCGCGAGTGGGAGCAACCGACGATGAAAGAACGGTGTATCCATGGAGGCACAGATGTGCGAGTGATGGAGATGGAGATTATTAAGGTTATGGAAGGGGTTCTGTGACACCGAACTGGCGATATCGACCAGTCTGGGATCGATATCGCCATTAGAAGAAAATGAAAAACAGAGGTGTGGATGAAGTTTATATATACCTTATCTCGAACTTGAGAGCTCTCACGGTTGGGGTATATTAAGAACCACTCAGAGTTACACACGTGGCAGTTGGAATAACCACTGAATTTAATGGGGATATCTCAAACAAATTTACAACTAGACACTCCCAGACTTTTTCTCTTACATAAAACTCCCTGTTAGTGTTTACTGAAGAGGATGTAACAGAATGCTTTACAAATTCATCTTCCACTCAGCATACCATAAGTATGATTAGTTTCATCAGTGATACACGGGCATTGACTAATATGAGATCAATATTAGATCAACTAATGCACATAAAACAGTTCCGAAAGTTCTAGTGAAAACAAAAACAGGCCCTTCAGAAGTGTAATAGAAGCATAGAACACTGTAAAATGTATCCATGAGAAGCTGGAGACAGCAAGTTTCACAAAGTTTTCTTCACCTGAAATTGTTTTCCCCCTTGATGATGGAGCACAATTTTCTCACATCAAATATGAAGGGGTTTTTATCTTTTACAGTTACATGCGTATATAGTTTAGACAAGATAAATTATTTAGTATGGAATAAAAACAACATTCCAATGGTTGTAGAATAAAATTTAACAATAAAGGTCTGTCTGCTGAGGAAATGTGAAGAACCATAAGAGAAAATATAACAAGCCTGACACCAAAAACACTAGTAATGGGTGTTCACCAAACATAACAGGGCTATATATTACCAAACATTACAAAAGAGGAGTCCAAGATTACTCATTCATTTACATGAGTGGGACTCCCAAAGTAGCACGGCAAGGTAGAACAACAGCCATATTATATGAAGGGGGCTCCCAAAGTACATATACAAGCATACTAACTTGCAAACGATACCTTGATGTTGAGCAATGCCATCAACTGGGAGATGAACTCCGGATGGCCAGGCCAAGCTGCACCTGTCACCAGATTACCATCAGTGAAGCAGCGATCTATTGGGTCTGGTTCCAACCATGTTGCTCCTGCTAGTACAACATTCAGCTTCACCGCAGGATAAGCTGTGCATTTCCGTCCCTATAAGGATGGGGAAAGAAAGTGATAAGCCACAATCAACTGCAGTGCTGTAATGACTTTATCTGCTAGATGACATTATTCGGCCTAAGCAGCTTTATGAACACAATTGTCTTCTTAGTTATTAATAGACACCGTTGGAGTGTTAAGAGAACTTAGGTGGACCAACATCATCCATCGGTTTAAAACTTGAGATAAATTTATAATAGTGTCCATTAAGGCTCCATGTTTAGTCTATCAGATTTGATGTTGAATCAGACAAATAATTCTTTCAATAGAAAAGAAAATCTTTATAAACATCAAAATCAAGATGCATTTATAGCCAGAAATTGCACACACTATGGAAGTGCACGTGGAAATCACCTTGAGAACTCCCGCAGCAGATAAGATCTGTTGCCCATGGCAAATGGATGCCACTGGCTTTCCCTTATCCATGAACTCCTTCACCAGAGCAAGGACTTCCTCGTCCAATGCAAGGTATTCAGGTGCTCGGCCTCCAGGGATCACAAGTGCGTCATAGATTGAAGCATCTATATCCTCAAAAGTCGCATTCAGTGTAAAATCATGACCTGGCTTTTCACTATAAGTTTGATCACCCTCAAAATCATGGATGGCTGTCGGACAGCTTTCACCAGCTCGTTTCTTTGGACAAACAGCATCGACCAGGCAGCCGAGAGCTTGAAATGATTGGAATGGAACCATCACTTCATAATCTTCCATGTAATCCTGCCCTCAATTGAAAAAAAGATAAATATATTGAGATCACAATAACAATATAACAGGAAATCCTTTTGACCAGCTAATTCGGGCACATTTCCACATCATTTTTGGTATCACACACAAGTTTACATTTAACGGGTCTAACCGCCAGTGTTATAATGATCGATAAACCATACCTGAAAATTTTAGTGTGGCATAGATCTCTTGAGAACTCGCATACAGATGAGCTTTACTAGACTGATAGTTGAAAACAACAAGTGGAGTTTGGAGTATCCTGAAGATTTCTTTTTGGAAGTGGTTTAGAATTCTGAAGAAGTTGTAGCAGAGTGGTTCAACTTTTCCAACAAGAAGTAAAATTTCAAGAAACTGGAAAGGCCATGTGATGCAATGCTTAAAAGAAAAACATTTGTTAACAAAGACAGGTATTCAGTACACTCCAGCAGAAGTAAAATTTCAAGAAACTGGAAAGACCAGGTGATGCAATGCTTAAAAGAAAAACATTTGTTAACAAAGACAGGTATTCAGTATACTCCAGCAGAAGACAAGTGCAAAGTTTGTCTGCATTTTCCTATACAAAAAAAAAAAATGCATGCAAAAGGATTAAATTGAAATATATTAAAATTTGCAGCAAATTTTTCTTCAGCAATGTCAAAAACCAAATTTTAAGAAACTAGGGTCAATAAGAAAACAGATAAAATTTAAGATTATGAAGAACACGCCATACTTGATAGTAACTCGTATCCTATAATCTTTAGAAGCAAATATTTATCTATACAATGAATACATGACAGCACTGTCCAACTAATGAACAATTTGAGTAGCAAGTTTAGCATTGACAAAAAGAATTGTCACTCAACCGAAGATGTAGGCACTAAACTAGGGGCACATCAAGCAAAATTGTTGTTCTTCAAGTTTGAGTGCAGGAGAGAGGTCTGTGGGGGTGTGGTTTTAAAGGAAAAGAAGCTTGAAGCAAGAAAACAAAATTCACTCTCTCCATTCCTCAAGTAGTGTTGGGTGATTTGGCTCACAGAATGAGAAAATTTTCACAGGGAGGTTGATCTATATGAAGTATAGTATCTATTTTACGACATTGGGTGAAGTTTATTTTAGGTGTGGAATATGTCAATATGGTTTCGGAGAGGGATTGGGGAAAAACAAATTCATATACTTACCAAGACGTTTCTAATGTTGGCTTTTATTGGGCAAATTTATTAAATTGAGATAACTTTATCAAAAGTCTTCTGCTGGCAATTACAATTCGACAGCTAAGAGAATCATATACATCAGAAAGTCCATTTTTACGACATGACCCTGCTAACTGGACATTTTGCAAATTCATGAATTAAATTCCTCCTCCGTAATCAAGTCACTAAATTAGATTCACAATTTTATGTATGAACTGAATTATATGTAATTTATGACAAATGAAAAGTTCATCAAAGAGTTTAGAAATCTGAAGCTCTATCATCAACAATAACAATTTTGTTTATTATATTAATTTGCGTAACTGTTACCTTTCAAAGGATGTCATTATAACAGACGGTGCAACTACATGCAAAGCAGAAGAAAAAAAAAAGATGGAACAAAAATCATTGAAAACCAACAAACATACCCCACAAAGGAAGAGGATCCGCTTATCCGCCCCCGTCACGACGCCCCCCAACGCCCCCACGAAGCACCTAATAAACTCCGGATGCTCCAAATACGTCGGAGCGGTCACCAGATTCCCATCACAGACACAGTTGGTCGCCGTCCCCTTCGTCTCGACCCAATGCGACCCCGCCGCGACCAACGCCGGCTTCACCGCCGAGAAGGCCGTGCACCTCCGCCCGCTCACGATGCCCGCCGCGGCCAGGATCAGCTGTCCGTGGCAGATCGAGGCGATCGGCTTCCGCGAATCGGAGAAACGCCTCACCAGGTCGACGACCGAGCCGTCCATCGCGAGGTACTCGGGGGCCCTCCCACCTGGGATGAGGAGGCCGTCGTATCCGGCGACATCGACCTCCTCGAAAGTCGCGTTGAGGATGAAGTTGTGGCCTCGGGATTCGGAATAGGTCTGGTGACCGGAGGGCTGGTGGACGGACGTGCGGCAGACGTCGCTGGATTTCTTTCCGGGGCACACGGTGTCGACGGAGACTCCGTAGGCTTGGAGGGCCTGGAAGGGGACCATCACCTGATACAAAATCAAACATGTTATGATGAATTAAGGTTTTGTAGAACGGGAAATAATAGAAAAATTAGGGTTTGGAGAGTGACCTCGTAGTCTTCCATGTAATCTCCGCATAGAATCAGAACAGATTTTTGGGATTTCTGTTTCGCCATTTTCAGTGGAACAGTGAGCTACTCCAACAATGTGTGTGAGTACGAGAGACGGAGAAGAATCTGGTTGTTATAGAGATGGATTATTTATAAAAACCCCTGGGATTGACGATAATTACAAGAGTGGTTGTGTTTGGTTAGTGATAGCGCGGCACGTGGCAGGCCATGCATCCCCCCCCCCCCCCCCTTTTTTTTTTTTTGGATGAAAGTGAAAAATAATTGTTACCTCGATTTCATATTAAGAATAGGGTTAGAACATCCGATAGAAAAACATAAAGAAAATACTTAAAAAAATAGATGAGGAATCTATTCCAAGCCTAACAAGGAGCCATGCTCGATCTAACACCTCACGAAACTAAAGGGTACCTCATCGGTGTAGCTCGATGAACGTGGTAGGCCATGCTTTGGCGATGATCGAGTCTTATTACAAGATTTACGGTTGGTACTACATTCGAGTTAATATTCGATCTTCAAAGCTAACATGTGTCATAAATTATAGGACACATGTCAATCCTAATTAAAGACTGATATTGTATATTGAATTGTTAATTAGATCCCATCTTTTTTAGAAGGGTCGATGAAGTTAGATTGATTTTATTAAAAGCTACTCTTATCTATGTCCAACCCACTTATTTGAATAAGACCGCGTGATTCAAATATATTTATTTACTTTATTTGGTTAGTGAAACAGGTGAGGAACAAGATGAAATAAGGATGAATGAGTAATTGTTTGCGGATAACAAGTGAGTATAGTTGTGCCAATATAAGTTGGTATTAATATTTTGAGTCATTTGTGATCATGTTACTTGACTCACTATATTTTAAAAAGATATACATATTGAATCAATTATCATTATTTTGTATAAATCAAAGTTCATACCTTAAATTATTTTTTTCATCTATATAATATTTTACTTATTTTTATTCACAATTTATTATTGATCAAGAAAACAACAAAAAATCATTATTGTATTTTACAATAAAAATAAATAAATATACTATCAAATATAAAATGGTTTGTTTATTATGGATGCTAGAATAATTATTTATCTTAAAAAAATTCTTGGTACCACTCAAACCAGAGCTTTCAATTTGTTTGAGACCGGAAACATAGATAATTGTTTGTTTAAATTGCAGTTTCCAAAAATTTCCATACTCATCGAAGTCTCAAATAGACGCACTCTTCTTTTTTTTTAATGTTTGGTGCGTTTAGTTGCGCGATTACGCAGCGTTTGTGATTACAGGAAGCTGCGTTTGCAATCGTGTAACAAAACCGTTTTGCAATCGCAGTTATAAACCCAACGATTGCAAACAAATACTGTCCAAAAGCTGTGATTTCAAAAAGCTGAGAAAGTGAGCTTCCTGCGGAATCAGTTTTACAATCGCAGATTCCTGTAGAATCAATTTTGTAATCGTGCAACCAAACACACCCTTAGTACAATATCTACTCAAATGTGACGCAGATAGAAAATTTTCTAGGATCTTTTACGCAGTTGATTTATTGTTGATGAGCCTTTTCATGCTCTAATTCTACATTAGGTGATAATTAATTTATTATGATTGTGTCAGATTAAAAAATATCTCAAAACACTTCGACCATGTTCTAAATGACCGGTGCGTTTGGTTGTGCGATTGCAAAATTGATTTTGAAGGAATCTAGATTTTAAAGTTGATCTTGCAGGAATCTCACTTTCTCCGCTTTTTGAAATCGCAGCTTTTAAGCATTATTTACCTGAAATATGTGTGCAGTAAGCTACTACAGTAAAACTGTTTTGTTGCACGATTACAAATGCAGCTTCCTGTAATTAAACGGAACCGATGATTATCCACGGTGTCCGGGAGAAAAACTAGATGATTCTCTATATTTGGAAGAGTCGTTTAAAAAAAATTGTTATATGAATTTAATTCTTACAATATTAATAGCATGAAAAGTATATTGTAATTCTTACAATATTAATAGCATGAAAAGTATATTGTAGACATTTTTAAAACAAGACCAATGTTGGATATATTTATTCTATAAAATATAAATTTTAAATAAAATAAATCATCATATATTTTTATTAATATATATATTTGATTTATTTTAAATATTTTATTATATTTAGAGAACTGAGTTTAGGCATTTGCAACGGGACGGGTCAACCCCTGAGCCTAGTCTTTCGGGGTCAGCTTACGGCCAAATAAACAGGCTCAGGCCTTGCCCATGAGCGCGGGCCTAGATTTTAAAAATGTTATTTATTTTAAATTTTAAATCGTTCATTTGTAAATAAATGCTAAAATAATATAAAATTGAAGGCATAATAGAGAAATATATTTACATTAAATGAATTTTGAAAATATATAATGAATTAATTGTTTTAAAAAGTGAATCTTATATGTACCTAACTAGGTTAATACTTACTTAAATATGAATAATTATACTACAATTCAAATAAAATACACGTGACTCATTAATTTTATTGCTCCCGAATTAGTTCGGACTGGGCCGTGACCCGGGCTTACAAATGGGACCCTTGATTAAATTGTCAAATAAAATAATGTTTGAAAACCACACACAACAATGTGGACGTGCCAGAGTGGTTATTGGGCATGACTAGAAATCATGTGGGTTTCGCCCGCGTAGGTTCGAATCCTACCGTCCACGCCCTCTAAATTCATTCTAACTCCCTCTTAAATTTATATTACTTGAAAGTATAAAAATTTGAAGCCATGAATAAAATTAGACAAAAAAGATAAAAGATAACCCCACGAAAAAACCTAAAAATAATATCTCAATTAATTTAAATATATAAAAATAAATTTAGATGTTTCAAAATTTTAAAATTAATCAATATATTTTTCGGAGACCCAAAAGTAATTTACCCGTGTTATTACGTGGCTTCTTTGAGATTTTAATTAATAATTAATGTTAAAAATGACCTCTTTCACTGTATCCCTCACTCTTACCATCTTTGAAACCCCCTTCTGAGTTTTAGGGTTTGAATAATCTTTCCTTCCTTCGCCCGCTCCACCACTACAGAGATGGACGACGACCACCTCAACCACCACCAGAAGCGCCGCCGCCGCGAGAACGACGAGGACCTCTCCCCCCCCGCCGTCGACAACGGCGACGTCGACCTCTCCCTCCTGGAAGCCCTCGAAAGGTCCCAGTCCTCCTCCTCCGCCGCCCCCGTCGAGGTCCTCGACCTCCGGACCCTCAAGAAGCACGTCCTCGCCTTCGAGCGCCGCCTCAACAACAACATTGAAGCCCGCCTGAAGCACCCCGACAACCCCGAACGCTTCGCCGACTCCGAGATCGACCTCCACGATGAGATCCAGCGCCTCCGCGTCCTCGCCGGCGCTCCGGAGCTCTACCCCGACCTTGTCTCCCTCAACGCCGTCCCCTCCATCGTCGGCCTCCTCAACCACGACAACATCGACATCGCCATCGACGCCGTCAACCTCCTTCAGGACCTCACCGACGAGGACGTCCTCGAGGACAACGACGAGCCCGCAAAAGTCCTCGTCGACGCGCTCGTCGAGAACAACGTGCTCGAGCTGCTCGTCCAGATCCTCGGGAAGCTGTCGGAGTCCGATCCGGACGAGAACGCCGCGGTCCACGCCGCCCTCGCCACGATCGAAAACATGGTCGAAGTGAAGCCCGCGGTGGCGGAGATCGTTTGCGAGCGGACGAGGCTGCTGAAGTGGATACTCGGGCGGATCAAGGTCAAGGAGTTCGACGGAAACAAGCAGTATGCGTCGGAGATACTGGCGATACTTCTGCAGGGGAGCCCAGCGAACCAGAAGAGGCTTGGAGCGATGAACGGGGTGGACGTGGTGCTCCAGGCGGTTGCGATGTACAAGTCGCGGGATCCAAAGAGCTCCGATGAGGAGGAGATGGTGGAGAATTTGTTTGACTGTTTGTGTTGTCTGTTGATGCCAATGGAGAACAAGGAGAGGTTTGTTAAGGCGGAAGGAGTGGAGTTGATGCTTATTATAATGAAGCAGAAGAAATCGGCATATGGTTCGGCAGTGCGGGCATTGGATTTTGCTATGACTAAGTACCCACCGGCGTGCGAGAGGTTTGTTGATGTGTTGGGTCTGAAGACTGCTTTCGCGGCTTTCATGGGTAAGGCAAGTTCCCTCATCTTTGTATCCCTCTTTTCCTTTTGGCTCTCTGTTTTGAGTTTGTGCATTTGTAGGGTATGTAAATGATGTTTTGGTTTTGTTTTCTTAGTGATTGGTAATTGAAAATGTGCAATGTGCATGTTATTAAGCAAAATTCGTGTTTGATTTGGGTATGTAAATATTATTTTGGCTTTGACTTTGCAAATCCCCGACTAGATGCTTAGGCGGTTGCCTAGTCACACCTAGTTGGCTGCCTAGACACCACCATTATTAATCTTTAAAAGGTATTTTTAGTGTAGGAGTCTTATAATTGTTGTCTACGGTGCGAGTGCTGTATCATATTGAGCTTCTTTACCAGAGTGTTTGCATGTTTAGCTGTTCATGCCTATTGCGAGCAGCTTTCCCACATAACTTGCAAACCAGACTATCTCCCTAGGCGGTCGCCTAGGCACACCTAGATGTTCAGCTAGATGACTGTGATTATTAATATTCAAAAGGTATTACAAGATGTTGAGGGTAGCACTGCCTCATATTGAGCTTCTTATATAGACTGTCTGTATTTTATGGTGTTTGTTTAGCAGTGTCTCATGCCTATTGTCATGAACTCAGCTGGTCAAAGTTTCTTTCTAGATGTTATGTTATTTCTCAATCACGCCTTCACATCTTTTTACCCCAGGTCTCAAGATTTTGTTCAACTGTACAAATCTTTTTGATGGTTATCAGATAATCTGTATCAAATGCTTCTAAATCTCCCTCGGAACTATACCTCTGCAAAAGTGGCCTGTGTTTCTGCATGGATTTGCACCTTGCTTTCTTTAAATATTTCTCCAGGTCCAACAGATATTTCACTTCCTGAACTCGCTATTATATATTTGTAAATGCTAGGTAGTGTTGTTATAGTGTTCCTCTTTTAAGGATGAGGATTGCATCTTATCTTTGAACCATGATAAAAAGGATAATAAATAAAAAACAAGAACCACCCATGATTCTTGTTGTAAAGGTTTATCAGACTATCAGTAGCGTCCACAAATTTATTGGAAGATTGGAGTCCATGTCATTGAAATGATTGAATATTTTGCTTGCAAGTTCAGCACATAATTATATATTGAACTCACTCTGTTCACGCCAAGGCTGTTTGTTGTGTGCTTTACTATTGTTATCTATTTGTTTCATTTTATCGTTTTCAATTTCTTTCATTAATTAATATCTTATCATGCTGAGTGATGGATCATCCTTGTGAGACTTTTGTGCTTTTGGATGATATCCAGATTCCAGTGAGCAAGAAAAATAAGAAAGAAACCTTCCAGGAGGAGCTAGAAGAACGTGTTATTTCACTTATTGCATCATTATTTGGTAAGAAGGCAAGTGGATTTCAGGAGTTATAAATTGTCACATATGCACTAAGCCTTGGAGATTTTTACGGTTGAGTGGGTTTTGTTATGTGAGTGAGTCCTTGGATAGGATATTTCATTTTTTTTTCTTTTGTTCTTCTTTTAAGCTTACCATTTTAATAAGAATAAGACACCCTTTTTGGTAGTCCTGTACTCCTGTTTGTAGCCCTGATATATAAGAATGATGATGAAATACAACTTTATTAGTTATCCAAAGTTTAACAAGGGTACATCCGTAGGCGGAGTTGAAGCCATGTGAGATGTGTCTTAGTTAATGAAAAATCAATCTGTATTTCATCAATGGCTCTTGTCCAGGTGGCATTGTGAGGGGTTCACGAAGAGACAGGCTGCTAGGCAAATTTGTGGAAAATGAGTGTGAAAAAATTGACCGGCTCATGGAACTTTATGTGAGGTAAGGCTTTTTTATTGTATTTTTCTTTTCCCATATGTGAATTCGAATATTAAACTAATCAATGGAAAATACTGTGCTCGGCCAAGAATCACACTTCTGCTGATCTATATTTTTCAGATATTCTGACAGGGTCAAAGCAGAGAGTGAACGGTGGGATAAACTTGAATTTGATGATTTAGAGGTTATTCTCCCTCGTCAAGTCAATGCATGTGTCTTCCAAGTTTAGGATTTTACATTCTTGTTAACTTTATGGCATTGTTCTTCCTTCACATTTTGCAGATGGATGAAGAGGAGCGATACAATCGGAAATTAGAGGCTGGGCTCTACACACTCCAAGTAACCTCCTCCTTGCAGAGTTGATCTTGAAAGTTTTTTTTGCTCTCCGCATTCGAGACAAATTCCTGTTTTCCATTGCATTTACTGATCAGTTGTCATTTTCAATTGGCCTGCAGTTGATAGCAGTTATTCTTGGCCATCTTTGGTCTTCCGAGTAAGTCATGCATGGGATTCTGGCTACCTTCATTTGGTTTCTCTCTTACTGGCCTTGCTGTTAGTGCCCATTATTTTTTGTCAGTAAAAAAAAAAGACAGCAGATTCCAATACATTTGTCATAAATTTACAGGCACCCTAGAATGAGGGCAAGAATAGAGCTGTTACTGAGGCAACAGAAATTAACTAAGAAAGATGTGAAGCATGTTGTTCAGGTAATCCAATTCTTCTATGTGCACTTTCGTTGACTTCATGTTTATATTTCTCTGGCTTAACATTGCAGGTCTTAAGTGATTTTGTGGTGATAGGATAATTTCAAAGTGTGGTAATTGATCATATGAACACCCTCACTTCGATCTTCCAATCTTTTGCAGGAGTATTATGACAACATCGGAGACCTGGATGGTCCGGAAGAAAAGGAGAGAGCTCAAGCTAAAATCCAGAAATTCATTGATGCGTTTTGATTTTTTAGGATTGTGATCTTCTGGTGGTGCTGGGCTGTAGATTTTTCTGAGGGCAAGTCCACTGGTATGAGGTGTTTTATTCACAATATTCTCGATCACATCAGAAAAGTGATGTCGAGGCCTATTTGTTGGAATATGTTCAGCTATTTCATATGGCAAGTTAATCTTAACCTGGAAAATCAATGTGAACTGAATTAGTGAGCTGGAGCAGGCGGTTTGTACACATACTAGTGTTCTTTTTATAAGAATAGTGCGTTGTTGTTGTGTGCGGTCTTATTTTGCTATTGTGGTATATGTTTTGTTAGATTAAACATGTAATTTTTTTGTTGTTTAAGTGGGTATATATAATTCATTAGAAGATATTTCATAAAAAAAAAACATGCTTTGTGAGATTGCATGCGATGCCGTCTGTGTCATTATCCTTTCAAACTGGACACTAACCATTTAGGCTAGCTTTAAATCCTATGGTTGTAGCAATATTAATATGAGATTGTTGGATTGATTATCTTTAAATTTGTAAATTTTATTTGTATAAATTCCCAAAATATGGAATCTTTCCATTTAAAAATGGTGTTCTTCACATGAAATCTTTGCGGAATAATGAGCCACTGATAGGCTTCCCTTGTAATAAAAAAACATAAAAATAAAACCCAAACCCCCCCCCCCCCCCCTTCAAAAGTTTTTTTTTTTGAAAAATAAAAACACATTTTCTGCGTTTATTTTAAAAAATATTTTTGTATTAAAAGTTGTAAGTAACTTTTAAAGATTCGTTTGGTATCACTTTAAAAAATGTGATCTTGTTTTTAATTAAGCATAAAGTTAAAAAGTATTGTCGAACGCATTTATGTATCTAAGTTTATTTAAAAAACAGACTTAATTAAAAAGTTACTTACAGTTTTTAGTACAAAAGATTTACTTTTTAAAAAGCGTAGAAAATGCGTTTTCTAAGAATCTAAGTTTATTTAAATCACTTTATTCAAAATTTTATTATCAAACGTGTTTTTAAATGAATTCAAGTCTACTTTTTAGAATGTATTTGACAACATTTTTCAAGTTTATCTTTAATTAAAAAGCAGAATCTCCTCATTTATGTATTATCAAACGGCCCTTATTAAGATCTCCAAAACATAAAGCCCATGTTTTGTTCGAGAATTAAATTATTCTGATGTTTATGATTATTCTAGTATAAATAAGGATAAAGTGATTTTATGTTTGATTGTGTTTTGAATTATTTTTGTTGAAAAACGAAGAATAAATTTTTTGTTGTTTGGATAAAATGTGAATAAAGTATGGATAAGGATTTTTAAAATGTAAAAAAGTAATGATAGTTGATTTGACAGGTGATTTTATAAGAGGTGATGACAGTTGATTTGACAGTGGACCCACTTATTCTTTGAGTGAAATAACCTAGAATAACTTTAATTCCAAAGGTTGGTTAGAATTAGATCTATCAAAGGGTCGGGTCCGGGTCAGGGTAGACCCGGACCCGACCCGTGGCAAGACCCGACGGGTCTGGGTCCAATCTAGGACCCGGCGGGTCCGGGGAAATGTGGATCCGGACCCGGACCCGTCGGGTCCAGGTTCGACCCGACCCGGATGGTTGGCAAAAAAAAAAAAAAAAGAAAAAAGGAAGAACTCATGTATTTGTTTGCTTCATCATTCTATTTAAAATTTTTTGTAATAAAACATTATTATTAATGAGACTATGTTTGAACATAATCTTATACAATTCAAAAGAAGTAAATGAATTATTAAACAACATCCAAAACAATAACCACTAACATTAAAAACATATTAACCTAAACAATAAAGATAACTAATTATATAAACATTCAAAATAATATTAACCTAAATAACATTCAAAACAATAAACACTAACATATTAACTAAAAAAATAAACATAAATTATGCAATAAACTAATTAATTATACAAATTCAAAAGCTAATAAGTTAATTGTCCAAAACAAACCGACGACAATACATTACTAAGTTTATTACATATTAAACAATCAAGTTCTTGCAAGTTGCAACATCAACACAACGAAAAAAATGTTATGATTATGATTATGATTTATGAACTTATGGATATAAACATAAGTTAAATAAGAAATAAAATTATGTATTAACTAATATTAATAGTCTTATAATATATGAGCATATATTTAATAAAACAATCGAGTCTCGGGTCCAACGGGTCGGGGCGGGGTGGACCCGGACCTGTCCTGTTTGTTTGTTCGGGTCCGCCGGGTCGGGTTCAACTCGGGTCAGGTCCAAATCGGGTCAGGTATATTACACGTGTAATCGGATCTCGTTGAAAGACCTAGTTAGAATCTCTATATCACTTTATACTAGTTTATTCTGGCATACCTATACCATATTATATCACTCATCCAAACACATTTTTTTGCTTTATCTTTCCTTATACCACTTTATACTCATTTTATTCCTCAACTAAACAGGGGCAAAGGGTAGTTCCGTCATTCCAAAAAAACCTCCTCGCCGGAGAAAACAACACGTAAAAATTCCCGCCCGCGTCGGCTAAAAAGCCCCCCCCCCCCCCCCCCCCCCCGAAAAAAAACGCAAACCCCCTCACAAAACCCTAAAAACAAATTAAAAAGATGAATAGCGAAACCGTGAAAAATCGGTGGCTGGGGTTTCTGATATGGCAATCGATCTCCGCCACCTCCGTCTACCTCCTCCTTCTCCTCCTCCGCCTCTCCACCCCCGACTCCCTCCTCTCACTCCTGCTCTCCTTCCTCGCCTTCCACCTCTCCCTCCTCCTCTTCTCCTTCTCCATCTCCACCATCTCCTCCCCCCGCCCACTCCCCTCCTCCTCCCCCTCCGACCTCGCCCTCGGCCTCTTCAGGGCTCTCATCGGTGCCGGAGGAGGCGATCGGATCAGGTCTAGGCGGACTTTGGGATTCGTCGTGGCGGTGGTGGGTTTTGGTGTTTCCGGGTTTCTGTCGGGGGTGGCGGTCTTCGGGAGGACTACCGATGGGTTGAGATTGGTGGGGTTCGGGTTGAGGGGGTTTGTTTTTGGGGTTGTCTTTGGGGTTTATTATGTTTATGTGGGGCGGTGGGTTCTGTCGTTCCCGATTGTGCAGGTAAGCTTTTGTTAGGGTTTTTGATTTTTCATGTTTTCAATCTTTCTCATGATTTGATGTTTTGCTAGATTTAATGAACAAACGAGAACCCCAGATGGGGGGCATGTATTCTGATGATCTTTTCATTGGGTTTTGGTTGTCTAATCACAAGATTTTTGATGCTTTGTCTTTATGAGCAATGAAAAAGAAGAGCCTTTCTTTAACTAGCATCTGATATTAAACTTGCTTGCTTCATGTGCTTTTGTGGCAATATTGTATAAGCTGATTTTTCCACTAAGCTGCATGTTCATATACTTTAAATTGATGTCTTGCAATTATTGTGAATGTTCTCTATATGGAATGCGTGGATTTTTTATATATGCAAAAACAGAAGAAGCATCCACACCCACTGCCTGTGATTTGATATAAAGCTGCACCCATTCATCAAATATAGTAGACTAACTGTGAGATTGAGTTGGAACTTGGAAGTGTCAGTTTAGGTTGTTTTCACAATTGCTTAGCATGACATGCCAAGCTGATGATGGAGATAATTGTTTTGGTAACTAATGTCACCCGCTTTCCTTAGCATTTTTTTATGGTCACATCACACAGTTCAGTACCAACATTTAAAGTAAATTCCACGTGGGGGTGAATGATATATTTATAAATGTTATACATGTTTATACGTATGTAGATATGCTTGCAGATATATTTAGATCATGGATTTATCAGACGTTTACAAGGCCTTACATTATTTTTTGATGTAAATGCTAGTAGATTTGTGTACCCTCTGTTCTTCCTATCAATGTGTCAGAGATTATAATACTCATTCAACAGTTCATAATTATGAATGATTAAATGCCATAGATTTGACAATGTCTGAACTTTTTGGTTCTCTTTGCCTAGACATGTCTGATAATCCCCATTTGCTGTTTTCTGAAATATTTTTGGCAGTTGATAGACCATTTGTTAATGGCCATATTCCATGGTTCTGCATCAACACCTAAAGTAAATTTCATGTGAAAGTAAATGATTTATTCATTAGTGTTATGCGTGCATATATGTATATAGATATGTTGTAGGTATCTTGAGAATCAGACATCTATAAGGCATAACATTATTTCTTGATGTTAAATGATAGTGGATTTACATACCCTTCTGTTCTTCATATCCATGTTTTAGAAATTATGCTCATTCAATAGTTTGTCATTGTAAGATATTGAATATAATAGTTTTGCCTACATTCCAAACTTGTTGGTTCTCTTTGCCAACACATGATTGATAATCTTCATCTGCAGTTTCATGAAATATTGGCTGAAGATCAATCATGTCTGCATGACTTGATGGATTTTTTTACTGAAAAGCCTGTACATAAATAAACATAGCCTTTTTATGTGATTCTTTCCCTCTTTTTGTGTGCTGTGAAATTAACGAAGTTTGTTGATCTGTATGTTTTCTGGGGCCCCCTTTCTAATTGTTGATTTTTTAAATTTTGTTAAATCTGCAGCGTCCACTATTTTACAGCTTTAAGATGGGGATTTCTTCATCTTTGAAGCAAGCTCTACGGCTGTGTATTCCAGCTTACGTGCTATCAACCCTCGTTCTGGTATTTCTGCCTGAAAGGTTGAAGGAAAACAGCATGCTGTTAGAATACATTATTCGGCAGATCAAATTTTTCTTTGGAACATATGTTGTTTCTTTTTGTTGGGAGCTAAATCATCATTTATACCAGGTTATTTCTAAAATTTTTATAACTCTATTCATTTTGTTTTGGCGTTCAATGCCTGTTTTCCCAAATATTTGTTCAAAAATCTAAAAGAAGATTAATCTGTCTAAATTTGCTTTTTTGTGTTTATTTTTCCCCATTCTGCGTGTCTGGATTTAGGTTCTTCAAACGAGGAGGTGCATCTTTGCTCCACCACAGGGATCAGCTGCTGCTGAAACAAATCCAAGCGAGCCTCTTCTTGCAGCTCTTGAACAAAGCAGTCAGAGATCCCTTTTTCATTATCTCGCTTATCTTGACCTGTGTCTGGTTTCTGAGAGCAATGTTGACTCTTGGCGACGGGCTGCCTTTTTTGAAGAAAGTGGTGAGACTTATAGACGTATAGTCTCTGTATGCTTGAGGCCTCTTGAAGAGCTCACATCAAATCTAGGTGACGGATTGGGAAATTGTTCAGCTGACAAGGAAGATCTACTGTCCAGACAGTTATGCTCACCCATGGATATCCACATGGATGCCAAGCTGCAGGAGGCACTAAATGACTTCCAGGTACTTCTATCTTGCTCAAACGATGGATGCAATGCAAGGAAATTTCTATTCTTGGCATTATATTTTGTTTTCTGTAATTCAGAGTACCGGAAAAGTAATTATACACACACAACGTTCTTTTTCAGGTTGTCATCAAAGTTATAGAGCATTTTGCATTGCTAAGCGCATGATTTGTTACTATATTGAGCGAAACCTGAAATATGCAGGTGCCCAAGATAGGGTTCTAGGGAAAGATGGCATACATTAGAACTTTTTTAGGTTGTTGATCTTGGTTTTATTTGATTCCATCAGCATGCTGTTGCTTGGTGATCATGAGAGGTTATAGAGTTCTTGTGCCATTTTTCTGTAGATTGTTGTTATGTTAGCTAGTTATGAATTGATGATCTGCATGTCAAGGATTTTTCATCTGTTTTACAGCTGTTTTTAGAGCTTGAGCTCAAACTAAAATATGTTCAGGGATGGATTTTAGCTGTGTTATCAATTTCTTCTGTGCAAATTTTTTCTTGTCCATCAGTATCCACAAAAGGAGCTGAGTGCCAAAACATCAGTCCATCTAGACAATTACACGATATTATTCATTCAAGACTTTTCATAGCATCACCGATTGTCTCTTCATCACCATGTTTAATTTATGGTGATCCGGAACATGTGATACTTTTTCCCTGTTTAACATATAATGTATTTCATACATTATGTAATAGCGTGATTGATGTCAATCTCTGTACTCAAGTATTTCTGTTTTTAATCAACAACAGCAATATTGTGTATAAGAGCAGTTAATTTGACCTGGGAAATGCAGAAATAGTGAAAAATTTTCAAGAAGAAAACAAAATTTGAGAACTTTATGGTTTTTTATGAGTTTCTATGGAGTATCCACTGAGATATTAAAATATCATCTTAAAGAGTAAGATGAACTTATCTTCTGTTATCTCGATTGATAGAAGGATTATATGTATAATTATATATCAATGTCAATGAGTCTTATCAAATACTGGTTTATTGAATGGATCCAAATCTATCTGTGTGCACATTCAGGTGTCAATTATTTTTATTCTTTTCTTCCCCAATGTATATAATTGATCCCATATACTGATTATGCTATTATTCACAGCTATGCACATGGTGTGCAAGGACAGTGGCGGCTCTGACAACATGCTCACACATCGAGGATAGGTTTGGAGTTGCTCAGATTAGCGGATGCAATGCAGCTGTCTTTTCAACACTATTATCTTGCCTTCTCTCAGTTGAAGCTTGCCTGGGGAAGAAGACGAACCCACAACCCACACACTTCATGGGTCCAGCAAGCATCAGGTGGGCGACACCAAACACGGGGAGGAAAGACTGGGCAGTTGGCGCCATGCCTAGAAAGAGAGGTGTTGCTTTGCAAAGCAGAGCCTATGTGATGGCAGATGTCCTCAGAACTTCCATCTATGAAATAGTTGGTGTTTTCTACGACGAGATGCATGCGAATGCCAAAGCATCAGTTCTGGAGAAGTATTGGATCGACGATGGAAAGATACTTTACGGAAACCATGAAACACTTGTGCAGAAGCTGAGGCTTTTCCTAGATTTCCGTGCCACGTGAGAGATTTTTTTTTGGTTGAATCATTATGTTATTTGCGCAGATGACTCCCAGTGTTGTATACCTTTGTTTTTTTTTTGGGGGGGGGAGGGGGGTGTGCAAAAACAATGTGTTATGTAGGGGATCAAGCGATCATTGTCCCCATCGGGAGTGTATTTGTATGTGATGAGATTTTGTCGTAGGAGCCTATTTGATATTTATGTGCATTTGGAGTTTATCATGTTATAAAAATATTGACAAGCCGATATTTGCTTCTGGTGGTTATCATGTTATTCGTGTGTTTACAAAGGAGATGGCATTGCTTCCCAATTCTTATTCCATCCCCAAGCTTAACAACCCAACGATTCCACTTCATTCTCATTTGGGGCCGTTTGGCAGTCCGTTTTGGGCTGTTTTTTTATTGAGTTGGGGAGACTAGCATTTTGAAAGCTAACATTGGATAAAAATTAAAAATTGAAACTATAACCCCCCGTATGGCATGAAGAATTAGGCCAGAATAAGGAAGAATACAGGAGAATAGTAAAAAAAAGTTGTTTGTTTTGACAGAATAAACCCTGATAATTATGTCTGGATAAGTTAGGATAAGGCCTGATAACTATTCTAAGGAAATGTTGGAATTGCTTATCAGACCTTATCTATGCAAATGGATAAAAATACCCTTCTCTGTCATTTTAAAAAATTTATCTCACTTAACAGTCTCACACAGATTTCAAAAACTGTCACATCTATCAAATCAATCATACATTTCTCACACTATTCCCAGGGGTATAGTTGTCATTTAAAAAGTTATAAATTCTTATTCATCCCTTATCAACCATTTATCATCACTTTATCCAAGATTAACCAAACAACAAAAAAAGCATTTTTACGTTTTCCAATGAGAATAACAAAAAATGCAACCAAACAAAAAATTGCTTATTCAGTCTGAATTGTTATCTATCCTAGTATAGCTATCAGGAGCGAATAACTCAATGTCACACCCCATACGGGGGGTAAGGGTCCGTTTGGGGTGTGACATAAGGTTATTTGCCCTTGATAGCTATACTAAGATAGATAACAATCCATGCTGAATAGGTAAATTTTTGTTTGGTTGTCTTTTCTGTTATTCTCATTGGAAAACGTAAAATTGATCTTTTTGTTGTTTGGTTCACCTTGAATAAAGTAAGGATAAATGGTAGATAAGAGATGGATAAGAGTTTATGACTTTTTAAATGACAATTATACCCCTGCATAAATTATTTGTGTTTGGGAATAAGTATGAGAGATGTGTGTGTGATGTGATAGATGTGATAGTTTTTGGAATGTGTGCAGAGAGTATTAGGTAAGATAATTTTTTTAAAATGACAGATAAGGGTATTTTTATCCATTGGTATAGATAAGCCCTGATAAGCAATTCTAGCACTTTCTGAGAATAGTTATCAGGCCTTATCCTAGCTTATCCAGACATAACTATCAAGGTTTATTCTAGTCAAACAAACAGTTGTTTGGGGGCTACTCTACTGTATTCTCCCCTATCCAGGGTTTATTCCCCACTCCAAACGAGGGGTAAAAGAAATGAAAAAATGAGAAACATTTTTATTTGGATAATAAAGAAATGAAACTATAAAAATGATAACAATTTAAGTTTTATTTCACAAATTAAACAATTTAAAATTGATTGAAAACATTTAGATTTATCATTCTCTATTTTGGATGTTGGTACCTCCTGTATGGGGTGTGGTATTGTATTATTCACTCTTGATAACTATACTGGAATAGATAACAATCCAGGTTGAATAATCAATTTTTTGTTTGGTTGTTTTTTCTGTTATTCTCATTGGGAAACGTAAAAATGATTTTTTTGTTGTTTGATTCACCTTGGATAAAGTGATGATAAATGATTGATAAGGGATGAATAAGAATTTATAACTTTTTAATTTATTCTCATGTAATTCCTTATTTAAATTCAACCTGAATTTTACCTGAGACTCTCTAGCCCAGACCCAATCAAATATTGAGTCAAATTCAATCCGTCCAAATTCCACATCTAGCAAAAACACACCTAACATCACATTATTCAAAAAAATCAAATATAATATTAATGTGAACAATCATTATTAATCAATCACAACATAATAATACAATAAAGAAAATATTAAGTACATTTTTTATCATCCTAATTTCAGTCCATATATGTTGCTATAAAAAAAATATTATACATACCAGAGTCATATGTATTTATTATAACTGTATTAACCATACATATTTGATAAAGAATACGCCATATAACTAAAAAATCTAGCATGTTATTTTTTGACATGATGATCACCAGTAAAAAAATTTTTTAGCGTAAATGTGAATATTTTTATTTAAAATTTAAAAAAAATAAACATTGTGCGAAGTACATGAGGATAAACAGGAAAAAAAAAAAGATAGCAAGCGACGAGGCTGCCCAAAAGTTAACTAAAGAAACCACTTTGGATTTTTAGAATTTCATCAATTTGACGGGTAGTTTACTTTTAAACTTTATAAGAACTTTACTTATAAACTTTTTTTTTTATATAAAAAAAAGCACTAACCAAATGTCTCTGGAGTTCTTTTGTTTTTCCTTTCAGTATATTCAATCGTTCACAATTAACAATCTGTTAAAAAACAAAACAGACAACCGATCAATACCGCACTATAAACATGAAATAATATTAAACGGGCATAAATCATACTAATTCAATTCCAGATGTCTAAAAACAATTTCAAGTTATATTTTTTTAATAATCTAAGAAAAACATATATCTAAAACAACTCAATTTAAAAGTTTATTTTAAATGAAAATTTATTTTCTACCCACCAGTGACCATATCCCGTGTTTCGAGTCTCGACGCTAACTTAACCCTTTGTGTAATTCTGTAGGTTTGAGAGTACACAGGGGGTCTATCCATTATCAAAAAATAAATAAATTTTTTTTCTCAAAACTTGTTTTGAAAAACTACATAAATACATAATAGAATGTTGTTTTTTTGGGGTAAATCCCTTCAAAACAAAGGGATACTGAATACAATTATTAGGACATTAATTGTTCTCATAAATATATTCTAACATTCCTGATAGGATCTAAATGACTCCTAACAATACTAGATACTCATCTATCCTATAAATCAACAAAGTGGCAAGCAACTTGCACTTGTCTTGCATTTCAAGCTAGCGCATTAGAAGACTTCACCAATTCAAGATTCACTTTCACCACCCTAACTAAACAAGCTTCTTGTTTCATCTTCGACAGCAATTCTCCACTGTATTGTAGATGAATAGGTAAAACCTTTGAAGATGACAGTAAAAAAACTATAGAGACTGAGGGTGCGTTTGGTTGCGCGATTGCGTTGCGATTGCGATTACAGGAAGCTGCGTTTATAATCGCGCAACCAAACAGTTTTGTAATCGCAGTTTTAAACCCAGCGATTGCAAGCAAATAGTGCTCAAAAGCTGCGATTTCAAAAAGCTAAGAAAGTGAGCTTCCTGCAGAATCAGGTTTGTAATCGCAGATTCCTGCAGAATCAGTTTTGCAATCGTGCAACCAAACACACCCTGAATCAGAGTAAAAAAAAAAACCAATATGCTGAGCCATAAGAAGCCCCAAGTAAACGGCCCCAATCTCAGTCATAAACACGCATCTTCAAATCCATCCTGCACATCTTGCAACAAGAACTCCAGAGGAATCTGACCTAATTAGTATATAACCTGATCCGGCCACTACGATGCGTGAAAAGCCATACCCTAGCATAGATCCGGTTAGAGGTGTAAAACGGGCCGTGCCGTGCCGGCCCGGCCCACTAGCCAACCGGGCCAACGGGCTAACGGGCCGGCACGGCACGACTCGTTTAATGTTACCGTGCCGTGCCGTGCCAGCCCGGCGGGCCAAACGGGCCGGGTCCATTGACGGGCCAACGGGCCGGCCCGTTTATATACTCATTTTTTTTAAAAATTTTTAAAGTTCAATATTTAATTCCATGTTTAATTTATTAGTTGATTTAAGTTAAAAAATAAAAAAAATACACATAAATTATTCAGAAAAATTGAAAACTAAAAGGAATCAAGAATACAAGTATTTATTTGATTGAATATTGAATTTTTAAGTACATGAACAATTGAACATTAATTAAATAAATGATAAAATGAATAAAAAATTAACAAATAGTACATTAATGAATAAAAATGAATTATACAATTCTTAAAAAATATATTGATAAATACAAAAAATTAATATAACATAAAAGGTGAGTGATAATTGCATCACTATAGTTTTTAATATATCCCAACTAGCCGTTGGATGGAGGTGGGGCCCGCGGCACAAACCGTGCCACGGGCCGTGCCATTCCGGCACGGCGGGCCTAGCGGGCCGTGCCGGAAACGGCACGCGGGCCGAGGGGCAGGCCCAGCCCGCGTCGACACTCAAACGGGCCGGCCGCCAGTGCCGTGCCGTGCCGTGCCGGGCTGGCCCGTCCCGTTATACACCTCAAGATCCGGTGCATCTTCCAATTTCCATGCAATTCAAAGTCGTAGTCGTACGAAGATTCTCTCCCCACTCAGCTACTCCACATTTTTTAATAAAAATATAAGGCATCTTATTGTAAATTATTGGACCACCAACCCAAATGCTATGCATTAAAACATATTATACTTTTTTATTTTAGACATTCATCCCCGTCAATCTCAGTTGACACAAATTCAATCGTATTGAGATATCTGATGTGACTTAGTATACCGCGCATAATTTTTCAACTACAATATTTAAAAATGACGCGACACATCTTGGATCACCGTAATTTATTCGATTTGACACATTTTAAGTCAGACTTGGATATCTAATGTAACCTAAGGTGTGTCGTCCAGAATTTTTTAATTATAATATTTTAAAAGTAGCGTGACATACATTGGATCACCGTAAGTTGTTCGGTTAGACACTCCGAGTCAAACCTGTGTGTCTACTGTGACCAAAGGTATGTTGTCCAACACTATCCAATGACAATAATTTTATTTTCTTATCCATTATAAATATCATAAATACACAACAAATAAATATATCATAAATAAATAACATTCACATACATAATCATATAAGTTAATTCAACATTCACATATTCAACCTAATATTTACATTCACAAATCCAATACATTATTTTTTTCACAAATGAAAACATATTATTGACACAATAGTTTTCTTTGTTTAACTTGTACATATCTAAATTCAACCAATCAACACATCTACATTAGTACCTTTTTTACTCATTCATATTATTCAAAAGCCAAAATATAATGTGGATGTGTTGATTAGTTGAATTTAGATGTGTAAATGTTGAACAAGGAAGGCTATTTTAGATATATAAATGTTCAATTAACTTATGTGATTATCTACGTGAATGTTGTTTATTTATGATATTTATTTGTTGTGTATTTATGATATTTATGATAAATAAGAAAAATAAATTATTGTCAATTGAATAATATTAAACGACACATTTTGGATCACATTAGACATCATGGTTTGGTTCAGAGTGTGTCAAATCGAACAATTTCGATTACTTAAGATGTGTCGCATCACTTTTAAAATATTACAGTTGAAAGGATTTTTACGTCTATCTCAACTGTAACAATGACTTATGTAATATCATTAGTGTTTATGTCATAGATATTTTTAATCCAAAACAAATGTTTAAAGGATAATGTTACATCTTGCCCCATTTTCAGCCCCAATTTCAGTCTACATGTGTTTTAAAATTTTTAAAAATAGTATATCTCATCTAATGAGTTATATGCTTTTATAAAAAAATGAAGCATATACTCCAATGAATTGCATGAATGCATTTATAGAAAATGTAATTTTTTTTTCGAAACATATGCTTTGTTAATGTGAGCATATAAGATTAGAATTGGAACTGGATATGGATATGTGTGTAATAGCACCCATGTTTAAATATGTTACTATATATGTTACCTGAAAAGCTTTTTTTTTTAGTACATAAAAGCTCCTCATAAAATACAGAGAGGTTCAAGACACTCACGTAGTCACGTTCCCCTCCCCTACCCGACCCATAGATCCTTACATCCAACGATTGAGATTCGCACCACCAAAACACTTTCGGAGTCATTGAAAACTTTTTAACTCCTTTTCGAGGTTTCTTATGAGCCAAGGAGAAGAATAGGTTCCAAGATAGAAAGGAGAGTTTTAGAACAAAAGAAACTTAGGGTGTGTTTGGTTGCGCGATTGCGTAGCGTTTGTGATTGCAGAAAGCTGCAATTACAATCGTGCAACCAAACAGTTTTGCAATAGCAGTTTTAAATTCAGCGATTGCAGGTAAATAGTGTTCAAAAGCTGCGATTTCAAAAAGCTGAGAAAATGAGCTTCCTACAGAATCAGTTTTACAATCGAAGATTCTTGCAAAATCAGTTTTGTAATCGCGCAACTAAACGCACCCTTTAAGACTTGATATATAACTTGAAACTAAAGAAGGGAATTGGAAAACAAGATGGAGAAGAGGTGGAAGAGGAAGGAGGGAAAGGGAAAGGAAAAGAAAGAGATGGACTTGGTGGGTTTGGCTTTCTCCTGGTCTTTGGATGACATTCTTAATGAGAAGCTCTTCCATGGCAAGGTTAGTAAACTATTTGGGTGCTTGTTTTTTTGGTTATTTAATACATTATATATCAAGTTATTTATCGGGACCCTTTGAAGGAGCTGTGATTTTTGTTACATCAATGGAAAATGTGAAGGATGATTGTTCTTGTAGTCATTTTTCCAGTCTAAACACATTTTAGTTTTATTTTGGAGGTCTACATATGTTGAATGACATAAACTTAAAAAAATGAAGTATATATTTGATTAAAAATTTATATATGAGATTATGAATGCATGAATGATAGAGTGTATCGACGCCCAACACCATGCACATATGTGCGATCATTTAATTTTCAATATTGACATGCTTGAAAACTCTAGCAAACCCCTCTTGTTCATCCATGTTATCTTGCAATCAACACCAAGTTTGTGTTCATTATCTGTGTAAATCATAACAGGTATTGCTGTAATATTTATACAAATACACAAGATTTCAATTTGAAATCTTGATAATAATTTGTTGATTATATGTGTTAACTAATAGTCATTGTCACAGCATCTGCTACAACTAGAAGGCCACTATCGGTAGGGGTCATTTCGCCTAGGGGTGCAACTCGGGCGGGTTGGGTCGGGTTCGGGTCGGGTTCGACATTAACCCGCATTACAGAGAGTCCAACCCGAACCCGAGCCCGAACCCGACCTCAACCCGAAGGGTTCAACCCGAACCCGATCTCAACCCGCGGGTTCGGGTCGAGTTCGGGTTGAATTCGGGTTCGGTCGGGTTTGGGTCGGGTTCGGGTTGAATTCGGGCTCAAGTTGGGTTCGGATCGGGTCGGGTCGGGTTTAACACCTAAAATATCATACAAAATATTTAATAAACAACAAAACAAACTCTAATTAATTATTAATTAAACCTTATATACAAATAATTAAAAGTGAATATCTATAATAATTAACTCAAACACAACAAACATAGTGATACTCTAATTTGTGTAATTGTTTATTATGTTTTAGGAATTTAGGGTTTTAGATATAGGTATGTTGTTATGGCAGCATAACATTTGTTAACTTGGGGGGTCGGGTTCGGGTTGAGCCCGCGGGTTGAACCCCCCAACCCGAACCCGACCCGAATTGGGTTCGGGTTGGTTCGGGTTCAGGTCGGGTTGAACCCGACGCCAAAAAACTCCAACTTGAATCCGCCCACAAGTCGGGTTGGGTCGGGTTCAACCCGTCCAAGTTGCACCCCTAATTTCACCCTACAAGGCGCAAGTCATGGCGCTTCAAGACAAGCTTGGCAAAACATACAAGAATCAGAGAGATTTCACTGTGAAGGTGAAGTCCATCGATGGGTTTCAAGGAAGTGAGGAGGATGTGATTATAATATCCACAGTGAGATCCAGCAATCATGGTTCAATTGGTTTTCTTAAAAATCCTAGGCGAACGAACGTGGCCTTGACAAGGGCAAGGTAGTGCGACAACAACAATGCCTGATTCTGTTCTAATCAGTAGTAATACTTTGATTGATTGCGGATGGTGTGTTTTTCCTCTGTTTCAGGCACTGCTTGTGGATACTAGGAAATGAGCCTACTTTAATCAGAAGTAGATCCATATGGGGAAAACTTGTCGAAGACGCGAAGGATCGAGGATGCTTTTACAATGCTGACGAGGACGAGCGTCTGTCCAACGCAATTAAACAGTCTGATGGTTCTCCAGGCTTCACCAGAACTGAAAGATGTTGGAATTATGTGACCAAATATACATAATTAACAATGTGTGTAACCGGCCCATATTATTGCATCCGTTTGAAGGTTACATACATGTTTAAGATGATATGTGCATGAATGGAATTTATATGTAAGAGTTACAAAATGGAGCATTAAATCTGAAACGTTTAGTATTCATAGCCCACCTTGTTTAATGATTTTAATTAGAGGAGTTACACTTCTTCCCATTGCCTATATATACCTTTCTTGGTCACCATGTGAACATACAGATCCAGTGAGTTCATTTCTCTCCCTCTCAGCTAGCTTAACATGGGGTGTTTATTATCCATAGAATGAGTGCTATGTCATCTACTCAATGTCTATTTTCTTTGATCCGGGCGTCTGAAAGGATCGTAGTCTGTTCATCGTGGTTCTTCCGTAGCTCGCACCCCGGAAGAACAAAACCAGTTGTGGTCGTATCTCTCAGTGGTAGGAGTCATTCAACCCTGTGCGTGAGGGGGCCTTATTCACCGAGGACAGAGTGTCTTCACTCGCTTCCACATTTCCGGATACATTTTCTGATCCCTAACTCTTTTATTTCATGCTTTTACAATATATTTTAGAGGATGCATGATTTAATATATATTTGTTGTTTGTATTCTTAATGTGTTAATTATAAGAATTTGTGTTTAGCCTTATATTTGATTGTCACGCACAACAATCTCGGTGAATAAGTACACAAATTCTTATATTTGAAATGAATAAATGCTTATATAATTTTATTATATTAGAGATGATGAGAAATGTTGATATTCGGAATGACTTGCATACAAATGAAATAATTGTATGAAAAGAACTCTTATATGTTATGTTTTAAATTTAATTATCAAATTAAATGTGACAAATAAATTTTGGCCGTGTGTTTATATTGCTATGTTTGCAACGTAGTATCGTGAGAATTCTATCATTGTGTATTATAAAAGAGGATTAAATTTATGCTATTGACAGTTTTCATAGCAACTTTTCAAATTAAATCTTTTATTTAATGTCTCATTGCATGGCATATTGAATGCGATTTTTAATGACAATTGTGCGTTTGTTGCATGTTTCCATTCATCCTCTAACAATGGGAATTATTTTAAAATAGATTTGAAATTAATGTATAATACAACTGTCATATTATTTGCTGTGATAAATGTGTGGTGTATGCTATTACGTTAGCCTTTTGTCCTATAAATTTTGATATGCTTGATCGTGGAGAATTTATACTCCTTCATAATTGAATATATTTTATTGAACAAGTTATTGTTTTTTGGTAGCTCCAATAATAAAAATATATTATTTTCCACTTAAGAGGACATTAAATGATTTATATCATATACGGTCATGATCATGTATTTAGTGAAAAATTATCATGTGACCTTGCTGCATTAATACTTTTTAATGTGTGGTCTGTTTTAATAAGACCATGAATTCTCTATATCATTTGGTGTATATTTTATTCTATATACATTAATTATGGTGATCTGTTATATTCACTATAGTCATTATTATGTGGATATTTTTTTTAATGGCATATTAATGACTTATTGGGATAACATTTAAACAAAGATAATGTGTGTCTAATATATAATTACTTATATAGTGATTGTATGCATTTAAATGTTTGATCTTAGTCATGAATATTGCAAAATTTTGAACCAATTGATTTGGCACATAAAAGTTTTACTTTTATGGAATATATATATGGATGTGTAATTTTGGTGAAGGTTGTCACAGCATATGTATGTAATTAAAATTGTGTATATCATTTAAACATATTGATTTATATATAACAATTGATATTTCTTTTGTATATATGTTATTAAGCATGATTTTCTGAGAAGCTTAGGCTTGCCTAATATATATATGTGCTAGACTTAAATAGATTACATAAGTTAATCTTTGTTAGAGATTTGAGAAAGGTTCCAATATTCAATTCTGAATGACATGCATGTAAAAATTTGGTATTAAAATACATGTGTTTTATTTGAAGAATATAATTGCATAAGTATTATGTGTTTTATTGCATGCATAAATGGAATTTAATTATATGCGTTTCATTTGTCCAAATTAAACCCCCTAAACAATTTAATTGTATGAGTTACAAATGACACCATTGCATGAATGTTTCTATGCATGGGCAGCATGGCTGTCTTGTCTTTTTAATTCTCCTTCCATGCATAATGTTGGGTAAATGTTGAAACGGTTGGGATAAATCCATATTGGTCAGTTTCATTTGTATGCAACGGTTATCATTCATGATCAATTTTATTGTGACTGATCCGTTGGAATTTATGTGTGCTGTGCCTATATATTCATTGCGCTCATAACCTGTGTGTGAGAATCACTCAGAGAGATTAATCTATAGGTTATACGAAATTTATCATATTATACACATCACAAAGCTCATATTCTATTTTTTGTGCATTTTTGAAATGTGATATATTTCATATAATTTTGAAATATATATTATGAATAATGAAAATTGCTTGCTATCATTAACCTTATTGTTGGTGGAGATTAATGTGAGCCATCCATAATGGTATTTAAAAATAAATAAATCAATCAATGAAGATATATTTACGAGATTTTTCTTGAATTGATTCTCTCTGTCTCCATTGAGTTTGTGATTCTGTTTATCCAGGACTTCTTGCAAGCCCTTATACATGCTCTAGGGAATTACATACATAAACTCATGTTTTTATACAGGGTTTTACAGGGAAGCTTACTTTGACAATCTTCATTTTCCTTGGAGCCATTGCTAATTATAAAGCAATATTACTGTGAGCTGAGCATTGATACATGAGATTGAATAAATGGAGTCCGATATTATTTGGCCGTTGAGACTATTGGAATCCTATTATATGAGGCTATTGGAATTCTCCTCGGGTTATTATATGGAGTCATTATTATTCAGGACTTATTGGCATTCTGGATTCTTTCATATATGAACCAAGTGATCCACATATATTCTTCTACAGATATCATATGTGCTAGTAATCAGTTCATAGGAGATCACATTTATATGGTTCTCTTGAGGTATTATATTCTACATATGGCCTTCATATTTTGTGTATTATTTTATGATATTCTTGAAGAATATTTAGTGACAAATGGTCTATCCGAGGTACGTGAGTACAAACCTAACTTTTGATTATCTTAATTATTAATGATCATATTAAATAATTTTATGGTAATCATGTTCATATAAATGTCTTGGTCAATTGCATACTATAATAGTGAAATCATGTTAATATGTGAGTTATTATAATTAACATGTTTGTATGCTCATAGAGTGATCAAGTTTTATTGCTTGCATGCTTAAATAAATCTTTTAAAAAAATTGAGATTTATTTGCAAAGAATAATTTTGGCAAGCATGCAAATATCCTAAATTATTTTTGAGTAGTCTCTAAATGTGGGGGGAGACATATACCTCATTAATTTAAAAAATATTGAGAGAGAGACTACAAAATATTGGGACAAAAAAAAAATAAGAAAATGAAAATGTCTAGGCAACTATAAATAAAACTTGAGTTGATTCACCTTATATCTAAGGAAATATAACTCGAGTTTGTGAGGTTACAGAGAACTTCACTAAAGGACTTGCGAGATGACTCGTCCTTAATATTGAGACCGAGGGGGATGTGGGTTAAGCCCATTAAATAATTACCTGCAGTGGGCGCCCTACCATTGTGATTGGAGATCCCATGAAGATGGTTTTCAAGGGGTTAACGAAGCTGTACTGGCAAACTTGTGAGTACTGTAGAGGAAAAACTCCTCTAACCCATCCCTATGGTAACAGTGCTAACTGTAGTGGAAGTAGGTTGAGCTAATGCTCTTAATGTGTTCGAGTCCTTTTCGGACAGGGTGTGGTCCATGCAGGCACCCTGGAGAACTCACCTATATGAGTGCACGGACGTGGGGCCGCGTTCTTTGAGATTTGGGCTAAATCTCTAAGGCACTCAAGAAATGATACGAGCACATGGCCGTAACGTGCTACCCCGCAGAACATGACTCATATCCTGTACCGTGTGTGTGATCAGTGAAACCGGACTAAAGGGGTCGAGTTCAAAGACTTAGTCTACTCAGGCTTCTCCGGGGGATATGGTTTACACTAAGTGAAGGTTCAAACCCAGAAGGTACCTTTACCTATTACATGGTATAAGACGCCCAAAATTCTTTGTTACAACCCAGATCATTTTGTTCCATCTCAGATCATTCTATTTCATTCCTCATCTATGTCTATTTCGTGCTATAGGTGGTTTTATTATGTATTTTTGGTCAGTGGGGGATTGTTGGAATTATGTGACCAAATATACATAATTAACAATGTGTGTAACCGGCCCATATTATTGCATCCGTTTGAAGGTTACATACATGTTTAATATGATATGTGCATGAATGGAATTTATATGTAAGAGTTACAAAATGGAGCATTAAATCTGAAACGTTTAGTATTCATAGCCCACCTTGTTTAATGATTTTAATTAGAGGAGTTACACTTCTTCCCATTGCCTATATATACCTTTCTTGGTCACCATGTGAACATACAGATCCAGTGAGTTCATTTCTCTCCCTCTCAACTAGCTTAACATGGGGTGTTTATTATCCATAGAATGAGTGCTATGTCATCTACTCAATGTCTATTTTCTTTGATCCGGGCGTCTGAAAGGATCGTAGTCTGTTCATCGTGGTTCTTCCGTAGCTCGCACCCCGGAAGAACAAAACCAGTTGTGGTCGTATCTCTCAGTGGTAGGAGCCATTCAACCCTGTGCGTGAGGGGGCCTTATTCACCGAGGACAGAGTGTCTTCACTCGCTTCCACATTTCCGGATACATTTTCTGATCCCTAACTCTTTTATTTCATGCTTTTACAATATATTTTAGAGGATGCATGATTTAATATATATTTGTTGTTTGTATTCTTAATGTGTTAATTATAAGAATTTGTGTTTAGCCTTATATTTGATTGTCACGCACAACATAAGAAAGGTAAAGCTTGTTAAGTTCATTCAGTGAACATGTTTGCATTGTAGAAACTTACATTTATTTGTTCTCTTCCAGGAAGCCTTTACTGCCAAGATGAAGGCAAAAGTAGCAGTTGTTGATTCCCCTAAGAAACCATCGAAGTCAAAAAATAGATCGAAACAGCTTGATTTAGATATGAAATGTGAATCGTCGAAGTCATGAAGGGTTAAGAAGCCTCAAAAGGCTAATTCAATGGTGGAAGAGCTTTCGGATTTCATGACTTCATTACGTTTGGAAACACATATTGAAAAGTGGCTTTTGAAATAAAGTTGTTTTTTAAGATGATTTTAGACATTGATTTTTTTTAGATACTTTTTCTGAATTTAGAAATCAATATTTGAAAGGGGTTTAATGTTTGGTAAGGAAAATTGTTTTTCAATTCAAAAAATTGATTCCGACAAAAAATCGCAGTTTTTGAGCTTTTTAAAACACAGATTTCGAGAGAAAAATTAAAAGGAATCTAGCTTTTAATTCCGCCGAAATTCGTCCCGTTTGACTACACGATTTTGAGATTTTAGCTTTTCAAAAAGCGAAATCGTCACAAATCGTGCAACCAAACGGACCCTTTAATCTGTGTGTGTTGGAAGGATAAAAAGTTGGTGTCCACAGTGATCGGCCGAGGCTTCCTTGTAAGCATGGAACAGGTTGGGAGAGGTTCTAAATGGATAGGACACATGCATAGTTATGGGTGATGTGTTGGATTTATGGGCATATTGAACTTTATGGGCAATGATAGAACACATGTATATGTGGGTGGTATATTCTACATGGATAGACTCTTCTTCTTCCTTTCACTGATGATGTTACATTGTATGAACCCTTTTCTAGTTTTAATTCCAGTTCATATATATTTTGATTTTTTTTAAAATAATATAACTCATTTGATAACATAAATTTTTTTATAAAAATAAAAAATATAGTATGAATCCATTTATTAAAAAAATCAAAAAATTTCTTATAGGATATATACTTTGTTAATGTGAGTGTATGTTGCAAGGTATATAAGATTGAAATTGAAGTTGAAAAAAAATTGTGTAACAAAACTCTTTATTCACTCAAGTAACGTTTGAATGACTGATTCAAACACATGGATTCTTATGATGTCGTGGTTAAAACTTCTACCTTTTCAAATAGTTGTTTTCACTTTTTTTTTGAAAAACAAAACACTAAAATATATTTGAATCCACCTACCAAAAAATTTGGTTGGTGGAGCTGAAAGGTTGGGTTCTCTTATAAAAAAATCCAACTCTTTCAAAAGATAAGAAAAGTTCAATCTCGTTATAAAGGATCGCACAAAACTATCGTATAGACGGCTGAGATCTTCCGAGCCAGACCCACCCCCATTGATAACACGCTTTTTAAGCCGCCCAAACAAACTTCTTTTAATCAGTCCACTACGTCGACCCAAATCAATCGGAGAGGGTGTATTAGTTCATGTAAAGGTGATCAAATACCCAGAATAATTTTACTTGCAATAAAATCTACATTATTGTCTATATCACAATTACAAAAATTAAAATCAATACAATAATATTTAAAAAATTGTTATAAAAAAATTTTAACCCTACCCTTCCATGTGGACTAGATGAATTTCCATCAACCATTAAAAAAAAAAAAGAATCGACAATGAATATTTATTGTGATTATTTCTTGGCCATATTTTATTTGTTTAATCAAGAGTTTAATCACGAGGAATCCAATCGGGCTTGAATCACATCAATTCAGAATGCGTTTGTTTGTGCGATTACAAAATTGATTATGTAGGAAATTTGATTTTTAAAATTGAATCTACAAGAAGTTCACTCTCCTATCTTTTGAAAATCGTAGTTTTTTTGTAATATTTTCTTAAAATATGTCTGGAGAAAACTACTACAATAAAACCGTTTGGTTACACGATAGTTGTGCAATTGCGCAACTAAATGGACCTTTTGTGATACTTTCATTCCCTTTTATGTGTTTTTTTCATCCCTGAAAATCCCAAAATTACTTCAAATAAACCTACCAACCAGGCCTTCCCAATAATTTTTAGGATTGAATCAAAATCTAACTTATAATATCACCAATCATTAAAAAAAAAACAACTTAAAGCAGTAAAACTATTAAGTTTTGATGACGGTGTTTTAATTTTGGGGTATTTCAACACAAAAGAAATTTGTTTTTAAATATGTTACTATGTGTGTTACCATGAAAAGTTGGGGTCCGGATCCTCTACGGTTATTTCTCTGCTTTGATCTTACTGTGCTTTTCCTTAATGCATGCCTCAATTTACATTTTTTTTATGGACCCATACATACAACACTCAAACCTTTTGCATTTATTGCTGGGCCCCACAACAAACAAACAACTTTTTCGATTCTTTATTGTTTGCCGACCTGGGTAACAATAGCGATTCCCATGTAATTTTTGGTGATCAGGTTCTTTTGAAGAGGTGCTTTGATTTTTTTTTTGGTCAATTATTGCATTATGAATCTTTATTTTAGCTTTATTTGTTTCATTTAATTCTCACAGAAGATGCAATGAACTTTAAAGAAGATTTTTTAAATGATACTATTAGATATATAGTGTCAAATGCAATTTCTTTTTAAAAGGTTTCACACAACCTAAATTTTGAAACAAAAAAAATCAGTCAAGATTTTTTAAAATTTTTTTCTTATGTTTTAATTGAAATAACTGGATTACATCACATTTGTAGTACTTAATAAAATCAAACTAGTCTCCATAATAATTATCGGAACACCAAAACATGATATTTCAACAGAAATATAGATGAATACACTTGATAGAAAACATCACATTTTTTTTGGGGGGATTCTTTATCCACACATCTTCAACAACTGTGCTGTTCGAGGCTTGCGAGTCCTAATACGCGAAATTTGTATGTTGATGTGATGAATTTTGTTGAAGTAATGACTGAAAATTCGTATGTTGAGGATCTCCATAGGACACTCACGGTGATGGATTAGACATGTCATTTCCCTATTGTTGTATCATCAAATATGTTAAGTGACTAATAAGATATTCATGGACATATAAGTAGACAAGTAAAAAAATACTTACTGGATATCATTTTCCATGATATTTAATTTAAGATATCAATAGTGCAAAAATTGACAAAAAAATAATAATAATCAAAGCACATCTTCAAAAGAACCTGATCACCAAAAATTACATGGGAATCGCTGCTACTGTTACCCAGCGGCACATAAGAAAGAATAAAAAAAGTTGTTTGTTTGTTGTGGGACCCAGCAATAAATGCAAAAGGTTTGAGGGTGCGTTTGGTTGTGCGATTGCCCAGTGTTTGCGATTGCAGGAAGCTGCGTTTGCAATCGTGCAACCAAACAGTTTTGTAATCACAGTTTTAAATCCATCGATTGCAGGCAAATACTACTCAAAAGCTGTGATTTCAAAAAGCTGAGAAAATGAGCTTCCTGCAGAATCAGTTTTGCAATCGCAGATTCTTGTAGAATCAGTTTTACAATCGCACAACCAAACGCACAATAAATTTATTTCAACCGTTTGATCTTTTCCATGAGACATGGCATGCATTAAGGAAAAGCACAGTAAGATCAAAGCAGAGAAGAGAAATAACATTAGAGGATCCCGTCCTGATGTTCTCTTACTTATACCTTTCTAAAGTGCTTCATAATTGAAGTTCAAATCCTGTAGTCGTATGCACTCGTCTTTTCATCTGCCGACGCTTAGAGATCCGTACATTCGACGCTTAGAGATTCGTACCACCAAAAACACTTTCGGAGTATTTGATAACTCCCTTTGAAATCCTTTTCGAGGTTGCTTAAGAGCTAAGAAGAATATGTTCCAACTTCCAAGATAAATAAGAAAATGTGAGAACCAAAAAAACACAGACAAGAAATATTGGTTTGGAACTAAAGAAGAGAATGGAAAACAAGATGAAGGAATTGAAGAGGAGCGAAGGTAAGGAAAAGAAAGAGTTGACCTTGGTGGATCTGGTGTTCTCCTGGTCTTTAGAAGACATTCTTAATGAGAAGCTCTTCCACGGCAAGGTTAGTATACTATTTATAGGTACTCCGTACTCTTTTTTTTTGTTATTTTAATACATTACACTTTGAAGGATCTGTGATTTTTTAAATGGTCAGCGACGATCATTCTTACAGTTATTTTTGCATTTTCCTATTTTGAGTATATTCTCACTTAACTGAGTATAGATTCGATTAAATATTTTATGTATTTGGTTAATATTGCATGAATGATAGAATGTACCAGCCCCCAACATCAATTGTTCCATTTTTTTTTTATCAGTTATTTTTCTTTTTATGTAACATGCACATGGCGTTGAAAAATTTGATCACTGTTCAGTATTTGTCATGCTCCAAAACTATGGAGAAACTCATATGTTCATACATGTTAAGGTTCCGTTTGGAAACACAGATTGAAAAGTAGTTTTTGGAATAAAGTTATTTTTTAAGATGATTTTAAACTTTGACTTTTTTATGATGTTTTTTTTAATTCAGAAATCAATATTTGAAAGGAGTTTAATGTCTTTTCAATTCAAAAAATCGATTCCGATAAAAAATTATTTTTTTGAGCTTTTAAAAACACGGATTTCGAGAGAAAAATTAAAAGGAATTCAACTTTTGATTATGCCAGAACCTGTCCCGTTTGGCTACACGATTTTGAGATTTCAGCTTTTTAAAAAACGGAATCTGCCCAAACCTTGTTACCAAACGGAACCTAAAGTTTGTGTTCATTAATATATGTGTAAATCATAACAGGTACACAAAATCCCAAAAACATTCTATTCAGTGGACCAGTATCTGAAGTCATATATCAACCCACTGATCGAAGAAACTCGCGCTGAATTGTGTTCATGCATGTTGGGGTTCTCTAGACTCCCTTCCACTGAAATACATCATGTGGAAACAAAACAGTCACCCAAACATTTTCTTTACATTATCGAGGTAGATATCCAAGACGAAGAAGAATTACATACCCCAAATTGGGGACTTGTTCGCGCTGTCGAACGTGAGACCTTCTCATTTGTCTGATCTAACCCGGTTTGGGAAATCATACAATATTGGGTTGGTCACAAAAGGTGGTGAAGATGATGTGGATCTTCCGCCCGGTTGTTACGTTGTCGAGGCTTCGAAGGCCATTGAAACCGGTGAGTACGGTGTGAAGCAGAAGGAACCGAGACTGCTTTTCGCGGTCTCGCTCATGAACATCACAACCAATAGTCGCATATGGTCCGCGCTCAATGTGAACGTCTCGAACACGTTGAGAAACCTTAGCATTGTAAAACAGGTCTTATGCACCAATTCTAAGGTACATCACATACAATGCAACATGTTATTATTATTATTATTAATATTTTATGGGTACTCTGGTACTGATAAGTTTTTTTTTTTTTAACATCACAGACTCCGACAGGATGTAAATTGTGCTGTTCATTTGGAGCCTTTGATGGTGTTGTAGATGTCTCGAGCCTACGATCACATGACATGAATGAATCCCAATTGGGTGCAGTTTTAACTTGTATTTCAGCGAGAAAGTGCAATCACACGAATTTGATTAACCTCATTTGGGGACCGCCGGGGACCGGAAAGACTAAAACGATTAGTGTTCTTTTATGGGCTCTACTGAAAATGAAATGCAAGACCCTCACTTGCGCGCCGACAAACATAGCAGTCTTGGAAGTGGCATCTCGCCTGCTTCGAGTGGTCAGGTATTAGATGTAATAAATTATAACTACTTGTAACAACTTATAATTCATTGTAACTCTTCTAATTCATCTTTATAAATTGAGATCATCAACACCATTAAGTATTGAGAAGATTTGTGTTGTAATATCAGGGGTTCGTCTCCGGAGGGTACTTGCAGGCTAGGAGATATAGCTCTGTTCGGAAACCCGAAGCGAATGGAAATCAATGACAATGTGGAAGGCGTGTTCCTTGAAAACCGAGCGAAGAAGCTCTTGGTGTGTTTCGCACCGTTGACAGGGTGGAGGCATCGCCTTGTCTCAGTGATCGATCTTCTTGAGGGTGGCGTTTCGCAGTACAGAATCTATTTGGAGAATGAGAAAGAAAAAGAAAAAGATGGCGAAGAAGAGATAGAGTATTTGACATTTGAGAGTTATGTGAGGCAGAGATTTAGAGTTCTTTCAGAGAGTCTGATTGAATGCCTTGAAATATTGTGGACTCATATACCAAGTGTTTCTATCTCGGATGTCGACTTCAAGAACATCGAGACGGCCTGCGATTTGCTTAGATCCCTTGACCAATGGTTGCAAACAAGCATACATTCTGAAAATGTATTGGAAAAGCTGTTCAGTCTTTCTGAGGTTGTTGATATATCGAAATTGATATCAGTCAAGGCATTAGAGTTTATCGAATGTCTTTCAATTCTGAAGGGTCTTCTTGCGACGCTTAACCTCCCCACGACTACTTATAAACGAGGGATCATAGACTATTGCTTGGTAAGGGCTACTCTCATCTTCTCTACCGTCTGCAGTTCGTTCAAATTGCACCAAGCAGGTTTTGTGGAACCATTGGAGCTACTAGTGATCGATGAGGCAGCACAGTTGAAGGAATGTGAAGCACTGATCCCTCTACAGCTCTCTGGTGTACAACACGCCATCCTCATCGGTGACGAGTGTCAGTTACCTGCCATGGTTCAAAGCAAGGTATGCAAATCTCATGTCATACTTTGAGTCAGTTTGTTAACTCTAATCAAATACCAGAACTCCTTACCCCCCATAATCCAATTCTGATAGCTTCCATGGGAAGTTGGGTTGAAGAAAATTTTGCTTTAGATGTCCAGGAATGATAGCAAGAATGAGAGATTCCAAATGTCATTAATTTAAGTGGGGGTTCCAGCGTGAGAATGTTTGTTATTATGTTTTTGAAACATGGGTACGTATGTTCTATTGCAGGTATGCGAGCAAGCCAATTTTGGGATAAGCTTGTTTGAGAGGTTGAGTTCATTGGGTCACAAGAAACAGCTTCTCAATGTGCAGTATAGGATGCACCCCTCCATTAGCAGGTTCCCCAACGCCATGTTTTATGATAACAAGATTTCAGATGGTCCTAATGTCATCCATAAGAGCTACGAAAGGCGATACCTTGATGGGTGCATGTATGGGACTTATTCGTTCATAAATGTGAAGCATGGGAGAGAGGTGTTTGATCAGTGGGGCCGGAGCAGGAAGAACATGGCAGAGGTTGCTGTAGTCTTGAATATTATTAAAATCCTTTCTGAAGGTAGATTACCTTTAAGTCATGTTGAAGTCTTAATAATTTTTTTTTTTCATTATATGCTTTACTAATCGTCATTGTCACAGCATCTGCTACAACTAGAAGGCTACTATCGGTGGGGGTCATTTCACCTTACAAGGCACAAGTGGTGGCGCTTCAAGACAAGCTTGGAAAAACGTACAAGAATCAGAGATATTTCACTGTGAAGGTGAAGTCAGTCGATGGGTTTCAAGGGAGCGAGGAGGATGTGATTATAATATCTACAGTGAGATCCAACAATCATGGTTCAGTGGGTTTTCTTCAAAATCCTAGGCGAACGAACGTGGCCTTGACAAGGGCGAGGTAGCGCGACAACAACAATGCCTGATCATGTTCCAATTAGTAGTAATACTTTGATTGATTGTGGATGGTGTTTGTTTTTCCTCTGTTTCAGGCACTGCTTGTGGATACTAGGAAATGAGCCTACTTTAAGCAGAAGTAGGTCTGTATGGGGAAAACTCGTCGAAGACGCCAAGGATCGAGGATGCTTTTACAATGTTGATGAGGATGAGAGTTTATCTAACACTATTATACCATCCGGTGGTTCTCTACGTCTCAGCAGAACTGAAAGAATGGTAAAGCTGTTTTTAAGATCTAATGAAAATGTCTGTGATGCCTTGATTAGCAACATAAAGGATTGTAGAATTTACACTTGTTTTGTTTGTTCTGAAAAGGCCAAGGCAATAGCTCCAGCTGATGATGATCTTCCTATGGAACCGTGGAATTTGAAAAGTTTATCAAAACAGTTTAATCTAGACACAAAATCTGAATCGTCCAAGTCATGGAGGTGAGCTCTTATGTTCATTTATAATTTATTTTCTTTTAACATAAATAGCTGTTAAGAACTAAATGAACTCATAAATGTATTAATTGTGTGAGCAGGAAGCCTCAAAAGGCCAATTCAACAGTGGAAGAGCTGTGGGATATCTTCGCTTCCCTTAATCTGTCTGCGTCGGATGACTCTGCGTCCTCGGATTGAAAGAGAATCATTTGATAACATGTTTGTTTGTTGTATGTGATAATGATACCAGACATGAAATGAAATGGAGGATAAAAAGTTAAACTGGGCAGTGATTGATAATATGAGGGGCGAAAAGGCATATCAGAGGCCTTTGTGATTATTTTCTTGTGAAGATAAATTTTGTTTGAGCTTATTTTTTTGTGGTATTAAAAGACCATTTCCATGTAACTTTCATTGAGAGTCCGTTTGTTTTGATGTAAAAGTGAACTAAAACTTACTTCTCAGGAAAAGTGATTAGGTAGGGGTGTTTGGGAAGGATTGAAAAAAACGGTTATAGAAAACTATTTCTGTAACCGCTTTCAAATCTCGATTTTGACATCCACCCTAAGGGTTAGTACGTCGTTTTTCAGGGATTAAGAACTCCATAGTTTTTAAAAGCTTATCAAAATTTCTAGGTATCTCCTATTTTCAATATTATAAATTTAAATATTTTAAACCAATTTTTAATATTTCAAACTAGTAAAAATACATTTCATCGAATTAAATGATATTTTCTAAAATTTAAAATTATCAATTATAATTTATTAATAAAATTTTAATATAAATTAGATACTAGGAAATGTTAAAAATCATGTCATATGATATTATAATATGTCCTTACAATAAATTTTAGTATAATTTCAAAATTATTATATGAAACCATTGTGGTGTTAGTTTTGAAAATAAAATCCAAAACCTAAAAAAGTCTAGATTTAATTAAATCTTCAGAGATTTTTTGAATTATAATAAATTTTCTAGTTTGAATTAGAGAAATTTTAGGATATAGGTATGGAAAATATATAAAAGGATTTATATCTCCTAAATCTGATTTGATATCCCAAAAATAGAGTTTTTGTAACTAAAAACATTTTTTCATGAATTTTTTTAACTAAAAATCAAAATTCAAAAATTTAAAAAATATGTTTAATGTAAATTTAACCCATCAAATTTATCTCGGAATAACACAAAATAATTATAGGAAATCTAAATATCTCATATATACTTTAGTTTGATCCCACTTTGAAATTTAAATTCAAATTTTAAATTTTAAATTAATTTTGAAATTCTGGTTTACAATATTACTTGATCTTTTTTTATGTTAGACATGGAATTTTTTTAATGTTAGACATTTTTCATGAGTAAGGTAAAATTGTTTAGGTATCTTTACTATAAATAACAATAATGATTTTTAAGCCTTAATTGATAGACCCATCTCAAGTTCCATAAGGTGGCAAAATTAAATTATCAATTTTACCCTTCATATTTAATTTCAATCCCTTGAATCTCGAGGTGGTTACAATTTTGGTTTTTTTCAAAGCAATAAAAATAAATATTTCAGCCCATTCAATGAGCGTCTTTACTTTCTAAAAAAATCTTTCATCACATTCATCGCATTCAATGTTCACAACTCTTCCATACATACAACCAACACACATTGTTTAGTCTTTGTTGGACGGGTAGCCAAGGGACAACGTTCGACAGTGGAATTTCTATTAACAGAGTTTGTTCTTTTTCATTCCTAACTTTTTTTTAGTCGGTTGTTGCCAAGCGAATTAAACGAGGAGACCACATACGATCGAAGGGAGGGCGTGTGATAAACGATCGGAAATCAATACATGATGAGATCTGAACCCCACGTATCAGAGGTCATTTTAATATTATTTTACTTTTACACGAAGTGGTTTACAAATCCGTGGTTGGGATTAGAGAAGAAGAGAAAAATTACTTAATTCGTTTTTTTTATTTACAACTTGATTGTAGTGCGAACAATAGCAATCCTATGTTTTTTCGATCTTGATAAAACACATTTATCTAAGTCGTGAATGAAAAACTTTTATATTTATCTTTGAATACTCATATACAATTTTTAGATCGGATTTTTAATTTAAATTCAGATACATGGCCATTATATTTGGATTTTATTTGCATTTTGTGTTACAATTTGTATAATCATTTTTGTTATTGTATATGTGTATAATTATGCATATTGAGTCGTTCAACATTTTTTAGCCTTGTATGATTATTTTTCAACTTGTTCAAATTCCAGATACACATTTATCTAATATAAAATTGTTAATTCAAATTCTAGATACACGTGTATCTGAATTATTTATCTAACTCAATTTGTTGTTTGTTATTTTATTTTGATGGATTTGATTAATATGTATCTGAATAATATTTAATTATTTTTTTATCATCTATATTTAAAGAATTTTATTAATCATTTATGCAATGCCTCATTAGCATGTAAACCATAATTGTTTCCTTTTAAAACTTATTCAAATTCCAGATACACTTATATCTATTGTAAAGTTGTTAATTTAGATAACAGATATATGTGTATCTGAATAATTTATCTAGCCCAATTTGTTGTTTGTTATGTTGGTTCTAATGGATTTAATTAATATGTATTTAAATAATATTTAATTGTTTTTATCAAGTATATTTAAAGATTTTTATTAATCATATAAGCAATGCCTCATTAACATGTAAACCATTATTGTTTCATATTGATTTCATGTATATAACTCTATCTTAATATTGGATCTGGTGAAATTTGTATTCGAAATTTTTTATATACATGTGTATCTCAAAAAATTATTATAAGACTGTATCCAAATATGTATATGTATATGAAAAAACTAATATGCTTATCTGTATCTAAAATTCTAAAATATTCATATGTATTTGTAGCTGTATCTAAAAAAAATGTAGATAGTAGTCGGAGGAGGTGGAGGCCGGAGGAGAGTTCGAAAGATAGTCGATCCACCTCTCATATGATAGAGAGCGACAAGAGAAATCCAAAGGTGGTGATACCGGTCTTTAGAGATGAAGAGATCGGCCAGAATGAATTTTTGAAATGGCGGATTTATGAGGGTAAAAAAAAAATTTCAAATAAGGAGTAGGAGTTCCAATTAATGAGTGGTTATTTTTTGGGAGTGAATAAAGGAAGGATAATATTATCTTTGCTGTTTTTACTTTTTTAAAAAGTCAAACATAAAACCAATCAGCTAATAACACTTATTGGGGCTTCATAATGGAGCTTAAATTTTGGGGCCTATGTAGCAAGATCCAAATTTAAAAAATCTTTACTTTTTATGAATAAATGTAATGCGGAAACAATTCTTATAATAAAATTTATCAATGATTTCGATCTGTTTATGGTTATTATATTTTCTATATTCATAATTTGACATTAATGCATATATATATATAAAATATTATTTTTTAAATTTATAGAAACAAACACTGGGAAACAATTTCATTAGAACCAAACACCAAAAATGATTTTCATTTTCTGAAAAAAAAAATTTCACATAAAACTAAATCACTAAAAATTCCAATTACATAAAATCAAACGGACCCTAAATTCTGTACAATTGATGTGTGTAGATGCGGGGAAAGGAAAAAGAACTGGAAGTGATTCAAATTACCAAAAAACAAAAAAGCGTGGACGGCAGGATTCGAACCTGCGCGGGCAAAGCCCACATGATTTCTAGTCATGCCCGATAACCACTCCGGCACGTCCACGTATAGTTGTAAAGGAATGATTTTGTTTTTACATATACTTCTCTAAACAGGTCTGAACATATATTTGCTGTCACAACCCTGATCCCAATTTAGATTATTTGTGTGACAATCATAGGCGGCGCCACATGTAATGTGATAGGGTTAATTGACCCTATCATATTTCAAAAAAGAAAAAAATTGCTATTATCACAATTTCAAATCATGATAATCCAATCTACTAATGATCCATCAGCCTAGTAATTGACTCTGTCCAGCTCAGATTTTATACTTAGGGTGTGTTTGTGCATGATGGAAAGTGAAGGAAAATGAGGGTAAGGAAAAAAAAATTTCCATCACTTTCCCTCTCCTATTTGTCTTATTAGAAAAAGTGGGAAAAACTTTTCATTTCTCCATAGATGAGAAATTGAGAGAAAGTGATGAAATTTTTTTCCACCACATGCATATACACCTTGAAAATTGGTCAAAGGGAAAAATTTTATTTTCCACTACTTTACCTTTGACCCAGATTCCTTCACTTTCTTTTATTTTCCCTTCAACATTGTGCACAAACACACTCTTAAAACCCCCAAATTACCCCAATTACGGTGTTATTATCGATGACAATTATAAAAACTTATATATTAAAAATCATTCATTTATTTTCTTCGATAGTTTATTTTTTATTAATGTAAATTGTTGTTCTATTTTCAAAAGAAAAATTTAGGTTTTTCTTATAAATACATGATAAGAGTAGATTTTTCAAAAAATTTGTGAAATTTATTTTTTTAATTTACCATATCTATAAAAATTCTTGGAGCCGTCCCGGATCATAGAAATTTTTTTTGTATAGTTCAATAAAATCATGTCACATAAAGGTGAAAAAAAACAATTTTATAAAAATATTACCATTTGTAATGTTATTTACAAACTAACCGACCCTCCAACACAAAAACATTGAACACGCCCACTATCCATTGAAACATTTATCCCCTCTCAAACCATCACTTCAAATTCTCCAAATCCTTGGTGAAACTCCGCGATAGTTCACGATACTCTTACCTGCGGCTTGTATAGTGAAGAGTTTTACAAATTCAATAGAACATCCCAAATCACAAAAGCTTCACTTTCACATCATAAACAGAATTCCAGCATAGTTGTGTAAGATACTAATGAATTCAAGCTTTAACTATTTTTTTATAACCAGTATTGGCCCAATAAAAATGACTTTGTCACCTTAAAATAAAAATAATGCTGTTACACAGTTTTTTTTTCAACAACGATTTTAGTCTCATGTGTGTTGATTAAAAATTATCGAAGCATATGATCACATTAACGATGTATATGTCTTAATTAAAAATTTTCACATTTTCTATTAATGCATTTATGCAATTCATTGAAGAGTATGTTTTATTTTTTATAAAAACATGTATATTATTAGATGAGGTATTATATTTTAAAAAAAATTAAATACATGTAAACTAGAATTAGAGTTGAAAATGAGTTGTACGTCAAATTCTCCAAAACATAAATCCTCCTAGCAACTAAAACAGTTTCTTGTTGGTGATAAAGAAAATACCTCTTCACAAAGCATAATACAGATTCCCAAGAACTAAAAACACTTAGACGGGCTATACAGTATATATAGCTTCTTCCCCGATCTTATGACATTATATATAAAGAGTGGTGATACATAGGTCCCAAATCACAAACCCCATTCACAAGCCACATGAGGTGTCATTATTTTATTGGTTGATTTTGAATGGTTTGTTGACTTTTGAAAAAGTGTAAAATGGCAAAATATGGATATGCCCTTCATTAAAAATATATTACATTAACTCAAATCCCCCTTTTTTCTCTATTCAGTTACAAATCTTTCATATTAATTTCAGTTACACCCTATTTCAAAATTTAAATTTTGAAATCTTTATGAATTTTCTATTTCAGTTATACCAAAACTTACCTAAATTACACTAAAACTACCTAAATTATTTTTCGTTAAAATCCTTCAAACAGCAGTAAAAACATTCCCTACATGTTTATATCCTTTGTTACATTTACATTAACACTATTACATTTACATTACATAAATGTTTTACATTTCATGCAATGTTTAAACAATTTTAAAACAAATCTTTACATTTCATAGAAAATATCAAACACTTATTTTGCTGTGACTTACACTTAACAAATATTACATAAACTATTGGTTTCATTTTAATAAAAATTGTTACATTTATATATATGTATTTCTAAATGTTTTACATTCCATTCAATTTACCCGTAGTTCATTGTTACATTTATGAATGTAACAAATATAAATCAGTACACATATGCAGTTGACTGTTACATTTACGAATGTAACAAAAACGACACAGATTTTAAAAAACGAAGAATATTATATATATAATGTAACATTATAAAAAACAAATCCAACTATGAAAAATGACATTCAAAACATAAATAAAACCTGATCCGGTAGGCGTTGATGGAAGATCCAACTCCATAAAGAACAAAACAATGTTTTCGAACTTCACAAGATTAAAAAATCCGAGAGAGCTACGAGGTGAGCAGCAACAATGGCCACAAGTGGACTATTGAGGAGGAGGAAATGCAGAGAAGACAACAAGAAGAAGAGATGGGTCTTCAGATATCACCTTGATTATCTTTCGTTTTTTATTTATTTGTTTAGATCTCATTCAAGAAAATAATAATAATTCGGTTGAGATATGCATAAAGAATTAATGATACTCCATGATTCTCAGAATAAATCTTGATGTTATTATCAAATAAAGGGTATAATAGATAATGTCTCATTGTCACCCTCATGGGACTGTGAAGTTGGGGCCTAAAAAACATTATTGTATATATAAATCATGTTAATTTAAAAAAAAATAATGACAACTATGAGTCTATACCTACAATGATTAATTTGTTGATACAAAGGATATGCTAACATAAGCCTCTCCAAAAATGGCTCGTCTTTCCATAATAAATAAAAAAATTCCACCTCAACAATCATCACCACGTCCAACGGTTAGGAAACGCGGGCGTCTTGGGCTTCGTGGGACACGTGACAACTGGCAGACGTCACGATGAGCTGGCGAACCCGTCGTTTCGACCTGTGCCTCTGTCACCTCCACGTGTAAGTCGTACACCGCTTAACGACTGGTTATACCGGTCTCTCGAGCCGCTTTAGAATTCCAAAAAAAAAAAAAAAACGAATAGCCTCTCCTTTTTACGGTCGTCTGTTTTCGAAAGCCATCTCTTTCTTTCTGTCTCCTGATCCATCTCTCGAAGAATTGTCGCTTCCTTCATTTTCTAATCCCCTCGAAAGCCTAAAAAAGGATTCACCGTCGCCGACCGTTCGTTCGCCGGAGATCGGGACCATACACGGCGGCTATGGCGTCGGCGTCGTCGGTGGCGTCGTACGGCCTCACCGACGTTATCACTTGGTGGGACGACGTCCATAACTCGGCCGTATGGCAGGGCCGCATCTTCCACATCCTCGCCGGTCTCACCGGCGCGGTCGCCGCCGTCGCCCTCGTAATTCCCTCTCCCACGGTTTTGGTTGTTTGGGATCTTTTCGTTCCCGAATTTGTTCTCTTCTTATTGTTGTTGCTAGGGTTAGGGTTTCGTTAGTTTAGTTGTAGAGGAAGCTATGAAAATCGTGTGAGGGGAGGGTATTGACGCTTTTTTGAAGGTTTCTGTTGGAAAATTAGGCACTGATGATGATGGAATTTGCATCCGCAGATTCAACTTATACGGATTGAGTGCAGAGTGCCTGAGTATGGCTGGACGACTCAGAAAGTCTTTCACTTCTTGAATTTCGTCGTCAATGCAGGTTTGTCTATGTCTATGGATTTGAATTTCTGACGAGTTTTGTTTGAGTCGTTGGTGATAATGTTTGGATATTCTATCAATTTTAGATCATGAAAATCAAAATGGAACATTATATCATCATCAAGAACTATTTTGGTTGTTAGAATTTGGATATAGATTAAGATTGCGGTGTATTTGGAAGTATTTCTCTGTCTCATGTTGTCTGTGTGTTCTCTTTCTTGCAGTTCGCTCCTTAGTCTTTGTGTTTCGCAGAGGTGTCCAACAGATAAGGCCAGAGGTATTTTTGACATTTTAACGTGTAAACGTTTTTTTTTTTAATTATTATTATTATAAGGGCTTTGGGTTTCTATTTAATTATTATGGCTATCATTTGTTTGGCACCAGATACTACAACATGTGCTTCTTGATATGCCGGCTCTTCTGTTCTTCACGACATATGCGTTGTTAGTTCTGTTTTGGGCGGAGATATATTATCAGGTGTGTACCTATATTGAGATGATCATATACTTTCTCATGATATTCTCATCTTTAGTTATTTTGTTACATTGGTTGTTTTAATAGGCACGTGCTGTTTCTTCGGATGGGCTCAGGCCAACTTTTTATACAATTAATGCTGTGGTGTATGCCATACAGGTACTGCAATTAACTCTCCCCCCATACCTATATATGTAAATCTCTGTTAAAATCTTAGTCCCATTTTCTTGGGGAATTTAAGTGAGGAAGGGGTGAACTGGAAAGGGCTCAGGGTTGTGTGACTTGTGTCACTCTAATTGGAACAGAAAATCTGTTGGATATGTCTGCACGTGTTTACAATTTTTGGGATTTTTTTTTGGACTTTTATATTAATCTATATTTTTCTGATTATTTTAAAAATAGAGTAAGCCAATATTGAGGTGACCATTTAATGGTTCATCAAAGGTCATGAGTGTTTAGTGATCTGGAATTGTAGTGGAAATGCTACTTTCCTATTATTGATTGCTGAATAATTTAGAATTGTGATGGTAGGTTCTTCATTTTGTTGTTGACAAATGATAGAAAATGGCATGTGCCTCAGTACTGACCAGACCATTTTTTCTCCTATTAAAGTATCGATATTTCTCTTATCAATTTGTAGACAAGGCATAATATGAATGTAAATTTGTGTAGTAGTTGGCTGAGAAAATCTACAATCAAGCCAAATTCGTCTGTATGTATCATTTTTTTATTCATTAACATAGGGATACTACTGAGTATGGACCATGTGGTTCACTCATTCTTTTGAGTGGCATTCTGACAGCTTATTCTTTGTTTTATTGTATCGTACATTTAGAAGCTGGGTCATTTGTTCAGAATATATGATCTGTGACATACATTGTATAAAACTATAAAAGATGATTGAATTGGGTCTCGGGTGTGCATGTTGAAGCTGGTTTGAATGGTTAGAGTTTGCTGAGAAATATTTATCATCTATAGAATATATATTGAACTTAAAGATTATAGAGAAAGATGGTAGTTCTAACTTCTTCAAAACAATCAAGAATTGACGTGCTTGTACGCATCTGTGTATAATGTTGTTAAGCTTATTAATTGAGATTGTTGTGAATTTCACGGTGACCTTTTGTTCGTGTAAGCTTCATCAGGTCACACAATCAGTCATCCTACATGATGAATCTTCTTTGAATTGCCTATCAAAAAAAAAAGTTTTTTCTAACGTATGCACTCTAGTGAGAACTTTAAGTTGCTCATAAACTTCTTGCTGATACCTATTAATATATAAACCAATGTTGTAAAAAGCGTTAAACGCTAGTTTGACGGTTGAGAAGAAACTAGGAATTAATCAGTTAGATGAGAATTAATCAATCACTTTTTAGAATAATAAATCTAATATATATATATATATATATATATATATATATATATATATATAATAATTTTAGACTACAAAATAGTAACAAAGTAACATCAAAACAAAATTAATAATATAAGTATAATAGGGATAACATAAAAAATCAATTAATAGATATATAATATATAAGGTAACTTAATAGCTTATTATTCAACTAGGAATTAATAAAAAAAAAACAGCTAGACGCTAAGCGTTGCGGGTTGGGATTGCCTAGGCCTAGGCGAAGGATTAATCGGGGCCTAGGTGGGATTTTTAGAACATTAATATAATCCCTGAACATATCCCTGATTTAGTATAGTAATTCTTGGCATATGCCATGCAAGAGTTAAAAGATCCACCCTCACACCCCCCCCCCCCCACCACCCTGTCCATCTCTCTCTCTATACCCCCGAAACACCCTCTCATGAAACAAACACAACCTGATTAACAGGGATGATTTGGCTGGCCGTTGTATTTCATCACTCTCATGGTCTATCAACATTTGGTTTTCAAACCATATAGACTTAGTGAAGATTTGATTGATTATGTTATGTATGACACCAATAGTAATCTCATCTTAGGTTGCTTTGGATGAATTTAGAGACTTTTTGAAAAGAATTTCTTCTTGATTAGTTTTTTGAATCTGATTTTTTTTCTTTTCAATATATTTTTAGGAAAAATAATTTCCATTGTCTGGATATTTATTTAGAATTTTCTTGAGAAATTTGATTGGAAAAGAGGTGGACCTTTCAAGTATATGTACATGACTATTAGTAAGGGTATTTTTGCTATTCAAATCAAAATCTCTTATCATTTTTTTGTGTGAACTAAACATTAGAAAATGAATTTCGTAAATCAAACAATCTATCAAAACAGTAACATAGACATCCATGCTTTACAAATGTCACAGGCCCCGTTTGGTTCTATCTTTGATACAATGTTTTTACCAATATTCATTTTACCATGAATCCAAATTCCATTTTGGTTTGCTAAGTATTCCTACCCAATCGGAGAAAATAATGACAAAAAATACCAAGGGATGGGCTGCGGCGAAGCTTGTGAAAAATAACATTGGGTGAAATTAGATATGAATTTTGATAGAGGGATTTTTTCAAGAGAGAAGAACCGGTGCCATCAAATTCTTGTTATTATATCATCCGTTTTTCCCTAGGGAGATCCAAGAAATGAAAAGAATAATTTCTTTGTGTGCCTGGATAACATTTCCTTTGTACATTCTAATTACACTAAAAAAGTAAAAATGAATTGTGGTGCCTCTGTCTTCATCTACAAATGAAGGATATCTATTGTATTGATTTAATTAACATACAGAAAAAGGAAGCAGAGTGAGAGAGGGAGGGAGGGATACACAAAATTTTAACCATATGGTTCATTAACAGAAAATCATGCCCATCAGCTTGTCTTAGAGAAAATTTTGCTTGCAAACAAAATGGTGGAGCCCCCTACTTTGCACTGCAACCCATTTAACCAACAGCCGAGCATCTCTTAATTTCACGTCAGAAGAAATGAAGAGGAGGAAACAGTTCAGTATCTCTTAATTTCACGTCAGAAGAAATCAAGAGGAAACAGTTAAGCATCTCTTCATTTCGTGCCAGATGGTATGCATGGTCTGGAATTGGCTGAGTTCGACTACAGGGATGGACAATAGTTTCGCATCACTGGAGGACGTGGGAGTTGGGTAAATAGTTGAGAAGTCCAGGGGATGGATCCACAGGGGCGGAGATCTCACGATCATTCATGTCTACTGTGATTTGGTCTGTTTGGTTGACTAGAAATCACACTCTGTTTTGAGGAAACACTCTGTATGCGGAAAACATCTGAGAGTCGGTGAACAGGTTCATCCAGGATTTGGGGAGATTTTGTTTAGGGGTGAGTTCGGTTGTGCTACTGGCGGGTGGCTTGTCAATTCAGGAGTAGTGTGCTTTGGATTGATCATTGATCCCTGGTAGAGCTCTCTCTTATTGAGGGTCCTTGCGGGTTCTTTCTTTCTGTCCTTTGGTCTTGTATTTCCCTTTTGGGCACTCTCTCTTATTTAATAAAATGAGGGCAATTGCCCACTGTTTCCACACACACACAAAAACTTTTGCAAATTCAATATTTATTATAAAGTCCATTAACAGAGAAAATCATGCCTAGCAGCTTACCTTATAGAAAATTATGCTCAATCGTGTGCAACTTTTGCAAACACAAAATAATTTGAGCCATATTATGCAAGATATCTCATTATTTAATCTATACATGTCAAACATTTCAGTGAAAGACAATAAAATGTGGGTTTGAATAGATAGAGAAGCAGAAAATACTTGCGCGAGAAGAGGGTCAGAAGATAAGTCAGAGAAGAGAATTGATTTGAATGAAATTAGTTAAGGGGAGATATCGTTAGGGCTGCAACTTAGGTCGGGTTGAACCCGATTTTTACATGGGTTGAGTTGACCAAATCGGGTTCGGGTTCGGGTTGGCCAATTCAGGTTGACTCACAGTTCGGGTTGACCTCACTCACAACCCGATCCAAACCAAACCCGTAAACTAATAGTTAAAAAAAAATCATAGTCGTTCATTATGTAGCTTTTAATATGGGTAGTCTAAATTTTAGGTAAACCTAGCTAATCTTACGGGTTGGGTCGGGTTGATTTATTTAATTTGCGCATCATGTTAGAAATTCGGGTTGGGTCAAGTTGGTCCAATTCGGATTGAAAATCGGGTTGGGGTTGGGTTAGTCCAATTCGGGTTGGGTCGGGTTGGGTTGGGTTGGTTTATTCAATTACGGGTTAGGTTTGGGTTGGTCCAATTCGGGTTGAAAATCGGGTTGGGTTGGGTTAGGGTTGAGTAGTTTGGAATTCGGGTTGGGGTAGGGTTGAGTAGTTTGGAATTCGGGTTGGGTTCGGGTTGGGGTCAACCCGAACCCAACCCGCCCGAGTTGCGGCCCTTTACTCATTTGCATAGAAATAAATGAGTGATGAAAACGCAAAATGGATATGGAGCTCAGCATTCACAATGTGCATCGATGATTTTTTGTATACTGATGATATCTAAATGACTCATTGTCAACAATTAACATATGGGGCTTGCTGTAAATGCTAATTCACAAACACCGTTTGATTCTTCAGAGGTCCACAAACATCTTATGGATTAGAATAGTTGTCATTAAAGGCAATCGCATAATTTGCTTCCTATGATTAAATTTTATTCAATGCTAAATTGATACAGCAAGAATAGGAACAAGGACTCGTAGGATAAAATCATAATTTGGAAATCCATGCAGTTGACAATCAGCTGTTAAGCTATGTATTCCCCATTCACTTTTTTCATTTGGTTTTGCACTGAGGTTCTATGCTATGGACAAGTTTCACTAGTGAAATGTTCTTATATTAGGATTACATAGATTTTATTCATGTTTTTTTAGTGAAGATTCATGTTTTATCAGTTGTTCCAGTTTCTGGATATAATTTTGGCATCAATCACAACAACTAGGACCTTTGATTTTTTCTATCTGGTTTCAGGTTCCAAAAGGGCTTTGTTTATTTGTAATACATTACTGCATCTGCAGTTCAGGCTCATTGACCCATTTTCCATTGTTTCTGCACAGCCATATCTTTAATCATTTCATTTTGTTCTGTGACATAATAATGGTTAAAATTTACAATCCTCTAAAAGTTAATGTATTATCAAACCACAATTATTGGGCATGATTATCACTCATCATTGGGTGTTCTTGTTCAAGATGACAGAATATTTTTTCCAATGATTAAATGTGTTTTGTAATACTTGGCATCTTTTTGGTATTGATATTACTTAAAATACTTTAGATTGCTTTATGGTTGGTGCTGTGGTGGAAGCCTATCCGAGTTGTGCTCATCCTCTCCAAGATCTTCTTTGCAGGTATTTTAATTTATTATTTTCTAAAAAAAAACTTTTTTAGCTGAATTGGCTTTTCTATAAATTATACTGGACTCCCAGAGTGCCTAATGGCAAGATTTTTCCAGGTGTCTCCTTGTTTGCAGCTCTTGGATTTCTTCTTTATGGGGGCAGGTGAGACAATAGATGAGAGTTTTCTGCTTAGCTTCATTAGTGGCTCTACATTTTGTCTCATTAACAAGTCTCAATGATCAGATTCCAGGGTGCATTGTTGCAGAAGATATCCACCTTATGTGGTACATAGCAAGTAAAGGAGTTTTATAAATACTGTTGTTGGAATGCCTTGAAAAGCATATTGTTAAACACCATATAGGATTAATTCATACAATCATACCATTTGAGGAAGCTATGAAACTCTTACTTAACTTCTAACTGCTGATACCTTTTTCTTTCTTTTTTTGTCAAAAAACCACTGATACCTTCACATGTCCTCTGGTTTGGCTCATTGCGATATTCTTGCAATATGTTTTCTGCAATCTGTGTTCTGCAAAGCAACACTTTATCCTTCGCCAATGATATGCACCGTGGAAAAATGTAATTTTCTTCAACAAGGAGAAAGCCTTAAACTAGCATTAAGACTGCTGAATATCCAAACACTGGATATTGACTGTTACACGAGGCATTCCTTTCTGAATATCATTACATTGGCGGTTTTTCCATTAAGCTCATCTAACATGGAGGATTTCTCTTAAACCTATTATTCTTTTAGACGCTCTGTTTATTATCTTTTCTCTCTTTCATTCTTTCTTTTTTTTTTGCTATACCTTTGTTTCTATATGTATACTTAAAACACTTCAGGCACTTTGAAAGCCTTGTTGTAGGTTATTCAAAATATAATATAAATGGTACATCTGATCTTGTATCCAGTGGAAACAAATTAGGAAAATGCATGCTTCTTGTTCTACAACATCGGGACTGCCTTCTGCCTTTGAGTTTTTTTTCCTCGGTTCCCTCGGTGTTTTCTTCCTTTGTGGCTTATGTATCAATGTCCAGACTATACAATATTTAATTGAAAGATCAAAAGCCTGGGAGTTATGATGCTAGGAAGTTCTTTAGAATAGGTAAAGATTGGAAACTATGTATTTTTTAACTACTAGACTCAACAGGTAAAAGAAAAATAGCCATACAATATATTGGTTACATACAAGTAAATAAGAAATTGCCATTGCATAGGATGATGTAGATGATAGTGTTTTCATTGACTACTACGTTTCACAGCCTTCGGTTGGCATATCTTAAAATATTTCCTTTTGAGCTTCCCCACTCTTATCACTCTTGTTGCTGGTTAGGCTTACAAATGTCTGTCAATAATACTCCTCTTTAAGATATTGTTTGATTCACCATTGTGGTTCACAAATTTCATCTCGAAGCCCATTGTGACATCTTGAATGATCCATTTTTGTTGCCTCTATTTTGATCAGACTCTTCCTTATGTTGCATCACTTTCCTGTTGAATCTAAAGGGCGGCGCAAGAAATTGCAGGAGGTATGTTGATAAGAGTTAATTAGCTTCAAAGCTTGTGGGAACACACGTATGGCTTTGTCTTTGTTCAGCGTTTTTATTTGTTTGACCGTTACATTTGCAGGTTGGCTATATAACTACCATATGTTTCACTTGTTTCTTGATAAGATGTATAATGGTAAGAACCGTCTACTCTGTTTTTCGGCTTTGTGTTATCTGTAACATGTTGGCCATTTGGAAGAAAAAGAATACACCATTTCCTAATCCTTATACTTGTCCTACAGATGTGCCTAAATGCATTCGATAAAGCTGCAGACCTAGACGTTTTGAATCATCCGATCCTCAACTTCTTGTATTATCTGGTAAGTGGTTTTAACAATAGTGTGTTCTTTTTTTCACCATGTTGTGCACTGACTTCAACAGAGGACAGGACTATATCACATTCATATCTTGATAATAAAATTACCATAATCTAATATCACATTCATATCTTGATAATAAAATTACCATAATCTAATTGACTATTTATTATAGTCATCAATGATAATTTACTTTCCTTTGTAGATTCTTATGGGACATTGAAAAGGTCCGTTTCATTTATTTTTATTTGTTTGGTGTTGTGTGTTATGTCTCACAGCTTGTGGAAATCATCCCTTGTACTCTGGTACTGTTCATTTTACGGAAGTTACCTCCCAAACGGGGGATCACTCAGTACCACCCAATTCATTGATTGTTTTGCACAAAAAATCAGTGTCCCATGTAAAAGCTCCTTTTACAAGAAGGCATGGAGTGTACAATACCATCTCTGCCACCTAAGTGAAGTAAATACCCTATCACATACAAAAAAATCGGGTTGGAAGAGAAGAAACCCAGAGGCTGGTCAAGACTACAGATTTAGGAAGGACATGCTGGGAATGTATCTAAAATGTTCATGGCTTTGTGTTAATATAACTTGTTGGATATAGTTATTTAGACAATTTACTTTAAACTTGTCATATTCTTTTCTTCTTTTTTTAATTTGTTGTTATATGTGAGCTAGGCTAGTGATGTGTTTTCCATCAATATATGTAAATATGAGAACAATTCAATGTTCACTCCACTTACCCGGATATGGTTGTCTTCTGGCTGTTGGGTGGGCTAGTATGGTGTTTCTGGTCGAGTTTGAAGCAGCTCTATATGGCTCGTGATCTGCTTGTCTTTTGTCAGGTATACATCTGGTCAAGAAGTGAATTTTTTTTTTGCCAAATATGGGCTTTTTTTTAATGATGGATTGCAATGATTAAAATACTTTTGAGGAGTCTTTTTTTTTATATAGATTTGCAAAATTATTTTAATCACAGCCCCTGAAACAATTGTTTTCACGATAAAAAAAAGTTTTTTTTTTTTTGCGATTTTTGAATGATGGATTTCAATGACAAATAATTTTGCGAATCTACATGTTGATATCGGGTAAGTCTCCACCTTCAGGTCAGGCCAGTATAATGTTAGGTTTGAAAAATGTAAAAAGTTGATTCCTTTTGTACATATTTTATTTTTATTTTTTTATAAATATATTTGTATTAAATGAGTATGTACATGAGAAAAAAATCAAAACTGGTTAGGGCAACAAAAGAAAAGGTACGAGTCCATTGCATGGGGTGCTTTTCTGGATTACCGGGAGAATAATATCTGACACCCACATTTATAATTAGATGATAACGAGACAAATAAGAAAAAAACAAGATGAACAGTGGTAGCTATTCATTTTAGAATATTAATTAATTCATGTCGAGTAAAGCAAACAGACGGACCTTGTATAATGAAATTAGGCAGTATTCCGGACATGCACCAAACATAATAATTATCCACAAGATCTACCCTTTCTTATTAAGAAAAACATAATAATTATCCATGCTATCATATCTGACAATATTAGCTATCATATCTGACAATATTATAGTAATAACTATCATCAAAGGAGAGTAGAGATAACAAATAGCAATTTTATTGAATTCCAAGATAGGAACAAACCAGAGTTTACTGTGCTTTGGAAGACAATCCGATCAGGGTATCCCCATATAAATGTCCTCTGAAGCTTAAACAATGGTTTCAGAAACTAGAGAGAGGAGAGAGAGAGAGAGAGAGAGAGAGAGAGGCAGACCTCTGTGAATGGGATGGGAATGGTGTGGATTTCCATGTTATCATTATGTATAGTGTGAATGGGAGGGCATGCATCCACCAGTCTGTTGATTGACTGCTTTGAACGTTGGGTTCCTTTATTGTTAAGAAAAAAAGATTAGGTCGTATCACGATTTTCATATCCTACGCCCAATCCAGTCAACGTTCCTTTTTTGAGTCACTAAAAATTCAATATAACATAATATTAGATATATTTTCTGCAAATTCAGAAAACCTATAAAATTCCATTATCCAAAGAGCTTTCTTTTCACCTACTATTATTGTATGGTAGGTAGGTGACATCTTTTGGTAGATGGAACTTACCTGCCCTTTTAAACTACCTCCACCACCATTACAATCAATGGGTGGATCTTTAAATCCTTTTTGTGTGTAAGTAATTAACAAAAATAATTTTCGTGTGAGTGCTTATAAATTATCTTTATGTGAATTTGTATGCAAATTTCATCTTAAGAGTTCTTCTGTGATTTTGTCTTGTTTTCGAGTATACTTGATCCATATATGGAAAAATGTTTAAACTTTTTTTTTTTGAAAAGATTTTCTCAGAGTAATTCTTTTTTTATATATAATTGATGAGCTTAAAATTAATGGATTCATGCACAGTTGGTTCTAACTACACTCTTAAACAAAACTTTGTGTCTAACTAAAAGTCCATTCATTACCGTCCAACAACCCCTTTTATTTCGGAGTGATAGTCGCATTTATTGAACATAAAAGGCACTTGATAATAGATAATTCACATCGTTTAAATAATACAAGAGATATATGGTTGTACAACAGCCATCCGAATGGACCACATCACATCTTGTCTCGTTCAGTTTATTAAAGAAACTGACCTATTCCAAGATTATGAAACAACACTCTTTTAAAAGAGAAAAAAACATCGAACATTATTCATGATTCATGAATAATGTGTTCCACCATTAAGTTACAAGTATCTTTATGACTCAATCAAACTTTGGGAACGTGTCTTACATAAAATATAAAATTTCCTAAATAGAAAAATTAAATAGACATCAACTATTAAGAAACCTAGAAACAAGTTGAAGAAGAATTGATGTGAAAAAAAGAAGAATTGATGACAATTATTCTAATGTTTACAAAAAAAAAGAAAAGAAAAGAAATGTGGATCCTCGTTTTATTGTCATTGGTTTTTCAAAATATATTTTTACCTGTCTTGTAAGTTGGGTTTTATGTTTGTAAATTTATGTGTTGGGTTTTAGTCCCGGATCAAAAAAAGTGTAATGGTTGCAAAATATTATTTGCTTTATGAATGGTAGGGTATAGTGGTATACACACGGTGTTAAAACACTTTTCACGCACGTGTGTGCGATGGACACAATGTGACATTTTGTTGATAATTAATAATATGCATAATTTCCTACCATTCAAACCAATCCGAAAAATAATAAAGTTTTTTCTTTTTCCCTAAACTTTATTCTAGTAGTGAGTTTTTGCGGACCTTGATACTGAGGTTTTGGTTTATTTGGGCCTCCTCAATATTTTGTTCACCATTATCAGTGCAGACACTGATAGAAATTGCTCCGAGTTATTCTGCAAATAGATTTACATTATCTTGTACACATTAGATTGGGGGAAAATATTGTCTTAAGAAAAGTGACTCTGTAACGCCACTTGAAGTGTTCTTCAACAAGCCTCGATCATTTTCTCCAACCTTTATTTCTATCGACTGATATTTTAATGATTTCACTTTCTATTGGTACAAACAATCCACGAGTCGCAAATCGCAATGGTCATTCGTTTTGCATTAGTTTGCTATTATTTTAGAATCGAGGGTGTTAACTGTCATTTGTCCCCGGTAGTACGGGTGAGAGAGTGATGACGTGGCTGATCGATCATATGAAGATATTCACATTGAATAGGAAAAGGAACCATTCAATCAAACGGTGACAGGTGGCATCAGATCGGAGGAGCACGAGCACGCTCTGACCAACCACGTAATCCGGTCAAAATAAATATTTCAAACTACCCCTATATGTTCTGATAATATCCAAAACACCACCCAACCACAAAAACAAAATCATGTTCACTGTCACTTCACAAGTGAAACGATAAGAAAGGCATGTATGTCATTTCATATTTAAAAGATGCGATTGACAAGGCATCATTTGCTGGTCCCTCGATTTCTGCGAATCTACATTTATTGCCCTACGTTCACTTGTTAAACAAATTTTTTGGTGGAGTTTTTTTTTTAAAAAATAATGAGATTTATCATGAAAATAATGGACAGTAATTTTTGTCAATACTTTTATTTGTGTATTTATTTAATTTTTTTGTTCAGCAGTTAAAAGAAATTTTGAAATTTTATCTGTAAAAAATAAAAAAATTATTAATTTAATTTTTGTTCTTGATAACTATTAGTTTGTTTGTTTTTATTTTAAACTTGAAAATAAAAACCAGGTGCTTGGAAGCAAGCGCATGAACGGAATGGATTCTGCGGCCGTCCATAAAATTCCAAGACGAGTGGCATTGATGTAAATTAACGGATATCGAGGGTTGTTTTGTCCAAGAACCAGTTTGGGTTAAATAAGGTAAGAAGAGCTGCTCGGGAACTGGAAAAAAAAAACCGAAAGAAGACTAGTCTCCCTCTCACCTCTCTTTCTTCAAATTTTACAGCATCATCAGAAGCATATGTAACAGTGATTCTGTTGAACCAGACTCTCTCTCTCTCTCTGAATCGATTGTCACTTAATGAACAAACAAAACAACACACGCAACACAGTATGGACTACGAAAGGATTGATAAGCCTCTTCAGGTACTAAAATCTCTCTCTCTCTCCGAATCTCTGCAAATCGATCCGCATTTTATCGAATCTGACCTCTGTTTAGTTCAAATCGACGAGATCCGTCTCGCAAATCTTGGTTTCGGTGAAATAACGTTTTGTTTGTGTTGGATAGGGAGGAGGAGGCGGAGGAGGGGGGCTCTCGCCGGGGAAGCTGAGGTCTCTGCTTCTAGGGCTCGAGAAGGGGAGGAAGGGGAAGGACGAGCTCGAGACGAGGTTCTCTATGAGATCCGAGGCCGACGAGGTCGACAGCCATCGTAAGATCTGCCGAACAAAATAGGTTTCTGTGTTCGTTTTTTTATTTTGAGATTAGATCGTTCGATGATTTGATTGTTTTATCGATCAGGGGTTAGTACATCGGAGAACTGTAGAGATGTCGACATCGTGACGACGACGACGACGGCCGACACGATGATCACGTCGAGGGCGAAGGAGCAGCATCAGAGGGGGGTCCGGTTGTCGGAGCTCGCGGAGTCGTCCGGGGAGAGCGACGGCGGCGGTGGCGCGGGCGTGTCGGCGTTCGAGTTCCAGAGGTCGGAGCGGGCCCCGCCGTCTCATAGGCCGCCGTTCTCCAAGCCCGCGCCGTCCAAGTGGGACGACGCGCAGAAGTGGATCGCCAGCCCGACGTCGAACCGGGGCAAAGCGGGCCAGGCCCAGCCCCGGAAGTCGGGGTTTCTTGGGTACGGTGGCGGGCGGACGAAGGTGGTGGTGGAGGTGCCGCTGGAGCAGGAGACGTTTGGGGTCGAAGAGGTCGACACCAAGAGGATTGACTCGAGCCAGGCGAAGAAGGAGGTTGGGGGAACGAAATCGGCTAATTGGGGATCGCAGGGTCACCCTGTGGCGGACGTGATTGGTAATTCGGACTCTGAAGGTAAGCTAACCCAAATTTTGCTTTTGTTTTGTCACATATTGCAATCGCACAGAAAATGCCCATCAAGAAAGCTTACTCTGTCTTGTGGATAAAATGAATGTGCTGTTTGGATCGGAGAGTGTTGTCGTCGTAATTGTAAATAAATGGATAAATTATGAACAAGATGTTGGAAAATGTTATCATTTTGGCCTTTCATGACTTCAGTTTCAAAATCTAACCATGGATGACATTTGGATAAGTCAACACTCTAGAACTCATTAGGCTGAGTGATTTTATAATTGATGGAAACATGTACTTGAATCTAGACATTCCCACAAATTCTGTTGCACTTGGCAAAATCTCAAGATTTATTGCTTTGTTGAATCCTGAGAGCCTTTGATTGTCTTGTCCCACTGCAATATGTGGGGTTGTATGAAAAACTTCTGAATATAAATGCTTATAATTGACTTTGCAGACAATATTGTAACTTTTTTATTTCTTATGATCATGTGTAGTTTGTCTAAGTCGACATGACTCATCAATGCATACTGCTACAACATTTATGCCGCCTCCATCAACTGTTCGGTCTGTGTCCATGAGAGACATGGGAACAGAAATGACTCCCATTGCAAGCCAAGAGCCTTCTAGAACAGGAACTCCTGTAAGAGCTTCATCTCCCATACGAAGTTCTATTTCTTCACGGCCATCTAGTCCAGGAAGAGCTGCACCATGTTCCACGCCAATTGAATCAGCTAGTTGTCAAGTGGAACCTGAAAAAAGAGAACTGTCTGAGAAAGAACTGCAACTGAAAACTAGGAGAGAAATAGTGGCCCTTGGTACGCAACTTGGCAAAATGAATATTGCTGCCTGGGCAAGCAAGGAAGAGGAGGATAAGGATGCATCTGTTTCTCTAAAGACTGTGCCTGCAAGTCAGCCTGGAAAAAGCATGATTGAGATACGTGCAGCTGCATGGGAGGAGGCAGAAAAAGCAAAATATATGGCCAGGTTAGTTTTGCATGGATACTTTGTTTGCCTTTGAGTATGATGAGTGTGTCTTGATACAATTATCAGTACCCTCCCAATAGCTTGCTATTAACAAAATTTCTTGAAGATGTCTTCTTTCTTTTTATCTAAATTGCAATTTTGAATTCTCTTCTATTCATAGTTTTAGTAGATTGATTGTGATTCTATTTCAGGTTTAAGCGTGAAGAAATCAAAATCCAAGCATGGGAGAATCATCAAAAAGCAAAGACAGATGCAGAAATGAGGAAAATTGAGGTATTTTTTTATGACCTCTTGCATCATCGTTTTATTGTAATGGGTGGAAATCAATCTTAGCCCATTTTAAGCTTCTGGTGCTTTACCCATTTTAATATACTATTGATGCTTGCTATGTCTTTGGTGAAGATTTGCTTGATTCAAAAAATGGTAATATCATGTTGTTTTCTTAAATTAGGTTTCACATAATATTTTAGAAATATAAATTGGTTTCAGTTAGGTAGTATAAAATTAATTAGTGAAAAATGGAATGAGCAAGAGGGATATATCCTTTTAATTTATATTTTGATTTCTCAAGAGAAAATGGAATATTGGTGTAACTGCATTGGCCCACTGCTAATCTGTGGTAAAAAAAACCCTCTTCTTAATTTTCATTGTTATATACTTGGACATCAATATTTCTTTTCTGTGAATGAGTACATACGTCTCTCTATTTCTGTTTATTTAATCAAGTGAACATTATATTGTTGATGTCATAATTGAACATGAGTGTTGCAAATTGGTGACTCCTTTCCTGTTGTCCATGGTCAATACAAAGCTAATGTAGATTTGGGGTGCATGCTAGGCAAGTTTTGTTGGGCTGACAGTAAATGCAGGCCCAACACCATGGCATCAAGATTAGCCAAACACCCAGTCTGGACAAACTCTCTGCATTGACAATAATCCAAACTTTTACCACTCTGAAGATTCAACCGGGTCAAAATTTAAGTGAACCAAGCTAGTTCAGATTAGGTCATATATCTTATTTTGCCAAGTAATAAGCAACTTGTGAAGGCCAAAAATATGTATTTTATATTGATGCATAATCCGGCATCAATCTTTTTGAACCCAATACATATAGTGTTGTGCATCATGTTTTTTAAACAAGATATGACTTTGGGTAACTGTCTTCAAGAAATAAAACATAAGATGGGTGCTTTGTTTTTTTCCCTTTGTTTTTTGACATTTTGATAAGCTGGATTGGGTGTTCTTTTCGTATTTGGTGTATCCTGCATTTAAACCAAAGCTACTGTAGATTGGTGCAAATCCAAGTCTGACCACAGTCTGACCCTAATGAACCATCTGAACCAAATTGAATTCAGGGATATGCTAGTAAGGCTCAGATTGAGCATCACCCAACTTGTATGCTATGAAACCTCCTGAAATTGAAACCGTGGGCTTCCAGCTTTGATGTTTGCCTACCCAACTTAGTTAAAAAATCCTGCAGTCAGGTTAATTCCCAAGTTTCCATAGGCGGCAATCACTTCGACTCTTAGAAGTTGAGGGTCATCACTCTTTTGAGAGTGGATCCACCTTCCACTATCATGGGCAACACAGGGTGCAGAGTGTAGAGGATTGGGGGTTATCCTTTTAGGAGTCTGTCAAATCCTGAGGATCGTTTTAAGTTTTGATTTTTTTTCTTTTTCTTTTTCGGAGATCCCTGTCTACTTTGATGAGTAAGAACATTCTTGCAAATCAACATCTATGTTTAGAACATGGATCAACTTCTTTTTTATCTCTACTCACCAACTGATAATACTAATTCACATTGCTTCTTTGTTCTACATAAAAATCAACAATACGCAACAATGTATAACTTATCCGAAATGGTAGTCACCAGATATGCTTACCCAGTTAGTGATGCAATTCAGGTTGAGGTGGAGAGAATGAGAGGCCGAGCCCAGGATAAGCTGATGAGCAAACTAGCTGCAGCACAACACAAGGCTGAAGAGAAGCGGGCGGCTGCAGAAGCCAAACGAAATCAACAAGCTGCCAGAACAGCTGAACAAGCGGAGTATATCCGAAGAACTGGTCGCATCCCTTCTTCATTTCACTGTTTCCATCGGTGGTGCTGGTGCTTCCGGTGGTGTTCCTGATATCCAAAGGCAAATCGCCTGCCGTGCTTCATTTTTTCCCCCAATTGTAGTTCTGTTGTTTTTTTTCCGCTGTTGATGTTGTAAATGGTTAGTTGCTCTTGAACACCTGCCATTTATATTATGTGTTAGATTATGAAAAGTCACTTTTGTAGTTGTTTTAAATTTTTTAAAGGTAAATACTTGTTTAATGAAACATATACCTCCATAAAAAATTAAGGATATGCCCAAATGAATTAAATGCATCTTTTTGTATTTTTTTGTAATAGAGTATGTAGTGGAGAAATGGAATGACAGTAGAAATGATTGAGTATACTGTAGTTGATGGAAGCTTGTTTATTGGACTTTTTCTGTGAGTTTAAACATGCTTGTTGGGGGAAATTGCATCTTGATCCCCCTTTCACAGCAAGTGATTCATTGAAGGACTCTGTCATAACCCATAAATCTACAACTCCACACAAATCCCAAACAAAGGATACCACAAAAAAAACAATAATCAGACTGATTAATCCTCTCTTAGGAAACTTAAGTATTGAAATAAAGATATCTGAGATTCTGAGGTCTCTCTTTAATATGAATCACACACAAAAAGAAAAACATAACATCCATTTAATCGGCCAATTTGAGGCATCCCTTAGGCCTTAGGGGCATTTGGATGTGGGTTTTGAAATTAGTTTTTCTTCAAAAGCTGAGTTTACATAAAGTTGTCTCCTCACAGATTATAAAAAAGCTAATTTTTGAGCATTTATATATAAAAATGTATCTGCACCTTTTAATTAAATTACAATTTTTTTTTGTTTGAAAACAGATTTGAGGAAATAAGATTTTTGTAAACTCATAATCTTCTCAAACCCACATTCAAACCCCACATTCAAACGATCCTTTGGTCCGAGTTACTAATTTAGTATCCCATATAAAAATTTGGATTCCATGAGGGCAATGGGCCAATTCGTGCACAAATAAGTATCTTGATTCACGGAAGTTACAGCCAAAATGTGTGTATTTTTTAATTTTAATTTTTTAAATATATATAATTATTTAATAAAATACACATATTCATAAAAATCATATATATTTAAATGGATTGAATGTATACCTTTTTGAATTTTTCTTAAACAAATACATACCAGCATAATCAAATAGACACGATTAGTTATACCAGGATAAACATTGTACCCACTCCATTATTAAGTTGGACTGAGGTTAGGATTCATTGGGAGTGAGAATAGTATCAGTTCTACCAACTTGCGCGTGGACAATTTGGAATACAATGAATGCTACGGTATTTCGGGACGCTAGTTTTTATCTCAGAAACCTTTGGGAGACAGTTTAACTAAACATGTCCGATTGGGGGACGGGATTGGCATGTGCGACACTAGTTTTGGTGGACGAGGAGGCGTTGGAGTAACTAATTAGGTGTTACCAGGTAGAGAGGCCTTCTTTACCAGGTAATCGTTTGTATGTGTTGTGTTTTATTTTGTTTTACGTTTTTGTTTCTTATTTCTCTCATGTTTATTCGAACATGGTCTGTTTTGTTACTATTTCGAAATAGATATGCCCATATTTCATTTCAAAAAAAAAAAATGTTTGTATAAATGAGTGAGTGGGTTGCGTCCTTGATTCATTGTTTAAATGAAGTGTTACAAATGATTGAAATGTTTCCATAGATATTTTTAATTAGTTAGAGATATTTTTAATTAGTTAGAGAGAGGGTATCTATCAATTTGGTCCCCCAGTCCGATCCTAATCACCGAAGACGATGTACCATTATTTGATTGATTCCAGACTGACATATTCTCTCGGTTTGGCAATGGGTCAATTTATCTTGGGTTTTTTTCATGGAATATCAAGATCATGGGCCATTAAGAATAGAAAACCAAAAAAGGACTTGAGTTTAACATTTTCCAAAAGCAGAATAGTAAGATGCATTAAGATCACTAGGTATTCGAAGATAAGTCCCAATCCTGATAGCAATCTCTAGATAAGTTTGTACAAATCCTGATACCCATTTCTAAAGTGGGTTCAAACAAATTATCCAAACTTCACACAACCTAATTTATAATGAAAGACAAAAATGAAGATGACCAGATTAAAGAAAAAGTATAACTAGATGAAAACTACTCCGAACTCATGGATAAGACTACATGTCCATATTTTTCTTTTTCTCCTACATTGAGACACACCCATAACAATGGTAGGAAAGGTCATTAGAGCAACTCTATTGTTGATTTTATTATGATTTTTTCATGTTAGATTTCAATAAAAAGCCTGTGAAATATTGTTTTAATGTAGACTTTACATTTCATTTTAACGAAAAGATTCCTTGTCCAATTTTAATGTGTGCTTCAACTACCGGGACGTTCATACAGTGTCCTTTTGTGTGTTTTTTTACTTTCTATTTTGTGTTCTTGATTTTTTTTTTATCGGTTCAGATATAATTTTTCATTATTTACTAGAATATCAATTTTTAGGTCCATTAAGTTAGTGGCATGTGGAGATCCAGTTAAAGTGTAATTAAATGTCTATTTTGGATTACACAAGAATACAAGATTCTCATCATGTGTCCATTATTTATCATCTTTAGTGTTTGATATATTCAATCTGTTTTGCAACCTTATCTACTATCTCATATATTAATGTATAAGGTTCTATCTTAATATATGGAGTAAAAAAATTATTTTTTTTAAAAAAACATGCTATTGTACATCAAAATATATTTAATTTTGTATAACAATATTTATATTTTAATGAGAGCGTATAATTTTTTTTAAAGGAAAAAATGATGTGGATTACAGATAGGACCGGGGATGGCATATCATTTTCCCCTATGAAAGTGTGTGCGCTCTTTGCGACCATGGCAATCACTTGGGGCTTGCGGATCTTATTTGGCCAAGATATCACGTGTCGTTGAACTGAGCAATTATATTGTATTTCACTTTTGCTTTTTTTTTTTTTTTTTGAAACGTAGGTGCTTGCTAACGCCGTGAAAAGTTAAATAACGATCTAACATGTATTGAGATTCTTCAACAAATCCACAATTTTTTTAAAAAAAATAAAACTAAAAAATATATTAATAAAAAAATTGAAAATCTTATATTACAAGTCTTTTCTTTTATACTAATTAAATATTAGTAAAAATAGTAAAAACAGAATTTTGTTATAACTAATCTAGGGGATCCTATGAGACCCATGGAATTGATAGAAATCAAATTCAAGTTGTATGATAAAGATATTTAAAATCTAAAAAATTATTAAAATAAAAAAAATAGAAAAATAACGACAACTTTTGAATATCTCCTCGATATCTAGCTCCAGTAAAAATTTCAGGTAACTCTGGGTTCGGGTGCCTTTTATTTCTACAAGCCTATTTTTATGTAAATACTTAGAAATATCAAAGTGAATCTTTTCAGATTCATCGTTCTAAGAACGCGTTCGTCGCCTGTTGTGCATCATTTTCCTTGATATATTAAGAGTCAATGACCCAAAGGAAATAACAAAACAATACAAGAAATAAGGTATATGACATCTAAGTAAAAAATATATCTACCAAGTCCCATAGGCAAAAGGACCAAAAGTCTATCATCCTGAAAACAAATACCTTTTGCCCTTACACAGTCATAAGACACTTAGTTAACTCCCAAATATTATCCTCATAAGATTTTAACCTCTGAAGATAACTTGATTTCTACCCAACCAAATTGACCACACGAAGGCGGGCACCAACAATTGAGAGACTTTATACTTCACACATGGTTGGTTAGACAATATGTTATGATTGGGCATCATCATTCTCAGACAAAAATAACAATAACAATAAGTCACATGTTGCCCGGTTGTAGTCCTGCATGGTGTCCTCATATGATTATTTATTTTATTTTTTTCAAAATGTGCATATTTCTTATAATAAAATAATATATATTATAAAAGAAATACACTCCATTGAAAATTGAAATGAATGGATTCACTTGCTGAAGAAATTTACATGTTTCATATATATTTCATTGGACGTATATGTGAGACTATTGAAAAATTAATACATTTCAATAAAAAAAAATATTAATTAGTTTTCAAATTAAGATTAAAAATTTAATGGGATAAAACGTTTTGTTTTTCGTAACGGCGGGTAACGTTTGAATTTTAAACGTTGGAATTAAATATGGTAATAAATCACTTACCATAATTAGCGTGTGTAATTATTACGAACGTTACACTTCCAACGGTCAAATCTCTGTGCCTATAAAATTGTCACTTTCGCAGAGATTCAGATAAGGAAAAAAAAACTAAGGGTTCCAGTAAAAATCCTCCACAAACAGACTTCTTATTTTTTCTTGTTCTTTTGGGCGATCAAGTCTGCGACCGGTTTGACTTCTTTTCTTGCTTATACCAAGAAGAGAACAGTAAGGGCTGAGTGGTTTTATCTTGGGAACAGATCGTCGAGAACCATGTGCGATTGAGGGGGCGTATTCTGTTCTGAAGACAGCGTTACCACGTGACTCCATATCAGGCTCTTCTAATCCCTGTCTTCACATTCTCATTATTTTTTGTCTGATAATAGCTAATTTTTTCAACAATTTCATAACAGAATAGTCTATTATCAGTCTTTATTTTCTGTCGTGGCTTTTAATGATTTATTTTAAATATGGTAATTTAATAAGTTAGCATATTTGTCTTCTGTTCAAATAATAATGAGTGCATTATTCGTGGTAAAATTTTGGAGAAAATATGAGATTAGTTGTTAAATGATACTACTGATTTACATATAAATGAATTTATTTTATATGTCCATATCAATCTGTTACGGTCTTGAAATGTACAATGCTACGGTCTTGAAATGTACAATGCTTCTTTCAATTTTAATATTTCTTTTGGATGTTCAATTTAATTGATATGAGACATATGTTTATGCCCAACAATATATGATTTGACCGTTCATATACTTTAAATTCATTTTAAGGGGAATTGGAGTATTTTCTCTGTGGTGAGCATGTAACATTCATCCATAAAATTTAAAGTTGATTATTTTTATTATTCAATTGGCTTATTGATTTGAGAAATAAATTAATTTTTATTGATTTGACGCATTCATTGTGTTATTCTTTATTAATGGTTCTTGATGATATGTAACTGTCAATATTTTCTGTTATGAGTAGTATCTGCTATAATTTCTGTTATAATGCATGACTATGAATTCTCATATGTTTTTAAAATAATGATAAATTTATGCATGCTATACAAAGTTTCTAAATATCTTTGATGTATTTTATCATTGCATTTTAGATGTTCAGATAACTTTACATGAGTTATGATATAATATTTTATCACAAAATTATGTCATAATCGGTGTGATAATTTATGAAGAGATCATGTTGAATATGTTAATTCATATTGCATGTAGAATATCATGTAAGGTTTATGATTAATTCTTTTAATAGAATTGTTCTTTGCTGTGACAAATGTGTGGTATATAATATTATGTTAGTCATTTGTCCTATGAATTTTGATATTGATATGTTTGATGGTGGAGAACTTATGGTCCTTCCATCCTGTATATGTTTTATTGAGCTAAGTTATTAATTTTGGTAGCTCCAATAATAGTAATAAAAGTCAATAAAATATCTTTATGTGTTTAAATTTGAAAAGTGTTTTGGCACATAAACGTTTTAATTTTATGAAACATATGGATGTTTTAATGAGTTATACAAAACGTCTTCATTAATAAATTGCAATCTTTAATAAATTGCAATCTTCATGAGGTCTTTAAAATAGTAAAATACAGTGTCGCAATTTGACATATATTGGAATGTACAGGGCATATTAAAGACTTATATTGGGATAACATTTAATATGTGTCTAAATTACTTACATAGTGACATGCATTTAAATGTTTGTTTTTAGTCGTGAATGTGTGGTTGTTAATATGCTTTTCATTTTAGTTGATTCAAAAGATCAAATCAATGACTATTATTATTATTACCACTCTTGTTCTTTCCATTGTGATCAAATTAAATTAAATCATTATTTTGTGTTCATGATAATAGTTTAATTTGTGATCATAGTTTGGGTTTTAATTAAATCCAACGATGAGGTGAAAGAACATGATTATATATAATGCAGTCAGATATTTGAGCAAGATTATATCAATTTATCAAGGGCAACAATATATGTTATATGAGACTATTGGAATTCTCCTCTAATATTTTATTATGATAATATATTTCAAGGCCAGTATTATATCACTCAACACTTGCAATCAGGATATTCTATGTGATCGGGATATTATATATGGAATTATTATTGTTCTGGATTTATTGGCATTCCGGATTCTTTCATATATGAAGTAAGCGCTCTACATATTCTTCTACGGATATCATATATGCTGGTTATCAATTCAAGGGAGAATATTACCTTATACTGGGTCTTCTGATGCATATGGCATGAAGATTATTTGGGTTTCATATTTTTAAATATCCTATAAGAACCAGCAATGACAAATGGTATGTCTATTGAAGGTATGTGATTAAATGCCATTTTATTTTAATAGCACATGCTTACATGTATATAACTTGGTAAATAAATCATATTTATAGGGGTTTCTTTGTAACTCATATATTTATGTGATAAATATAACCAAGTTTTGGTAATTAAAAACATGTGATGTATAGAGAAAACTGAAATAGAATGTATGTGAATTCTATTTATGTTTTATATGAAAAATAAATGATCATTTATGAGTAGATAATTATTTCACAATTATCTCCTAATTAGAAAGTCATGCATTTATTCATGGAATAATTTGTAAATTCATATTAATGTAGGGTTATGACAATAACCAGAGAATTAAATGCATGTAATTTGTAGAGGAAAGTAAAATGGATTCCATACATGTTTCATATAGTTGACATATATATGCTCAATTTTATTAGAGATTTTTGTTTCATTATTATTTCAAATTGAGAATTTAATGAATATATTCATGAAATAATATGTGGGGCACATATTTGAATATATGATATAAATGAGCATGATGTTTTCATTTTAAAGCATGTTATATTATGAGTTGTGAGGGTTGTGAATAAATTCACATGTAACCTTAAAAAAAAAATACTAGCGAGTAGGCTAATTATATTTCATCGAGAGGGGCAGGATACCCTGAATTTATACTCTTAAAGGAATCGCATGTAACATGGTGTAGTCTCACTTGATTTCATCAAATCAATGAGCAATATTGCAGATCCACTTATTAGAAGTCTAGCGAGGAGGCTAGTCTTTTCTGCATCGAGTGGGATAAGTCTAAAGCCCATAATGTAGTACCACAGTGGATACCCTACCTATCTAAATGGAGATCCCATGAAGAAAGGTTCAAAGGGAAAAAAAATTGATGTGTATCTATGTTAAGTACTGAAATAAAAATAAATAAATGAGATTCATTATTTTATTTTTAAAAGAACATCCCTATAGTGTCAGTACTTGTAACTGTGCCGGTATAGGAGGAGCAAACGCTTTGAACGAATTCAATGCCTATAAGGTAGGGTGTAGCACCGCACAGTGCACCCTTTGAGAATTCTACTATGTGAGTGTGATCGTGGGGCCGCGATCTATGAGAACAAGGGCTGATATCTAAAACACTCATGAAACAAGATAAGTGTAACGGCCGTAATGCACACACTGATAAAGAACCTGGTCTAGTGCTTATACTGTGTTGTGTGACTTACTGAAGTTTGATCAAAAGGGTCTAGTTTAAGACCTAGTTCACTACGTCTCTTCAAATGAAAGTGAGTTAACACTAAGTGAGGTTCAAAGCCCTAAGCTACCTCACCGAATACACAGAATTATATCGCCCAAATTTATTTTATTTTATTTATAATAAAATTATTTAATCTTGTGGGGGATTGTTAGAAAATTAATACATTTCAATAAAAAAAATATTAATTAGTTTCCAAATTAAGATTAAAAATTTAATGGGATAAAACGTTTTGTTTTTCGTAACGGCTGGTAACGTTTGAATTTTAAAAGTTGTAATTATATGGTAATAAATCACTTACCATAATTAGCGTGTGTAATTATTACGAACGTTACACTTCCAACGGTCAAATCTCTGTGTCTATAAAATTGTCACTTTCGCAGAGATTCAGATAAGGAAAAAAAAACTAAGGGTTCCAGTAAAAATCCTCCACAAACAGACTTCTTATTTTTTCTTGTTCTTTTGGGCGATCAAGTCTGCGACCGGTTCGACTTCTCTTCTTGCTTGCACCAAGAAGAGAACAGTAAGGGCTGAGTGGTTTTATCTTGGGAACAGATCGTCGAGAACCCTGTGCTATTGAGAGGGCGTATTCTCTTCTGAAGACAGCGTTACCACGTGACTCCATACCAGGCTCTTTTAATCCCTGTCTTCACATTCTCATTATTTTTTGTCTGATAATAGCTAATTTTTCCAATAAGACTACATGTAAGATTGTAAACGAGATTGTGTAAAACATCTCCCAAAAAATAATGAACAAATGCAATCCAAATAGAGCTAGCTAAGATCATCAAAGAGTTTTAAAATATGTATGAAGGACCACAAACCTCATGTATCATAACAGAAAAACTGTAATTGATGGGCGCGCATGCGCTCCAACCTAGCTTTGACCTACCTTTGACCTGCCTAAAAACCTGGCGTGATCATAAACATTGATAATGTGTTTACATGGGGTATTTAATTATATATATTTCTCATAAACAAGATCAACAAAATGAATGCATCAATCATGTTCAAGTGGAATCCAATGCCCAACACACAAAGTAAAAACATCCCCCTGTTTATCCTCCTTTTCAGATTTTTTTCACACTTTGTAAATTGTGTGTCCCACACACACAATAACCCTTCAGAACTGGGCCCCCACCAGTGTGTGTGTGTGGGGTTGATCTTAGATATATTGTCTGAAGCTTTTTTTTAGTTCTCACTCTCTCAAAGGGCATCTCTGGGTACTCCAGTTCTTCCTACAACAGGCCAATAAGCCTTTACAGCTCTCCCTGTTTTACTGACTCATGTCATCTGCTTCTTCAGAAGGATGTCCCCACAAGTGCTTTGGACATTGGTTGTTGTTACTTCAAAATCCTCAACTATGGTGGTCCTTCTCACCAATTCAAGTTGGACCCCATCTCCATAAATAAGAAGACCACATTACTTGATGCCTAGGACTTCCATTTGGAATCTACAAAACATGGCAGGAGACATACTTTCCATATTCAAATGTGGGGTTGATCATGAACAGATGATGATGATGATGGGTGGCTTTAAAAAAAATTTGGTTTCTTCAATTGGCTATCATTAGTTGGGGTCAAGCTCAATCTTTTACATGAAGCGTGCCTCGCTTTTCTTTAACATCAACGATCATTGTGCGTGATCCCATACGATCGATGTCGCGACAATCTATAGATAGCTATGGTTTTCATGTGATATTCTTGCATGTGCAACTGTGCAAGTATGTGCATGGCCTGTTGTGCTGTTTAGTAGTTCATACTCATATGAGATCTGATGGCATGATTTTGTCTCCCTTGGAACAGATTCAGTCGACTCTTGGTACTGAACATGAGATTTGACTATGAAACTGACAAGAGACTAAAAAAAAGGGCTGTTTGTTTGGTTGAGCCAAGGGGGCTGTTCCATGGTTGCATTTTCACATGCGCATAATGTGTTCATAAAATTCAAAGCAGCCTTGCTTGTGCTGATAAATGTTTCCCATTGTGGCATCACATTGGGAGGATTGCATGGCCATCCAGGAGTTCCATTTTCCAACACTCAGCCTCCACTGTGTTATGCGGATAAGCATGAATTTCGAAAGGGCGCTGATACACTCAATCTATCGCATTGTAAATCGATTGACGCAGTATATATTCTTCTTTCGAAAAATTGTAAAAAAATGCAATCAAATTGGATGAGTATGTACATTATTTTATGTAAAAGAATCCACAAAAAAAGTTAAAATATGTAACTTGGGCGGGTTGGGTTTTAAGCCAAACACAAACCCAAGACAAGAGTTAGAGACCAATCTGGTCACAAATTCGAGGAGATCAGCTCAACTCAACCCGTCTCATTTAGTCCAAGTTTAGACTAGTTTTGAAATTGGGGTAGATTCCAATTGGGGTTCAAGTTGAACCCAAACAATGAAATCTCAACCCGATCCACCCTGGATTCAACTCATCCAAATTGCACCCAAAAAAGTCTTTTCTTTTCTTTTCGTTTTGGCTTGATGGTTTCCTTTCAATCCGACGCTGCTCATGTGTTAAATTTTCTGTTCGTTTACATCGAAAAGAATGGAATCCCAAACTTTTTTCGGTGACCATAAACCGAAGTGTGTACATCAAATCATCATATACATCACAATAATTTGAGGACATTTTTGAGCCTGCATGATTTCCTGGTTCCATCCTACATTCAAATCTGCCCATTTTATTTACTTCAAAACAATGAACATCCACAGTTCTCGAACTCTGCTGTCATGAAAAGAAAATTGAGTGCTTCATTATACAATCCTGCAAAAAGATGTTCACATCACTCATGAAATTTATTAAAACTGAATAGATGCTTACATTGTCATCACATTAAAGCATATATAGGTACTTGAGTTCAATTAGTCATGCTTAAAACATGAACGGTTACAATTGTTTAATAGCTCATCATGGTACAAGCACTAAATTGTTTTGGGTTCCATGAAGTTCTTGTGTAGGCACTAATTCCTTTCAATCCATACTTGATAGCTTTGATTCCACATTTGGAGGCAGAATTAGATTTGGTGGATTACATATAGCTTGCACTGAATATTGCATAAAGTGGCCTCCAAGTGACGCATCTGATTTTTGTCATTCAACTTTGGCTTTATAAGAATTGAAAAGTCATGTGTGATACCTCCTCCTCTTTTGGATGGGAACATGGATAAATAAAGAAAAGATTACTCTTTTGGATCCTAACAAGGATCTGAGACCAGTCTATTGGCAGTGTTTGAGCCTGAAATTTATTTTTTCATTGAGATTATAGATTCTTTTGGACCATAAAAAAAAAAGAAACTAGCATTGTTATATTAGGTCTTTTTTATAGTCTTAAATTAACATAGTCTCATATACATCGTGAACTACATTCATTCACTGCAATAAGATATATACCTCATTGAAAAATTTTCATATTTTTTATCAATAATATCATTGAATTCAATTATGTATATACTTATGTTTATATAAAAATATATATTTCATTAAATGATATATATGATTTTAAAAAAAAGAAATGAACAAACTGTGTTTTAAACTGTAAAATGAACTGAATACAACATTTATTTAAAAGAAACATAACATTGATACACTCTTGTCTATTTCGTATCAAGCATCTTTCAAAGGCTCATCACCACACAGAATTTAATAGATCTAGGTTTATAATCAAGATAGAAAACTAGATATGACAATTATCAGCCGCAAAGATTGTAATGTTTTAAAAATAGACTAGATATGAAAATATTTAAGAGCCTTGAATTCATGTGTTATATATTAACACATGTTTCTTTAATATTTTGTAAATTATCATTTTTACATGACATGCATAATAATGCGTGTACAGATAATATTTATCAAAATTATATTTTTTTTAATGCAAATTACTAAATGATTTTATGGAGTTAGAGAAATTAAAGGGAGAAGGATAAAAAAAAAATGTTTCCTATAAAGGTACATTAATTTTTTTTGAAAATATGGGACAAAAATACCGAAGGGTTGGACCATTAACCCCAAAAAAATAAACTGAACCAAACAGACTTCACTGAAAACTCCAACAAATTTAAGTGCAACTACTGTACAGATGGGCGTATCTTTCTCATCCTCAACTTATTTCGACAGGTTGGCACGACCAAGACAAAAAGTCTTTATTGCATTATTTATTATATATAAAATATTCTCTAACTGGGTCTTAATTAGTCACTCTACTTGGCTTCATTAAGGAATATCGAGTCCACTTCACTTGTCACATCTGTGTATTAGTAGCTCCAACTTTAGCTGTTTAAGCTAAAGCGAAATCTGGACCGTTCATCACCTTCCAAATCCTCGGCGGATCCTGTTGGAACTGCATTTATAATAATAATAATTTTTTGTTGATAATAATGTACAAGGTGGGCCCTATTTAAGACAATCAATATATATTGCTTTTTTTTTATGGGGTGGACCCCAGCCATTCGATGAGCAGGATCGGACGGTGAGATCCAACTCATAAACGAAGCTCCACAACCACCCCCAGTGGACGAGACATCCTCGTATGGGCGACCATACCTACCGCAATATATAATATAATGTTATTATGCTTTGAAATATTTGTTTCAAACTCTCCATTCATTGGTGCAATTCATTTCAAATCGCTAGTTCATCCATCCATGCTTTTAATAATACATGAAAGAATGACTTTTTTCCTTCGTGAACGTTGAATTTGAACTATGACATATTATCTTCATTCATTGGTAACACATTCTGATGATCACGAACGTTGTCCAACTAGTGTTGGACTTAATCTGATTCCACTAGACAATACTGTCAATACATCATTAAAGGTAAATTTTCACTTTTTATGTTAATTTGAGTTTAACATGTTCAAGTGACTGTAGCAGGATAATAGATCTTGTTTTTGTTATCTTTGACTGTTGTATAGATAGTTGTCATCCAGTTTGATATGGGATGTGTGATTAACTGGGAATATCAAAATATGTGCGTGCACTTATACTAACACTGAATATTTTGTTTATAAGAAATCATGCATCCGTGGTTAGATCATGTGTCTCTTTATAAAATAACTCAATGAATTCAATTGAGACCACCATCAAATTAATTTTAAAAATAAAAAAATTAACAAAATTAAATGGACATTATATTCATGCTAATCATTGTGAGGTTCTAAAATGTAGCCAAAATTTATAAAAATCAATCTTGATTCTCAGGATATAGCATTCATTATTCAAACATTTACCATAAATGGTTAATATGGTCAGTGGAAAAAGTACTGATATGTATCATCTCCATGAACTCAAGCACGCTAAACATGGGATTCTAATAGTGTCACCGTTTGTTTCTTTTTCTTTCATAATTTTATTTGATGAACCTCTTCCAATCATCATTCATCACTCTTATTCAGCGTGAGTGTATATCCCAATATACAACATTAGTGTTTAACTATGAGTGCATTTTGATATGTAATGAAGGATCATGAGATATTCAAATGCAAGTTTGAGAAGGATTATTTTAAGAATTTTAGACTTCGATCTTCCATTTTGACACCTCGATGGATAACTCCGCGTTCAAAAAAGCAGAGGATGATAGAGAATTGTTGTTTTTAGAGCTTCTCAAACGCAGGGATAAATAGCCTTTAAATGCTTGTTTCACAGTGAAAATGCTAAAATTTTGTTTGGATTTGTGGTGATATTACGTCATCTTTTTTATCGTCAAATCCGTCACACCACATATTCAAATAAGCCCTTAACGACGTGGATGAATGAACATATTTGAATTGGTGACTTTTTGTGACTTTTTCCCCTTAAAATCCGCGCACACGCGGATGCAAACGCGCCTACGCATGAAACCACACATATAATGTCTCCTTTGAAGTCTGAAGAATTCTGGTTGTCTTCACCAGATTATTCTGCCCAGCAAAAGTTCAACTGTTCAAGTGTAATGGTGATCTGATCTGCATAGAGCCATCTCATAAAAATGAAAAATAATAATTAAAAAAAAAAACTTTGACCCACCATTCATTTTCAGTACCGTCAATAGAAAAAAGAGAGCCTCCCCAGATGGGTCCCACTTAAAGTCATTACAACCACACATCCCTTAGGACGACCTGTCACTACCTTCTGCGGCAGGTAAAAGCGTGTGAACTTTAAACGAAAAAAAAACTATATCAATTACGGGAAAAACTTTGGTTCCATTACATTGGTTAATTTTTTTTATATAAAAAATAGATTCCTTTATCTCGATTTAACTTTGTGAATGGCTAGACATGAGCTACACGAAGATACAGTACTCTATCCCCCGTTTGGGGTGAAGAATAAATGGTGGATAGGGAAGAATATAATAGAATAAGTCCCAAACAACTGTTTGTTTGACAAGAATAAACTTTGATAAGAATAAACTTTGATAGTTATGTCTGGATAAGCTAGGATAAGACCTGATAATTAATCTAAGAAAATGGTGGAATTGCTTATCAGGGCTTATCTATGCCAATGGATAAAAATATCCTTATCTGTCATTTTAAAATATTTATCTCACCTAACACTCTCTGCACACATATCAAAAACGGTCACATCTATCATATCACACTCATATCTCTTATACTTATTCCAAAACACAAATAATTTATGCAGGGGTATAATTGTCATTTAAAAAGTTATAAACTCTTATCCATCTCTTATCTACCACTTATCCTTATTTTATTCAACGTGAACCAAACAAAAAAAAGATAAATTTTACGTTTCCCAATGAGAATAACAGAAAAGACAACCAAACAAAAATTTACTTATTCAGCATGGATTGTTATCTATCCTAATATAGCTATCAAGGACAAATAATCTTATGTCACACCCCAAACGGACCCTATTAGTATAATAAGCCATTTGACTGTGGTTTTAGTTATTTTTTGTTAAAAAATGTATAATATAATAAAATTTTATTATTTGATTATATATTAATAAATTATAGATAAAAATAACAAGATATAAATAATGATTTATAAGTTATGAAAAATGATTTGATATGTGAGATCTCTTATTATAAGAAATAATAATAGGTGATTGGATTAAATGACAAAATTTCAAGGGACCTTAAATACTAATATCAACTTATGTTTATATTTTTTGGTATAATCTTTCTTACAAACAAACATGTTTTTTAGATTTTTTTATCTTTATTTTACCTTATTCAACATCTATTCTTACAACGAAATAAGAGTTTGATGAATTTTGTATCCACAACATTATACTAATAATACTAATAAGAGTTTGACGAAATTATTTGTTTTGAAAGAATAATAAATTTTAATAATTATGCCCGAATAAATTGAGAATATGTATGAAAATTATTTTAGAGGCATTGAATTGCTTATCATGCATGATTTATTTATATTAATGGATAAAAATAGTATTTTATATTATTTAAATTTTTTTTGTCTCACCTAAAAATTACACATCTCAAAAACATATCATATATATATCTCACATTTATTATCAAACACAAAACTTTTGCCGTTTGGTTAGTAAAATAGTAGGAGGATAAGAGGGTAAGAGGAATAAAACTCTTTGCGTTGAATGAATAGATGAGCATCGTTAAGTCAGAATAAACTAATATTTGTATTCTAAGTCTTCTTGGACTGAAATCGTGCTATCCATCGAATCTATTCCATCGGTACAATGATGGTGCACATGTCAAATCAAATGTCTTTACCTCTTATTAATCAAAGAACCCACAAGTCAATTTTATTTTTTACTTTTTATAAATATTTATTCACATTTTATTTATACTTTATTCATAACATATTCCTGGTCAATCAACAACAAATATTTTATTATTACGTTTCTTAATAAGAATAATTAAAACACAACTAAATAAAAAATTATTTATTCCACTGTATAGCTATATATTCATAGAAATAATAAATCTCAAAATAATTTGTTTTTTTTCAAAGAGATATTAGATTTTTGGGAAAATTTCAAATAACCTTCTATAAACTATCCGAAATCTACATAACCTTCTGACTTTTCATAAAATCTATACCCCTTTGAAAACACATATGTAAATCCCAATACCCCCTGGATTAAATTTTATTTGACAGATGATGAACATTATACGCACATTTTATTTGATTAATCATAGTTAAAAACACAATATACAAAAGATCTCCGTGATAATTATTATATTCTATAAACTATCCCCTAAAAAATACCATAAATATTATGTAAATAATGATTATATTTTTTAAAATAGATTATAAAATCATATAAAAAAGTATAAAAATATCATTCCGTCATAATTTTTTACATTTTTCAAACAAAGATGATTTTAAATTTTGAGGGGGGTTATTAATAAACCCAGACGGATTAACTGGGGGCAAATAACTCTTCACGTCAGAGACGTCACATCCCAAACGGCTCTGTTTAGAGGGTGGGAGCAGTAAAACCACCAAAAAAGGAAGGGTGAAATTGTACATACGATTAAAATAAAAGGTGGGGGTGAAAATGACCGGAGTCTTTTCTAACACGAATTCCGTACTCCTTCTGACAAGTAAAAAGGGCGCAGCTGCACATGCCGACCCCGTCACGTCCGTCAGAGACCAGACCGCAACAGATCAACGGTCCTTATCATCCGAATCCATTCATCCGACGGTTGAAATTTGTGCTCCCTTTTGGGAGTTTTAATTTGTTCTTTTTTTAAAAACTGTATTTTTTATATATATATTTTTTTTCGGGTTATGGCGACAGTGAGAGTTTCCGCACAAAAGAGATAGCGATCGCAATAAAAGGTGTGGTAGCGAAGTCGAAAATATTTTATATATTAATTAATAATCGGAGTTAGGGGAGGTGCTTCGCAGGGGCTCTTTCATGGCGATCTCGGAAGGCGAGGACTTCGATTTCTGGCTCACCCGTCTCTCTCGTCGCTTTCATGGACCCTCGCTTTATGGATGAACTCGCTCTGTTCATGATCTTCTGTTCATCTTCTGCGGTTTGTGTTTGTTTTGTTTCGGACGTTTGAAGGTCGGTTTGTGTGAGACGGGGAGGAGAGACAGCTTCTGGTCACTCGGTGGAGCGGTCGTGAAGTGAAGGTTTTGTTTGGATTTGTGGAGTTTCGGTAGGGTTTCTGGAGAGCGGATTCGGCTTTGAAGTGTTTCGGTTTGAGAAATGTAGTGTTATTTTCGTGTTCTGGAGATAGATAGAGGTAGTTGTTTGGAAGCCTTGATCGGTTCGGAGAGGTTGAGCTTTAGAGACGTTGCGGAGATGGCTATGCTGGTGAAATCGGCGTTCACGTGGAAGCCTGAAGTGGAGTCTTGGACTTGTTTCGGTTGAAGAGTAGGTTTCGGAGATGAAGCTCTCGAGTTTCGGCTCGCCACCTCCTGCTCCGGACGGTATTCCTCTTTTTTTTCTTTCTTTTTTTATAATTTTCTTGTGTTCTGATCGATATACTGTGATCGATATATATTTGCTTTCGTTTCTCCAAAAAAAAAATTCCATTTTGGATCACAAATAGGGGAGAAAAGATGCCTGAATTCGGAGCTGTGGCATGCTTGTGCCGGGCCCCTTGTTTGCCTCCCAAACGTGGGAAGCCGCGTCGTATACTTCCCCCAAGGGCATAGTGAGCAGGTAAAGATGATGGCTTTCTTCTTTTGGTACACACTTGTATCAGATTATTGTAATGCCTTTCTGAGTGGATGTTGGGTTTTCATTCTATGAAGGTTGCAGCATCGACGAACAAGGAGGTGGAGGGGCACATACCCAATTACCCGAGCTTGCCTCCACAGCTGATCTGCCAACTCCACAATGTGACGATGCATGTGAGTTTATGGTGGGAATGTGTTTTAATCTAATCAAATGAAAAAAGAAAGTGACAAGGAGTTTTAACCTGGTACCCAAATTTCAGGCAGATGTTGAAACCGATGAGGTGTATGCGCAGATGACACTGCAACCTCTGAGCCCCGTATGACCCTGAATCTTCATTTTTAAGTTTCCGTAATTTGTTGAATGTTTCCTAGTATATATGTTCTGTTACTGTTATGTATAGGAGGAGCAGAAAGATACATACCTTCCGGCTGATATGGGGATTCAGAGCAAGCAGCCGACGAATTACTTCTGCAAGACATTGACTGCGAGCGACACGAGCACTCATGGAGGTTTCTCTGTTCCACGTCGCGCGGCCGAGAAAGTGTTCCCTCCGTTGGTATGGATATATATGTGAGCTCCTTATTATGGCCGTTCAATATGATAACATGTGTTTTTTTTATTTCAGGATTTCTCTCAGCAGCCGCCTGTTCAAGAACTTATTGCTCGTGATCTTCATGATGTCGAGTGGAAGTTTAGGCACATTTTCAGAGGTTGGTCAGTAAGCTGTAACCATACCAAGAGTTCTTTCTTGAAACTGAAGCTTGTCACAAATTTTGGTGTTCATCTGATTGTGTTTGGGACAATTTTCATATATGGTCTTGCAATTTTAATATTGCTGACATCCAGTGTTATATGGATTGCGATGGCTTGAGGTTGCTTCCTCATAATGACCATTTGCTTATGAAAGACTATTAGACTAATGTTAAACAAAAAGTTAGGTGTATTCAGACAGTTCTGCACATTGCTATTTGTTCTCTCTTTCATTCATGTTGGTGCTACTTATCTCGTTCCTCCTGACATCAGTAGCTCTATCTTTGGTTAGGGGTGGTAAGTTGGTATTCAAATTGCACATTTGCATGGTAGTGATTTTTTTTGGAACTCTTGTCGTGGTCATTGGTTACAGTTCTTCATTATGTGACAAACTAATAGTTGAAGATTTGTAACTTTTTTTGTTCTCCCTCCATGTTGTGTTTCCGCTTCCATTCTTCTGTACTTCATCATGAGGAGTTTCATTCTTCTAACAAATAATATGGTGCCATGAGATCGCCTGGTATTGTATTCTATGTCAGTTCTTTTCATCATTTTTGTGACTCGCCCTATCAAATAGAACTAGGCACCGTGAACTTTGGTTTGCAGTTTTTCAAAGATAATGATCAATGGAGAAGAGAAGAGAACATCACAATCTACAGTAGTCTGAAAACCTAGAAACCTTTTATGATTCTAACATTTCCCTGGTGTTCTTTCGATCATGAATTGAAACCAATTATTAGTATCAGAGAATACTGAATCATTTTAATATTTCTCCCTCTCTCTTGTTCCCGTATAAGTAAATCTTTCATGGATTTTACACAGCTGGATTACAATTTGACACATCAATTTTTTTTTGTCAGGACAACCAAAAAGGCATCTTCTTACAACTGGCTGGAGTGTGTTTGTCAGTGCTAAAAGACTTGTTGCTGGAGACTCTGTCCTCTTCATTTGGTATTTGTTTCCTCCCTCTTGAAGTTGGTTTATATCACTAAGGCTTCATCACTCTGCCTCTGACAATTTCTCTGCATCATATAGGAATGAAAAGAATCAGCTTTTATTGGGAATTCGCCGTGCAAATAGGCCACAAACAGTGATGCCTTCATCTGTCCTGTCAAGTGACAGCATGCACATTGGACTCCTAGCAGCTGCTGCTCATGCTGCTGCCACGAACAGTCGTTTCACTGTCTTTTTTAATCCAAGGTAGCCACAATTAGTCTTCATTCCTATCATACCTTTTGTTCTACCATGATTTAATTTTGGTAAAAATTCTGCAGGGCCAGTCCTTCGGAATTTGTGATACCACTTTCAAAATATGCTAAAGCTGTCTATCACACTCGTGTTTCTGTTGGAATGCGTTTTCGTATGCTTTTTGAAACTGAGGAGTCAAGTGTTCGCAGGTAAAGCATCTAGAATGGTTGATTTCATTTATTTGCACAATCGTAGACTACTTGAAAAGAAAATCAAGTTGCTCAATTTATATACTGACCTTTTTTGTTGTGTCATGGAAGTTCGAATTTCCCTCATATTCAATAATGTATATCCTGTTTTAAGATTTACATGCTAAGTTTTCACAAAGAAACCATATTTCACCTTTGATTTTGATGGTTTGGTGAATCCAGGTACATGGGTACAATAACAGCAATTAGCGATTTGGATCCTGTGCGTTGGCCCAACTCTCACTGGCGATCTGTGAAGGTAATTATTGCTAGAACATATTTGATGATTGTGTGCATAAGGAGTCATCTCTTGATACACACACTCGCACACCTTTTCTTTTTTGGTGGGTGGGGTGGGGGGGGGGGGTACCTAAGCACCTGTATCTATGTTGTATTTATATCGACAAACAATGGGAAGCTCAGTGGAAAGTTCCTACATATAGGAGTGGTTAAGTGCCAACCTCAAAATAAAATTGCTTAAAACTTAGTGTCATGATTACATGGTGTTATTATAAGCCCCAGGTACAGGGCCCCACACATAAGAAAGGATCACGACACCTTTTTAATAACCATAGTTTGACAATCTCTGAATCTAGGTTTTCCATCCATGGGCCCCAAGGAACACTCCACTTTGGGAAAGGGGGGAAGACCTACCTTGTGGTGGGCGCACGTCAAATTTTTTTAGCTTTTCAAAAAAAAAAGGGGGTTTGCCATCCATGCCAGATAGTGCAATCATTGACGATTCTGTTGATTCTCTCCAGCCTCTCATTTTTCAATGCGAGGGTTAGCCACAGCATTCAAAGAGCACAGAGTGAAGAGGTTTGGGTTGTGAAAAAGTAACTTCTTATGATACCCAGAGGAAATCAAATTCATTAAGATGGGAAGGGAATTGGAATGTAGCGAATCTCACCTGTAGAGGACTCAAGAATTTTGGGCATTTGCTTAGTTTGAATATTATGCATGAAAGTTCATCCTAATTTTTGACCTATCTATCTTCACTCATGTGCTCTTCTCTTCCTTATGAATACTCTTAGTGTGTGTTTTGCATGATAATTTTTCATGCTGCTGTGCTTCAAGGTCTGGCCATTGAGATAAAAAGAAAAGTGAGAATTTCATCTCTTGAAACAAGCGAAAACTTTGCTGATAAATCCAATTTCATTTTCATTGCAAATATAGGTAGGATGGCCCTTTTGCAAGTTCATGTGGAATGGCTGAGCCTCTCTGAAAAAGAGGCTTTGTGTGGTTGGTGTTGCATAAAATCCTCAATTAAGAAAATCCAAGAGAAGAGGATGACAGCATTGAGATCACCCCTATGTTGCCATAATATAAAAACAACTGACCACCTCCTTTTTTGAAGTAAATAAACTAATTTGATTTTGAGAGATGTTATGGGTCATTATTCAGCAAAAAGTGCCCACCAGTATTGTTTGCATGTAGAACATTCTGAGAGTTCGTTCCTCTTGTCGGATCAAAAGCTTAACGGTTTTTAGAGAAGAGGATGACAACATTGAGATCACCCCTATGTTGCCATAATATAAAAAACAACTGACCAACTCCTTTTTTGAAGTAAATAAACTAATTTTATTATGAGAGATGTTATGGGTTATTATTCCCGCAAAAAGTGCCCACTAGTATTGTTTGCATGTAGAACATTCTGAGAGTTCGTTCCTCTTCTCGGATGAAAAGCTTTAACGGTTTTTATTTATTAAATTAAAATATTTTTTAATTTTTGGGAATTGTTTCTTAGTCTGCTTACCAAATTTCTTTATATCTATAATTTCAATTTTGTACTTTCAAACCATATTACCTTGCCAAATTTTCTTGACATAGCACCACCTCTGTTTGAAGAACTTGTTTTACGTGCAAGTTATATGGCCCAACACACTGTATGAGGGATGCCTGAATAAACTTTCATTTGCTGCCTTTATCACATTCTTTTGTTGGTTATGGAAGAAAGACCACACATGGTCAATAGAGCTAACTATGGGGTGATCTGGGTATCTATTTCATTTATGTAAGTACATGACGCGAACAATTATATTATCTGTGCTGACACAGCAGCACAGCACAGGGTTAGTTCTACCATAAAAAAAAAGAGATTTTTATTTTTAAGTCCCTATAAGCTATGTAATTTAGTGATGAGTCTCCCTTCTTCATATTTTTTTTGAAGTCCCCAACTTCAAATGCTTATTTCGTTATTAGTCCCTGCGCCAAATGTCTGTCTCGATGCCGTTAGTTTGTGAATTTTATTTTTATGTCTTTGTAAACTATGTTATTTATTGATCGGTCTCTCCTTTCTTTATATTTTTTTTTAAGTTCACAACTTCAAAAGCATTTTTCTTATTAGTCTCTGTGTTTGAATGATTTTGTAAGTATTTTGATATTTGGAACTTGTATATAAAAATGTTTGGTGAAATATCTAAAATAAAATTGTATTTGCATTATTAGGTGTTCAATGACAATTTCAGAATTATTCAACACTGCATATGTCCACCTAATTCGAGATTGCATTCTCTTAAGATTGGTTACATAAGTAGACTGCCCTTTGCTTTTGTAATTTGTCCTTTGGGCCATTCCCTTTATCTAATTGAAGGGCGTAGGCCCACCTTTTCTTAAAAATAAATAAAATAAAAATTGAGCTAACTATGGTCATCCTCCCCCAAAGGATGTTAAACCTCCCCCAGATTTCTCTGTTAGAAGTAAGTTACATAATCCAAGTAAAGATCCATTGGTCATCGCTTTTCTACCCATCGGTCTATATCAGTAATTAAGTATACAATTGTCTATCTCAGAACATGCACAACCCAGGTGTATTTCTTTGTATCTTTAATTTCAATTTTAATTTTGTACCTTCAAACTATACACAGTGAGCAAATTTCCCATGGAATCAAGCACAGTAAACCAAATTTTATGCTGTTGGTATCGATGTTTTTAATTTTTGTTTTGAGGTAACTGGTCGGAATCTACCACCATATTCATTAAGTGGATTTGAGGTACAATTCTGAAAAGAAAACCAGGAAAGAGAAAAGATAACAGTAGATGAGAGATCTACTAGGAACGACAAGCATTCCCCCCACCCTAATCACCAATTCATCTAATCAATTCTAGGCTGTTGGTCTTGATATTTTCATTATGAATATAGGGGCTTCAATTTTAAGTTGCATTTATTATGGATTAGATCAAGCATATATTCGAGGCATTGATCTAGTAAAATTATACTTTGTACACCATTTTTTTTAGAGAAATTATTTGTACTATTCTAGGATAGACTTTATAACAAATATTGGGGCATATTTTGAGAGTTACATATCATTAAAGTAGCAGAATATTAAACAACAGAACTGGTTGTAGCTTTTTGTGTCTCAGTTCCTTATTACAAATTACAAGATATCAGTCAAAAGCTAACCTTTATGATCTCTGGTTAAAATATCTTATTTGTGCAGGTTGGGTGGGATGAATCCACGGCAGGTGAGAGACAGCCTAGAGTATCATTATGGGAAATTGAGCCCTTGACGACCTTTCCTATGTATCCATCTCTGTTTCCTCTCAGACTGAAGCGACCGTGGCATCCTGGAATATCTATATATGGTATCACTTGTCTAATATATGTTCCTGCCACAATCATTATCAGCTGCACTGAGTAAATCATCAGTTTTCCTGTCACTCTTTTTTTATTATCATCCTGTTGTTAGCTGTTGTATTCCAAGTCTTATTTTGGATAAACACTGTTTAAATACAACATATAGCTCTGGGGTGATTTTGCATTTAACAGTTTTTGAGCGGGGATGTAGTAATTGTATCCTACAACAAACATTGGGGATTACCCATGGAAGCTTTACCTCTTCCCTTACCATGACATGTGGCACTTTCAGCAGACCATTCCAAGATAATCTAAACTATTCACTAGATTCCTGGCATAATCTTCAGCGTATGTATAAACTTCCATTGTATCTGAAACTTTCTAAACCATTCATCTCATGAAATAACTATTGTGATGCCAGAAACAGTTTATTATGAAAGTTGAACTTTCTCATACGCGCAAGTCATGTAAGTTTTCAAATTATGCAATGTTTTTAGTATTTTCGTCACACTAAAGGTTCCAACTTGATTTGAAGTATTCATATTGAATGCATAATTACAAATGAGATTGCTCAAGGTAAATCACGCTTTTTCCTATTTTCGTATTGGATGCTGAGGATGAGAATTTAATCAATGGAGAGAGATAGACATTGAAAACTCAAGTTTCCTGTCAATTTTTTTTATTCACATGTGCACACGCTTATTATTAATTATGTTATTTTTATTCTTCATTTTGCTTGTGAAATATTTCATGCCCTCTAGTACTTTGAAGATGGGAATATGTCCTATTGCCTATATTCATAATTATCTCAGACAAATTAAAAGGATCTGAGAAATGCAGAAAAAAAATGATACTAGGTGTCAGACATGCTGTGTATGCATGCATTTTGTTTATTAACTTTACCTTATATAGATCAGATTCCATGACGCTTGAATATTTTTGTTGATGATGTCATGCTACTTACAGGGAATACTCATAGATAATTAGAAATCCATAAATATGTTTGAAGCGTGCATGGCACACTGGTCAGCTAACATTCCAAAACCATGCATGTAGTCTGTTCAAAACTTCAAATAATAAAATGATCTCTTAGAATACCTTCAATGATGGTTGTTCTTACCTTTAGTAAACTGCAATGGTGCTTATGTATATGTTATGTTTATGAAGATTCTTATAACAAATAATCTTAATTTGGTCTGTTGGTAAAGTAATTAAAGTGTTTTTCTTAAATAATCTGTCTCACATTTTTAACCATCTCAAACTTCAACCAGCTTTAAAGCATGCTTCAATGTGATATATGGCAGAAGATATCCCTCTGAGTGATCTTAAGAATGACATATGCTCAAATGATGGAGTAGTCTATTAGGGTTTATTTTAGAGATGGAATATATATATCATTCTTATTTATCATATTCCTTTTCCTTCCCCATATTTCAGATAATAAAGAAGATGAAAGCAACAATGCATTAATGTGGCTGAGAGGAGACACAGGGGAGCGAGGTCTCCAATCCATGAATTTTCAGGCCCTTGGAATGGGCCCATGGATTCAACAAAGAGTTGAACCCTTACTTGTGGGCAATGGTCATGATCAATACCAAACATTGGCTGCCGCAGCTTTGCAGGACATAAGAACTGGGGATTCTCTCAAACAACAGTTTTTACAATTTCAGCAACCTTTCCAATTTTCTCAACAATCAAGCAGAACCAACCTTCTTTGGCAGCAGCCAATTATTCAGCAAAATGAGTCCCAGCAGGTACTTGGACCTCAGACGAACATTGTGTCAGAGAACCAAACACGGAATCACCTTTTGCAGCAGCAGTTGCAGCACCCTTTGATTGATCAACAAAAACTGCACAACCAACAACAACAGACTTATCAAGAATCATTTCAGGTTTCTGACAGTCAGTTAACACAGCAACAATCAACTTTGCCTGCACCCCATTGCCAAAAACATATCTTTTCAGATTCTAGCTCCAACATATCATCAACCTTGAATCCTGGTTGCATTCAGAGTATGTTCACTTCTCTGTCTCCTGAGGGAGGTAACAATCTTTTGAATTTCTCGAGAATTGGTCAGTCAATGATAGGTGATCAACAACAACAAACTTGGGACCCAAAGTTTGGATTGTCACAAGCCAATTCTCTGGCCAACATTGTATTACTTCCTCCATTTCCTGGGAAAGATTGTGCTGTGGGGGCAGAAAATTGTAATCAAGACCTTCATTCCCATACACTGTTTGGTGTTAATATAGACTCCTCACCACTGCTTGGAAATGCTGTATCTAATCTTGGTACTTCTATTGATGCTGGAGTTTCTACAATCCCATTTGCTGATTCCTGTTTCCAGAATTCTCTATATGGTTGTGTAGATGAGTCATCTGGCTTGCTTCAAGATGCAGGACAAGGTGATACACAGACCAAAACATTTGTGAAGGTGAGAGCAGCAAGGATGCCACTTCCATCAATTTTCTAGACTAAAGCTATCAGACTAATTTTTATTCTGTTGTGCAGGTTTACAAATCAGGGTCGGTGGGGAGGTCACTGGACATCACTCGGTTCAGCAGCTACCATGAACTGCGCAAAGAACTGGGTCAGATGTTTGGTATTGAGGGGCAGTTGGAAGACCCTCTGAGATCAGGCTGGCAGCTTGTATTTGTCGACAGGGAGAACGATGTGCTTCTCCTTGGAGACGACCCGTGGGAGTAAGTTGTATTCCTGGGAATCCTAAGCCATCCCTCTTTTATTTGTATTGTTCCTTAAATCTGGTTATTTTCATAATTTGGTTTCCATACAAATAGGGATGTTCTTGAAATGTCCTCCATCTAGTCTATAATTCAGATATGCATGCTATTCGGGAAGCAATGTGGAAGTGCAACTTTTTATTGTTCTAGTTTTCTATGATGAAGACTTGAAAGTAACAGTTGACATAAAATTCGAAGGGATTGTTCTAGTTTTCTATAATGAAGACTTGAAAATATGTTCAATTGACACCTTGAAGGGGTGGTTGATGTGATTTCTGATGGATGGTGTCTCAAACATTATTTGATAGACCATAAGCTGCAACATCAAATTCGACTGCAGCTTTTCTGCTTCTTTGTTGGGCCAATAGATAGTGTTTGAAAATCAAAATTCTCAACTGTGGTTTTGGGTGTTAAAGTTAATTGGTTTAATCCTTTTCAGTTTCAAATTATTATGTCCTTTACCTAAATGACATTGATTTTACTTAGATGTGTGAAGTGTCGTATGAATGATCGAAAACGTAAAATGCAAGCTCTTATAGTGTGGTGTTTATTTGTGGCAAAATAGTAAAAGCGTCATCCTGGATTTTCTTTTAGAAAAAAACTGTTGACCCGAAGTACTACTGTCTACATTCCTCAAGTAAATAGTAACTTTCCAGTCTTTCCTCCATACTTAATTGTCCAATTCTATTTTATGTTGCTTAAGCGTGACTTTTCATTCTGCTTTAAAATTTGGCCAATTGTGCAGGGCGTTCGTGAATAATGTGTGGTACATCAAGATACTCTCTCCTGACGATGTACAGAGATTAGGTAAATCAGACATTGAGTCTTTCTGCTAGATCAGCTGCAGACTGGAAGAGCAGGGTACGTTCGCATTATGATTATTCTCATTTTCTTGCTTTTTTCTTTTGCATTCATACCCTCTTTAAACCTTATTCTTATGCTTAGAAACCTTTCAAATCTCCTATACTTCATATAACTTTCTAGAAGAGGGTTCATTCCTGAGGCAATTCATCAGCCAAAGGGCAGTACTGAAACATAATCCATCAGAGGAGCTTTTAAAGATGGTATATACTTATCTGATAGTTAAAGTGGATTTCCATATGAAGAGCAATTGACACTGTAAAGTCTAGGCATGAAATTAAAGTTAAGATGATTTAGAAAGTCTTTCATGCTTCAGCCCAATTAGGTGTTAGATTGATTGAGTCATATATATTAGTGAACTTCACTTGTTGGCATGATATGGAGAGGATGATAATAGGACACTCTTTCCTCTGATTGATTATCCATTACAGCTAGCTATCAAGATCATGTTCATGACAAGAATTTAGGAAACTACTTTATTTGACCATTGCATCACTGGTGGTGTAACAAGTTTGTCATTCATGAGGATTTGAATAAGAGTGCTAAAATCAAAGAGCATTGCACTTGTTGGGGCTGTTTAATGTTTTTTTTTTTTTTTCACTTAAATCTTTTTGGAAAACAGGTTCGCCCCCTTCCAGTTGCATTTGCTGAAAAGCAGACCACATGAACGCCCGCGGATGTGTTGGTCCATCTGAATGGCTCGGATGCACGGTCCAGTATGGTGAACCGACATTGTAAGTTTCTTGTAGTAGTAGTAGTAGTATGCAGTGAATCTAGGACCATGGTTAGGTTTTGCAGTTTCTATGTAATATATAAATACATTTCGGAGGATCTGGACACTTCAGCTAATGTTTGGAAGCCAACTATGGTGGCTCCACTATGTTGTATTAAGTAGTCGTGAAGTCGTGATGTGATAATGACTGCATTAGGGACTGATTATCAGATATTATGTAGTAGCATCATCTCTATTTTGAACTCCATTTTAGGTTACTACATGAAATTTTCAGATCATCGTCATCATCAACTTGTCTGCAACATGAGATGTCATTTATTGAGTGGAATTATATGGCATGCCTTGCAATGCAAATAATGAAACCAAGCGTTTTGGTATCACAGAAACACATCTTTGAGAGGTGTAGTTTCAAAGTTTGTTCATTTTGAAATATGCAGGATTTGGCTGGGCTCTTGAAGGCTCTTCTTTAAAACAAGTTGGCCGATTTATTTTAAACCTAGACCAACTTTTAATCTTTTTTCTTATAAAAATGATTTATATACTTGTATGAATTAAATGCATATAATTTTATGTATTTTCATAATAGGGTATATATACTGGCATGGTTGATTATTCTGTTAACTAATTTTATACTCTATTTTATTGATTTGGTGATGGGATCGGGTTAGTTCCAACGTGAATTTGATTGTCTACGATTGTGATTTTTCGATCTCATGATTGTTTTGGATAATTAAATTGTTTAATGCGTGTTGTGTGTAACCTAAATCCTCCGATTTGGGGTTAATGTGTAGTTCAGTTTAGAGTCCAAGTTCTAGCATCTCATATATTTTGATAGTTTTTTAGTGGTAAGATGTATGGCTCATTTTTTTTTTTCATATTTTTTTTATGAATGTGTACATATAATTAGTTAAGTTGAAGTATATATATTTATATTTTTGTTTACTATATTTTTTAGACAAACCTTTCAGGCTGAGGTAAATATAAATATTTAAGATAAGTTAGTTTAATTTGTGAGGATAAAAATGTAATTATTTATATTTATATTTACATTTGATAATGTATTTTGTTATCCTTATTTGTTTATGTTCTTATCTTTAATTTTGTATTTTGATTATATGATGTAAAATATGCAATAATTTTAAATCTTTTTAAAAAAATACCAAATGTACCCTTTCTATTAAAATGGTTTTAATATTGGTGGTTTTGATTTTATAAAGTTTTTGATATTTTTTTTTTTGGGAAGGGTAGTAATAAATGTTGTTAATGTTTTATAAAATGAGATTAAAAAATAAATATAAAGTTCATTCTATCTTTTATCTAGAACAAAATATTCTTATTTTTCACTCAAAATATTGATAATTGTACATGTTTTTTTTTTTTTTTCTTATACTATAAGAGATAACATGTTATTTAATCAAATTATTTTTTTATCCCAACCCTTTACTCTAATGTCAAATCAGATTTTAGGAATAAGTTATCCTAATTTTGGTGGATAAAAATTCTATCAATTTTGTTAATATTTACATTTGTTAGGTGAAATCATCTTCATTTTTATTTTAAAATTGTCAAAATTGGGATAAATGCTATAGCTTTTTAGGTGAAATCAAATGTCTTCATTTTTATTTTAAAATTGTTACAATTGTCTCACTTATTTTCATAATTATCTCTTATATCAATACTTATCCATTTGTCAAACTACCTCTTAATTAGTATTTAGTCGAAGTGAAAACAATTTAACTTCTTTCTTTATTAGGGCTTCCTTCGGACTTTTGGGAATTCTTGTTGGTCGGGGAGAAAGGTTAAGTCGGTCTACAAAAGGATACGTTTCTAACATCTTTCACTTATTAATGATGTATACATTTAATAATTATAATATATTTTATTTTTTGGTAAATGTATTATCTTTGGTAACTTACCATTTTCATTGGGTGCTAATATATGCATTCTTTAACAAGATTTTCTTAAAATCTTTTTAGTTTGGTTCGTGTGTTCGTGTGCTAGATAATTTGATTTAAATTTTTTAAAAACCATACTTCGAAAATTTAACGTTTATTTATAATTCTATATCATAGCCCATAACAGTTAATAATATTAACAAAATAAAACAATATTTAATAGGAAAAAATCCATACAATCTCCTGTAATCTGAGCATAACCCTTTAAAAACACCTAGTAAATTCAGACAACTCCTTGAATAAATTTTTTATTAATAGATAATAAATATTATGCACATATTTCGTTTAGATAACCCTGAATGAAAACACGATATACTAAAAAACCACTTCAGTGGGTTAAGAAAGTAAAAATTCATATGAAAATGATGATATATTATAAAACTCTATCTAGAAAGGTAGAAGATTTTACACATTTTTAATACATTGTAGGTTTTTCTGATATACTATATTTTCTACCAGGGTTAGCCAAACATAATATTTACAAAATATTCATCATCTGTAAACGTAAATTTTTTCAGGGAGTTATTTGAAATTACTAGGTGTTTTTATTGGTTTTATGGATTTTAAGAAAAGCTAATGTGTTATACGAATTTCAATCAATTTAAAGGGGGTTATATAGATTTTTTTTCTATTTAATAATGAAAATAAACCACATGTATATATACTTTTAGAACACAACACGTCCACACTATACCGACTTTCCTAAATAAATATGTTCTCAATTTAATCATTAAAAAGAGTATATAAAAAGAGAATCCCTCGGTATACCCAAAATCTCAACAAATCGACTGGATTTAATTACCTTTCCACTTTCCAATTTTGAATCTAATAACCCAACAAAAAAGGTAGATTTTAATATGGTAATCAGAATCCATTCTAAGATATCACCGCCTTAATGTAAAAATTAAATATATATAATTAAATTAAATGTTTTATTACTTGACAAAAATCTAGGTATGGCTGATTTGATTGATTCGCAAAAAATCTAATCACTTTATGATTAATTTCATGATTCAAGCAATTAAATCCTGTCCAAAGTGACTTGTGAAACTAGTATATTTTAGATCAGTAGATCAACCCTAATCTTTTTTTTAGCGCAGACAGGGTCTCCAGTAATAATTAGGTAAAGTGGAGGTCACATGCGTAACGATAAGGTCCAAAAAAAAAAAAACACATACACTCGCGGTCATTATAAACCAAAACCTCACTCGCCTCCGCAAAATCACGTCCAGGCGTTTTATTTATTGCAACCCCTCCCAACCCCAATCGAATCATAAAAAAACTTCAACCATTTATGTCTCGTGTGATCTTTCTCTCTTTCTCTCTCTTAATTTCTTGATTTTCTCTTCTATTATTATTATTATTATTATTATTATTATTATTATCCCTTCATCGTCCATAGCTCTCTCTCTCTTCATCACCTGATTTGATCTCTTCATCGGATGTAAAATATATATTCACTTGTTTTCATCCATCTCCGTTGGATCTGTGCCGGCGATAACCGTCTCTTGATCCGGGCTTTCTATTTTCTCCGATGGAATTGGTTGGCCGAGAACAGTCGACGCGGCCGTCGACGGTCAACGATGAGGAGGCCGTGAAGAAGAACACCGACTGCATCTACTTCCTTGCCTCGCCTTTGACCTGCAAGAAGGTAAGATTAAGACCTTCTTTTTCTTCTTCGCTCTCGATCTTGGTTGTGTTTCTTTGATTTTGATTTTCTATTGTGATGAGTCGGTTTGATGTGGTTTTGGATTGATCGGATCTTGATTTGGATTTTAGAGGTTTGTGATTAGGGTTTTGAGGGGTAAATTGTGTAATTAATGGTCAGAATGTATGATAAGGTACTCGCTTTGATCAATAGGGTTATTTAATCGCTTTTTTACATCATAGTCACAAAAAGTACTAAAGTGTAAAGATTTGTCTGAATGTTTGGAGAAGTTGATGCCTCTTGTATTTATCGGCCGAGCATATACTTTGGTTTGTCGAACTTTGTATTTAGTACCTTCAAAATCTGGGTATTCATTTAGTTTCGATGGTTTAACCACACTCTTTGCAATTTGGAAAAAGACTAAATCTAATTGTTGTCGTTGCTTTCACGCACAACATACAAGTTATTTATGGGTATTTTTAATACTAATGATCAGAAATCAGAATATATCTAGAAAAAGTTTAATGAACTCATGTATTTTTACCATATTAATCCCACATGATTTTTGAATGTACACACACTGTGCCGAGTAGACATCTTACTGAATATTTGCCGTACATGAAGTTTATAACTGTGGTTCAAATTGGGATTTGGGAGCTGTGAATGAGAAGCCGGACTTGGGCTGGATTTTGTTGATGGAGCCTTTGAACAAGGTCTATGTGAACAGACAAGATGATCTGGGGCACAGGTTTAAGTTAGCTATTAATTTTTTGAGAATTAAATTAAACTTGCGTATGGATTAGTTCCGGGGAATTAGGTTTAGTTCGTTGGATGGGATGTGAGATGTGACTTGCAGGGAAACTATTGAGGGAGCGTGGTGACAGGAGCGTGCTAGAAAAGATATCTCATACTTTCATTATGGTGGCAGTGTGGTCTATATGGTTCACGCGTAATGAAGTGATTTTCACAGGTCGACATGTTATGCAGAAAATATATGGGAATCAACGATTTATGAAGGGCTGGGGTTTATTTTGTAAAGGGGCCTCTTTGTTTTTGTATTCATGAGGTAATTGTGATCCAAGTGTAGTCGGCTATTGTGTTGGTTGTTGGGGCTTGGGTGTGAGTAGATATCTCTTCTACTGCACCCTAGTCTCCTTTTTTTTTGCTTTCTTGTACTTGTGCACTTGCGCATGGAACATCTACTCTGATTGCAGTATGCGGTATGATAATATAAAAATAATAATAAAATAAATTGTTAGGTGGTCCATGGATGCTGATTATCTGCCTTTTATTAGGTATCCATCCAAGTTGACCCTTGAAACCATAGAAGCTTCTCAAGCAGATATATGCTAATATTCAGTCTACTTAAACGTCATATAAAGCTTACTTGTCATGTTTTTTATTTCCATCTTCTCTGATTTTCATCCTCATTGGACAAAACATGCACACACACTGGATTACAGGAACTTATTTTCATGCTGCAGATATTTCTATTGTACCTTCAACTTTTATGGATTTATGAACCTGTCACGTTCCTTTGATGATGGGTTGGGCTGTTGATTGAAATTACATATCATCTGTCCAATAACTGTTGTTGAAAGCAATCGGTGGCAACTATCATAATTAGGTTTATTTATCTTCATGTGAATTTCTTGCACATCCATACATATTTTCCTTTGATTGAAATGCTCCTGTAATTTGTTCAAATAATATATAAAACAAATATTGGTAACTTTGTACAAAAATGAGCAAGAAACGCTTTAGAATTGTAATGTGGCTTGCTGTTAGTCTATTGATTATCAATAGACTAACTATTAAAGTGGACCAGTCTTCTTTTAATACTTAAATTTCTGCAGGCCACTATTATTACACATCTAGGTCAAAGTGATTTTTTAATGACGTGAATGCAACAGTTATAGATCAATTTAATATCATTGTTTTAACACTGCTTTAGTCCTATTTTTTAGTGTAGAATGAGAGATGCATCTCCCTAATTCTAACCAAACCTTGGATGATATTGATTACCTCGATAATTGTTCATACATCTTTCTATTGTGTATTCAATGATATTATCAACACTTTTGATGGGTGTGTACAAAACTGTATTCATGAACAGTTTGTTCTTACATTTATTGGAGTATTCGGTGCTAAGAATCTATGTAACATTCTTGTCCTTGCCCAGGGAAACGAATGCGAGTATCGTCACAGTGAAAATGCGAGGATGAATCCCAGAGATTGTTTTTATTGGTTAAATCGGAACTGCTTGAATCCCAAATGCAGTTTCCGTCATCCTGTAAGTCTCCTCTCTTTTTATGAATGTTGTGCAGATTATAAGAAAACAATATTTTTCATGAAACAAGGAATATCTAATAGTGCTTTTTTTTCCCCAGCCCCTTGATCCCCTGGTAGGAACTCCATTGTCGACCTCTTCTAGCGGACACTTCCCTCTGGTGCAGTCTGCACTGCCAGCACAGGTCCCTGCAGTGAATGTTTCTGCTTCACATAATCCAAATAAACAGAATGTTCCCTGCATATTTTTCCAGAAAGGTTTTTGTTTAAAGGGAGACAAGTGCCCTTTCATGCATGGGCCTCAGCCGACTAGTAATCCTCTTCCACAAGAGACATCACCGTTTGTAGCACCTGAACAACCACTAGCTTCTAAGAAAGCCACCACTTGGGAGCTCGAAAGGTGTGGTTCTCAACAGAAGCTCCCACAAGCAAACATTCACAAATTTGTTCAAGCACTGCCCACAGCACAATCTGTCATCAAGGCTGAAAGTCTCCCAGTGAGCGGGGCAAAGAAAAATATGCCTCTCCCACGGCTGGATGAGGGACACCCTAGAATCAATCTGGCTCATGTTCCGGTTGTCAATAACAACACTGCAAGCAGGACTGCAAGTCATCGTGTTCCACCACAAGATGATCATTACCCAAATGGGAGATCACTTGGTGAGTTCCGGGTGGAATCATCTCCTGGCTTTGATGTGCTCCAAAAACGAGAACACTTCCATGTAGTAGATGACATTGGAATGGAGCGAAACCATCACGGAAGGAGCAAAAGCTCAGAATTTGACCGTCGCTCCTCTGATCATGACTCCTTGCCCATCTCCAAGAGAGAGATGTATGCTGTAAGAAGTGATTATGACCAGTTTAGTTTGGAGCAGCGCAGGCCATCCTCTGAGAGAATCTTGGAGAGACCACCTCTACCAGAAAGAAGGGGCTACCTTAGAGGGGAGAATCCTGATCATATTGACCAGTTGGATTTGCGCCATCGGCTAGCAAAGAAGACAAAGTTAAATGGTTCAAGATCGATTTTGACCCCTGAAAGCCGAGGTGAGTATCACAGAGGAGATGCTCAACGTGATGAAGACCGACGGATCCGAGGCCATTCATTTCGAGATCGCCCTCCCTTGGCTTCCGAGGGATCAATAAGCAATCGCCTGCAGGGAAGAATAAAGCTCCCAGGGGTGACCTCTACCGATGACCGTATCGATTTGCATGTGGAGAGGGACATTGACAGGGTGAGGAGTCGGAGAAGAACATCCCCACCAAGCAGGACAATAAAAAGTCACCAGGAGAGGGAACACGATAGAATAAAACGCAGGGGACACGAAGAACTTGGAACAGAGGGGAGAAATTCCTTTGATTTTGCAGCTCCAAAAACGCTTGCAGAGTTGAAAGGCACAAAGGCCTCTGAAGGCATCCAAGAGACATCTTCACACACAAACAGTTCTGCCAGATCGACGATGAACATCACCGACAGGTTGGGAAAATCATTGGACCATCAAGATTCAGAAAGTTCCCTTTCATTTGAGGGCCCGAAGCCTCTGAGCATGATTCTGAAGAGAAAGCGGGAAACAACATCCGAGAATGGTGAGTTGTCCGGCAATGATGCAGAAGAGCACAGAAGGCAAGGAGAGAACTTGGTGGGTACTGAAGCCACTGGATCTGAAAAAGGTGCACCTGATGCAGAAAAGCCTGATCTTCAAGCAGTGGAAGAGGAGGAGAAAGAGGAAGGCCTGTTCACGGTGGAGGGTGAGGACGAATACCACAATGTCCAATATTCTTTTTCAAAAGCAGAAGAACAAGAGATGGATGACTCAAACAGGATGGAAGATGGGGATGCCGAGGCCTATGAAGAGGGGGGGGATGGTGAGTTCGAGTATGAACAAGTCGAGGGTGGTGAAGATGCGGATGCAGGCCACGAAGAGGAATACTATGAAGAAATCGAGGGTGGTGAAGATGCGGATGTGGGCCACGAAGAGGAATACTTTGATGACGATGATGAGGATGACTTTGCAAAGAAGGTCGGCATCGTCTTATCTTAAGATAAACACTATTCAGAACGTCAGCTTTGATGGAGGCCAATCAATCTCTTTGTATCATTGTAGTGATTTGAGAGAGCTAGAAGTCTCAGGCGTGGAGTTGTTGAGCTCTGAAGTTTTGCCTTTTCTGGGGCTCCTGTCTGAAACATTGATATTTGTGTGTTGTTACCATTATCTTTTTGACTGTTTGAAGCGCATAAAAAAATCTTCTATCTGGGGTTTGATCTATTGTTTTCTCTTTTATTTGACTGAATTAATTTACTGATTACTGGCAGTCTTTTTGGAATTATTGGAAAATAATGTTGATTCACTGTGGAATCAAAACACAGTTTGGGATGTTGAACATCTTTAATCACAAGTATTCTTTCTGTTTTGTAAATGGAAAGAACTGTATTTTTATTAATAAAAAAAAAATTTTGATATCGCCCAGGGCATTTGGAAATGAATTTTGATTAAAAACAATTCTTGTAAAAACACAATACCTGGAAAAAAATCTTTTTAAAAAACAGATTACTAATCATGAATGGTGGTTAACCAAAGCAAACAAAGTAACATAGTCACTTACTCTGCTGTTGCTATCAACTTTTATAAAAATAAAACTTATTGGACCATTATTTCTAAACCAAATTCAGTTTAACGAGGAACATAATCACAACCCAAAATGTAGCAATCATAAGCTGAATTCTATTTGTGGTCAAATCAAAACTACACAAGAAGTTCATCAACTAATAAATCCATCTAAAAAGAAAAAAAAACAATGGAGTTTAAATTCTAGTTCATAGAAACCAGAAGGAAGTGGTACTACTAACTTATCTGTTCACCTAATATAAACTGATTGTTAGCTTTATTCAACCTAAATGAGTCCATAACCAGTTCAGTCGACTCCATTGCTCTGAGGCGCAGGCAGGCATCCCAACCACGCCGGCGGCAGCATCCCGGTCTGATCCTGCACCGTCTTTAGCAGCAGTGGCAGCATCCGATACACCCCTGCCACCTCATTCATTGCAGTGCTGCTCGCGTTAGACGCCCCATCACCCCCCTCCCCGCCGTTCGTCCAGACGCTGACCTTGGGCTGGAGGCCACGGACGGCGTCCGCGTTGAGACTTGCAATCTTCTGGAACGTCCCGTCCTTGATCATGAGATAGTCCCTCAGGGCGAGGTAGTTGTTACCAAGTTCCTTCAGCAGAGTGCGTATGTACGTCCCCTCAGCCTCCGCGAGCGCCTTTAGCCCCTCGGCCTCCTTCAGCTTCGCATAGAGCACCCCGTCCGCTTCTTGCTGGCGGGTGAAGAAGGATGCCTCTGCCGCCGCCTTGCACCCCTCTGCTGACTTCTCTTGCTTGTACAATGCAGCTTCCGCTGCCTTCTGATTCTGGTAGAGTTGCCAGTTTGCCTCTTGGACCTAATTAAACAGAGCATATCATGTAAGTATGAAGTCCAACGCACATAAACTGCTGGTGACATAAAAATTGTACCTTGAGATCATAATCAACCGTGGCCTTGCTAAGGAGATCGGCTTTCAATTTCGCGGTCTGGGTCATCGCATTTTTTGTCTCCACATCCTTCTGCAGCTCTGCCTCCCTGATCGCGACTGCCTTTGCGGCTTCGACCTCGGCCATCCTTGCCTTCTGTGCCCACATGGCCTTCTTGGTTGCCAGGTCTGCATTCGCCTCCGCAATCTCCGCCTCCCTCTTGTTCTCAAAGATCTTCACATCCGAACGCACCTTCAGTTCCTCTTTTTTCCCTTCCCCCTCCCTTTGCGTGGAGTAGACCTTCGTCTCCGCATCAATCTTTGAGGCATTCTGGAGGGTCTCCCCCATGCGCATCTTGGAACCGATCTCACCTTTCTTCCTGGCCTCCGCCACGTCAATCTTTGCCTGGTTGGCCGCCTCCATCTGGGTCTTCTGACCCAAGTAGGAGAAGTACTCGTGCCCAGGCACGTCCACGAGCTGTTTCACATTAGCATTGTATATCAACAGCCCAAACTGATTAAGCTCGAGCTGGACCTTGTCAAACACCTCCTGTTTGAACTCCTTGGTCCCCTTGAAGATCTGCTCCATGGTCATTGAGGCTGCGAGGACGCGTGTTTCTCCCTCAATCACGCCTTTGACAAGCTCACTGACGTGATTGGAGAGCTTGTCATGGGGGGACATGAGCTTGGCGTACTTCATGAGGGAATCCAATTCTTCCGTGCGTGGGCCGATGGTGAACACCGCGGGGAGGACGAACGGGAGCTTCTCAGCGCTCATGGCCTGGACCTCGAATGTATAGTTCACAGGGGTCAGGTCAAGAACCGTGCAGCTTTGCCCGACGAAAATCCAGGCCTTCTTTGTTAGCTTAATCTCTTTAATGCCCCAGCCAGTGACAGCTAGGTACTCTGACGCCTTCGCAACATGATATGATGCCATGTCTGCTTCTTTATGCTCTTCAAAGATGCATAACAAAGACAGTAAAAAGAGGGAAAATATGCTAATGTATGAATGATGAAAGATCATGGGACAGTTAACTAGGACATAATATCAACAAACATCTTATTAAGGACTAGGAAAATTAATGAATTTATCATCTCACTTGTCTTTAACAAAACAAAGATGTACCTACATAGCACAAGAATTTCAATTGGAAAATTCAGATTTCAAAGACTAAAAAGCAAAGAATGAAATGTTAGGAGCTTTGCTCCCTGAGGTCTGGAGTTTGAATTCCCCAGACTTAATTAGTAACCCCGATTCAATTATAAAGCCTATTCATTTCAATTTAATAATCTAATTAGTTATATACTCAATAATGATTTCTACAACTAAATAAATAAATAAATAATAACAATGTTGGGGACAATTCCACTAGCCATCCATGTCTTTTTTATTTTCTTAAAAACAGTAAACATACTCTTACGATGTATATGTTTTGATGGAAAATTTATATACCTTCACGACCAATTGAATTGACTCATTTTAAGCAAATGTGAAGTTTTTTTTTATCCTAGTGAGGTATATATACTTCATTAGAAAGCAATTCCCACATACTGATAATAAAGCTCAATAAATAAATAACTAATCAAATTAACTGGGACCATTACTTCTTGGCCCATTGAGTAAACTGGGCCGCCCATCTGGGTTAGCCCACTGGCCCACTCCGCATGGATGGCATGATCTCCTCACCCTGATACCTTCTTCCTAGGTGCTGTTACACACAGTCTCGTTTGTCCAAAAGACAATACACTTCACTAGTGCAATGCATATTTGATTAAATTTTTTTATATTTTTAAAAATAAAAATATGTATTGATTTATCTAGTTTAGACTCTTTATAATAATATATGTAATTCATTATCCAACTATATATAATAAGAAAAATGATACATCCCACTGCAGTACATGCCTTTTTTTGAAAACAAATCATACTCTACTATTGAAACACGTTATACGAAATGTAATATATACAGAGATAGATGCAACATTGCATTTTTTTTTGAATTTTTTTTTTATGTTATACATTATGATACTATAATATATACTACGCTATTATAGTACATGTGAGAATGTAAAACGACTTCAACGCTCATATAATAAAAAAAAACTAGTTGGACATATCATTTTCCCCTTATTCCCCATCACCATGTGCAAATCCATTTCTCCTCCACCACCCCCTTCTTCTTTTCCCCACCAACCACTCCACTTCCCGGATACCGACGCCGGCAAGCCTCTCTCTCCCCCTCTCTCTCTCTCTCAAAAGACCGACGGGTCCGACCACCTCCGTCGACCCACCCACGATCGCCGGACCAGACCCCCAATAACCACCACTGACCTCCCCCCCGTTCTATGTAACACCAATGACGAACCCCTCACAAAACCCTAAACCTAAATTTTTCTTTTCAAAAAGAAAAAAAAGAGGGAGGTTACCTAGTTTGGTCTGACACTTTGGCAATCAAAGACGTTCTCCGGCAACCGCGACGATTGCAGACCAGTCACCGGTGTCTGGGCTTCACGGGGGATGGGTTTGGTTGGGATCGCCGCCTCGAATCGTGTGAAGAAAAAGGGATTTAAAAACCCTAGGCCAAAAGACTGCCTTTTGTGGGCGTCTCGCGGAACGTCCCAGGTACGGAATCTTTTCTATTTAAGGTTTACCTTACACAAAGGCCCTTGCTACCTTTATTTATTTAGCTTTTGGTCCCTAACTTTATATTTTCTTCACACTTTAACCCCTTATTTCGAATTGGTTTCAACTTTCAACCCAAATGATGATTGTACACTCGCAGAGCCATAATGAATTTCATAAATCAAATTTAACATGTTGTTAATGTTCTTAACAAATTCCTAACGTATTACTTACATTTTGTTTTTGAGTCTTCAATTAGACTAACGTTTTATTTGAATTATAATTATAATAAAATTCAATGTCAAACATATGTTTTTCAACAACACACACACATATAAGATGTTCACAAGAGTTTTTAAGGTAATTTTTTTTCTCTAAGCATCATCAAGATATAAATTTATATACTCCATCAATTGTATGTCAAAACTCTAATATAAACTGTTAACAATATCTCAATGTAGATCAATATTTTGGACTTCATACCCAACAATAAAAAAGTAAAATCTTTTTGAAGATCTGAAAATATATATAAGAACCCATAATAAAATCTCAATTAGACATAAGAACTATAGATCTTTTGTTTTGTTGAGTATAATTTTAGCCCATGAATGGTTTATTAATAAGGAATAGAACATGACTCGTTCTTTTCTTGATGTTTAGTTGGATAAAATAAATATGAACCATTGAAACTATTAAGAGAGAGAGAGAATCTAGTTTTTGAAAACTAATATATATAGAACAATATAAAGCATAACAAAAATAATAAAAATCAAAAGGTGAATAATAAGTTTATTCCATTTTATTTTATTCTATAAAACGTGCACAAAGTATATAAAATAGATTATGTAGAAGCATATGAAGTTTAATCGATTTGGATTATGTATGAATGAACGAATTTTTTTCCACTTGTATAGATTTAAAAAATTTGAAAATAATTATAAATAACTGTAAATCCTTCCATTTTTATTTCTTTTGGTGATCATTGAAGAGAACAAGAAAACCATATAATAATAATAATAACCAATAGAGGCAACCTCATACAAGAAAAATGAATAAAGAAGTCACATCATAGTTTAATCCAACATTCTAACATACACACACATATATGTACGTAATTTCATTAAACCCTCACCTTGAAATTGGGAAGAAATATATGAGAGGCGAAGGACTCCAAAGAGACAAAAATAAGGGTTAACGAGTGATAGGGATTTTAGGTTTTTGTTTTTATTTTATATAGTGTGTATTTATATCGTTTAATACTAATATATCTAAAGTCATTTAAAAATTTTAAAAATTTGTGTCAAATTTAAAGGGAGTTGAAAAAAAGATTGCTATATAAAAAAGAATTTTAATAATGATGGATCAAAATTGTACCTTAATGAAGACTGGAATGGTTGATCTGCGTTTTCTTTTTTCTTTTTCAATGAATGATAAATAATGGGTGTCATCATCCTATATATATATCATCACCGATTTGTTAGATCTTTATTAGATATTATTTGTTAAAATATTTTTTACTAGATAATATCTAGATTACTTTTAGTTAATGTCAAATTATTTTAATATCTGATAAACCCGTATCTGATTAATATAATGAAAGCAAAACTGATTTGTTTGTTTTAGAAATTTATACCTGTGTAAACTCGTTAAAAAATAAATCATATAAATATTTAATTTTAACAAACAAATATATAAATGATGAAATATTTGAATATAATAAAATAGAATCTCATACATCTCGGGCACTTTTGGTTTACCTTTAAGCCCCATTTGATTCGTGTCATTTTTTTGGGTAGAATTACTTTATAAATCAGTTTACTAGGAATTATTTTACTAAGAATCCTGATTCCATCAGACTGTTTAGTTTCGCTACTGGATTTCTCCGAAAAATCATATTCAAGTGTTCATACATGGAAAATGATAAGGAATTTGATTTAAATATCTAAAATATATTTATTATTATATATATACTTGTAAAATTTATTTATTTATCTTTATCACAATAATAAAAAAACAATAATTTTTTTATAAATATTTAATGAATGCAAATAAATAAAATAACTAATTATGTAATTAAACATAGTAATTTTTCTAAATCAATTGAATATTATGAACTCCCTTAAAAACTAAATAACCATTTTATTAGTTATGATTCAGAGGTATTGCTTTAAGCCTAAACCCACGTCACACATCACATATTATACCAATTATAATAATAATATCTAAACCCATCTACAAAAATAAAAACTAAGTTTAAAAATATAAATTAATATCTAACACACAGTTAAGAATTTTCACACCACATATAAAAATTATAACAAAATTTTTTAGTTAAAAAATCAAAATGACTATATAAACTCATTATATGGGTGGTGGGAAAAAAAGAGAAGAAGAGGCTATTTATTTTAGAAGGGATATACATAGTAATTTCATTCATTTGTAAATTGTATAATAGTAATCTAATTTAGGATTTCTGGAGGAATTTGATATTACCACCACAATGGATGAGAATCTGATGGTGGTAATCTGATTCCACCATATTTTTCCAGATGAATGGATTTTAATTACAGTGGGGCTCACAATTACCATCAAGATTGCCACTAACCAAATACTTAATTTTATACACTTTCCTGAAAAACTCACATGGAATCAAATTCCATCCCAGAATGACACGAACCAAACGGGGCCTTAAAAATTAATTTATACACCATTATTTGAATTACGGAGGTATTGTGAGATTTACAATTTGAATGAGATATTATAGAAATTAAAAATTATAATAATATTTTGATTTAAATATATATAATTAAGATAAAAAATAATCTTAAAATTTTATAGATAGAAATGAAAGATGTTATATATAATTTATATTATGTATATAAACCCCCCTTCAATATGGCTTGGCTGGCCCGTGGAAATAGGGCTCCAGCCCAGCCAGCAGGCCTTTCTAGCTAGCGGGCATAAATCCCAAAAAACGGGCCCTATTCATGGGCCCAGAAATCGGGATGGATTGTTTTGCAGCTCCATATATACCTCTTTAGGTAAAGAGTCTCTACACAGTTCCCAATTTATAGGTCCCACTCACAAACTCCAATAGGTGTCAACTTATCACGTGGTTGTTCATAACATTATTTATTTTAAAAATATTTAAATTTATTTTATTTAAAAGAAAAAGGCCGGAGGGGGAGGTTCCACTGGCGGTATCAACAAGATGGTATGTAGTCTCCAAAGTGATGGACTCCACCGGCAGTAGTTTGACTAACATTCCTCTGCCACCACCTCCGAGGACTCGAAGCCGTAAAAAGGAATGGAGAAACCTAGTTTGGATGGTTATTTTTTTCTTTTTTGGCGTGTGTCATTTTTGCCATTTCTTTTGACAGAAAGCCTGAGTCAATCATCAAAACGCATTGTTAAAACTTGGTGATCCTCTTCCGTGTATGTTATGGGGCTGTCGTTGGCAAATATCTTGATAAGACGTGCTTTCTTTATTTGAAATTTTGGTCAGCATTGCCATCCAATGTCTTAGCAACTATTCTTTGATATACAAAGCACTAGGTTTACTTATCGAAGCAAATCTACTCTTAATAAAATATGTGTCACGTTTTGTTCCATAGTTCACTGTTAACTGAAATTCAGACACAAAAATCAGTTACATTTTGATAAACTAGTTATATTTGCATTGGTAACAAAATTTTTTTGATAGGTAATTACATTTCACTTCTTCTTTTTCATATTGTATGCCGAATATAATATCAATCTCATCCGAAGTGATTTTGAGAGGTTTGCCATGAAAGACTTGTTTTTTGGATCACATGATTTTCTTATCCAAAGGATATCATCATTATTCTTTTTGGTCTTGTTGAAGTCATATGACTTATCTATTAAACACTTACATATTCTTCCAAAACAGAGTTTTTCTGAGCATCTCCAAATGCCTATGTGAGCTTGAAAAGTGTTTTAAATACCTTGTGCAAGGATAATCTGAACTATGGATAATAGTTATTCCCCCTTCTCTCTTTTGGTTTTTCTATTTTCTTTGGTCCTATACAAAGAAAATATACATATTGAAACCAGTTACAATGCTTAACATTTAATTCTATGTCATATCATTGGATGCATCTTGTGATTTTGTCAGTTTCACTTAAAAATGAGCAAATTCAATTATGAAAATGTCAGTTACATTTATCAAATAATGGATTACATTTATTATGCCAAGTTACATATAAAAATCTATAAAAAGGCAAATACAAATAATCAAATTACATTTAACAATAGCGAGTTACATTCAGCCATTTTGTCAGTTTTATTGTACATCACGAACTACTCACAAATTATAAAAATGTTTCATAGAATCAGATACATTTGTATATAAAATCACAAACATTTCATGCAGATCATATATAGGAAAAAAAATATAAGAATCAATTTTCCCCCCATAGAATTGCATTACGAAAATCGACAATACAAAATGTGATTCAAAAAATTGAAAAAAAAATAATTGCTTACCCATTATTTACAATTGGGCATTCAATTGGACGAGGAAACTTGAATAAATCAGCAATACAACATGATTGATTCGAAAAATTGGAAAAAAATAATCGCTTATTCATTATTTGCAATTGGGCATTCAATCAGACAAGGAAACTTGAATAAATCGGGTTGAAATCGAATCCCCCAAAATGCTTGGTGTTTTTCAATTTTTTAGATGAAAAATAAAAAAGAATGATGAAATAATTCAATTGATGCATTAATTTTTTGGAAACCAATCGATTTTGAGATTAAATGACAACCAGCAAGAGAGAGACGAAGACGAAAACAAACTCCAAAAAACAAGGGATTTGAGTGTTCAAATGTGTGTATTTAAATTAGAGTACTTTTGTATTTTGTTATTTTGTCCTTTTGTTAAAGGCAATAAGGCATTCAATGATAAGTGGACACCCATTGAAGTTTGTGAGTAGGGCTTATGAATTGAGACCTCTGTAGCAAGACTATTAGGAATCACTTCTACCGCTGCTTTGAACTTCTATGAATAAAAACTTAGACCATTAACCACAACCCACATTTCACTAATACAAATAACACGAGAAGTTTCTTTGAACTGAGAAATCCATCTGGGAAAAAACCATGGAATTCAAATTATATTTAAAAAATAATAAAACACCAAAAAAGGAGTGGGACTACACAGACTTGTCTGTTCACCTAAGATTGATTCTCTGTTAGCTTTATTTCATTCTCCATAACCTGTTTGATCAATTAATCAGAAAGGCAGGTATCCCAACCCAAGAGGAGGCGAGATCCTAGAAATAGTGATGGTTGTTCCACATGTACTCCCTTTGGATCTCCGCGACCGCCTCCCACCCCTCAAGCCCCTCAAGGGCCTTCAGCCAACTGCTTCCAGAGAGTAAAGTCTCTGCTATCGCATCTGATCGCTTCATTAAAGTCTCTTCCATCGCATCTGAACTCTTCGTTAAAGCCTCCTCTATCGCATCTGATTGCATCATTAAAGCCTCCACCATTGCATCTGATCGCCTCATTATAGTGTCCACCACATTTGGTTGCTCGTATGATTCAGTCTTCGCCACCTTCTCCTTTTGGTGGGGCTGCGAGTTTGGCTCTTGAACCTGTTTAAACAGAACACCACATGTATGAATTCGAATAAATATTAACTACTAAAGATTTATTTATTGACAAATTAACAAATTGTATCATTTGAGTTCGTAAGCAACCGTGGCCTTGCTGAGGAGCTCAGCTTTAGATTTAGCAGTATGCATCATTGTGTTTTGATGTTCTGCCTCCTGGATTGTGACTGTCTTTGCAACCTCGAACTCGGCCATCTTTGCCTTCTCCGTTGCGAGGTCCGCATTGGCATCAACTATCTCTGTCTCTCTTTTGTCCTCAGATATCTTTGCGTCTGAACACACATTCAGCTCTTCCGTCAACCCAATCTCACCTTTCTTCTTCGCGTCCATCAGGTCAATCATCTCCTGGTTCACCTCCTCCATCTGGGTCTTCTGTCCCAAGTAGGAGCAGTACATGTGTCCAGGCACGTCGATCAGCTGCTTCACATACGCGTTGTATATCAACAGCCCAAACTTCTTAAGTTCTTGCTGGACCTTGTCTAAGACCTGCTGTTTGAACTCATTAATACCTTTGAAGATCTGCTCCATGATCATGGATGCGGCTAGAACGCGTGTCTCTCCCTCGATCACGCCTTTCACAAGCTCAGTAATGTGATTGGAGGGTTTGTCATGGGGGGACATGAGCTCGGCGTACTTAATGAGGCTCTTCTTGTGGTTGCGAGGGCCAATGGTGAAGACGACAGGGAGGATGAAGGGGAGCTTCTCGGCGCTCGTGGCCTGGACCTCCAATGTGTGGGTCACAGGGGTCAGGTCGAGGACTGTGTAGCTTTGCCCGATAAAGATCCAGGCCTTCTTTGTTATCTGAATATCTTCAATGCCCCAGCCAGTCACGGCTAGGTACTCTGATGGCTTTGCAACACGATATACTGCCATGTCTGATTCTTGATGCTCCTAAACAATTTCCAAACAAAAGCACTTACACAAAGAAGAAAAAATTGTACATCTATGAATGAAAGAGGATGGAGAGACATACCAACAAACATTTTATTCAAGATTAAAAAATTTGTTAACTCACTTTAGTAAAATATGAAATCAGATTATTCAACAAAACCAAAGTTATACCTCCACAGCAGAAGTTGTCAATTATAAAATCAGATACTAGCCAAAGAATGAAATATGAAGAGGTTGCTTTTGTGATAAGGTGGGTATATCTATTCCAAATCAAAGGATCTTAACAGACAGTCCGAAATGGGGGAGATTAAAGAGTAAAACAAAGTATGGAAAACCAAAAGAAAGAAAAGCCAAACAGCTCTCGACAATACTAGGTAAACAAGAAATCTACCCAGGTCAAGAAAACAACATATGAAGAGGTTGCTTAAGTCCATATGGCACATCCATTCGAATTTAATAATCTAACCAATTCATACTCCATCAATATTTATTACAACTTAATAAATAGCTAATCAAATCATCAAATAAAAAAATCACTTGGACCAACAAATAATAACTAAGAATATTGATACACTCAATTTATTTTGCAGCCCCATCTATAATAAAAAAAGGTCCCCAGCCTCCTATACACTTTGTTATTGGAGTGTATATTGTGGTAGTGCATATATATAAACTTCACTGACATAATGTATGAAAATTTAAATCTTTTATACTTTTTTTTATAAAAAAATAATGTTGGTTTATCTAAGTATATACTTTATTATCAAGCGAAAAAAGAAGCATATACTTTATTTTTTCTAATAGTTTATACTTCAATGGGCAAGTGAACATTTAAAAAAAAACAGAGAAGGCTGCGTACAGGGTCGATGTTATACTCAATCTTTTCACAGTTCTAAATAAAATCCTATATATATATCTCATTAGTCATTTTCATTCACTGTAATGAGACATATCTCTTTAGAAATTTTTCATATTTCTTTTATAAATAATAAAATTTATTTCGATAGAGTTTATATTTTTTTTAAAAAGGGCAGCTTATTTTTTTCCATTAGGAAAGTGATACACCCACAACACGTTTTTTTTTATATTCAGATATAAGAGCATATTTTTCTTCGCTTTGAAAAATGATTTTTTCTGTATCATACAATATGATATAATCTTATATATTATGACAGCGCAACATGAGACTGTAGGCTAGGCCGTAAAACAAATTAAGCGTAGTGATATGTTTTTTAATAGAGTGTTGATACACTCAGTCCATTTTACAGTTTGTTTTGCAGTCTCATATACACTATGATATTGTACTATATACTGCGCTATTTGTTTTATAATAGAGTATGTTGTAAATTTTGTCATTTTTTTAATGTGAAAAAAAATGCATAGATTTATCTTAGTATATAATTCATTTCATATAATACCATAAATTTCAATAGCAAAATGTACAATTTTTTTTTTATAAAAAAAATCAGTGTGGAGTGCAACGGGGCTGCTCAAGGGGCGGCAGTTGGGCATACCATTTTTCTTTCAAATAAAGTTATAAGTCTGAAACTTGTCTCAAAACAAGTAGAAGAGGTGGAAGAGCGAGTTGAAATGGAATACAGGAGCACACCAGTGGTATGCGTCTTGTGCTCCAATAACTATCGTTGCATGAATACTTGCTGGCTTATTGGATCAGCGCACTGGCCCAGCATGGCGGGCGTGCATTCCCCAAACCGGATACCATCTTATTCCCTATCACCATCTGCAAAACCCCCACCCCCCCCTCTATCTCTCTCAAGAACCACCACTGATCTTCTATTCCTTCTATGTGACACAAATGACGAACCCCTCACAAAATCCCTAGATCTAAAACATTTTTTCCAGGAAAAAGATGTAGAGGTTACCTGGTTTAATATGACAAATTTTCTTTCTTAAATCAAAGACGTTTTCAGCCACCCCGATGATCGACGACAACTCACCGGTGCTCGGGCTTCAAGGGTTAATTTCTTTAGATTTAATTTTTTAAAAAAATTAAATCTAATTTTACATTCTCAAACTATCTCTTCACACAATTTTTTAAGGGTCTTCCAAACATAAGTAATCTCATATTAATAGACTAATTTGTTTTTTAGGTTGTTTATATATACTATAATGTTTACACAATTACATGATAAAATATTCTATCAAATTTGAATGAAAATTTAACATGATAATTTGTGAATCTCTAGATATTCATGTATCTGCTCCAACTTTCACAAGTACTTATATAGAATTATCTGCAGGGATGAAGATGTTTTTAACCCATTTTTTTAATATAGGTTAATAAAATAAATTTAAATAAAATAGATATAATAATTAATGTTTATTTTTAAATTTAATTTACATGATATATAAAAAAGACCGACGGGTCCGACCACCTCCGTCGACCCACCCACGATCGCCGGACCAGACCCCCAATAATCACCACTGACCTCCCCACTTCTATGTAACATCAATGACGAACCCCTAACAAAACCCTAAACCTAAATTTTTGTTTTCAAAAAGAAAAAAAAGAGGGAGGTTACCTAGTTTGGTATGACAATTTGGCAATCAAAGACGTTCTCCGGCAACCGCAACGATTTCCGACCACTCACCGGTGTCTGGGCTTCACGGGGGATAGGTTTGGTTGGGATCGCCGCCCCGAATCGTGTGAACAAAAAGGGATTAAGAAACCCTAGGCCAAAGACGGACGACTACAGGAAAGTTTCTTGTAGCAACCAACTGATACGCCACGTGGAAGGGAAAAAACTAACCTCCGCTTCTTCACCTCGGTAGCCGCGGTTCTTGCGGTCCCGGTAACATTTTGACAAAACGCCCTCCAAATATAATAAATAATAACAAAAACTATAAAAAAATAAAATAACGTAAGACTGTTTTTTCTGGGTCCACTATGTGTCAATTTTTTTTAAAAAGAAACTCTAGTGATTAGTCTGTTGTTGTTGTTGGTGTTTTTATTCATTTGTTAAAAAAAATTATATTGATCAGACAACTCAAAAGCACTCTTAACTTAAAAAAAATCTCTTGCCAAACCCGCCATAAAGGACTAAATTAACTTTGTTACAACATTATGAACATATATAATTAATTAAACTTCATACCAAACAGCTTAAAATCACTCAAGTGACTGTGAAGTATAATAATCATGAAAAACTTTAAGTTTAGCATTGTCTACAACTAATGAAGTACATTATTTTTTAGTTCATTCTGCAACCCAATCTGTAGTATGTTGCGCTATTTATGAAATCATATCGTAATGTATGGAGTAAAAAAATATTTCATTTGTTTGAAAAGAAAACATATATATATTATTGTGTCTTAGTATATACTTCATTTCATATAACAATAAATACTTCAATTAAAGAGTTTTTATTTAAAAAGAAAATGGTGTAGGCTACAAATAAGGCTACATAAGAGACTGGACATAACATTTTTCTTTATACAATATGAAGTATGAAGTATACACTTATGTGTGTTGAGTGCATATTTTTTATATTTTTTAACAGTAGAGATATACATAGATAGTGAAGTATATGCTATATTGAATGTTTTTATATACTCCAAATGAAACTGCAAAACAGACTGAATGCATCTAACACCACAAAATTATTTAGAAATTCAATTTCAAACTTTTGTTTTAATATTATATGATCAAGATTTTACATAAAAATCTATCATGGCATACTAGATATGAACTAAGAAAATCTATCAATTTTGCCCATATTTATATTTGTCAAAATTAGGATAAAAAGTGGGGATAAATAATATCTCGGCCTTTAGATGAAATAAAATATCCTTATTTTTATTTCAAAATCGAGATAACTGTCTTTGCTTTATTCTAATTATTATTTTTATATTAAATTAGATGAATTGTCTTTCTCTTATTTATCCCCATAATTTTTCCTTATTAAATTAAGATTTAAGTATAAATTGTCTTATCATTAATTTTTTTCAAAGGTGAATAAAAACACCAACAACAACTGTATGATTACTAGAGTTTGAAAAAAATTGATACACAGTGGACCCCTTCTTCTTTTTTTTTTTTTTTTTATAGTTTTTGTGATTTTGTTATATCGGGGGAGGGGTTGTCTTGTCAAAATGTTATCTGCAATAAACTGGGACACACGAGAACTGGCGCTACCGAGGGAAGAGAAGCTGAGGTTAGTTTTTCCCTTCCATGTGGCGCTTTTTAATTGGTTGTTACAAGAAACTTTCATGTAGCTAACCACAAAAGATCCGAAGCCCGCCAAAGACTATCTTTTGTAGGCGTCTTGCGAATCTTTTATCCCCTATTTGTTTGGGGAATAAATCTTTGAATAAAATGGGTATAGATAGGAATATAGATTTTAACCTGTTTGGAATGCTAGAATATCCCTCTATAAGTTCAAGCTGATGGTAGAATCAAATTATTCTAGATTATTCTACTCAAATAATATGTGGGCCCATTGTCAAAAACTGTCATCACCTCTAATAAATCATCTATCAGAATAATTCAAAACACAACTAAACATAAAATCATTTTATTCTTATTTATACTTACTTACACCAAAGTAATTATATACCCAATAAAAAATCATATTTTGTATCTAAACAGGAGTTTAAAGTTTACCTTACAACCCAAATGGTGATTGTACGCTCGCATAGCTAAATGAATTTAATCAATCAAATTTAACATGTTGTTAATGTTCTTAACTTATTACTTACATTTCGTTTTTGAGTCTTCAATTAGACTAACGTTTTATTTGAATTATATTTGATAGTAAAATTCAATGTCAAACATATGTTTTTCAACAACCCAAACACACACAAAAGATGTTCACAAGAGTATACAGGGCATATATGAGTTTTTAAGGTATTTTTTTCTCTAAGCATCATCAAGATATAAATTTATATACTCTTTATCAATTGTATGTCAAACTCTAATAAAAACTATTAACAATATCTCAATGTAGATCAAAATTTTGGACTTCATAGCCAACAATAAAAAAAAGTAAAATCTTTTTGAGGATCCAAAAATATATATAAGAACCCATAAAAAATCTCAATTAGACATAAGAACTATAGATCTTTTGTTTAGTTAAGTATAATTTTAGCTCATGTTTCTTGATGTTTGGTTAGATAGAATAAATCTAAACCATTGAAACTATTAGAGAGAGAGAGAATCTAGTTTTTGAAAACTAATATATAGAAAAAAATAAAGTATAACAAAAAAAAATTCAAAATCAAAAGGTGAATAATAAGGCTATTCCATCTTATTTTATTCCATAACCCAACATGCACAAAGTATATAAAATAGATTATGTAGAAGCATATGAAGTTTAATCGATTTGGATATGTATGAATGATCGAACTTTTTTGCACTTGTATACATTTAAAAAATTTGAAAATAATTACAAATCACTGTAGGCAACCTCATACAAGAAAAATGAAAAAAAGAAGTCACATCATATAATCCAACATTCTAACACTGTAACACACACACACATGCTTGTAATTTCATTAAACCCTCACCTTGAAATTGGGAAGAAATATACGAGAGGCGAAGAACTCCAAAAAGACAAAAATAAGGGTCAACAAGTGATAGGGATTTTAGGCTTTTGTTTTTATTTTATATAGTGTGTATTTATATCGTTTAGTACTAATATATCTAAAGACATTTAAAAATTTGTGTCAATTGCTATATAAAAAAGAATTTCAATAATGATGTATCATAATTGTACCTTAATGAAGACTGGAAGCGTTTTCTTTTTTCTTTTTCAATGAATGATAAATAATGGGTGTCATTATATATATATATATATATATGGTCGTGATTACGTGCGGTGTGCGGTCGGTGCGGTTTACGACGTGGGCCGTTCGATCGCGGGTCCATCGCATCCAACGGTCGACGTGAATCGCACCCGACCGTCCGATGCGATGGACCCGTGATCGACGGCCCGTGATCGCGCACCGCACCGACCGCACACCGCACGTAATCGGATCCCTATATATATATATATATATATATATATATATATATATATATATATATATATGGGAAATGATATCGTGCGGGTCGTGCGGTCGTGCGCGAACGACCACGGGCCGTCGATCACGGGTCCATCGCGACGTGTATATATATATATATATCATCGACGGTCGGGGGCGATTCATCTCGACCGTTGGATGCGATGGACTCGTGATCGGACGACGCACGTCGAATCCGCACGACCGCACGACCCGCATATTATCATCGACGTATATATATATATATATATATATATATATATATATATATGCCGACGATTAGGTGCGGTTTGCGGTCGGTGCGGTTTGCGACGTGGGTCGTCCGATCGCGGGTCCATCGCATCCAACGGTCGACGTGAATCGCACCCGACCGTCCGATGCGATGGACCCGTGATCGACGGCCCGTGATCGCGCACCGCACCGACCGTAAACCGCACGTAATCGCATCCCTATATATATATATATATATATATATATATATATATATATATATATATATATATATATATACCGTGCGGTCGTGCGCGAACGACCACGGGCCGTCGATCACGGGTCCATCGCGGGTCCATCGCATCAGACGGTCGGGGACGATTCATCTCGACCGTTGGATGCGATGGACCCGCGATCGGACGACGCACGTCGAATCCGCACGACCGCACGACCCGCATATTATCATCGACGTATATATATATATATATCATCACCGATTTGTTAGATCTTTATTAGATATTATTTATTAAAATATTTTTTACTAGATAATATCTAGATTACTTTTAGTTAATGTCAAATTATTTTAATATCTGATAAACCCGTATCTGATTAATATAACGAAAGCAAAACTGATTTGTTTGTTTTAGAAATTTATCCCTGTGTAAACTCGTTAAAAAATAAATCATATAAATATTTTATTTTAACAAACAAACAAATAAATGATGAAATATTTGAATATAATAAAATAGAATCTCATCTCGGGCACTTTTGGTTTATCTTTAGATTCTGTTTGGATCGTTTCATTTTTTTTTGTGGAATTATTTTACTAGGAATCGATTTATCAGGAATTATTTTAACATGAATCTTGATTCCATCAAACTGTTTGGTTCCTAATGGATTTCTTCAAAATATCATTTTCAAGTGTTTGGTTAATACATGGAAAATGATAAGAAATTTGATTTAAATTTCTAAAATACATTTATTATTATATATATATACATGTAAAATTTATTTATTTTATTTATATCACAATAATAAAAAAATAATAACTTTTTTATAAATATTTAATGAATGCAAATAAATAAAATAACCAATTATGTAATTAAACATAGTAATTTTTCTAAATCAGTATAATATTATGAACTATCCTAAAAACTAAATAACCAATTTTATTAGTTAGGATTCAGAGATATAGCTTTAGGCTTAAACTCACATAACACATCACATATTATACCAATTATAATAATATCTAAACCCAAAAATAAAAACTAAGTTTAAAAATATAAATTAATATCTAATACACAGAATTTTCACATCACATATAAAAAATTATAACATAATTTTTTAGTTAGAAAATCAAAATGACTATATAAACCCATTATATGGGTGACGGGAAAAAAAGAGAAGAAGTGGCTATTTATTTTAGAAGGGATATACATAGTAATTTCATTAATGTGTAAATGGTATAATAGTAATCTAATTTAGGATTGGTGATGAAATTTGAGATTAACATGTGGGAATCTGATTCCACCATATTTTCCCACATGGATGGATTTTAAATCCAGTGGGGCCCATATTTACCATCAAGATTACCACCAATCAAACACTGGATTTTATACACTTTCCTCATAATGTCACATGGAATCAAATTATATTCCAAAATGACACAAACCAAACGAGGTCTTATAGTAATCTCACATGGAATCAAATTCCATCCTAAAGTTCCACGAATCAAACAGGCCTTAAAAATTAATTTATACACCATTATTTGAATTACAGAGGTATTGTGAGATTTACAATCTGAATGAGATATTATAGAAAATATAAATTATAATAATATTTTGATTTACATATATATAATTAAGATTAAAAAGAATCTTAAAATTTTATAGATAGAAAGGAAAGATATTATATATATTAATTTATATTATGTATATAAATCCCCCTTCAGTAAGGCTTGGCTGGCCCGTGGAAATAGGGCTCAAGCCCAACCAGCGGGCCTTTCTAGCTGGCGGGCCCAAGCTAGGGTAGGCCAGGGCGTAAATTCCAAAAAACGGGCCCTACTCATGGGCCCAGAATTTGGGATGGACTATTTTACATCTCCATAGTCGTGTATATAGGAAAAAGATACACTCAGTCACGATTATTGACCAAAACTCAGACTTGAAGTGTTTTCATTTTTTTTAAATAGTAAACATCATCTAATGAGGTATATGCTTTCATAAAAAGTGCATATCGTTCCATTTCAAATTGAATGAACTTATTTTTAGCAAATGTAAAAAAAAATTCAATAAGGTATATACATCATCTAACGAAGTATATATTTAATTAAATATGTAACGATGTATATATGGTCTGTGTTTTGGTTGGTAATCGTGACTGAGTGTAGCAGCACTCCGTGTATATAATAACTCTTTAGGTAAAGAGTCTCTAGATATGTTCCAATTCATAAGCTTCACTCACAAGCTCTAATAGGTGTCAACTTATCACGTGACCGTTTATATCATTATTTATTTTAAGAAGATTTAAATTTATTTTATTTAAAAGAAAAGGCAGGAGGGGGAGGGCGCCTGGTGGTAGCAGCAAGACATTAGTTTGGTTCCACTGGCGGTATCAGCAAGACAGTATGTAATCTCCACTCCAAAGTGATGGACTCCACTAGCAGTAGTTTGACAACATTCCTCCACCGCCACCCCTGAGGACTCGAAGCCGTAAAAAGGAACGAAGAAAGCCTAGTTTGGACGGTTATTTTTTTCTTTTTTGACGTGTGTCATTTTTGCTCGATCTTTTTACAGAACAACCCGAGTCAATCATCAAAACACATTGTTAAAACTTGGTGATTCTCTTTCGTGTATGTTATGGGGTTGACGTTGATAGATATCTTGATGAACAGTGGTGGAGCCAAAAATTCACTCTAGGGGGGGCGAACTTTAACTGCAATCTTTAAAAAAAATTTCAAGAACCTAAAATTACAAGGGATGTACAAATAATAATAATAATAATTACACTCTTACAATAATTAAAGAACAAAAATTAAAGTCATTGAAGTTGATTTATAAATCTGAAGATTTTCTAAAATCATTAATCAATTAATTTATATATAAATTGACTAGGTATTCAAATTTTGATGTTTTGGAAATAAGAGGTTTGAAGTGATTGTCAAGAAAAAAAATTTCCCCTCAAAGCATACATCAGCCAAGTTCGATAAGTTCATCCATCTCATAAATAAACTCAGGGCAGAGGCGACCAATGCAATTTGCTTAGGGCCCCCAACCTAGAGATGGACCCCAAGAAATCGTCAATGGAAAAAAAACAAGATGGTGAGATACTGAGATGTGCCATGATTTTTCATAGAAAATTGATTTTTCCCAACACACTTTTTCTCTCAAAATCAAACATAAAATTTATCTCTTCCCAAATATCCAATCATAATAACAAATCACCATTCCTCTAGGTATTTCAGTTTCAAGATCTCTCTCCAGCATCTAGTTCCAAGTAAATATGTCTCTCCTTCCAATTTGTTAAATTAAATGATGCTCAAACCCTCTTTAGGTATTTTTTATAATTTTATAAATTTTCATTCAATTAAAATTTAACTTTTCTTAATTGCTTTTAGACATTTAAATTATTGTAAAATATCATGTATCTAATTTATAAATATATATGATTTAAATAAGTTAGATTTTTTTGTAAATATATATGAAGCCCCATTTTAAAAATTCTCCTAGGACTTAGTTAAAAAATTAATTATCAAGGCTGACCTGAATAAGTCATACTTTCACTCTAATTTTAGTCTTTCCATTTTTTTTTCATGAAAAAAAAGACATGAACATGTCTAGAATAATACAGATTCACGTGTGAAAAACAAATATTAGAAACAAGTGTGAGAGATTGCCCCCACGTGAAGTGGGTTTATTACAAAAAGAACCACCATTAGAACTTCCACTACAAAAAGAACACCCCCCCCCCCCCCCCCCCCCCCCCCCCCCCCCAAAAAAAAAAAAACAAAAAAAAGAGCAAGCCATGAAAACCTTTCCATGTTTGTGTGAGTTTATTACAAAAAGAACCACTTCACCATTTCCATTTCACCTCACACACCCTCGTTCCCTCAAAAAAGAAAAAAAAAGCAAGCCATGGAAACCTTTCCACGTGTGTGCTTGCATTAATAATCGGAGCAAAATTACAAAATGCCCCTGGTTGGAGAAACCATTTGCATCGTCTATCTTTAGGCATGATGTAATTTTGCTTAGGGGCATATAAATTTTTTTAAAGATTCACTTAGGGACATATAAAAAAATTAAAACAAAAATTGAGTGGGGGCAGCTGGTTGGAGTTGCCCCCACTCGCCCCAACGTGGCTCCGCCCTTGTTGATGAGGCATGCTCTATTTGAAATCTTGGTTAGCATTGCCATCCAATGTCTTTAGCGACTGTTCTTTGATATACAGAGCACTAGGTTTACTTATCGAAGCAAACCTCCTCTTAATGAACTGCGTGTTAGGTTTTGTTCCATAGTTCACTGTTAGGCACAAAAATCAGTTACATTTTGATAAACTAGTTACATTTGTATTGATAACAAAAAAATTTTGATAGGTAATTACCTTTTATTTCTTTTTTTTTAGATTGTATGCCGAATATAATATCAATCTCATCCGAAGTGATTTTGAAAGGTTTGCTATGAATGATTTGTTTTTTGGATCATATGATTTTCTTATTCAAAGAATATCATCATTATTCTTTTTGGTCTTGTTGAAGTCATATGATTTATCCATTAAACACTTGAACATATTCTTCTAAAACGGAGTTTTTCTGAGCATCTCTAAATGCCTATCCTTAACTGTGGGCTTGAAAAGTGTTTCAAATAACTTGTGCAAGGATGATCTGAACTGTGGGTAATGGTTCTTTCCCCTTCTCTCTTTTGGTTTTCCTATTTTCTTTGGTCCTACATAAAGAAAATATACATACTCAAACCAGTTACAATGCTTAACATTCAATTCTATGTCATATCATTGGATGCATCTTTTAATTTGGTCAGTTACACTTAAAAATGTGTAAATTCAATTATGAAAATTTCAGTCACATTTATTAAATAATGGATTACTTTATTATGCTAAGTTACATATAAAATAAAAACTATAAAAAGGCCGATATGAATAATCAATTATGCTAAGTTATTAAATAATGTATTACTTTTATTATGCTAAGTTACATATAAAATAAAAACTATAAAAAGGCAGATATGAATAATCAATTATGCTAAGTTATTAAATAATGGAATACTTTTATTATGCTAAGTTACATATAAAATAAAAACTATAAAAAGGCAGATATGAATAATCAATTACATTTAACAATAGCGAGTTACATTCAACCATTTAGTCAGTGTCATTGTACATCATGAACTACTCACAAATCATAAAAACATTTCATAGAATCAGTTACATTTGTATATAAAATCACAAATATTTCATTCAAATCATATATAGAAAAAAAATAAATATAAGAATCGAAAAAAAATTAGTTTCATAGAATTGCATTACGAAAATCGGCAATACAAAAATGTGTGATTCAAAAAATTGAAAAACAATAATTGCTTACCAATTATTTACAATCGGGCATTCAATTGGACAAGGAAATTTGAAAAAATTGGCAATACAACATGTGTGATTCGAAAAATTGGAAAAAAAAATCACTTACTCATTATTTGCAATTGGGCATTCAATCGGACGATGAAACTTGAATAAATTAGTTGAAATCGAATCCTCAAAAAATGCTCGGTGTTCTTCAATTTTTTAGATGAAAAATAAAAGAGAATGATGAAATGATTCAACTGATGGGCTAATTTTTTGAAAACCAATCGATTTTGAGATTAAATAACAACAGGCGAGAGAGATGGGAGATGAAAACAAACCCTAAAAAACAAGGGATTTGAGCATTCAAATGTGTGTATTTAAATGGGGATACTTTTGAATTTTGCTATTTTGCCCTTTTGTAAAAATTAATCAGGCATCCAATAATAAGTTAACACCTATTGGAGCTTGTGAGTAGAACCTATGAATTCAGACATCTGTAGCAAGACTCTATTAGGAATCACTTCTACCGCTGCTTTGAACTTCTATGAATAAAAATTTAGACCATTAACCACAACCCACATTTCACTAATACAAATAACACAAGAAGTTTCGTTGAACTGAGAAATCCATCTGGAAAAAATCCATGGAATTCAAATTCTATTTAAAAAATAATAAACCAAAAAGAAGTGGGACTACAGAGACTTGTCTGTTCGCCTAAGATTGATTCTCTGTTAGCTTTATTTCAATCTATTTGAGTCCATAACCTGTTTGATCAATTAATCAGAAAGGCAGGTATCCCAACCCAAGAGGAGGCGAGATCCTAGAATAAGTGATGGTTGTTCCACATGTACTCCCTCTGGACCTCCGCGATCACCTCCAACCCCTCGAGGGCCTTCAGCCATCCGCTTCCACATAGAGTGAAGAAAGCCATCTGATAGCTTCGTTAAAGACTCCACCATTGCATCTGATCGCTTCGTTAAAACCTCTGCCATCACATTTGATTGCCTCGTTAAAACCTCCACCACTGCATCTGATCGCCTCGTTAAAACCTCGGTCATTGCATCTGATCGCCTCGTTAAAACCTCGGCCATTGCATCTGATCGCCTCGTTAAAACATCCGCCACATTTGCTTGCTCGTACGATTCAGTCTTCGCCACCTTCTCCTTCTGGTAGAGCTGCCAGTTTGCCTCTTGAACCTGTTTAAACAGAACACCACATGTTTGAATTCCAATAAATATTAACTACGAAAGATTTTCTTAATGACAAATTAAAAAAATTGTATCATTTCAGTTCGTAATCAACCGTGGCCTTGCTGAGGAGCTCAGCTTTAGATTTAGCAGTATCCATCATTGCATTTTGATGTTCTGCCTCCTGGATTGTGACTGTCTTTGCAACCTTGACCTCGGCCGTCTTTGCCTTCTCCATTGCGAGGTCTGCATTGGCATCAACTATCTCTGTCTCCCTTTTGTTCTCAGATATCTTTGCGTCTGAACACACATTCAGCTCTTCCTTCAACCCAATCTCACCTTTCTTATTCGCCTCCATCACGTCAATCATCTCCTGGTTCACCTCCTCCATCAGGGTCTTCTGTCCCAAGTAGGAGAAGTGCTCGTGTCCAGGCACGTCGATCAGCTGATTCACATACGCATTGTATATCAACAGCCCGAACTTCTTAAGTTCTTGCTGGACCTTGTCTAACACCTGCTCCTTGAACTCATCGGCGCCTTTGAAGATCTGCTCCATGATCATGGATGCGGCTAGAACACGTGTTTCTCCCTCGATCACGCCTTTCACAAGCTCAGTAATGTGATTGGAGGGTTTGTCATGGGAGGACATGAGCTTGGCGTACTTAATGAGGCTCTTCTTGTGGTTACGAGGGCCTATGGTGAAGACGACAGGGAGGATGACGGGGAGCTTCTCGGCGCTCGTGGCCTGGACCTCCAATGTGTGGGTCACAGGGGTCAGGTCGAGGACTGTGTAGCTTTGCCCGATAAAGATCCAGGCCTTCTTTGTTATCCGAATCTCTTTAATCCCCCAGCCAGTCACGGCTAAGTACTCTGATGGCTTTGCAACACGATATACTGCCATGTCTGATTCTTGATGCTCCTAAACAATTTCCAAACAAAAAGCACTTACACAAAGAAGAAAAAATTGTACATCTATGAATGAAATAGGATGGAGAGACATACCAACAAACATTTTATTCAAGAATAAAAAATTTGTTAGCTCACTTTAGTAAATATGAAATCAAATTATTCAACAAAACCAAAGTTATTCCTCCACAGCAGAAATTGTCAATTATAAAATCAGATACTAGCCAAAGAATGAAATATGAAGAGGTTGCTTTTTTTGTGACAAGGTCGGCATATCTATTCCAAATCAAAGGATTTTTATAGAGTCCGAAATAGGGGAGATTAAAGAGTAAAACAAAGTATGGAAAACCAAAAGAAAGAAAAGAAAAACAGCTCCCGACAAGCAATAAACTAGGTAAACAAGAAATCTAACCAGGTCAAGAGAACAACATAAGAAGAGGTTGCTTAAGTCCATATGGCACATCCATTTGAATTTAATAATCCAACCAATTCATACTCCATCGATATTCATTACAACTAAATAAATAGCTAATCAAATCATCAAATAAAAAAATAACTTGGACCAATAAATAATAACTAAGAGTATTGATACACTCAATCTGTTTTGCAGCCCCATCTACAATAAAAAAAGTTCCCCCAACATCCTATACACTTTGTTATTGGAGTGTATATTGTGGTAGTGCATATATATAAACTTCACCGACATAATGTATGAAAATTTAAATCTTTTATACCTTATTTTTTATAAAAATAATGTTGGTTTATCTAAGTATATACTTTATTTCTTCTGATAGTGTATACTTCAATGGGCAAGTGAACATTAAAAAAAAAAAACCGGTGAAGGCTACGTGCAGGGTTGATGTTGTACTTAATCTTTTCACATTTCCAAATATAGTCCTATACATATCTCATTAGCCATTTTCATTCATTGTAATGAGACATACATCACTTTATAAATTTTTCATATTTCTTTTATAAATAATACAATTTATTTCGATAGTTCATATTTTAAAAGAAGGGCGGCTTACGTTTAGAAGTGAAAATGTGACTTGAATGTAACATTTTCTTTTCCATGAGGAAAGTGATACATTCACGACATGTTTTTTTTTATATTGAGATATAAGAGCATATTTTTCTTGGCTTTGAAAAATGATTTTTTCTATGCCATACAATATGATAGAATTCCATATATTATGATAGCGCAGCACAGGCTAGGTCGTAAAATGGATTAAGCGTAACGATATTTTTAATAGAGTCAGTCCATTTTACAACTTGTTTTGCAGTCACATACACTATGATATTGTATTATATATTACGCTATCATAGTATATGATGTTTTATAATAGTGTATCACGTAAATTTTTTTGTCATTTTTTAATTAAAAAAAAAACACAAATGTATCTCAGTATATAATTTTATTTCATATAATAACATGAACTTCAATGGAACAATGTATAATTTAAAAAAAAAAAAACCCAGTGTGGAGTGCAACGGGGCTACACAAGGGGCAGTTGGGCATATCATTTTCCTTTCCAATAATTTTTTTAGAAAATTTAGACTATAAAACTTTCAAAAGAGATTACAAGTCTAATCTCAAAGCAAGTAGAGGAGGGGGGAGGATAGAGAGTTGAAAGGGAAGATAGGAGCACACCAGTGGTATGCGTCTTGTGCTCCAATAACTATTGTTGCATGAATACTTACTGGCCTATTGGATCGGTTTGGGGAATGCATGGCGCGGGCATGGCGGGCATGCATTCCCCAAACCGAATACCATTTTATTCCCTATCACCATCGATCTGCAACCCCCCCCCCCCCAAACCCTCTCTCTCTCTCTCTCTCTCTCTCTCAAAAGAAACCACCACTGATCTATTCCTTCTATGTGACACAAATGACCAACCCCTCACAAAATCCATAGATCTAAAACATTTTTTTTCAGGAAAAAGATGTAGAGGTTACCTGGTTTGGTAGGACGAAATTCTTTCTTAAATCAAAGACGTTTTCAGCCACCCCGACGATCGACGACCACTCACCGGTGCCCGGGCTTCAAGAGTTAATTTGGTTGAAATCACTGCCTCGAATTTTGTGAAAAGGGAGATGGGAAACCCTAACAGTTATTTATAGCGTTCCCAAACACGGGTTCCCCCAACGCGTTTATGGGTTCTTAGGCACAAAAAGTCAAATTTTAAATGATAAATGCAAATCAAACGTATCTAATTCTTTAACTAAATATATCACCTTATCACAAGAAATTAAATCTAATGGGAACTTTTATAGATTATATAAGTGATGGACTTATACTGACTCTCATATATTTTTGTCATAGGTTTTTGTAGATTTTCACATATTAACTTTCATGGGATTTTACAGAACTTTCACAAATTGATTCTCATATAATTTTACAAACTTTTGCACATACTTTCACAACTCTTATAGACTTTCACATATTAACTCTCATGAAATTTCACATACTTTTGTAGACTTTCATAGATGGATTTCTATTGATTCTCATATACTTGTTTTTGGATTTTTAAAATAACAAATTAAAAACTCAAATATTCAAATTCAACATTAAATTATTCATAATCAACATAAAATGTAATTTAATATAATAAATATTGATTTTCATATATCTGAAATCTATTATTCTCATATATTCATGAAATATATGAGTCGATTTCAACCTTTCATACATATGCACATTCATAAAAGATTCATCTTCATGATGAACAATCAATTTAAAAATAAAAAATAAAAAATAAAGTACCTTCTATTAAGAAAAATCTCCAATGAGCCAACTACTTTTTCTGTTATAAAGAGAGAAATTCATATGATTTTATAAATGGGAGAGATGGGTTTAATTAGGAAGACAATAAAATAAGGAAATATATATATTATATAAAAATCATATATTACATCATTTCAAATATAATGAAATAAATCATAAATTATATTACTTAAATACAATAAAATAAAAGTAATCATTATATTACTTAAAATGAAAATGAAATAAAAGCAATGATTATATTTAGGCATATTTTTATTTTTATATATGTCTGAATATTATAAAAATATATATAGGCATGTGTATTCTACAATAATAGAAACATCTTAAGGGATAATCAAATCAAACATTATAGAGTTATTGTACATGTAATCAAATATATGATAAAATAAAAATCTATATTTTAGAAAATAATAATATAAGTAATTGTGGATGATCTAGGCATATATTATATAATATATAATAATGAAATGATTGATTGCAACACAATTAAATCCATCATTCTCATATATTCATCAAACATATGATGTAATATCAATATTTCATACATCTAGACATTCATAAAAAAAGATGATAAATAGAGAAAAAAAGTTGGGAATAAAAATATGAAAGGCATGAGATAACCATCATCCATAAAATAAAGAAGTTCTGTTATAAGAAAAAAGAAGAGATATTTATAATGTTAGAATAAAAATCCATGAGGATTCCACCCATTTGGGTGGCATTTTGAATAACATTTTCCTTTATATTTTTGTCTTTAAAGTCTATAAAAATCCATGACTTATAAAAGTATTCACAAATCCTATTTAAATTGAATAACACATAACAAATGAGAAGTCTCAATCGAATAACGCTTGACTTTTTTTCAATAAAATAATGTCTCAATCGAATAATGCTTGACTTTTTGTCAATGAAATAATGTTTCAATCGAATAACATTATACTTTTTGTCTATCAAAAAATGTTTTAATCGAATAACGCTGAATTTTTTGTTTACAAAATAATGTCTCAATTAAATAATGTTGAACTTTTTGTCCATAAATTAATGTCTTAATTAAATAACTTTACATTCTCAAAATATATGTTCACAAAATTTTTTATGGGTTAAAGACATCTAAGTCCTCCCAAACATAGATAATCCCATATAAGTCTTAATCAAAGTTAGAGTAGACTTACAAGTCCTTAAAAACTCATAAAAATCCATATACATCCCTAATTTTAACAAAAATTAATCATAACCCTACCTACCTTATTTAACTTTAACCTATAACCATGAAATAATTAAATAATCCTCAAACTTTTGACCATTTTTTAACAATATCTCAATGAAAATGAAGAAACATAAAAAATCTAACAAAGATTATTTGATCTTTGCATGTATTAATTTGTTTTTATGATTATCTACGTAGACTATAATATTTACACAATTACATGATGATAAAATATTCTGTCAAATTTGAATAAAAATTTAACCCGACGATGATAATTAAGTTTTTGAGTTTTTAGGGACTCATGTGTCTGCCCCAACTTTTATAAGGACTTGTATGAGATTACCCATATTTGCAGGGATGTGGATGTCTTTAACCCATTTTTTTTTAATATAGGTTAATAAAATAAAATTAAATACAAAATAGATATAATAATTAATTTTTATTTTAAATTTAATTTACATGATATGTAAAATATATTGTAAGAAAAATCAATTTAAAATACATGATAAATAAATTTAAACATATGATGTGATGGATATAATAATCAATTTTTATGTTTTTTATCATGCTAGATTATATGTTATGAATTATGATTCCACAAATCATTTTATAAATTTATCAATTAAATTATTTTTTATTTTATTATTATAAGATTAAATTTGTAATAAGTAGTAGTTATGTGTATTTTTTTTCAAACGCACCACCCAATGTGGGTGGTGGGTTTAGAAACCTAAGAGGGAAGGTGGAAGAGAGAGAGAGAGAGAGAGAGAGAGAGAGAGAGGATGGTGGAGCGAGGATGTAGGATAAGGGTGGGGTAGAGAGGGTGAGAGAGAGAGAGAGAGAGAGAGAGAGAGAGAGGGAATGGAATATAGAAAAAGCTAGGGAGGGGGTGGATATGCGACGGGGCGGACAAGGCAAAGGGACATGACTCCTCTCTCCCTCTCTTTTTCTCTTTCCTTCTCTTTCTCCCCTGTCAGGACCTCCGACTTGGCCTGTTAACGGATCGGGTCCGAGTCGGGTCTGGGTGGACCCGGACCCGACCCGTTTGATTGTCGAGTCTTTCAGGTCGAGTCTATATCAGGTCTCGGGTCGGGTCAATCCATTAATAAGTATATGTCAGACAAAAAAAGGTTGATGAACTTTTCAAGGGCCTACAATGACTTCATTTTTTTTGCTTTTTAATAGAGTCTAGTGTATTATAAATAGTTCTTCACTATTTTTATTTTTAAATGTTTTATGAGAGAACATTTGAAATACGGTTTGAATTATTATGCTCTTACATGAAGTTAAAAAGTTGTAAAAATATTTCAAATGTTCAAAATTTTAAATGATTATTCAATATTTAGTTATAAATATTTAGTTGAATTATGAGTGTAAGGTTGGATCATAAATATAAAAAATCACACAATATTTGGGTTGGGTCAATCGGGTCCATATGATCGAGTTGTGGTGGACCCAGACCCGACCCGTTTTGATTGTCGGGTCATTTGGATTGGGTGTTTACGTCTTTTATCAGGTCGGGTCTGGGTCGACCCATGACCCGTTGACAGGCCTATCTATGTATTTAATAAAGAAACAGGGTTTCAACTTTATTTCTATTGTCATAGTAAGAATTTTTTAATGACATATTTAGATAACGATGAAACAAAAAATCTATTTATTTATATATATACATATATTTAAATTTGATAGTTACATATCCATATCGAACAAATATCTCATTAATTCTAAAATAATGGATTATATATGCCCGAATTTGAATCCATATTTGAATATGAGGTCGCTTTGCTATCCAAAGTGCGCCTTCAGGGCTTTTGTATCGACAATGATGGCCGATGTGGGGGAGGGGGGGGGGGGGGGGGGGGGGGGGAGGCGACGGTGAACGCCGCCGTGGTGGATGTGTTGCGACGGCGGTTACTCGAGAGGGGATTGGAAAAGGTTAATTTTTTTCGGGTGCTCACAGGAAAAGGTTAATTTTTTTTTTGGGGTGCTCAATGTGTGTTTGAATTATTTAAAAAAGGAGGTGGGACTGAAAAAATGTAAGTTTATAAGAAGGGTAATTAAGTATTTTATTTTTATAAGATTTTTTTAAAATCAAACAGGCAACCAATTATATTATGACACATAATTAAACTTATAATTTGGGGTTCATGTAGAAGGACTCATTCTTAAAATATTCTCTGTAAATTTGACTCACGGACTAAATCCGTTAACTACTGTTTTTAAGTGTACAGGGATTAAATGTTTTTTTTAAAACTGATTTACCTAAGTTTTCAATGACTTGTATTGATTTGTCCCTATTCAAAAATATATTATTTTGTTGGATTTAGAGTTTTCCACGTATTCGAATTTGAGGAATTTGTTGTTTTGTTATTATTTGATGGATAGAAATTCTATACGTATGAGATGATCACAGGACTGGAGTTCCAATTTTTGTGGAATATTTGTAAGATTTCAAAATAGAATTTACATAAACTGCCCAATCAAATATATTTGCCTTAAAACATTAAATTTTCAAAAAGAAACTCCAAAAACAATTTCCGTAAAAAAAAAAATAGATACAAGTCATACAACACACAAACCATCTCCACTGAATTCTACAAATCATGAAATTAAGGAGAATTCTGTGTGGCACACTGGCACTCTTACAAGTTTTTCAACTACTACTGAGTTCTGACTCAAAGTAGACTAATGTTCTACTCATCTCTGGCTTTGGAAGTTAAACAAATACATGAGAAACAAGAGCAGATGCTTCTAAAATACTCTGATAGTACGAGTTTTAGGCAATACCAAACAATACAGGCAAGAATTCCATGCCTGTTCTTTATTTCGACTTCAGAATACCAAAATCCATTCATTAACAAGTATAGGATAAAACCCTCAAGAACTGTCATATTTGCTGATATGATATGCATTCTAAAAATTCAATTAATATGCTATTTTTTATCAAATGTTTCGACTTAAGAAAAATGTTTGGCAAACAACAACAGAGATAAAATGAGATAGAGACAAAGATGCTTCTAGTTAGATTAGAGCTGAATGCCAAGCACCGTTTTAACAACTATACCGAGACCCAAAAAAAATGCATGGCTCATGCACCGCCATCTTCAGGGGTGATAGCAACTGACCCCTCGCCAGCTTCAGCAATGGTGGCTCTTGCACCATTCTCAACAACAACGGTTCTTGCACCAGTTTCAGCAACAGTGATTGGGTTGATCCTCATGAGGTATGCTCCATTCTCAGCAACAGCATCTCTTGCACCATTTTCAGAAACAGTCTTTGGGTTGATCCTCATGAGGTAGTCGCTGAGGAACGCATATGTATTGCCGAGCTCGTTCGGCAACACCCTGATGAATGTCCCATGTCCTTCCGCTAGCGTCTTCAGTCCCCTGGCCTCATTATCCTTCGCGTAGAGCTCCCCATCCGACTCTTTTTGGCGGGTGAAGAAGGATGCCGCCACTGTCCCCAACGTCTGATAGATCTGAAACTCAGTCTCGCGAACCTGTTTAAATAGATATTTATTTGTTAAAATCACAAATACTAAAGCTTTTTTCTTTTCCTACAAAAAAAAGTTTACCTTTCTCTCCTGTTCAATTTCAAGCTCAGATTTCAACTTCACGAAGTCCATTCTCGATTTATGAGCCAAAAGAAGTTCGCCGTCCCGAGGGTCGATCAGCTGCTTGACGTTACATGTGTAGGCGAACAGTCCATACTTCTTAAGCTCAGGCAGAATAAAGGACTCCACCTGTTAGTTTAACATGCCAGAGAAGGAATAAGTGGGTATGGGTATTATGTGAGAATGAATTGTTATTAGTATAAAAAAACTCACATGCGAATGGAACACATTGATCCCTGAGACAATGTCATCCATCTTCATTGACGCGGCTAGGGCCCGGGCTTGCCCTTCAAGGACGCCTCTAATGAAATTTCTAAATTCTTCCGATGAAATGTCATACGCTGACATAAGTTCAGCAAACTTCATTAAGGAATCGCTGTCATTCTCTGGCCCAATCGTAAAAACCATTGGCAGACTGAAATAAAGCTTCTCTTCGCTGACTGCCTGGATCTCGATATCGATAATCTGCGGGGTCAGGTCCACAGGAACACAATGTTGTCCAATGAAAACCCATCCTTTTTTGATAAATTTGGTTCCGTTGATAAATGGCCCCGTCACTGCGAGGTATTCCGATGGTCCGGCCACACAATACCAAGCCATTCTGCATCCAAACAAAATACAACAACAAAAACAAAACCAATTTTTACTAAAGCATTCATAACATGTGATGCAGTTTAGAATTCCAATCCCTTGATCAGTTATGCAATAAATGAATCCCAAACACAAAGAATCACAAACTAAGCATCACAACATGTGAATAAAATAATATGAATCATTCGAGCATCGATCGACTCACAGTTTCACATTCTTCTTGATGTTACTTGGATACAGAGAAGTAGAGAACCATGAAACTGAAACAACAGATCAAATCCACAGATTCTCCCATTACAAAAGCTAAATATCACGATCAAATTCTGATTTTCTCACCTCAGCATCAAAAACCTCAATTAACAATCAAAATTCAACACTTACTTTTCAGTATTAGATACAAACATCGATAATGCAAAATCAGCAGTAATTCAAAATTAAAAAAAAAAAAAAACATAAACTATCAAACGCGGTGAATGCACCGAAGAGATCATCAAATCAAATGTCCGAAGAAGAAAAAAAAAAGTCCAAAAAAAGGAAACAAAAAAACAGGGTCACTCATTAAACTGAAGATTCAACAAAAGCTAAATATCATGATCAAATTCCTCACCTCGGCATCCAAAACTTCATTTAACAATCAAAATTCAACACATTCTTTTTAGTATTAGATACCGACATCAATAACGTAAAAACAGCTATAATTCAAAAAAATTTAAAAAAAAACAACAAAAACTATCAAACGCAGTGAATGTGTTGAAGAGACTATCAAATCAAATCTCCGAAGCCAAAAAATCCAAAAATAGAAAACAAACAAAATATGGTCGCTCATCAAACCAAAGATTCAACACAAGCTAAATATCACTATCGAATTCTGATTTTCTAACCTCAGCATCCAAAACTTCATTTAACAATCAAAATTCAACACTTATTACTTTTCAGTATTAGATACAAACATTGATGATGTATCAGCAATAATTCAAAATTAAAAAAAAAAATCAACAAAAACCATCAAACGCAGTAAATGCACTGAAGAGACCATCAAATCGAATGACCGAATTAAAAAACAATCCAAAAATAGAAAACAAAAAAAAAACGGGTCGCTCATCAAACCGAAGATTCAACAAAAGCTAAATATTATGATCAACTTCTGATTTTCTCACCTCGGCATCCAAAACTTCATTTACCAATCACAATGCAACACTTGCTTTCAGTATTGGATACAGACATCGATAATGTAAAATCAGCAATAATTAAAAACTAAAAAAAAATCTTGAAAAACAATCAAACGCAGTGAATGCACCGAAGAGACCATCAAATCGAACCTCCGAAGCCAAAAAATTCCCCAAAAAAAAAAAACAAAACAAAAAAAAAGGGTCGCTCATCAAACCGGAGATTCAACACAAGCTAAATATCACGATCGAATTCTGATTTTCTAACCTCAGCATCCAAAACTTCATTTAACAATCAAAATTCAACACTTATTACTTTTCAGTATTAGATACAAACATTGATGATGTATCAGCAATAATTCAAAATTAAAAAAAAATCAACAAAAACCATCAAACGCAATAAATGCACTGAAGAGACCATCAAATCGAATCACCGAATTAAAAAACAATCCAAAAATAGAAAACAAAAAAAAACGGGTCGCTCATCAAACCGAAGATTCAACAAAAGCTAAATATTATGATCAACTTCTGATTTTCTCACCTCGGCATCCAAAACTTCATTTACCAATCACAATGCAACACTTGCTTTCAGTATTAGATACAGACATCGATAATGTAAAATCAGCAATAATTAAAAACTAAAAAAAATCTTGAAAAACGATCAAACGCAGTGAATGCACCGAAGAGACCATCAAATCGAACCTCCGAAGCCAAAAAATTCCCCCCCCAAAAAAAAAAAAAAAACAAAAAAAAAGGGTCACTCATCAAACTGGAGATTCAACACAAGCTAAATATCACGATCGAATTCTGATTTTCTAACCTCAGCATCCAAAACTTCATTTAACAATCAAAATTCAACACTTATTACTTTTCAGTATTAGATACAAACATTGATGATGTATCAGCAATAATTCAAAATTAAAAAAAAATCAACAAAAACCATCAAACGCAATAAATGCACTGAAGAGACCATCAAATCGAATCACCGAATTAAAAAACAATCCAAAAATAGAAAACAAAAAAAAACGGGTCGCTCATCAAACCGAAGATTCAACAAAAGCTAAATATTATGATCAACTTCTGATTTTCTCACCTCGGCATCCAAAACTTCATTTACCAATCACAATGCAACACTTGCTTTCAGTATTAGATACAGACATCGATAATGTAAAATCAGCAATAATTAAAAACTAAAAAAAAATCTTGAAAAACAATCAAACGCAGTGAATGCACCGAAGAGACCATCAAATCGAACCTCCGAAGCCAAAAAATTCCCCCAAAAAAAAAACAAAACAAAAAAAAGGGTTGCTCATCAAACCGGATATTCAACACAAGCTAAATATCACGATCGAATTCTGATTTTCTAACCTCAGCATCCAAAACTTCATTTAACAATCAAAATTCAACACTTATTACTTTTCAGTATTAGATACAAACATTGATGATGTATCAGCAATAATTCAAAATTAAAAAAAAAATCAACAAAAACCATCAAACGCAGTAAATGCACTGAAGAGACCATCAAATCGAATCACCGAATTAAAAAACAATCCAAAAATAGAAAACAAAAAAAAAGGGTCGCTCATCAAACCGGAGATTCAACAAAAGCTAAATATCATGATCAAATTCTGATTTTCTCACCTCGGCATCTAAAACTTCATTTAACAATCAAAATTAAACGCTTACTTTTCAGTATCAGATACAGACATCGATAATGTAAAATCAGCAGCAATTCAAAATTTAAATAAAAAAAATCAACAAAAACTATCTAATGCAGTGAATGTACTGAAGAAACTATCGAATTGAATGTCCGAAACCAAAAAAAAAATCAAAAATAGAAAACAAAAAAAAAAGGATCGCTCATCAAAGATCAAATTGAAGATTCAACAAAAGCTAAAGATCACGATCAAATTCTGATTTTCTCACCTTGGCATCCAAAACTTCATTTAACAATCACAATTCAATACTCACTTTTCAGTATTAGATACAGACATCTATAACGTAAAATCAGCAATAATTCAAAATTAAAAAAAAATCATGAAAAACTATCAAATGCAGTGAATGTACCGAAGAGACCATCAAATCGAATCTCCGAAGCCAAAAAATCCAAAACAAACAAAACAGGATCGCTCATCTAACCGAAGATTCAACCAAAGCTGAATATCACGATCAAATTCTGAAGTTCTCATCTCGGCATCCAAAACTTCATTCACCAATCAAAATGCAACACTTACTTTTCAGTATTAGATACAGACATCTATAACGTAAAATCAGCAATAATTCAAAATTTTTAAAAAATCAACAAAAACTATCAAACGCAGTGAATGCACCGAAGAGTCCATCAAATCGAATCTCCGAAACCAAAAAAAAAATCCCCAAAAAACAAAAGGGGTCGCTCATCAAACCGAAGAAGGTACCGAAGAAGACCTACCTCGTAATTCGCGCTCACAGGCTTTCTGGCTTGGAGCGAAAGCAACGAAACGAGAGAGAGAATGAGAAACAGAGAGAGAGTGCCTTTTATAGGACCTGTCGTTCGTGGGGAGGTTCTTTTAATGGACGGCTTTGATTTGTTGGGTCTGCGGAGATTGAGATCTGGAGCCGTCCATTGGTGAGTGAGTACGCCGGGTGTGACGATAGAAGCTCGGGTTCGCCGATTTGACGGTTTTGATTTGGTGGGTCTATAGAATCGGAGCCGTTGGATTGATGAGTAAGCACGCTGTTGGGGTGTGACGATAGAAGCGTTCGGGCCACCCGTGATTTTATTTGGAAGGTTAGAATGATATTTGGGTAATTAGCACTTTTAACCCTTGAAAATTGAATATTTGCAAAAATAGCCCCGCCCATCGAATATTAGCAAAAACTAGCCCCGATGAAAAATTACACAGGAGACGGTATATATACATGCCGTCTCCCGTGTTTACTTTTTTAAAAAAATGAGATCCCATGAAGAGAAAAATGCACAGGAAACGGCATGTATATATGACGGCATATATACATGCCGTCTTCAACTTGGAAATTTTTTTTTTTCTGGTGAATTATCAACTACTCATTATTAATGTACGGAACTAATTCGATCTAAGTAACAAATTCGTAGGCTCCTAACAAACTCAAAACAACCTAAAAATAGTAAAAATAACTTTCAACCGTCGATTTGACTTCCAAAACAATTTCAGAACGCTTCAAAAAATGGCGTAGTGGCGTAGCGACTACAGGAGTAGGGCTCGTCGATGCAAACGTGTGGACATATTATAATAGCGATTCTGATTTACGGTTCAAAAGTTATGGGCGTTTGAAATTACGGGATTCCCGATCGATCAATTTTCTTCTTTTCGTTCCATTTGATCTCGGCCGTCCATATACTGTATGGCTATGATGTCTGCATCCTCAAATTTAATTTCAACACGACCATCTTTTACAAAAAAATGACAAAGCAAAGACATTATCCACCGTCTGTGCAATGGAAGCTCGATTCAATATAAAGCAAACATTCAATGATAAAATTATAAAGTAGAGACGGTATATATACATGCCGGCTCCTGTAAGTGTATTTTTTAAGAAAATCGAGATTCTAAAAGGAGAAAAATACACAGGAGACGGCATGTATATATGCTGTCTCCTAAAAACGGCATATATACATGTCGTCTCCTGTGCATTTTCTCCCTCTTGGGATCTTGATTTTTTTTAAAAAATAAACACAGGAGACGGATTATATATAATCTCTCACCGGGACTAGTTTTTGCTAATATTCGACGGACGAGGCTATTTTTGTAATTTTTTAAATTTCATGGGTTAAAAGTGCTAATTGCCGATGATATTTTATTGGACTTTGAAATACGCGTGTTATCGAAATTGAACATGAATATTCAGTAAGTGATTCGATTTCAGATAATTATCTGAATATTCTAAAATTGTATAAGAATATGATTCAAATATCTACAAATGCAATAACCGCAAGTAAAATCGTATATAAGTATATAAAAAATCTAGTAATTATCTAGCGTAAAACATAAAAAATATAATTGAACACACAAAAAATTACATTTTTAAAAGTAAATAACAATAATAAAATCCATACTAACACTAAAATATAATATTATTTGGATAACAGTTATTTTAATGACTTAATATCTAAAAGGGTAATATAGTCATTTACAACTAGAAAGTTAAATTAGATTATTATTATTATTATTATTTTTTGGGTAGAATCATTACAAAGAGCTGATTTGGGTATTTGAAAAAGTTAGATGATTTTTTTGGGTGTTTTTAAAAACAAAAAGAAAAAAATGAGTTAAGTAAGTATAATTAATAGAAATAAAGAATTAAAAAAGTGTGTGGATAATAACACTACTCCATCTTAACTTATTCTAATACGTAAGCAAACAAACACCAGCATATCAATTTTTTTCAAAGATCATTCAATTTATTGAAGTCTTGCTTGCCCAACTATCACCGAATTGTTTTCATGGAGAATTAATACGATAATACACATACATTACATACAATGTACATGCATTTTGAAATTAAAGAAGATTTCAGTCATTCATATGTGGATTTTTAAATAAAAGAAAATTAAAAAACTCACTGAAAAACAAAAACCATGTTGAATTCAAGCATTCTACAACAACAACAACAACATAATATTCAAATCTATAATATACACAAAATATAAACAGAAAAACATTTCTCACTGTCAAATAAGAATTCTTTATCTTTCTACTCTTTTTATCTTATTCAATCATGTTCTTTCTTATTATGGGAGTAGAAAATGACTACATTTTTCTCAAAATAAGAATTCCAAACGTTTTTTTAGAAAGGAAATGTACAATTTCTGAAGAGTCCATATTTATAGGGATTCTGGACACAAATGGGTGCATTATAAAATAGAGCACAGTATTCGGAACAATGTAGAAGGTTTGAGAATGTTTGAAGTTTGTTAGGAGGTTATGTTGACTCAGCAACGTGGTGGGCCGAGCAGGTAATTGTATGTTTAAGAGTGTTTTGAAAACTTTTTTTAAGTAAACATACGATTTTCTGTGTTTTTGTTTTAACTTAATAGGTGTTAGTGTTAGTACCATGATACAATTGTTCTTCCTTTGTAACTGATATTAATAAATTTTGAGTGACCCCCCCTCATATGGGATTGCAACAAAGCCATCAGATTGAGAGAGAGAGAGAGAGAGAGACCCCTCCTCATATGGGACATAACAGAGGGTCTCTAATCTCAACCGTTCATGTTTGAGAATCATTTGGATGGTCCTAATTTTTTTCAAAGATCATTCAATCTATTGAAGTCTTGCTTGCCCAGCTATCACCGGAGTCCATTAAAGCTTGTTTTCATGGAGAATTAATACAATAATATGCATACATTACATACAATGTACATGCATTTTTAAATTAAAGAAGATTTCAGTCATTCATATGCGAATTCTTTTGTAAGGAAAATTAAAAAAAAATCACTGAAAAACAAAAGCCATGTTGAATTCAAGCATTCTAAAAAAATGACAACAACAACATCAACAACATAATATTTAAATCTACAATATACCCAAAATATAAATAGAGAAACATTCCTCACCGTCAAATAAGAATTCCATCCGGAAGGAAATGTAGGGTTTCTGAAAAGTCTATATTTATAGGGATTCTGAGCACAAAGTGCATTGTAAAGTAGAGCACAGTTACTCAAAACAATGTAGAAGGTTTGAGAATGTTTGAAGTTTGTTAGGAGGTTATGTTGACTCAGCAACATGGTGGGTTGGGCGGGTAATTGTAGGTTTAAGCCCCCGTTTGGAATGGGGATAGATTTTATTCTAGGGTATAGATTTATCCAAGCATAAGTGAGTATAAATAAGGATAAAGTGATTTTGTGTTTGGTTGTGTTTTGAATTATTCTCGTTGGTAAACGTAAGAATAAATGTTTTGTTGTTTGGGTAAAATGTGAATAAAGTATGGATAAGGATTTTAAAAAGTAAAAAAGAATGTAGTTGATTTGACAGGTGATTTATAAGAGGTGATGACAGTTGATTTGACAGTGGGCCCACATATTCTTTGGGTGGAATAACCATGGATAACTTTAATTCCAGGGGTTGATGGAATCCATATACCACTTTATCTGGTTTATTCTAGCATAATTTTCCGGGGTTATCCGGGGTAAACAAACGAGTAAAACTTTTTATCCGGGGTTATCCGGGTTTATCCGGGGCCTTATCCCCGATCCAAACATGGCATAAGAGTGTTCTGAAAACTGGTTGTAAGTAAACATATGTTTTTCTGTGTTTTTGTTTTAACTTAATAGGTGTTAGTGTTAGTACCACAATACGAATGTTCTTCCTTTGTATCAATTGATATTAATAAATTTTGAGTGACCCCTCCTCATATGGGACTGCAACATAACCATCAGAGAGTGAGAGAGGATGGAAAATCTAACAAGTAGAGATTAAGAGATTAAAATTCAAAGACATGGACCTAAGAATAATACCTGATATTTGGTAGACCTAAAATTAATTCAGGATTAACTCAACTCACGGTTTGAAAAATAGTTTTAGAGAATTAAAGTTCATAATGGGTTGTTTGAACTGGTTGATTATTAAAAAAAATTGTATGGATTTAATTCTTTTCTTATTACAATTTAATTCTACCCTCATATACTTAAAAGAGTGCCTAATGTTAATGTATGGACTTTATTAGTAAAATATCAGATCGGTTAAAATATTAAATTTATTAATTATGATGTTATATAAATACTTAAGAAGAACATTAAAAGTTTAAATTTTAAAATTGTGAAAAAAAATTAAAATATTTTATAAATATAATTATAATTAACATATTATGATATTTTGATGATAAACATAATAATTTAATTTCGATGACTAATTATTTTTTTAGAATTAGTACTCCTGAGATTTGATCGTTGATCATCCTCCAGAAGAGGGTTTTTCAAACCCGATTTTCATGACTAACTGATAATTCTTAACTTATTTAATTTATTTTTTTTGGTTTTGCTTAATTTTTGAAACAATGTTTTCCGAGCAAAGTCTTTTATTTATTTATTTATTAAGGGGGTGGTGTTTTAAGATTCTTTTCAAAAGGAAATATTAGAGAATAATCTTATCCAAATTGACAAATACAATACAAATTAACCATGATAAATAACTCCACAGGCCACATCACGACAATGACACGCTTTGCATAAGACGTTGGCTTCGACTACTAAGTACAAACCAAGGACGCAACGCTGTGAAAGGAACACCAATCCGACGAACGAAAATTCTCATAAATCACAAATCACTCAAACGGACGGTCCTTCAATGGTGCCCGTCCAATTTGAAAGACCTATCTCACCTTATAATGAGAATTCCAAACTTTGTTTTTCCGATAAAATAGGCTTTACGAGATAGTCCATATGTATGGTACGGAATCTGGTACAAAGTGAGCGCATCATTTAAGTAGGTAACATTATAAGGAACATTTTGGAAGGTTTGAAGAATATTCTGACTTTGTTAGTCGGTTAGCTGATTCAGCATGCAAGATATTTATTCATATATTGTAGAGTCATATATTGTATAAAAAAATAAATGAAATACAGAAAAATTTATAAAAAAAAGAAATAAATAATTATAAAAAAATGAGATACCCAACATTCATAAACAAAAATTTATAAAAAAGCAAGAAAGAAGAAGATTTTTTTATAATATAAAATAAAAAGATATTCACAAAATCAAAGTCCATTGGAAATCTCATCCATTTTGATGAAATTTTGAAATGATTTTTTTTATATATATTTCTCTTTAGTTCAGAAAATTGTATTACTTATAATTTTTTTAACAAATCCTGTTAAAATCGAATAACACATGATATTATGTTTACTATGAGTCGAATTATGTTTAACTTTTTATCCATGAATTGATATCCAATTGAATAATCCATGATATAGAAATCAATGGACATGAACTTTTTATTTATGAAAATTTTAATTGACTACCCCCGTGAAATAATTCAATCCCTGTATTTAAACAATGGGATAGATAATAAGAATATTAGTTCACCACCTTACAAGAAAGTGTTAAAAAAATAAAAATAAAAAAGTAAACAAAAATAATTATTCTTGTTTTTTTATATGGATACTAGGTATCTTATGTTTTTTATAATTATTTGTTACAAATTTTTTATAATTTATCTATATTTCATTTCCATTTTTTATACAATATATGACTTATTTTTTATTATTTTGATGAATGGTCATGTATATGTGTTGATAAATATTATTCATGCTCAATCAACTGTCTAACAAACTCTCAAAACTTCAAAAATGTTCCGTATAATGTTACCTTCTTAATGACGCACTCACTATGTTCCGTATTATTTTTGAACTTCGGACCCTGTTAAGCCTTAATCCTTACCATTGGATGCTTGTTTAAGACTGTTCTATAAACAGTTTCACTTTAAACACACAATTCTCTGTTGTTTAACCTAATAGGTGTTAGTACCACGAGTTCATTTAATTTGTAGCAGATGATATTTACTACTATGATTATCTATATCTATATTTATCTATATTATATATATACACACACACTATTTATAAAAGCATCAATCTCGAAAAAACTTTCACTTGACACTTTTACCCTTCATTTATTAGAGGACCAAAAATCTATTTGACATTGATAAATTATTTAAAATTTGATAGCATACAACCATTGAATTTGGTTATAAATCCTTGCAACCCTTCCTCTTCCGGCCCTACAAAAACCAGACTTATTTACACCTCTCACTTGACTCAGCATGACAGCATCTCTTCCTCTCCCCTTTCATCTCTTCCTCTTCCTGATCATCCCAATAAAACTTTCTACTTTAATAGTATTTTTATCATGAGCATCTCTTTTAACGGCGACGATGTTCATCATCGATTGGTTCTACAGTGTCTTGCCTCGCTCGGTCTCTGGTAGAAGGAGGTGAAGATACCCTTCTTTGACCTCGACTACGCCAGGAAGACCACTCTCCTTCACATACTCAAAGACGAGGTTGCCATTTTCTTTTGATTTTTTTTCGATCTGGGTTTTCGATTTCTCACGTGGGTTTCTCTTAAAAGCTTAATTTGTTGTTATTTCTTTTGTGAGGTTTTTTAAACAGAAGTTGATTCAACATCAGTCTACCCAGTTTCCGACGTCGGGGGGAGCTTTGATCTTGGCGGTTAGCGGATGGCCCATCGTATCTAAAAAGATTACTACGTGAAGCATATGTGTTATGTGCATCAGCTGACATCTATGCTTCTATGATGTTTGTTGTATTGTCTATGGGAGAGAAGGAAGAAGTAAAGGTTGTAAAAAGATGACTTTATTTTAAAGATTGAGTGAGAGGTGAAGAGTGAATTGTTTTTTTGGTTTTTTAGAGTCGGTGTGATCTGTAATATAGATGTTATTTTTCTTATCCTTTTTTAACTAATTTTTTCCTATTTTTGGAAGGCAAGGTAGAGGATATCTAATATTTTTCAATGTTTTTTTTTATTTTTTGGTTCATTTGTTATATAATCATATTAGATCACACGTTCTTTTTTTGGTAATTATTTAATTTAATTCGAATCTTTTGTTATTCCTTTTCCATTTGTTTTTTATTTTCTGTTTTTATTTGTTTTTAATTAAAATTTTAAAGCCACTCATTTTATATTAAAAACTTATTCACGTTTCTTTTTATCTAATCTTTATTTTTTTTGTTACTATTTTATTGGGATCTTTTTTTATTATTGTATTTGATTTACAATAATAATAACATATTCGGTCACATGTTATTTTTTAATTTTTATTTCAATATTTTTTAATTTATTTTACATTTTTTTATTTTCTGTTTTTAAAACAAATATATTATTTTATTTCAATAGTTACTTATTTTTTATTTTATTGTGATTCTTTTTTTTTTAATATTACCTGTGAAAAAATATTGATTTAAAAAAAACAAATATGTCATAATGAACTTAAAAATTATCAATAATGTCACTAAAAGTAAAAAGTGTCTTCTTAAAGTATCACTTTTTAGATTTTACATATATACATATACTAAAATTATAATTAATGAATAATTTAAAATTCAAAGCTCATAAAGGATGAGTAATAAACGATGACTAATATAAAAAATTCTAAAATTTATTGAGATAGAAAAACTTGAACAATTGTTAATGATAATTTAAAACAAATGCATAATCTTAACTGATATTTATTCATTACATTTTAACATAATAATACATGTGCAAAAACTACTATGATTAATTGTTCCCAGTCTCTTTCCACTTCACGAATCCATCATTCTCGTAATATAATCAGTGACATGAACTTTTGTTAGAATCATTTTATAAAATGCTCCATTTGTCACATGAAATTTAATTAGAACCTTTTATAGCATGCCCCACAATCGAATTGAAGGCCTGATTATTAACAAACGGCACATATAGATTAGACTTGCTCGTTCCTCAGATTTTGGTACCATAAATGAAAACATTAGAATATCAAAAACTCAAACACACCATTAATTAATCCTTCCATCGGATCACATCCAAAAATGAATCTAGGCCACCTCACCAGCTCATAGATATGTTCCTTGACGTGGTGGGAGAGCTTGTCATGGGGGATATGAGCTTGGCGTACTTCATGAGGCTCTCCTTTTTGTCTCGCGGTCCGATGGTGAAGACAGCGGGGAGGACGAAGGGGAGCTTCTCCGCGCTCATGGCCTGGACCTCAAACGTGTAGTTCACAGGGGTCAGCTCAAGAACTGTGCATGACTGCCCCGGCATCACCCACGCTTTCTTCGCCAACTTTATGTCATTGATGCCGTAGCCGGTGATGGCTAGGTACTCCGATGCGTTCGCCACTCGGTACCGCATTTTCGATGATCCGAAAATGAAGCCTTTTTTTTTTAGTTGATTGAGTGGAAACAATAACAGAGGACGAGAGAATTGCGATGAATGGCTTAAAGCTTATGTGCGGAAGAATGGATTATATGTATGCGTGTATATATAGAATTATAGACGGGATCCACAAGGAATATTATTAGAAGTGGGTTTTTATAAACTTCTTTTTTTATGAAAGAATTGATTATCAGATAGATTATGGCATATTGGCATTGGAAGTTTCTTGGTATGTTCTAAAATTAAGGTCAACCGGATTTTTCATTTTTAATGTTTTGAAAATGTTGTGCAGAAGTTGATGTTTTGGAAGTTGTGATGAAATTCAACATATGGAGTGTTGGTTTAGGCCATGCCAGCTTAGATTTTGGAGGGTGATCTGTCAGAGACGCGGTTTCTTCAGCCCCAGATTGAGGAGACCGGAGACTTTGTATTATAAACACACAGATGGATCCTCTTCGTTGTTTCATTGTGTACCTTTTGTGTTTGACCAATCAAATGTTTTAAAAATCATCAAATGAAATGAGTTCTTTATCATACTTGATATGTTGACATGAAAAACATTCTAGTAGTTAGATAATAACAAACACTAGTGAAGAATCCCTTCACGACCAAAAAAAAAAAAAGGGAAAACAACCATTAGGCTGTGTGGGTTTGTCACCGACATCTTAGATGAGTTGGTTTGGAGGGCACACCCGACGGGCGCATTCTCCGTCGAGGAAGGATATCACTGGTGGCGCAGGAACCGCACGGGCGCCCCAAACATCATCCAGAAAGTGAATCAGATCTGGAGGCCAAAAATACCGCTCAAGATCAAGGTCTTCATGTGGTTGTTCTACCACGAGCGCTTGCTCACGATGACATACCGGGCCAAGTGGAATCCCGTCTCTCCGACCACATGCATCCTGTGCGCGGATGAGCCTGAGACGATTGGCCATCTATTCTGTCACTGCAGGATCGTTAGGCAACTTTGGGCGGCAGTGTGCGCGAGCACAGGACTCTCCCCCAACTTCGATTCATTGGAGGAACTTTGGCGAGCAGGGAAAGCCTTGAGGAGGTCAAGTGACAGAACAAGCACAGCGTGCATCACACAATCTATAATACCAGCGGCGGTCTGGTCCATATGGATTACTAGGAGCGCCGCTCTGTTTCGCGGTACTCGAGTATACTGGGAGAAAATGTGGGATCACTTCTGTTGCTGCGTTAGAGATTGGGGGCGCTTCATGGCGGGAGCGAGGGAGGTGAATTTCCCAAATGGGCGAATGATGATCATAGAATAGTTGGAAGACGACGATGGCCCATGACTCGGGTTAGATTCCTCTTCTAACTAGAAAATCGGCTGTCAGGACATCATCTTTGTTTTCTCTTTCTTTCTCCATGTTTTCTCATCCCCATCAAAATTGTACTTCGAAATCAGGAATGAAATCGTGGTAATTATTTCTACATTTTTCAAAAAAAAAAAAAAAAATAAATTTACACAGTGTGTAATGAAAAAGTTGATGTACATTAAAGAAAAGAAAAAAAATTGATGTACTGTTTGCTTTAAGTGTGAAAGAAAAAAAAACAGCTGCCCCTGGCTGGCTTGTGGGAGTCTTCAAAAAGCCAGAGTTATTTAATTGATGCAATAAATGAGTTTTATGTTATTTTTATTTAAATTGTGATTGAATTATATAAACTAAATGTTTATATACATATAGTTATTTAGTTTTTTAAGTAATTAATATATTTAATATTTTTATTTTTAAAAATTCAATAGATGTAAACATTTTTTCTCAATATTATACTTTTATTTTTGTGTTATTTTAATATTTTTATACAAATGAACAATATAAAATTAAAAAAATTAAAAAAATGAGATATTTAAAATCTAGGCCCGCAGGCCCGTCTGTGGGCCTGCCCAACGGGTCGGCCCGGGCCGTTGCCGACCCCTACTTGTGAAGAGGTATGGGCCATATGGCTCGTACAAAAAAAAATTGTATTGTTTCCTCATTATATATATTTATTTATATCTGCATAAGAAACAGCGTGGGGATTGAATCGACTATTCTGTAGTAAATGAATTATTGTAACTAAATCTGTCAATTATCCGAAAAAATATTCGTATCTACTCCGAATACGAATCCGTATCTAAAAACTCAAAAAATATTCGATATTCGAAAAATCCATATTCGTATCCGAAAAAATTATCCTATCCAAAAATTTTCGGATGGGATAGTAATATACTCATATCCGATCCGAAAAATACCCGTATCCAAAAATATTATTATGTTATTATTTATTTAATTATATATTTATATTTTTAGAATTAGTATGAGTTTTTTTTATTACTTTAAAGTATGTAATGTTTTATGTATATATTTATAATTTAATGTTTTATACTACGTAATTATTAGATATATGATTTTTATTTTTAGATATTAGATCTTTGAATATTTTAGTCATTCCATATTTAATTTAATTTTTTGATATTTCGGATAATTATCCGAATCCGGATTTCTGGAACAGATATAGATATTTACTTTTAATATCCATCAGATATCGGATATGAATATTTTTTCGGATATCTAGTTCGGATACAGATACAAATATGAGGTTATTCGATCTGTATCTATCTGATTGACAGATTTAACTGTAACTTTTACAATCTACAATTAAAAAAAAAAACTCAAAAAAAATTTGAGATTCTTTTCTTACACTTTAACTCTGCCCTCATATACCCCCAAAAGTGCCTAATGTATGGGCTGCATTAGTAAAATATTGGATTGGTTAAAATATTAAATAAATAAATTATGACGTTATAACATCACGATTTAATTTTGATAACTAGTCGTCGATCCTTAACCCAACTCATTTAAATTTTTTTCAATTGCTCGGTTTCCGAAATAGTGTTTTAACCAAAAAAAAATTTCATTTATTTATTTGTTCTGAGGGTTGATGTTTTAATATTCCAAAAGTAAATATTTGAGAAAAATATTATTATACGAGTACACGAAAACAACAAATTGACCCACGATAAATAACCCCACAGACCGCATGACACGTCGGCTTCGACCACAAATCAATGTATCCCATCAGTCCATCACGAACGCTCAACTGTGAAATTACACCAATCCGACGAACGAAAATTTCGAAGATCATTCAAACGGACGGTCCTTCAATGGTACCCATCCAAGCTGGCGGGAGCATCCCTGTCTGCTCATGCACAGTCTTGAACAGCGGCGGCAGCATCTGATAAACCCCCGCTATCTCCTTCATCGCGCGCCCACCACCACCACCACCACCCTCCGCGGCCTCCCCTCCCCCATTTGTCCAAACACTGATCTTGGGCTGGAGTCCGCGCACGGCGTCGGCGTTGATCCTCGCCACCTCCTGGAACATGCCGCGGTCGATCATGAGGTAGTCCCTGAAAGCGGCGTAGTTCCCGCCCAGCGAGTCGAGGAGCGCGCGCACGTACGCGCCCTGCGCCTCCGCAAGCGCGATGAGTCCTTCCGCCTCTTTCTTCTTTGCGTATAGCTCCCCCTCCGCCTCCCTCTGGCGCGCGAAGTATGACGCCTCCGCCGCCGCCCTCCGCGCCTCCGCTTCTTTCTCCTTCTCGTAGAGGGCCGCCTCCGCAGCCTTCTGCTTCTGGTAGAGTTCCCAATTCGCTTGTTGTACCTGTTGGAGCGTATTTATGAATATGATCCAAATTACATGTTTTATTTAATAATTTATGAATTTTTAGATTTCTGGTAGAGAAATTTATATTTTGAAATTAATGAAATCATTATTATTACCCTTTTTTTTGTCATTCAAAAATCTCTTAATGTGAATATTAATTTCCTATCTGGTCTATATATATTGAAATATGTTGCTTTGAAACACACAAGAAAAAAACACAGAAAAATCATTATATCATTATAAAACTATGTGAATTCCTTCCATCAATTTTTTTTTGTTCGTATTTTATGAAAAATTTAGATCCAACTATTATCAATGTATTTCGTGCATCGACGATTCAAATTGCATTATGTGAGAGTCCGCATAATCTCACGGGTATCCCATTATCTCTTTATTTTGTTATTTTTATATCATCAACTTTTAAATAATTCTTCAACATTATTATTTTGTTGAGACTTGAGATACAACATTTTTCATAGTTTTAATAATATTTTGTAACAATACCTTCATCTCATAATCAACAATGGCCTTGCTGAGCAGCTCCGCCTTCAGTTTCTCCGTCTGTGTCATCGCGTTCTTCCTCTCGACCTCCGTCTGCAGCTCCGCCTCCCTGATCGCAACTGCCTTGTGCGCCTCCACCTCTGCCACCTGCGCCGCCTTCGCCCACGCCGCCTTCTTCGTGGCCAGCTCCGCATTCGCCTCCGCCACGTCCGCCTCCCTCTCGTTCTCGAAGATCTTCACCTCCGCCTTCACCCGTATCTCCTCCCTCTTCCCCTCCCCCTCCCTCTTCGTCGAGAAGATCTTCGTCTCCGCGTCTATCTTCGCCTCGTTCTGCAATGTCTGCCCCTCCCGCAGCTTCGAACCGATCTCTCCCTTCATCTTCGCCTCCGCCACGTCCACCTTCGCCTGATTCGCCGCCTCCATCTGAGTCTTCTGCCCGAGGTACGAGAAGTATTCATGACCTACTACGTCGACGAGTTGCTTCACGTTTGCGTTGTAGATCAATAGCCCGAATTGGTTCAGTTCAAGTTGCACCTGTTACGAGTTCAAAACATTGCGTAGATTATAACATGATCTGGGGTATGGGAATAGGGGCGGTTATTCCGACCCCACCACTTCATCCACCCACCCCCTTTTCTTTTCTTTTTTCTTTTTTTTTTGTGTTTCTAACCCACCCCTCCCCCTCCCCCTCCCACCACCACTACCTCCCTCTCCCACCACCCCATCACCACCTCCCCCTCCTCCCTCCGCCGCCTCCAAGACCCCTCCCACCACCACCACCACCACCTCCGAGACGCCGCCGACCTATGAGTGGGGGTCTCGGAGGCGGCGGAGGGCGTGGTGGGGTGGTGGGAGGGGGAGGTGGTGGTGGTGGGAGGGGGAGGGGTCTCGGACGCGGCGGAGGGAGGGGTCTCGGAGGTGGTGGTGGTGGGGGGGGGGGTGGTAGGAGTGGGTGGTGGTGGTGGTGGGTCTCGGAGGCGGTGGGAGGGGGAGGTGGTGGTGGTGGGAGGGGTCTCGGAGGTGGTGGTGGTGGGGGGGGTGGTAGGAGTGGTGGTGGTGGTGGTGGGTCTCGGAGGCGGTGGGAGGGGGAGGTGGTGGTGGTGGTGGTGGGAGGGGGAGGGGTCTCGGAGGCGGCGGAGGGAGGGGTCTCGGAGGTGGTGGTGGTGGGAGGGGGAGGGGTCTCGGAGGCGGCGGAGGGCGTGGTGGGGTGGTGGGAGGGGGAGGTGGTGGTGGTGGTGGTGGTGGTGGTGGGGTCTCGAAGGCGGCGGAGGGAGGAGGGGGAGGTGGTGGTGGTGGTGGTTGGAGGGGTCTCGGAGGCGGTATAGGGAGGAGGGGGAGGTGGTGGTAGGGTGGTGGGAGGGGGAGGGGAAGGGGTGGGTTAGAAACACAAAAAAAAAAAGAAAAAAAAGAAAAAAAAGGGGGGGGGGGTGGATTAAGTGGAGGGGTTGAAATATCCGTCCCCATGGGAATATTGTCACATTGGAAGTGAGAAAATGTTTTTTCAATCTATATATTGACTCACTCGTTTAGTGATATTTTCAATCTATATATTGACTCACACGTGTAAGCGTGCGTGCACATTATTAGGTGTGCATGTGTGACAAAAAATCACACCTGATTCTTTTTTACTAAATTATCTCTTAAAAAAAATTGAATGGATTTTTAAAGACGGTAGACACATCTCTCAAAATGACTGAACTTTTAAAAACTTGCACCGTCATATATATGTCTGTTCATTGAACATATTTGATCACAAGTTAAAAACAAAGGAAAATCCATATAACTCCTGAAATCTTGCCTAAATTCATATAACCCTCTGCAATCTTCATATATCAATATAACCCCTTGTAATCATACCCAAAAATCCATATAACTCCTTCCATCCGCCTTCCGTCAGCCGAATTAACGGCGAAATTGAAAAAAATCCATATAACCCCCTGTAATCTGGCCTAAATCCATATAACCCCCTGCAATCTTCATATATAAACATAACCCTCTGCAATCTTCATATATCCATATAACCCCCTGCAATCTTCATATATTCATATAACCCCCTCCAATCTTCATATATCCATATGACCCCTTGTAATTTTGAAAAAAATTCATATAACCCCCTGTAATTTTGATAAAAAATCCATATAACCCCATGTAATCTGGAAAAAATATTTCTAAAAATAAAAAAATAATTTTTTTATATTAATAATAGAGTAATTTTTTATTTATTCTTTTTTTTATTCCTAATTTTTTAATTATAAATGACATGTGATTTCATAACCAGTACCCCGACACATTAATAATAGAGTAAATTAACATTTACATGCATTAACATTTAATGGATTGTAAATCTTTATTTTGTTGTATTTTCTATTATTCTCATTAGAAAACGTAAAATTGATATTTTTATTGTTTGATTCACCTTGGATAAAATAAGGATAAATGGTAAATAAGAGATAAATAAGAGTTTATGATTTTTTAAATGACAACTATACCCCTCCATAAATTATTTGTGTTTGGGAATAAATATGAGAGAAGTGTGTGTAATATGATAAATGAGACAGTTTTTGAAAAAAAAATATTTTTAAAATTTTAAAGATGGCAAAAGGAAATTTTTTAAATTTATATTTTTGAATTTTTAGAAATATTTTTTTTAGATTACTTGGGGTTATATGGATTTTTCTAAGATTACAGGGGGTTATATAGATTTAGGTCAGATTACAGGGGGTTATATGGATTTTTTTCAATTTCGCCGTTAACTCGGCTGACGGAAGGCGGACGGAGGGGGTTATATGGATTTTTGTGTATGATTACAAGGGGTTATATGGATATATGAAGATTGCAGGGGGTTATATAGATTTAGGCAAGATTTCAGGGGGCTTATATGGATTTTTCCCTAAAAACAATTTCGTAGTGTAATTATCTACAGATTTTTAGAGGTTGTTGTAATCTGAAAATGTTTTGTCTAAATCCTCTAACAAAGATAATTACAAATAACACCGTAAGGAAAACGATCATTCGCGCCTTAAAACTTCAATTTTTCTTTTGTATTCCTAATTAAATTCTTTTTTCACATGATTGATGTCATATTAGCATATATAAGCTGTCCATGTTTAACTCGAAGAACACACAAACCTTGTCAAAAACTTCTTCTTTGAAAGACTTGGTGCCCTTGAAGATCTCCTCCATGGTCATGGAAGCGGCGAGCACGCGAGTCTCGCCCTCGATGACGCCTTGGACGAGTTCCTTGACGTGGTGGGAGAGCTTGTCGTGGGGGGATAAGAGCTTGGCGTACTTCATGAGGCTCTCCTTCTTGTCTCGTGGTCCGATGGTGAAGACAGCGGGGAGGACGAAGGGGAGCTTCTCCGCGCTCATGGCCTGGACCTCAAACGTGTAGTTCACAGGGGTCAGCTCAAGAACTGTGCATGACTGCCCCGGCATCACCCACGCTTTCTTCGCCAACTTTATGTCATTGATGCCGTAGCCGGTGATGGCTAGGTACTCCGATGCGTTCGCCACTCGGTACCGCATTTTCGATGATCCGAAAATGAAGCCTTTTTTTTTTTTAGTTGATTGAGTGGAAACAATAACAGAGGACGAGAGAATTGCGATGAATGGCTTAAAGCTTATGTGAGGAAGAATGGATTATATGTATGCGTGTATATATAGAATTATAGATGGGATTCACAAGGAATATTATTAGAAGTGGGTTTTTATAAACTTTTTTTTTAATATGAAAGTAGGGTCGGCCGATATATTATGGGCCTAAAGCAACTATTTAATATTTATTTTAATTTTAAATTAAAATTCATTCTTTTATTTTTTTAGACTGCAAAATTATTAATGAAGTTTTTACATGTAAGTTTTTATTCGATTCAAATAAAAAAAAGTTTTATTCTTTGTTGTCTACACCACATGATTTTTTTTAGTTACGGCAAACAAAAAGTCGATGTTTTTTTTATGTAAAGAAGAAATAGAATGAGTAGAATTGTTATTTTGAAACAAAGAAGGAATATATTGAAAAGGATAAAAGAGTGTGAAGAAAAATAACACCTTTTAGGCCTCACCGTTTCATATTTCTATTTTTTGGGGATTCAAAAAAGACTTTAAATCCTATTGGTTATGTAAATTTTTTTTTTTTGTTATTTTTTAGATATCATATGATGTTATCAAAATTTTATTGATTACTTTTTAATTATATTAAAATAATTATTAATTATTTTAAAAAATAAATATATTTTTTGTAAAGTGTTGAATTATTATTGGCTATCATAAATAAATAAAATTTATGAGCTTTTGTGCATATGAAGGCCTTTGGCAATTGCCTAATAAAAGAGCCGCGGTTTCTTCGGCCCCAGATTTTGGAGGGTGATCTGTCAGAGACGCGGTTTCTTCGGCCCCAGATTGAGGAGACCGGAGACTTTAATTGTATTAAAAACACACAGATCGATCCTCTTCGTTGTTTCATTGTTCCTTTTGTGTTTGACCAATCAAATGTTTTAAAAAATATCAAATGAAATGAGTTCATTTGTCATACTTGATATGTTGACATGAAAAACATTCTAGTAGTTAGATAAAATCAAAAGTGAAGAATCCCTTCACGACCAAAGAAAAAAAAAGGGCAAGGATAAACCCACTACCTAATTTAATCTTTCCCACTATCTATAATTACCAAAATGACATTATTTTTTTTATTTTTTTCTCTCTCTTCCACTACCCAACTTAACAACATTCAGTCGAAGTCTTCTTCACTGGGGTGATAGAGATCCGTTGATTTGTCTGAATAAGTGTCGACAGAGGCCCAGTCGAAGCATATTTCACTGGGATGACAGAGATCTGTCGATCTGTCTGAACAAGTATCGACATGGATGTGTCAAACCCTTCAAAACAATAACTTTCTTTTAAGAATCAATCACTTATACAATCATTTAAGTCCAAACGAAAAACAAAAATGTCATTTAAGTTATTTAAGTCTTTTTGAAAATAATTCATATATATATTTATTTGAGTATAAGAAACAAAAATATTAAACAAAGATTTATTTGAATCAAATAAACAGTAAACATTTAATATAGACATGAAACATTATTTTCTTTTCTAAACAAGTAAAATTTCATGTCGAAAGTATATAGAACATTTCTTGATACTTCACTTGTGTATATGGAATGCTTAATATTTATTTAATTTATATGACTGTTTGTTTTTTCATTTTTACGCTTTCTATTTAAATGACAAAATAGGTGAATGATTTCCAGAAGAACTTAAAAGACTTAAACGAAATTTTTGTTTTTTGTAAGAATTTAAATGACTGTATAAGTAATTTATTTTTAGAAGATATGTGTTGTTTTAAAGGGATCGACACGTCTCTGTCGACACTTACTCAGATAGATCGACGGACCTCTGTCGTCCCTGTGAAACAGATTTTGACTGGGTCCCTGTCGATACTTATTTAGACAGTTTAACGGACTTCTATCGTCCCAGTGAAGAAAATTTCGACTGAATGCTATTGAACTGGGTAGTGGAAAAAGGAGAAAAAAATAATAATGACATTTTGTAATTTTAGGTAGGGGGAAAGATTAAGTTGGGCAGTGGGAATAGTTGTGCCCAAAAAAGAAAAGGGGGAAAACAACTTAAGCTGTGTGGGGTTTGTAGGTTCTGCCTATTGTTTCAACTGGATCTTTATTCATCCACCCAGATGGGGTTCCAGCAGCTGCACCCCTCCCTGGGCCCTCATCTGGGTGGCAGCCCTGCCACAATGATGAGGCCCACTCCATGCCTTGAACGAGTCTTTTTTACTAAATTAGTTCAACCCACCTAAAAATAGAGTTATGAATTTGCCCCTAGTTATACAGTTCTCGTACATGCTGCTTTTCAGTAGTGCTAAAGGTTCTGAGTCAAACACAACTTTAACAAAAAAAAATATGATGTTTGATTGATGAAGGATAAAATGTGAATAAGTTGTAAAAAATTGATTTGACATGTAAGTCCATTGATGTATAAATGATAATGATAGTTGATTTAATGTGATGAGATGTGATTTTTTTAATGTGATGGTGAGCCCCACCTACCACGTGAATAAATAAATTTGGTATAAGCTTATAGAATTATTATACTCATTTATACTAAAATATTAATATCATGTTATACTCAACAAACAAACAATCATTTTCCCTATATATTCTTACAGCATCTTTATATCACCCTCGTACCACATTGAACCCCTGTCCAAACGGGGCTAATAGTGTTTAAAAATCTATATTACTATATAAAAGACTGCTAAACCAAAAACTGTCCATTTGACTATTTTACCCCTCCCAATCACTTTAATCCTATTTCAATCCATCCACATAGCTATTTGACCATTTTAGCTCTCCCATGACAATCAATTTACACCCCCTCCTAAATCAAAATCATCATCAATTCCAAAACCATTTCACACCCAAACATTATTATTATTATTATTGATTACTATTAAAATCAATCAATTCAATCCCATCACAATCCATTTCCTCATTACACCCCTTTATTTAATGACAACTATTATACTATTTTACCCCCTTCAATCTATCTATACTAACCTATAAAAGTATCAATCCATAAAAAACATTCGTTTGACAACTTTACCCTTCCCATTTATTGAAAATCCATCCTTATCCCAAATGAACTTTTATTAGATATATTTACCCTTTCAAATTCTTCAAAATCAAATCCCATCCTATATAAATTTATTATAAAAAACAATTTTATGTTTTGTTTTGTTTTCAAAATATTCACCTAAATTCTTCAAAATCAAACCCCATCCTATATAAATTTATTATAAAAATCAATTTTATGTTTTTTTTTTTCAAAATATTCACCTTAAATATTAGATAAATAATCAAATCTATAAAATCCAGTGCATCATATATATATATTCTTTTAATTCAGATCATAATCTTTATAAACATCTGTTAAGATGTAAAAAATCTTGAAAAAATTATGATTTTAAAATATAACTCTATCTTCTTAATGAACATGACGCTTGTTATAAAATCTATCTGTTTAAAAGTTTAAATTTTTTTTAACCGATCTAGGAAATATATTAGGGACTGTATTTACCTGTTCCACACACTTTTCACATTTTCTATCTTTCATTTCTACATTAAAATTGAATTTTTTAAATATTTATTTTTATTATTAAAAATAAAATGATATTTTGTTAGAGAATGTAAATTCCCGTTTTTTAGTGCATGCTTAAATTTTTTTGAGAAGATATTAACATATCAACAGTCAGATAATATTTATAATATATGTCAAAATATATATTTTAATTAAAATATTCAAAAATATTATAAACTATTTTAGTTATTTAAATTTTTATCATCTTTCAAACATATATTTTAAAAATATTTATCATATTTTTTCAAATATTTTTAGGAAACTTATATCCTTTTAAATTAAATTAGATAATAACATCCATGTCCTAAATAATTAATAGTTTTACCAGTTTCAATTCATAAAAATTTATTCTTATACCTTTCAACTTCTTTGGTTTAATTAATATTCTCCTCATCAAACACATGGCAATCACAATCAATCAATTATTCTATTTAATTCTATAAATTAATATTTATATAACTACCTTTGAAAAATTTCGTTTGACACTTTTACCTATTCTAATCTAATTGATTGATGAAATGATATATTAGTTTCACAACTCCTTGGTTTTTCTTTTTCATTGTTCACGTATACATTTAATATTTTTTTTAGGAGAAAATACATTTAAGATTCATCAATTCATTCCATTGTAATATTTATTCAAATTATTCATTCCCCCTTTTAAGATTCATCAATTCATTCATAAGTGAATTCAATTATAATATTCATTGATTCCCCTTTTTAAGATTCATCAATCCATTCATGAATGAATTCAATTGTAATATTTAATCATTCCCCTTTTTCATTTTCTAGAACATAGATCAGATAATACACGGCGATTGTAACATCGATGTCGACAGTGGCATCGTACGGTCTCACCAACGGATATCATCAGCATCATCCACCTCTATATCAAGGGTTCTTTTTTTGTGATTTGGGATTTCTACATCTTGATTTAATTCTCTTTTTGTTAATCATGTGAGGGTTTATTTTATTTAGTTGTAGAAGCAACAATAAAAATCATGTTAGAAGAAGATATTTATGCTTTTCGAAGATTTTTATTTTGAAAATTATTTAATGATGACATAATTTGGATCCACAAATCCAGCTTACATGGATTGAATGCAGAGTGCTTTGATGTAGATATCTTTGATGATGCTACAAGACTGTCTTCTTGAGATCTCACAATGAGTTTACGGTGATTATTCTCTATTTTTTTAGTGGGCAATTTTGATTTGTAATATTCGGAGCCTCCTGAAAGCGGTTAAACATGTCTTATAGTCATCTCCAACATTCATTTCAAGAGCTAGCCATCATAAGCAAAAGGGGACTGGCCTATCATTCTCTCTATTCAGATTACCTATATGAGAAAAGATTTGAAAGAGATGAAGCACATGACCATACCGGATTATGTTGCATCACTTTGAAGGGTTAGTTGGAAATTTAAACTATACAATTATCTTGTTATGCTTACAAGTTAAAAGAGATGTGGAAATTGAACAATTTTATACGTATTCTTTTTCATGCAGCAAAAGCAATGAATTTTATCATTGACGCATTTATTTATCGTGGACTGACAAGGATGATGTTTTAGAGTTTATGCCTTGGGTGGTTCTGATCTCCTTTTTTGTTTATATTGTTGTGTAGTTTTTTTTTTTGGTAATATGTATCATATGTAATTTTTTTTTGTTAAAATACATATGGGAATTGATATATAAAGACGGATGATTTGATATTTTTTTTGTCTCCAGTGGTTCTGATTAGACTTTTTACTTTTTAGTTGAATCTTGTCCCTTAATTTTGTCTCCAGTGGTTTTGATTTGAGACATAATAGGTAAATTCATCCCAAATTTAGGACAGATCTAGCATATAATTTTGTTATGGAGTTTGGATTTAATCGAATCATCCGATTTTAAGTAGCGTTTGGCAGTGAGATTGTAAATCCTCTAGGGAGTATTCCTTTTTCATTTTTTAAAAATTGATTTCAATTAAACATATTTTTTTATGTTTTTTTAAAAATAATTTTAAATGACACTTATAATTAAAAAAACCGATAAAACTTTTCCATTCATTAAAGACATTTTTAAAACACATTTGAAAATCAACCTCAACCAAAATCAATTTTTGCAAACCATGAAATGTAGGAGGGATTGTTAGCAAGAAATTTTGTTGCGCTTTATTTATTTATTTATTTTTGGGGATTCTTCTCATTTATTGAGGGCTCTTATGGCGGTTGTGATTGTTTTAAATTTTGCTCAGGCTTGACGGGAAGAGATATTTAGACTTCTTTATCGATTCGCAAACCGAAGTTAGTTTTTATTATGCTCAATGTACTTGGATGATCTCATTTGATCTCATTTGTCTGTTCAATTTGACTTTTTGATGATGTCTTTAGTGTTCCTTTGATGACATGATATATATATATATATATATATATATATATATATATATATATATATATATATATAAATTTTGGATGATTGCTTATTTTATTTTTTATATTTTTAATTTAGGGTTCCATACTTTTATGGTATATTTTTGTGTTCAATTTTTAATTATTTTTTGTTATCAGTATGGTTTGAAGATGTTTACATCAATGTAATTTTGGAATTGCTGAATTGTAATTTTAGGTGAAAAATAACATGGGATCTCAATTTTTATGTTTTGATTGAAGTATACAGCTTGATATATATGTTGTATACAATTTACATGCTGATCATGGTGGTATTTCCGTTATGACTTGTTAGATGATTTTTCATGTTGCAACATCATTTATCTGCATTATTTTTTACCCTATGATTTTTTAATCAAAGTTGATATTCTAATTTGTGGACGTCTCTTGCCGTTGATAGCCAGAAATGAAATAACATAGTGGTTGAGTAAGTTTTGTCTGACTAAAAGCGTTTTAAGATTCAGCCGTGTCAATGGAAACTAAAACTGAAATGCCACTAAAGTCAGAGGAAGCATCCTCCTTATTTAGGTGAGCTTGCAAATTTTCACATTTACTATTGTATGGATTGCATTAAATATGTTTGAGAAAACATATTATGTTCATAGTAGTATACACATGCATATCAGATTATTCATATGTACATGTGAGGCTTTATATACCCATGCATGTATAGTGGTATGCTTGAATGATGCCCTTTTACCATCAATCACCGTTTTATATCGTTTTTTTTCTTGTTCGCTGGTTGAGTTGAGGGTGCTTATTTAGAAGGTTGTGCGATTTTTGTCCAAATAGAAATCCTTTTACAATCTTTAGCCTCTTGCAAGGATCATGCATTCATGCCCATGCTCAATTTAAAGTATAACATTTTTAATTGGTAAATGTTAAAGTAGAACTTTAAATTTCGATCTTTTTAAAACCATTTTAATTGTTTGTAAAATTTGATATGAGAACACACACAATGATTATGCATTTTGTACTTATTGATGACATTTTTCTCCTTTTTGTAGGCTCTTTTTTGTTCTTATTGTAACATAACTGTGATGCATAGAATTTTTTTTCCAGTTGGTATAAATTGCACATTAAAATTTGCTCATAAATTGTTCTGATGTGTATAGAATTTCTTGACCTGGTACATGCTATTATGGATCTTCCCCAATTCAATTTTTCAATAGATTCATAAAATTATATTAATATGATAAACTTATATTAATATGTTGACTTAAATTATATTAATCAATTTATTATTTTATAATTATATATGAATATCATAATATTATGAGAATACAAAGGGATGCTCAGTGTTATAAAAATAACTTTGACATTTGAAATGAAAAGAATGATAACTAAGGTGATGATTTGAGATTTCACTGATGTGTCTATATACAAGGGCTAATATCTCTGGAACCTGGAAATGAGCAAACAATATAAACCTGATGTTTGGATGATCTTTGACATTTGATATGAAAAGAATAATAACTAAGGTGATGATTTGAGATTTCACTGATGTGTCTATATACAAGGGCTAATATCTCTGGCACCTGGAAATGAGCAAACAATATAAACCTAATCCGATATGTAAGGTTTTAAATTCGAATAGGATTTGATTTCATAGAAGATTTTATTCATAGAATTTTTATGTTATAATTTGATTCCAATATTTTCTTAATCAAAATATATTATAATAAAGAATTCGGTAATTTCATAAAGCTTTTAAATTTTTTTATAAATTGATTTTATTCATAAAATTTTAGGATATATATAAACATTGGATGATATCTATTTAAATATATTTCATTTGTGTATTAGTCAGAAACTTTAATGTTAATTAGTAATGTCTTGAAATGGCTAAAATTTGACATGAATGTTAATAAAAAAAAAAATATTTATTCATGTGCATTTGCACATGGACAACACTAAAAATGTTATTTTTTTCTTTAGTTCACCATTTTTTTCTTTAGTTCCCCATTTTAAAAAAAAATTCACTCGCTCTCCCTTTTTTTCTGTTGTTACCCTTTTATTTACTTTGTTATCTTGAAAGTCAAAAAAAGAAATCTCATATAAGTATATTATTTTTTCCTTAATACATGCTTCTTCGTTTCTCTATTCTGGTTGGAAGTAGCACAACTAATGAATTGATATTTATTCATACGTCTTTTGCAATATAATTTCATTCCTATATTCTGATATTTTCATGATCAAAATAGAGTACTATTTTTTTTATACTAATAGTGAATTATATCTTCCAGTCCTTTCATTTTATATTATCCCCTAACATGAGAATATTTAAGATATCTGAATATAATTATAGATTAATAAATATATAAAAAATTTATCCAATTTAAATGAATTTGTCTATCCTATATTTTCCTTGAATTAGTTTTTCATGAAAAAAGAATATGTGGTCGTCTTCCTTTTTTTTGAGTAATTTCAAAATAGGTTTTCATTTTTATATGAATTTATTATGATGGAATTCCATAGATTTTAGAATATATATAAAAGATTTTATGATGTCCATTTATTAAAGTTTAGTTATTTTTTAATATGAATTTACCCGTCCTCTTAATTTAAAATTTCATTTGCATGGTACTTAGAAACTTTGTGTTATTTATATCCAGAAATGGGCAAAAATTTAATTCCATAGATTTTAGGACATATAATGGATATAATGGTATTTCATAGATTTTAGGATATATATAATGGATATGATGATATCTATTTAGGGCTTATTTAATTTTTAATATTATTTTATCAGTTTGATAAATTTTGTTTTTCTTTTGCATAGTACTAAATTTTTTTATGTTAATCATATTAGATATGGCAAAAAATTTAAACTTTCATATTTTTCTCAAATGTGAACCAGATATTTTGATTTGTCAATAAAATTATGAAAAATGTTTGAATTTTATATTTATAATTGAATGTTAAATCCATTTTATTATTGATATTATCTAAATCACATAATAAACTTTGAGTTTAAAATAATTCATTGAGGTAATTATTAAAAAATTATAGTAACAAAAAATTATGTCATTCTCATTTTTAACGTTTAAAATTTGAATAGGATTTTATCTCATAGATTTTTTTAGGATATAACCAAATGTTATGAAATATATTTAAATTTTCAATAGATATTATTCAAAGATATTTTATAACATATTTCAATTCTAATATTTTCATAATAAAAATAGAGTACAAAATATTTTTGTTATTAAAATAAATATGTTATCACTATATTACAACTATTAAAATTTTAAATTCCAATATATAAGATTTAATATTTGAATAGGATTGTTTTTAATCTATTTAAATTATGAATATAAATTTTTTCTTTCATTCTTTTGAATATGAATTTAAACCGATATTTTCCTTATCAACGTAGATTAGAAAAAAATACGTTTAGAAGGTCATATCTTGGATATCACTGATTTTACCTAAGGACTCAAGTAAAATAGTAATGTTTCATACAAAGAACAGGGAATGCTCCATTCATGTATATAAATACTTATATTCCTTTGATTTTATAAGCATCCTCTTATCATTATAATATTATGATTTCTGATTTTAATTATAAGTTAATAAATATATTAATCTAATTAAAGTTGGTATATATAAAAGTATTCATATACATATAATTTATATAAATTTATTTTAATGTATTATCATGCACTATGCTCCAAATCAATTACTTTTTTTTTCATAATCAAAGTAGAGTACAAAATATTTTAATAATTAAAATACATGTATTATCACCATATGACAATTATCATAATTTTATATTCTAATATGTAAGGGTTAAAATTAGAATATGATTGGATTTCAATCTATTTAAAATATGAATAAGATTTTTTTCTTAGATTCTTTAGAATATCATTTTAGATAGGGATTTTCCTTATGAAAATAGAGTATTTTTTTTTCTTCTTATAGAGAGTTTATCTCTTCAATATCATTGATTTTACAAACGGACCTAAGTAAAATGATAATGTTTCAAACAAAGAACAAGAATACTCTTTTCATGTATATAAATACTTATATTCGTTTGATCATCTTATCATAATAATATTATGATATCCAATTTTAATTGTAAGTTAATAAAATATTAATCTAATTAAAGTTGGTATATATAAAAATACTCAAATTCATATAATTTATTATAAATTTATATTAATGTATTATCATGTTTCATTATCATGCACTATGATTCAAATCAAATACTATTTTTTCATATTCAGAATAGAGTACAAAATATTTTAATAATTAAATATGAAATTGTTAAAAGAGTCTTTTTTTGTATAATTTTTAAAAATAGTCATCTCGCGTATATCTTATATTCAGAAGATTTATTTTAATGTATTTTTTCTTCATATAATTTATTTATAAATTTATTTCTTCATATTTTTTTCTATGTTTCACTTCTTTGTTTCGATTCTCTTATTATCTCTAATGGTGTAGTAGTCCTCCAGATGGATTTATTTTGAAGTGAGATGGTCCCTTTGAACATCTCTCGCTAAGTTTTGAATTATTTGGTTTTCTTGAATTGATGAATTATGTATGAATATTGTATTCATTTGCTTAGATCATGTTTTCTGGCCTAATGTACTTATCAAGCGTGGTTTACTTTTTGTTTTTTTTAAAAAAAAAAATTTAATATTTTTATCTTCGGTATATTAGCTTTATTGTAAAATCTCATGTGGAACAGTGTCTACTACCATATGTATTTTTTTTTGGTATGTTTGGCATCAACCATTTTATCCTTGATTGAGTAAACTATTTGTATTAAACTATTTGTATTTGCTATAAGAACTTTTAACCTAAAGCTCTAAGTAGTTTCTTCTTAAATATGAGTCGAAATATATTAATTTGAGTTTCTATTTAAGTATATATTTCATTAGACAATCAAAATTATAATAACCTATTGGGTAATAACTACATAATAGCGGGTTTGGTATCTTCATAGAAAAAAAAAAGTCATTTTGGTAAATGGAAAAATAAATAGACATTAAATTTCTTACATTCAGAGTCATATTTTGATTAAAACATTATTGTAACTAAATTATGGACATTAATGTTACTAAAAAATATATTAGATTTTATTCATGTGCATTTGCACATACACAACAACTAGTTTATAAAAAAAAATTGTTTAATTATGCCCTCTGTGGAGATAGAGAGAGATGCTCTGTAAAGATGTGAAATGAATTTTGTCTAATTTTATTTTTTTAAAGCAAAAACCTTTTTTTTCCGTGGAAAACAGACAAATGCAGAAGAGAGAGAAGCACGAAGTGAATTGTAATTCGATATACGTGATATCACGTGGGTCCTATTTTTGTTTGGACTAGCATAATTTAATATATTAGAAAGATTGAATAATTAAAATAAAATTCATGCATAAAAAATAAATAGTAAATTAAATGTCTATGATACATTATGAATAATAAATGTGTACAGTGTGTAATGAAAAAGTTGATGTACATTAAAGAAAAGAAAAGAATTGATGTATTGTTTGCTTTCAGTTTAAAAGAAAAAAACAGCTGTCCCTGGCTTGTGAAGTGCCATACAGTGGCTCGTACAAAAAAAAAAATTGTACTATTTCCTCATTATACATATTTATTTATATCCGCTTAAGAAACAGCTTGTGAATTGAATCGAATATTATGTAGTAAATGAGCTACCGTAATTTTTACGATTTACAATTGAAAAAAATTTCAAAAAAAATTTGAGATTATTTTCTTAGGTAGCGTTTGAAAACACAGTTTGAAAAACTGCTTTTAGCTTTTGCAGTTTTATACAAACCTTTTAAGAGTGTAATAATAATGATTTAAGAGTATAATGATGGTGACTGCTTTATAAAACATAGATTTCGAAGCACAGTTTATAGATAAAATCTAGTAATGATGATGTATTTAAGTTGACATGTTTGATAACAGTTTTTAGCTTTTAAATGATGATGTATCTGACTTTATGTGATCCCAAAAGCTAAAAGTTGTTTTTAAAATTTGTTGCCAAACATACACTTACACTTTAACTCTGCCCTCGTATACCCCCAAAAGTGCCTAATGTATGGGATTTACCAGTAAAATATCGATTGGTTAAAATACTAAATAAACAAATTATGATGTTATAACATCGCGATTTAATTTTGATAACTATTTGTCGATCCTTAACTCAACACATTTAAATTTTTTTCAATTGCTTGGTTTCTGATATAGTGTTTTAACGAAAAAAAAGCCTCTCATGTTTTGGAGCGGACTTATGAAAAATATCTAAATTAATTTTTAATAATAAAATTCATTTAAGCAGGACTTATTTACAAATTATTCTCGTTCCAACCCTAATTTATTCTCTTCACGCATCAAAATCTCCACATCGGAAGGCATGTCAAGCTCCATCTCCGGCAACGCAAAAACACACTTTGTGATGTAGGACAGATTTGGAAAGAAATTATTACAGAATATTTGATTTCAAATCTGTTATCAAAATAAATTTTTATTAGATTTTATTTAGGAATTTAAGATTTTTAGGATCTTATATTTTATTTTGTTAGATTTTAATAATTATCATTATAATTGTGTCTTTACTATTATGAATATTATGAACATTTATTTTATGTTTGTGGCCTATATAATGAGTGTCACCATATTTTGTAATAGAACAACTTTTGATCAATTATATTTTGAATTTTCTCTCTTTTGAGGCTTTCTTCCTTGTGGATTCAAAGAGCTTATGAGATCTCAACGCTGGTTGGCTCTTTTATCGTTTTCACGCTGCGTTAGGTGGTATCAGAGCGAGGATTCGCCTGGCTTCGATGACACGTAGCCGTGCGAGAAACAACCATCTCATTGACGGTGATCGTGGGGTGCAGGAGCTGTTTCGGCCGTTGCGGGAGAACCAACAGCCACTTCGAGAGGAGTTTCGTCAACAAACGCGGCAGACTCTTCGTGAGGTGAAAGTTGGCGTAAATCTCAACACCAACAACAGACGACCTGGGTGTGACAGGATGCGCACCGAGGGATTCGCCCGAGGCCAACCTATTGCTTATAATGGTGTTCGACGAAATTCTCATTATCTACCCGATTATGAGGATGACTTGGATGATGAAAGCGGTAAACTGTACGACTATCAGTCGAGAAAGCGGCACACATATTACAACAACTATTTTTCAAAGGTGGACATCTCATATTTCAATAGTAATTTGTCAATTGATAAGTTCCTTGATTGGATCTTAGAGATTGATAAATTTTTTGAGATAATGGATGTGCGTGAAGAGGAGATGGTCAGATTGGTGGCGCTTCGACTCACGAGCGGTGCCGCTAATTGGTGGGACCACCTTCAAAGGACCAGACAACGACAAAGAAGAGCACCTATTCGAACATGGAGGAGGATGAGACAACTTCTCATGAATCAGTTCCTTCCTCTAGATTATGAACAATATTTGCTCCAGCTGTACCATAATTGTCGCCAAGGTAATCGTTCCGTATTCGACTATACTGCTGAATTTTTAAAATTTTCTGGTCGGTATAATCTCGCAGAAGCTAAATGGCGACGAGTGTCCCACTATCTTAATGGGTTGAGGTCTACAGTTCGAGATCTTATTGCTTCAGAAGAGATTTATAGCTTGACAGAAGTAATCTCTGCGGCCGTAAAAGTAGAATCACAACTGGAGAGATCAAGGGTGCACGTGATGTATAAAGGCTCTTCCATGATCAACCCGCTAGATGTTGCATTAAATCAAGATATGGTTAATGGATCGATAGGGAAGATCGAAGAAAGTCCACCAGAAAATCAGGAGAATCTAGCGATCGAAGATATGGTTGATAGATCGATAGAGAAGATCGAAGAAAGTCCACCAGAAAATTAGGAGAATCTAGTGACCGACCCTCATGATTAACCTCTAGTTGAATCAGAAATTGATGAGGACATGGCAAATAAAGAAGTGGAGGATGTTGTTCTTTCCGTTGAATCTGAAAATATTATTGGAGGAGAACAAGAGAAGTTATTTTCTTATTCCTTAGTGGTGATTCCAGAGATAGAAAAGCCCCTACAAACATTCGTGTTGCAGACTACATGTCACATCAACATGAGCGATTTTGATGCCATCGTCGACAACAATAATGATAGGGACATTGCGACTACCACAGTGGTCGATTTGATAGAGAAGGAATTTAAAATCAAGAAGATGTCTCTTCTCTTGCCAAATGTCAAATACAAAGATGCATCAAATAAGATGGAAGAAAAAGTTTTAATCTCCCCTATTGGTGTATTTGATTACATCAAATATCATCCTCCTGATCATCTAAAATCCTTTCTTCTTAAATTCAAGGACGAATTTTTTTAAGAAGAGGAGGCTGATGTAGGACAGATTTGGAAAGAAATCATTGCAGAATATTTGATTTCAAATATGTTATCAAAATAAATTTTTATTAGATTTTATTTAGGAATTTAGGATTTTTAGGATCTTATATTTTATTTTGTTAGATTTTAATAATTATCATTGTAATTGTGTCTTTACTATTTTTAGTAGAGTCATAATTCACATTATGAATATTTATTTTATGTTTGTGGCCTATATAATGAGTGCCACCATATTTTGTAATAGAACAACTTTTGATCAATTATATTTTGAATTTTCTCTCTTTTGAGGCTTTCTTCCTTGTGGATGCAAAGAGCTTATGAGATCTCAACGCTGGTTGGATCTTTTATCGTTTTCACGCTGCGTTACTTTGAGACATTAACACTCTACCCACAGAGAGGACAAGTGGACAACATTTATTTATCTTATGAGGTTTCCATGAATACCTTAAACAGCATCATCAATCCCAAAAAAACCAAAAAACAAATGGGATTTTGCAGGGTAACCATAAAGATACACCAACACTTGTGTTTTGCGGCGAACGGCGGGTGCGGCAGCGATCACGGGCCGTCATATATATAGGGAACCGATTAGGTGCGGCAACGATCACGGGCCGTCGATCACGGGTCCATCGCATCGGACGGTCGGGTGCGATTCACGTCGACCGTTGGATGCGATGGACCCGCGATCGGACGGCCTACGTCGCGGCCGCACCTGCCGTTCGCCACACCTAATCATATATATATATATATATATATATAAATAAATGATTAGGTGTGGCGAACGGCAGGTGCGGCCGCGACGTGGGCCGTCCGATCGCGGGTCCATCGCATCCAACGGTCGACGTGAATCGCACCCGACCGTCCGATGCGATGGACCCGTGATCGACGCCGCACCTGCCGTTCACCGCAGGTAATCAGCCCCCTATATATATATATATATATATAAATGATACACTATGTCACATTCACCAACTAAAACTCAAATTTCAAATGTTTTATTTATTTTTTAAATAGTAAACATCATCTAATGAGGTATATTATTTAATAAAAATTGCATATCGCTCCATTGTGAGTTGAATGAATCCATTCTTAATAAGTGTAAGAAAAAATTTAGTGAGATATATATATCATCTAACAAGTCATATGCTTCACTGAATCTGTAATGAGATAGGTATATAAGTCTGTGTTTTGGACTGAGAAAAAAACTGACTTTTATATCATCATAAAAATGTGAAATGTCAAACAAAACCCATAAAATAAAATGTAATGACCAAATACATTTAAAATGTATCTGAATTCAAATCAAAATGTATCTAAATGTAATTAAATTGATTCAAATGTTTATAAAAGATTATACATGCTTAAAAACCAAAGTTAACACATAATTATAGACATATATATCATCATAAAAAATCAAAACCCAAAAACCCAAGTATTTCCACCAATAACACAACCATTTACTTCAAAATATTTGAATGTTGAAGGAAAGATGGAAAATAGTAATGATAGGGATGGAAATACAAGTAAGGATAAAAATTATTAAACTATGAAAAAGGGCATGTAACTTTTTTCCGTACAACTAAGCATTACCTTTTCTACCATGTATAGAAATGAGTTTTAAATGTATTGAGTGATATACACGTAAGACAAATTTTATCTACTGAACCATCACTTTAGAAAGTTAAAAAAACTCCTCTTTCATTGAAGGTTTTCTAGTTTCGAGTCTTGCCGACTGAAAAGATTCTCTTCTGTATGCTCTGACATAAAAAAAAAAAAAAAAGGGATTTTTAGTTTTAAGTCTCTGTAAACTATTGAATTTAGCTATCGATCTCTCACTTCTTCATATTTTGCTTTTAGTCTCTGCATTTAAATAATAATTTAAGAATAGGTCCCTCTCAGGGACTAAAAAACAAACTTGATAATTTAGGAATAAGTCCCTCCCAGGGACTTATTCCTAAATTATCATTTAAATGCAGGGACTAAAAGCAAAATATGAAGAAGTGAGGGATTGATAGCTAAATTCGATAGTATACGGGGACTTAAAACTAAAAATCCCAAAAAAAAAATCACGATGTAAAGAGATTCTTAAGAGTTTTTTTTTTTTGTGTAAAAAATTGTTATCTGTTTGGTTTTTTTTATTATCATTGAAAAATGTAATAATAAAGATTGAGTTGTTTGATTGATAAAAAATAAAATATGAATAAAGTGTAAAAAAATGATTTGACATGTGAGCTCATTGATGTATAAGAGGTAATGATATTTAATTTGATGTGATGAGACGTGATTTTTTATGTGATGGCGGGCTCCACCTACCACGTGAATGGATAAATTGGGTATAAGTTTATCTCATGAATTACTTAGAATTATTATACTCTCTTATACTCATTTATACTGGCATAGTAATATCATGTTATACTCTAAAAATAAACAGTTATTTTTCATATCTATTCTTATATCACTCTCATTAAACTTTAAATCCCCCATCCCATTGCTAACAGTGATTGAAAATTTATATAAAAAAAATTGTTTTATTATGCCCTCTTGTGGAGATAGAGACAGAGCCTCTGTGGAGATGTGAAATAAATTTTGTCTAATTTTATTTTTTAAAGCAAAAACCTTTTTTTTCTGTGAAAAACAGACAAATGCAGAAGAGAGAGAAACACGATGTGAATTGTAATGCTATATACTTATTTCACGTGGGTCCTAATTTTTTTTGGACTATCATCATTTAATATATTAGAAAGATTGAATAATTAAAATTAAATTCATTCATAAAAAATAAATAGTGAATTAAATGTCTATGATACATTATGAATAATAAATGTGCACAGTGTGTAATGAAAAAGTTGATGTACGTTAAAGAAAAGAAAAAAATTGATGTACTGTTTGCTTTAAGTGTAAAAGAAAAAAAAAAACAGCTGCCCCTGGGCCCCTGGTTGGCTTGTGGGGAGTCTTCAAAAAGCCCGAGTTATTTAATTGATGCAATAAATGAGATTTATGTTATTTTTATTTAAATTGCGATTAAATTATATAAAATATTAACATTTAGTAGCTGATTTATAAAATCAAATATGTGTGGTTTATATAGAAGGAAAAAATACATCTAACCCCCATTCAACCCCAATTGCAGTTGATGTGTATGAAGTGTATGCATATGAAGTTATACAATATGCATATGAAGTGTATGCATATGAAATGAAGTATATACTGAGATATAATAGCATTTTTTTTTTTGAGTTAAAAAAAAATCGTGTTATATACTATAATAGAAGTTATATATAATAACGTAGTTATAGTGTATCGGGCTGTAAACAAAGGTGACATAACGTTTTTATGGTATTTTTTCATCATTTACGGGTTGATTATGTTATGGGCTAATCTGATCCTAAACAATGTGTAAGGCCCAAGGCCCATATAGGTTGAGTCCATTGAGCCAGGAAGCCCTTGGATTAGTGAAAAAGAAAAAGATATTGCTGGGTACAATCTCACATTCAACGTCGGCTTCTACTACAAATCAATGTATCCCATCAGTCCATCACGAACGCTCAACTGCGAAATTACACCAATCCGACGAACGAAAATTTCGAAGATCATTCAAACGGACGGTCCTTCAATGGTACCCATCCAAGCTGGCGGGAGCATCCCTGTCTGCTCATGCACAGTCTTGAACAGCGGCGGCAGCATCTGATAAACCCCCGCTATCTCCTTCATCGCGCGCCCACCACCACCACCACCACCCTCCGCGGCCTCCCCTCCCCCATTTGTCCAAACACTGATCTTGGGCTGGAGTCCGCGCACGGCGTCGGCGTTGATCCTCGCCACCTCCTGGAACATGCCGCGGTCGATCATGAGATAGTCCCTGAAAGCGGCGTAGTTCCCGCCCAGCGAGTCGAGGAGCGCGCGCACGTACGCGCCCTGCGCTTCCGCGAGCGCGATGAGTCCCTCCGCTTCTTTCTTCTTTGCGTATAGCTCCCCCTCCGCCTCCCGCTGGCGCGCGAAGTATGACGCCTCTGCCGCCGCCCTCCGCGCCTCCGCTTCTTTCTCCTTCTCGTAGAGGGCCGCCTCCGCAGCCTTCTGCTTCTGGTAGAGCTCCCAATTCGCTTGTTGTACCTGTTGGAGCGTGTTTATGAATATGATCCAAATTAAATGTTTTATTTAATTTATGATTTTTTGGATTTCGGATAGAGAAATTTATATTTCGAAATTAGGGAAATAATTATTATTACCCCTTTTTTGTCATTCAAAAATCTCTTAATGTGAACATTAATTTCCTATCTAGTCTGTATATATTGAAATTTGTTGCTTTGAAACACACAAGAAAAAAACACAGAAAAATCATTATAAAACTATGTGAATTCCTTCCATCAATTTCTTTTTGTTTGTTTGTTTTATGAGAAAAATTTAGATCCAACTATTATCAATGTATTTCGTGCATCGACAAATAAATGATTCAAATTGCATCATGTGAGAGTCGGCATAATCTCACGGGTATCCCATTATCTCTTTATTCTATTATTTTTATATTATTAATTTTTAAATAATTCTTCAACCTTTTTATTTTGTTGTGATTTGAGATACAACATTTTTTTATAGGTTTTAATAATATTTTGTAACAATACCTTCATCTCATAATCAACAATGGCCTTGCTGAGCAGCTCCGCCTTCAGTTTCTCCGTCTGTGTCATCGCGTTCTTCCTCTCGACGTCCGTCTGCAGCTCCGCCTCCCTGATCGCCACCGCCTTGTGCGCCTCCACCTCTGCCACCTGCGCCGCCTTCGCCCACGCCGCCTTCTTCGTGGCCAGCTCCGCATTCGCCTCCGCCACGTCCGCCTCCCTCTCGTTCTCGAAGATCTTCACCTCCGCCTTCACCCGTATCTCCTCCCTCTTCCCCTCCCCCTCCCTCTTCGTCGAGAAGATCTTCGTCTCCGCGTCTATCTTCGCCTCGTTCTGCAACGTCTGCCCCTCCCGCAGCTTCGAACCGATCTCTCCCTTCATCTTCGCCTCCGCCACGTCCACCTTTGCCTGGTTCGCCGCCTCCATCTGAGTCTTCTGCCCGAGGTACGAGAAGTACTCATGACCTACTACGTCGACGAGTTGCTTCACGTTTGCGTTGTAGATCAATAGCCCGAATTGGTTCAGTTCAAGTTGCACCTGTTACGAGGTCAAAACATTGCGTAGATTATAATATGATCTGGGGTACCGGAATATTGTCACATTGGAAGTGAGAAAGTGTTTTTGCACTCTGTATATTGGCTCACTCGTTGAGTGATATTTTGAAAAATATAAAAGGGTAACTGATCCATACGCGTGTAAGCGTGCACGCACATAACACCATAAGGAAAACGATCATTCGCGCCTTAAAACTTCAATTTTTCTTTTGTATTCCTAATTAAATTCTTTTTTCACATGATTGATGTCATATTAGCATATATAAGCTGTCCATGTTTAACTCGAAGAACACACAAACCTTTTCAAAAACTTCTTCTTTGAAAGACTTGGTGCCCTTGAAGATCTCCTCCATGGTCATGGAAGCGGCGAGCACGCGAGTCTCGCCCTCGATGACGCCTTGGACGAGTTCCTTGACGTGGTGGGAGAGCTTGTCGTGGGGGGATATGAGCTTGGCGTACTTCATGAGGCTCTCCTTCTTGTCTCGTGGTCCGATGGTGAAGACAGCGGGGAGGACGAAGGGGAGCTTCTCCGCGCTCATGGCCTGGACCTCAAACGTGTAGTTCACAGGGGTCAGCTCAAGAACTGTGCATGACTGCCCCGGCATCACCCACGCTTTCTTCGCCAACTTTATGTCATTGATGCCGTAGCCGGTGATGGCTAGGTACTCCGATGCGTTCGCCACTCGGTACCGCATTTTCGATGATCCGAAAATGAAGCCTTTTTTTTTTTTAGTTGATTGAGTGGAAACAATAACAGAGGACGAGAGAATTGCGATGAATGGCTTAAAGCTTATGTGAGGAAGAATGGATTATATGTATGCGTGTATATATAGAATTATAGATGGGATTCACAAGGAATATTATTAGAAGCAGGTTTTTATAAACTTTTTTTTTAATATGAAAGTAGGGTTGGCCGATATATTATGGGGCCTAAAGCAGCTATTTAATATTTATTTTAATTTTAAATTAAAATTCATTCTTTTATTTTTTTAGACTGCAAAATTATTAATGAAGTTTTTACATGTAAGTTTTTATTCGATTCAAATAAAAAAAGGTTTTATTCTTTGTTGTCTACACCACATGATTTTTTTTAGTTACGGCAAACAAAAAGTCGATGTTTTTTTTTATGTAAAGAAGAAATAGAGTGAGAAGAATTATTTTTTTGAAACAAAGAAGGAATATATTGAAAAGGATAAAAGAGTGTGAAGAACAATAACAACACTTTTTAGACCTCACCGTTTCATATTCTTTTTTTTTATTCAAAAAAGATTTTAAATCCTATTGATTATGTAAATTTTTTTGTTTTGCTCTTTTTTTATATCATAATATGTTGTCAAATTTTTATTGGTTATAACTATATGAAAATGATTATTAATTGTTTTAAAAAATAAATATTTTTTTGCAAGGTGTTAAATTATTATTGACTAACATGTGGACCTACTTATAAATAAATAAAATTTAGAGGTCTTTGTGCATCTGGGGGCCTTAGGCAATTTCCTAAGTTGCCTAATAAAAGAGCCGGCCCTGTATGAAAGAATTGATTATCAGATGGATTATGGCATATTGGCATTGGAAGTTTCTTGGTATGTTCTAAAATTAGGGTCAACCGGATTTTTCATTTTTAATGTTTTGAAAATGTTGTGCAGAAGTTGATGTTTTGGAAGTTGTGATGAAATTCAACATCTGGAGTGTTGGTTTAGGCCATGCCAGCTTAGATTTTGGAGGGTGATCTGTCAGAAACGCGGTTTCTTCAGCCCCAGATTGAGGAGATCGACCGGAGACTTTGTATTATAAACACACAGATCGATCCTCTTCGTTGTTTCATTGTACCTTTTGTGTTTGACCAATCAAATGTTTTAAAAATCATCAAATGAAATGAATTCATTTATCATACTTGATATGTTGACATGAAAAACATTCTAGTAGTTAGATAATAACAAACACTAGTGAAGAATCCCTTCACGACCAAAAAAAAAAAAATCCCAAAAAAATGGGAAATCAATCATTAGGCTTTGTGGGTTTGTGGGTAAGCCTATCAACGGACCGGATACGAACCGGATATGGTCATATCCGTATCCGTATCTGAAATTTTTTTTATATATCCGTATCCGTATCCGACGGATATTTAAAAACTTTATCCGTATCCGATCCGAAATTTCAGATACGGATTCGGATAATTATCCGAAATATCCGAAATAAATAAATAATTAATTAAATATAACAAATTTTCATTTAAAGTTTAAAAATTGACTTAAAATTAAAAATTCACAGACACAAGTCCTAACTTTAGAACTATTAGAAAGAATAAATAAATAATTAAACATAACAAATTTTCATTTAAAGTTCAAAAATTGACTTAAAATTAAAAATTCACAAACACAAGTCCTAACTTTACAACTATTAGAAAGAATGTGAGTCACTTGATCAAAATCCAATAGTAGATATTAAATACTAATATTAACATTTTTTTAATGCCATCGGATACGGATATTTTTCGGATCGGATAGGGGTATATCCGTATCCGATCCGAAAATTTTCGGATACGGATTATTTTTTCGGATACGGATACGGATTTTTCGGATATCGGATATTTTTTGCATTTTCGGATACGGATTCGGATAGGATGCGGATATTTTTTCGGATAATTGACAGGCTTATTTGTGGGCTTTGCCCATTGTTTCAACTGGATCTTTATTCATCCACCCCTCCCTGGGCCCTCATCTGGGTGGAACTAGCTGTGGAAGCCTTGCCACAATGATGAGGCCCACTCAATGCCTTGGAAGAGTCTTGTGAGGCGAGCAGCCTTATTTTGGCTGAGGCCTGAGGATAGTGTGTGAATAAGTGAACTGTTTATCCCTCAGAAAAGTTTTGTTTAATTGGTAAGGGATAAACGGAATTGTCATTCCCGGATTGTACATAGAAAGCTCAAATTGAGTTACATACATTATTAATAAGTTGTATCCATGATTTGTCAATGATTCATTGTCACATCAAATAAAATTAAGTCAACCAAAGAGAAAATTAGTAAGGGATATCTTCTACAAGTTCTACGTCTTCACTTTGAATTTTGGATATTAAGGAAAACGGTAGAGTTATCTGTTGTCCCACGTGATCTATACATTGTGATAATGTAAGTTGCAGTTGTTGTATTTTTATGGACGTGTATTCTTACATTAATGGGAGTTTTATTATCTATGTGTTATATATGAAACATTGTAATTATACATACGTGTTATATATGTGTTTTTTTGCAAGTTAAGTTTTATGTAATTAATATATAGTTAAAATTTCTTTGTATAAGACACCTTTTATACGTAAATCTAATTTCAGATGATTTTTATGTATTTATATTTCATTTAATATGTGTATTTGTGAGTTTTTTTATATAATAATATGTACGAACTAACTTTCTATTTTATCCAATTTATCCGTCAAAAAATTATCAGAGTAGAATTTGGAGCAATAAAATAATCTTATTTAGCCAAGATTCTAAAATGTAACTCTAAGAACCCAATTAAGTCAGAAATAACAAAAAAAAGATAAACATTAAAAGTATCAATATCAATTAATTTGTTGTCTTAGAAGATAGTAAATTGATGACAATCAATGTGCTTTTTTTTAAAAAAAATGATAAATTCATTTATTTAAAAGTACTAATAAGGAAATGAATTTGGTCAAATTTTATGGAATTCTGATTGTCACCAATTATTGTTATTAACTGATATTTTTCATAAAATTCTTCAAATACCTCCTCTCTTGGTCCGATATCCACTAATACACCTGCCACCTGTCCTTCAACAAATTTTTACAAATTCCAATATTCCATATGTAAACCACACATATTACAATTGTACATACAATACAATTTTCAGGTTATTCATAAATCATAAACGAGAATTATAAACCACCCCCCCCCCCCTCCCTTTGCCCACAACCTTCTGATTTGCGTTGTGAGTTTTTTTTTGTTTTGTTTATTTAGTTAGTAACTCTGTAACCATAATATAATGGGAAAAACCCAAATAAGCTCATGTAACTTGCCTCAAATCCATATATCTCCCTAAAAACACATATTTAAATCCAAATAACCCCATGAGTTAAACTTCCGTTGACAAATAAAGAATATTTTACAAATATTTTGTTTTGTTAATCCTGATCGAAAATACAGTATACCATAAAACTCATAGTTAAAAGTGCGAAAAACCTTCTGTAACATCTATGGATAAATTGTAAAGCTCTATTTGGAGGGGTAAAATCATCATTTACATAAGATTTTTTATTTTGTTAATATATTATATGAGATTTTTAGTATACTATCATTTTAAACAGAGTAAATCGGATAAAATATTCGTTATATGTCAACGGAAGTCTAATTTAGAGAGTTATTTAAATTAATATAGGTGTTTTCAGGAGGTTATATGAATTTTAGAAAAAGTCAGAGGATTATATAGATTTCAGGGGGTTATTTGAATTTTTCCCTAATATAAAATAACAAATTTGGCAATAGATTTTGTTAAGATTTTTTAAGACTGCTCGACTAGATTACAAAAGGTTAAAATAGGCAAGTCTGAGTCATCCGAACGGTTAGTCAAACCGACTTATATTACAATCTTATCAAATCCAACCGATTTTTATATATACACACAAATATATATGGTTTATAAAATTTGCATCTCTCTAAAGTTCTTACAACTGAAGCATAAGAGAAGGATTCTTTACTTTGCAGTCTTAAAGATATCCGAGACCATACAACTTACAGTATGCTTTCTTAATCTTTTCTATTTTATTTTATTTTATTTTTTCTATCATCAGTTTTAGGTTTTTGTATGTATTTTTTCTTGAAAAATTAATCAATAATAAAAATATGTGTCCCGTATGTTCTTTCAAATTAAAGCAACTTAATGGAAAAAATATATATATTCCCCTGTTCTTGCACCAACGATTCCTAAGGTTTGATCTATAAATAATTTATAGTTAGAGAACCATGATGAAAACAAATTCAAACAAAAAAAAATGTAGAAAAATTTATTTACATGATCTGATAAATTTATCTTTTTTGAGGAGATATCGATTTAATTGTTGAAATACAATGTTTTTATGTCTATCTATTCACCATCCCCTTCTTTTGCTCAAAGCAACTTAATTTAGTCATCCCTCTTAATTAAAAATGTTTTCACTTAACCCAAACAAAGAAGAGATAAAATAAATCAGTAAAACATAATAAAATACCTTTAAAAATTCAAGTTAAGCGAGAAATACTCTTTTTGGCATACAGGTCCTACACTCTGCCCCCTCAAATATTTTTACTTCATTATACCAAAGAAAAAATTGAATAAATAGATGTACATAAATTCAAAATATCTTTAAAAAATTTAGGTAAGAGAGAAAAACAATCTCTCTTTTTTGGATACTGGTTCTACTCTTTTTGGATAGAGAATTAAGTTATTATACGGTTTATAATTATTATAATATAAATAAAGATAAAATAATTTTTTGTGTAGTTTCTCGTTGGAAAATGTAATAATAATTTTTTTGTTATTTAGATAAAATGTGAATGAAGTGTAAATAAAGATTTATAAAATATGGAAAAAAAATAATAGTTGATTTATAAAAGATGACAATTGAATTGATAGTGAGTTTATATATTTTTTTGGATTGAATAATCTGGAATAACTTACTTTTATGAGTTGATTAAAATTCATATGTCATTTTATACCAATTAATTATAACATACATATTCTCATTTATTTTACTTTTCCAAACAATCATTTTTATACTATTCAGAGTTTCAGACCAATTTCCGCTATGAAATCAAACAGAAATTAGAAATATATTTTCTCTTTAATCCAAAAGAAAAATAAATAAGTAAATGTATAATAAGCTAAGATACAACTGAAAAATAGGGTTAATGCGACAAGACTCAAAAAAACAATGCATTGATATATGTACAATGCATTGATAGATGTGACCCTGCGTGGGAGTACCTTGAGCGATGCTTTTAATCCAACGGCCAAAGCTCATCAATCACGTCACATGTTAGTTATTAGGATAAGACCCACGCCATTTTTTAATGAAAAATATTAAACTCTTTTTTTTAATTATTATTATTGGACAAAGGAATGGAGGCATCCAATGTTCGGGAAGAGGTTATTCCGGTTTCCGGATGGATTCTTTATTTCTTTTTATTTAGCCCATGTTAGGTTGAAGAATAAAAGGGGTATAAAATGATATAGGAAAGAATAAAGTAAAAAAAAAAGTGTTTGGATGAGTGGTATAACATGGTATAGGTATGTCAGAATAAACTAGTATAAAGTGGTATACAGATTCCAACCAACCTCTGGAATTAAAGTTATTCTAGGTTATTTCACTCAAAATTGACCCACTGTCAAATCAACTGTCATCACCTCTTATAAATCACCTGTCAAATCAACTATCATCACTTTTTTACCTTTTATAAATCTTTATCCATACTTTATTCACATTTTATCCAAACAACAAAAAATTTATTCCTTACGTTTTTCAACGAGAATAATTCAAAACACAACCAAACACAAAATCACTTTATCATTATTTATACTAGAATAATCATAAACATCAGAATAATTTAATTCTCGAACCAAACATGGGCTTAGGCTTCCATTGTTTTGCCTACAAAGTTGATTGTATAATGTGATTAATAAATAATGCTCTTATGTGATTGAATGGACATTTTTAAGTTGCTTATTTTGTTTTTATATATTGGTACTCTCATTTCTTGGTAAAGAATGTTTAAAAACTCCAACATGTTTCTTTTATGCTTGCCTAACCCTTCTTTTATTATATATAATTCATTTTAATTATTGCTCATTGCACAATGACTACCCTACCCTTAACAGAGTACACTTTGATCATCACGATAATTAAGAGCACATAATAGTGAATAACATAAAATTATATAAAACTCGCTATGATCTTCCTATTTAATTTAAATTACTAACACCACACATAAATATCTGCACGTTATGATCTTTTTAAATGAAACATATATTTTAATAAATTGTATTTTTTCATTTATATAAAAAATAAAAACTTAACATGTTTCATCAATTGAAACATACATTTTATTTATTTAAATAGCATTGCATTCAAGAATGCATTGAACACCCCATTAAAACACAACATCCATGACTAAAAACTATATTTATTCTCAAGTTTGGAGGGGTTTGTTAAATTCAATTAATATGAATAAGGCGCATAATAATAATAAATCTATAATCCACAGCTATACTTTTTTTCCAAGCTAATTATCACTATCTCATTCATAAATAAAAATCGAAAAACAATTCTTCAATAAAATACAACCTACCTATCCCAATTTTGCCATCCTATTCTATTCAACAATCCCATGGAATAGGGCTACTTTCGTAATAAGTTGCGATGAGGGAGGCCAAATATAGATAGTTGTCATTGAGAAAGTACAGTCGTCCTCTCTGGCTTTCCTTATTAATTGTCAAGACCCAAAGTCCATGTTAGTTCTCTCCCTCACATATAGTTCCGGCAGAACAATCAAAAGCCGATTTTTTGCGAAATCCAAGGCGACAGTAGGACAAACAACAACATCAGCGACAACGACAACAAGAACAACAAACAAAGCCCAATATTTCACAGTCTCTACTGTTCAACATCCCAAAAACCCAAACTTTGAATCCCTCACAAAACCACACACGCACCCTCTCTCTGTAACGGGTCAAAGAAGAAACCCAACGAGTGTGGTTTCACGGGAGGGGTTGGTGGGCTGTAGATTTTGAGTATTTTCGGATTTGGGTAAAAAAAAAAACGACCTTTGAATGCTTTGAATACTTGACTTTTCTTGTCCATTTTTTTTTCAAAAAAATTATATATTATTGAGGTTCTCTTTCTTGTTTCATATTTCCATTGTCTGCTTATTCGACTGTTTGGGTTTTTCTGTGTTTCTGTTGTAGAGCTGTTTAGGTTTGGATCTTCTGGATAGAGAGTGATTGAAACCAAAAGCAGTGGCTTTTTGTGTTTTTGTGCGGAGATTTGGGGAATATATTGAGTTGGGTTTCCTTTTTATTGACTGGAAAGTGAAGATTGAGATACTGGATTGGGTTTTCTTATATTCAGGTTTGACCTTTATTTGTTTGTTTGATCTCTCTTATTGTATCTGCAACGTGGGTCTCTGCCGAGTTCATGTTTTCCCCAATTGCGTTTCAACTGGTTTCGGATTTTCACCCTCTTTTGATACTTCAGGTTTCTTTAATTTAATGGGTTTTCCAAAAAAAAAAAAAAATTGAGCTCTGAAATGTTGGGTCAGAAATAAATTTCTGTTCTCTGTATAGTTACTAGGTTTTTGGATTTACCTTACATTCATCTGGGTTTTTCGGTGCTAAGGCCGTTTTTGATTCGCAATTGGGCAGAATATTCCAGCTGGAATCAGGGTTCCTATGAATGCCCCCAGCAATCACTGAAGCTGTGGTTTCAGATCTTCTATTCAATTGCGAAAACCGCATCTCCCATCCCAATAGCGAATCTAAACATGCCCTTAAATGTGCTTGCATATTGTTCTATCCTTATTTTACGTGAATCATTAATTAATTATAAAACCATTCAGATTGTTAAGTTTTTTTGGAAATCAGTTCAAGTGTCGAATTGTTGGTTTTTACGCTTTTCCATCATTCTTCTTCTTCTTCTTCTTTTTAATCCTGAAACTACTGGACTGCTCAGGTTATCACCAAAGCATTTTAGGAGGATGAGAGGAAAGTCAGCAACTACAGGTAATTTCTTTGTCTTGAATACGGGGGCTAAGATACCAGCGATAGGGCTTGGGACATGGCAGAGTGGTGGTGATCTTTGCGTTGAAGCAGTAAAGACGGCTTTAAAAGTTGGCTATCGCCACATAGATTGTGCTCATCTTTATGGGAATGAAATAGAGGTTGGGAAAGCATTGGCAGAAGCGTTTGCTGGTGGGCTAAAAAGGGAGGATGTGTTTTTGACTTCAAAGTTGTATTGTGCTACAAATTCTCATAAGAGGGTTGAGAACTCCATGAGAGTTTCTCTGAAGAGCCTCGGGGTGTCATACTTGGATCTATATTTGGTGCATTGGCCTGAGAGTTCATCTTTTGGAGACGCAACAGATCCTCCTTGGAAATCAGGAAGTGAGTATAGGCACTTCTCACAGCGGCTGAAGCCGACATGGAAGGCCATGGAAGCTCTTGTTGAGGTGGGTCTTGTTCGTGCTATTGGTGTCAGCAATTTCAATGTTCAGCAGATCAAGGAGTTGCTCCAATTTGCAAAGATTATCCCTGCAGTCAACCAGGTAAGTCCAATCTGGTACTCCTTTACTTTCCTTTTTTCGGTTGTTGATTTGATTGCTTTTTCTGACTGTAGTCATCAGCTTTTATTGTTTCCTTGATAATTGAGGTTTCTAGGGATGTAGTGCGAAACCTTCTATTCATGCTTGCTGAATACAAACTAGTTTTTCAGAATGATTGTGCACCATTAAAATCTTCGCTGTTGTATATGCATTTAACCAATTGAAATTGCTTTCTTTTAAAGGAAATATGATGCTATTTACTTAATGTGTTAAGAGTGGCATAAGTCGTAGCTCATTACGTGAACACAATTCAAATTCAAATTTAATTTGAATTGTGTTCTACAGTGGTACAGAATTTCATCATTTGTTCCTCATCAAGATGAGGACAGGATATTAAATTATCACATATGCTTTTTCTAGTTTTGGTTACTCATCAGATTGCCATGAGCATGGGCATGTGTCTTCTCTATTTATGGTGTAAGCTGTGTATGCTTCTATTCAGAATTATTATTTTTATGAGAAACATACTTTCGAAGCTGAGCTTCTTATTGAAATTGTTAATAGTCCCATCATCTGATATTTAAGGCATTGCTTATAATTGGACCTGGCAGTTTCACTATTGTCAATAATAGCACAAGAGTACGAAGCATCTGTTGGCTGTCTTTTAGATTGATTTTATAATCTAGATTATTCATCTCCCAACACAACAAATGCATTTAATCCACAGATGCAGGATACCACATGATTGTATCAACCTTATCTTGCTCGATTTTCAGGAATGTCTGCAATAGTTATTCTGGGGAATATGCAAGCAGGATAATCCCTCATTCATATATCTGAACTAGGATATCTTGCTCCCCTTGAAGTGGATTTTATTTACTGTCACAAACTCGAAAATTAATAAGCAGCAGACCTAATTGCATAGGTCTTTTACCTCCTGTAACCACTTGCTGACTCCATCACCACTGCCACCTGACCTATGACAATAAGCAGATTACTTGACACTATCTTGAAAAAAAAAAGGGCAAACAACAAAATAAGGATGAACTCTGTTTTTGCACCTTTACAATTAAAGTCACACATGGTTGGCTCTTTGGCTAGAGATATGAATTTTCTCCCAAAAGATCCTCAGTTTGAATCTCGCGGACTTGTCCAATGCACATGGTTTGTGGGTGATTGTGTGCACCCGGTGTCTACCTAACTAATATTGGGTTCCTCATCATTAATAAAACTATATATTTTTAATAAGGTGAAGGGGAAAAGAGAGTAATGTCCTTATTCCATCAGTCCTCATCTGGGTGGTTACTGTGCATTTATGGAGGAGGAATACATGGGTCTCATCAAGCTCCAGTACAAATGGTTGTCCTATTGGAGTGTCTGTCTAGAATGACATTATATTCAATTTATATGAGTCTCTTCTCATCAATGTGTCGCATGCTTTCATCAACATGATTCTTCAAGGCGATGGTACATTTTTTTATATATTAAAGGCGATGGGTACATAAATTTTGTCTAAGATGCCTATTGCTTTGTAGATTTTTTAAAATTCCTTGATTATGTCGAACAAAGTTCGAAGTTACAGAGTCAGATGAATTAGGTCTGAGTTACCTGCAAGCTACATCAGATTTTAAAATTTGAGAAATTGAATCTTCCAAAGACAAGCTACATCAGATTTTAAAATTTGAGAAATTGAATCTTCCAAAGATTTCTATTACTAAACATTGGTTCTTGTATCTTGCAATATGAAACAGCAGATAGTTTTGTTTCTGGAGATCATAATACATTAAAGAGGACTCCAGTACACAATTGTTTCCCCTAACGTGCATCATTAACATGGATCTACATATAGCAAGGAAATTCTAGTAGTACTTAGACAGGGATGTATTCTAGAGATTTAGGGTCATCTAATTCCAATGAGTTAGTAGTGTTGTATTTTGTCCTTGAATTGGCTTGTGGTCAGCCTGTTGATTACTTGGTGAATGTGCGTTTGTGAGAGAGGCATGGGGATTGTAGATGATGGTGCTGAGTTATTGATGCATCTTGTTCTGCAGGGAAAAGATTTGGGCAGTCGGAAAGCCTATTTGTCTTGACTTAATAGGTTGGGGCGGGGGGGGTGGGTTGTCATGGATAGTCATATTTGTCTTTTTTCTGCTTTAGAAAAGGTGTTTTTCTTTTTATATTCCTATCTTACCAAACTTAAGTAAATGTTATATACCAAGGATATATAAATTTGTGAGATAGGTTCCACATGAAGTTAAATGTGTTGTCTATGCAACTTCATACTTTTGTGCTATACATTAACCAACAGATATGCATGTCATGATTAACGGTGATACTTGGAATTGTTTTGTTTCTCAATCCACAGAGATCATTGTGTCCAGAGATTGGTGGCAACTGGTGCACTTTTGTTTCCCAAGCACTCTGTCACAGGAAACAACTGTTAATGAACTTCTTGGGCACTATGATTTCATTCAGAAAATAATTGCTAATTTTTTTCCAATAATTACTTTTTTACCCTATGAATTTTTTTATTCCATTATTTGCAGATAATTATAATATTTTCTGGGAAGGCAGTTGGCTGTGATCATTTTACTTTTTCTGATCTCGTTAGGTGCTGTCATGAAGATTCCCGTAAATTTTTTTATTTGCATGGACTGGGCATATCAAAATTTTATACCTGCATATTAATTGAAGACACACATTTTAATAAATTCAGAATTATAGGTTTCTTTAAGCTTTGTTTTAATTTTTAAGCAGATTTCCAGTGGGTTAACTTAAAGCACTGATTGGTTTTTTAGGTGGAGTTGCACCCTTTCTGGAGGCAGGATGAACTGGTAAAATTTTGTCAATTGAAAGGCATCCACGTATCTGCGCACACTCCCCTCGGAGTCCCGACCACAAGTCCTGGTATGTCTGACAGTGGATCAGAAGATGAGCCTGGGACTCCTAGGATATCTTTTGGAAGGTCAAGATCTGTACATGGACCAATGTTGAAGTTGTCTGTTGTTGAAGAAATCGCAGAGCGCCATAGAAAGACACCTGAGCAGGCAAGAGCTTCGTCCCAGGGAATGTTTTCCCTTAATTAATATGTTTGTGATGACAGATTTAAATTTTCTTCTAAAATTAAATATGTAGCAGATAGGATTGGTTATCATGCTTCTGATCACATGAATTGAACATCCGTTTCTCAATTTCGAACACAAGCTATCTTTAAAATTTTCTCATCAAATTAGACACTTGTATGCTATCAGGTAATATTAAGGTGGGGATTGCAGCGCGGGACCAGTGTTCTTCCTTGCAGCTTAAGGCCTGACCGCATTCGGAGGAACATTGACATCTTCAACTGGTCTCTGTCGGATGAAGAATGGAACAGGATGACCAGGATTGAACCACAAGTATGCCTATTTGGTAGTGGGTTTATAAATTCTTCAGAAAGTGGATTCATGTCCGGAAGCGGTGGCCCTCTCCAAGCGGTTCATGAACTGGAAGACGACTTCGAGAGCAACCCATGAATACTATCGTCATTAATTTTTTTTTATTGTGTTGAAATATTATGATCAGTGGTAATGTATGATGTTAAGTGCGTACGATGCATGGATCATGGATATATGTTATATCAGTAAATTTGTGCTGGTAATTGTCATTGTTTGTTGCTGTCTGTTTTGGTGTCCCTATATATTGAATGGTTGCATATGATGCCAATGAAGTTGGAAAATGGACTGTCTTGCATCTTGCTCTTTCAGAAATCTTTTGTTTGAATTAGACAGTGGGGGCCTTATCTGCAGGAGCATTTTCTGATGTTTCATACATCACTATCAGAGTTGGATAGACACATTTTATGCCATAAAAAAAAATAAAAAATAAAAAAAAATCCGTATATGTGAATCTCCTGTGTTGGAAACTGATTTTTGCAATTAATACTGAATCAAAAATCTGGTGGGCCATGTATATTTACTATGAAATGAATCCCAGATATGCTAATCGAAGTATTGAATCATCATGATTTAGATTGGCAAATGGAACAAGACCGGTCAAGGAGCAAAGTGAAATAGTTATTTGTGACTATAACATGATTTTCCATCTGATTTTGAACAACACAGTTGGAAAAATACACTAGTTAACTGATTGTAGGTGCTAAAATGTCAACATATTACATCCAAGAAACAAGAAGTCAATGGGGCACCTAAATTCCACCTAATATTTTTCCTGATGTAGACAATACAAGCCAACCCAACTTCAACTTTAAGGAAATAAATTTATTTGCTATCTTTCATTTTTGTCATTGGTTCTATCTCCATGCAAAATTTGTAATTCGAATTCAGCAATGAAATCGGGTAACAAACATCTTTTTTTATAATACTCTATGAATTTGCACTACCGTCAGAAAAGGTAAACTAATGTCCAGGTGGATCAGATTAATAGCCATTTCAATATCACAAATAAAGTGGAACTACAAAGCAAAGGATTCCAAAGAAAGCTTTAAGACTTCTACATTTCCATGATTAGATACTAAAATGAACGGAACATGACAATGTACACAGGAAAAACCACAACCATATATATAAGAGAATTCAACACTAAAGAGTTGAAGAGTGTCGTATAAATTTCTTAACATACAAAATTAACCAATCTCCCAAATCCCAGATAAAGCAATATGTTCACAAGATTTTAGATCATGAATGCTTCTGCTAAGCTCTTTATTCCATATAAGTACATGTGGGTCAATGCTGTAATTATTCAATAAAGCAACATATAAACAAGGTTCTCTGAAATTTTATTTATACATATAACCAACATCACTAAATTTGGGGCAAGTAAAACTAGTTCTCAGCTTGTAAACATTCCAACTTACAGCATTTGAAGTGTGTGTATTGTTGCTTCTGTCTATATATATATATATATATCTATATATCTGTTAGGCCTAGAATCTGTTAGACCACAAAAAGAAAAGCAAAATGAGGAGCCAAGGATATGTACATACTGGAAATGACATTTCCCATTCCTCCATATTATTTCATTGACTGCTCATTCAATGTAATACTGTCGAGCCATGAAACAATTTGTTGGGTCGTCGGCCTAACTTTAGGTGACTCATTCAAGCATTGGCAGGAGATCTCCAGCACCCACATCAACTCCTTGTCATGCTCCTTATCATAAATCAACGGATCGAACACCTCAGCCGCCCTCTTCTCCTGTTTCAGTTTAAACACCCATGATATCAAATCACGGCACTCTTTGGGCTTGCACACATCCATCGGCCTCCTCCCAGTGAGAAGTTCCAAGAGCACAACACCGAAGCTGTACACGTCACCCTTAAAAGTGGCCACAGAGGATTGCCCGTACTCAGGAGGGATGTAACCCAACGTCCCGACTAGATCAGTTGACACGTGAGTATCATAAGCAGAGATGAGTCTTGCGAGCCCAAAATCTGCCAAATGCGCTTCAAAGTTCTCGTCTAATAAGATGTTGCTTGATTTGATGTCACGGTGCAGGATATGAGGCTGACACGACTGGTGCAAGTAAGCCAACCCCCTAGCGGCTCCCTGAGCTATACGGAGCCTAGTGTCCCAATCGAGAGTAGAACCACCATCGAATTTCTCATGAAGCCAGTAGTCCAAGCTTCCATTTGCCATATATGAATATATCAGTAGCCTGTCATTCCCGATTTTGGAGTACCCTTGAAGAAGAACAAGGTTTTCATGCTGGGCTTGAGAGAGTGTTTGAACTTCGGCTTGGAATTCTCTATCCATCTGACCACAGTCACCAGAGAGCCGCTTGATTGCAGCCCTCCTCCCATCCGGGAGGGTTGCTTTGTAGACCAGACCGAACCCACCGCACCCAATAATGTTGGCTTGGTCGAAGTTATCAGTGGACTTCAATAGATCATCAACGGTAAGTTCTTTGCTGTCCTTGTTGAACAGAAGTACCATGCATGAGCCAGACATCTCAACATGCTTGTCATCATCGGCCTCCTCATCCTCCACATTGGTCCTTCTCCGAGCAAAGATTCTTGTCACGAAGATATAGGCAAGTGCAAGGATAAATGCAGTTCCTGATAGAATACCAATTGCGATCCCCGCAATGGCAACCTTGTTTTTCTTCTTCTGAATGGTATCACCTGATGCGAGGGATGGTGCTCGTTGATTTGGACAAGTAGAGGAGTGTTCTCTGCAGAGTCCCTTATTACCTTCAAAGCTAGAGTTTGAGAAGGTCAAGAACTGGCCTCCTGAAGGGATCAGCCCATACAGATTGTTATATGCCACACTGAAGCTCGAAAGGAAGTTCAGACTGGTAAGTGATGGTGGTATGGTCCCTGTGAGATTGTTGTGCGACAAATCAAGATTCTCCAAGCTCTTCATCCCCGATAGTTCACCCGGGATCGTCCCTGAGAGGTTGTTCCCGCTGAGGTCCAACACAATGATGTTCTTGAGATTCCCAAACTCCGGCCAGATCGGACCATCTATATGGTTGTCGCTCAAATCTATAGATGGCGGGAAGCTCTGGACCTGATTGTACTGCAGGCCCTTCGCACCCTTGTTGCGTTTTGTGAAGAAGGGGAAGTCCGGCGGTGGAGATCGTTGGAGGGAGTTGTTATGGGAGATCAAGCATTTCAATTGCGTCAAGCTCTTGGGGATATCACCAACAAGCGAATTGTTGGAGAGGTCCAAGTAAAAGAGCTCCTCGAGATTCCCAAACCAAGAAGGGACCGTGCCTTTGAGGTGGTTCCATGACAAATCGACAAGCTGCAGCTTGGCGCAACCCCTCAACCATGGAGGGATCGAACCCGATAGTTGGCAGTTGGCGATGATGAAGGCTTCAAGATTCGTAAAACCTTCGACCCCGTCGAGCGGCATCACTTCACCACGGAAATTCATGGTGAGGACCACGCTAGTGAGGTTCTTGCACTGCTGCAGGACCGCCAGAGCCGACGAGATGTTGGTGAAGCTGTTGTTAGAGAGGGAGAGGTACGAGAGCGACTGTAAGCTCGCGAAGCTCTCAGGAATCTCCCCGTGGAGATTGTTCCGTGCGAGATTCAACGTTTTCAACCCCACACAGGTGGAGATACCATCAGGGATCAGCCCGGTGAACTGGTTTGAACCAAGATCGAGCGAGCAAAGCTGACCCATCGAAGTGAAGTTCAGATCAATCAATCCATTCAACGAATTGTCCCTCATAGAGAGGAAATCAATCGAATGCAACATCGACAGCGAACGAGGCAAAGGACCGGAGAAATTATTGGACTGAAAGGAGAGAAATTGAAGACCCCGCATCTTCCCAAAGACGTCGGGGATCGTCCCCGAGATCCTATTAGCCGACAAGTCCAATTGAACGAGACTAGAGAGATTACCAATGCGATCGCTGAGGGTGCCCGTGATGCTGTTGTCCTGAACGGATAAATGCGTCAACGAAGAGAGTGTGAAGAGGTCATCAGGTAGCTCACCAGAGAGCTTGTTTGAGTCGACGCAGAGCTGCTTTAGTGAACTGCAATTCCCGAACCCGGACGGGAATCCTCCGGACAACATATTAATCGAAAAGACAACGAATTGAAGCCTCGGCGAGGCAACGCAGATGCTCGTGTCGATGCCACCAGAGAATAGATTGAAACCCACGATGTACGCGGTGAGATTCATCGACCCGGAGAGGATTGGATGGCTCCCATTGAACATATTACTTGAGATATTGAAGACCCGCATTGAGGGCAATTGAATGGTCGCCGGGAAGCCGTCGGAGAGGCGGTTGGAGCTCAAGTCGAGGACTTCCAAGGAGGGGAGGGCGAACAGCTTCTGAGGGACCGCGCCGTGGAGATAATTGGAGGAAAGGTTGAGGAACCTCAATCGATTTAGAACCGCCAAAGATTCTGAGACCGACCCTCTTAAGCTCTTGTTCGCGAGATCCAGCCCGACAACCCTCCCGAGCTCGCAATGAACACCACCCCAGTCGCAGCAATCCGAAGAAGAAGAAGAAGAGGAACTGTTGAATCCCCCCCACCCATCAATGGAACCCAAGTCCAAGCTTTTCACGAACCCCTCCAACGCCTCCAGATCGTCCGGATTGCAGGTCCGGTTCTGGGAATCAGAGACTCTGAAGGCCAAAGTGAGGAGACCCACAAAGACCCATAGAAACCGAAGATCGACCATCTTGGGCATGGACGGCCAGGGAAAATGAGAAAGCTGTGATCTTTCACGGTGAGGATCCGTGGTCGGCGAAACCCATCTGAAAATTTGCGAAAAAACAATCGTTTTTGATGAATTTAAGAAGGAAAAACATAACAAGAGATGTGGGTACAACTGTACAAGAGAACAAAAGATGAACAGAAGAAGAAGAAGAAGCAGAGGTTCTCTGAGAAAGTGAAAGACAAACCTGTCAGTGAATAATAATGAGAGATCTGACTTTCTCCACTGTTCTTTTGTTTGTTTGTTTTTGTATTTTAAAGAAGGAAAAATTATATAAAAAAAAACTGAAAATCTCCTTTTATTATGTTGAAGTTGGACTGCATGAGTGTTTGACGGTGACCGGATATATCCGGTTGGATTTCGTACCGGTTCCGGTGGACCGGTAATGGTGGGCTTGGGAAGTTAAATAAATAAAAAAAAGTCAAACAGTCCAATAAATTCCATAAATTTTGACTGATTTGGATTTTAAAATGGTATTAACAAAATTTGGAATGAATGCAGGAAAATTGGTGTTATGGGACAGATATGACTCACTATTCAACTGTGGATTTCAAATCCAAACATATATATTTAAAGCTAATAATGTGAGTGAGTAGAAGTTTTTTTTTTGGTTGGATATATGATAGACAGAGACAGATTAAGGGATATTTATATATAGGAGTTGATTAGGATATTTTTGGATGATTTGAGCAAAGGTTCATTAATTTGTGCGGGGTGGGTCGGCTAAAAAAAAGGTCCAAATGGATTGCTGCCGCGTTTTGGAAGGTAAAGAAAGTGGATGTGTTTAACTGTGGTCCAAGTACATTGCTTTCAAAGGGGTCATTGTATTCAAGCCAAAACCTAATATGATACATACAAACATCTATAAAATCATGTGAATCAAATAAATCTAGGGGAGGTTCTAATTAATGGGCCCAATCATCTGGATGAAAACGTTTACATAAATTACTGATATTTTTCTTGTATTATTAGGTTAGGCTTAGACTTCCTTGATATTGCCTAACTCTAGCAACTTTATTTCTTTATTCACAATAAGTCAGTACCCAACAATTGTATCACAACTGCTTATATTAACCTTTCTATTTGTTGGACTGTGTAGTGCAATGTACTACTAGATAAGAATTTTTATATAGGGTTATTTTTATTTAATGCTTTTGAAAATCTGGTATCATTATAAGAAGTGTTATATTAATGGAGTTAATTGTATAGTATTCACTGCTTTTAAACATCCGGTTTGTAATAGATTGTTTTTAATGGGATTATTTTATTCACTATTTTTTTATAGAAAATGATAGACATTCGATTTTAATTTTATTACTAAAAGAAAAAAAAAACCTAAGACATACAAAAAGATGGAAAATAAAAAAAACCAAATTAAAGAGACCTTAATTTTATTCACTACTTTTCAGAATCCTCAAATTCCCTATAGATATTTATAGTGGGCAATCCTCCAATTGAACTATAATTTTATTAAAGTTTTGATACATTTGATTGAAATTTTTTGTTAAAATATAGCTCTGTAACTAGGGCTGGTAAACGAGTCGAGTAGCTCGGGCTCGGCTCGTTTAAAGCTCGTTCGATTAGATAAACGAGTCGAGCTTGAACAATTTTTAAAGCTCAGTTTGTAAACGAGTCGAGCCCGAGCCCGAGCCCGAGCTCATGTTATTTTCACATGTATAAGGTGTTGTGATTTGTGAAATGTGACTTTTCAAATGTTAAACAAGGTTTTTTTAGCTAAACGAGTCCGAACCGAGCCTTAATTCGAGCTTCGGCTTGACTTGTTTAACAAATGAGCCGAACCGAGCTTTAACCGAGTTTTTCACGAGCCTAACGAGCCGAGCTTGAACACAAAATGAAGCTCGTTCCCGAGCCGAGCCTGAGCAGGTCAAAGCTCGGCTCGTTCGGCTCGTTTAGCACCCCTATTTGTAACAACAAAATTTTCTCAAAATGAATAATCAGTAAAAAAATTCTCATTTTTTTACAGGGATATCAAATTAGCTTCCATCACGGATTCATGGATATCAAAATCAAAACAAGAGAAAGGCACTACAACTTGTATAATGTCAAGATCATAATTCAAAGAAAAACATTGCACGTTATATATGGTAGCCACTAGCATTTATTAATGTGTTTTTAATTAACAAAACCTAAGAAGTGATAATACGAATGTCCTTGAAAATCTTTCACGTATAGTGGCCGCTACCATTAATTGCGGTCAAACTATTTAGATTGATTCACGTGATCCGCTGTGATTTTAAAACCCTACACGCAGCACCACATTTAGTTGCCACGTAGGCATTCTGTTCTTTGAGGAAACCATTAATTAATTCAATCTTTTATTGTTTTGGAGGTTGTGACTTTTAATTACACGATCAACCCCTTTTTTAGATGGTAATTGCTTCTTAATCCAAACAAAAAAAACATTATTCTATAATACTCTGAATGCACATAATCAATAACAAATCATGTGCATCTGTTTTTAAAATATTTTTAATTGGAATCATTTTATATTATTAATGAATATTTATCAACTTTAATAATAAAAAATTTCATATGTGAATTATTATATATGAAAATTATTACAAAAGAATCACAAAGAATTTATGTTGTCTTGTTTTAGATATATAAAATGACAAACTTTTAGCCTTAATTTAGATTGTGACATTATTTATTTTTATTTGAAAAATATTAGTATTATATGATACATAGTTATTGAGACAATTTTATTTTACTTCATTTTTTTTAAACCATCATGATTTTGTTTGTGTTTTTTTTATTGATATTTATAAGTTATCCTACCCCCTCTTGTAAATTAATTACTATTATAATTTATATTAATTTATCCAAATATTACAATTAAAGTTTTTATTCCAGCTCTACATGTCTTATTTCACACCACAAACATTACTATTGGATTTTAACAAACTTTTTTTTTTTCTATTCCATCTCTATGGGGCCCTTATTTCACACATCAAACGAGAGCTTAAATTTTTTTTTTCAAACATGAATAGATTTAATCTAAGAAGTTTCAAACACAATTGTCAATCATCAAACCTAATTTTAACTTTCTTTAAAACCACTTGGCTCATTGACTGCTAGTTTATTGTTGCCTCTAAAATCCGAACAAAATCAATTTCTTTTATTGCAACTTATATTTTACATTGAAAAAATTTTAAAAAAAAATTCTTTTTTTTTTTGAGAAATAAAAAAATCCTATTAAATTCTAAATTTTAACATTTGTTGAAACCAAGACACGAGTTAAAGTGATTTATTTTTACATTTAACGTGGCCTTGAAGCATGGAAAGTGTGTATGTCCCTAGATCTACAAATCTCGTATATATTTTTTAAGTGCCTCTCCTGGAGTACCAACTTGTCTAATTTTATATATGTATTGATAGATCCTATAATGCCCATTCACTTGGCATCAAAGGAAAGGAAAGTGAATACAATATGAAAGAAAGAAATAAGAGATATGAATACAATGCATCTCATCATCTATGGATTAGAAAACTAACCTTACTTTTCCACATCAAAAGATTTTTTCTTTATTGGTTTTCACACAACAACGTCCTTCTTCTTAATAATTTTTTTATAATCTTAAGAACGTGTGATTTACGCGTGTTTTTCGCCTTAGCAAAGTCAATTAAGATGGACTGAATGCAATATTTACATTTTATTTATTGATTGGTGTGCAGAGAGAGAGAGAAGAAAAAGATTGAAAAGGAACAACCATAACATGACTTGGCTTGAACTTCACTTAATATCACATGCAAAGAGCCTTGAAAAACTTTTGTAAGTCTATTAAAGAATAATTATTAAAAGAATATTATGTTTTTATTATAATTATTATGTTATTATTAGTTTCCTAGTTTTCTTAGTTTCTTATTCTGATCTTTTAAGATTTCTTTTTGTGTATCTATAAATAGAGTCTTTGACTCCTTTAATATAACAACAAGAATTCTATTTTCTTTTATTCTAACATGGTATAATAACCACCCTAAAAATCCTAGATCTACAAGAGTTTTAGGGTTTCATTATTATTATTTTTTCTTTTATTCTAACATGGTATTAGAGCCACCTCAAAAACTCTAGATCCACAAATATTTTCTTTTTCTTCTTCCCCGCTCCGATTGAGGAATCTTTCCTCAATCGGAGCGGGGGAGGACTCTTGGTATTTATGTTTTTCTTTTTCTTATTTTCTTCCTCGGACCTCTTCCTTGAGATCCGACGATCATCGTGCCGTTGTCCGCGCACCATCTCCGTCGCCAGATCTCCGCCTCTTCCCTTGTCAAAGTCACCTCCTTGAATTATGAAACCCTTTGACTCGGTGGAACTTTGAACCCTTGTCTGCACCTTTCTACGCTCTTCTGCGCCCTCCATGTGAGCCTCCACGTTCACATCCTCTCCTCATGCCTCCATGAGCCCTACGTGTGCCATCTGATCTATTGGACCACCGACTCCGACTGACTCAAGAAGAGCGGGAGCGACTCCAACTGACTCAACGAGCGGGAGCGACTCCGTCTGACTCAACGAGCGGGAGCGACTCCGTCTGACTCAAAGAGCAGGAGCGACTTCGTCTGACTCAACGAGCGGAAGCGACTCCGTCTGACTCAACGAGCAGGAGCGACTCCTCCGTCTGACTCAACGAGCAGGAGCGACTCCGACTGACTCAATGAGCGGGAGCGACTCCGACTGACTCAACGAGCGGGAGTGACTCCGTCTGACTCAACGAGCGGAAGCGAAGAGATGCGCCCGTTCGCACCAATCGCCACAAGCCGCCCGTCATTGTCGTATATATTGATGGGCACAAACCACCATTTCATTTTTGTGCAAACTCTAAGGGTTCTACCATTCAGAGTTTGAGAGGGGGTGTTAAAGAATAATTATTAGAAGAATATTATGTCTTTATTATAATTATTATGCTATTATTAGTTTCCTGGTTTTCCTAGTTTCCTATTCTGATCTTTTAGGATTTCCTTTGTGTATCTATAAATAGAGCATTTGGCTCCTCTAATATAATAACAAAAATTCCATTTTCTTTTATTCTAACAAAGTCCAAAAAGAGAAGTCTGATTGAATTTCCCCAGAACACATTTTTTAAAGGTAAGATGTCACAGTAACACATAGACCAACATTTTAAAATGGTACTCTCTTTCAATTCTTCTATTTAAATGTTTATCAATGTAGTACTATTCATGTTTGATTGCTTTCTTTGGAGCTAATTAGCTGATCAAGTGGTCAAAAGATGTTCTTAAGTGGTGTACATAAAACATTTAGAACATTTGAAAGAACAAATCCCCTGTATCATTCAACATATTATAAGTGTTCTATTACAAGTTTATAGGCCCTGTTTAGAAACCCATTTGAAAATCACTTTTTGAAAGATTGACTTAATAAAACTTGGTTCACATGAAGCTCACTTTCTTTGCTTTTTAAACTTTTTAATTAATCATATTTTTATTCCATCCATTTGGAAACACATTTGCGCTTGTCAATTCTTGCAAAATCAAGAGCTTATAACACATATCAATTCCTCGCTCCTCATCTCTCTACATACTGTACAAAGAGATGCACATGATAAAGCTTTTTATCATGAAAAGTGGACCCTCCACAAGAACAGCACTACCTTCCATTTGGATGTCTATTAAAATGATTATACTAACCATCCACACCAGGTTTATTCATTAGACAGCTTAGATACAGAACTGTGCAATAGCAATGTTAAAGGCTAACCATTCATGAGAAGCTTTGACCTTTAAAAGCCTTCCAAATTTGAACAAAAAGTAACAGAGAAAAGAGAATAAAGGAGGCGGTGGAGATTGACATCACTTTATTTTAGAGAAAGAATCACTAAAGAAAAGATGACTTTATTTATTGTATAGAAACAAACAATGAGTGATCATGGGATTATGATAAGATTAAGAGGCAACACCACTACATAATGCTTTTTTAGTGAATTCCCTTATCTTCTTACAAAAAACCAAAAAGGACTATAAAGTACCCACTAGAGATATAAATGCTTTCCAAATCTGCAGACGACACCATATACAATGTTTGAGTGGCTAGTGTTTATGAAGTTTTAAACCTTTGTATTTGGTGTATATATTTGTATGTTAATATGTGTTGCCAATTTTCCTTAGATGGTTCCATCTCTCCAATGCATACAACAGGACTTACATGTAAACCTTGAAAAGAGACAGACTAATATACCTACATAATTGATATTTGTTAATGTGATATGGATTAAGATCCACTGATGATTTACAACTTGCAATGATACTGATTGAGAGGGAGTGAGTGCCATACAGATCCAACTTTAATTTGTGCTCAGTGGAAAGGAAAATTTATGGGAAAGGAAGTGGTTGACAAGGATATCAACCGAATCGGCTCACAAAGATTTTGTGGTCTCATCCACTAGAATGGCTGAAGTGAAAGGCAGTCACTATCCATTATCAAGTACTGGTGTCTGGTGGTATATGGAAAGTTTCTGCTTGGTTGTTTTGAAGTCACTTGTTCTTCCATTAGTGGTGTGTGTTAATTTGCCTGCCCCTTTGTATGAAACTAATTAATGTGAAGAACAGGAGCAGATGTTTCTGGTTGGAAAAGATAGAAACAAAATGTCTTTCCTCCATCAGGTGCCAGGCAATTGTGAGCACTCTGAATGCAATAAAAAAAAAAACTTTTCTTTGAACATAAGTGGTAACATCCAGAGAGTCGCTTAACAGAACTAGAATTTGTAAAAGCAGTTGCACATATATACAATCACCTCTTGGCATGTTGATAGACATACTCCCTTTTCATCAAAGAGTCCTAGATTCGAGTCTTGTTCTTAGTGATATAAGAAGATTTGACTACAAAAAGACAAAAATAAAAATACCAACCAAAAAACTTTATATATGCAATCATATAATGATGCACCAAATATCTCACAGGTGCCAATGTCTGAACAGTTGTGCTTTTTAAAGGAAAAAAAATACTACTAATTCATATCATCCTCTATAATTGCAGAAATTATATAGATCATCACTGATGGACACTGGGGAGACTTCAACCAAATTTTTACCTCCTAAATATATTGGAAAAAGATTAAACAACCTGTTCAGAATCACAGAACATAAAGATTACTCATATTTGTAGTATTGAACATGAAGTATCATAAAACCCATAACACTGCTTTGATCAAACAATAACACAACTTTAAATAAAAATTTAATTTATAAATAAAATATGTGTAGAAAGCATGCATCCTTCAATATCTGGATGGTTGCCTTGGTACATCATTATTGTTTCACACATTTATATATTTACATAGTAGTCAATAACACACAATATGAGTAATCTTTACATACTATGACTATAAAGTTTGAATCACCATCGTCTGCTACATCATGGAGAATTTGCTGCTCTCTGTTTATGTCTCGCGCTTGTTCCTCCCTATACCAATGACATAGTACATATAAAAAGTCACTGTAGGAAGAAAACCAACAAGCATTCCAGACCCAAATGGCAGTCCCATGCTAGCAATTTCAATTCCTTCACTCCATGAACTGCTAACATTGTTTCCCTTGGATGTCACACAAGGAGAGAAGCACTCTCCACATAGGCATTCATTAACCGAAAAGCTCGAACACGTGAACGTCGAGAACTGGCCTCCTGTAGGGATAGGCCCACACAAATTGTTGTGTGACACACTGAAGCTTGAGAGGAAGTTCAGAGAGACTAATGAAGGAGGTATGGCGCCCATTAAATCATTGTTCGACAAATCAAGTTTCTCCAAGCTCCTCAGTTTGGATAATTCTCTAGGAATCCCTCCTGAGAGGTTGTTCGTGCTCAAATCCAATACAATGAGATTCCCAAGCTTCCCAAACTCTGTCCAGACCGGCCCACTGAGCCGGTTATTACTTAAGTCTATTGATGGAGGGAAGCTTTGGACCTTTTTGTATTGCATCCCTCTCACAGTCTCATTGCGATATACGAAGAATGGGAAATTTGGATTGGGCGACTGTTGGAGGGAGGCATTGCGTGACATCAATGACTTCAGCTGTGTTATGCTCTTTGGGATATCGCCGACAAGTGAATTGTTCGATAGATCCAAGTAGAAAAGCTCATTGAGATCTTCGAACACAGAGGGAATCGTTCCTTCAAGTCTGTTCCATGATAGATCCAACAATTGCATTTTCCTACAGCCCCTCAACCAAGAAGGAATCGAACCCAAAAGTCCACAATTTGCGATGATTAGCACACTAAGATTCTTGAATCCTTCGATCCCATCGATGGGCAATGTTTCACCGAAGAAATTCATGGTGAGGACAACACTAGAGAGACTCTGGCATTGCTGCAGAGTCAGGAGAGCGGACGAGATGTTGGAGAAGCTGTTGTTCGAAAGCGAGAGGTACGAGAGCAATCGGAGGGACTTGAAGCTTTGTGGGATCTCCCCAACAAGGCCGTTCCTCGCAAGGTTCAGCCTTTCCAATCCAACACAGGAGGAAATCCCCTCAGGGATCGGCCCGGTGAACCGGTTCGAACCGAGATCGAGCGAGCTCAATTGAACCATCGAAGTGCAGTCGATAGTGATGTTTCCGGTGAACGAATTGTTCCGCAATGTCAGAGTTTGAAGCATAGAAAGCTCCGACAGCGATGGAGGCAACCGACCTGAAAAATTATTGGACCCAAACGAGAGGAACCGCAGATTCCGGAGCCTCCCGAAGACATCAGGGAGGTTCCCGGAGAACCCATTGAGGGACAAGTCCAAGTGAACGAGATTGGAGAGGTTGCCGACATGGTCGCTGAGGGAGCCGGAGAAGCCATTGGAGCTCAAGTCGAGGACTTTTAAGTTGGGGAGACTGAAGAGACTCGACAGGAGAGGGCCGCGAAGAGAGTTTGAGGAGAGATTGAGGAATCTCAATCGTTTCAAACCGGACAACGAATCTGAGACCGACCCATTCAAGCCCTTGCCGGCGACGTCCAAACCCACTACGAACCCCTCGGCGTCGCAGGAGGCGTTGGAGCTTCCCCAGCCATGTATGAGACCGGGTTCGAGAGCATTCAAGAAACCATTCAACGCTTTCAAATCGTTTGCGTTGTTGTTGTTGCAACTTGATTGGGGTTCGGTGATGGAGGTTGCGAGAGGAAGAACTCCGAAGAGGAGGAGAAACCAAAAATGGAGGCGGAGGTTCATGATTGGGGTTCGGGGTGCAGCGAATGAACGGCTCACGATGTGTGTGATCGCTGGACCGGATTTCAATGAAGGGATGCTGAGTCAAACGTGAGTCCATCATCGCAAGTTTGTCGTTTGTGTTCTCTTCCTTCCTCGAATCGGGGGTGGGGTCGTGAAATCCCGAAAAATCCACCAATCGAGAGATTAGCTACCAACAGCGATCAGCGATCAACACGGGACCACCAGATCCCTCAGGAACCAAACAATATCAGTCGGTCACTGTCCAATGGATTCTTGACACGTGGACTAACAAAATCAACAAGCACCCCCTTTTAACACTCACGTTACCCATCTTGACACCATCAAACCCCATAAACATCACCCTTTTTCAGATTCACCCCTTTTAATTTTCTTTCCCTCTTTCACCACCAAAATCTCCTTCAAAAACATTTTAAGGATGCGTAAGTTTTTTTTCCTCTAAACATAGTAATCATGAATCTGATTTTTTATGTTTTTTTCTAAATATAGGCAATCACCTAGAGGCCCTATATCCTAAAATAAATAATAAAAAAATATAAAAAAATCAGGTTTTGAAAATGAACATTCATATGATTTTTTTTCACATTGTTTTTTAGTTGTAATCGCATTCTTAGTTCTCACGTTTAATTTATGTAAATTTTACTTTTTCATGTTTTCAGATATTTTATTTTCCTTTTTTAAACAACATATCTACTTCTAGATTTTAGTTTCGCTTTTTTTATTATTTATTTGTCTTGTTTGTATTGGATTTAGTTATTTTATTTTTTAAATAAAATTCTTTTCTTTAACATATTAGTAGATCTGAAGAAATTTTATGATTTAAAGAATTTTATAGTTTTTATTGTTTGATTTCCATATGAAAAGAAGAGGAAGGTAAAATTGAAGAGTGTTGTTACACTTAGTTTTTTTCTCGGTCCAAAACACGGTCAGTGAAGCATATACATTGTTAGATGTTGTATATACCACATTAAATATTTTCATACACTTATTAAAAATGAGTTCATTCAACTTAAATGAAATGATATACACTTTCTATCAAAGCATAAACCTCATTAGATAATGTTTACTATTTTTTAAAAATGAAAACGTGTAAGGTCTGAGTTTTTGTTGGTGAATGTAACTTAAGAGACCGGATCCAGTCAGCACTGGATCCGGTCAGTTCGGCTGCACCACATGCATATCGAACTACACCACTTAAAAATCGAACTGCACAACCAATTGTTGTATATATTTTTCACTCTCTTATTGGATTTAATCAGTCATTGGAGAAAATATGAATTTCTAAGTATCATCAGCATTCAATAAGAGAGTGAAATATATATCCAACAATTGGTTGTGCAGTTCGATTAGCACGTTGTGCAGTTCGATTAGCACGTGGTACAGTTTGGTACTGACCAAACTGACTGGGTCCAGTCCTGAGTGGATCCGGTCCCATAACTTAGACTAACATTTTCCAAAACTGAATTTTATTTTTTTATTTTTGTTTTACTTTCGGTTTTTATTTTAATTTTTTTTAACATATTAGAAGATAAGAGTAAATCCCATAATTTAAGGAATTTTAATGGTTTTTATTCCTCCAAAAGATTTTTATTTTTTTATTTTTGTTTCATTTTTGTTTTTTCTGCTTTAAATTTTTTATTTTCTTTTTTTAAAGAAATCTTTTTTATATAGTTTATTTTTTTTTGTATTTTAATTGAATTTTTTATTTTTAAAATTTTCATTTTTATCACTCTATTAAAAACAAAAAAAAAATATATATTTTTATCACTATAGAAACAAAAAAAAATAGTAAAGTAAATTTTTTTGAAACTCATCTATGAAAGAAGAGAAGTATGAACGAGGAGAAAAAAACAAAGAGAAAAGATGAAAAGAGCACAAAAAAAATGACAAAAGGATCTCCATTAAAAAGGTCATGTTAGTGTTAGAGGTGGGTTTTTTTTTTGTTTTGTTAGTCCACGTGTCAAGTGTCTATTGGACACTGACGGACTGATTGTATTTGGGTCTTGAGGGATCCGATCCCGATCAACACGTTATGTGCGATGCATTGTTTTTCGATTTTACATGATCATGATATAATGAGATAATTGAACATTTTTTTATGTTAATTCATTTTTATATTATTTTTCGTTTCAAATATTCTTAAAACTTAAATCTATCAAAATTTGGATTTATAATAAAGAAAAAATCTTTTTCTGAATCAGAATTACTAACTTGATATTAAATGCATGAGCGGTCTCATGATAAACATGCCATTTTTCTTTACCCAAAAAAAAATATTCACAAAAAAATTATTTTAAAAAACAAATAGAAATAAAATCTAATTTTTTTTAATGCAGTTCAATAATTCAATCCTTAAATCACTTTCAAACGTTATCCTGAGTGTTACAAAATGAATAGTATTACGAAGCAAAAAAATTGATACATTCCTTGTAAACTTGCGAAATCGCAAGGATAATAAATTAAGAAAACATATTCCTGAAATATTTTGTACATTTAACAGTGTTACTTGAAAAATTGATCAAATCAATGAATCCTTCCATTGAAATAAATATCCATGACTCAGATGAAATCCTGAAACTGCCCTCTTCTTCGAGTGAACATTCTTCCGACACCATTGCCTACATCCCGTCGGTCAACCCCCGGCACATTTAATATGTTTCATGGTATAAATATTAAAAAGCATTTGATGAAACAGTAAATGATGAATATGCATTGGGCATTTCATGTGTTCGATAAAATACTTGAAATCAAGGCTCTTCGGTGAACATAGTGTACCTCTACGAACCTTTGTTGGACCATCCGCTACTACATCCCGTCGGTCAACCCCGGCATATTTAATATGTCTGCTAGTGTAAATATACAGTAAATGATAAATATGTGATTGACACTTCATGTGTTCGATAAAAAATACTGGAAATCGAGACTCTTCAGTGAACATGGGATACCTCTTTCGAACCTTTGGTACACTATGCTAAACCATCGGATACACCGGATGTATTCCTCCCCTCCTCAGCCGCACCAGTGGCCTGAAATAGTACATATAAAAGATTGCCGTTGGAAGAAAACCAACTAGCATCCCCGTCGCAAATGGCGGTCCCATGTCATAAATATGTAGTCCTCCATCATCTTCACCACCATCTAATACAAGAGATGGAGCTTGTTGGTCCCGACACGGAGAGAACTGTTCGCCACAGAGTGCTTCATTGCCTTCGAAGCTCGAACTAGGGAACGTCGAGAACTGGCCCCCGGAAGGGATGATCCCATACAGATTGTTGTAAGCCACGCTGAAGCTCGATAGGAACGTAAGCGTAGCCAGCGATGGAGGTATTGACCCCTTGAGATTGTTGTGTGACAAATCAAGCTTCTCCAGGCTCCTCATTCCTGATAATTCTCTCGGTATAGTCCCCGAGAGATGGTTCCCGCTGACGTCGAACACAATAAGGCTCTTGAGATCCCCAAACTCCTGCCAGATTGGTCCGTCAAGGCGGTTGTCGCTAAGATCTATCGATGGCGGGAAGCTCTGCAACCTGTTGTACTGCAAGCTCTTAGCGCCTGCAACGCGCTTCACGAAGAAGAGGAAGTCGGGCAGTGTGGATTGCTTGAGGGAGGTGTTGCAGGAGACCAAACAGTTCAGCCTAGTCAGGCTCTTGGGGACCTCCCCAACAAGTGAATTGTTGGAGAGGTCCAAGTAGAAGAGATCATTGAGATCCCCAAGCCAATGTGGTATCGTCTCTTCGAGGTGGTTCCACGAGAGGTCGACAAGCCGCAGCTTAACGCAACCTCTCAACCATTGTGGGATCAAACCCGATAGCCCGCAATTCGCGATGACGAGCGTCTCAAGATTCGTAAATCCCCCCACGATGTCGAGTGGCATCGCTTCGCCTCTGAAGTTCATGGTGAGGATTAGAGAGGAGAGGTTCTTGCATTGCTGCAGGACACCCAAAGCCGATGAGAGGTTGGAGATGCTGTTGTTGGAGAAAGTGAGATGCAATAGCGATTGTAGGCTCTTGAAGCTCTTAGGGATCTCCCCGTCGAGGGCGTTCCGCGCGAGATTCAGTGTTTTAAGCCCCACACAATTGGAGATGCCATCCGGGATCGGCCCCGTGAAGTGGTTCGAGCCGAGATCAAGCACACTAAGGTGAACCATCGAAGAGAAGTCGAGGTCGATTGATCCGCTCAATGAATTGTTATTCAGAGAGAGGAATTGAATGGATGACAGCGATGACAGCGAACGAGGCAGAGGACCTGAGAAATGATTGGAAGCGAAGGAGAGATATCGCAGTCTTTGAAGCTTTCCAAAGACATCCGGGATTGTCCCGGAGAACCCATTAAATGAGATATCCAATTGGACAAGATTAGAGAGGTTACCAATGTTTTCATTGAGGGAGCCAATCATGATGTTGTCCTGAACCAACAATTGCTTCAATGAAGAAAGCATGAAGAGGTCATCAGGTAGATCCCCAGAGAGCTTGTTCGAGTTGAAGCAGAGCCGCCGAAGCGAACTGCAATTCCCGAATCCTTGTGGGAATTCTCCAGAGAATTGATTCATGGATAGAATGAATGATTGAAGAAGTGGAGATGCATTACACAAAGTCATGTTTATGGGGCCTGAAAAATGGTTGTTACTGATGTCATATGCTTCCAGATTTTTGGACCCAGAGAAGATAGGATGGATTCCTTCGAACAAGTTGCCCGAAACATTGAATACTCGAATCGATCGCAATTGAATGTTCCCCGGGATAGCACCGGAGAGGGCGTTGAAGCTCAGATGAAGGACTTCCAAGTACTGAAGGCTAAACAAATTCCCCGGGACCGCTCCGTGGAGAGAATTAAAGGACAGGTTGAGAATTCTCAGTCGATGTAGGCCTGACAACGAGTCCGATATGGATCCTTTTAAGCTCTTGTTACTGAGATCCAATTCGACTACCCTCCCGAGCTCGCAACCCACACCGACCCAATCGCAACAATCTGAAGAGGATGACAAAGAGGAAGAATTGAAGCTTCCCAAGCCATGGATGGTTGTCGAATCCAGGCCAAGGATAAAACGCTTCAACGCCTCCGAATCGTCTGAGTTACATTTGAAGCTCTGGGAGTTGGTGACTGTTACAGGTCCGAGGAGGAGGCCTGCAAACAAAAAGAGTGATAGGAAGTCCATGTATACAGAGAATCTGTCTTTGGGATTTTCTGTTAATGGTGTCGGTGGGTGAATGTTCCATGAATTGGGTTAGTTTGATTACATGATATCAATGTCTCCTGGATTTAATGAGATGAAAATTCCCAATGTGACTTAATGACTAAAGCCCTTTGTGACTCGTTTAACAACTTTAAAAGAAACAATTAAGATTGACCTGACTAAGCACAGTGAAAGTCTTCTGAGCGGAGTTGGAAACCAAAAGGAAATGGAGAGAATGACTCTGCTAATTAAGTACGGGACACGATTACTTTTTCATGTAATTCAATCATTTGACTTCTGAATCATTCTTCATCGTATACTCGTATTCAATAATCAAAATAATTATCAAATATGAAAATTTAAACTACTTAGAGCTAGAATGAAAAAAAAAATTATTTGAGTATGAAGGAGAATAAGAATGATTACTAAATTGGTCCTTAGAAACTTGTATGATAAATACTCATATAAGTTGGGTACAAATGAATGAACGTATGAATAATAAAACAGGGAACATGCGTAGAGAAAAGGTTACATATATTTTATTTTACTTAAGATCAGCTCTGTTTTGTGCAATTTATCTTGGCCCCATATCATATGCAAGTATTCCTCTGTTTTGAATGTGTTGAGTCATTGGCATGGAATTTATTCAACGAAAATATAAAAAATGGTTCTAGGTGATTGATTTTGATTTGGAGGGAGTTGGTGAAGAAAATTTGGAATGCTGTGGAAATGTATTTGAAGATAAACATCTGAAATTTTAAAAAAATGTAATCTCAAGTGTTTGAATTAGTATCTGTAGAAGACTATATTGTTTAATAAGTCTCTGTCTTAACCCAAAAAAAAATTCCCAATATCCTTGCTGAGGTGATTTGTTTAAGATAATGTCATTCAATGTCAATTTGTTTTGACTCAGCTCCTAGGTGAACATACACCATGCCCACCTCTACCAGGTCACTTTCACTAACACAAGAAGTATGCAATCAAAGAACTAAAGCAAACATCCAATAAGTGTTGAGATCCTTAAACAAACCCACAATTCTCAAAAGAAAAATAAAACTCAAAATTATATTAATTAAAAGCTGATAACCCTAAATTACAGGTCTTCCCTTTTATAATTAAATATGACTAAATTAGTAAAAATGGAAGTTTGTTGTAACTAAATGTATGAGATCCTATGAGATCCTCAGAATTGATACAAATCAAATCCGAGTTGTTATATTAAAGATATTCAAAATCAAAAGAGTTATCAAGAATAACAAAAACATTATTTTAAGGGCCTAAAAATATGAAAAATGAAAACAAAGTGCGCGTTATGGCGTAACGACAACTCTTGAAGATCTCCTTGATATATAATTCCAGTAAAAAAATTATACGATTCTGAGTTCAGGACGCCTTTGATTTTTGCTAACCAATTTTCTGTAATTACTTGAAAATCTCAAAATGAACATTTTTAGGTTCATTGCTCTAAAAACGTGTCAGCCACCTGTTCTAAGGCGTATTATGTTCTGTTGGTTTAGTTGGTGTATTATGTAATAGACCCCAGAAAAAAAAAGTTCTATAAATATATTGAAAAATTAATTCACAACAAAGTTGAGATGGCCGAGTTGGTCTAAGGCGCCAGATTAAGGTTCTGGTCCGAAAGGGCGTGGGTTCAAATCCCACTCTCAACATTCATCTTTTTCATAAATTTTTTGGCTCCCCTCATTTTATGTCAAAACTGATTGGCATTAAAAAAACAGAAATTTAAGTAATCATATTAATATATTTAAATTTTAATAATTTAGAATTGCGAAATCTAATTCAATTGAATTTTGTAAAGATTTATCTTATATTATAAAAATACATATTACTCGTTATATAAATGAGAAAAATTGATGTAGCTTCGTAAAAACTTATGAAAATAAAAAAAACACTTATAAAATTGATAAATCTTCTCATGTCTCTATCTTATTATATAATATTTATTGTAATTCCTATAATTAACATGATATATTATTAATCATAATCATCCATGATAAATTACTGTTATTACGTTTAAAATTTATTTTATTTGTTGAAAAATATCGATATAACTTTCTGAAAACTTATGAAAATCGAAAAAAATCACCATAAAAATTAAAAATTTTGTTAACTCCTTCAAATATTCTTAAAATCACAAAAAGTCCATGTGATTATCTAAAAATATACATACTTATTTATTTAAATTGTATTAAACAAATTATAATTTTATGATCAAAGTATTATGCTTTTTGTTGTTAGTATTTTTTAGTTGAAAATGTATTATAGAGTTTTTATTTGGTTTTTAAATTATTTTCTCTAATTTTGTAATGGAGTTGATGAAGCTGTAGTTTTTTTTATTCAGTCTCTGTGATGAAATTAAAGAGGCGAAAATATTAAAATATAACTCAATTTTTTAGATCAAATGAGGTCCGAAAGTTTTTTTTTTTTACAGTTGATGATGACATTTCAGAAGATGTGGGCATTAAAAATGACGGGGGTATTTTTATTCTATAAAATGACTAAATGTGATTTTATAAAGTTTATAAGAACTGAATCCGATTTTATTAAATTTCTAGGGACTTATTTCGATATATTTTTCATCAGGAGATTAAATTTGTTAACTATATTCACTTTATGGAAACTTAAAATAATTTTTTGATTCTAAATGAATCGTATTTATTATTTTAAGAAGATTTTATGGAGTTAAAAAGAAGATTTTTCCCTATATAAATTTATTAGCTTTAATAGAACGAGCTTTTGGATGGTTCGGTGTTTTTATGTTAAAGCGCTGATATACGCAGTTTATTTTATAGCCCGTTTTACAGCTCCATACGCTATGATAATGTAGTATATACTGCACTATCATAGTCTATGGTGTTCTATCACAGTATATGATTCAATTTTTTTTTCATAATGAAAAAAAAATATAGTAATATATTTTAATATATGTTTTATTTTATATAATAGTATGCACTTCAAAAAATGAATGTATAATTTAAAAAAAATCATGATGGATTGCAATTAGGGCTGCAATGGGGCTGGGTTTATCTTTTTTTTCCTTTTATGTTATTCATCGAAATTGCATCATAAAAATTCAGAAACAGAAGCTTTGGAATCTAAATCAAACAATATGGCCATGGGCCGGCCCGGGCCGGGCTTTTTTATGGCGGGCCTCCACCGGGCCTGAAGGGCTTCGGACTTGGGCCGGGCCTGAAAGTCGACAATCAGGCCGGGCCTAATCTGGGTTTATCTGTGTTTCTAGGCTAGTTATTAATAAGTAAAAATGACATGGGCTTTTCATTTCTGTTTTTAGCCTCTCATAAATTTATATATTACTTATATATCATATTTATTCAAAATTCAAAATTTAAATTAGATTTAGATTAATCATAAATATATTTGAAGATTTCAAACAAATTTAAATAAATCATTCCTATATTTTGAGATTTACCAATATATTGAAATTTAAGGAATTCAAAATAAAAGATATTCTTTAAATCTATTTCAATAGAATTATAAAAATGTATTGCGTTGTTTTTATTATAGTATAAAAAAATATTAGATAGTATACAAATTTATTACTCTATATATGAAATGGAATTAACTTTTTTTATGATGTAATATTCTATTAATATTTTCCTCCATATTATGTTATTTATATTAATATAATAGTTATATATTTATATTAATATAATAGTTATATCTTCACATTAAGGCCATATGCACCTTAAAAGAATGTATAGGCCTATTATCAAATCAATTACCATCATCTCTTATAAATCAAATATTAAATCAACTGTCATCATTTTTCACTTTTCATGAATTTTTATCTACACTTTATTCACATTTCATCTAAACAATAAAAACTTTATTATTATGTTTCTCAAGAAGAATAATTATAAACACAACCAAACACAAAATTATTTTATCTTCATATTAGAATAATCATAAACTTCAAAATAACTTAATTAGTGAGGGGGGGGGGGGGGTACATGGGACTACACACACACAACTCCTCCTGGACATTGTTCCTTTTTATATATATTTAACATGATGAAGTATGCACATTAACCAAAAAAAAAAAAAGAGTATAACCATCGATAAACCTTATTGATTCATTAAACAAAATGACAATGCAATCACCGACTGTATACAAGACAATGCAACAACATTCTTTACCTTGATCCACAAACATTTGCCACTAGACCTATAAAAAAAGCACACAGAAAAAGAGATCAAAAGATCCATCATAAAATAAACTTCCACAAATGCATCCAGCGATGTGCAATGAATGAAACTCCCAGAGCAAAATAAAAGGTAACCCACGCGCACAAGCACAAAAAAAAAAAAAAAAAAAAAAAAAAAGGCAGCAGCAGCTCAAGTTACACAGTATTTCCAGTGTCAGTTCCCTCCACCTGCTTCACTAATATTGAGTAGGCAGAAACGCCCACTGATAAGGTGCTCTTCATGTGGGAAGAAGTAATGATTTTAAAAAGAAGAAACCACAATGGAGAGGGGAAAAGAAGAAGCATAGTCTGCTCTTTTGTTGATGATGATAAATGGGTCCCTCTTTGTTTCATTTTTCTTTTTTCAAAGCCTTCAACTGAAATCAAGCTTCACCTCTTCGGTTTATTGCAAGAGTAAAGTATATCAATATCATTGTGCCCATGCTTGACCTGCATAACCCACATATATACATTAATAAAGATATGAATGTGAGGGTAAAGTATGATAAATCAATGCCAGTAACCTAAGACCACTGCTGCAACTTGCAAGACTACATCAATGGAAGAGTAATGACTGAACAGGACCACCAAGCTATTTGCCTGATATTTGGTGGATAGGTGTCTGCAAGGTTAGAGTGGAGTCACTGACTGCCAATGTAAGTGCTAAATGGATTGAAGGCATCACCATCCAAAGACAGTGCAGTAATATCATTCCATCATTAGAATTTTGCTGCTATGTCAGAGCGAACGCAATGACCCGTGATCTGATGGAAGAAGGTATTTAATGTAAGTGAATTTATCAACCTAACTCAAAGAAGCATTAAATAGTGTGGACAGTGCAAATTGGGTTTAGACAGAATTCCCATAAAGAGATTGCCCTGGCTGTTAATAATGAGGGGTCCCAAGATTTCTACATTGTTATCATCGCGTGTTTGCATCGTAAAGATATTATTGCTATAACTTTATACCCAAGGCAAAAACATTACCAATCATCTATGCTGGCCACTCTTTTCCTGAGGTGAATGTGGGCACTATTCAATATGGATACGCATTTGCTACTGATTTATTTAACATAATTACTTCAACATTAAAGGAGACTTACATGGTTGCAAAAAGGAGGAGGATCTTTCTTGGATGGATGGTTGTTAAGCGATTGAATCTCTTGTTGTTGTTCCTTCCATCACCAGACTCTGCAAGATTTGATGTAGCAGTTGTTGATGAAGATGGCTGCTTCAACTGTTCAAGCTGGGGACACACCACTGCCAAATAAAAAATAAATAAATATAACAAATATATGTGAGTTGAGGATGCGATTTAGTTAGAATTTGAAGCAACACCACATTGGGAAATTTTACACTTCTTGATGCCTTAAACTTCCAACAAGCTAGCTGAATAGTTTAACTTCAAAGTGTACCACAAGTCTGAAGAGCATACTAAGATTATAACATTCAATTTAATATAATGGTGGTTTCACCTAACAGCATCACATGCATTGTGTCATACATAGCAAATCATATTATATTCATCATCTGCTCATTCAAAAATTAATGTCTAACTTACTGTACTAACTACCGTAGATAGAATACTCCACCAAGTGCTAAGCAGACAACAATACAATTAAATTAAGCTAAACAAGACAGCCCCCACGCTTCACACCCACTGCATGTGCACTCCCTTAAATAATATTTAAACCATGCATTTGTGATCAGAAAGTAAATCTGAGAAACCAAACATTCCATACGTTTAACGACAAGCTTCCTAGATGCTTCCTCTGCTTCTTGTTGTTCCTCACCATTGCCAATTCGCCTCTCCATCCGGTTGGAACCCTTGCGAGACAATGCTTTCTACACAAAACAAATTCAGACCCAGTTATGTTATGAATGTCAAAAGCTGATCACGAAGGGCAAAAGCTTTCAGTGGGGAGTGAATCACTCACAGTCACTTTCGGACTACCGGAGCATTTATCGGAGGTCTGGGTCTGTGTGAGGCTATCGATGTCCACGATCACATTACCAGCCTTATCGATGGCCACAATTTGACTCTGCAACAAATCAGATGGTCAAAGATTGAGCTTGCCATGTGTGAAAAAATAATATCTCAAAAAAATAGCCATCTATTCATTGCAACCCAGGAAGCAAAAGTGAAGATGGAATTGAATTCACCTGACTCAATATCTCCTCCATTTGGATGGGAATAAAATTTGGTAGAACCTGTATTTAACAAGGTTTCTGTGAAATTTCAGAAAGAAAAAAAAAACTACATTTGCAAAGATAATGCACATAAAAATTTGGATTTCTTGGCTATAAATATATTTTCATAACAGGAAAACAAATCCCAAAATGGGATTGGGATCCTCTGCTTAAAATGCACCACATAAATATTTAATTTACTGGCTTACTATATACATAACAAATGCAATACATTGTCACATTTTTCACCGAAACAAAATGTTGTGCACTTGTAATTCCATAAATACCCCTATGAGCCATAACATTGTTGACCCATTGACCTCTCCAGGTGGACCCTATGTTCCATAAGCGGTAACAGAGATCGTCTAATCAGTGGAATTAAATCGTACGGATGTTCGAGTGTATGGTGGACCCAGCAATCAAATTAGAAAGAGAGGGGGACAATTACGTAATTTATTTAAAAGATGCCCAATTAAAAATAGAAATAAAAAAACATTAATAATAGAAAATAAAAAAGATCGAGCGATTCAGGTTTCGGATCCGATACCTTTGCAGCGATCTTGGTCTCTCTGAGCGGAAAATCTTCAAATCATCGCCGCGATTTATCGACGGTCATCGTCTCCACCTAAAATCAGAAAAAAATAATTAAATATTAAAAACGAAAACGTGCACCCTTATAAGATGAAGAAATTCAAAACTAAAAAAAAAACACAAAAAAAGAGAGAATGAAAGGCATTTCCGCCATTGATGAACCTTCGGTGCTCTAAAAATCAGACTTCAAAAGCTCCCCGAAAAAATAAAAAGAATGTATGAATGCTCAATAGAACTCAAAAAACAAAGAGAGTGTCTTCAAAACAACGGCAGAGATCAATAAACTCGCCTTTGCTGATAAAACAACGCCTTCGCCTTTAAAAATCGGCGACCCTCCCGAGGAAGGAAAAAGAGTGATCACAATCGGACGGCCTTAAAATAAAACAGAACAATAAATGTGGTCCGTCCGATTCGAATCAAGGGACTACGTAAAAGAGAAGTAGAAAAGAAAAAAACAAACCTGTAACGGTCCTCCGCCGGTAGTCTTAAGTGATTACGTTCCTCCGCCGCTGCTTCCCTTCCTTCTTCTTTTGTTTACAAGCGACAGTTTTCGAGCTCCTCGCTTCAGTGAGGCTCTGCTCGTCTTCTCTCTTTAAGATTGGAAATATTAATCGAAATACCCTCCGTTTCTTCAAAATTTACGTAATGCCATCCAACGGGGATAGGGGTTTGCTTTTGTGAGAGGGGCATTTTGGTCAATCTCTGAATGACTGGGTTATGCTTTGCTGGATTAACGAACGGCTAAGAATTGAAGTAGTCATAAGGAATCGAACGGTCTGAACCAGTGGCCCTTTTCAATCGGAGGCGCGTATCCGTGTGTTTGTGTCTCCACCACCTGAAAAATGACACAGATCTGACAGTCCATTGATCCCCTCGGTGGGCCCCGCGAATCCGAAGGATCTGACGGTTGCATATTCATACAACTCACCACGAACGGTCCGAGTCCGACACGGAGGGAATGGCATTTTTGGTATTTTCTGCCCTTTTTGGGGGCATTTACATGTAAAAGACGTGGCCATTTACACGTGGTGTTTAAAATAGGACGTAGTAGTAATGCCGGATCCTTATAAAACAATTCACATTCGTGTTAATTGGTACACTCGAGTGTGTTGAATAAATCCAATAAAAATATCTTTAATACATGATCAATAGCTTCTAAAGAGTGATGTACAAAATGCACACTCGAGTGTAATTTAAACAGGGAACGTATAGTATATGTTTTTTTGTCGGGTTTCGGTTTCTTCTTCTCGTGAAGTTCCAGAAGACGACACACCTCCCATCGTTTCATAGTAATCGATTTTCACCTCCATCAAACGGACGGCTGAGATGGAGCCATGAAGTGTTGCACGCTCAAGATCACCTCTTGTACAGTCCTGCTTACTCACACCGGGAGGTGAGCCTATTGTCCGACGTGGACGGTGTTGTCAGAGGAGGAGGTCCAAAGGCATCCCGGCCTTTCCCCGGGAAACCGATTTAATTGACTAATCCATCGTTTTTATTGAATGACTAAAATATCCTCCGGGTTCACGTGTGTTGCCAGGGTTTGGTGAGATCGGACGGCTGTCAATGGCGGGACCACCGTCAAATTTAATTGACCACATCTGGTGGACCCTCGGCGTAGTCGGTTGTCGTCGCGTATTGTATTTAAAAACAATGCGGCGGTCTTGGACTTATTCGTATAAAATCTGATATATTTATCACGCATTTATCTACACGATCATAATTAAAAAATGGGAACAAAGGGAACATTAAATCCAGGTCATAAAGATTGCCAGCTTGGACGGCTGCTGTTGGGCCTGATTGGTGGTGCTCGGAGATTTGATGATCGATGTTGGTGGGTTGAACCGATCCGTTCTTTATTCATATAAATTGTGATAATAATTTATTAACATATAAAATCTAATAAAATATTTAAATTTTATATAATCATGTTATGATGTTAAATAAAAATTTTATGTAAATTTTTTTAAAAATATTTCATATTTTTTTTATCAATAATGATGATTAATATATTTATTTTATTATAATTATGTCATGGTATATATCCAAATGACTCGATGGTTGAATCAGTGACTATTAACCCGGTGTTTTTTCTGGTTCATTGCGATTCAATTTTTAAAACATTGGTTTAAAACTGTTCATAGAAGACTTGAACGTGTTACGAGCAATAACTTTGTGTGTGTCATAAGGGTATAACTCTGGGTATTAAAATATTGCGAGAAATAAAATATTGATCAAACTGAATTAATTGCATCTCATATGTAATTTATGAAAAATATAAATTAAAAACACAGACATAACGTACATGTCAAAAAATATAAATTTATTAACATGATTTCGACAAGATGACGTGTTTTTCTTGTAATCGGTGAATAATAATTTTGATGTGAGCAATGAGCCAAAGACAACAACTATCTTTGAGACCATGTTAGAGGACATCCCTCCCAAAGGAGAGGATCAGAGCCTTCTGGGTTACAAGAAAAAAGTTAGGACAATTAGAACAAAAAAAACTTCTGTGTTCATCTCAAAAGTTTGTACTAGTAAAATAGGACGGGACCTTATATATAGCTCCTCATAAAGGCTTTTGTACAAAAAAAAAAAAAAAAAAAAAAAAAAAACAATTATATGTGCCAATGGAAACCATTGAGAAATCAACTAATTTTTTTATTAAATGTAATTTAATATAATATATTGTGAGGGACACCTTTAGTCCTGCATAGAAAAAATTAAAAAAAGTATTTAATAGCTTTTACAGCTTTATTAAATGGATTTGTTTGAGAATGGGCTTATCAAGACCAGGCTTGGGTTATTTGCACACTTGATACCTGGATCCAACTCAAAATGGACGACGCAACCTATGGTGGGCCGTCAACCTCTTAGGGGCTCCTACTGGGGCCGACTCATGACTCTGAGTGTCCAGTTGTAGAACCCATTGTTTTTTCATCTCACAAATTTCAAATGGTATTTTAAATTTTTTTAATTTTAAATTATGTTTTGAAAATTAACAAATAGTTTGTTCATTGAGAACAAATTTTTATCACCAATAATTTTAATTTATATAAAGCATGATTTTTTATAAAATCGATCACATAAATTGATTTAAAAAAATATATATACTCATTTAATAAACTACATATATTATAAAAAAAAGAAGTAACATAGATAAATGAATACATTTTAAAAAATATATGTTTTTAATTTTTTTTATATATTATGCTAGTGGAATATATATTTGTATTATGATAACGGGGGCGGTTATTTAAACCCCATTGTTTTTCAATCCCACCCCATTAGATCTTTCACCCCACCTAAAATTAATAAACTGCAAACCCACCGCTATATATATATCATACACTACACCTTAGAATCCCACCCCTAGATTTTTCATCTTCTTCTTCCTTCCCTCTCTCCCTCGATTGGTGGTAGCCTCCTCCCCCATTGTCATCTCTACATATACCATTTTCCATATATTGTATCGAATAATTTTCATCCATGTTTTGTTGTGCCGAAATCCAAGAAACATGAATGTTGAAGAAGGGGGCGATGCAAATGACCATGCATGAATGAATGGTTAAAAATAAAATATTTATTCAAAGGGGAACAGAAATTATTCAAGCATCCTGGTGTAGATTGAAAATGTTTAATAGTGTGTGTGCTTTTTGGTGAACAAAAATATGATTGGCATGTACGTGAACTTCATGAGAATAGTTGATGCCGAGAGGTTGTTTGACGAAATGCGTGAGTGAGACTTCGTTTCTTGGACCTGTTGAACTCTGAGTATTCGAAGATCGGCAAGGAAGACGAGTTGTTGCGGGTTTCCGAGCGGATGGTCAAAGACTGAGTGGGGAAGGTTTGATGTATGTTTGTTGAATTCGTATTTGAAAATGTCAGATTTCAAACTTGAAAGGCAAATCCACTCGTGCATCGTCATCGTCGACTCCCATCCCGAGCAAGCTCTCCACATTCGTTGCGAACTCCTGGAGATTCATGTTGGAGTGGAGCAACCCATGCAACTCGTCCACTATTGGGCTCGCGCTTGGTGCATGTGGGCGTGCCAAAGACGTGCAGAGGCGGGTTCATTGCCTCCACCGGACCACTCTTCAACGACAGCGAGGTTGCCGTTGTGCAGAACTTAACAAGGCCTGGGTCGGTCACAGTACAACAGCTGCTCCTCACTATCTTCCAACATCAACCCATTGTCGCTCCCGATCTCAGGCACCACCTTCGCTTTGTTTTTTCAGGAGTGCGGTGGGGTGTGCCATTCATTGAATATGGCGGGGTGAAAAATCCAAAGGGTGAGATAGGTAGAGGGTTTTGCATTGCATGAAAATCTATTTTTTATAATTTACACGGGGTGAGGTTGTAATTGGACGGGGTGGGTATATAACCCCCCTATGATAACATACATGCGGTTGAAGACTGACTCTAGACTGCAAAGCGTATTGAGCAATGCTTGACCAAAATATCCCCGCACCCAACCCTCCCCCAGACCCCCACGGCCCCACCGAACCCTTCCATGGGCATATCCGTAATCCACCCAAACCCCACCGAGGGTTTTTTCGTCCTTTAGATCTAAAATTCCGAAAAAACGAATCGAAACAGAATCTCCCGCCCAAATTCAAACCCCCCAAAACCCAAAAAAAAAAAAAAAAAAAAAAAACCCCTACCACAATCGAATCGATAACCCGGTCGGACGAAAACGATGTTGTCGGGCAGAGAAGACGACGACCGAGGGGAATGGAAGATCGACGACTTCGAGATCGGGAAGCCCCTCGGCGAGGGCAAGTTCGGCCGCGTCTACCTCGCCCGTGAACGCAAGGTAAACCCTCAAACCCTCACCGTTCGATCCCACCATCGATTTCCACCGTATTTGTTCCTTCGCAGAGCCGGTACGTGGTGGCGCTTAAGGTGGTGCACAGGGAGAGACTGGAGAAGTACAGGATGCAGGACCAGCTCCGACGGGAGATCGAAATCCAGAGCGATCTCAACCATCCCAACATCATCCGACTGTTCGGGTGGTTCCACGACGAGACGCGTATATTTCTGATTCTTGAATTCGCCGCCAGGGGAGAGCTCTATAAGGAGCTCAAGGAAGTCGATCGATTCCCCGAGAGGCGTGCCGCCACGGTGAGCCCTCCCCCAATTTTTTTTTTTTTACTTTTTTTTATTAATTGGGGGTTTTGTTGGGTTTTGATGGGGGTTTATGATTTTGTTAATGCAGTACATAGCGAGCCTTACACGGGCTTTGGCTTATTGTCATGAGAAGCATGTGATTCATAGGGACATCAAGCCGGAGAATTTGTTGATGGATTTGAAGGTATGGAACTGGTTAGATTGTTTTCATGTTTGGTTGTTTTTAGTTTTCGTTGAAATGTTGAATTTAGTGGATTTGTACTGTTTGAGAAAAAAAATTTTTTGAGAGAAATGGTAGGCATACACCTTAAATATATTTAAGGGAACATGCCTAAAGCAAAGAAATTACAAGCTAAGATGGTAGAGGAGCGATCTACCACCGAGTAGTGGTCACTAAGGACTATTCCTCTATCACAATTTGTCCCCCAACAAAACAATGTTTGAGAAATATTGGTGATGAAAAATGAGAATTGAGATCGCTTTTGCATTGCCCGTTTGCATGGAAGCGCTTTATGTGATCATGAGTTCAGTGACGGACGAGCTTTGTGGTTGTTGATTAAATTAATGACCAGAGCTCATCCAAGGAACAAAGTTCTGGTTTGTTGTCAAATGACTTGTATAAGTTATAAACAAATCACAAATTCAAGTAATAGTAGCCAACTTGTATCTCTAAGAAGCATGCTTAGTGTGGAAGAGGTGCTCACTTAAGTATTCAGGTAGTTATTTGTAGGATTAACATTGTAGCCATGATTCCTTTTGTTCATTTGTGTCCAATATGGCATTAGTGATCAGCCTGTATATTGTGTGCTTTTGCTCACATACTTTAGCTTAATGGCTTCAGTAGAGGATTCACTGTGACAAGCATAGCTATGTTTTTTAAAATGTTGGTTTGGGGGTCCAGTGGCCTTTTTTAATTACTGATACTGATTGTTTTCTGGCAAATCAGAGTAGCCACCCCCCCCCCCCCCCCCAAAAAAAAAAAAAAAAAAAAAAAACCAATAAAGAGTAGTCGGGAATTGTTTTGTCTAGTTTACGCTTATTGAGAATGGGTGAAAAGTAACACAAGGTTGGATTTCTCATTTGGTTTTTATTACCTTTTATTTGTGGTGTGGATGACCTTTGATATTATATTAATTCTCTTTGTTACGCTTTGAGTTAGTGTAATAATTTGTACTCTACTTCTTCCATGTGATTAGTATGATAGTATCCTTTACCCTGAGGGAAAAAAAGGTTTTTAGAACTCACTATGGGATTATAATTTTGATTATTTCTTGGATCCTGCATTCTGATTATACATTTGTTGTTGCTATATTTCCTACATGGGTATTCTTTCTTTAGATTCTATTTAGTTGGTATGCATTACTGGGGTTCATAATTATGACCTTAGGTTGGATACTCTCTATCGATCTATGCAAGTGAGAAAGTGAGTGTTAAATTTCTTTGCTGATTTACTGTTATATGTTTATGCTACAGGGTCGACTGAAAATTGCAGATTTTGGATGGTCTGTCCAGTCGGTGGACAGAAGGAAAACCATGTGTGGCACTCTGGACTATCTTCCGCCTGAAATGGTGGAGAATAAGTCACATGATTTCACAGTTGATAATTGGACTCTGGGTATTCTTTGTTATGAGTTTCTATATGGCTTTCCTCCATTTGAAACTGCTGATCAGCATGAAACATTCAAAAAGTAAGAAATCTTTAATGGCCCCTTCCTCATCTTGGAGTACCATATGGATGGTTGTACTGATTTAAAAATTGCCCCAGGATTATGAGGATTGATTTAAACTTTCCTTCAAGTCCCCAAGTGTCGACAGGAGCAAAAGATCTCATCAGGAAGGTAACCTCATAAGCCCCATCGTTTCATATGGTAATGATATATTAACAAGGAAGGAATATGAGAATTTTCTTATGATTGTGCAGCTTCTGGTGAAGGATCCTTCAAAGAGGCTCTCACTTCAAAGGGTCTTAGAGCATCCCTGGATACTTAAGAATGCAGATCCCTCTGGTACCTGGGAAGTACAAGTACAACAATGAAATCAAAGTTAAAATGTTTATGAGCTAGTGACACAGCATAGACACTTTGCACTTTTCGCATTTTGTATTGTTTGTGTCTACAAAGAAATATATGACCATCTGCCAACTATTCAATCATTGCTTAGACAGTTAGACCATGCATGAAATGTGGATTTGCTTGGTAACTGTAATTGCCAGCTATCAAATGAGTTGTACTCATGCACCTTTCTCATGTTTGTTGCCATAAATTGTAATAAATTTTACCAAGTTTCTATGAAGCCATGTTACTTTTGTTCTTTGTCATTACTCTGTCTAGATCAAATCTAAACTCTGTATTTGAATCATAGCTATACAGTTCCAGTGTGACGTGAAGGTGGTGTGCTATTAAGATAATAATAAGATATTATATGGAATCATGTCAACCTTGTTCCCATTTTGAGTATGCCTCAAGTTAGTAAGCACAAGTGCCTCTTTTATAAACCACTATCATCAAAAAACTAGGATAGATGATTCTTCAAGGTCTAAGCTAGAGTACCAAATAATCAATAACGAACCTTTGCTATGTGCTCTATCTATGTTTATGCTTGTTTTTTTCCTCATGATATTCTTTATGGTATTTGAAAAAAAATGCTCTCTTTGCTTCATTCCTACAAGGCTACAACTGCCAGCAAGAGCAAAACACATTTCGTGAACAATATCTTCTATGATTCTACCAACATGTATTATTCATAATTCTACATGGTCTTATTCTTATAAATCAATTGTTATCATTTTTTCACATTTTTTAAATTCTTATCTACATCTTATTCATATTTTATCCAAACAACACAAACTTTATTATACATTTTCCAATGAGAATAATTTAAAACACAATCAAACAAAAAAATCAATTTATTTTTATTTATATTAGAATAGTCATAAACCTCATAATAACTTTATTCTCCAACCAAACATGGGTTTGAAAAAGGAAGTGTTCAGAAGTTCAAGGGAAGTGCATTTGGGAAGTGATGTTATTGACCATGAGGCTTGAAAAATCCTGTTTGGTCATTTCCACACAAGAGATATGGTACATAGAACACAAGTTTTTTTTTTTTGTTTTGTTTTGATGGAAGGTCTGCATGAGCCTCAATTGTATTAATTAACGGGAGCATGCCCAAAGCAAGAAAAACAAGTAGATGAGGGGTCTACTTGTTAAATAGAACACAATTATTGTATATAACTATATATCAATTAGCTATTTTTCTCAAGGCTCAAGACTTCAATATTATTGTCATTGTATTTGATGGTTAAGTTTGAGCAACTGATTGCTTGAGGCAAATTTATCAAATTATTGATCATTATTGCCTCATTTGTTTTTTGAGTTGTCAGGGTCTTGGGTAATACGGTGGATAGTTGAAACATTTTCCAGGAACAGAGGGGCAGGGATGTAACATCACAGTGGATTTCATCTATTACCAGGTTTGTTTTTACCACTTTAGTAGATGAGCAGTAAAATGTGCTAGCTGTTTCTTTGACGAGTAAGGTTGTAGTTGGGATGAAATGAAAAAACAAGTTAGGGTCAAAACTTATTTTGCTGAATCAACATATTGAGAGCTTGGCTTATATATAAACATGTCTTGGATCAGAAGAACATGCATTTGATACAATACTGCATTTCTCATAATTTCCCCGATATTCCTACTTTATGATTACTACCCAGTTATGCATTCATCACGAGTATCATTGTCTAACTGGTGGGGAAGTGCATAAAACTTGAAGCAAAAGTTGCAGAATGATAAAAAGAAATTGTTAGCATGTACATGATTTTGTGGAATGTGGTTTCTCAAGTATACTTGACAGCATACTTTCTTATCAATTATCGTGTTTAGTTTTACAAGCTCATTGGTTCTATAGAACATACGGTTTTCATTGCATGTAGGTAATGTTTTGTGAGCCATCTCTGTTATTGCTTGGACTTCCCTTAATGTTAGATGACCACAAAAACAGTTTTTACACTTATGCAAAAGTGAGTCAATATTCCCCAGTGGTCATAACACAACAGTTCAGGGCTTAGCGGTGTTACCGATAAATTCTGGGTTCGAGTCTTGACGCTGACTTACCTACCTGTTTATTGGCGATTATTCGAAAGAATTTTCCATAGGGCCGGGACAAACAGCTAGAAGTAGTCTTTCTAACTCGATCTTAAGGTCAGCTACGGGGTTCCTCCGATATAAAAAGAAAAAGAAAAAAAAATTTGAGTCAATATGGGATAGATTCAAGTCATTTTGGCCGTCTTCTTTATTCCTAAAAGGTTTTTTTCAACAATCATCCACAATACAGATATTATGGTTTAAACAGTATTCCTACATACATGTGAGGGTATTTGCTGGATTAGAATAAAACAGGAGTCAGGCGGTCAGGAGGGAATCTGGATAATCACAGGTTCCTTGTAACATATTATTTATTTATTCTTTTATTTATTTATTTGTTGTTGTTTAAATTTGTCCTCTTGTTGGTTGTGTTTTTTAGACAAACCTATTGTTGGTAACTGCCCTTAGAAAGAATTGGTGATGATTATTCATTGGAAGAATTTCTATCACAGGTCCAAAAGAATCTCCTCTACCATGTGGGTTCTACTTCCACAGGAATCTAGTGATCTTTGATTGCTCAAACTCAGCTTATCTTGTCTTATCAGTTGCATCCACTCATTGCAACAACTCATCACGTTTTGATTGAATTTCACCTTCTGATTTCATATTTTGGTATTTATGTTAAAAGTTAATAGAACAGCTTTGTTATGAGTAATTTTTTTTACAATTGACTATTTTAATCAAATTAGAAAGTCGGTTCCAAATAGGCCTTAGGACATGTTAAAGCCAATTTTCCATAGTAGCATTTATAAAAGTTCATCAGAGCTGTTTTGTTGATTTTTAACATTAAAAATTAAAATTTAAAACCAATATAATAAAGACTACAAAAATGGGTATGTATCTTCGGTCAGTCCTTTCAGTATCAAATTGTACAATCATTGAATTACATTGTCTATGAATTGAACTGTACAATCAATTGTTGGGTACATATTCTACTTTTTTATGAGATTCAATCAGCTATTGGATAAATCATGAGTAACCAATAAAAGGATGAAACATGTACCTAACAATTGACTGTGTAGTTTGATTCATAGGCTGTGTAATTAGACATTGATGAGACTAATCAAAATCCTGGATTGAGAATCAACAAAAAAATCCCCTAGGGAACCGATGATCAATAACCTGATTTTGTAGACTTGGTTTCTGATCGACACCCTAGTTGTGGGGTCATAAAACATGTGTCATGTCAGTCTGACTCCTTGGATCAATTCTGGTCGCTGGTGAGAAAAAAAAAATTCAGCACTGTTGGGTTGTATTGGGCTCCAGTCCATTGTTGTTATGAATTGTTGTGTTAAGTTTAGACCTACTGTTGTTCTCAAGTTTGTGTATGGGATAGTGTCGCGCTTGTCCGGGTCTCTTTGTACCCTCAAGAAGAAAAAAAAGTGAAAAGAATTAGAGATTGAAATTTTCTATTATCAATTAGGGTTCATTTAGTATCTCTTAAAAAAAATTTATTTTTAATAAAACAGAAAACTAAAAAGCATAATCAAACGCATTTTAAATAGCATAATTAATTAAAATATTACTTATAGTTTTTAATACAAAAAAATTATTTTTTAAAAATGGTAGAAAATGTATTTTTTATAAATCAAATCTATTTAAATTGTTTTATTTAAAATTTTATTTTTTAAATGTGTTTTCAAACAGAATTTTTTCCATCCCAGTATATATAATTAAAAAAATGTATTATTTTGCAAGAGCACAAACTTTTGCCAATTTTTTTTTGTGGTAGATGCTGAACGATAGTGTTGAGAACAGTGTATCTAGGTTTTCTTTTTATGCGATCTATCTCTGCTGTTCAGATGAGTGTGGACGGTGTAGATTCAAACCTCCCACATGATGTTCCCAATCAACATAATTGGACTTTTCAGTTTGTCACATCTGAATAGTCAAATTTTTGTTTTATAGATTTGGTTTGGCCAACTGTCAAATCACATTATTGGGTGCCCCAAGGCCCCTAACGTTTTCACGTGGCCCGGGGACATTTTGGTCATTAACCGTAGTTTCCCGCCTTCAATTTGAAAAGCATGGTGGGCCCATACAGGGTTTTTGGTCGTCTCCATTTCTGTTGAAAAGACGAAGGTACCCCTCTCGTTCGGGTAAAGTAAAGATTAAAGAGTGATTCGGTAAAAAGAGAGAGATTTGTCATTGATGGTGTGTGTCAGATATTGAAAACATTTTTATTTTATTTTTTATTTTATTTTTTTTTATTTTTATTTTTTTGACATAAGGCTATTCGCCCTTAATAGCTATATTGGGATAGATAACAATCCATGTTGAATAGGTAAATTTTTGTTTAGTTGTCTTTTTTGTTATTCTCATTGGAAAACGTAAAATTGATCTTGTTGTTGTTTGGTTCACCTTGAATAAAGTAAGGATAAGTGGTAGATAAGAGATGGATAAGAGTTTATGACTTTTTAAATGACAATTATACCCCTGCATAAATTATTTGTGTTTGGGAATAAGTATGAGAGATGTGTGTGTGATATGATAGATGATATGGTTTTTGGAATGTGTGCAGAGAGTGTTAGGTAAGATAATTTTTTTAAAATGATAGATAAATGTATTTTTATCCATTGGTATAGATAAGCCCTAACAAGCAATTCTAGTTTTTTCTGAGAATAGTTATCAGCCCTTATCCTAGTTTATCCAGACATAACTATCAATGTTTATTCTTGTCAAACAAACAGCTGTTTGGGAGTTATTCTATTGTATTCTCCCCTATCTGACGTTTATTCTCCACCCCAAACGAGGGGTTAAGGACTCATGGAATGGTTTAAACATTAAAGACAAGAAAAAAAAAGGAGTGTTTAATTGCCACTTTTACAGATGGCCAGTCAATCATAGACCATCCAATACAATTATATTCCAAACTGTCAAAAATAAAAGGTGTACCAGTGAACTTTTTTTCCCCCAAGCCATGTAGAAATGACATGGCACGTCATCTGCCATGTAGGATGCCAAATCAGTATCTCTTTTTAATTTTTAAAAATAGTCTATTGACAAAAATATAATCTGATTGATTTGGCAGAAAGGTTATGTAACTAGAGCAAAGAGACACATGGCTACTAGATCTTGGAGAATTAGCCCAAAAAGTTGTAGGAACCGGTCTCAAGAACCCAACCACTATTTTTCTTTTTTCCTGCCTGAGGCAGGGTTCGACCCCAACACCTCCCCCAATGGGGGAGGGTGTTCGACCACCACACTAAGTGGGCTGGGACAGAATCTGATTGATTTGGCCTCATGAACCACAAAAATAATAATATTCATGTAAAAAAAGAGATAGGAAAACATTAAAGTTGTCAATAATTTTTGTTAGTGAGTCAATAACCTATTAGTTTGGGTTATCATGGATAACATATAATGGAGTATGATATATTTCATTAGCTCAGACTCAGGTTGACATCTTACTAATCTGAAGACTTTATTTAGTTTATTATTTGTGTTCACCTTTTTTCTCTCTTCTATAGGGGATGAAATCTAGTTCTTTCCACTTGGGCCGGATCTTCGTCGGTCCGGGCTTTGGTTGTAGATCCGATATGATGTTGATAAATCCTCCCATACGAGGCGATCCACGACAAGCATCTTCCTCTCGTCATCTTCTTTCTTCTTTGCCCTTCGAGCACATGAAACTTACACTAGTGTGGTGTTGACTAACGCCTTTTCGACGCTCAAGTCAGTAACCTCTTCGTGAAAAGAAGAATTTGGAATTCTCGAGTGAGAGTAGGGGAGAGAGAAAATGCTTATATACCTTGAGAGGGAGATGAAGTCCCTCTATTATACTAGAGAAAGAGCGTGTCGAGCTTAGCTCGTGGAGTGATCGTATCAAGATATGGAATCTCCACGTGGCTCTTAGATCTACAGACATGTGTCACCCAGGGATTATCATCCTGCAACCGATTTTCTGACATCTTGTCATTTTCCTGTGTCAAAGATTGTTCCCCTTGTTAACTGTTACTTTGCAGAGGCAGACATATGTCCGACCTGCACTTCAGTTCAGGTGTTATGACTCGGACAGTTTATACTTCAGGTCGGGCCTCTTGTATCTAGCCGTCTAGACTCAGTTGGACGGTGTTAAGTGTTCGCCCTTAATAGATCAGGTTTTAGATATCCGACCTGTAACGTATGTCCAACTTGACCTGGTCGAGTAATATCATTTGCCCGCCCTGTTGGGGAGGATGAGTCTGATTAACCCGCAGGGGGATTTGGGCCCATGGGCTTCTTTTCCCCAGTTCCCCTTTTAATCATCATGAGCTAATCCTTACTTAATCCCTATATTTATACAATCTTATTCTTTATTCTGTTTTTCCGATGAATTTGGTCTCTTATATTTTCCATCCGATGTACGTAAATTTAAATATGATCTGTTTTGATGTTATGATTGAAATAGATATGTTCAAAAGTACTTAAAAAAACCTATTAGTTTTGATGAGCGCAATCATCCACTCATTTTGAATTTAGAAGCAATGTTTGTTCGATGAATGTAAAATTAACTAATCTGATAAACTAGCGTATTTAAACAAAAATAAAAGCATCTCGTTACATTAGTGAGTGGTCAGTTTTAGGATTTCGACCACTCATAAAAATTGATCATTTTTTATTGGTTATAATTTATTATATTCTTTTTTCAAGGTGGGGATGGACAGCCTTAAATGCGGTCACTCGTCTCATGAGAGCTAGTCGGATCGGAGAGAGTTTCACTTCACACTTTCCTTGATTCAATTTAATTTTGGGGACGGATATACCCACACCCATATTCAAGAAGCCCACCCCGTTATCCGAGTCACCCCATGCATTCTTGCTTATCAAGAAACCCACCGCTTTACATATATGTTTAGCTTGACAATGCAATCTCATCCCCACCATTTCTTTTATCTAGGTCTCTCTCACTCTCTCTCTTCTACTCCCCTCCATTGTTAGGGGATGGATTTCCTCTTATTTCAATGGTGTATGAATGTTTTTTTTAAGGGAATTGTACTTTATAACATCAAAATATGAGTCAAATAGTCATAAAGCTTGTCTCATAAGCAATGGAGGAGAAAGGAAAATAAAAAACAAAAGAGGTCAACAGTGTATGAATGTTGTTTTCATTTTTTTTAAAACGGGGTGGGTTTTTTATAACTCGGGGCGCATATCTCGGCCCACTTTAATTTTTGAAAAATGATTCACAGGCCACATGTAAGTCCCATGAGGTGGCATTGATGGCATTACCCATAATACCCTTTTATACCTGCCTAAGTGATCTACTATTTTAAAAAATCATTCCGGTCTGTCTGTTTATCTCTAGTGACCAGCGTCACCACCTCTGGATTCCTCTCGTCGTCATCTATCATATGAGAGGTGGTTTGATTACCTTTCAAGCCTTCCTCCAGCCTCCACATCCTCCAACCTCCATGTCCACCGTTTTTTTTAAAATTCATATGCATTTCAAAATGTATCTGACAAACCAATTGCATTAGTTTATGTGATATTTTTTTACATGTTTTTGTGATCTGGTGTTTTGATGTTGAAGTTTGAATCTTGAATGTTATTGTTAATATTTAAAGTCAGTTACATATTCATAATTTTATTGTACTTATATGCATTAATTTTTTAAAGATAATTACATTCCAAACTAATTTGTAAATTTATACACTTTTTATAAATAGTTACATTTATGAATGTAACTGCTTTGTTATATGAATATATTGTAAAATTTAGTTATATTCACAAATGTAATTAGTTTTTTTTGTGCAATTGAAAGGTGGTTCTGTACCTTGATTTTTTATCATTTTATAAAGAACAACTAGACATCCAATAAAAATTTAATATCTTATGTGACTTATAAGTGAGATTTATATAATGAGCTTATGTAGCAGAACTCTTAATTTTTCCCGAAAGAAAAACGAAACCCAAGTTAAAAATAAGAAACAGTCACTCTGTATGTGCTACAATGGTCGATTGGGTCGATGTGATTGATCATCTTCAGGAAACCATCGAATCCAACCAATACTGTGATATAGATTTTAACTTCCCAACCCCATGGATCGTGTGATTGTCAAACCCAAATCTCCAATCTCCAAATATTAATATTTTTCACTCAGAGAGAGAGAGCATCCACTCACCTGGGCTGAGGTCACGTGGTGGAACTGTTTCACTCTGCCCCCTCATAATGCATTCCAAGATTGTTTTTATTAAAAAAATTCCAAAAACCAACCAAAACTCGAAATTCAAAGCATTTACGGCCCCGTCCGTAACACCACCAGTCCCTCTTTCGTTCCCACTCAGGCTCAGACACTCTCCCTCCTCTGCTTTTAGGTTTTCCATAACAGAACCCACATTGGAAAAAACCACCATGAAAACCGAATCAGAACCACAGCTTCACCACCACCACCGAAAACCCAGAAAGCGACGATAAGAAAAAACCGCTTCAAAACGCTAAAAATGGGACCTTTTGCTTCAAAGACCCTTTTTTTCTTCCTCCTCTGCGCAATGTCGGCTCTACCCACTTCAAAAGCCGGAGACTTGGAGACCCTCCTCGCCCTGAAAGCCTCGATCGACCCCTCCGACGCCCTCCCATGGCGGACCAACCTCAGTCTCTGCTCCTGGCGAGGCGTCAGGGAGTGCTCCCCCGACTCAACCCGCGTCACCAAGCTCGTCTTGGAGCACCTCAACCTCACCGGGATCATCAGACCCCAACAAATCAACGGCCTCGATCAGCTCCGCGTCCTCAGCTTCAAAGACAACTCCATCTCCGGCGACATCCCTGACCTCTCCGGCCTCATCAACCTCAAGTCCCTCTTCCTCTCCGACAACCTCTTCTCCGGCGAGATCCCTCCGGCGATCTCCCGCCTCCACCGCCTCAAGGTCATCGCGCTCTCCAACAACCGGATCTCTGGCCGGATCCCGCCGGACCTCGCGGGACTACCGAGGCTGCTCGCGCTCTACTTGCAGGACAACCGGTTGACCGGCGGGGTCCCGGCGTTCGATCTGCCGGGTCTCGAGTACTTCAACGTCTCCGGGAACTCGCTCTCCGGCGAGATCCCGGCCACCCGGTGTCTCCTCCAGTTCAACTCGTCGTCCTTCGCGGACAACCCGGGCTTGTGCGGCGATCAGGTCGGGATAAGGTGCTCCGCCCTATCGCCTCTCACAATAAGTCCCAATCCATCTCCGCCGTCCAAAAGCGGAAACAAAAACAAAAAACTGATCATAGTACTGGCGGTGAGCATAACCGGAGGTCTCCTGATCTTCTCCGCCTGTCTAGTCCTATTGTTGATGAAATGCCGGGACAGATCGAGGACCGTCGGATTGGAGGCCAAGGAACGGACGGTAGAGATCGCGGGAGTGGGCGGCGGCGGCGGCGGAGAGGGTCCGTCCGGTGAAAAGAAGGGTGGGTTTGGTTGGGATGGGGAGGGGCTGGGGCGTCTGGTGTTCTGCGGAGGAGCGGAGCAAATGTACTCTTTGGAGGAGCTGTTGAAGGCATCGGCGGAGACACTCGGGCGGGGCACGGTGGGGAGCACGTACAAGGCGGTGATGGAGTCCGGGTTCATCGTCACCGTGAAGAGGCTCAAGGACTCATCGTATCCGTCGATCGACGAGTTCCGGCGGCACATGGAGGTGATCGGACTGATGAGACATCACAATCTAGTCCCTGTGAGGGCCTTCTTTCAGGCCAAGGAGGAGAGGCTGCTCGTTTATGACTACTTCCCCAATGGGAGCCTCTTCTCCCTCATCCATGGTGAGAATTCTCAAATTGTGTTCTGATTGTTTGATAGAATGCTTATGTGATGAGAATTGCAGGTTCGAGACCTTCCGGCGGGGGAAAGCCGTTGCATTGGACGTCGTGTATGAAGATCGCGGAGGATGTGGCGACGGGGCTGCTGTTCATACACCAGACATCGCCGGGGCTGATGCACGGCAACCTCAAGTCGTCCAACGTCTTGTTGGGGCCAGACTTTGAGTCTTGCTTGACGGATTACTGCCTCGTCCCGTTCTTCCGCTCTCCAGATTGTGATGACAGCCCCGGGAGCGGAGGGGCGTCTTCGCTCTTCTACCGCGCGCCTGAGTCGCGCCACCCTCGCAAGTCCTTCACCCAGCTTTCGGATGTCTATAGTTTTGGGTCTTGTTGCTTGAGCTATTGACGGGGAAGACGCCGTTCCAGGACCTGGTGGAGGAGCATGGATCGGATATCCCGAAGTGGGTGAAGTCGGTGAGGGAGGAGGAGATGGAGTCTGGGGGGGAGGACCCAAATTCGGGGGCTGAGGGGGTGTCAGAGGAGAAGCTCGGGGCATTGCTGAGCATTGCGATGGCTTGTGTGGCAGTGGGCGTGGAGGGCCGGCCTGCAATGAAGGAGGTGCTGAGGATGATTAGGGAGGCACGGGCGGAGGCTCTCATGTCGTCAAACAGCAGTGATCACTCCCCGGGGAGGTGGTCGGACACCGTGCAGAGCCTGCCGAGGGAATCTGGATCAGAGCATCTCAACTTCACTGAGAGGGATTGAGATTAGGTGTGGTTATTTGATTGGTCACCAACTAGGTTTTACAGAGTGAGATGTAAAGGCAAAGGCTTTTCAACTGTGTAGGGATTTGATAATGAAGCTTGAATTTTCTTTTTAAGAGTTTTGAGAGTGCTTGTATTTCTTGTTTCATTGTTTTCTTTTCTCATTACAAATAAGATGCATTTGAGTTTTGGGGACCAATTTCAGATGTGAAATAGATGCATTGAAGAGACACAATGAGTCTAATCCCAAGTGGCAAAAGAAACCTCAATTGATGAAGTTGAACACCAAAACAAACATCATATCTGCCTCAATTGATGAAGTTGAACATGAGAAGGTAACCATGAAAAAACAAAACTAGAGCTGAGAAAATATTCATGGAGCCTGTGAAGCACGAGCACGAGCAGCAGCTCTCTCGAAAGCTTTTAAACGGTTGGCTTCCATTCGAGCCCTCTGCTCATCTGTGACCTTCTGGACTTTGGGCGCGTCACCAGAACCACTGATGCTCGTGACTTGCATTGTTTGTTCTTCCACGGGCATCTGTTCAGGATGAACATCAGGGATGGCTGTGGTCTGTGATGGTTGATATGGTTCCTGCCATCGCAAGTAAACAGTCTGAAGCTAAGCAAGTTGATAATTCCATATGATTTTGCTCAAAAGAGAAGCTATCATAACAAGGTAAATAATTAAATATCAGTGTATTCCATATATATCTATTCAACTAGGATTCATTATGGCATCATCATGACCACCAAGTCTCCAAAGAATCATATTCTGTTATATGCTGCATGTATATAACAATCTTGCCAGCATAAAAATGATTTTATCTGTAACATAACATGGAAAGCAAAAATACCACTCCAGATAATAATGTATTTGATTTTTATCATCAATACAAATGTTAATATTAAATGGACACACTGCGATTCAGAATTTCAGATATCATTATCTTTGCCAGTTTCTCATAAGTAATGATTTGCATTATCTGAAGCAGCAAGCATCCTAGTGTACAAGTCACTCAGTCGGTCAATATCTTAATAAAGTGTCCTATGGATCAGATGTGGTGTCCTATGGATCAGTTCACGTCTCCAATGCCACATGATTCTAAGGGTGCGTTTGGTTGCGCGATTGCGCTGCGATTGCGATTACAGGAAGCTGCGTTTGCAATATGGCAGTTTTAAACCCAGCGATTACAGGCAGTGCCTAAAAGCTGCGATTTCAAAAAGCTGAGAAAGTGAGCTTCCTGCAGAATCCACAGATGAATCATGCAATCGCGCAACCAAACGCACCCTAAGAGTGACTGAATTTGATGGTGAGGTCCACACAAGGACACTCCATTTATCCAAAAACGTCATGTCAAACATGCATAATATATATATCAACAATGTTGAGGAAATCATATGTATAATTTCATTTCCTTATTTGCAAAAAAATCCATATGAGTGCCAATCGATATATTTACATCCTTGGAATTAAAAGTTACTCTTTTTTTATTTTTTATTTTTTATTTCAAGGCCCTACCAAGGGCCTTCTATTCCTCAATCAAAACATTTCTTACAATATCAAAAGTTGATTGCCTCCTCTGCAACCTAACGTATCATGCACACTATACATAACATTTTTAAGGCAATCCCGAACTCCTCTGTTGTTTCCTAGAGGAAAGCGATTGCATCACAACTACAGTTATGAAAATCAACATGGACTGTATAAAAATTACTCTAGCTTCGTATGACTAAGAATAGATTAAAAATTATTTTATCCATTAGACAAATATAGTTTTAGCACAAATATAATCACCATCCAAGTATAACTTACTAACCATATGCTGGTTCAATCTCATGATAAATGTGTACTAGAATCTTCTAGCACTTTCAACAATTGCTTAAAATTTTGATTAAGAAAAAAAAAAACTAGATCAAAGGTCATCAGTGTCCCAGATTGAAAAATGTGTACTCGAATCTTTTAACACTTTTAGCAATTGCTTCAAGTTTTAATGAAGAAAAAAACAAGTTCAAAGGTCATCAGTGTCCCAAATTGCAAATTCTCCAGTCATGCAATGTTATAGAAATAAAAGAGCAACCAGTTTTGGAACAACTTGACTTACTTCAGTGGCCTCCCTGTATATTTCATTGAACATATCCTCTTGAATGTTGTCCTCTTGAATGTAACCAACATCATGGCTCTCCATTGGTGGAACTACAGGAACTGAGCCTTCCACATCCATAGACTCTTCTGCACCAAATAACTTTTCAATTCAAAAAATTGAAATATAGCATGGCTGGAAAAAAAAAAAACTTGCCTCTTGTTTGCTTTTACCCTACCCCACTCTTTGTAAAATGCTTTTTACTACTATTTAAGAATTCTAGGTTGAAAGCCCTATCTACCAGAATGGGTGCTTTTAATAAAGCCAGTAACTTCTTTTTCTTAAGTAACAACAGTTTTTTACAATCCCCCTCCCTTATCTCTCTTTGACTTTTTCACTTACACAAGACAGGGGATTGAAAACAGAGATCCAAGACATGAGATTCAAGGACAGCGGACAGAAGCAAGAGTGCTCATACAAGTCTATGGCTACCTTAAAATGTGATAGAAATATTTCTGCAGCATTGTTCCCTACCAGGGAACACAGAGGAAGCTTAATGAGCCTACCTGGATTGCAATCTGGCTCAACATGTTCAACTGGTGGTTCATGCAGCTTTGTAGGATCTCCTCCTCTTGCAACCCTCTCTCTTAATTCTCTAATACACATCTAGAGAAAACAGAGAAGACAATCATCGATGAAATCACAATAAATACGAAACCAGTAACAGCTGTCATAAGCAATCCAATACCACAGCAAGTGAACAAAATATATATTGTAAAATACATAAACACAGATTCAACATCCAATCAATTAAGGCACAGCATCTTCCTTAGATGATTAATTTTACATCAATAAACTCATAAGCCATCCATTGTGAAATTCATAAATAGAGATTCAACACCCAATCAATTAAAATATGGATGGCGGGGAAGAGCTTGGAAGAAAAAAGGGGATAGAAGTAAAAAGGCTAAAATTTCTCAACTTCTGATTCAAGCAGCAGTGTGGGCATTATGGCGTGCGAGGAATCAGGTGGTATTTCAAGGGGGTTATTTTGTTTTAAAAAATGTGGAATGCAGATGAGAGCTTCATCACTGATTGGGGGCGGTACTGTGTGAGGGCATCCTCGGTTCGTTTCAAGTGGGAAAAACTTAACACTGAGGAGTAATTGTGTTTTCTCAGGGTTGGGAAGTCTTGAAGACATCTTGTTTTCATAGTCTTCCCTTTTCCGTTTTTTTGTTTTTTGCTCCTCTTTATTGTCATGTACTGCTTGTTAATTTCAACTAGTAGATGGGCAACTTTTCTTTTTTTATAAAAAACCAATCGATTAAGGCATACTTAGCTCCTTAAATAATTAGTTATGCATTAAGAAACACATTCGATAATGAGCATACACAAATTTCATAATCAAACAAGATAAGCTTACCCACCAATTCGTTCACTCAAATAATCACTAATTCATCCATTACAACACTCGAGACATTCGACAATATTAATCACAAAGAAAAATGAATTGGTAGAACTTACCTTGACATGTTTTGTAGTGCCAACTTGTTCCACTTTTTGCACAAACTGATCGAACGAGTAGTACGGAAGCAATTGCGAGTGCCATTGCTGATACAATCCAATCAGATTCCCAAGATCACTAACCTAATATTCAAAAAACCCAACAAGAAGTCATCAATAAAAACCCAATTATGTGAACACCCCCAATAAAAAAAAGATTCCTCCTTTATTAAGGGTTCCTCTGTTACCTCGTGACCACGGCCGTGGTACTTGAACGCCCGGGGGAAGTGACGGAGGACGTAACCAAGCCCGTCGTCGGAGAGGAGGATCTCCGGCGTCAGCTTCGGTCTGGTCCTCGGCAGCGACGGTTTCTTAGCTTTCTGAGATGCCTTCAATGTGGACCCTTTATTCTCTGCCTCAATCGCTTGTGAGGACGACCGTGTGAATCCCGAGCTAGGGTTAGGGTTTATTGAGTTGCTAGGGTTTCCAGCCGCCGCCGGTCCCGTCGACGGGCAGTCCCTCGACCAGTGCCCCGGCCGGCCGCACTTGAAGCATCCCGTCGGAGCCGCCGCCGATCGCCCTCCTCCGCTGGTCTTCGACTGCATCTCTCCCAATCAATCTCTCTCTCTCTCTCTCTCTCTCTCTCTCTCTCTCTGTTTTCGTTTATATGTTAAAAAATGGCGGGAAATCATGGCGGGTATTTTAAGACGGTTTCGATCGCGTGAGCCATTTCATTATGACCGTTTTGCCTCTGTTGATAATAATGATTTACTAAAATGCCACTACTTCTTGTAAACCGTCCGATTTGCATGATTGAAAGAGCGAGAAAGAAAGCCTTCCCGCGCTTTTTGAATGGGAGTTTCGGTGGACTTGTTAGTTGAAGCACTTCGGCTGTTTGTGAATATGTCTGTGAAGAATTATAATATATGGTTGTTGGGAATGAACGAATGGGAAGCTTTTAAATGCTCGATCAATGTTCGAAAAAATGGAAAAATGGTAGAGAGAAGGCCATGACCCCGGAAAATGTCATTATGGCTATAAAATGCTTCCTTGATCTTGCAATGTGTTTCTGGTTGATGAAGCAAAGATGTTTGGTGAAATTCTTACGAAGAATGTCACTCTCAATTCAGTAATTTGCAACAATTTGTCATTGGTTTTTCGTGTCCTCAAAGACGTATAGATAGCAATCTATGCGGAGTTGGTGGGTTGAAAGAAGCTGTTTCACTCTTGGATGTGATGTTGCATAAAGGAATTGCTCCCGCTGTCTTCGTTCAACATGTTGGTTAAGGGAGAACATGTCGAAGGTTGGTGATTTTGAAGCAGCACAAGAAGCAATTTGACACTGCTCTTAAATTTTGTTGTCAAAGCCATTCTGAAAGAAGCTTCTACAAGAGGGAGATTTGGGTATTCGAGTGCTTCCCTTACAAATCTCTGTTTGAGGGCTTGCGCAAGGAGGGAAGGCAGACGCACATATGATCCACTCTATATAATGGTTCATAAAGGTTACACATTCCAGCGGGATTTATGTTGATTTTTTGGGTAAGAGGGAAAATCAAGCATGATGTTGATTATATGTTGGTGAGGATGATAGGCATCACTGCACGTTATTGCTGAGCAGTCTTCATCAAAATGTCGGATAAAGAATGACAACAAGCATATGGAAGGCAGTTCTAATGGCATCGAATTGGTAATTGCATTTCATTCATCTTTGATTTGTTCCTTGTCGCTTTGGAAGTTCAGATCATGTTGGTTTTTCTTTCCTATAAGATGATTCAATATTCGACATGTGGATGATTTTGTATTTTAACTTCCGTTGTAGAAGAATAATTTACATGTAGCAAACACGGAACAATTATATTTCTTGCAGTGATGATAGGATGGCAAAGGAAGTAATACAAAGTCCACATTTTGGGTGGAGTGGAATCTATGAAGCATGATGATTTGAAGATGCAAAATCATGAATATGATGATAGGAAAATGGGAAGTGAAACAGTCATTAGGAGAATGAGCTAGCATTCCTTCATGGTGATGAATGAAAGAAGTGAAAGAAGACCTATTTTAAGGCATGAGGAAGGTGGAACATGATGACGTGTATATCCCTTTCATATATTTCTATTTCTATTATTTATTTTGTCCATTTGGTAACATTGGTGTGCACATATAATTTTTAAAATGGCACTAGGCAATCCATCTTTCCTCAAATCTTTTTTTTTTTTATTTCACCTTAATCTTATGGTATATTATAACCTCCCCCAGATATTGTCATTACGTAGTTCTCCTTACTAATGAGGGATCATTTACTCATGGTCATCTCTAGTAATACAGAAAGGACTGAAGTTTACCCGTGTATGGACTAAAACGCTGGACATCGATTTGAAAACCCCTCAATTTCAATTTCTTGATCAAATTGTATTGGATTGTTTAGGATTTTCCCTTACATGTTCATTCTTCTAGAGGAACTTTATCATCTAACATAGAACAAGTTTTTTTTTTAATGCACCTGAAATTGAAACCATTAGTGAAAATAGAATCTGAATAATCACAATTTTCAAATGCAATATCTTACACTCAATAATTATTTTCTTCACACTTCCACAATGCTTTTGACAAAAAACACACACATCAAAACCAAAACTTATATAGGATGATATATACAAGCTCTCTCAAACTATATTATTTCCTTGTAGATCTTCAGGGTTTGTATATTTTTCTGTATTCCAGTGTTGTGAACCTTGAACAAAGGGACCTTCCTGCTTTATCTATAAGGTTCTCCTCTGTGATTCAGTATCTAAAAATTCCAATACTCTATATCTCTCGCAGCATTAAAGAAGAAATGGCGTGCCGCTTATGTGTTCAACGACCAATCATAGTGCTGATAGACAATGTTGATGGGGCCTCCATCATTTAGCAGATGTGTCAGAAGGCCAGCCTTGGTTGCATCCAAATAACTCAGGACCCACTTGAGGATCTCTTTTTCTTGTCCAAAATCAATGCTGTACCTGCAGGTGCAACAAGGGAAAATGATGATTCAGGTTTTCTGCGATGAATATAAAAGTCTGTGTATAAATCTGGAAGATTTTATCACATATACATAAACATAGACAAGTATAAACTTTTAACACTGCTATGCCCACTCAATAGATGATCCTTTGGCCTACTTGTTTCTGTGACTGATTATGTTTAAGTGTATATGTGAAACAGTTTTCTTTTCAGTCCTTTTATATGAATTCTTGTTTTTTGTACTACTAATGGTAAGAGTTGGCCATTACCACTTGATAATCCTAGTGAGATGCACAGTCCTCTTCTCCAAGTCCACCTCCACACCACCGTCATGAAAGAATTCCCTGGCAGCGTATCTTAGCTCCGCCTCAATCCCCTTGGCCGAGAAGAAGCGGATCGTAGGACTTGATCGTGCACTGTTGCAAATTCCAAAATGGATCAACGGGTTCACATTCTGTAGAGCCACCTGCATAATTTTGACATTACCGATGCTTAAATTTCGATTTTGAGCATACTTGTGCAAAATATTATTTTTATTTTTTTAATTGCTCTCTATATCATAATTGATCCATTGGTGCTTTCCTCATACATATATTGGCACACTGTAGTATTATTGAAATTGATTTCATTATACCTCTAAACGCTTGTCACCGGAGTAGAAGGGCTTGATGAGGGAGTAAGGCTGCCTGCGGTTGTTTCTCAGGATACCATTCTTGATGGTGTTGAGGTTGTAGGCATACCCTCCAACGACGTACTGGAAATCGTTGAAGAAAGCCTTTTGGTCAATTGCCCCTCCCGGCAGCCCCACCCTTATCACCGCATGGACAACCATCGCATTGTACAAGTTCAAAAAGAAGGCAGTCTTCTCATCTGTCGAGAGTGCAAACACGTCCACCCGATGCAGGTCTTGGACGACATTGACATACCTACAATAACGCGAAACAAAAATTAAATAAATGATGTACACCAAGTTAACAGCCTATGCATCTTTTGTAACCTTTTGTAATAATACCTTCGGAATTCCTCGCTTGAGGAGATGCGGTTATAGTCGACGTGGCGTAGGTCACTGGACGCATAAGCCTCAAGGATGGCAGACATGATCTTTGTCAAGCGCTGTCCCACGAGGGAGGTGGGCTTGGGCTCATCATCGTTCGTGTATTCCCGGAAGTTGTAACATCTGGGTATCGCCGGATCATGTTCCAGAAACCGGTAATAGTGGTTCCCATCCTCAAAATCATTCTCCCTGTAATATTTATTCAATTTTAATGTATGATCATGAATATAAATGCATAGTTTCCAGAACAAACAACTGATGCTCACCTGAACACATGGTGTATAAAATGCTTCCTCGCTAGCTCCTTCCCTATCTCCACAGCCTATAATAAATAAATAAATAAATAAAGTCAGATTAACGCATGAAACATTGAGATTAGATGGTCTTAACAAGGTTACCGTTGGACATCACAAAAAGGTTAGGACCCACATGAATTTATTATGTCGGCCCTGTGTCACACTCACTAATACGACTTGTATATAAACTCATTTAATTAAAGATGCATCGTTCATACCAAGAGAGAGTCAGCCCCTAATAAACAATACAAAACCTCCCTCTACATGAAGTCATGATATTAATTGAACTCCTTGAAATCCCTAAATGCCTTTACATTAAAATATTAAAAAAATACATAAACAATACACATCATCTAGTAAGGTATATAGTTTAATAAAATGTGAATATATATATAAATGAATTGAATAATATCATTATTTATAAAAAAAAAATTATAAAAAATTTTCAGTGAAGGATACAATAAGTGGAGATGGTTAACAAGGTATATATAAGCTTGTAATTATTCGAAAAGAATTCGAATTTGATCTGAATCCGTATCCGAAAAATCAGAATTATCCGATATTTAAAAATCCGGAGTGCGGATATGGATATCAGCCTATCCGATTCGAAAAATATCTGTATCCGACATATATTATAAAAATATATATATTTGTATTATATATTGTCCATATTGTTATATGAAAAAGATAATAAGCCTTAAAATATCAATTCTAATTTTGATATCTTTCTAAAATATTATTTGATTATCCAAAATAATGTTAATATTTAAACATGTCAATTATCCAAAAAATATCCGTATCAGATCCGTATCCGAAATGATCTGAATCCGAAAATTAATATCTGTATCCGAATCCGAAAATTAGGATATGGATATTAGCATATCCGATCCGTATCCGTCCGATTGACAGGCCTAGGCATATAGGACTACTGTATTTGGAACGGTAAAAAGAATCGAGTCTAACAGAGCTCATAAAAGATATACCTTTTTGCGACCACAATCCAAGTGTTGAATGATGGCCTCCACCATCTCCCGCCCCGCGAAGCAGTTCTTCACGATCTTCATCTTCATCAGACGGTCCTGGATCGGAAGCCTCTGTCTCAGGACCCTCACGATCCCAATCATCACGTCCGTCCGTTCCTTCCCCGAATCATCATCGTCGTCGAATCCGTACAAGGGGGCCCTCGGCGCGGTCTCCGGGCACCTCTTCCCCACCATCTCCCAGAGCCTTCGATCGAATTCTCCGCTGTTTCTCAGCGAATTGAGGACCACCAGTCCCCCCAAAAGCTTCTCGTTGAAGAAGATCTGGGGGACGGAAGCGCTTCCCGTCCGTTCGATCAGCTCCTTCTCCCGAGACGGATAGACGTCCACGTTGATCTCCGTGAATTTGAGGCCCCGGTCTTTGAAGAACGATCGGACGGCGCCGCAGTCCCTGCATCCCGATCGGGAGAAGAAGCTGATCCGCCCCTTGAAATCGACGTCGCTCTGGTTGCTGCGGTGGTCCTTTTTGAGGTGGACCACCACTTTCATCCCCGACAGGTGGATCTCCGTGAAATCACCGTCTCCGGCGGCGGCGGAGGAGTTCAGGGAGGAGATCCGCCTCGCGATCGCGGCGGAGAAGCTGTTCCCCCTCTCGCGGATGTACTTCCCGATGGAGGACACGTCGACGGCGGCGGCGGGGCCGGCGGAGGCGGAGATGGAGCGGGAGAACGAGACGGCGACCTCCGCCTCCTCTGGTCCGTCCGATTTGGACCGGGTGAGGAGGCCACGCGGGGCCTCCGGCTGGGGGAGGTGCGCCGGCGGGTGGAGGAGTTCGCCGGAGGAGTTGATCTTCGTCTGGGGCTTGTCATTGCCGTTCTCATCGCCGATCTCCGGCGGCCCGGGGAGCTCCATCGGCGGTGATTTTAAAGCATTCTCACCCCCTTCGAGCGTCATTGATTTGCTTTGTTTTTTGTTTGAATCGAAACGGAAAGTGAAAACGAGAAACTCTAAAATCGCTCTCGAAGAGCCAACAAAAGAGAGAGAGAGAGAGAGATAGTGTGTGAGAGCGAGGAATGCGAGGTTTTTTAAGAGGTGTGAATAAAATAAAAAAAATGAAAAATAAAAATAGGAAGTCCGAAACGATACGTAGTGGAAGAAGAGGTCAAGAGAAGGAAGACGTCAAAAAAACCTCCGAAACGATACGAGTGAGGAATGGCCGTCTAAAGTACAAGACGGGGAATGAGCCTTTCATACGACTTCATGTGATGACGTGGAATCCAGTTTTTTGAAAGGTAAAGATCCAAATAAGCCCCTCTAGACTGTTTGAAATCCATGTAACCCTGAAAATAACCAAGTAAATCTAAATAGTCATCTGAGTTAAACTTTCGTTGAAAGATAATAGATATTTTGTGAATATTCTGTTTGGTTAACTAATTAACTAACTAAAAATCCCTTATAATATGTTAAAAAACGTGAAAAATACTTTATGGCCTAGTTTAACATGAGGATAAGGGTTAGGATAAGGAAAATATTAAGTTAAATCATTTGTTATCCCATATGGCATAAAAAAAAAGGAATAAAACATGACAATTGTTCATATTTTGAGATAAATAGTTTTTCTGGATAAAAAGTGAATCATACTTTATCCTATTTTGTAAAATTGAATAACATTTATAACTACTATTCAAAAAAAAACTAAAGAATGTGTTCCACCAAACAATATTAATATCTCATTACTAGGAAGGGCAAATTTGATATTCTTAAAAAAATTTAAAGTTATCACATATTTAATCCAAATGCAATATTGAGGATAAGAACACAAAAAATAAAGATAATAAAAAGCAAGACTAAAAGCAAATCTGTATAAAAATAATGATTTTTTTATCCCCATAAATTAGACCAACTTATCTTTAAAATTTAATTTTTTACCAAACTAGTCTTGTCCCTTCAAATAGATTATCAAATCCTATCTAAAAAGATAAAATCATCATTTATATAACATTTTTATACATTTTTAACACGTTATAAATAATTTTTGGTATATTGGGGGGGGGGGGGTTATACACATTTCGGACAGTTTACAGGGGTTTTATGGATTTTTTTCTTTTTACAATTATATATATCATTACACGTGGCTTCAGTTTTAGTCGTTTGAATAGGAAGGTAGAAATATCTGGAGGGTATTTTAGGCAGAATGGATAATGTATATTTTTCAAGGCGACTTAATCCATGCGGGTGAGGGTGACGTTGTGCGCGTGATCTTCATACGCCACGTAGCAGAGGACTCGTTCGGGAGTTCATCCATGAATTTCGTTGCGTGAATTGATCCACCTGGTTACGTCCACGCCCACGGAACTGTGGAATTACATGTGAAAATCTTTTGTTTTAAGAGATTTCTTTTTGGATAGACAATTTTATGATTAATAAGGCCTAGTAAATATGACGTTAAAGAGTTATCTATTTATTTATTTTTATTTTTAAGTGAGAGGGACAAATAGCACTGGCTTTATTACGTAAAAACATATGAACAGTTTGAATTGTTAATAGCCCGCTTTGATGTGCTATTTTATACCAATTCGTACAACTGATCCCTTGGATTTTAGAATTTATACATGGATAACAAACAGGATAACAACTCAATGTTTTCAAGTATCATACTAGAATTGGAGGGTCTCATTTGTTTGATTCCATTTGGATGAACATAAGTAGTTAGTTGACTTGGAAAACAATACTCATCCATGCACTGTATCATCACTGCTAATATCTCCCTGAATTTGGCAGAAATGTAAAACAGATGATTCACATTATGACATCAAAAGATAGCTGCCGGAGAATAGCAGGAAAGTGAATTTAACAAAATAAGATTTTGGGGGCAACGAAATTCATACATGCATAGGAAAAAGAAGAGAAAGCTCTGATTGTTTTTTTTAGGGTACTGTAATCACAAAATGGAAGAAACAGACAAGGCCTGGGGCGAAGAGGTGAGCCTGGCTACTTCGGAAGGTATTTAAGGGAGAAAACTTTGGGGGGAAATTTTAAATAAAACAGTAACACCCCACCCCACCCCACCCATTTGAAAACCTCTCAAGTTGCTGCCCGTACATCATCTTCGGCAGCTGCTGCATGTACATCATCTTCGGCAGCGGCTGCTTCAAAAGTCTCTCCAGGCACAAGATCAGGAACCTCGTCGTCATCTTCCTCCTGTGCCGCTCCTGCATTAGGAGCCTGTTTCTGGAACTGCTCCGCCAGACGCCTCAGGTTGTCCAAGTTATCAGGTCCTGAAATATCACCATCTCAACATTATATAACCACCACCACCACAATGGACAAGGAACTCTTGCAAAGTAATCTATCTGTGGGTACATTCACTTGACACACACATGACAGGCAGGATTTGACGAATACTAATTTTTTATATTATTATTTCATCCCCATTCATGGACCATGGTACACCATACACTGCTTGAAGGCCTGAAGTGTTTCGTGCAAATAATATAGAGGTGGATCTGAGCACATGATGAGGATATATATATTTAACATGAGTTATTGTTTACCTCATTGATAACCTTTTTATTGAGTTTTATTTTATCTAACATATAACCAGAGATATAGATACCCTCAGTTTTATGACAAAGGCAGACAAACAGATTCCCCACTTTTCACATTTAGTAGTAAGAATAGATGTCAATACTATACCATCTGACTGGTTTCTCTGAACTCATCTATTGCGAGCAACATATGAAGCTAAATACAGGTTATGCATATCATTAAAACTGGAAAGATCTAAAAAAATCCCCACTCTTCATGGTTTAAAAACAATCACGGTCCCGAAACTAAAAACTCCAGAATGCATTATAGAATAGATACATGTAATTAAAAAACAAGTTTAGTGGAAAACACTTGGAGAAGATGCAATTAGTAGTACATACAAGGAAAATAAGAAATGCAAAAAAATACGTACCAAGTTGGTTGATGATCCCAGGTAGCAGATCTTGAAGTTCTGGCAAATTTCACAATGTTATTAACAAAATTTATTCTAGACATCAACACAGATGATAGAAGGGTCCACTGAATGGAAGAACACATGTTTGCTCAAAATGAAAGGAAAATTGTCTCAAAAAAAGAAGAAGAAATTACTTTTTGTCTGGGGAGTACCACTGACAACCCAAGTGTTGGCAGCAATAGAAGCTTGTACTGTAAAAACAAAGGGACAAAAGTTCATTTAAGCCATTTACATTTGTGAGATCCAACCATTTTATTCAACTGCATGCATAATGGGTAATGCAAACGGAACTACCTTTTGGGTTTAGAAATTGAATAACAAGTTCATCCTTGAAAATATTGACTTCCTCAATGGCAGGGATGGCATTAACCCCTATTCTTTTCAGGGTGCTCTGAAGCCTTTTGTCATCTGTGGTCGTAGTCTTGTGCACTGCCTTCTTCTTTCTATTAAAAAAGAGGAAATGGCAATCAGGAACAGATAATAATAGTAATATGAAAAAAGATAAAAAATAAAGAAGCGTTGTTACAGATAAGAGCAGCCTTGTATGTAAGATAGGAGAAGACAGAGCTGTGCTTACTTCATATACAGATGTATCAATAAAATACATCAATGGATTATACATTTTAAAGCTCATTCTGGGTAATATATAGCGAAAACAAAACGATCCCCTCAAAAGAATACTTTTCAACGTTATACAGGTTTATGTCATGAGGTAAAGCATAATGTATATTTTCCAATTCAAACCTGCGTTCAAGAGAAAAGAAGGAAAAATCCTATGTCACAAAAGCAACAAAATACTTTGGTGAGTGCTATACTGCTATCTTCCTGAGGCTTTATATTGTAGCTTGTTTCAAGGAGAGTAATTCAAGAAAAATTCAAATGTACAGATCGCACGTTGGTGAAACAGCTATCAATGATTTCTTTCCTTTGAAATTCTGGTTGCATTAAAAATATTTCACTTTTTAATATAAAAAATCTTGTTAAAAATTCAAACCTGCGCACACTTCCCTTTCCACCGGTACGAACAGCACCGGCCATCTTCATGAGTTTCTCCCGATTCATCTACATTAGAACAAACATCGTCAGCAGAAAATTCAAACAACTTGTGACAGAATTCATCAGGTTTCAAATTCACAGAAATAAATGTACTGCACAAAAAGATGCTAAGTTGTGAGTGCCATAGAACATGTCATCTTGTGTGCCTATGATAAGTCTTGACAATTGAATAGTCATGCAATGAGGGATTCATGACCAAATAGAGTTAACATGCATTCAAGTAGGAAGTAAAATGCAAATCATCCTATACAGACATCTTTTAGCTAACAAGTAGAATAAATGATGCTCATCTTTCCAGTTAGAAAATAGAAAACTGCTAAGATGCCTGCAGCACTTTACCAACAAAAGAAAAGAAGAAGCAAAAGAACCTCTCAGTGCATCAATCTCCAACCTGAGATGGTTGCTGCAATTTTTTTCAGTTAAATCTTGCAAGTAGTTTAACATGCAAAAATCATTCTACAGCCCGGGTATTTAACTTGTGGAAGTCATTCTGCAGCCTAGGTACTCCACCAAATGCTTGCATGATGGACGCTTTGGATAAATTTAACATTATCAAACCTCCTAACCACATAACTGCAATCTCTTGTGCAACTAATTAGATAATTCAACTAAATACAGAATCTTTACAATCAGGGAGCAGAGAAGCAAAGAACATAGACGAATATACTACAGCAGTGGCACATACCAAACCAAGAATACATAAAGGCTCTCATTGATGTAGTCAAAATGATGACAATAGCCTAATGGAAGATGTCTTGATGCAAAAAACCATAAAAGCAAGTGTGAGGATTGTAACATGTATTGTTACATGAAGTGGGCCGGTGCAGATAATTATATGGAATAATATAGTCTCATACATCAGTTATCCACAAAAATTCAGAACTATTTGAAAGGCATCTTCATCATCTAGTATAAAAAATAAACAATAGTTCAAAACTTCTTTCTGCATCAAAAAAACTATAAAGATAATTTATCTATAATCACTGTGTACACTTCAGCAGTCAATTATCCTTAGGACCTATACTTAAGCCAGCTTAGATAATCACTACGTGGAGCATATCATATACCAATATACCTTCCCTGCCAATGAATAGCGTGCAAACGTGCACACATGTAAACTACAGTAAAGTATAATAATGAAATAACAATGTATTTGTACAACAGACATGCTTCACTATTTGTTAAAAAGAAATGTATAATACAATTCAAGGAAACTAGCTCTTAATTTTATCAGATTGAAAGCCAAACCATCCTTCAAATCAAGGTTTTAATCACATAGACTGGACTCATTAAAAACATTCTATACAAAGGCATTATCATTAAGATCCCAATCTCAACGGACCCCAGATTTATACGGTGAATAGAAACCAAGACAACTTGGGTATCAGGTAGATTTCTAAATAATAAGATTGAAGGATGACCAAACATGTTGTCACATAAATAAACAGAGACAAACATTCAAGGTCTCAGGCACAACTGAATCTTGAACTACACGTAAAAAGCATGATATTGCTCACTATTTCTACCATCCAAACCAGTCTTCCTGAGGATCATAGTTGTCTGGGCGACGCCTAGGCGCCGCCTAGGCGGTCCAGATGGGCCTAGGTGACCGCCCGCCTAATGACATGTTAATTAAGCAGGCGCCTGGGCCCCTCAATCACGCCTAGTCTGCCTTAATCACGCCTAGCCCGCCCAATCTCTCGCCTAACCTAAAAAAAAAACACGATCGAAATATTGAAACATCACCTATCCTGCCACCCAACAGTGCAGCAAATTCTCCTGGTTCCAAGTGAGTCTCTATTGATTTTTTTGTCTCTCCCTCCTCTCTCTCAAAATTTCTGAACTTTTATCTCATAATCTCTCCCCTCTTTTCTCATTCTTTAATGCACTAGGATTAGATTATATTAATTTTGTGAAATGGACATGCATCAATAAATTAAATCTATGTGCTCTTTATTTATAAATAACATTCTTCATTTTAAGTAGTATTCCTGAAAAAATTAAAGAATGGATAAACAGATAAATAATTTTAATATAATTATCAATTTAAATATTAAAATCTTAATTAATTGCCGCCTAGGCAGCTAGGCGGTTGGCCACCGCCTAGACTTGCTTAGCCGCCCAGACAACTATGTTGAGGGGGGGGGGGGGTAACATAGAGATAAGCATAATCTTCCATAGATGTAAACAATCAATAAGGCAACAAGGTAGGCTTTGAGACTGCCAAACACACAAAGCACAAACACATACCCCACTTTCTAGAATCACTCAAATCCATATAGAGTTTAAAAAGGGGTTCCAAATACCCAGTAATTTCACACCAAATTTGTTGCTAGTTCCATTAATTTAACCAAAACCACCACATATTAATGAGTTAACACATAACACTGATTGCATAAAACACAAGGGGAGACGAAGAACTGCCATATCGATGTTTTTACCCCTAAATTCCACGTTTGGATGACTAATCATATCAGATCGACCAAGTGCTAGCTCAGTTTCACGTGACGCCTCTTAAAAACACTAGATTCACAAAAACCCTAATTTCAAGGAGATTCTATAAACAACCGGAATCGAAACCCATTTCATGCTCGGATCTTGAGAGACAACGAGGAAAACAATTAATTGAAAGACCACAGAGAGTGAGGAAAAGAAAAAACTTACATTTGCGGAGACTGAAGAGTTGCCGAGAAAACCCTATCTGAAAGAGCGAACCCTTTAAAAATGTCCCCAATAAAGACTGAAAACAGGGAAGAGAGCGAGAGAGAGAGGTCCCTACTTATACGAGGGAGCGGTTAGGGTTTTCTTTGTCCGTCTAATTGTCGATGATAAAGCAATCTTGATCGTTGATTATGTTTTCGTCTCTATGGGATGGATGGCTCATGGATTTGACGGACAGATCTTGTCTTCTGAGTTGTGGACCTTATCCGATTCGGGGGTTCAATCTTGATCGTCCGAACGGTGATGCGTGGCTCGGACTTTCGTGATGGGCCCACATCAAAAAGTGAGTGGATGCACGTGAAGAAGGTATTTTCAGATTTCGTTAATTATGTAAAATAAGTTTATATAATTTGCTGTTTAAAACACTTGGGACTATAGAGCTTGGATTGCTTTTTTTTTAATGACCCAAATGTATTTTTAGTCTATAAACAGTGTGATCCTTGTATGCTTTGATTTTCTCAAAGGTTTGTATATTGTGTGTATTAAATCATATATTTTCATAAAAATGATATATAACATAATAAATTACATGAACCTGCTGTGGAAAGAAATAAAAATTACATATTTATTTAATAAACTTATAATATGAAATTGCAGTGCAACTATAAATGTAACTATGTGTGATCCTGTAATAGTGTTATATGAAGAAAAAAAAAAGAATTGCACTTGAAATTGACCGCCCCATATTATCTATTTGGTTGCTAATATGTTCATTGATTCATGTAGTTATTCTTATAGTTCTAAACCTAAGTTAGATAAGAAAGAATGTAAAAAAATAAAACCATTCAATTTTTGTAAGGGTTGCATTTCATTGAATAATTATTATTTTAATCAAGTATATATTTTATTAAACAATTCATTTTTTCTAATGGCTTGTATATTTCAATAAGTATAAAATTTCAAATAACGGTCATGTTTTTTTAATCACTTTTACAAATCACAAGTGTTTTGAGTTCTCTTTATAAAATGAAGTTTGTGAGTACATTCATTTAATGTACATGTATTTATACCTTTGATAATAGATTACATTCTGATAATGGAGATAATGGAGCTTACGTTGCATTAATCCATTTTATATATACTCGGTATATTAATTGTGACTACTACACTTAATTCTGGGGTTAATTTGACAAGGGGATAAATTTTTTATGATAAATTGTTTTAATTTTAGGGATAAAAAGTTCATCAATTTTGTTCATATTTAAATTTGTCAATCAAAATTGAGATAAAAAGTAGAATAAATGTTATCACATCCTTTAGGTGGAACAAAATATCTCAATTTTTATTTTAAAATCAGGACAACTGTCTACAGTTTATTCAGTTATTTTTTATACCATCTGAGATAAGTTGTCCTCCCACTTACTTATTCTAATAATTATCTCTTATTCAACACTTATCCCTTGTCAAACGAATTGATAATTAGAAAGATGATAAAGGAATTGAAAATACAACCTATCTACATTCGTCATTGTAAACTAGATACTATTAAAAAAATAAAATATATTGTTTGTGAGTACACAAACAATTGGATTTTCAGGGAAACGAATATGGACACGGATAATGGGCTTATGTGGGAAAGTGGGGGAATAATTTTCAGGGAAACGGTCCTCAACCTTTGTGCCTCTCTCTCTCTCTGCACAAACAACGGCACAGAATTTCCCGTCTCTCCTTTCAAATTTCAAGGTACGCATCGTGTCTTTTTGTTTTTTAATTCGGAACCCTGATTTTATTAACGCACTTACGTTCATCGATCGATCTCCGTAGATGCAAAATTAGGGTTTTGGGTGCTCGAAAATTGAAGGATCTCGGATGTTGAAAACTGTCTCAAATTTGGGAATTTATGCTTCACTTTTTTGTTCTGCATGATTCATTATTATTCACTTGGTTCTTGTTTGTGTACTTGCTTTCATTGCTTTTGATTTATGGAAAACCATGAAAGGCAAGAGCTTTCAGGGGTTTCTCCTAATTTATTCATATTTAAAAAAATTATATATTTTTTATATATGATCTCATGAATAACCATGGCCATGGTAAGGCCGCGTTGAGTGCAACAGTTTAGTTTTCAGATTTGAGGACAAGCCGAATATATGATGGAAGGCAAATGAACTTTGGGTTGGCAAAATTTTTACTATTAGGCTCGCATTCTACTTTTATATATCTATTATTTTTTTTTTTTTTTATTGATATCGGAGAGGGAGAGGCCTCTCGTAACTGACCTTTCGGCCGAGCTGGGTAGGCTACCTTCGCCTGTGTGCCCCGGTATTTTTTATTTTTATTTTTGTATCAAATATGCCATTTTCTGTATGGATCCTAATCATATTATCATTTGAATGATCTGAGGGGTGAACACTTTGTAACACTGTAATTAAACTTATGGAGATCGGGCTAGGCTAATGTGGGAGGGTATAGTGGAATTTTTTTGAAACTAGTGTTATATCAATGATCCCCTGAAGACATGTCTTTGCGTATATCGAGTCTCTTATGGTTGTTCCTTCTCACACGAATGAATTTCCAAATTAAACTAGACAAAGGGTTTAATTTAAACAAAAGGTTGATTTGAATCGTACTTCTGAGTGTTGTTACTTCAAGCGGTTTACAGGATCAATTGTTTTTCTAAGAGAATGAAAATAATGATGCTCCTGACTCCTCACTTTATCCATTTGATATCAATGCATTATCACTTATATATTCTCTACATTTAAATCTGTAACATTTTTATGATCTCCTGAATGAGTACAAGATGAACAATTTTTTATCCTGTTTGAGCTATCCACTTGGTTGCAGTTCAGTGTTGTATACGATACTGTGATCAGTGATTCAGATAAATTATGGCTGAAGTCAGTACTGGCATTGGGATAAAGCGGTGTCTGCCAGTATGGATGCTTGGAGCAAATGCAATTGACAAATCAAGGGAGCCAGAAAGAGAAGATAAAAAACGTGATACTGAAGAGATGCAATTGCAGCCCAGGACTGTCCGGCATAAGGCAAAGCCTAATGTTGAATTTGTGGAAGACAAAATCCACCCGCAGACATAAACTGCTTCAGAGTTAGAATCAAGCATTTCAGTGAGGTGTAAGACCAAGGTCAAAACAAGGAACCCAAAAAAACCAGACACGAGTTACAAATTCATTTGATAATTGTCATGAATCTGGTGATCAGAAGAAGAGTGCCAAGATGAGAAGACAGCAGGAGAAGGTGGTTTCAAAAAAGCAAAACAAAAGGATTAAAAGGCACTGGAATATTGAGGATTTGGACATTAATCCGATAGAGGGAAGTGACGACGAAGTTGAACTAACAGTGGAAGATCTTATAAGCATAGCTGAAGAGGTAAATCTCCTTCCTGTCCTTTGTAAATCTCCTTCTTTTCCTTAGTTGTACAGATAGTTCAACCTTAATTGTGGGATCATATATTTTTGTTGGATATAAAGAAATTTCCTTTGATTCAAACATGCTGCAAATTTATTTGACATTATTTAATACTTAATAGGTTGGATGTCATAATTCATCCTACCCAATACTTCTAATATGGTGCGGTTCAAAATGGTTGGTTTCTTAAGATGGATGTGTTTCAATTTTAAAAATAATAAAGTTGTTTATCATGTAACCACACAATGCCTGGTGCTTTTTTTTTTTTGGGTTAATATGGTGTGGTTCATCATGTAAAGGTTTATCATAGACAATTAGACAATGAAGCTCAAACTCATAATCTAACGATTGTAAAAAAAATTTCAACCATAGAGCTATAGGTCCAAGCCCCCACTCAATGCCTGAGTTAGGAGCATTTACTTGGATAATTTTGTTTCCATGTCCCTATATAAGTGAGTTATAGAACATATTCCAGTGGTTTGAATGGATCATCCTAGAGGTAGTTTGGATTGAGCTGTCATTCTAATATGTCAGAAATCAATAATTTGTCAGTCGACCCATTACCTGATCATACCATTTACGTGCTTGTCTAATTAAATATATATTTTCACAAAAGTGAAATACATACTCATATAAATTAAATATATACATAAATTTTATTTTTTTCATTATATAATAGATGATATAAATTCAACTCAATAGGCAGCCATTATTTTTCTTTCATTTCACATTCCAAGCAGAGAAAATAAAATCACAGATAGATAAAAAATGATAGCAAACAAAAAAGGTCCAGCTGACTATAATTAGAAATCAGTGAAAATAAAATGACAGCATTTACAAGATAGTCTTCCATTTGCATCTAACAATATTCTCAGTACAAAAAAAATCTTACAAAACCCTCAAAATAATTAGCATTTCGATCCAATGTTGAATTTTATTGGCTTGATAGAAATTGTATCTCAACAGAATGACAATTCAATCTCCTTCAAAAGGATGAATGTTTCAAAAATCCTCCAACTGCAATATTTGAAGAAGAAAAAATCATGTTAAAACAAAATCAAAATGTGTAAAAGTGAAGTAAAAATAGTACCCTTATAAATAGTAATCTACATATGAAAGAAAAGTTTTTATGTACTAATATTAAATTTGAGAATGCAACTCTGTTGTATGGTTTATAAAAAAATAAAATCTATTCCCTTAAGTAATCATCCTTGAGAATTTCATAATAATTGGAGATAAAAAGATGAAAAACTAGAGACAGCTACACATATATTTATTTTCAAAGATTAGATGAAAGAGTTTAGTACTAGGATGGGTGCCCTGCTATGAAGTCCTTGTGTTGCACCCTAAATTGTTAAAAAAAGATTAGATGGTTAAAATTGAAGGCTACGGGTTGAGCTTTTAAGACAATTTAGTTTAGTTGCAATGGGTCAGTTGAAGCTCTGGAAGTGACTGGGGGCTTAATTGAGGCTTATGCTGACTATACACAGACGGTGTCTTTTATCTGAAAACCAGAGCAGATCCCTTCAGTTAGTATTTTTTGGTTACTAAATATATGTTTGTGCAAGGGGTGATTCTGTTATGGGTTAATGGGTTCATGATAATTTCCTCACTAGATCCATGACCATTGAGGATTAGTTAAAAAATTGACGTTGGCAGTTCAAATGTGAAAAGAACTAAATATCTTTTGAAGTTTCAGCAAAATCAAGGGTGGTAAAATGCGTGTGTATTTATCCTAGGGATTGAGGAAAGAAACTTACACCTTGTACTTGTGGATGTGCATATCCTTAATGCTGAGCCTTCTCAAGGGTTATGTTTCTCCGACATATTTATAAAACAGGATGGTGATTTTATGTCAGTAAGTGTTTAACTGAGCACCCAACTAATTCCAAATAACTACCAAAAACTTAATGAGTTACCCTTTCTTCGTTGCTATTATGACATTACTATGCAATAGAACTTGCTCCATGGGAATCTTTAAGTATCCCTTCCATATAACTGGTGCAGTATGTGAAGGCTGATGAGGAGAAGCAGCATCAACAGGAAGACACAACATGCCACAAATCAAAGCCTGTATTTCCCATCACATCAGTTCTTGACAAAATTAGGTTAGGAGGATCTATACAAGAAGACAAAAGCCTCTCAGGACCATCCAGATGTACAACAGTCATACATGGTGGTCCAGCTGAGACCAGTGGGAAGGAGCATGAGAACCCATCAAGCCCTGTTGCTTCCTCTAACCCAAGCAAAACAGGCAATGCTGCACAAGACATGTTGGATCTTCTTTTGGGTCCATTGCTCAAGAAACCACCAGTTAACGAGGCAAAACCCAAATCACTTACAGAGGATATTCGGTTGGAATGTGAATTGAATAGTAAACGAGTGATTCAAAGTGTAGATTTGGGAAGAGAACAACTGGTTGCTGCACCGAAGAAGAAAAGCAGCCTTAAAGAACAGATTGCCTTGTTCCTTGATTGAGTTTTATGGCCTTCAACATTGCATAATACCACTAATTGGCAAGCCCTCTCAGATTCAGATTTAATCAGGGTATGATGAGGTGGGCCTGATTTTCGCTGTTGTATATATCCACATACATGGAATCAGATTAGCCTTCACTGTAATTAATTTTGTAGGTGGGTACAAGTTGAACATAAATTCTGAAATAAATCCATGTCATTCAGCCTTTTTTTTTTACTGTGAAACTATGTCGTTCAAATTCAATAATGTGAGTCTGTTTCTTTCATTCTTGAAAATTGCTGATGGATGGAATTTGGCCTCTGGTCTCTCTAAATGTGATGGAAATATTTTCTTTTGCTCAGCTGATTGAATCTTGATTTCATTTATTTAAACCTGTTGGGAGTTTGAGATACAACAAGAGATTTGAAACTTCTCTCTTAGTTTCATAAAAGCTAATGAGATTACATTTCAACCATGATTCAGACATGCATATATTGAACAAAATGTAGAAATTAATGATTCATTGAAATACATAAACAGCAGCAAATAGGCCTCTGTTGCCTCCATTGATCTCTCCTTTATTTATCTCTGTGTATATATATTTCTCTCCCTTAGTTTTCTATGTGCACAATAAATTATACATTCAACTGCAAACAGCATGAAGTGGGTGTGATTTGGGTAGTAGTTATTTAGTATTTTTTAATGACAGTCTTTTAAAGGAGGAATCTTGGAAGACCAATTTTTAGGCCGGTTTTCTTGACATCCTCCTGCACTTGCCTTCTGAACTCCCCAAAAGTGAACTGTTTGTAGAGGGAGGTCTCTCTGCAGCTCCCAATGAGTGAATCATATGATGGGCACATAAAATATGCTATGGAGTACCTCTCCACCCTCTCATTGGTCACCACCTTGTGCTTCACACTCTTGTACACATCATTGCTCCATGCCTTAACATTTCAAAACACATAATAGTCAAGTCATTTTTATTTAGTCGAGGATTGGATTCTATCAGGTGTGGTTAGTTTTTAACATGAGATTTCTTTGTAACAAATATTGTCACAATCTCACATGCTAAATATGTGATATTATCATTAGTCAGTCTCCAACCAAACTGAATCAATCCCATGCTAAATATGTGATATTATCATTAGTCAGTCTCCAACCAAACCTGAATCAATCCCATCCTAAAAAGTACGCTTACTAGATCATGCATACCAACTTCATCAAAATCAAGCCTGACCTGAAAAAGATCTCCAATGTTGACAATGAGAGCATCTGGATTCGGTTTCACAGCCACCCATTTGGAATCCTTCATCAATTGCAGTCCACCAACCTGATCTTGGTAGAGTATGGTAAGGAAATCGCTGTCGGTGTGTGGCATCAGTCCGAAGATCTCTGGCGAGAATGGACACGGCGGGTACCTATTCAAGCGAAGAAAACACGTGCTTCCATCGCAATTCTCTGTGAAAGACTGCCCTGCATGGCCTAGATTCCCTGCTAATACCCCTGCAAGAGTCCACGCGAGCTTCGACATCTCCTCTGCAAGCTTCTCCATGGCTTCCCTGATGAGTTTTAATAAAATCTAGTTCAAATCATGGCAATACATGAAAAGGTGGTTACAATAAAAAGAGATCTTCAATACTACCTTAGTGAATTGAACTCCAAAGGAACACATCCCTCCTCAGATATCTTGTTGAGAGGGACATGGAAGGCCTCAGACCACAAGAACTGCTCGAGAGACGTGGCCAAAGGATTTCCCCACCTGTAAGAGTCATTCAAGATCCCACATGACACCTTCTTCTCGAACGGAAGCCTGAACACCTTCACTTGTTCCCTCTTCATCTCCATCAGCAGTTGTTGGCTCACACCATGGTTCAACACTTGGAAGAACCCCCACTCCGAAGAGGCCTTTGCAATGGCCTCAACACAAGCCTTTCTATCTCCTTCATTGCGCTCCTCAGCATGCTGAGGTCTATTATGGGGAGGTCACATTCCCCGATGACTCCCCGAGGCGAGGAGGAGCCATTGCTGCTACTAGCCTTGGGGGTGTTGTGGAAGAATGCTCCATAGTGATGGAGGAATGGTGGATTGGTGACACATGAGTCCAACATTGTTTTTGTTAGTGAATAGAGGAGTCCAATGTGGTGTTATATATAGTGTGTGCCAGAGCAGGAGATGGGAAGAATTTGAACGAGGGAACAAGAGCACAAGAAGAAGAAGGCCATGACCAAGCTCTACGATCGTGACACTTGGCGCACTCCGGGATGTCTCTTGTGAACCTGTCCAGTAGCAACCATGTCAGACACAGATCTATGTAAATAATAGAGGTAGGAGAGTTTAAAATGAATGAAAGCATACTTAAACCTTCAGATAATATATGCTTTGTTTGACCATTCCGGAAAAAACAAAGAGGTGGTGACACTACACTGTCTATTAAAGAATGACTGTGTGCCCACAAAGAGGAATACATGAGAGCAATGGAAGAACATTTGAACATGGCAATGGGCGGCAATGCCTATTTTTTTTTCAATTTTGATGTGTAGGAAGAAGAATAAGACACACAAAATTGGGACCGGGAAAGACTTATGCACACCTTAAAAACAGTTCAAGTTCATCGGTTGGTTTGTTGTTTTGTAACACTTCAGTATCATGGGAGCATGCCCCACATGTTCCCTCTAACAAAGATGGATTCTTTTGAATGATCTTGACTTCCATTGCAATGGAAGACTAACCTCCATTGCTTCCAAAAAAAGACCATGTTTTTCATGTCATTTGTACTTTTCCGTTGAAAACGTGAAGACATTTGTTCTGATGAATGTTGGGTAGATTGTGATGTTTTACTCTTATTTGTGAGAAGCATGTGATGAGTTTTCGTTGATTATATAGGCCTTTTGTCCTTTGTTGGAGCTTTAGGACAATAGTGTCGGTTGATGTCTTGCATTCCTGTGACTCGACACGAAGGCAAACAAAGAAGATTTTACACTCTTATCTACACTCTTATCCAATTAAGTTAATTCTAATAGTTAGTCCATTTGTGAACGTAGACAATCCTTTACAGAACCACATAAATATTTTGCTTTGCTTGTTTTTCTGATGTGGTTCGATTCATGGACCTATATTTTTCCAACAATAAGTGTTTTTTTTCCCTTCTGGTTAAATCTTATCCGCTCAAGATTCCTCGCTAAAAAAGAGTTTACTTCACCTGCATGTCAAGACATGGTTCGATATTCAACAACTTGCCACAAAGAATCATATTTCAGATTATCTTAATCAGTTTTGTTTGTCTTACTATTTATTCACTTGTTTGCACCCCGCCCCCCCAGACAATTCAGTTTGAAGCAATGTATCATTAACCATGGACATTGAGGTCCACTTTTCCTTGACACGACATTACTCACATCTGGTTAGAGAAACACCCAACATGATGCCTAGACAATGTTCCTTGTATGTACTATCTGGGTTGGCAATCAGGTGTCTAACATAAACATTTGAAAAACACAACATTCACTTCAGTGGTATGTCTTGTTTTTATTCAAAGATACAATGAACATCTGCAAGATACAGTTAACTCCATGACAGTTAGGATAAGATTGAGCATCCGGATAAAAATAAAAATAAAAATAAAACTAAAAAGACATTAATAACAGTTATTAGTAGCTGAATTTCATGTTACATCACTTAAAATAAAAAAAAATCCACATGTTAAAAAATAAATTTTTTTTTAGTTGAAATGTAGACATGTTTATTTCAAGAAACAGATGATGTTTGAAATTAGGGTTATAGGGAGATGATAAAAATGAGCAAAAAAACAAAGAAAAAAATGAAGGGGATGAGGTGGATGACCCTCATCAACACCCCAAAGAAAAACAGGTGCAGAGCTGGGTAGATAAGGGATCTACCCGTACTCGTACCCTATTTCATATTCCGTAATTCTCAAAATAGTTTCACCCATGTAAACATGAACAACTCCTACCATTCACATATCCCACGTTGGGTATGAGAGCTGGGTAAATAAGGAATCTATCTAAACTCTCTCATGTTGAAAAATAATTATATTATGATTGCTTAGTCGTATTGTAAATGATGACATGAAGCTCTCGAGGACTTTTCTGTTATAGTAACACCATATATTGAATTTAGTGCCAAGTCATGGTGGAATAAGGATGAATAAACTAAAAAAAATAGATGGGTATAGTTATACTACAATAAGTGTTAATAAATTAATACTGGTATTCTATGTTTTTTTGAAATTATGTTATTTTACATATTTTATTCTATTGGTATAAAGAGGATCAATATGTCAAATTATCTATCATCATCTTTTCTAAATCAAAGAATACACATGTTAAATCATTTTTTTATTTTTTTATAATTTATTATTCCCGTTGTATTCGTCTTTTATCAACAACTATCTATGGTCAACCAAACAACAAAAATTTCATTATTATGCTCTTCAATAAAAATAACTAAAAATACAATTAAATAAAAATGATTTATTTTTCTATTATACTAGAATAGTTATATGGTCAAATAACTTGTGTCATTACAGGGGATAGGACTTTACCTATGTGAATCTGCATTTGCTTGAAATGTGCCCAGCTAAATTGGATTGACAAATTGCAGGGCCCCCGAGATCCCACGTACCACTGACGCCTAATTTAATAAAAAGAAATTACCCAACTTAAATGACGTCTACTTTTTAAAAAATTTAATGATTTTTTTTTTAATATTGAAGAGATCAAGCTAAGAAGACTTTCTCCTTGGTTTCATTTCACAATCCAAGAATTTAATTTTCATATAAAAGTATACGAAAAAAGAAAAAGAAAGAAAAGACATACTGACTGACACCTTTGTTTCAAAAGTTTGAAAGAAGAAAATCATAGGACATAGTCCCTCGTCAAGTATGACTATGCGTTTGGAAGATTCTAGTTTTTACAGAAATCATGCTTATTTTAAAATTTTGATGAAAAAAGCTTCTATTTATACAAAATAATTTTTTTAGTAATTGAATAGCAATATACATTTTAGAAAGCTGTTTTTAAAAGTTTAAAATAGTGTTTGGAAACACAGTTTGAAAAGTTACTTTTAACTTTTGCAGTTTTATGTACATCTTTTGAATGTGTAATGATGATAATTTGAGAGTGTAATGATGGTGGTTGCTTTATAAAACACAGATTTCGAGGCATAGTTTAGAGATAAAATCTAGTATTGATGATTTATTTAAATTGACTTGTTTGATAACAGCTTTTAGCTTTTAACTTTTAAATGATGATGTATTTGAATTGATATGACCCTAAAAATAAAAATTGCTTTTAAAAGTGTGTTTGACAACCCAATTAGGGTTGCTTTAAACTTCTTTAAAAGCTAAGAGCAACTCCAAGGGAGTCAATTTTTTAGACTTCTTCAATTAATTGCAGGAGTGGGGGAGAAAAAACATCTCCAAGGGACTCCTTCAACACTCAACAAATTAGATTGGGGAGCTTAGAGCATCTCCAACAGGTCGAGTCCTTCGACCACATTGACAAGCGCCCGAGATAAATATGCTCCAACGGCCTCCTCGTGGATCAACAAATCGGGCAGATGATGGGTTTGCCTCAACAAATGGGGGAGAGAACAAGGAGCTCCCACAATGGCCCCCACAACATAAAAAAGTCAAAAAATATTTTTTTTTCATTTGAATTTTGGTGGGTCTGACAGAAAAAAATTTAATTTTTTTTTGCTTTGTATGTATATTTGTAATGGTTATATCTCAACGGATATAATAACTCATTTATTTAACCTCATCCTCATTCATACAATTTTTATACTTTCAATCTACAAGTTTTGTTGTTCTAAAATTAAGTTTTTTTTTTGCTCTCTAAATTTTACATTTTTATGAATTTCTCATTTATTATCATTTTATTTTTTCAAGTATTATTTTTATTAATTTATTTTAATTGTTTTGTGTAGATAGACCCTCATGATAATGCATTTTATTGCGATCTTCTTAACAATGAGTATTTTGATCTATCTGATAAATATTTCACTCAACCCTCCAAGTCATCTCAAATTCGTGTCAAAGAAGAATTTATCCAAAAGAAAAACGCAAGAGCAAAAAAAATTTCAATTGAAGAAAACATGATGCTTATATCCACGTGGCTCAATATGATCATTACGATATAAAAAATTAAATATTATCATTAAAATATTTTTTGTAACTTTAAATTTTAAATATAATTATTTTGAATAAAATATTAATAAAATATTATTGTAGCAGTCATTCAAGGAGTATGGTTAGAGTGAAAGATGTGATTTTGACTTTTTACCTAGATAAATGTGCCATGCATCACCAAGTGAAGGAGCCATTGATGAAGCATGGTTGGAGATGCTTTTAGAAATTCACCAGACAGGAGAGGCATTAAAATATTTTTTGTAACTTTAAATTTTAAATATAATTATTTTGAATAAAATATTAATAAAATATTATTGTAGCAGTCATTCAAAGAGTATGGTTGGAGTGAAAGATGTGATTTTGATTCCTTACCTAGATAAATGTGTCATGTTTCACCAAGTGAAGGAGCCATTGATGAAGCATGGTTGGAGATGTTTTTAAAAATTCACTAGACGGGAGAGGCATGTGGGAGCTCCCAAATGTGGGGTCCACATGAAAAAAATAAAAAAAAATCTCTCATATGATGGGTCCTATATAAAATTAATTAATTTGAATTTAAATATAATTAATAATTAATATACCCTTAAAAAATATGATATTTAATATAATAATATTTTGTCTCATATGGTGGGTCTCCCATGCTCCCACGTTAAATTTTAAATATAATTAATTTGAATTTTAAAAAATAATAATAAAATGTTATTGTAGGATCCATATAAGGAGTACGGTTGAAGTGGACACATTAATCAAGGTTCTTTAACTAGGTGTATGTGTCGTGCTCCACCAAATGAAAGAAGCATTGGTAAAACATGGTTGGAGATGCTCTAAAAGCCCCAAACAAATTACCAAACAAGCATACTTAATTGAAAAGCTACATTCATCATTACATTAAAAAAAAAGTGTATTAAAAACTGTGTTTATTCCAATAAAAACAGTTTCTGTTATCAATAACAAACATGATTTTTTTATTAATTAAAAAACATCATTCATCAGTCATCATTACATCCTAAAAAAAAGTGTATAAAGTTTAAAGTTGTTTTTTAAACTGTGTTTTTAAACTCACCTTAAGTAAATTTTTATTTTCAAATTGGTTCATAAACCACCAAATGACTAAAAAAATAATCGGTTTTAAATTGGATCCAAGAAAAAAAAAGCATTAAACATAATCTTTATATGCAGACGCGGGAAAGAGAGAGACGCTTTTTTATATACATTATGTGAATTAATATTTCTTTATTAGAAAAAAATAGAACATTCATATAATTTTTTTAAAAAGATTATATACATGCACGAGCTGAAATTGAAATGTTTTTTTTTTCTAATTTTTTTTCCTTGTGTAACATAGTGCATACACTTCTACAAAAATATAAAAAGCATGCATTATTACTTATTTTAGGGCACCGGCGCGGATATTTCCACCACGTTTTTTTCGTTGGACATCACCCTGTCAAAACCACCCCCAGCTACTTAATATATCACCAAATTCACCACCCTGTATAAATTCCTCTTTAGAAACACCGGCCCCACCTACCTACGCATTTAATGACAGAATGCTCTAACTTTTTTTTATATTCTTATTCATATTCATATGGACATTCTCTAGGATAATTATATAGACACCTCATGTATCTCATGTGTTTAATTTATTCAAGAACTTGCTTTTTTTTTTGTTTCTATCGATAAGAACATTGTCTAGAAATATAATTATGTATTTATGTAGGCACCCCATGTGTCTTAAATCATTCCAGAACCTACAGATTTTTTTATGTTACTATCAACAAGGACATTGTCTATGAAATATAATTATGTAGACGCTCTATTTGTCTAATTTATCCCAGAACCTATGAATTTATTTTCTGTTCTCATTGACATGAACATTATTTATGAAATATAATTATGTAGACATTTTATTTGTCTAACTCATTCCAGAACTTAAGGTGTCGGATTAGACCAATTACTTGGGGGTGCTGAGAAAGGAGGGTGATGCCCTAAATACATTCATACATTATGGGGCAGTTAGAGCATCTCCAACCGTGGCTCTATTTTGGAGCCACGGTTGGCTCCATTTTGAAGAAATGGAGGGGAGGCACTCCAACCCACCCCCTCCATTTCTATCTCCATTTTTATTTTTATTTAAAATATCAACTTATATAATAAGATAATAATAATATAATTAAAATGATTAAATTAATATTATTTATTTATTTTTTAATTTTTAATATATAAAACTAATTATTATAATATAATATAAAATCAAATAAATTGGGGTTCTATTACTTGTCCAAAGGAAAACAACAACAAGAAAAAAGAGACATATGTTTCTTTTTACGTAAAAAGATCAAAGACAAAGATGTCATTTTAACTTCGAAATGTATTGATTGAACATTTGTGGAAAAGACGTGGTAATGAACAGATGTAATATTTTTATTTTAAGTTCAGTATCAATTCAACTTAATGTATTCAATTTCAGTGGCATTTACTTAATGCTACTAAATTCTTCTGTGAATTATTTTAAATTATGAAGTTTTTTTAATTTTTATTGCATAATTTACTATAATGCAAGTAATATATATAAAATTAATTAATATGAAATATTTAATTAAAATGAATGCGTAATAATTACAATATTGGACTCATTTTGAAGGTCTCGACGAGACCTTTCTAATGATATAATATTTATAAATAAATAAGGGATAAATTTAAACTTAACTTACAAATAGTGAATAATTGGATTTATGGGAAGAGATACAAATGGATTAAAAAGGATTGTATACATTGGGGAGGATATTTAGGGGTTTTAAAAAATATGAATAGTGAAATGCATTTCCTGGTCGGAACTGCATTTTTGCACAAAAATGGGTCGGCTGCATTTTCATCACCAATGGCACCGGTTGGAGCCCAACCGGGATGCATTTTGGGAAATGCATCCCGGTTGGAGAGCTCTTATGCATGAATGGCAAAATTGTAATAAGGGTGGTGCTTAACAAAAACAGGGGGTTTGTGGGCCTTGAAACATAACACACCATTTTGTGGGGGAGTGTTGTTACAGTGTGTTTTTTCTATATCATTTTAAAATTCCAGTAAAGCATATACCTAGTGAGATATTGTATATACTACATTAAATATTTTCTTACATTTATTAGAAATGAGTTTATTCAATTCAAAATGGAACGATATATATTTTTTATTGAAACATATACCTCATGATGTTTACTATTAAAAAAAACAAAAACATATGTGATCTAAGTTTTTGTTAGTGAATGTGACCAAGCTTAATATTTTCCTTTTGTGAGTCTTACTACCAAAAACAAATTCAAATGGTTGGCAGGAGGATCAATTCATTTTTGGCAGCCCAAGCATTTTTTTTTTCATTTTTTTCAGATACATACTGATGAAATATGGTTTTTTTATTATAAAAAACAAAGTATTTACTCTTAAAAATTAAATACACGATTTTTTACATTTTTTTTGGTACACAGTTGAATATATGCTCACAAAGTGCACCCCATGACTGTTCAAAAGGTTTTGATACACTAATCTTTTTTTTAGTCCCAGTTTTAAGACCATACACATTTATTTGAAGATCATAGATGCATGTGACCTCAAACAAAAAATGCACAACTAAAAGTAGGGCTAGAAAGGAGATGAATGTAACATTTTTCCAATTTAAAATCTGCCAAGTGTTCCATTAAAAAAATAAAATAAAAAAAGAGTAACTTTAGAAGTAACCGTATGACAATCTTTTCCACAAGGGAATATCAAAAACTCTGCTTACTCTACATGATTTTCCAATGAAAGAACACAAACTGATTTGTCTTTCTGTTCTGTCCATGCATTACAATCAACAAATTAACTATAGAAAGAGTCACATAAACTTCCGACGACACACTATCCAGACTACATGGCTCAACAGAATTTTTAAATTGAGGAAAAATAAGGGAGGGTGTAAGCACAAACTCGTATTCAAATCAAATGACTCGATAGTTCTCAGTGACCAGTTGTATCCTTTGAGCAAACTTTGGAGGAGCACCACCTTTAAGTGGCAACACATTGGTAACCTGCACCAAATAAGTTGACGGACTATGAACATAAGTTCCAAACGAGAATCAGAAAGGGTCATTTGTTTTGCAGCCAATCGTTTGTTCTTCATGATCCTCTATAGTTTCTAAAATTGATATTTCCAAGTTCCATTTCTCCATGATAATAGACCACTTTATAAAAAGGGGACTGAAAAAGAAGAAAACATGCAAAATAGAGTAAAGATTCCAAACCTTCACGTTGCTGAATGTGCTGGAAGCTGTAAATCTGATGTTGATGGGGAAGAATGCGGAAGAATCTGCTGGAGGAACAACAAACTCCATCGATCCACTGTCAAATAATACAACAATTAATCTCGGAGATTTATACACTATTTTATCCAATCAATAGGAGAGCAAAACCAATGTCAATGAGTTTTCTTGCATGAGCACATACTTGCGGTTGGAATTGTCAATGAGAAGAATAGACCACTCCAACATAGAACTCCTCGGGTCATACCTGCAAGTTGGTGATTATGATCATTTGCCTATGAACTAATGAAGAAACTCAAGATCTCAATATCTCATCCACATTTTCCCTATCCCTCAGCAAGCAAAATGAATAGCACTAAATAGTCAATTCCATCAAAGCAGAGTGGTTAACCATCATTGGATAACAAAATTAGTGTGAAGCTTGCATTACTAATTTTGATCAACCTAGAAATCACTTGGATGATAAAATCAAGCAATAATCATAAGATTAAGTTCTACACTCCATCCCTGGGGAAAAAAAATTCCAAGCACCTAACAATAATGTTTAGGCCGAGGTCCATTAAGAACATCAATTGAATACAGTATGTGCCAGTTTTTGAAGACATGAATTCCAAGTGACAAGAAGATATTCCAACCTACATAGGAAAGCCTCATGTTCTGGAGTTTGATGAATCAAGCCACTTACATAACGAGGAAACATATATACATGCACAGGAGTACTGATTTGAGAAGCAAAAATGATTTGATTTGCCTCTGTGCTTTCATTTTGCCTGATTAAAGAATTTATTCCCAGAGATTTATAGCTTACTGATTTTTCAATGTGGTTATTTTGAATCTGCTTTCCAAATTCCAACTACAATAAAACACAGGATTTTCACTCTGACACTAATGATTGTAGAGGTGGAGAGAAAGATATAACAAAACTTATAAATAATTCCACAACTGTCTTGAAAAATTCACACGAAATAGATAATGACTCCAAAGGATAAAATATTAAAAAATAAAATCACCATAGACACCCCTCATGACTCACCTCCACTCTCCATCGATCTGCCTAATGCTTGGTGGATCACGAAGTGCAGGAAGGGGCACCGAAATCACAACATTTTGTAGGTCAAACATCTCAGAAGCTTCATACTCAATGTTCACATATGTTTCATTTCCAGAAACAGAGGGCCAACAATTGACTGCTCATCAACCAATTATTCAACGATGAGCAACAAAAAAGAAAAAAGAAAAGAGAGAGAGAGACAATCAGAAATGTGTGTATCACTCACTGGTCAGGGGTACAGAATCTTCATTCATGCCTTGAATCCTCCACTTCATAAGACCAGCACCTGATGGATCGCTAGTTTGACCAGAGGGAAAAGGTCTATTAGGATCCTTTAGCCCTAAAATGTGTTCATGATTAAATAACTCCTTGTTGATGTTGGGGTGGGTTTTGAAGCTGAGGCCTGGGTGTTCCGTATTTTCAATCTGGAAGATGATGTAAAATAATCAATGATGCCATGTAACTCAAAATTAAGATCTGCATAAATGTCCAAAAAAATCATAAAGAAAAAGAAAAGCAAAAATGAAAGCCGGAGCATTCCAAGTTACAAATGTTCTTTAAAAGCTTTAAGTCAGACTTGTGGAATAAACAACTTTCTCACCATGAAAAACTTGATATGACATACCATTTTACACCAGAACAGTTGACAAAGGAGCAGTACATCACTCACAGCTTTATTTATGTTTAAAGGCATGCATTTCAAGGTATTTAAATGAAATATGTCACAATACAAAGAATTTGAGTCAGTCACTCTTATCATCATTCCAAAGTAGTATTCAATGAAGAATTCTTTCAAGAAAACTTGTACAGGACACAACATTTAAAATTTTCATTACAGTACCCTAAGCACATACTTTGTCATTGAGCTCTTCTGTATACCTTCTTTTACCGAAAGGTGCAGAGCACCATCACAATTATATAGCTAAAATTATAGTACATGTACATCCTAGAGAGGGCCACAGCCGAAGCTGACATTTTGAGCAATGACCCATGGCAGCTAAATTGTTTATAAAAATTCTACATTCTATAAGGAATACCATAGAATCATAATTCTAATGATCTAATGATTGCTAATCCCCTGACATTTTGAGCAATGACCCCTGGCAGCTAAATTGTTTATAAAAAATCTACATTCTATAAGGAATACCATAGAATCATAATTCTAATGATTGCTAATCCAGAGTTGGACATCTCAAAACAACTTAGCCACTCAAGCAAAAAACGGTCACATTTGCATCTCTCATTGTTCCAATCCAAATAGCTAATATGGACCCTGTTCATGCAATCTCCATTTTAATGTCAGACCTCTAAAGAGGTTTTTTTCTATAAATTTATATCCAACCACTTGAATGAATCCAAAATCATTCAAATAACAGCAGATCAAGAAGATGTCAGAGGGAAATATCCAAGTTCAGATTCACTTGAACCAATGCCAAATAGCAATGGAACATCAAACAGGAAAAACAGTAGATTCACAACATGTGAACCAGTTCCAATGATCCAGGAAGCAACATTTTCAGAACTTGATAAACACAACTGAAATGTCCACTGGTTGCAAAATTTGTCCTATTCCGACTATTAGCATACTATATGTATAGGTATAAAAAAAGGTAGAACAAGCACTAGAAGATCTTACCTGAACTTGAATAAACCCATCTTCCTGGTTAAGAATCTGAAGTGACAAGGTACCCTGAACATCAAAGTTACTGAGCCCACCATCTCTCTTAAGCATAACACTGAGCTTCTCTTCAATGGTTAATGTAATTGGATCAGTTGGTATAATAGGTGCCTTTGCCTGACCAACACTTGGTTTCACATCCTCAAGAATAACTTCCCCTTCAGCTTTAAGAGATTCCAGGAATTGGTTTGTCTTTTGTGTTTTACCAAGTTGCATGCCAAGACCTTTCGGAGGAGCAGAAGCTGATGCTGGTGGGCGACCTGAAAAAGCAAAGAGTGATATTTAAGAAGAATGCACTCAGAAAATGAATGAATAATTTCAAGTAAGCAAATATTTTATTTTTAGATACTAATTAAGCTGATGAACAGAGAGGGAGAAAGTTAATATGTATACGTGCATTTATGCCAAATTCCTACAAGAATCTCTTATTACCTCACCTTGAAAGATCTGTTGACGGGTAATGTATCAACTTAAGATGAGCACTAAAATAAATATGCACCACTGCATGAGTGCAAATTTAGTAAGAAGATATTTTTACAACTGTTTAAAAAAAAAACTCATCTATTTAACAGGATCTAAGAATTGTCATGGGAGCAGCTAACTCAAAAGCGTATGATACCCATCATCTAACAACAATCCTGCTTCTCAAAAACTTGGCCAGAATTAAAAGGGCAAACCAGAGAGCATCCAGAATTCCAGATTGTGCGTAAGCAGCACTTAAATTTGACCACCTTGTGGTATAATTGCTATTTAAACTGTAGATGGTGTTCGAACTATCTCATAGTTAAAGACTCTCACAGATCTATGATGGAAAAAAAACACAAACCTTTAGACTTCCCAGAAAAGGTCTCGACTTCAGTGTTCAATCCGAATCCAGAACCACTACCAAAACCACCACTCCCTCCACTAGACAAGCTCATTTCACTGAAACCACTGGAAATATTTGAAGGTCCAGAAATGGACATTAAACCCCCTTTATCACCTCTGTTTTTCTCTATCTGCAAAACATTGAAAAACGGTAAAAGTTAAACTATAAAATATTTATTAAAACAAGGAAACCATATAAATTACTACAGTATAAGGGTTTTGATCCGTTTTCAGTTCACTATTTTATTTTCCTATTAAAGTTTCTGATTTTTTTTTTATCTTTTTCAGTTTTAAGAATTTTAGTGCATTTGATCTTTTCCATCTTATGACTAAAGCACCCTTATAGTGACCAATCCTTTTGGGAGAAAAGTTGGATCAACCTAGATTTTTGGCTAACAGCTGAAGGAATTCAAACTTATAGTGAGGAGAGAGAGAGCCCTGAGGTATTTCATGATCTCAGCAAGTCTCGTATTTCTAAGTGGAGCTTCTCCGTTAAAGGTTACGAGCCAAACAATCATGATTGTGTTCTACAGGTTCATGAGCACCAGAAATTTGATGTTGATGAAATATCATTATGTAAATGGTTTTTTTTTCTTTCTTTTTTGGTGGGTCATTTGTAGATGGTTGTACCTTCAGATATAAAACTCTTAGCAAAGAATTTTTTTTAACTATTACATTTTCCTTGATTTTTGTAACTGGCAAACTCGCTTTGAGTAAATCTGTTTTCCACATACGGTTGGCAAGTGATAGTAATCTGCAACTCTTCGAGTTAAAAATCAATTAATTAGCATAAGGTGCAATTTCATACTTTAAATGTATACTAAAAGCTCACTCGGGTTTGAAAATCACAATGAAAATAGACTTAGATTTTTGTGAAGATTGGCATCCAAAATCATAAATTCAGATGATTACATTAAAGAGGGAAAAGGTGCTACATAACTTTCTTATTGACAAGAAAATGCCTAAGGTTGAAAAATTTATTTTACGTGTCATTAAAAGAATACCCAACTTTGCAACACCAAAAAATATCCTAAGAAAAAGCTATATCCATCAGAGTCTTATTGGGAAATGTATACAGACCTTGCTTTTGTCAATCTCACTGGCTTTCCGCTTCATGACATCCTTGGTTTCATTGATCTTGCTCTGCACTACCAACTTGTGCAATTTTTCTTCGTGGCTCTCCATCTCGCAGTATTGTTTAACCTGGGCAACAGTTACACTTTCTTTGTGCCCGAGAGAGATGACCTCATCAAAAGAGAATATCAGCTCAAAAGCAGCACTGCATACACCTTCTTCATCTAAAGAAGGAGAATATTCAGGGACCTAAATGGACTTAAGGAACAATCAATAAACTATATACGCTAATCATTTAAACAATGACATTTGAATCGATGCAATTTTGAAGCCAAGTAAAATTGATGCAGACACATGAAATGACTAGATACTGGTTCCTACAGTGAAATCGATAAAAAGAACACGAGCTAGTGAACATCTACATCCCAACAACATTCAAAAATCATATTCCCTGACAATGTAAATTTTGTTAATGGATTCTATATGCCAGATCAAATGGGTGCAGATTTCTTACAGAACTAGTTGAATTGGCAACAGCATAATATTGCACAAAATGCCAGTCTCATGCAAACATCTCAGTTGGCTACGAGAATTCAATGCATATCTTTGTAAACTTTTAAATTTTAGTAGATGTTATTCTTTTAGATGACCTCACAATATCACATATCAACTTGGAAAAAAAAAAGAGCATGTACCCACAGAAATTTCAGATGTGATAATTTAATGAACCAATGCAAAGAAGGATACAAGCTTAGATAGCAGTCTCAATGTTTCCAAATCTTCAAGAATGTTGCTTTGCTTGTTTGTCACAAGCAGCAAATACAAAGCTTCAATTGGTTGGTACACATAGCGCACATTTTCAGTCTCAACATATGTATGCTGTTTTCCAGTGCCAACCAACTTGGGAAACGCTGCAAGCAATCCTTCTATCCTTATTTGAGACATTTCCACAAACTGTCTCGAAACAAGCGCTGGAAAGAAATCCAAGGAAATAAATTAAACAAACAAGTTTACAAACTAAAATTGAGTCAAATGGAAACCAATAAGAAATATTTAAAAAAGAAAAAAAGAAAAACAGGAACAAGACACGACCACAGATAGTCACAAAACCACAGACAGTGTCATCATTATAAAAAAAATTATTGAGTCCGGTAAATATTATCAGTCTAGATCGCTAAAGATAACATGGAATTCTAAAACATGCTCACTGATGTCAAAAATAGACAGATAGTGATCACTACGCAAATGATAGCCAAAGTCCTGTTTGGATCCGCATTTGAAAAGCGGGAAAAACCCAAACGCGGATCCAAATACAAATGACACAGTTGAGTTTCACCCTTCGCTTTTTCAGTGTAAACAACCCAACGACTGAAAAGGCTACACAAAAACGCTTTTCCAAAGCTGAGTTTGAAAAGCAAGATTTTAGGAATCTATGATTTTCAATCGTGCATCCAAACAGGCCCAAAGATACCATTCTGTACAAATTACATGTAATCATAAAACCAATGAAATTCATTCATCAAGCAGACGATGACAGATCTAAAACCTAATTTAAATCGCAATAGACCAAAACTTCAAACAGACTATAATCCATATCATGCAAGCCGAAGAACTCACCTTTGCCAGACTTGCTAATGATAGATGCCGCAAGAACCACCTATTCACAGACAAAAACAAGCATGATTTAGATTAAAAACAAAAACAAAAGATGTCAGTTTCCGGGTTTACCATGATGAACAATGTAATCGATTCACAAATTGGTGAAGTCTTTGTTCAGCGGAACACCTGCTAATATAAAAGCACCATTAGAGAAAGATCGAATCAAACTACGAATTCAATTTCTTCAGATCCAGGTACGGTAAAAAGGGGGAAATACGAGTTACAAATGCAGAGGGAGATCCGTGTTTAGATCGGTACCGCCGGATGATCTGTTGATCGATCTTCTTCTTTTAATTTCTCAAACGATCGATGTTTTTCTTTTTCGCCGATCCGAATAGGGAGTGACAGACAGAGAGCGAGCGAGTTCGCCTGTTTCACTTAGCCCATGTTTGGATTGGGGATAAGGCCCCGGATAAACCCGGATAAAAAATTTCACTCGTTTGTTTACCCGGATAACCCCGGATAAATTATGTCAGAATAAACCCAAATAAAGTGGTATATGTATTCCAATCAACCCCTGGAATTAAAGTTATCCATGATTATTCCACCCAAAGAATATGTGGGTCCACTGTCAAATCAACTGTTATCACCTCTTGTAAATCACATGTCAAATCAACTATCATTACTTTTTTACTTTTTATAAATCATTATCCATACTTTATTCACATTTTACCCAAACAACAAAACATTTATTCTTACGTTTACCAACGAGAATAATTCAAAACACAACCAAACACAAAATCACTTTATCCTTATTTATACTCACTTATGCTTGGATAAATCTATACCCTAGAATAAAATCTATCCTCATTCCAAACGGGGGCTTAGGAATTGGGATCTGAATCGACAACCATTCGGTTTCAAGTTCGTACCCGAATCCGTTTGTCACTGTTCGGTCGATTCGTTCGGTGGATCAATCTTAGGTAGGGTGGTAAACGAGCCGAACGAGCCGAGTTTTGACATGTTCAAGCTCGGACTCGTTTATAAACGAGTCGAGTCAGAAGTCGAGCTCACGAGTCTCAACGAGTCTAGCGTTCTTCTTCATTTTAGAGTTTTTAGCTGATTGAAAATAAAGTTTTAGTCATAAATAGCAAAGTTCTTGAGCTTAAACGAGAATAATTTTTTTTATTGATTTAATGTTCTGATTTTACAAAGGAGTTTAGTCAAGCTTTAATTAAGTTTTTTATAATACAAACGAGTCTAGTTTGAACACAAAATAAAGTTCGATCTACGTCTGAGCCTTACCGAGCTTTAAAAATTGTTCAAACTCGTTCATTTGTCTAATTGAACGAGCTTAAACCAAGCCGAGCCCGAACGGTTTAGTTCGTTCACCAGCCTAATCTTAGGCATCTTTTCGCCCAGCAGTACAGGATCAGCGCCAAAGAGATTGGTGCGAAACAATGGGGCATTTTTGCACATAGACCCCAGGTTTTAGAATATTTATAAAACAACCCCTATATGTGTTATAACCAGGTCCCTAATATTTATAACCAGATCCCTTATATAAAAAAGGCTACTTTTGTTTTTTTTTTCTGGGTGTTTTGCAAACAGGTCCTTGATCTAATTTTCAAAATTTATAAGTAGGTCATTCATCTCAAAACATGATTTCCGAGACTTCAAATTTCATGAAGCTTCATTCAATAGTTTTACAAACCTATTAAGACCATTAAAGATACCTAATAAAATTATAAAATATAAATATTTTAGTCACATTTAATAAATACAAAATTTCAAAATGCAATCAAACTCATTTGAGCCCATAAAATTATTGATCGATGTCTTGGTTTTGAATTTAAAATTTGTTCTGTATCTTTTTAAAATTGATTTTGGATCTATATGTATTCAAATTCATAAAATTTGAATTATAAAATTAATGAATAAATATTTTAGTATCATCATTTGAGTGCATAAAGTTATTTATTGCAAGTTTGTACTATAGTCTCAATTTTTATTTTCATATTTATGTTGATGATTATAAAACTAATTATTCATAAATTTTCATAAATTCTTTTGATTTCATGCAACAAGTGTATCCACTTGTTCTTGATTATCTCTCTCTCTCACTCTCTCTGGAATTTGACTTCAGATAAAAAAAATTTAAATTAATCTCTATATCTATATTATATATGAAGCGACATAGCAGGCATGAGTCGCTCAATCAAAGTATTTTTAAATTTTACTAGATGAATAAACACGTATCGAACAAATGGGTAAATTGTGTCTGCTCTAAGATGTTTGCAGATCAACCGCTGAGTTCTAGCGTTTTAACAGAAATGTGTTACAAAAAATTCACTGATATTTATAACCACGTCCCTCATAAAAATCGGCTACTATTGTCCTTTTTTGGGCTACTTGCAGATCTATCCCAATAAGCAGGCCCCTATACCCTATAAACAAATTCATCATTTAGATTTTCATATTTATAACTAGATTCCTCATCTAAAAACATCACTTCCCAAACATCAATTTCATGAAATTTTAACTAATAATTTTTTAGGCCACTGAGATCCCTATAAAAAAATTATTTTTTATTTCTTAAGTAAAATGATATAGTAAATCCAATTTATAAATATTCGATTAATAAACTATAATATATTTTGTGAAAATTCTTAGGCTTATAAACCAACACAAAGATAATAATAAAAGATAACAATACTTCTTAAATTCTAATTTCAGTCCCATATATTATAACAAATAAAGATAATAGTGTTTTTTCAATTCTGATTTTAGTCTTTTATAATCTTAATATTATACACTCACATTAACAAAGTATGTATCTCGTGCTATGCATTTTATTAACATAATTTCCACAAAACTCAATACTACGCGCAAAGCACGTACACCAAACTAGTTTGTGAATCATGAATGAGCGCTGATATACTCAGTTCTTTTTGCAGCCTGTTTTACAGCCTCATATGCTATGATAACGTAGTATATACTGTACTATCATAGTGTATGCGCCCTATCATAGTATATGACCCAATTATTTTTTTCATTATGAAAAAAAATACATTAATGTATATCCGTATATACTTCATTTCATATAATAACATTCACTTTAAAGGATGAGTGTATAATTTTTTAAAAAAAAAAATTGGAATGGATTGCAATGGGGGCTGTGTGTATCTTTTTACATCATGAATACATCTTTGCATGACCCAAAAAAAAAATCAAAGACAAAAATATCAATTGCACAATCCAACTAATTAAGAAACTTCAAATTCAACATGGTAGATGCATAATTGAAAATAATGCTAAAATAACAATAATACCCTAGTCAGAAAATTTATTTAAAGCCTACAACTCCATGTGAACATAATCACTATCAGTGTCCTTATCATCAGTCATAATTGGCATTTGGATGAAACTCTCAGATGCGGAACCCATGGCACAATTGAGATTAGGGGTGTAGTTTGTGCAAGTGTTGATGACTTGAGCATTACTGCATATCATCCACTATTATGTTCTTGCATGGTACGGTTGCACTGCAGTTTAATCTAATACCAACTTCTGTAGTAGATCCGTGCAGTTGTACTGTCCCTTTGACATCAGTGAACCGCACATCGCTCACCTCTACTGCCGAGCTCTAGAGAAACAAAAGAAGCTTGCATAATATAAGTATCACAAAAACATATATATTGAAGATGATAAAGATGTGATTCAATGCATACCGAAATACCGCAGGGTTTATTGTTGTCGCAATAGAATTGGTCGATGATGATGGGGTTCGCTGTGGATGACAAGGTTATGTTATTGAAAGTGATCCCCCTTGCATATCTAGAACCTCCCTGCGTATATTATCATATATGATTTATATATGCATTTGACACTAGGTGATACTTTAAAAGAAATAATAACATAATTAAAATGTTATATTAAATTATTGCCTGCCAAGTATTGATTCTTGCTCCATTCATGGTGCCGCTGAAACTACTGTGTTGCACGTGTATTTGCTCGACCATGGCACGAGTGTTGTCTTCTCCTAAACTTCCAATGCTGCAATGTGAGAGTGAGTTCTAAATTGTCCTAACAACCGTATTTAATAAAAAAAAATGAGATCTTTTAAGCTAGATATATATTACTAACCTTATACCATGACCAGGTCCACAAGCAACTCCTGTGATGTTAACATTTGACATGACATTTCCAAGAACAATGCAGTCATCACCTATCGAAAAATGAACAACTGTTAAGATCGAAACAAAGACATAATATTTTGTTTCTTCATCATATATACATTCTATATGGACCTTGGATATCTAATTTTCCAATCCTGAGTCCTAAGAATAAGGAATTAAAGGAGTTTGGAAGTTACCTGTGCCAATTGTGCAGTTCTCTATAATTACATTATTAGATTGGGTAATGTCTATGCCATCAGTGTTGGGACTGTCATCTACTGCAGTGATGGTCAAGTGAGATATGATTAAACCCTTGCTCCCTGTTATTGCCAAATGGTTCCTCGGGCCATTCACTAGCTTGAAATCCTTTAAGCTTAGGTTGTTACACCCCACGAACGAAATTTGCTACATATTTTCAACACAAACAAAGAAATAATTTTTAAATAAGCTTAATGAATGAATATGCATAATCATTGTATATATAAGTTAAGGACTCATTCAGTCCAATAGGGTAATATATATGAGCATTAACTACTCCTAACTCTTAAGTGATAGATATGCTTTACACATGATATTTAATTACCTAAGGTGAATTTCATAACGAAATACAACATGATAAAGATACAAAAATACATCATATATACTTACAGTTGGGGCTGGTGCCTCTCTACAGTTAGGCCGTTGAAAAAACACAAAAATTGTGTTAGTATTATTATTAATATTTAGAGAGCCAAAACTATACAAATTAAACAACATAAGAAGGAAAAACTAAAGATTTCTTGGCACTTCTGTATTAATGACAATATCTAATCAGTCTAAAAGGAGAATTCCTCCTTCTAAGGATATCCAGATTTTGAGTAGATTCGATAGACAGGATAATAGTCACAAATGAAGAATGAGCATAGAATGTCGAATCAATTTAATACCAGCTTTGGATTGGCGTTTGGCAAGATGGTAATCCCATCCAGAACTTTGCCCGTGCCATTGATAGTTCCAGAGCCGTCAATAGTGAGCCCACTAATTAGATTAAATGAAATCCATGTTCCCATTCCAATCCATGTTGTATCGCTAGGTGCATGTATATCACCTAAAACCTGTGATTTCCATTGTCAAGATTGAGTATACAATATTACAATTCTATGTACATAAATAGATGATGAAAAGTAATGACTATATATATGTACCTAAAATTTATAATATAAAGAATTACCTTAATATTAATTGATGGAGAATTACATGCTCCATTGAATGTGATTGTCTTTAGTAGGAATATTTTTTGTGCTGGAATAATCAAAGTGGGGTTGCCGGCTTTCACTGCGCATGCGTCTGTCCATGCTTTTAAAAATGCTTAAACATATCTATAAAATAACATATAGCATTATGGTATCAAATTTTTTTATTTATTAATTTACGTTATTAAATCTTGAAAGTATGTGTTGTTTAACTGTTTTTATACCTGTGTATCATCGGTTCTACCGTCGCCGATAGCCCCATAGTTGACAACGTCAAACACTTGTGATGTTACATATGTTTGATAGAAAACGAGTAGCACCAGTGACATGTAAATGAGCATAATATTGCCCTACAAAAATAATATTGATATTAGAATATATTTAATGAAAAAAAGTAGAAAAATAGGATTGTGAGGATTACAATGACAACCAACAAAAAAAAAACAGTTTTACATATCCCACCACCATGATTTTAATTAGGTTGCCATACATACTAGATCAATCTATTCATGCAAATGAATATTGTAGAAAGAAAAGACATGTAAATGTGTACGTGTGTGTGTTTTGTGTTGTGCATGCATGCAAGCATGTGCAAAACAGAAGAGAAATGTCTCACCATTGTGATTGATCGAAATAAAACGTAGAAGAACAATTGTTACTCCCTCTCTGTCTCTCTATATTTCTAAATCTCTCTTTTTGTTTCTCTCTTGTTAGAATGAATGAGTCATTAGAGTAAACAGGGCTCGCTTATATAGTGAAAGAAAATTTCATAATAGGGAAATAAAAACTCTATCTTTCTATTACAAAAAAAATAACATATATTCTTAAATATTGTATGTTAATCTTTGATAATAGGAAAATAGAAAATTTATCTTTCTTTTACCAAAAAAATAACATATATTCTTAAATATTGTATGTTTAATATTTCATAATAGGAAAATAAAAACCATATCTTTCTATTACCAAAAAAAAATATAACATTCTTAAATATTGTATGTTTAATCTTTCATAATAGGAAAATAAAAACTCTATCTTCCTATTACCAAAAAAATAGCATTCTTAAATATTTTACCAATAAGAAAATTTACAAGTCCAAATTAGTAAACTAAAAAATTGATTTCGTAAATGCAATATTGTTTGGCTAAGAACAAATCTTTTTGTCTATAGACAACTGTAGATCTATCTTCGTTTTAATTCCTTTTTAGCGTATTATTTGCAAGTCCACATTTAATAGAAGCAACTTACTAATTAATGAAGCCCAATTTTGAGAGCTTATGTATGATGTTGCTATATATATGAGCAAATCTTCCCCTTCATAAACAATAACCTGCCCTAACTGCATAAGTAGTTGTTAATATTAAGAAAGCACTATTTTAATGTTACGAATAATGTGGGTGTTTATCGGGACCGGATCTGGTCAGTGCTCGACTTCGGTCAGTTCGGTCAGTACTGAACTGCACTACGTGTAAATCGAACTGCACCACTTATAAATCGAACTGCACAACCAATTGTTGGGTATATTTTTTTATTCTCTTATTGGATTCAATCAACTATTGGAGAAAATATGAATTCCTAAGTATCATCAGTATCCAATAAGAGAGTAAAAAATATACCAAACAATTTGTTGTGCAGTTCGATTTATAAGTGATGCAGTTCGATTTGAACGTGGTGCAGTTCGGTACTGACCGAACTCAGCACTGACCGGATCTGGTCTTGTGTTTATCATGGTTTGTAATTTACAAACAAGGCATTATATTCCATTAATAGAATATCATCCTTTAGTATGTTACCTAGTTCTAACATGAAGTGGTGAACCTCTTCTTATCTTATATTTTCTAATCGTGTCTTGTAATTAAAGGTTTTATCTTAGGGTTTTTTATTTTTAAGTCCCCATAAACTGTAGAATTTAGTGATCGATCACTCGCTTCTTCATATTTTGGTTTTAGTCCCCAGATTTAAAAGATATGTTCCTTTTTAGTCCCTCCCAGGGATTAAAAATGAACATATCCTTTAAATCTGAGGACTAAAACCAAAATATGAAAAGTGAGAGATCGGTCACTAAATCCTATAGTTTGTGGGGACTTAAAAATGAAAAACTCTTTATCTTAATATGAAACTCGCTTTTTATTACCTAAAAAGAAAATTCTCATATAGTTAAAAATATTTTTTTTCTGTTTTGTAGATCCAAAGTCAATACAAACTAATTGTATTGGATGGACGATGCAGATTTAATTTAAAATCATACCCACTGTTAATCTGTTATGTTACGCTGTCCTCGATCGAACAACACGTGTCAAAATTAGACTTGGACTTTTTGTGATCAAGAGTGGGCCTCCCTTTTTTTTTACGTGGGCTAGGCCCGTCTCATAAAATTGGGTTTCGAGAAAAGAAAATGATATGTTCAGTTGCAGTGTGTGCAATCAATCTTCATCAGTTATTTTTATATATATATATATATATATATATATATATATTTGAAATACATGTTGTTATAAAAATTAAAGTACAGATAAACAAATTTTTAAATGATTTTTTAATAACTTTTCCCTACATTGAACAACAACATAACATATTACATGCAAAATTACCTTTGGTGGCTTTTAATAACCTAGTGATTAGAAATTATTTCTTTTGTGTATTTTTTTTTTGTGCAAATGGTAGGCAGTCACCTTAATATATTAAAACAAGAGCTAAATTAAGTTACAAATAATCAAAATAAAGACCCCTTGATCTTAAGTAGAAGAGATATCTATCAGGAATCATGACAAAACGGGTCAAACATTAACAATTTATAACAAGTCTATCAACCATCTCCCCCCCCCCCCCCCCCCCAACCAATAATTCCCCCAAACATGGATGAGTCCCTTGGCCATCTCTCAAATATTTTCATTATATATACGTTGACCCTTAAAAACTACTTGATTTCGAGTCAGCCATGTTGACCACACAAGCGTTCATCGGGATAACTAGCTGGGAGACCCTCGCTTACTTGGATCTATCCCCCATTCTGTGCATACGCTGCCCAATTGCCCACAAACCTTCCGATTCTAAAAAGTTAACCTCCAAACCTGTAAGGATGTAATTGGTTTTAGCCACTCCCAAACCCACCGCACCATCAGACATGAAGTGAAAAAGTGATCCACCATCTCCTCCTCCTCCTCCTCCTCCTCCTCCCCACAGAGAATGCAAGAATCCACCTTGCTAGCCTTGATTTTGTGAGAATCTTCCTTTGATAGAGTATCGGTATCCACAAGAAGCTCCTTACCTTGCTTGGCACTTTGCACCACCAAACCTCCCTGTACTTGACTGCCTTGATCGCTAACAATGGTTCGTCCCTTCGCAGCCAATCATACCCACTCTTGACCGTGAAACCCGATGTACACACCGGCTTCCACTCCGCTTCATTCGCACCTACCTGCCAGATCTCCCGCTGTCATAACAGCTCCAAGAGCGCCAACTACAAATTCACACTAGAACAGTAAACCGGAATCAACTGATCTTTGCGGAACATGATTCAGGATGTATGTATTTGTTAATCAACTAACAAGTAATTTTGTTTTTTTTTTAAGAGAAAATGATAGACATTTGACCTTAATTAATATTAAAAAAACGAATGTCCAAAGTAGGAAAAAACAAGGAAGCAATCCTTTTAATAACAAGCATTGCCGAAACCCATCAAGAAAAAACAAGTAGGAGAGATATCTACTGTGTCTCTCGATAAAGAGCGTGAACTAATAACTACTATTCAATGCAAATTTGTCCCCCGATGGAAAAAAACCCTCCTTCGCACAACATACTCCTCAATTCTTGATTTGCTGACACGTCATCGCCAAGATGTTCTCCTCATAGGCCGGGGTTCCCCAAAAGAAGAGGTGGTTGTGGGAGATCCAAAGAGCCCAAAGGATGGCTGGAGTATGTTTTGAGATTATGGATCTGCTTGTAAATCTTGAAATTTGGACAAGGGACCCGTTTATAACATAGATAGGGTCTTAGTTGTGAAACTGGTAGAACATTGGATCTGCAGAAAGCCCAGAAAAAAGATAAAATTAGCCGTTTTATTAGGGACCTAATTATAAATATGAGAGACTTATTTATAACACGTATAAGGGTTCTTTTATAAAAATTCCAAAACCTGGGGGTCTGTCTAAAAAAACCCATTGTTGTTTCGCACTAAGCCGGTGGTACATTAAAATGTATGTTAGATGTGTTATTATTATTGTAAAATATAAAAATATTATTTTTAATTGTTTGTTTTATTTTGAATAAATTATAGTTCAAAGATAAATTAGAATTAAATAATGTTTTATGAAAAGTGAAAAACTATTTAACATGTAGATATGAATACAATTTGATATCCTGTGAACTAATCCAATTTCACTATGAACTTTAAATATTTATATTATTTCTTTCTTATTATTATAGCATATGAATACCATGTATTTATTTTATCTAATTATTTTTACTATTATTCTACATATATTATGCTATCATTACTATCCATTGATTATCAGCCTAGTAGAGATCACTTCCCCCGTGATCAATGGATAGTGATCTCTACGAGGGTCATCGTTCCCTCAGTCCGCTCGTTCCTCGCGCCTCGGCTTTAACAATAGGTGCTCGTCTGGTTGTGGTTGATGAATTTCCCAGTTCATTTGCTTACAAGGTTTAATAACCGAGGCATCATTGTTCATCATCTTCTTTCGCTTATGAAGGGCATCGGCGAGCGTAGCGAGAGAAGCTCTACTGTTTTTCAGGAGCGAAGTGAGGACCAACTTAAGAGTCATGAGTCCATTTGGCTCCGCACCCCACCCGAGTTTGTGTTGATGGACACCGGTGGACGCGAGGGACTACCTGAACAGAAAAACTGGTGATGGCGACCCGTTAAAACAACACTTATGTTAACACTTATGCGTTTGTCCCTTGCGCAGACGCAAGGGCCCCGGACGCGCTCCTAAAACAGAGCCTTTATCGCATATCTTGGCATGACAAACATTTACATTAATAAAAAAAAAATACATACGTATTTCAATAAATTGAACATATGGACTAGGAGATGAAAACAAAAACCGAATGTAACAGCAATGGATACCACATAACTAGCCTGTCAGTCATTTTCACAGGTCATGAAAAGTTTTGGATTTTTTATAAAGACTTATAATTATCTAATGAAACATGAACTCTCACAAAAATGAAGTCAATACTTTTTTGTTGGTTAAAAAAAATAATATATTAGTTTCCACAAAAAAAATTTACATATCATTTAGATATATAATTATCTAATTGCTCCAAGAACATAGTATTTTGTTTTCTCAACAACCAAAATCCCATGATACATCAATGTATTGCACAGAAAAAGGAAGAAAAAAAAGCCCCTCATGTCACTGCACTATTCCTTTTTATAAATGAATGGAAGGGAAACGGACACAAACTATACACAAACTGATGGTGCCTATTATGATATAGAGACTCAACTGATATATGCTGACAACATGTATTGAACAACAGAAGAAGACACCTTGTTAGTCAAGGGTGTCTGAAGAAACCAGCACAACCTGACCTGCCACGATCATTTGCAGGAGAAATACTGATCCAAACTTGTAGATGTGAACACGTTGGATGCGATTCCATCCAAGGGGTTTGGTGAGATGTGGAGTTGATGTCTGATGAATCGCTGGTTTCAGTGTGAAAGGAAGGAAAAAAATTAGAATGCATGACACCCATAAGAAAGCTGGAAGAAAAAAAAAAAGGAAGAAATAAGATGGTGAGAAACATACAGATAACTGGAAAACTATTTCAGATTTGTATCGATGTGCCAGTCAGGCTCTATTTGCCGAACAAAAGATGCTCGTCCATTCTCAGTGCTACAGAAGAGAACCTGCAATGTGAATCAAAAGAAGCCTTAGATATTCAACTTAAGTATCATCGAACATGTGATTTATTCTGGCATACCATATACATGAAAGTATAACCTGAATTAATGTCCATAACATGTTGCAAAGATATCACGATGAATGTCAACATTACCTTCAGAGTAGCAATCACAGCTTTAGAACCTCATTGTCTAAGTTACCATTGCTTGCACTTTTTCTAAAATATGCTATATGATATAAAAATCACTGATTGTAAAATATGAGTTATGGGGTTGAAGAAACCAATAAACATGCCCAAAACCCAAAATGCATTCCATATGATGTGAAATGAAATATAATTCAATTTTATGCTCCATGTATGGCAAGGCTGAAAAAGGAAAATCGAGTCAACTCCTGATACACAATGGCAGATATTAGGTCTGTACATAACATAGATTCATGGCTAATCTGTGAACTTCTGTGTTGCCACTTACAGTGTCGCATTTTATGAGAACATCTGAATTTTGCCTTGGTTGAACTTTGAAGAGCTTTTGTCTAAACAAAGTATTTGCACGAAGTTCCAGATTTGTTCCATATCTTGTTGACTACTTGATCACTAAAGAAAAAATAGAGGAGACATGGGCTCCACAAGGATTCATGATGCAACATGCATCAGTATACCAGGTTGTACTCCTCTCCCAAATAAACTCTGAAGTTCTTCCCTACAATCTATAATGTGATCAAAACGATCTATAAGACACCACAGCTGGTCCATCTAGGTACTTCTATCCTTCATCATCTATTTGAAAGGTTTCCTTGGTCTTATATGAGAATATACCAAGTTATGGTTTTTCTGTTTGGCATGTCACGTTCATGTTAAAAATTTGATCAGGCGGGTGACTATCTCTGTCTGTGTATTGTATAAGTTTGTGTATCTCCAATTTCTGAATTTAGGCCTGTCAGCATTTGAACTCATACCTTATCTTTCATCAATCCCCCACTTGTAAAAAGCCCAGCATTCTCCAGTGCTAAGAGAACTCTTTCCTGCAACAAATAAAAGCATTATTTTCAGAAATTAAATTATGCACTTACTATCCATAAAGAAACTCACCAAACTAGGAAAACTGGAAGGCCACCAATAAAAACACAGCTCAAGATTGAGAAAAGAATAAGAGAGTACCAAGAGACTGACATGTCAACAAGATCATACAGTTATATGGTAGAGATATGTTAAAGGGTACTGCATAATAATTTTCAAAAAATGTTATAGCCTAAGTATTTTCTCCTGTGATCTATTTGGAAATATAGAGTTGCATTTGAAACGGGCATCTCAGATGAGATATTTTTGGAATGTGGAGTGCCGTTGTTATATTGATCTGTCCCTAAAAATTCACTCAAATTTTCTCCTTTCCCAAAATGCAGACTCACCGTATTTTACTTATGTTGTCTCTGCAAGCGGTTAAGTTGGCAAATAGAGCTTTCCAGTTGATCAAGGAAATCAATCAATTTGAGAAGAAAAAAATAATGTATGCATATGCATGCATACAAGCACAACTTATTTACCTCGAGATTCATAATTTAAATGCAATGAAGAAAAACAAAAGATCCCATGCCGGATATGATTATATGAAAACATAGTTCTAACACAAAATCATTTGTCTCAAGACCAGACACATTCATAACATATATATTCATAGTGCACTAGTGGCCTAGATGAAATGTACAGAGGATGGTCAAGGTAAATGAATGTGGCACATACCTCACTTTCATCATCAAGAATTCTTTCCATCAAGTATAGATCACAAGTTCTGCAAATTTCAAGAAGTATATCCACAACAGATAGCCTCACAGTTGCATGTTTCTACAAGGTGAAAAACAAATGTTACTTCTAGTATTATCTACAAAATCAAAAGATGTCGATGGACATATAATCATTCATAAACCTGAAGCTCTTCTGGACTCTTCTCCACAAGAATAATACCAAGCAATTGACATGTAACCTGCATGTGTAGGCATGATAGAATTCAACATATTTAATATCATATTCTAGTAAAAAAATTGAATTTCCAGGGAAAAACATAAGAAATAATTCTCAATGTTTAGCATATGAACACACTCTCCTGTACGATATTCTCTCCCCACTCCATGTTCCCATTTAAACTTGCCCACTATAAAATATTTTTATTGAAATCATAAAACCGTTCAGGATTACCAACACAAACAATGTTATTTTGCTTCATTCATCAACTGGGTATTGGATTGAATTTTTGTAGGTTTTCATCTGCGTGGCTGGGGATAACACCATATAGGTGGATATCCGTTCTACGTCTTCACTGATTGTTTAATGTACATGATCTTTTAATATGGAGGGGCCTAGTCCTGTTTGATGGTTGTACAATGTACCAATTATGTTTTCCAACTCCAACTCCTGATAGTGTTGCTACTGATTTACAATGAAATGTGGTGCTATCCATCCAATTTCTGAGAAAATGGAAATGATAGATGCAGGCAAAATAAGTTCATTTCTGAGGAAGCAAGATCATTGTGACAGCCTCGACCTTCCCTCATTAAACTCTTCACTAAATAAGAATGACTTTTCCAGCGTGAAACTAATTTTCAAATCTCAATGATCTGTTTATATGTGGTTCTGCAATTAGGAGAGATATGTCTAAATCAAGGCTCTAAAGAAAAGATAGACCTTGAAACTTTGCCCCATAATTATATCTCCATCGTCATTTCCCTCATTCCACTTCCTTTGCTCAATTATTATGGATCCTAGGCCCTCAGAAGAGAAGGCAGAGGTCAATCAAACACTAGAGAGGGGATCCCTCTATCCCTGTAGCGAATCATCTTACCAAGCTCCATCTAGGAAGTCAATGTTCCCCATAATAATTTTCCAATGAATCGCACAAACATATTAAAAGTACTATAAAAATTTCAGGAAACAATTCCTTCAAACAAGCACAGAAACGATCATACCAGTCATTGAAAGCACCTAATCTTCTAATTTTTCCAAACTAGAGCCTGATAAACGTAATAACTAACAGGAACTAATCATTCCAAATTCAGATATTTTTTTTTATTATGAAAAAACCCAAATTCAGATACTACAAGTCAATTCGTCAAGATGAGCAAAATTAATAAAACACAATCCCGGTACACTGGAGGGTCCCTTTGGTACACTGGAGGAACTATGGAGGGCGGGGAAGGGTCTTCATTCAGCTGGAGATAGAAGTGTGGAAGCTAAAATCTCTCAATCTTTCATACCGGCGATGCTTTGGTCTATCTGGTTGGCGAGAAACCAGGTGGTGCTTAAAGGGGCAAATCCATATGTCAAGAACATTTGTGAGGGGGCTTTGAGATTCATTGTGATGTGGGGAAAATGCTGTGCAGGGGCGCGTGAGATTTCTTTGGTGGGAGGGAGTCTAACCATACAGACACACTAGACACACTGAGGTTCAGGGCTTTCTCTTTGGTTGGGATGCATTAAGTAGATATGAGGTGGGTTCTGTCCATATGAGTCTCCTCTTCTTATTTGTTGTGTCCTGATGTGGGTTCTGTCCATATGAGGTGGATGGGTTTGTAATGATCTTGTCCTTGGGGCATTCACTTTGAATACAAAGGTGAAAGCCAACCTTTTATCAAAAAAAAAAAAAAAAAGCAGTCCCGGTTCACAAAACAAATTCCAAAATTGAAACTTTAAACCTATTAATGCCACCAAATATAATCTCAAATGGTGCATTCTCATGGTGATGCATGCTTACCCTCCTGCCGCCGTTAAGCTTCTTCCACACCATCCGCCTGATCGCAATCTATAACAAGATGATGTAAACAACACACAACAAAAAAATGTGATCTTTATTGATCAAAAACAACTCTACCAAATCACAACAACAAATGAATCTTTCACCTTCTCGGGAGGACCTTCAACGGAAACTTGGTCATCGAAATCGAGCTGCGGCAGCGAATGCAATCCAGAACTCTGAGAATCGCCATCATCGGAATCTCTCGGTTTCGGCAGGCGCCGCCAGGGACCGACGGGGGGTCTCAGGAACTTCCACGTGAAGATCACGGCGATTGCGAATCCGGCGATCGCTCCAAGCGAACCGGCGGCCTTGTGATTGAGGATGGCCGCGATGACTTCAGAGACCTTGCGATTGAGGTTTGTCCCGAGTCTCTTGAGGAGATCCAATACACTTTGGGTCAGATTATCAGACATCGCTCTTCAAATTCTCAAAAAAGCTCTTTTTCTTATTTCAGGGAAGCCCTGATTATCGTTCTGTCCTTCAGAGATAATGAAACATCGCCCACAGGAACATCAACAGATAAACCATCTCTTATTATTTTATTTGTTTTTTATTGACTGGTTTATTCAGCTTTGTATTTATAATTTTGTTTATTTTGTAGGAAATTTTTTTTTAATAAATAAAATAGTAGATAAACCCTCTCAATTTTATTGTTAAATTATTGGGCTCCACATTTTTTTTTTTTTTTTTTGGGTATACAAGGCCCAGTAACCAGGGCATTCAGTACATCTAATTTTTATACATCAAAATTCTATATAGGAGTTATACATCCCCGAGGTCCTATTCCACCTTGGATCACCTCGGGCACTAACGATAACACTATCTACACATAGTTGGATATTGACTCTATGACGTCTAATTACATCTTGTGCAATTTTCGATTGCATATCTATATAGGGATAAAGCCATTGGTAATAACGAGCCTCTTTAGCCAGTTGGTCTGCAGCTTTAACTTGATAACGCTCCACCTTCACCCAACTTATGATCAACCCATGTTCCTTTAATTTTTCCACCAGCTGTTTGATGGATTGTAATGCCGGAGGACCCGGACACTGCGTATTGAATAATTGTACTAATGATTGAGAGTCTGTACAAACACATACATTCCTATACCCCAACTCCCAAGCACATTGAATTCCCAACTGGGCAGCTCCCACCTCTGCCAAGAGTGGAGAGGCCCATGGCCAACTCTCCGCTCCCATTGCTATAACTCGTAATGGACAGGGTAAAACTAGTAAGTATGCTGCTCCTGCCATACGATATTGCTCATGGACACTAGCGTCCGTGATTAGGATCATAGTCTCCATTTTCAGATTCGTAAAAGATTTTAATTGAGCAGTTGATGAGTACCTTTTGATGTATCTATTTAGTACCCCACCTGAGATACTCTCCCCTAGCCAAATCTCTTTGAATAAGGCTTCCACTCTAAGTACCACCTCCAATGGGGACATAGTCACCTCTTTGAAAACACATTGGTTTCGAGCCAGCCATATCATCCATAGCATGATGAATAACCACACTCGCCATTCACGCGCCTTACTACTTCCATCTTTTTTCCAAATTGAAGGTTGCAGAATAAATTTCCAATCAAAATTAGACCATACCTGGAGTGGTGGACGTTTACTCCCATCAACTAGTCTCCAACATTGTGCTGTATATTGGCATTCAACAAATAAGTGGAAGCTAGTTTCCTTTACCTCTTGACATAATGGGCAATGCTGTTCCACGTGCAAACCAAGTCTGTTGAGGCAACATCTGGTGGGTAGTCTATCCCATATCAATTGCCATATAAATGTCTTCATCTTAGGTAATATTGGCAGCCTCCACACCATCTTCCATGGAAGCCCATCCTTTATCGAATTCTTTGGGCATGTTAGAGTATACAAGGATCGAAGAGTCGGAAGACCTGTTACCGTATCTTCCCATGACCATTCCAAATTACAAGCTCCAACTCTTAAATTTGGATTAAATCTAGTAATTTGCATTACCCAATAATCTGGGAAGATATCTGACAAAAGTTGTACATCCCAAATGCCATTTCTCCAAACATCTGATAGACAATAGTTCAATTGACACTTCTCCATATTTAATAATGTGGGTATTCTAGAAAAAGGAATGGGCATCAGCCAAGGATCCCTTATTAAGTCAATGTGTGTCACATCCCCAATAGTTCGGCGTGTATAAAATCTTACCATTTCCATACCTGATGAGTCGCACGAAAAGCAGGGGATGACTGCACCCAGAGCACCTCCCATACATTTCCATTCCATTTAACTTAAAGCTTAAATGCCACTTGAGGAGGGAATTAGAATTGATACCCGGAATGCCATCTTTGTAAGTACTGCCCTTCTAAGCCTTGACAAAACGAATACCCAGTCCACCCTCTGTCATGTCTCTTGTAACTACTTCCCAACTAACATATTTCATTGAGCGCATTTTACGTCCACCACTCCATAGGAAGTGCCGAACAAATTTATTAATTTTTTTCGTTACCCAGTCTGGGAGAACAGCCGCCTGCATCAAGTGGAGTTGTGCAGATTGGTTATAGATCGTATGAGAACAATACGTCCAGCCATTGTTAGATACGATGCTTGCCATGATTCCAGTTTTTTCCGCATCTCCTCCACCACCGGGCGCCAATATGCTCGCATTAATCGAGTCCCTGCAAGAGGAGCACCAAGGTATCGCCATTCTGATTGGTTCAGTGGAACTTTTAATATTCGTGTCATCCACCGCGTAAATCTCGATGGTACACTGGGTGAGAAACGGATAGAGCTCTTGCTCCAGTTGACTGTAAACCCAGTCATTTCCTTAACCTCCTCCAAAATATTCAACACCCCTTGGCATTGTCTCGGTGTAGCTTCTCCACATACTAGTAAATCGTCAGCATATAATAAGTGGGTTAATCCCCTTCTAATTGGGCTCCACATTTGTACATATTAAAAAAAAAAAACTCGAACACTGATCCAAACTATTTTCACCTCTACTTTTACTTTATTTATCCATGCTATATAAAATATTTTATTTCTCAAAATATTCTCTCTCTCTCTCCACTTAGGATTGAGAGAATTTTCTCAAGGGCACTAATAGATCCCCATTTAATTTTTTCACTATCTATAATTATGAAAATGTCATTTTTTTTATTTTTTATCTCCCTTTTTCCACTATCCAGTTCGATAGTGTTCAGTCGAAATGTTCTTCACTGGAACGACAAAGGTCCGTCGAACTGTCTAAATAAGTGTCGACAGACATGGAATGTCTCGAATCCTTTAAAACAACAATTTTCTTCTAAAAATCAATCATTTATACAATCATTTAAGTCCTTATGAAAAACAAAAATGTCATTTAAGTTATTTAAGTCTTTTTAAAAATCATTCCTATATATATATTTATTTAAGTATAAGAAACAAAAATATTCAAACAAATAGTTATTTGGATCAAATAAACAGTAAACATTTCATATAGACAAAAAAATTTATTTTCTTTTATAAACAAGTGGAGTCTTTTAAACATTATTTTCTTTTCTAAACAAGTGGAGTCTTTTCAACTTGTTTAGAAAAGAAAATAATTTTTTTGTCTATATAAAATGTTTACTGTTTATTTGATCTAAATAACTATTTGTTTGATATTTTTATTTTTTATACTTAAATAAATATGTATATATATAAATGATTTTCAAAAAGACTTAAATAACTTAAATGACATTTTTATTTTTCATAAGGACTTAAATGATTGTATAAGTGATTGATTCTTAGAAGAAAAGTTGTTGTTTTGAAGGGTTCAACACATTCCATGTCGACACTTGCTCATACAAATTGACGGATCTCTGTCGTCCTAGTGAAACACATTTCGACTATGCCTCTGTTGACAGTTATTCAGACAATTCGACGAATCTCTGTCGTTCCAGTAAAGAACACTTCGACTGGACGCTGTCGAACTGGGTAGTCGGAAAAGGAAGACAAAAAAATAAAAAAAATAATGGTATTTTTGTAATTATGGGTAGTGGGAAAGTGTAACCTGGATAGCGGGAATAGCTTCCCTTTTCTCAATCAATTGTGGATTTTGTGTTTAATATCAAATCTTTCTCCATGTGACTATATTTTTTATCATTTATCTTTAAAAAAAACCACTTGAATCATATTGGTTAGAAAAATTAGAAAAGATTGTATAAAAGCGATGGGAGAAAAAAAATTAGTTATTTAATCACATGATTGAGATTGGATAATAAAATATTGATGGGCCAGGGTGACAAAAAAAAAAAAAACTGATTTGATACAGATGTTATCACTTTTGGAATTTGTATGAATCTGTCAGTTTGTTTTGCGTTATTAATTTCTCTATCGTAGTTTTTTTTAAGCTCAATTAATTTTTGGGGATTCTACTTTTAACCACTTTTTATCTTTTATGGTTGGTTGGTCATTTACTTACTGGAAGTCTGGATCTCCTTCTTTTGAATAGGTATTTCCCAAAGTTAAAAAGGCATTAAAATTGATGCCTTTCTTCATTGTGAGTAGTTTAATTATAACTGCTAAGGTATAATTTGACAATTTGTCTAAAAGTACTTTTACAAAAAGTTCATTCTATAAGAAGTTACTTATAAAGAATGAACTTCTTGTATTTGGAGTAAAAGCTGTTTGAGAACATATATTGATGAATGTTTTCAAAAAATACTTTTGAAATAGAAATAACATGAATTGTCTAAAATACTCTTGCACCCATGTTATACAATTATCTTAATAGATTAATATAAATAAAATAATATAATCAACTACTATATATATCTCAAATACTAACAAACTTTTTAAAACCACACAATTTTGGTTACAAAATCAAACTAACAAATCTTAACAATTAAAATACTAACAATTTTTTTTAATAAAAGGTAGATATTACTAAGAAATTTATTTTAAAAACTAAAAAATACTAACAAATTTATTTATTTTTAAAATAGAAAAGAACCTAAATTAACAAATCTAAAATAGATCCTAGATTTGTCCTATATCACCTAATGAGATAGGTGAGAGAAAATCTATTTTATATAGCACATAAAACTCATGTTTGGTTGGAGAATAGGGCTAGAATAAATGAAAATAAATAAGAATAATTTTAAAATTGGTGTTTGAAAGGCTGGAATAAATAAAAGTCAGTATGCCAGAATTAACTGATATAAAATGGTATATGGATTTCAGGCAATCCTTAGAATTAAGTTATTCTAGTCAAACAAAAAATCACTTTATTTTTATATATATTAGAATAGTTATAAATCTTAGAATAACTTAATTCTACCCAAACATGGGCAAAAAGTTTTTTTAGAATTTGTAAAATTTCATAAGGATATTTTTGTCAAAGTATTAAAAAAATTTAACTTCTACAAAAATGAAAAAACTCCTTCTATAAGAAGGAGTTATTTTCTACTTCTAGAAAGAAGAGTTTTTCGCCTTTCTGCAGAATGAGAAGTGGTAGTTATTGGGTTCTCAAACGCGACCATTTCTTCTTTCTACAGAAAAAGAAGTTGTTCAGAAGTACTTCTTGAGTAGTTGCCGAACGGTACCTAAATCATATAGAAAAGCCAAAGAATATATGGGTTATATTGCTTTCCTTACCAAACGGTACCTAAATCATATAGAAAAGCCAAAGAATATATGGTTATATTGCTTTCCTTGCACTCAAGTCATTCAACTAACAATGAGATTCTAAAACATCCTTTTTTAAAATAAAAAATAAAAAATCACATCACTTTCATATCTGATTAGAGATTTTTTTTTTTGGTGGTATTCATATCTGATTATAGATGATTCATTGTGTTTTCAATATATTCAGTGATGTTAAAGTATTGATCATCAGTACAAAACACAAAGTTACTGTCACACATGGAGTCTTTGTAATATAATTTTATGTAAAAATCAATTATTATTTTTCATAATTTTGTAAAACACATTAAAATGAACACTCAATTATTATTAATATTATTATTTTAAAAATATCAAAAACCAAAGACTGCAATAAAGCAAAAACCCAATATAATTAAATAAATTACTAATGTATCATTGAAAGTCACATTTGTTATAAATCAAAACAAGTTGATTGATCATGTAATCTTGCTAACTTAAATTTATTTTTCAATCTTAGCCAACCCTCCATGTAAACCACCCAATCTCCTTATTTGGATTCATTCAGTCATTCAGGTCCCATAGCAAGAAAAAGTACACACAACAAGGGTTTGTTGGTCTTGTGATTTGTTGAAGTACAATTATCACAAAACAGTGAACCGTTCTATGCTGGGAGACAATCGCTAGTCCAGATCCAATCAAATCAGAATACCATTAGTACCACCAATATTGAATTATACGGTCAATTGTTGAATACAATGTTATTCTCTGTGTAGTTTAATTCATATGTTATATACTTCGATTTATAGGATTGTACAGTTCGATATTAATGGATATCAAACCTTACTTGATCCAAACTCCAATAGTTGCAAATTATAGTTCGTTAAATTACAAATATGCATGACACAAATAAGGTCTGTCACTATCATTTTCTTCCACGCATAATAAATTGTTGGGTTTTTTTATTTTTAAGTCATCATAAACTAAATGATTTAGTTATCGATTCTTCGCTTCTTCATATTACAGTTTAAGTCCCTAGATTTAATGAATGCATTCATTTTTAGTCCCTCAATGGAACTAACAAGAAAATTAAACAATTTAGTTATAGGTCCCTCCCTAGGGACTAATAAGTAACATATCATTTATATCTATGGACTTAAACTATAATATGAAGAAGTAAAGAATTGATCACTAAATCACATGCTTTATGAGAACTAAAAAATAAAAATCTCTAAATTGTTATATTAAAAGTAAAAAAAAAAAAAGGAACGCTTAGCCACTATTTCACCTTAACAAAAATTGTAACAATATTATACAAAATGTCAAAAAAATGTCATGCATGGAAGTCTAGTCCATAGTTGACACATACGATCCCATTTATTTTTAATCTGCACAAACTCTAAACCCATGTTTGAATTGAGAATAAACCCCAGATAACTTTGAATAGAAATTTTGTTGTGTGTGAAAGCTCGGATAAACCCAAATAAATTATGTCAGAATAAACTGGTATAAAGTGGTATATGGATTCAATCAACCCCTAGAATAAAAGTTATCATAGGTTATTCCACCCAAATAATATGTGGGTCCACTATCAAATTAACTATCACCACCTCTTATAAATCATCAGTCAAATCAACTATCATTACTTTTTTACCTTTTATAAATCTTATTCATACTTTATTTACATTTTACCTAAACAACAAAATATTTATTTTTACGTTTACCAATGATAATAATTCAAAACACAACCAAACACAAAATTAATATATCATTATTTATATTCACTTATGCTGGAATAACTGTATACATATTCTGTATCTAAACAGGGGCTCAACCTTTTAACATTAACCCTCATATAACACATGGAAGTGACATAAGCTATTCAACCCTGATAACTATATCAAGATAGATAGAAATCCATGCAGAATAAGCAAATTTCTGTTTAGTAATATTTTTTTTATTATTTTCATTCGAGACATGTAAAAGTGACATTTTTGCTATTTGGTTCACAGTAAATAAGTGATGATAAATAGTGGATAAGGGTGGACAAAAGTTTATGATTTTTTAAATAACAATTATACATTTGAATAAGTGTGAAAGATGTGTAGTTGATTTGATAGATGTGACAGTTTTTAAAATGTGTGTGTAAGACTGTTAGATGAAATAAAATTTTTAAAATGACAGAGAAAAATATTTTTATTATTTGGCATAGATAAGTCCCAATATACAATTCTCATATTTCAATAGAATTGTTATCAAACATTATCCTAACTTATTCAGACATAGCTATCAGAGTTTATCCGTGTGAAACAAACAGCGAATAAGAATTATTGTGCAGTATTCACATATATTCTCTGTTTATTCTAGGACACAAATTGGGGTAAGTGTTCCATTTTTCTTTGAGAGGCTCGTTTATCCAATATGCATTTCTCGCACACGCGCATGCATGCTCTCCTTACAATTGGAAGAGATTCATTAAACCTTTGGACTAGTTTGACAAGAGGTTACGATTTTAAGGATAATTTACAGTTCATCAATTTTGTTCATATTTATATTTTTCAAAATTAAGACAAAAAGTAGAGATAAATGCTATCTCAGTCTTTAGGTGAGACAAAATATATCCATTTTTATTTTAAAATTAGAACAAATTTTCACAGTTTATTCTGATTATTTTTTATTTCAACTGGAGATAAGCTGTTCTTCCATTTAATTTTTTTATAATTACTACTTATCTCACCACTTATCCTCTTATTAAATTAACCCTTAATTAATTATCAAGAATACTTAGTGCGTGTTTAGAAACACAATTTGAAAATCAGCTTTTAGCTTTTGGAGTTTTATTCACACCTTTTGAGGGTGTAATGATGATTTGATGGTGTAATAATGATGGCTGCTTTATAAAATACAGATTTCGAGGTACAGTTTAAAGATAAAATTAGTAATGATGATGTATTTAAGTTGACATATTTGATAATAATTTTTAACTTTTAATTTTTAAATAATGATGTATTTGAATTGATGTGATTGTAAAAACTAAAAGTTACTTTTTAACCTTGTTGTCAAACATACACTTGAACACTTGAAGTAGAAAAATATTTCACTTGGCTTATAATAATAGTAGTTAAAAAAATCACGGTACACGTCACAAAGGCACACATTTACAAGCAGGAAACATCCTCACACCATGAATAACTTGGGAGTTGGGAAATAAAATGTTCTGATGTGATGTGTCACTTCGGAGCCAGAAATTTATTGTGGTGGTGAATTTTACCCACAATCTCTGAGGGAAAAATAGATTTAATTCCATTTATATTAATTCTTTTAATGGTGAGATAACTTGTATGTTAAAAAATTTAAATAATGTAATCTATGTTTGTTTCCCAAATTGAATGTAAAAATCTGGGAGAGAGAAAGAATATATTTTAATCCCAAAAAATATACAGATGCCCCTTAACTAGGGGTTTAATTTTTTTCTTATCCCTGGATCTTTTTTTATTTACCCCTGAAATTTAGTCCTATTTTTTTTGCCCCTGACCAGTTACATAAATATTATATTTCTGTAATTAATTGTTAAATATATGTAATTGGTTATTATATTTCTGTAATTTATATGTGATACCCGAACTATCCCTTACAGACAGTTACATAAATATAGAAAAATATAATGTGATACATACGAAAATTATACAAATAATTACAGATATTTAATAGTAATCTACAAAAAATATTAAAATACGCAAATATGTTTAAACACAAAATGGTCATATATACATTTTCAATGTCATTACAATATCATCTGTAAGTGCATTCAATGTACGCAAATTTTTTATAGATACAATCCTAAAATTTCATTAAAATAGATATATCAATTGTTTGAATATGATGTTTTCTTCATATCTTAATGATCAGTTGTAGTCTCCCCCTTATTCCTCTTCATTTCCTTTTGGATAAAATGAAACCCACTAAAATATCATTGAATTAGAAATTCAATGTATTTCATAACGAAAAACGAGTTTTTCAAGCAACATAAAAAAATAACAAACAAACAAACACCTAAATAAATTTATGAACAATTGTAATATTTTAGTAGAATTACTTCTTGATCCATATACTAAACAATTATATAAACTAACATTTATATAACAACTACAACAAAAATTACAAATGTAATACCCAACGACATAATCTACCATTTACAGATAATTACAAATTACATAAATATAATAACTAATTATATATATTTAACAATAATTACAGAAATGTAATATTAATATACAGATGAGAATCGTGGCATTGGTCAGGGGCAAAAAAAATAGGACCAGATTTCAAGGATAAAAAAAAAAAAAAGTCGAAGGGCAAAAAAAAAATTAAACACCTGATCAAGGGGCATTTGGACAATTCCCCCAAAAATATTTGATTCGAATGGAAAGAGTGTAATGGCTATGTCATTGAAAGATATAATAAACCTTGATGGATACTTAGGGCAAACAAACATAGTGAATTCATTTTTATTATTTTAAAACTATAAATATATCTAATAGATAAAAAATACATGACAAAAAAAAATTTAATCAAATAACATGCATGTTATCTACAGAAAATCATTGAATCGGACCCTTTATCTCGGCAAAAATATTTTATGTCGAATGATTTATACACGAATCTAACGTGGGATAAAAAAAAAGAAAGGTAAATAGAATACTATTTATTACTTTCATAAATAACAATGTCAAACAATTCATCCATGATTAAAATAAAATGTTACCCCGTCTCATCAATTTACTAAAATTCATTAAATTTTAACCAAATTAAACCATATCATATGTTACTTAAGAAAATGAGTGGGGGTTGCTGCTCTCGGCACACAAGTATGTAACGATCATTTCATTTGCGATCACATTTGATTGCGATCACATTTGATGGATATCCTTTGTTAATATTAAGAAAGGAATAAATATATTTTTTTTGTAATCATAAATGTTTTTAATCTTTATAGAGTATGCTTACTGATTTATGGAGCTGATTATTTAATTATTTATATTGATAATTTCTCTTGTACTTTTGAAAAATAGTTATATTACGTAGAAAACATAAATTTAAACCTCGTGTTCTAATTCTTTTATGACCAGTTTGTTAGGAGCATAAGATTTAACATGGTCAGGAGCATAAGATTTAACAATAATAATTTATCCAAGTATATAAATTTATATTTATTTTTTAAAATTAGAATAAAAAGAAAGAATAAATATTATTCTTGTCTCACGGTGGGATAAATAATTCCCCTTTTCATTTCCCATTTTATTCCGATTGCTTTTCAAACAAACACAAAACCATTCAACCAATAACAATTAACAAACGCACCTGATTCAGTCCATACGCAAGCTATTCCATTTTAGTGGACATATACACGCGCTTATCCCCCCCCCCCCCCCCCCCCCCAAAAAAAAAAAAAAAAAGAAAAGGAAAAAATTAATTTGGATCCATGTGATTACCCATCTATTATTTTTAAGTCTCTATAAATTTTTAAATTTTTTTAGACCCTCAAAGCCTTAAAAAATTATCATTAGGTTTCTTCAGTCTGATTTTATTAAAAAAATACCTAAACATACCCTTACTCAATCATTCGAAGGTGAACAATGTATTGGTAGTGTTAATAGTGTACTGACGATATTTAACAATATATTGGAGTATTTAGGGTATACTAAAATAATTGACGAGCAGCATTTCATGTTAATGCTAACAATGTATTAAAGATAATTAACAATGTATTGTAGAGTGTTAATAGTGTACTAAAATGAAAGACCTAGAGATAATTGTTTACCGAGGATCTAAAAAAAATAAAAATAATAAACGGGTGAGACATGGATCCCTTATTAACTTTTTAAAAAAAAATACAATTATTCCTGGCGTCCGTACTTAAAAAACCCATCAAAATCGAATAACACGGTTGGCTCGACTCAGCCAAATCAGCCGAGCCGTTCAAGATCAGTTTCAGTCTTTTTAATTTCTTTCCGGCTTGGCTTGAGCCGAGCCCAAATTTCTGGTAAGCATTATATAAACAAATCATCCCAACCTCTCTCTCTATATATTTAGGCGAAAAACACAAAGACAGACTCATATTGTCAGATCCAGATAGTAATTTTTTTATACTTCCCAGACGAACAAAAAGAGGTGCTCATCTAACTCTCTCTTTTTTGTTTTTTATAAGCTCAATATCTCTTCTTCTTCTTCTTCTGGGAAATCTCGCAGTGGTTGTTTTTGGGTGTTTCGATCGGAAATACGATTTGGGTTTTGTGTTTTTGCATCTGAGATTGGATTCATGTTCATCCGAATTTTGGGTTTTTACAATCACTATTGTTTTACTGGACTTTTTAAAAAAAAAATTCATTTATTGTGTTTGTTGGGTTGATCTTTAGTGATTGTCCATTGAAATCGGTATATTTATTTATTTATTATTTGATTTTTAATGTAATCATAAATTGGGGGAGAGATGCTATAATTCCGAAATCTAAGGCAGCCCTCAAAAAATTGCATTTTTTTGTTTTTTATTTTTAATATTTCGTGGACTAGATTAAAAAATAAAATAATACACCACTTTCAAGTCATGAGTGGTCATAAAATAATAAAATATATAATCACAACATCATTCATAAGCTGACAAAACCCATCAAAACTCGTCTGATTTCTAAAAGGAGAAAGCGAGTAAAACATAAAACGGAGAACACGCTTTAGATTGTGTTTGGTCGTGTTTGAGTGTTTGAATTATGTTAATTAAAAAATTAATAATAAAATTTTTATTGTTTATGAATGAAATATAAGATAAAATTTTATAAAAAATAAAAAAATAATGACAGTTAATTTAAATGTGATTTATAAAAAGTGATGAGATTTAATAGTAGACTCACATTGTTTTTTAATAGAATAATCTAAAATAACTTTAATTTCAAATGTTGGTTGAAATTCATATATCACTTTATCAAGATACTTTTTCCCCGGCTATTCAATGTACCCAGACATTCAAATTCCCTCATGTTGTTTTATTCAATGTTATCCAAATTCCCCTGTTCCACATCCAAACGGAGGCTAAAATAAACATTATTTACTGAATTGCCATCATGAATAATGATTTTTGTGTTTAATATGATAATTATAATACAAATCACAGAAAAGATGACAGAGATGCAAGCAATGGGGAGCATGAGAAGGATCAAACAATGCGCGCATGAGCTCCTGACGATTGGCGAAATGGGCGACGACGACGAGTCATGGGAGCTCATGGAGAGCGACCTCCGCCTCAAATCAGTCTTCTTTTTCATCGATTTCAATCGCCTAATCTCCAGCGCCCTCGACGAGGCCAATAAGAAGGTGCTCACCGGCCTCGCTGACGAGTTGCTCTATTACATGCATGAGGTGAGCATATAATCACATCAGTTTGGGTCACAAAATTGATCAAAGTGTTCAGCTACCTCATCATTTTAATTACTTTTCAGATATGACAATCAATTACATGATAATTTAAATGCGACCCATGATTTTTTTTTCAAGTTCTTGATTATTGGATGGGTTACTCAATCGTGTTCTCTTATTGGTGCAGCTGAGCAATTCTGTGAAGAGCAGAAGCATCCCACAAACACAAGAAAGCTATGCGGATGCAGCTGTTGTGTTGCAGCAAGTGATGGATGCTCTCATCACACCATCTCTTTTGGACTCTGAAGATCAAGAAGAGAATTCCTCCTCTTAAAAGCTTATATTGAATCTCCCTCTTTTTATTTTTTTACAACTTTTTTACCCCAACCATGTGAATTATTTCAGTTCCACATATGGAAATAGTAATATATTTTTGAAGGGTATTTTAAGTTGGCTAGTTGGATTTTTGTGTGTGATTTTTTTAATTTTTTATTTTTGGAAACTTAAAGGTTTTTTTGGATTCTATTTTTTTTATATAAAAAAGGGGTGGTCAGATTACGATGGAAACCAGAGAAGAAAATAACAACTCACAACTCTGGAATCCGAAGGAAAAAATTGACTATAAGAAGTCAGACACGCCATTGAAGAAGTGTTATTCAATAAAATCTTTAATGTGTGCTAACCTCTTTTAAATTAGCTCCCTTAAACTAATCCAAGTTGGTTTATAATTGTCTTCCATGGAAGTTTCTATTAAAAAAGTCATTGTGTGATTTTCCTGTGAGTTGCCTGCATTTGTTGTTGCTTGCTAAGAAACAACAAGTTTTTATTACTTTCAAAATCCATAGCTGTCATCCATCTTCTTCAACATATAACAATTGTTGTATTAAATTTTTATTTTTCCATCTTAACATAATTCCGAATCAGACTACACTAATTGTCGAAAAGGTAACGCAAGTAACAAAAATCTTCAAATATTAACTGATCAATATTCTTTGAAGGGCTTTGCTTGTCATATATGAAATGCATTGAAATTCTTTCACACGCGCATAGTGTCATCACTGGGCAAGAGATTCTACATCATGTGACTGTTGGAAAATTATATATTATGATATATATATATATGGTCGCGATTACGTGTGGTGTGCGGATCGGTGCGGTTTACGACGTGGGCCGTTCGATCGCGGGTCCATCGCCATTCCAACGGTCGACGTGTCGATCACGGGTTCATCGCCGACCGTCCGATGCGATGGACCCGTGATCGACGGCATTCCCGTGATCGCGCGCACCGATCACGGGTCCATCGACGGACGTAATCTCGACCGCATGGACCCGCGATAATCGGCTCCCATATATCTATATATATATATATATAGGATAATCTAGATTGAAGATGGTAACTCAGTCTTGATTCTTGAATATATGTTCTATTAATCACACAAGATTAACGACAATTTGTCACAAGATTGTTGTTTGCAAGAACAGAAAATAAATATCACTCTCCTCCCATAAAAGCGTTTTTCAGTTAAACCCATCTAGAAAATCAAAACAAAAATTAAATATAACCTAAAGTCTGCAAGTAACATATAAAGGGACATTAGTTAAAAAACAATTGATTTTTTTTAGAAACTAATAAATAAAATAAACGAAGAAGCTGTAAGTCTATAACAATATATACCAAGGAGAAAATCATTTTCAGCTTTGTGTCGCCTGCAATTTTCAATGTTTAATTTAAAAGTTACACAAGTGCTAATATATACAATTACAAAAAATATAATATACACCAAGATAAATTCATATAAAAAATTAATTTTTAGATTGCGATAATACAGTAGAGACAGTTTGGACTTTTGAGTTACTAAAAATTTTAAAATAGACTGAGTGTATCAAGACTCCATTTAGAGGGACAAGTGAGATTATATGGGACACCCATATAAAGTTATAAATAGGGGTGGTAAACGAGCCGAACGAGCCGAGCTTTGACATGTTCATGCTCGTCTCGTTTATAAACGAGTCGAGTCGAGCCGAGCCGAGCTCGCGAGCCTCAACGAGCCTAACATTCTTCTTTATTTTAGGGTCTTTAGGGATTGAAAATAAAATTTTATCCTAAATAAACCAAGTTCATGAGCTTAAACGAGCATAACTTTGTATTAATTTAATGTTCTGATTTTATAAAGCAGTTTAGTCAAGCTTCAACTAAGTTTTTATAACACAAGCGAGTCGAATTTGAACACAAAATAAAACTCGATCCAGGTCCCGAGCCTAAACGAGCTTTAAAACTTGTTCAAGCTCGCTCATTTGTTTAAATGAACGAGCCTGAACGAGCTCAAACCGAGCCGAGCTCGAGCGACTTTATTCGTTTACCCGCCCTAGTTATAAACCATACGGGACACATCACCAGGGCATACTTTTCAAAAAACTAGAAAACTCAATTCAGTCTTTCATAAGGAATACAAAAATTTCATTGCGATCATACCAGAAAACTAGAAAACTCAACTCAGGTTTCTAGGGTTGTATACTTATACAAAATCAGTTAATTTCATACCAACTCAGTTAATTTAACCATTGATAAAAATATTTTTTTAATTTTAAAAATATTCAAATATCAATTATATTACTTGCATAAATCCACACTTAGTTAATGTTCAGCTCTCAGTATTTCACAAGACAACATAGATATTCATTGTGATTTCTTTTTGTTAAATAAGACATGGATAGGTTATTCTAGACCCAATTAAAAATTATTATTAAGATTTATACAAATTTTATCCAAACATAGTTCTCAATTCAGTCTTTGAGAAGGAATACAAAAATTTCATTGCGATCATACCAGGTTTCTAGGTTGTTCTTTTAGAAAATCAGTTAATTTAACTGTTTTCATTGATAAAAATATTTTTTTGATTTTAAAAATATTCAAATATCAATTATATTACTTGCATAAATCCACACTTAGTTAATGTTCAGCTCTCAGTATTTCACAAGACAACATAGATATTCATTGTGATTTCTTTTTGTTAAATAAGACATGGATAGGTTATTCTAGACCCAATTAAAAAATATTATTAAGATTTATACAAATTTTATCCAAACATAGTTATCACGTTTTCTTCTTTTAATCGAAATGAGTTCTTTATATGCATATATATACGTTTCCTCTCTATCATACATTAATAATTTATTTAAACCGCTGTCAATTTGAAACTTTATAAACAATAAAAATATATACAATACAAAAATATATGGTGTAAAAAATCAGGCAAATGATGCTTGGATGTCATAAAATATGCGTTGCTCGGTCATCGCTGGAGACCATTTCATTCGCCGATTTCTTTCCACACGTATTGAATCACTTTGGCGATCGCTGGTTGACTGGTTGTATAGCCAATGGTGTTAATGTACGTTTTGTTTGGATGTTAACACATTTTGTTTTGTTCTTTTGAACAAGAGTCTTATAAAAAAAATCAGACAAATGAGGTATCAATTAAAGAATATTAAGCAAATCAACTTTATCATAATGATAAATTAATTATCAAGATCTTTATGTAAAAATAAATTATAAGAAACAGGAAAGTGTATCCATACATTCTGAAACCTCCTTTACCCTTCGCTGCTTCTCATGCCAACACTACAGAAGGTTCAAGATCATCACAAAAAGACAACCTTTTTTTAAGCTAAATTTGATGAGAAATCCCCAAAATCATCTCCAATGGACTCCTCTGATGAGTTAAAACAAATCTTCACCCACTATTTTTACATTGGGGTCCATTGTTTTAAAATATTTTGGTGACACTTTTTTGTTTTTCTGAGTGAGACCCAATTTGCTTTAAGGTTATTAACAAAGTAATAAAATAATTTTATTATGTTGGAGAAATATTAACAAAAAAATCATTTAAGAGCCAAATAAAGAGCATGATTGGAATAGACATGGTTCTAAAACTAAAATTCTCTTATGATCAATAACTTTGTTGAGCATGGGTGGAGAAAGAGATATAACTTTGACAGATTAAATTAAACCTGAACCAATCTAAACGAAATTTTTTAGGTTTGGGCTAGTATTTGTTTGGTCTGGTTCGGTGATCGATTGAAAAATTAATCAATCAATATAATTTAATTGATTTGAGTTTGGTTGCAGATAAAAAAAACTAACTAAACAAAACTGAATCAAATTGATTGTTCATTTAGATTTTGGTTTATAATTTCATTGTGCTGCATTGCATGATTGCATTGAATTCGTAATAGTAGATTAATTTTACTTCAAGTTCCATATTCTATTAAGGGGTTTAACTATTTGGTTCAAATTCAATATGGTTTGGTTTTAAGTTGGGTGTGATTCAATTTTGATACCCCTCCCCACAAAATATATAAATTAAAAAAATCTTCATAAATCTGATTTGTATTAAGCACGTTATAACTATTCAATCTTATTTTTTTGGGTAAGTTAATGTTGGTACTTAAACTCATGACCTCTTTATTATAAATTCTCTTGTCAACCATTGAGTTAAGAGTCAGATATCCACCATTCAATCTTATCTAAAATAACCAAAATGGAAACTGAAATAAAAATTATAAAATATTTTTATAATTAGTCATGAATAAAGTTGAAATCTCCTAGTACATTATAAATAGGGAGTGTTGTTGCAAATAGTTTTTTTTTTCAGTTCCATATGCATCTATAGAAAATTATCAGAGTATATACTCATGTTAATGAAATATATGTTTCGGAATAAATTTTTCATATTTTCTATAAATACATTCACACAATTCATTAAATAAATATATGCTTCATTTTTTATAAAAACATTTATATCATTAGATAAAGTATATTATTTTTAAAAAAAATCAAAACATGTGAAAACTAAATTTGGAGTTAGAAAAAAAACTCTACAATGTAACATACTAACATTATCTACAAATTACTTATTTGTTTTAAAAATTTAAAACCAAATCTTATTCAATTTAAAAATTCAATTTTATCATATATAGAAACAAAATTTAAAAAACACTCGTAATTAATGATTTCTGTTAATGTACGCAACTATTCCCGTATTCCCCCAAACAACAGTACAATTATTTCTGGCGTCCGTACGTAAACAATCAACAAAGCCTCAAAAAAAAAAAATCGAATAACACGGAAATCAGTTGCGGATGCGCATGGCTCGACTCAGCTGGATCAGCCGAGCCGATTAATTGCCTAATAACTGATCAGACTCAGTTTATTTTTGCCGGCTTGGCTTGAGCCGAAACCAAATTAGGCAATATAAAAGCAAAACCGACTTACAACATTACTCACAACACCTCCTCCTCTACATATTTTCATAAAAAAAAAAAAAATAAACATAGACAGAGTGTGTTAGATCCAGATACGTATTTTTATACTCACGCAGACGAACGAAAATAGGTGCTCCTCTAATTTTATTTTATTTTTCTCTGTTTTTTTTAAGGTTTTTTAAGCATAATAATTCTTCTTTTTTTTGTTTTTGGGGATGTCTTTCTCTTCCTGAAAAAAAAAATTAGTGGTTGTTTTTTTGGGTGTTTTTGTGTTTTGTATATGATGTTTGATTCATTGTTGTGTTCTCGTGTTTTGGTTTTTATAATCAACGTTATGTGAGTATTTGATATGCTGTTTATTTTTATTCAGATTATTGTGTTTTGCATCTGAGATGAGTTCATATGAAGCTCGAATCCGAATTTGGGTTTCTGTTTTTTTGCAATCGATATTTTTTTATATTGTGTATGAGTATTTGATGTGTTGGTTTATATTTATTATTTATTGGGTTTGATTGTTCTTGTGAATCAATGATTGTTTTTAAAAATAGGTAAATCTTTTATTTATTATTATTTTTTGGTAAAATTAATGAGGTTCACTGGTGAATTATTTTTAGGTTTTTAAAATTTTTTAAGCTTTTTTTAGTTTATAAGGTAGTGAAAAATTATCTTTAAATCCCTAGAACTGAATGTCGTTCTTGTGTCCATCAATATACCGAAAATATCATTTGATCAATTTTTTCAGTACATTGTTAATATTTTTTAGTGCATTATTAAGTATATTCAGTACGCAGTTAACACTTCTCATTACATTGTTAATCTTCACAAAATATTAATAGACGGTGAGGGACATTTTCGGTATCTTTGACGAACTAACTTACATCTATTTTAAATGACTTAAAGATAATTTTTTTACCATTTTAAGATCTTAAAATAACTTAAAAATAATTCACGGTGATCACAAAGAACCCTTAATTAATTCTCTTATTTTTGTTTATGTATTATAAGTAGGTGAGAATAAGTTCCATAATTCCAAAATCTAAGGCAGCCCTCAAATAAATGTCTCTCTCGTTACAAGGTTTTTTATTTTTATATTTTATTTATTTACTTCTTTAGGTTAGGTTTTCTCCTTTCTCTGTTTTTTTTTTTAATAATGCTTTTCATCCATTTTAAATATAGCATTATCCTTTTAAATATATCACTTTCAGTCGCGCCTCGCTGGTGGAGGTGGTCGGTCGCCGTGTAATAAATTAATTAATAATAATAAGCACAATGAGATGACAAAAAATAAACACATCAAAAGCCGTCCACGTCAACGAAGAGAAAAGTGAGTGCAACATAAAAGATGACACCCATCAAAAAAAATTTATATTTTTTTTTCTTTGAGAAAAATTGATGTAGCTCCTTTAAAACTTATAAAAATCAGAAAAAATCATTGTAAAGTTGGTAAATCTCCTTTGGTCTCAATCTTATTAGACAATATTTATTTTAGTTCCTATAACTAATCAGATGTGTGGTTAACCCTAACCAAATGTGTGGTTAACCCTAACCATACATGATAAATTATTGTTATATTTTTTAAAATTTATTTTCTTTCCCTGAAAACTCGTGAAAATCGAAAAAAATCCTTGTAAAATATAAAATCGTCTTAACTCCTTGAAAACTTTTTAAAATCATAAAAAATCGCTGTGATTATCTGAAAGTATTTACTGATTTATGGAAATCTAATTTTATAAAGTTTGTAGGGACTGAATATGATTTTAGCAAGTTTCTGAGGACCTATTTCGATATACTTTTAATCGGATGACTAAATTCATTAACCATATACATTTTATAAGGACCTAGGACGATTTTATGAGTTTAAATGAACTTTTTGTAATTTTAAGAAGATTTGAGGGAGTCGAGAAGATTTTTCTCTTTTTCTTTTCATCTCTTTTTCACCTACAATATAACATTAAAACAAACATTATTCACTGAATTATAATTATAAGTCTGGGATATTTGTTATGAATGCTAATATTGTTTTCAATTTATATTTACTGTAAGTCCAACTACAGGAAAAGATGATAGACATGGAAGCGATGGGGAGCATGAGAAGAATCAAACAGTGTGCGCATGAGCTCTTGACGATTGGCGAAATGGGTGACGACGATGAGTCGTGGGAGCTCATGGAGAGCGACCTTCGCCTCAAATCAATCTTCTTTTTCATCGATTTCAATCGCCTAATCTCCGGCACCCACGATGAGGCCTATAAGAAGGTTCTCACCGGCCTCACCGACGAGTTGCTCTATTACATGCATGAGGTGAGTTTCTGAGAACCATTGTTTTTTGAGATATGATAATGTAAATGTGAGGCACATAATTTTTGGAAATTCATATTTCCTTTTTGACTTTTCAAGTTCTTGATTAGATGGGTTGCTTAATCGTGTTCTCTTGTTGGTGCAGCTGAGCAATTCTGTGAAGAGCAGAAGCATCCCACAGACACAAGAATGCTATGCAGATGCAGCTGTTGTGTTGCAGCAAGTAATGGGTGCTCTCATCACCCCCTCTCTTCTGGACACTGAAGATCAGGAAGAGGATTCCTCCTCTTAAAAGATGTCTTTATATTGGATCTCCCCCTGTTTTTATTTTTATTTTTACCTGAACCATGTGAAATATTTCAGTTTCATATATGAAAATGGAAATTCTTCAAGGTTGTTTTAAGTTGGGACAGTTGATTTTTTTATTTTTTGAACATTTAAAGCCTTTTCAAACAAATATTATGTTCATGAGATGGGGACAATAATGGGTGACGTGGCACAATGAGACAATCTTGGTCTAGCTTATCCAATCTAAGCAGAAGAAACACCAACCACTTCTTAAAAATAAAAAAACATTTCAAGAATCAAAGATGGCACTTCCACTGGTCTTGCAAATCCAGCTTTCAAGCCCCTTCACTTGCAGTCTAAGCCCCTCCAGAGTCTCCTGTATCACAAGAAGAATAGCTACAACAACAGCTCTCACAACTTTCATTTTAGCCAGAGAAGCCACCCTCAACCCAAACACTGCCTCCTCCTTCCAACTGAGCTTCACAGCCCCTGATCAGACACCCGAAGAGGCAGAGGCAGGGATACGAATCCACGCTAAGGACCTCCTGCAAGTCAAACACTTGATTGACTCGAAATCGTGGAAGGAAACTCAGAAAGCGCTCAGAGAGAGCTCGTCATACCTCAGGCAGGACCTGTATACAATCATCCAGGCGAAACCAGGGAGCCAGAGACAGCAACTCAGGAAGCTATACTCCATGCTGTTCAATGATGTCACAAGAGTAAGTCAAATGTACATGCATTTTGATACACTTTTTCATTCAAAAGCAAGAGTTTCATTATTTGTCAATTGCAGCTAGACTATGCGGCAAGAGACAAGGATGCTGTGCGTGTGCAAGAGTACTATGACAACATTGTTGCAGCCATTGATGACATTTTTGCTAGGATATGAATAGAACTGCAACTGAATTCAAATTCAACAACTATTCAAGGATTCAAGGACAGGATAATAGAGTCACAATTCACAAAAGCATCATTTCTATTTGGTAATATGACATGAGTATATATTTACAAGCACTTCTCCTTGATCCTTCATTTGCATTTACTGAAACAGCCTGAATAACAGTAGAATAGATAATTCTCTTTGAAGTATTATTATTCAAGGGTTCCATAACAACCTTTTTTATAAACACATCATCCAATGTGGAATTGGATGACATGCCCTGTATCTTGCTTTTATTTCCTGGGCATCTTCAGATTACAAAGTAGAAAACAGTGTGTCAGTGCATGGTTTACAGAAGTATATGAATCCCATGACTTTATTGTAAATCCTTGAACATCTCATCTCCAGCTTCATATGAAGTCCGCCGGATGAGCCACACATGGGCACCAGCCAAATGAGCAAATTAAATTTCAGTTAAATTTCCGTTCTCTTTTTGTGTGTAAATGGTGTGAACTATCAAAGCATAGGAACCAAAAGTTAGTCCCTGGTTGAATAAGAATGCAAATTCAGGTGTTCTAGAACTTTATGCACAATCATCCTGAGCATGTTATTGGGGAACAGCTTTAGCATTCATTTGATATCCGTATTGTACAAAAGTTCTGCTAGTTTCTATACCCCAAAAAAATTGATTGATTTTACATCAATATATGCATGAATTCAAAGGAGGGTGTCTGGTCACAAATTTATGATACTTCATACAATCATCACACATTCACACTCACAGTTGATTCTCTCAATCTATCATGGACCATGAGAAGACTACAACACTTGATATGTTAAACCTGTCTCTGCCAATTTTTTCTGGCAGAAATGTAGCTTCTCAAGTTCTCTTCAAAAACTGTAGCATGAGTCCCAAATTTAATTAATCGAAGCATCATGATTTTGAACAGGATTTATGTTCTGCTGTTGAGCCAGCATAGTTTGCATGTCTATGTGACAACATCCACAGCTTGCATTGAGCAATATTATCCCCCTTTCTTGGAACTCTTAACATAACTATATAATATGAACTAGGTGTCCATCTCCATACAACAAACATAACTTCACTTGATAATCACATACCATGGTACACGAATAATCTTCATGGTTCATTGATATAGCCTTCTTAGACGTCAATATTAAAAGTACAAATATATAAAATCTGATTTAGTTCACGCACTGAAGTCTCCCCATTCTTGAACCCTACACAACAAAAAAAGGGCAATGCCTCTAAATGGAAAGTCATCTTCGATGAAAGCTATACCAATGAACTCAGCCCACCAATTTTCTCCGTCAAAGGAAAAATAAAAAAAATCAATAAGTTCTCATTCACATTATCAGACTTGAGAAAAACTCATGCCCTGTCCTTAATTGCAGGAAACTTCCACTTCCCCTGCCACTCTGCTCCTAACATTTTCCTCCCACTACGATCCTCGCCAAACTTCATTCAGTAACCTTTTGAAAATAGATGCTCCCTTCGATCCCTACACTAAGCTTTTGTCCAAAAAGCACGAAGAGGTGATCCTGAAATTCTTTTATGCCCGACGGACCTAAAGCAACATCTTGTCTACCGAAGAATTCAACTTACATTGTAACATCATCAGAGCTTCCAATTATCACCAATCACTGAAAGAAAGATAAAAAAGTGACTTCACATCGAAGCTGAACCATTCCTCAACCCCAGAATATCAATCCTTCTTATCATGTGTTACTGGTGTGCGTTGTTTATATGTTCAACATAATCTAGGATCCTCTTTGTTTGGAAATTACCTCAAAGATGAAGATAGAACCCAATATAAAAAGCTCATTTTTACCACCCCATTTAGACATTTTTCAAGGGTAGAGGAAAAAGTTAGAGATTTGCGTCATGTTTGCATAAGCTTAGAACTACATGGTATCAACCAAGAGACTTAATGACATAACAATCCTTTGTTAGTCTCCCAGGAGTATGGCAACATCTAGTGTGAATCAACATCCATCTGTCAAATTATATCAATCTTATCATATCTGATTTTCATTGGGTAATGCTTTCTTCTGTATAATGTAGGGTCTTCCTGCCCCACTAGAACCAATAATTTCATTGTACAGGACAAGTATTCAATAATGCTCAAGACTCAAGATTTGACAACAAATTTGTTACAACTAAAACTACTTAAAAAATTCCTAGTAGCTTACATAGATTTTCATGTGATCCTCATCGCAGCAGTCACAATATATGCAAATGGTGGTGTATATTAATACAGCACCAACTACCAAGATAAATCAATTGCAAAGAACAGCATTATCACGCAAAGCAGCCGCAATCTTGATCTACCTCATTATATTCGATTCATCGGAGAACCTAAGAAAGTTTCAATCAATGAATTGCAAATTGAACAAGCAATTCACATAGACAAAACAAGTGCATCAAACAACCTACTTGACAAGGCCATCCATCAAGATTGCCTGCTTTTCGACGGACCAATCCACCGCCGAAGTGACCACCAATAGAACCCCCAGACGGGATCATCGGATTACCTTGAACACTCGAATGGGTGCTCATTTGGGGACTTCCAACAGAACCCTAAATTTCTCAATCCGGAAACCCACTAGGGTTTGAATCAAGAAAAACCCAAATTCACCAACTCCCCCCAACCAGAAAAGTGATTAATGTTCAAGAATAAGAATAAAAGTGTAAGGATAACAGTTCATAAGAGAGGGGGTTTCAACAGATCCTCATCGTCAAAGCTTGAAAAACCAACCTTTTAAAACCCGGAACAGGAAAACTCGAATCCTCACAAAGTTCAAGAATAACAGTTCATCCATTGTTAAACCTTATGTTGGTTATCCATTGTTAAACAATACGATTTGATCTTACAAGTGATTAATGTTGATGGATAGGAATTAAACATGGAACACAGTTTTTTTTACAACACAAAATAAAATCACATATATACATAAGTTAGAAATCTAGTGAAACATATATATCGTCTAATATCTCTGTTAGAATTGAAGAATAAAGTAATGGGAATTTTTGTATTTCACTAAGGGTTTAATCCCTTTATATACAAGTGTTTAGGAGTTATACGTGTAATATACTACACATATTATGAGATGACACATATAATCTAACAAGTCTCCTCAAACTCATGGTGGATCATACAAGGTGAAGTTTGCGAATGAGAAACTGAAATTGAGGAACTGGAATGTGATTTTGTAAAGAAATCAGCAAGTTGTTTAAGCAGAAGAGATATGCGGAAGCGATAATGATTCTCCAAGAAAGTGCAGATACCCCTCTCGAGCTTCATGTGAAGCTTCGTCCTACGGATGATGAGTTCCTCCCAGATCCTACTTGATACAGACAGATGATGGGTCAGCTTGTGTATCTTTGCATTACCAGTCAGAGGTGGCGGCCGGAGACGCCTGGAGGTGGCAACTGGAGTCACCGGAGGGCAGCCGCTGGAGGGCGCGGCGGGTGGTAGGTTTCGCAACGGAAGACAACTGCAGGTGGTTGCGGGAGGCTCCCAGGCTGCATGCGTGCCCGTGCTCGGAGCGCGCTGGGGAGAGATCCCGGACACGATCCCATGAAATTTGGGGCCCGCACGCGGAGATCGCAGGTTGTTGTGCGAGCTAGCAAAGCGCATACGCGTCTGTCACGTGGGAGCTCGCGCACTGGCAGGGTGCGTCCAGGATTCGCGGACCGCGTTTACTCGTTTGACAATCGGGCACTCGAGCGTGCGCTCGTAAAGCGCGTCTGAGATTCGCGTGCATGCGGACTCAGGCGCGAAAAGGTGGCGCTGGTAGCAGGGCACGACACGCGAACGGGGGCACGGCTCACGGCAGGGAACTGCAGGACAGCGGACGGGGCGCGCAGGCACGGCACGTCGCAACAGCGGTGTGGGCCTAGCACAGGTGGCGTGCGAGCGGTGCTCGGGTGGAGCGCGCACAGGGCAGGCGTGCGGCGCAACTGGGCAGGGTGCGGCGCTCGGGCAGGGGGGCGCGACACAGGGTAGCAGCTGCAAAGACACTGCGGCAGTGGCGCGGCGGTAGGGGCAGCGACAGGGGATGCGGGGCAGGGCGCACCGCGGTGGCGTTGGTGGGCACAGTGACGAAGGATTCCAAAAAAAAATTTTAGAGTTATTGAGATGGTGGCTCTGATACCATGTTAGAATTTAAGAATGAAATAATGAGAATCCTTGTATATCACTAAGCCCCCGTTTGGGTAACGGGTTAAACAAGAATAAGGGTGGTATAAGAATGGATAGGGAAAATGGATGTTTGTTTACAGAGTATAACTTGGTATTACTAAGATAGTTTAAATGAGTATAAGAAACTATGACAATTATAAGTAACCCATATAATAAGTTATACTTAGTTTATCTATTCCTATGGGTCCACGTGTCAAATCAACTTTTTACACCTTATCACATCAAATCACATATTAACACCTCTTATACATCAAAGGGCACACATGTCAAATCAAATTTTTTACACTTTATTTATATTTTATTCTTTATCAACCAAATAATTCAACCCTTATTCTTACGTTTTACAATGAAAATTAAAAAAAAAACACAATCAAACAGAAAATCTCTTATGTTTGTAGAATTGTTATCTATAATGACATAGTTATCTATTCAAAATAATTCAATTCCTCAATCCAAACAGGGGCTAAGGGTTTAATCTCTTTATATACAAATGTGTAGGAGTTACGCGTGTAATACACTACACATATTATGAGATGACACATATAATCTAACACTCGTTAAATTTTTTCTTACATTTATTAAAAATGAGTTCATTTTCAAAATAGAGCGATGTTTATTTTTTATCAATACATATAACTCATTAGATGAAGTTTATTATTTAAAATATATGTGTGTGTGAGTTCTGAGTTTTAGATTGTAAAAATAATTAAGTTGAATATTTTCCATTAAACATTTGATTATCCATTGTTCAACTTCAAATGGTCAGTTTGGGCCTATATAAGTTTGAGCCTGACCGTGAGATTGAGCTAGAGCTCTCACCACTTGTTTGGCGAGTTGGTCGAGACGCACTTTCCCCTTTCTCCCTCCCTTCTCCTCCCCTTCTATGTCTTATAGATTTTCTTGAAAAAATGATACAGAAAAATACTTGCATTCACCGATATAGATAAACTCTGTTAAATGATTTTAACATTTTTAAAAATAATTATCGAACATATTCTTAATTTATCTAGAAACATTTATAAGAGTTTATTATTCGAAACAAATAATTTGTTTTCTTATCCTCCTCTGTTCCTTCTTCCCTTCCATTTATGCCTCACCTTAGCATAAGCTATTTTAAGAATAAAGTTTCACATGGAATGATAAGACAAAAAAAGGGAGGCTCACTGGATCATTCTCGTTATTGGTGATTATATCATCACATGTTTTGACAAAGTTTAATACGACACAAGATTTTAATGGTACGTCACTGGTGGGGCTAATAGATTCTCTGTACATATAGAAGAAAAAAACAATAATTACATATCATAATAAGTACCCATGTGGGTGAATCAACAAAGCTGATCCCAATCACCCCTGTATTTAATTTATTCATTAATTTTTTTTAAGAAAACAGAATCCTATAAGACCCTGTAGCCATGTTTGATTTAGGAATAGAAGGGATATAAAATGGTATTGAAAAGAATAAAGTAAAAAAAAATGTTTGGATGAGTGGTATAACATGGTATAGGTATGTCAGAATAAACTAGTATAAAATGGTATACAGATTCCAACCAATCTCTGGAATTAAAGTTATTCTAGGTTATTCCACTAAAAGAATAAGTGGGCCCACTGTCAAATCAACTGTCATCACCTCTTATAAATCACATGTCAAATCAACTATTATTACTTTTTTACCTTTTATAAATCTTTATCCATACTTTATTCACATTTTATTCAAACAACAAAAAATTTATTTTTACGTTTTTCAATTAGAATAATTCAAAACACAACCAAACACAAAATCATTTTATCCTTATTTATACTAGAATAATCATAAACATCAGAATAATTTAATTCTCGAACCAAACATAGGCGTAAGGTTTCAAGTCCAGAAACAAACCAACCCATAAATAAATGAATAAATTCATACAGGAATATTTCCTATGTTGGACATCAACCATTTGATTGATCATTTCAACACAATATTTTAGGGAATCGAGTTAGGTTCAACGGGCGTTGGATAATTTGATGTTCTAACGCGTTTATGACAATTCGATCTTCTCACTTTGTTATGATTAAGATACATTATAAGATTAAAGTTAGAATGTAATTAAATTTTAAACTTTCATTTTTATGATTCAATTAATTTGTGTATCTCAAATTATAAGATCAGATAGTCACGAATGCATTGTCCAACACCAATTTGACCTTACCCGATCCCATATTTTAGTCACATCCCAAAGACATATGATCCAGTGGTAAGGGACACTGCAATTTTAGGGGTCACCTCTGATTCAAAACTATTTTCAATGGTTTGTTTGTGTTGGAGATTCTGTTGCCCACTCAGGGCCGGCTCTGAAAATTATTCTTTTAGGTAGAGTTTTAGGCGATCTTTTAAAGCGAGACTCCATGTACATTCACAAATAAAAAAATTTTTTGAGTCTTGAATATTATTTAATTAAAATTACACATACAACATTATACAATCATTAAAATTAAAATTTCCTATATAATTATTAAATAAAATTTTATGTGACAACTATATTAGAAAACACTTATAAATATTGACACAAAATTAGATTCATACTAAGATCAATTAAACAAAAATGTACAATTAATTAAAAAAAGGAGACATGGCTGATTGGGTGAGAGATTTTAAAGAGATTTGATGGGGATATGATGGGGGAGGAATTTTAGGGATTTTAATGGGTATGAAACTATTTGAAAAAAATGTGTTGGAGATATAAAAGGCAGGGTGGGTTTTTTGGGGATATAATATGTGTTTTTTATGATGAGTTTTCAAGGGTCTAGCTAACGGTGTTCTTTATGAGCTTTGCAGGACTTGGGGGTTTTTCTGGGTGGGGGTCTAGGTAGTTGTCTTGGTAACCTTTGTTCAGGGCCGATTATACCACTAAAAACTTTTATACCAAAAAAATATAGTACTAAAAAATTATATTAATGGACTTCATTAGCTCCCTAACAAAAAAAAATTAGAAAGATAAAGGCAGGGTGGGTTTTTTGGGGATATAATATGTGTTTTTTATGATGAGTTTTCAAGGGTCTAGCTAACAGTGTTTTTTATGAGCCTAATCCTATTAGGCTTTGCAGGACTTGGGGGTCTTTCTGGGTAGGGGTCTAGATAGTTGTCTTGGTAACCTTTGTTCAGGGCCGATCCTCATACCACTAAAAATTTTTATACTAAAAAAATATAGTACTAAAAATATATATTAATGGACTTCATTAGCTCCCTAACAAAAAAAAATTAGAAAGATAAAAGAGATTATTATACAATTTAAGGTACTAGATATCACTCTATATGATAGGAAAACAAAGGGTCTTTTTATTTTGAAGTGGGGGAATAAAAAAGAACAGATGCAGGGAATAAAATCTCTTTGTAGGGTTGGTTGGGCTCTACCACCAAAAACATTAACCAAAATAAAAAGAAAAAATATATATATCCCACCCACCAAAACCTTACAAACCAAATCTATAGTACCTGAAGAATCGAATATTATTTTGCTTGTTGAATGAAGGAAAGAACACAAGGACAAGCTGAAGGAGATTGAGCAACCATTGAAGAGGCCAAAGGAGAGAATATTAAAGGGGAGAAGGTTGAGACAATCTAGACAACTAAGCCTTGAAAATATAAGAATTAGAATTGTAGACCAACCCTTAATAAATCAAATTAAAATGGGAAAAATCCATATAACCCCCCTGTAAACTTACTGAAATCCATATAACCCCCTTACTTTTCTTAAAATCCATATAACCCTTGAAAGCACCTAATAAATCCAAATAACCCCCTGAATAAAATTTACGTTACCAGATGATGAATGTTTTATAAATATTATGTTTGATCAACCCTAATATAAAATACAGTATACTAAAAAAACCATATAATATGTTAAAAATGCAAAAAATCTTCTATGAATAACGATTTTATCTTTTCGGATATGGGTATATAATATATCCAGAGAGGGTAAATCATCATTTTCATAGGAATTTTTAAATTTTTAACACATTGTAATGATTTTTTAGTATATTGTGTTTTCAGTCAGGGTTAACCAAACGAAATATTTATAAAATTTTCATTATCTATTAATGAAAATTTTATTAAGGGGTTATTTGGATTTATTATGTGTTTTCAGGTGGTTATATGGATTTTAAGAAAAGTCAAATGATTATATGAATTTCAGATAGATTTAAGAGGGCTATATGGATTTTTCCCAATTAAAATAAAAGGTCCGACCAACCAAGAAAGAGAGGTACATTAGTGCAGGTGCGGTGGTGCACATATATTATGCAAGCTGTGTTGTGTGTCCTTTTGTTATATCTCACTTTCTCACTTGTTGGTCCATGTGGAGAGCCCTCTAAACAAAGAGATCTCTCCTGTATATGAACAGCTGAATAGTTGTGCACTTTGGGTGTGGTATTGGAGGATCAATAGGTGCACCTAACAGTACACCAAGATATGGAGGATCAATGGAAGATGTTAAGGACAAATATTTTTGCAATCATTTTTGTTGTCCCAATGTGTTATATTTTATTTTTAAATTATGTGTCTATATAAAGTACAAATATTAAAAAAATGAAGTATGTACATGTTAGAGTATACTAGGTATGAGTATATACTCACCTGATAGAGTACGCTTATATAATTATATATTTAGGACTACAGGAATGACTGAGTGTATCAATCCCCTTACCTTATTACTATATCTGATATTTTTTTAGTGTAACAACCAATAATCAAGAGTTGGGGCCTGAGGGCTATCATATCTACCAAAAGTAATAAAACAAAGGTTTCATTCAGTGATTTGTATTATCATCCCATCAAGGTAGAGCATGCATGGATGATGAAATGATGAGAATGACTAGAAATGATAGCATTCCTTGGCTACATATGGGTGAAAGCAATTCAAAGGGTTGGAATGGAATGCTTGAAAAAATAACATTTGGGCATTCTTTTGAGGGATGGTGAAAGGGAGAGGAGATAAAAGGTTCAAAAGTATTGTTTTAGAGAGCTAGTTTTCACCACCTAGTGTAGTAAGTTTGAAATTTGTATCCAATAGGTGACAAGGAAGATGAACCCATGAATCCTGCTCATTAGTTTCTTCAGAGGGTGCATGGAAGAGACATTTTCAAGACACAATGGTGATTTTATTCCATCATAAACCGTGCCCCTGATATGTGGATTTTGATAGCTTTTTATTTTTCGTTACTAAATTTATTGCTTGAAAAGGCTTGCAATGCTTTTAAATAGTCAGTTCGAATCAAGTCATAGATATTGACTGTTCCAGAGGTGCTTATTTTGTGATATACCAATGTCATCAAAATGTTTGGGTTGGTGTATTGGGAAGAACTGAAATTTTAAGAGTTGAAATTTTCTTGTATGAGATGTGAGTGAATACAACACAAGAAATTTTGAGGAGGTCACTCATTCTAGCAGTTGTTGCTCAAGTATACTGAATCGTAAGAGTTATGAAGAAATCTTATTTACAGTGTCTGGAAATGATTTGGTAAACTTTTGGAGGTTTTATTTTTGTAGGAATCATAATTAATTTAAATTCATTTACAAACGCCTCTGGTGATCCAATTTTAATTTTGAAGCAAGTAAAAAATGATTCTTAGTAATAAAAAAATAACTTTTTAGAAATTTAACAAATGTATGTTTTTAAAAATCTATTTCAAAAGTTGTTTATGTGAAATACTATTTTTCAAACTCATTTTCAATATCATTTTTAATGAGATGGAATCAAGTCCTAAGGAGCTTACAAACATCCACTCAAATTTAACATGTGAGATTTGACTCTTTTTTTTTATTAGTAAGTTGGGATTTGAACTCTCGACCTCCCCTTAAGGGGGTGTATCGACCACCCGCTAAGGGGATCTACCACAGAATAGACTTTGATCTTAAACACTTGTCAGTTCCTAAATTGGAATTAACAAGTACCGATGAGATTAAACACTAACTAAATCCTATCAACATCAAAGTCAAGTTAAAATGTTTAGTTAATAATGAGTTTTTGTTCATTTTTTTTAATACGTTAACTCTTCATTATAAACAAACATAACTTATGAGATCGTATCGAGTAGATTAAGACATGCATTTGGATGATTTAACTGTTTGTGTGTGTGTGTGAGAGAGAGAGAGAGAGAGAGAGAGAGACTTAAAGCACCTCTTGCTAACAATAGAGGTCAGATGATGGGAGACCATATAGGGTCAGGACCACAGTTCTGTTTCCTTTTTTCTTGGGTGGCATTACTGGTGAGAGAGGGCCTTCAGTCCTTGGTCCTATACCATCAAAGGCAGAATCTTGTTGGGCCCAACCACAACACACACATTCACAAATAAAAACTTTGCTTTCCCACTTTTCAATTGTTTAAAAAGATGCATATAAAGTGTTGGGGAGAGGAAGAAAAGGATTTGTGTCTCACAGGTATGGATGGGTGGTGTGATTTTCCCTGTGACAGGAGATATGTTTTGGGATTCTTTTTTGGATCTTTGTAGGGGGAAGAAAAGGAAGGCAAAAAAAGAAGAAGAGAGGAGGTGGGAGAGCTATTGTTCAGAGAGGATTTTGTGGAGAGTCCCTCCCCACTATCAGAAATGGCCAAACTCATCTTTTTTCTGTTGGGAACTTGTGGTGTGCACACTTTTCAAATACATGCACTAAAGATGGTGATTGACTCAAGTGGGCTTTTTTTTCCATTTCTTTTTGTAGTGTTTGTTTGATTAGATGAACTTATTGGAACATGAATACCTAAACAATAACTTTTAAACCTTAATCTGTTTTTTTTATATTATTGAGTGACAGATGATCTTTGGAAGTTAGGTTTTGCAGCTGTTCAGCTAAATTTGATTCCATTATGTTGTATTAGGTTTTTAATTTGTTTAGAAAAAAGAGCTGGTCATTATCATTACATGTGAGCCTACAAATGATATATATAGAGGTACATGTGTCTCATTAAACTTGGTGTCAACAATGAGTGAATTCTTTGTTTTCATGGTCTTCCTGGGAAAGTGGGAATTGATGCAAACAAAAGGCAATTTAAATGATTGAATGATGAACTATTTATTGAGATGTATAGTAACCAAGATGGGAGTTATATGGTAATTTAGATGGGAAACCATGTTAAACACCTAAAAACTAATTGATAATCATATCTGGCTACATACATAATACATGTATATTATGAAGGTCTATCATCTTTATTAATTCTTAAGTGAATTATTTTCATCATATAAAATGATAAATTCAGAACACTAGAACGGCTAAAGGGAAAAAATTGAATGAGGAAAAACTAAATTTGAAAACCTGTGTGTGAAGTACGATTAACTTAAAAAACATATAATAAATTTTACATATTTAGTGAATATGTCATATGTTATTTTATGATCAAGTCACAAATCATTTTTTGGAAGGTTGACAAATGTGCATCTTTTAATATTACGGTATTACCTATAAAAAAGTTTAAGAAAAAGTCACACACAAATCGTGTGTTTTGCTGTTAGTTTTATGTTTGTTTCATACATATTTTGATTTTTAAATATACAGTTCATTTATACATTGATTGATATTAAATTCAAAAAAATATCTGTACTTTAAAATTATATGTACTCATTACTAAAAAAAAAACTTTAACCCAGGCATTCATGAAAAATAGATTAATTACTAATAAGTGGCTACATATAACATTTGATGACCCCGTGCGATCACAAAAAGATATGTCATGCTATCATATTTTTTAATGAAGGTGTTATTTTTGTGATCAATATAAATCAGTTAATCATCATATGTATCAAAAAAATTTATTATTAAAATAATTTTGTTTTCTGGTATGGATGATGACGGAGCACTTTCATTGGCTCATTACTATGATTGTGTTTATGTCAAAGAGAAAATGGAAAAACTAAGGAAAATAAAAATTTTCCCAACCAAACAGGAAAAAAAAATTTCACATTTTTTTGCATTTTTGTCTTATTAGAATTGGAAGAAAAAAATGTTCTCATCCTAAATGAGGGAAAGTGAGATAATATATGATTTTCTCTCTACAGTAACAAAAACAATCCCATAAATATTCATATAAAATCTCCTTTTGTGATCTTGCTTATGTTTTTTTTTCTATCATTCAAATTTGATTATTGAATGGATCTAAATTTTTTTATTTGTTGAATAGATTTTTTATTGGTTTTTAGTTTTTGCTTAACCTATCTACATTGAGATCTTATATCTATTTTTATGATTTTTTTTAATTTGTTAAATAGATCTACTTATTTTTTCTTAATAGATTTAATGAATTTAAATCTTAGATATATTTTTGTGATTTGATTTTTTTTTGTTGGATAATGTTACATGTGTCTTGTGAGTTTTTAGTTTCATTGAATTGAAAGCTAAAAAAATCGTTGAAGGTGAAATATGAACAGGGGAATATATAATATAAATTGTTGAGTGGTTGATGAGGATTTGATAAGATTTTTTTATTTGAAGGGTTGGATCAATAGACAAAGGGCTGGTCATAGTCATAGACCAAGTAAAGTCTTTTAATTGATAAGTAACACACTCAACAGTGTCAACTTTCATTTATTTTTTCTTTTAAAATTGTGCACAAACACAACCCCCTTATCTTATGTAAAAACCATGGTACATAGAAATATTGACATGAAAATAATAATTATGATTTACAGTGGTCAATCTAGATCAAAATCTGAATCACGTGATTTGATGCCGAGTCAATGTGTGGGGGAGTCATTTCCCCCGCCCCCATTGTTGAGTCAACTCAGCTCTGGACAAACAGGTCCTCTCTGTATCTTACCAACCCCTCTCTACTTTAGGATAACTATTTTATTTCAATCAACCATATCTTTCTTGCAACAACATTTGAAAATTTGCAAGAACAAATAGAAAACAAAGACATAAATCAGTGATATTATCTATCACTGATTTGCAATGGAGTTTTGTGCATTTGTATATTGAATTATTTGATTCATTTATTGGGTGACCTAATGCAACTTATACAGTGTATTATGTAACTGTGTGGACCCCCTTTGCATTCCCAAATATGTTTAATGAGATGTTAATAAAATACGTAATTTTTTATTTTTTCTATAAAGGTGTTCTTACAATTTAGTGAAATATATGTTATGTTACGTTAAATGATATATCTTTTAAAAAATGTGGAGACTTCACATGTGGATATGCTCGTATTGACATTATCAAAAGATTAAAATTATTTTGGATCAATTTTTTGCAAGCTAAGTATTTCATCTGGGTTCAACTCACAAAAATTTAGGGCCGGCCTTAGGCTTAATGTGAAGAATGCACAAATATTTATAGGTTTCATAAATAATAAAAAAAGCCCTTCAATAATTGTAAATGTAATGATCATTACATGTTTTTTTGACTAAATAGTGTATGGGTCCTTCAATAATTGTAAATGTAATGATCATTACATGTTAAATTAGTGTGTATGATAAAAGAACAAGAACGTTGATATACACAATCTTTTTTACAGTCCGTTTTGAAATCTCATACGTTATGATAACGTAGTATATAGCATGAGTTATATCATAGTATATAACTCTTCTTTTTTTTCATTATGAAAAAAATACACTAATGTATCTCAGTATATACTTCATTTCATACAACAATATGTACTTCACAGGGTGAGTACTTCAAATGGTAAGTGTATGATTTAAAAAAAAAAAAAAAAAGGGATGAACTACAATTAAGGCTGCAATGGGGTTGTGTGTATAATGTTATCGATTAGGTGGCAGTGGATAGTGGATTTCACTTATAAATCATGAAATCTAAGTTGATAACTTTATCATTAGGTGTCTATGAAATGTTCATTTCGAAATGATAAATAAAACTATCAGCAACAATTGCATAATGATCCATCCATTCTATAAAGAGAAATCCAAATTATATTATTGGTTAATGACGACCTCCTAAATTAAAAGTGATGGAGACCAGCTATGTATATATATTATTATTTAAATCAACCAAACCTATCAATCAACCTATAGTTCTTCAAAGTGAAAAACCCTAAACAACCACCTCACATTCGATGCACATGTCACAAATGACTAGGTCTCATCTTCATTGCTTTTAATAAAAAGTTGAATAAGATATAGATTTTTTAGTTGTACACATAGAATCAGCTCATATAGAGTCCAATATATTTCTAGGTCAATTTATAAGAAGTGACTTTGGAGATTTGATTATGTAGAGGGGAGATTTGGTACATGGAACTGAGATTGAAAGTCATCCGGAAACAAAACTTTTATTTTTTCTGATCGTAACGGATAAAAGAAGGATAAATTATTATGGGCATAACATTATTGAGTCTTCTGCATTACATCAGGATAGATTTTCCAGGAAGCTCATCATTTTGGATTTTCAAGGAATTCCTTTCATTTTACTAAATTTTTTGAATAAAAATAAATTAACAAAAAATATGATTAATTAAAATAAATGGACAATAGTTTGCACAATTTTAGATAATGTATATCATTAAATGAATTATATATTTTTATAAAAAACAACCTATATAGTTCAACAAATTGTATACACTTATTTATTAAAAAAAGAATTTTTTTAACAATACATGTATCTTGTGTTAGTATTTTGACCAAAATACATAATTCAATATTCCATAATGTATTGTAACCGACTCAATTTAATTGCATGTGTTTTGGAGGTTACACTACTTATAAATTATTTTTTATTGCACGTTTGAAGAATCTTAAATGCATGAGTTACAAGTTGAGGAATTGGAACGAAAAACGTTTTTTTCATTAACGTGCATGTTTAATGGCTTGGCGTTACATTTCCACCTTGTATATATATAGAGGGGGAGCATCTTCTATTCATCAAGTGTGTGTGAAACAGTGAAAGAGAGAATAAATAAATTTGCTCTACCATCAAATTAGCCTACCATTCCCTAGAGAGAATTCCTCTATCCACACTATTCTCTTTGATCCGAGCGTCTGAAAGGATCGCAGTCTGTTCATCGTGGTTCTTCCGTAGCTCGCACCCCGGAAGAACAAAACCTATTGTGGTCGTATCACTCAGTGGTAGGAGCCATTCAACCCTGTGCGTGAGGGGGCCTTATTCACCGAGGACAGAGTGTTTTCACTCGCTTCCACATTTCCGGATACACTTTCTAATCCCTAACTCTTTTATTTCATGCTTTTATTATATATTTTAGAGTATGCATGATTTAATATATATTTGATGTTTATATTATTGATGTGGTAATTATAAGAATTTGTGTTTAGCCTAATATTTGATTGTCACGCACAACAATCTCGTGAATTAGTACACAATTTCTTATATTTAAAATGAACATATGCTAGATTTAAATGGATCACATGAGGTAATCTTTGTTAGAAATGATGAGAAAGGTTGGTATTCCGAATGACATGCGTGTAAAACTTTGATATGAAAATGCATGTGCTTTATTTGAAGAATGTAATGCATACGTTTCATTTTCTTGAGTGCATGCATGTATAAATCAAATTAGCATGAACTGTTACTTCTCGTAGACATTATGTTCTTTGAGTATAGGCATGATTGTTTTGAGACGCACATGATTGTTTTGAGATGCATTTGATGTTTGTCTGTGATCTGTTAGATTTTATTCTAAATCTAAATTATGGTTGAAAATGTTGTATGTATATGTATTCTGACCTATTGATGTTTTATCATACATTTTGTTCATCCAAAACCTCTCATTTATGTGAACACTTGTGTTCGGAAGAATTTTTTTTAAAGATTTAATTTATAAAAACACAATCCATGAATGTGCCTCAGATTTGATTTATTCACATCTTTCTCCAAATCTGGGTTATTAAATCTTTTATTAATTTATGTGTTTACATAGTTACATGTGGAATTCTAAGTGTATTAGAATTCTTTGGTAGATTTGCTTGATTAATAATTGGTTTGGTTTGCTATTGTAGAAAAATATCAATGGACTGATTATTAGTTTCCAAAGTGAATGTCTCTCTTACATATTCTATGTTTGTGCATTTTTGAAATGTGATATATTTCATTTAATTTTGAAATATATATTGTAAATAATGAAAATTGCCTGCAAATGGATGTGCACATAATAATATTTATTTCATAGTACTATATGTATTTTGAAATGATCATAGAATAAACTCAAATAAATGAGATCATTAATATTTGGTTAATAATGGAATAATGTCCATTATTATTATTCTTTTCATTTTTTGGCAGTTATACAATCGGATTTGAATTTGATATGATAATTAATTGCTTAATGATTTACCATGTCTGTCGTGTGGATACCAGTTTTTTTTTTTTTTTTGTTAATTTCATTCAAGTGAATAGGACAATGATTCCTTTTCATTGTTATATGTAATGGCTTGAGGAAACATTGATTTAAAATCTTTTTATTATATGGTAATAACATGGCAGGTGGTTTCAAATTTGAGTGGGCATCGGCAAATTTTATTCTACAAATTCTCAATTCTTTGCTGTGAGGATTTTAGTAGAGCCCATTATTCAGATCTGGTAGAATAGGCTATTAGAATTCTTCTCTAATATTTAATATATTATGTCATTCTATAAATAAAGAGATTTGTTCTTAGTGAATATTTTTTTTAAGTGAAACGCATTAGAGGCACTAGTATGTAATCAAATATTATTATGACATGTAATCCATATATTGCATGTCTGATTTTTCATCTACCAAAATGTGTGCTTAAATGAAAATAGTACATACATTAATCTTATATGATTCATTAACATTCCATATAGTTGGGTCATTGTTGTGTTCCTTTCTTATTCGAAAAAAAATGATATTCTGATGAGATGTTTTTGGACTTTAGACTACACATATTGTTGTGTTATGTTGTATGGTTTATATATATGAGAATTATTTAACATGCCTTTTACTCTGAGATGACTTGCCAACATTTACAGTTCCTTAAAAATATTTATTCTTTGAAAATTTGATATTTTCTTGGTGTTAGTGTTGTTATTTATGCAGGACACATTTATATATCCTATTGAGATATATATATTCAAGGAAGGCATGATTATATTTTGAAGGCCAGTAATATTCTAATAATATTCTGACATGAGATTGAATAAATGGAGTTCTAAATTATTTGACCGTGGAGACTATTGGAATTCTTCTCTCGGTCATTATTATCATTTATTCAGAATTCTTATTATATTATCAGTTATTTGTGACTTAGCCATATTTTGCCGATGATCAAGGAGACTATTGGTATTCTTCTTCTGGAATTCATAATTGTGATTATCATTATTCCGGTTTTCTTGAGATTATGTGACTGGTCTATCCAAGGTATGTGAGTACAGACCTAACTTTTGATTACCTTAAATTATCATATTAAATAATTTTATGGTAATCATGTGTATATAAATGTATTGGTCAATTGCATACTCTTATAGTATAATCATGTTAATGTTCACGTTTTATAATTAACATGTTTGTATGCTCATGTGATGATGACCAAGTTTTATTGCTTACATGCATAAATAAAAAATTTTAAAAAAAAATTTGATTTATTTGTAGAGAATATTTTCATGCATGTATGTCCCAAAATTATTTTTGAGTAGTCTCTAAATGTGGGGGTATTTTGTGAAAATAAAATTACAATGGTAATTTACATACCCTAAAATGTGGGGGAGACATATATCTATTAATTAAAAAAAATATATATATATATATATTGAGAGAGAGACTACAAAATATTGGGACAAGAGAATAAAAATGTCTAGACAACTATAAATAAAACTTGAGTTGATTCACCTTATATTAAGGGAATATAACTCGAGTTTGTGATGTTGCAGATAACTTCACTAAAGGACTTGCGAGATGACTCGTCTTTAATATTGAGACCGAGGGGGATGTGGGTTAAGCCCATTAAATAATTACCTGCAGTGGGCTCCCTACCATTGTGATTGGAGATCCCATGAAGATGGTTTTCAAGGGGTTAACGAAACTGTACGGATAAACTTGTGAGTACTGTAGAGGAAAATCTCCTCTAACCCATCCCTATGGTAACAGTGCTAACTGTAGTGGAAGTAGGTTGAGCTAAATGCTCTTAATGGGTTCGAGTCCTTTTCGGACAGGGTGTGGTCCATGCAGGCACCCTGGATAACTCACCTATATGAGTGCACGGACGTGGGGCCGCGTTCTTTGAGATTTGGGCTAAATCTCTAAGGCACTCAAGAAAGGATACGAGCACATGGCCGTAACGTGCTACCCCGCAGAACATGACTCATATCCTGTACCGTGTGTGTGATCAGTGAAACCGGACTAAAGGGGTCGAGTTCAAAGACTTAGTCTACTCAGGCTTCTCCGGGGGATATGGTTTACACTAAGTGAAGGTTCAAACCCATAAGGTACCCTCACCTATTATATGGTATAAGACGCTCAAAATTCTTTGTTCCACCCCAGATTTATTGTTCTATCCTAGATCAATTTGTGTCCATTCCAAATCAATTCGTTCCAATTTCTCAATTTTATCTTTTTTGTGCTATAACTGGGTTTATTATGTATTTTGGTCAGTGGGGGATTGTTAGTATTTTGACCAAAATACATAATTCAATATTCCATAATGTATTGTAACCGACTCAATTTAATTGCATGTGTTTTGGAGGTTACACTACTTATAAATTATTTTTTATTGCACGTTTGAAGAATCTTAAATGCATGAGTTACAAGTTGAGGAATTGGAACGAAAAACGTTTTTTTCATTAACGTGCATGTTTAATGGCTTGGCGTTACATTTCCACCTTGTATATATATAGAGGGGGAGCATCTTCTATTCATCAAGTGTGTGTGAAACAGTGAAAGAGAGAATAAATAAATTTGTTCTACCATCAAATTAGCCTACCATTTCCTATAGAGAATTCCTCCATCCACACTATTCTCTTTGATCCGAGCGTCTGAAAGGATCGCAGTCTGTTCATCGTGGTTCTTCCGTAGCTCGCACCCCGGAAGAACAAAACCTATTGTGGTCGTATCACTCAGTGGTAGGAGCCATTCAACCCTGTGCGTGAGGGGGCCTTATTCACCGAGGACAGAGTGTTTTCACTCGCTTCCACATTTCCGGATACACTTTCTAATCCCTAACTCTTTTATTTCATGCTTTTATTATATATTTTAGAGTATGTATGATTTAATATATATTTGATGTTTATATTATTGATGTGGTAATTATAAGAATTTGTGTTTAGCCTAATATTTGATTGTCACGCACAACATCTTGTCTATGAGATACATATATACATTGCTACACAACTATCAATGCATATAGACTGTATATGATGTTATATTGAGATTGTGTGTAACATCGTTTTTTTTAAATATGTTTAATGTTCTAAATATGTTCATTAGCTATGATATGTATAGATAAATATCAACTGAAGTGATGTCAATGTAATGTTGATATGATGTGTCTGTGTCTGCATCATGTAGGCCTGCATGTTTCATAAATTCATCTTAATTGATTTTATTTGCCAGTGTAGTGTCGATGTAATATAATAGATTAGATTCCTTCACACATCATTTCAGCATCACAGCAGTCAAATTTATTGCATTGTTCATTTTTCTAAATAAATGTAATTAGTTATGAAACTAATGTATAACTAAATTAAGGATAACTGAAATGATAGATCTATTTGGTTATGCACTTCATAATCCATCATAATTGATTTTATTTGACTGTGTAACATCAGTGTTTAGTTTGTAAAAATCAATGTTAATTGTTTACAAAATTATACAAATACATAAATACAAGATAAAAAAAAATGTCAATGCAATATTGAGATGATGTGTGTGTCACATGGTGTCAAATGATAAATGCCATACTTGTCACATGAACCATATAACATCAAAATCATTTACATAAGAAAAAAACATCATTTATATCATTTGTCATTTAACCCAACTAAAAGAAAACATCAAAACCATGTATATTATCATTTTACATCTTTATAATTTCATTTCTCCCTGTCAAAATTTTCAATAAACACTCATATATACACAAAAACATGTAGAAGACAAGTTCAAAACTGTTTTTGGGCAAAGCATGACAAAATTGGAAACCAAAAACAATTTGACAGTTTAAAGGTATCTACAAAAAAAATTTTGAAGAAAAAAGGTATCTACAAATTAAAGTCCAAACGAATCCATTATGTTCAAAAGGTTGGATTTGCTTCAAAGACATGTTATTAGATCTTCCAAGATTGAAATCAATCCAAGTCAAGAATAATATCTTCTCCATGATATTCCATCATGAAGCGTATAGAATGCTTGTTTTCCATATCAAAGTCCATGTTAAATCAAATTCCAAACTGGGTCAATTGAACTTCTCCATCTCATTAAATTATGACTCTTCCTAGATTCATGTCTCACTTCAAAATCTCAATCTAATAATCCAAAGATCACACAAAATCGTTTTGAGAGAGACATCTTAGAGTGCCTTAAATGAGGTGGTCCTCAGCATAAACACAACGTAACCTCATGTATAATCACCTAATAGCAATATCATCTAATCAATTGAAAGCTTTGCTTGAGTGATGGACAAGGACAACGTTCTCTTGTATTCCTAAAACTTGAAAATAAAAACATCATAATAATAATGCTTAAACTCGTGATTTATTGGTTACAAATCTTTTGATAATCACTGAACTACAAATCTAATATTAGAGATAAACAAAAAGATTAAATATATAATTTTTATCCGTCTATTTTTATGATTATTCAATATAATTTATAATAAAAAATAATACGACAAGGTATGATAAAATTAAAACGAATCACGTTTTTTTAGAATTTGAACGTGGATTGATTGCGATTCCGTGCAAGAGATCTTGGAGATTTGACTTCCGTATATCTCTCTCTTATTGCAAGTAAAAAAACACATGTTTTTTAAAAGAAAAATTTAACTTTTCAACAACATTAATTCATGCCACCTTAACAAATAAAAAAAAAAGTACGCGTGTTTAAAAAGTTATTGTAAGCCAAATAAATAAAACCAAGCGATATTATAATTTCATCTCAAAATCAATCAAGAAAAAAGAAAAAAAAATTTCAAATTCAAAAGCACAATTTTCTTAATCAAGAAATCAATCTAATCAGAGTCATACAACCCATCCAAAAGAAAATGTAGTCAATAACAACAACAACCTAATAAATAGGGATCAAATAATCAAACCTGACAAATATAAAACTTGAACTTTTGTGAAAAAGAAGAAAATATCATCATATCAAATTCCAAATTTTCCCAAAAAAAAATATATAATCAATAAAAAAATACCATAATAAAAAATACTTATTTTCACATCCAAAGAAATAGTGATATGTATAGATTTATAATCAATATAGAAATAAAAGACAGAACAAATTTTAAATTTAAAAGCAAAATTTTCATTAATAATTTTATGGGTTAAAATTGGTCTAATTCCTTTTGTAATTTTCTCTATCACACTCTTATAAAGTATTACAACGAGGATAAACAATTCAGTCAATTTTTGTTATCTTGTGAGCTCTAATGAAGTTTAAGATCTCATGTTTTGATATGAGGGGTCTGATTATAAATTTAAAAATCTGGATTAAAGATCGGTTTGTAACATAGATAGGGTCTAATTATGAAACTGGAATAATCTGGGGACCAATATGAAAATAACCCCGCTAAAAGAGAAAATTGGTTGAGTTTTGTTAAAGACCTGGGTATAAAAAAATAGGGATCAGATCGTGAAACTAGTAGAATTGGGGGGCCGTTCTTCAAATAGCCCAGAAAATGGACAACGTGGTCGTTTTTTTGTTAAGGACCTGAGTATAAATATCAGGGATCTATTTGTAATAGAGATATGGGTCTTCTTGTTAAACGGATAGAACCTGGGGGCTGATTTATAAAAAGCCCACAAGATGACAAAAATTGATCGAATTTGTCGTCATTGTCACACTTTATAGAGTGTTATAGATAATCCAATATGTATCGAAGAGTCAGAGATCCAAACGGCACAAATTGAATAGTCAAGGATATCGATGTCCCCAATAAGAAGAAAAACCAAATCAAAAGTACATCCAAACGGGGTTCTTCTTGATACGCAGAAGATGTCAAAACTGTACCACCAATTCCATCCTCAGTAAATCTAATTATAAAAATTTCGATAATCATAACACGAATGATTAATTATTTTTATTTTTATTTTTATTTTTGGCCAACACGTGAATCTCGAGACGGGGCAACAGGAGATCCGGGCATGAAGGGTGCACGGTAAGCCTCAGCCGGGGGTGACGTTATCGAATTCCATCATTATCAAAAGCCACGGCGATAAAGGCACCCCAACGGTCGGGGTGATAATATCAACGTGTATCTCAACAGTAAGATCTTTTCCGTCACTTGGAAAATCTGCCATAAATACCCCCCGCATTTATTTATTTATATTTATATAATTATAATATATTAATCCAAGTTGTATTTATTTATCATAAATAATTAAGATTTTTAGTTTTAAATCCCCGAAAACTATCAAATTTAATGATCGATCCCTCACTTCTTTATATTTAAGTTTTAGCCCCTACATTTAAATGATAATTTAAGAATAGGTCTCTGAAAGGACTAAAAAATAAACATAATAATTTAAGAATAAGTCCCTTCCAGGATCTATTTCTAAATTATCATTTAAATGTATGGACTAAAATCTAAATATGAAAAAGTGAGAGATCGATTGCTAAATTCAATAGTTTTCAGGACTTAAAATTAAAAAAATCTCTAAATAATTTTAAAAATAAATAAATTGAAGGTTTAAACATTACATCGACTGCAAAATATTTCGGGGGTCTCGTAAGATTCGAAGGGGGCAGGACTTCTCTGTCCCTCCCATGTCTGTATAAATGTCTTCTATAAATACAAACACCACAGAGGGTCAGTGAGAGATTTGTTTTATTTATTTTTCTCTCTCTGTTTTTTTTTTCACTGTCAGACAGAGAGAGAGAGAGGGGGGGAGGGAGAGAGAAGGGGGTGGGTGAGCTTCTGTTACTTCTGTTGATTGAACAGTGTGTATGCTTGTGGGGGTGCCAAACAGTGAAACATTGAAAATATTTATCAGAGATAAAAAGAGGTGATGGATTTTTGATTCGTACAAACAGGGGATTTGAACAGAGCGTATACATCATGTTCATGGTGGAAGGGGTCACATGGTTGCTTTTTCTCTCTTGCTTTCTCTCTCTATCTCTAGTGTGACAGCTTCTCCTTTGGAGGGGGGATTTAGTACTCTCTCCTTTATGTCTACTGCTACACCTCGAAAGACTTCCCAATAGAAAAAAAAAGGCTTTGTTTGGGTCTCTCTTTCTCTTGCTCGAGCTTGTATTTGGCCTCCCTTTTGAGACCCATATCTCATCTTTTTGTGTGTTTTCTTTCTGGGTTTTTGTTGGTTCTTCTTTTGAGCTTTGTGACGCTGGTAGATTTAATTCTTCCTTGCATTTGAGTTTCAAAAGTACACTTTCAATACAAAATAGTCAAGGTGCAATCATAAATAATCCTCGTTTGGGTATTCTCATATCTTCATATTTTCATCTCTATTTGGTGTTTGAGATCTTCACTGCATGGTTTCCATCAGAAAAAGGATAACCCAGATGGGGATTTTGAGCAGAATCAATGCCATAGTCATTCTCTTGCTCCTCTCTTCACCCTTCCAGTTCATCCAGAGCCCAATGGACTTTGGTCCCTTGAACTTCCTCCAGGCCACAACAAAGTCCTCCATTGATTTTGGGGGGATCATCTTCAACACCCCCACTGCAGTGCTAAGACCAAAGTCCCAATAGAGCTCTCTCTCCTTCTGAAATCACTCTCCGCTCCCTCCTTCAGCAGGGTCACTGTGGCTGCTAGAGGGGCAGGTCACTCCATCCATGGCCAAGCCCAAGCACTTGATGGCATTGTTGTGGAGATGGATTCAATGGCACCCAACATTAAAATCCACAGGAGAAAAGGGGAGGCCAGTAATGGTTTCTCTTATGCTGATGTGAGTGGTGGGACTCTATGGGTTGACCTGTTGAAGGAGAGTCTGAGGCATGGCCTGGCTCCAAGGTCATGGACCGACTACTTGTATCTTAGCATTGGTGGGACTCTTTCTAATGGTGGCATCAGTGGCCAGACATTCAAACATGGCCCTCAGATTAGCAATGTTCTTCAACTTGATGTGGTCACAGGTACTTTTTTTTTTTCTTTCTTTTTGATCCACCTCTTTTGTTTCTGTCCTAAGTCTCGATTTTAATTGAATCTGAGCAGGAAGAGGAGAGGCTGTGACATGTTCACCAACAGAAAGGTCTGACCTTTTCAATGCAGTTCTGGGTGGGCTTGGCCAGTTTGGGATAATAACAAGTGCAAGGATTTTGCTTGAAGAGGCTCCAAAGAAAGTAAGTTCTCTTTGGATTATTGTTACTGTATTATTCAATTTGTCCTTTTTTGGGTCTCTTATTCTAAATAAAACATGTTGTGTATGCTTGTAATGTTCAGGTCAAATGGGTCAGGGTCTTCTATGATGATTTCAAAGCGTTCACACAGGATCAAGAGCTCCTTGTGTCAATGCCAGACAAGGTGGACTACGTAGAAGGTTTTGTAGTCCTAAATGAGCAGTCCCTCCACAGCTCCTCCGTTGCCTTCCCATCTCAGATGGCCTTCAATTCCCAGTTCCACTCAGGACCCCCCAACACCCTCTACTACTGCATTGAATTTGCAATCCACGAATACCAACCAAGCAGACAATCCAATCCAGGCCAGGTACAAATTTTCTTCACATCCCAAATCCTCTCTTACTGAATTCAAACATAAAAATCTAATCTTTTTAAGGTGTTCCAGGTGGTTGAAGAGATATCCAAGAAACTGAGGTTCATGAACCCCCACATCTACAAAGCGGAGGTCACCTACTTTGATTTCCTCAACAGGGTGACCATGGAAGAGATGGGTTTGAGAAGCAGAGGTCTTTGGGATGTCCCTCATCCATGGCTGAACATGTTTGTGCCCAAGTCAGGCATAACCCACTTCAAAGATTTGCTTTTGGAGAACATCTCTCCCTCTGATTTCGAGGGACCCATTCTCATATATCCCCTCCTTAGAGACAAGTAAGCATTCATTGTGGTTTCTGCAATTCTGGGAAGAAAAAAAATAATAATAACAGAGAGAACCCTTAAATGGACAAGCAGTCCTTTTTTTGAAAATTAAAAAGGGTACTTTTGTCTTTTCAGGTGGGACCAAGACACGTCGGCGGTCCTTCCGGAGCCGGACTCGGACAACGTCATGTACACGGTGGGGATGCTCCGGTCGGCCAACCCGGACACGTGTCGCGACGACTGCCTCCGAAGTCAGGTCCGGCAGAGCCGGCGCTTGGCGGAGGCGGCTATGGCGGATAATCGGATCCGGGCGAAGCAGTATCTGGCACACCATCCGACCCGGTTGGGGTGGGTTCAGCATTTCGGAGGGAAGTGGGAAAGGTTCGCCGCGTTGAAGAGGGTTTACGACCCTCTCTGTGTCCTGGCCCCCGGTCAGGGCATATTCGAGAGGAAATATAGCTTGAAGGACCTTACTGTAATTTCTTCGTGATATTATGTGGGGGTTAAGGTGAGATTGAAGATTAGTGTTTTTTTTTTTTTTTTAAAGGGAGAGGGGGTGGTTTGAAACTTTTCATTTTCATTTATAATTATTTATTTTTCATCTATATTTCTTTCATGCCTCGTGTGTTTGTGGTTTTTTTTAATTTTTGAGGGGGGGAATTAAAAAAAAAAAAGAGTGGTGGGAATGCGTAATAAATAATTAATTAGTCGCTGTCGTGGAGATCTGAGGATCTCATCGGAGCAGTAGTGGAATTTCAGGATTTTATATATTTTTTGTTTTCAAAGAACATATACTATATATATATATGTAAATATGTTTATATAATAAATATAAATATAGGAATGTGATTGTGTGCGGCGAACGGCGGGTGCGACAGTGATCACGGGCCATCGATCACGGATCTATCGCATCGGACGGTCGGGTGCGATTCACGTCGATTGTTGGATGCGATGGATCCGTGATCGAACGATCCACGTCGTGACCGTACTTGTTGTTCGTCACACGCAATCATTTTCATATAAATATAATATGAAATAATAAAAAGAATCTGAATTGCTGTTGCTCCTTCTGGAGCCAACAGGCTATGACAACCTGTCACGGGGGATTCGGAGGGCATTTTTGAAAATGCATGACGTGTATATCTTTCCTTTTTTGGTTTGTGTCTTTAGTGATGTTTTATTACGTGTGAAAGTGAAAAAAGGATTAAATGAGTTTATGATACTTTTTTTTAAAAAAATTATTCTACATGGAAATGTTATTAAAAATCTCTGATGGTGCAAATTCATACTCAACTTATTAAATAGTTCTGGTATTCATATTGGAGCTACTCGATCTTATCTAACATAACCAACCATTAAATATCCATAAATTGTCAGAATTTATTGAATTTATTTATACCCTCTTTTAAGAACAAGAAATATATATATTGATAAGAAATAAAAAAAATTAGATAAGATTTGGTTAATTATATTATGTGTGGCCATGTGGGCTTATAGATATAGATTGTTAATTTTCATTTATACAATTATATTTTATTTATAAAGAGCAATATATTAGAGACACTGTTCTTTAAATATTTTTAAAACACAATCGAAGTTAACATTATATATTAACCCGGGTGGGATTCTAATGCTCCTCCAAGTATTCACTGTTCATGAGATTAGCCATGTTTAATTTGAGAATAAATTGGAATTAATTGGAATAATCTCATTAAAAATGTTTGGATTACTTGTAATAAATGAATATCTGTATGTCAAAACTAACTAGTATAAAGTGATATATGAATTATATCCACCCATTAAAATTAAGTTATTTCATGTTATTCAAATCAAAAGAATACGTGGGCCCATTTATAAATCAATTATCATCACCTTTTATAAATAATTTGTCAAATCAATTATTATCATTCTTTTTATCTTTTATAAGTCTTTTATCTACACTTTATTCACGTTTTATTTAAACAACAAACACTTTATTATTTCTAATGAGAATAATTCAAAACACAACAAAACATAAAATCATTTTATCCTTCTATTAGAATAATCATAAATATCAGGATAATTTAATTCTTGAACCAAACACAGAAAAATATTTAACTTTTTCTTTATTAACCCACCCTTCTATTCCATGAGAAAATTTGCTCTCTGGACAGCTCACAGGGAATATAGCACTTTTTCTTTATTAACCAACCCTTCTATTCCACGAGAAAATTTGTTCCCTGGTCAGCTCACAAAAAATGTAGCACTTTTAACATGCCCGTTTGGATAGATGCATAAGTGATTACGGAATTTATGCCTATTTCAGGAATTTACTTTATCAATAGAATAAATGATTTTGCTATTTGGTTGTATTTTCAGTTATTTTCGTTGGAAAACATAATAATAAAGGTTAGTGTTTAATTGATGAAGAATAAAATGTTATAAGGTGTAAGAAGTTAATTTGACACGTGAGTCACATTGATATATAAAAGGTGATGACAAGTGATTTGATATGATAAAATATAATTTAATACGTGGATCCCCTATATGAGTAGATGAATAACACAATTTCACGGAAGAACTTGGAATATACATATCAGCTTATTTTCATCTAATTTGCATAGTTATATCTCTTTGTATCACTCATCGAAACAATTTTTTTACCTTTATTCCCCTTTATACCCCCTTTTCTATCATTTATTCTCCCATCCAAACGGTCCATAAATTATTCTATGCTTGTGGAAATGGATGTATTCTCACAGCTCACATATGAATAAGGCTGGTGGGGTTCATTCTCCAGGACTGTTCTCAGTCTTCATTAAATTTTTTTAAAAAAATTTACATCCGTTTATTAAAATGCATATTGTTATAAAAAGACTAATATATGTTTTTTTAAAAAAAAACATTACAATTTTCATATATTAGGATAGTACAATATATAGTTTTAAAACCTCCGGGCTGCAAACCGAGCTACAAAATGACCGTACTGTATCCTTTATTTGCATCTCGTTGCTATATCATGGCTCAGTCTATCTTATTAATGGGCCTAACTTGTCATCCATCTGGGCCGCATATCAATGCCTTTGGGAAGACGAACAACAATACCTCATTTCATGTTTTGACTTTTTAATACTAGCCCAGCTAGTTGTGATGAGTAGGTTCGGACTGCTAAATGAATCAAGTTGTTCATGCTCGACTCAGTTTAAGCTCGTTTATGCTTATTCAATTATACAAATAAGCGAGTTTGAAAAAAATTTAAAGCTCGGTTAGGCTCGGGACCAAGAGCGAGCTTCATTTTGTGTTCAAACATAACTTGTTTGTGTTACAAAATAAACTTAATTTGTGTTACAAAATAAACTTAATTGAAGCTTAACTAAACCCTTTTACAAAATCAGAACATTAAATTAATACAAATTTACGCTCATTTAGACTAATGAAATTGACTCATTTAGATTAAAATTTTGTTTTCAACCCCTAAAAATCCTAAAATGAAGAAGAATGCTAGACTCGTTGAGGCTCGTGGGCTCGACTCAACTCAACTCAACTTGACTTGTTTATAAATGAGTCGAGCATAAACATGCCAAATCTCATAGTAAAAAAAAGAAATCGGCGTGTTAAGGCAATGGAATTGAAAGGAGACACGTATGAACTGACAATTACCAAAATATCAAGCACAGTTGGGTGGAATTGCGAAAATGCCAAGTAGATCAAAAACTTGTCACTGTTGTGTTATTTTTAGGTACAGAGTACAGATATACATAATAAATTGCAAAACGGTATGAATATATCCCCCGTTTTAATGTATATATATGGAGCCGACCCTGGGGGTAGGCGACCAAGGCAACTAACTGCTTAGAGCGCCTACCTCCAAAGGACTTCAAATAACTAAAAATATGAATGTATTAAAATTATTTGAATATTTTTAAAATTGAATTTTAAATTATTTTTCCCAATATGGATACTATCATTTCGATATGTATTTTTAAATTTTCTTGTGTTTTCATGCATAATTCTAATTCATATCTTCGATTTTTTTTATTGCAATTTGGTTTAATTATTTTTATATTTAGAGTTCTTAAGTTATTTTGTTTAAAAATCATCTATTTATTTATTTGTATCATTTTTTTAGTTTTTCATAACTCATTTAAAATTTTTAATTATGTAGGAATTTAGTTTTACATTTGAATTTATAAGTAATGTAATCTTTTCATTAACAGATCTCACATATTAAGGAATTTATTTTTGTTATTTTTTATTGTTAGTTAAAAATGAAAACTTAAATAATAGTTCTTCGTAGTTTGATTTTTGTTTTGTTTTTATTTATTTATTTTGAAGATTAATTGTAGTGTTACTCATTATATTTTTTTCATATATATTATTTGGGACTTCATTACATAAATTCGCCTAGGCCCATTTCAGTTTGATGAATCTCATGGCGGCCCTGTGTATATACTTTGGCTAATGAAATAACTTATTTGTATAAAAAAAATAGTATTAATTCTTTTAAATCAAATATATCTTTTTGCATATTTTAATAATAATGTATACACTACTGTGTGCCTGTTTGGATAGAGTATTAAGACCGGTATAACATGGAATAGCTTTGTATAAGCCCATTTTAGGTGTTTGATTTGACGGAATAACCCGGTATATGGAACTCGGAATAGCTTGAAATAGATGGTTATTTAGATTTCATTTCCCCCATAGAATTAGTTTATTCCAACAACAACATAAGTGAGTCCCACATTTTAAAAAAAATTCATTTCAAATCATATATCATCATCTCTTATATGTCATTAGGATCCACATATTAAATCAACTTTTTACACCTTATTCATATTTTATTATTTATTAATCAAACATTTCAACCTTTATTATTATGTTTCAATGAAAATAATCGAAAACACAAACATACAGACAAATCACTTATCCATTGATAAAATCAACAATTCTTGGAATATGTATAAACCTTATAATAACTTATGTCTCTATCCAAACGGACTCATAACATAATATATAAGGGTTGCAAATAAGATGGGAGTCCATCAATGTCCTTCCTTGGGCCATGCGTGCAGTATTGGGTGACATGTTGGGCTGGGCCCATTCCATGCGGGCGGGTCTTTTTTACATGATTAATTCAAAGAACGAAAAATGTTGCATAGTCTCATTTCCTATCACAATTTTAGTCAACACATATTTTTATATTTTTAAAAATAAATGATCTAATTTAATAAGATATATGTATTTTTAAACAAATATATATACTTGATAAATTGCATGAATCTATTCCTCTAAATGTAAAAATCTTAAGTGAGATACAAACATCATTATTATAGTGTATGATACTAACAACTAGTACTATAGTATAAGGAGGTGTCAAATATATCTATACTTGTGTCTTCATAGATAAGTAGATAACAGTATAACACACTCTCTCCATTTTCATTTTATATTTTTTTATAAAATATCAGAACCAAAGGAACCTGTACAAATAAAAACTTCTGTGTATCACGTGTTGTTACTATTCTTTTATTTTCTAATGTAGGACTATTAGGATTTGACACATTTTCAGTTATAAAAAAAACAGAGTTTAGAACTTTAACAAAATGTAAAGCACTATTTTAAATTTAAAATGTTGTTCTATGAATAAAATCCAACACAGATGCATACAAATTTAAATGATTCAATAATTTATTATTTATCACATACTTTGGAATCATGATGTTTTAAATGAGAATTTATAAGGTAAAATTGCATTGCCAAAATTACATTGCAAAAATTACATTCGTGGTTGGATTGATTAGTACATTTGGTAGCAAATCCCTCTCAATCTATCCATCAATACACCTCATTCAGATTTAAATGTTTCAACATATGGTTGGTCATAAAGGTTTAATTATTACATGTTGTGGGCTCCTTTTGATATTTATTTCCACATAAGTTTTATTTATTCCAATTCTTATTCATTGACAAAAGTAAAACGCGTTTTATTGATCTCATCGGTTATTACAAATTTATTGTATTTTTAAGTCAGACTATAGTGTCGCCAAAAACCTTAAATTGCAAAAAATAATCTGAATTATCTTTGTAACTAATCACACACAGTTATTTGTTACATGTAAAAATCATTTATTGTTGAAGCGTTTTCTAAACTAGCACAAAATTCAATAAAAATCTACACATTCATTTTTTTTCATTTGTTTAATCTTTTGGTCTTTCACCGAATCCTTATTGCATTCATTTGTGTTTTCTCATTTTAATATATAAACTTTTAATAAAATATATGTTATAATAATCAATACATACATTATTAAAAAATATATAAAAAACAAACAATATGTATTTAATATATTAATATATCAATACATACATTTTTAGGATATGTTTGGTTAGCGTTGAGAGACACAACGTATTCGAAATCCGTCTAATGGTGGAGAAACGATGTTTTAAGACGTTGAGAATTCATTGATGCAAACACATCCCAAATGCTATAAAATATTTTAAAAATGGATTTTTTATTTTTAAGTTCTCATAAACCATAAAATTTAATGATCGATCTCTCATTTCTCCGTATTTTGGTTTTAGTCCTTAGATTTAAATGATATATTCATTTTTAGTTTCTGAAAGAGACCTATCTATAAATTATTTGATTTTCTTTTTAGACCTATCTATAAAATGAACATATCATTTAAATCTAGATGACTAAAATCAAAATACGAAAAAACAGATGATCAATCACTAAATCTATAATTTACGAGATCTTAAAAATAAAAACCCCTTTAAAAATATAAGTATGCATTTAATTAGATGAATATATACTATACATTTTTAAAATATTAAAATGTGTTGTCAATAGAAAAATATATATAAGTGAATGTGACAATATATTTTGCATTTTAATGTGAGACTAGCTTGACCCAAAAAAGTTGGATCTGGCCCGTCTAATAACCCCTCGGAGTCCAAAGAAGTCAATAAAACCAACCCAAATCCATCATAACCGTCCAAGACAACCACCCCCCTCCATCGGACGGTCCACATCAAGTCAATCCACGTGCTCGCCGACTTTCACCGCCCCTTCAAAAGCTCCTCGACGTTTGCGTGAACTCCTGCGATTCCAATCTCTCTCTCTCAAAATGGCTTCTTCTCCGATAAGACTCTCTCTCCTCCTCATCATCGTCTCCCTCTCCATCTTCATCGGAGGAGCCCAATCGAGGCCCTGCAAGACCATCTTCATCTCCTACACCGCCACCATCTCCTCCGATCCCTCCGATCAAAACCCTAACTCTTCTTCGCCGTCTACCGCGTCATCCGTCCCGCCCGTCCGATGCTCACCCGAAGCCCCCGCATCGTCCGATCCTACGATTCCGCCGCCATTGCCTCCTCCTCCTCCTCACCCGTCGGAGGGCACACCAGGGACATCCTCGGCGTGGTCGTAGCCCTCCTCTTCGGCGCCGGATGCGGTGCCCTCACGTCCGCCACGATCTACCTCGCTTGGTCGCTCATCGCCCACAACCGTTACGATGACGGGGATTTCTCCGATGAGGATGGTGAGATCGTGAACTCGATGAAGATGGGGTACTTTCAGATCCCGACGGAGACCCCCGCGGCTGCCAAAGAAGGGTATGAGGGGAAATAGTTAGGGTTAGGGTTTTGGGTGGTTTTTCGATTGAAGTCGAATACTTGCTCCATCTGTGATGCATATACGTCTTGTTTACATGTGGATTCTGAAGATGCTTTTATCCGTGGATCTGTTTGGATTCTGTCTTATATATGCTGTTTGGATCTGCTGGGTTAAATATATGTCTGCTTTATTAAAGCTTTTGGTGTGTTGTTCTTTCTGCACTTTGAATTTCTGATTATATCTGATGTGCACGGTGTTTGTGGTATTTTATTTTAGGTTTTCTGGTTGGGTCAGTGATTTATCATGTTTTAGTGTATTATGGAGAATGAAGCACAGCATGGTACTTGTTAATACACATTTTACATTGCATAGTTGAATTTTATTTTTTTCCAAACTGATTCAGTGGTACACTTGTTTGGGTTAAGTAATTTTAGTGTTGTGAATCCCTCAACAAGCATGCTGAGCTATGTTATTAACTTATTATATTGGTGGATAGAATAAATACTTAACAGTGAGATGGAAGCATCTATTATTATATTGGAATGTTGATTTAGATATAAAAAAAAATTGCAATGGCACCGGTCAACATAATTTTTACCTTGCATAATTGAATTTCTCCATAAATGATTTTTTTTCCACTTGTTTGGATCAAGTAAACACATTTTTCCGGGGCGGAGTTGCTCACCTATATGATCAGATATGATGGAAAACTCGAAAGCACGGACACTCCATTTGGGGGCCCGTACCCGTGTCGGACACGTGTTGGACACGGACACGGACACGGCACGGACATATGTCAGACACGGCTCCAGCCGTGTCTGCCTTCATTTTGCCTGGGACACGGTTGAGATACGGCCCAGGACACGCCAGCGACAAGGCCTAGGACACGGCTCAGTCAGTTTGACTCAAAATTAAAAAACAAAAAGAAAATGAAGACCCAAACATAGCCCACAAGTATTCAACACATTTAAAACAACAAAAAACAACTCATTTAAACAAAATCTCTATCTTAAGGTTAAAAAAATAGTGTTTTATTAGTTTAAAACAATGGTTTATTGGTTTAATACAGTGATTTATAAAAATAATGGTTTATTATTTAAAATAGTTATTTATAAAAACAGTGATTTATTAGTTTATACAATTGATTATAAATAGTGAATTAAATGAAATGTGTTTGTTTATATAAAATATTGATATATATTTATTTATTATATTAATTTATTTGTTGCCGTGTCCTAGCTGTACCCGTGCCCTATTTTTTTAAAATTGCCGTGTCGCCGTGTCCGTGTCACCGTGTCACATGCCCGTGCTTCATAGATGGAAACTTTGAGAAACCTTGACCTCTTTGTTAGGAAAACCTTTGATTAGCTAGTGCTTAGCATATTGCATACAATCCGGTAGAGGAAAATATAGTAAAATCATTTTCTCGGTTGACCGCATGATTGTTGTCTAATGCTTAATTGCTTATTAATATCTCTAATAGTCAAGGCAATGAACTGAAGCTTTGTCAGGTTGATGTCCTCCAATGACTGTCTTTAGTTTACGAAGAAATTGGAGGGTCAAATTTTATTATCTGTCATCATTTAAGCAATGGCCATAGAAAATATTTGAAAACACAATGGAGTTTCTATTTTAATTGTGTCAGCACAGTATCTGGGATTGGATGTTTACGGTGATGTGATTTACTTTTGAAGTTATGCCTCTCCAGTATTAACCATGCTAGCTACTGAGTGCCATTAATATTTCTCTTATTATTTGAATGTTGTTCCTGTTGGAACATATAACAAAGTTTAATGCAGGATCCTGTTGTGAATAGAAGCAGATGACACAAGAATTATTACAATCAAACATTTGAAATTTGGGTAAATAGAAAATTTTGTCCTGAGTCATCTGAGTCATTATTTTCCAATGAATGAGCTTTGAGAAGAAGATTTTGGCACTCTTGTTTGTTGTGTTCGGCATGGATTAATTTTTGGTTTTGTATCTTCTGTGGTCTTGGGAATAGTTGATGTGCAGTTTTACAGGATATAGTGATGAAAGTTGTTATGTTTAATATTTTCACCTTGTTTTTGGTCCACAGGTGGTGGTGGTTGTTTTAGAATTTGTAACTGAGTAGTTCTGCGTTAGTCACCTCATTCGTCAATTATGTTCTTTAACCTGTTGTCATATGAGTGCTTGTTTGTCATAATTCTGAAGTAAATGTGATAAAATTGTTAAAGAATCTAGCATGGGTGCACAGTGATATCAAAGTTTAATCATGATTTGGATAGTTATGTCTTGAAACATAATCTCAATGGTTATGCATTCTGTAAGTGAGTCTGATGGAATTATGCCAAGTGTGGATGCTGGTCTGTCCTTCAGATGTGAGGTATGACATTGTGTCATTGAAAAGCCTTTCCTATATTGGTGACTGGATGTTACATGTAGTTTTGAATAATAATATCATGTTGGAAAAATTACTTGTTTATCAGGACTATATGCTGATTCTGGAACCACTTTCATTATACTAATAAACATTGAGATTCTTTACATGGAAATATAGAGACTCGAAATACATATTACATCGCCTTTCCATCCATGGGTTTCTATATATTCAGGTTCGTGGTGGTACAGGGTTAATTTTATTGTTGCATGTTGATGTTTAAGGGGTTCTAACTTTTGGTAGATGAGTCCAAGGTTACATGGAAAACATCTGAGATGGAGACTCTTGCCCTTACTTTGTGTTATTAGATATTTTTATTTTATTTCTATTTTTTATTGGTTTGTAGCCCTTTCTTTGTGGTGTCAGATTTAAACATAATGCTGATTGTTATAGTGGAGGAGATGAAATCATAATTTTCATGTCATAAAGTATCGCGTAGACATTGTGGAATTTGGAAGTTGTACACCTTTGATGAGTGTTCAGGTTTTAGAATTTGTTATGGATTTAAATAATTCATTAAAGGATTAAAACGCTACAGCAGGTGGTTTGAAGTTTTGTGGTTTTGTAGGGATTTTAATGTGCCATGCGACTTCTAAAGTGGATGCATACATGTGAAGGGATGATGTTGCATTAGAATCTTGTTGATCCGCTGACATTGACCAGGTTTCAATTACATATCTTAGAATATTTGAAATTGATGATAACTTGCCGAAGATCACCAATTTGAGGGTAATTGCGGGAGCGTAGTTAGTGGGTGTTGTGTTTATGCATGTTTCTGGCTTTCTGTCTCAATTATGCATTCACTAGATTTGTTAGGCATGATAGTCCTGAGCTTTTCACACCGCATGGTTGATCTTGCATATTCAATTTTTTTTTTGTTGTGGGAGAATTGTTTCCATGTCCAACTCATGCTGACATCTTTTTCAGTTATGCTTTCACCGTATATGGTAGTGGTGTCAGGATTTTTCATAGATATGTTGGATCAATTTGAAGACAAAACTTGTTAGATTTTTGTGAGATTTGCAGCTTTGAAGGATAACAGCATTATTCGGTATATCATTCATTCATTTCCTTCGAAGAGGCCCATTTGGTGTTCCATTTTTGCCTTGTGTAAATTATAGACATTGTGTATATGATCTTCCTTTGAAAGTAGACATGGTTCTCTTTGGAAATGGATATTGCTGTGTGTTTACATGATGAAATTGCATCTTGGCAGTAGAAGAATAGAATATGAATCAAAGGAGAAAAAAATCAGTAGTTTTGATTTGGAGACTCCGTTTGTTAAATTTCCCAATGAATGTTGCGGCACTACATATGCAGTGATGTTACATGTCAGACTCTTCAGCTTTAGAATTCCCAACTTTGTGCATGACATTAGCATTCTCACAGTCAATGCAGTGTCCATGTTATTACTTTATCATTTTGAATATATCCTCTGAACTTTTTTAGCTGCAGATTCATGGGACCTGAGTAGATCCAACCGTCATGTTTGCCTCGGGCCCTCAGTAACTCTCTTAAAACGCACAAGAATTTATAATATGATTCACAGGTTGACTGACTATATAGAACTGCATTTCTCTGTGTTATGTTAAATGCGCATGTTGTTGCCTACTGTGGTTTGTGTTGTTAAATTTTCATTTCTAAGGACTTTTTAATTTGTGTCTAACTTCTTTTATGTTGACCATTGAGTTTATTAATTAATGGAGTCCTCTATGAGGCCCCATGATAACAACCAACATGTGTGGCTGCTCTTGTTAAGACAACATATTTAGATTTTGGTATTCTTAAATGTCAAAAACCTCAGTCTCATTAGTAGTTGAAAAATGTTAAAGCTCAAGTCATTTTTGTGGCCCGGTTTATGGTGCACACATTTTGAATTATATTTTGAAATATATACTTTGACTAATAAAAAATGTATGCTCTTATTAATTGAATTTATATGCGTTTAGGTTTGGCAGAGTTTGCATTTCAAAAGCCTAACACGCAAATACATAGTTTTTGGTGTTTCAAAATCTTTGAAAAGTGACGTTTTTCTAGAATCTGGTTTAAGTGGTGGTGGGATAACCTTTGTCAGTTTCTGGAGATCTCTCCAAATCTCTTGTTAGAGAGAGGTTGATAGAAATAATAATAATAATACAATATAACAGTCACGCGTGGATTTATGGGTGTGGGTAGTCTATTGCGTGCTTTCTCAACTTCTCAAAACGTTACATCCTATATAATATTTACCCACCAAATAGTTTATATAATATATGTTTTTTTTTTAAAAAAAAAAAATATATATATATATATATATATATATATATATATATATATATATATTTCTGATAATATGCGGTCGTGCGATCGCGGGCCGTCCGATCACGGGTCCATCGGACAGATTGATGCATCTTTTAATAGCTTCAAATGTGTATTTATTTGAGTTGAAAGTTATAAGATGTGGACTTTTGCAAGATTGTTACCACTGACAAGCAATATATATCACAAAGTTTCTTGTTATCTGTTTTGCAACCGCTACTAGTAACAGAGACTAAATTCAGTGATGTCCGGTGACTGCTCTGTATGAACCAATCAGTTTGAACTTTGAACAAAAATAAACACATATAGAGCTGCCTGGATTAATAAAAGGAATGGAATTTAAGGTATATGAACCTTCTCTATACAGAGGTTGAGTACATTTACTGAAGCAAATGAGGAATCTTTGTAAGATTCATATATGACAAATCAAAAAACAAAGGATAGGACCACATGTGAAATCCACTCTGCAACTCTTAAACTCCAGCGACGTGAGATTCCTCCTCCACGATAGGCAAATCGGATCCGCAGAAGAGTGCATCATTGTGTCACAGGTATATGTAGCTGTATTTAATAATTTTGCTAAGCAAACATTGTGTCACAGGTGTCACAGGTATATGTAGCTGTATTTAATAGTATGTTCATAATAACTTAACAACTGCAAGCAAAACTAAGCCAATAAAAAAAACTCGAGTTTTGCTTTTTGCATAGCCAAACAGGTATGATATTAAAAATCACTAGGAGTTCTGCTCTCAGATAATACATGCTACAAGGGATTTGAAAACATATAGAAAGAAAACTGCACTAGTTAAATGGTTCTCCCCAAGGTTTTTTCTCTGCATTCAGATGACTTTTGCAGTGAAGTACAAAAAAAAAAAATTACACATGACATTGTCAATGCTACAAAAAGATTGTGCCAACATCCCTTTAACAGAAACATTATACGTGCAGTAAGAAAATGCCACACAAGTTAAAATCTTTTGATGGACTTGTATCCCAAAGTGTTGATTTCTTTCTTCAACTTTCTTGGGATAAACCTGCATTAAAAATTTAAAAAGCATGGCAGTGGATTAGCTTTATTTAGCTTTCCAATCAAATACTAGTGAAATAGAAACATTGAAATAAAAGAGTATAACAAATTACCTAAGGATGAAACACTATCATCATCTCTATTAGAACAACTTGGATTGGCATCGTTATTGCAAGGGGAAGATCTACATTAAAGACAACTAATACATTTCAATACATTAAATAAAAATCAATGAATAATAAAAGTCAGATTCTTACCGATTACTAAGCATTGGACAGTTTCTTTTATCGTGTGATTGTCCAACTTTCCCACACCCATGACAACGCCTCAATTTATCCTTTGCCTTACTCTTTGCAATCTCCTTTCCACCTTTTAACCTTTTTCCACACCCCTTTGCCCTGACTTGATTTGGATCATTAAAACTGACTTGAGTATTGCTTGTAATCTGTGTAATTGGATCATCACTTCCATTACCAACCACATGTTTGGTCTTCTCGAGCACATTATCCAACGCATCAGTAAAGATCTTCCTTGCCTCTTCACTTAACAGGACCTTATCAATCACATCCGAAGCATGTTGGAATAATCTGCTCCGTTGCACAAGTAGTGATCTATCATCAGTTATCTCTGTACCATCTTCAGCTACGACTCTCTCAGACTTTGCAGTTTTGGTCCATCTCTTCAAGATGTACTGATTTGATAAATAGACAACATCAGACATTTTGTTCAAATATGCTAAAATATGCCTACATGGGATTCCGGCGCTCTCAAATTTTTTGCAGTTGCATGAAACAAAATTCAACCCTTTTTCATAAATAATTTCTCGCACTTTGTACTTCTCATCATTGGTTTTCTTAACCTTATACATGCAGTGATGTTCATTTTCCTGGACAAGTTCAAATCTGAAATTGAAGCTTTCCCACAACTCATCTTGAAATTTATAGAAATACTTGCGCGTATAAATTTCAGACATTTGCCTTCCCATTTCCATTGGCAACTTCAACACGGGCTTTTCATTCACATCAACATGATCAGCCATCAATTCTTCATGCCGTTGGCGTACAAGTCCCTGTTAAATTGAATCATAAAATCCACTAATGAATTTTTCTTAGACACATACCTCTTGAAGAAGGAATGAGAACTTTCCGCTCTTTGGCTACTTGACATTCCGGCAGAGAATACATTATTCACATATGCAGGTACCCATGTCGAACGAATTTCAAACATTGACTGCAACCACCTATTGTCATTAAGCCCACTTTTCTGAACAGCCTCCATCCATGATGAGTCAAACTCTTCCCTTGTCTCTGATTCCCATATGCACTTTTGGAAGTACCTGTAATAATCCCTGTATTTGACTGCATCTAGCTTCTCAGAGAATTTATTCAGGATGTGCCAACTGCAGTACCTGTGAAAAACATTTGGAAGAGCTTGGGAAATGGCTTTAGTCATTGCTGGATCTTGATCAGTGATGATCATTTTGAGGGAATCGCCTGGCATAGCTTTCTTGAATTGCTCAAATAGCCAAACAAAAGAATCTGTTGTCTCATCACATAAAAAAGCACATGCAAAAATGATTGTTTGGCCATGATTGTTAACCCCCATCAATGGTGCAAATATCATCCCATATCGATTCGTGTTGTATGTTGTATCAAATATAACTACATCACCATAGAATCTGTAAGCACGCCTAGAGGTCGCATCAGCCCAAAAACAATGAGTAATTCTTTGTTCATTATCTGACTTGATTTTGAAATAGAAAGATGGATTCTTTTCTTGTTCTAAAAGAAAATGCTCATGCAACATATCTCCATCATGCCCCTTCATCTCATTACGTTGATCTCTTTCATAGTTATAAATGTCCTTTTGTGTACACCCAATATTTTCTATTCCTCCGGCTTGCATCTCAAGAATGCTAAATTGTTGATGTGTTGGTACATTTACTGAGCCAAGCTGTTGGGTTAAAGATTTTTGGACACTTGAAACACTACGGTGAGATCTTAACAGATGCACCTTTCGTGGGGTTGCCAACGGATGATTGTGACTCTCAACAAATACAGTCACTACAAATGTGCCAGATTTGGACTTGACAACTGCAATCTTTGCCTTACAATCCTCTTTTATTATGCCCCGACGCCTTTTTTTCTGATTAACATCTTCCCTAGAACATGTTCCTTCTTTATAGCATACATATTCCTTCCTTAAGATTTCATTAGTGTCCCTACTCTTCCGACTCGAATGAATTCGAACACTAAATCCAGCTTCTTTTGCATATTTGTTGTAGAACTCATGCACATCATTTAGTGTTTGAAATTCTTTTCCTTTTATAGGCTTCAATTCATGATTTACTTGAGGAGTGTAAACAACATTGCAAGAATTTGAATCTAACTCTTCTTCATGTTGGCTACATTCATTCTCCACTCCCAAGGCCAGATTATCCATTTTAGTATAAACTAAAAAGCCAAAAAAAAAAAGAATCAGCATTACTCTTATATGAAAAAAGCTTCAAACCAAAATAAACATAGACATTTTCAAATGACAAAACTCAAGTGAACTCATCAATAAAATTAAAGCATGAATTACATGCCTCTTTAAAAGATTCAAACCAGAACAAAAAAAAAAAAACAAAAAGTCCTCATTTGTTAACTTCTGAATGCTCCAAAATAAACATAGACATTTTCAAATGACAAAACTCAAGTAAACTCATCAATAAAATTAAAGCATGAATTACATGCCTCTTTAAAAGATTCAAACCAGAACAAAAAAAAAAAACAAAAAGTCCTCATTTGTTAACTTCTGAATGCTCCAAAATAAACATAGACATTTTCAAATGACAAAACTCAAGTAAACTCATCAATAAAATTAAAGCATGAATTACATGTCTCTTTAAAACATTCAAACCAGAACAAAAAAAATAAAAAGTCCAACATTTTATTTCACATGCCATGTTCATGTTTTATTTGTTGAATTAGGTGATTAAAAGTAGGCTCAGTGAGAACCAGAAAACAGAGTTGTTGTGTATAATTTCATGACTGTTATTAGCCTTGTAGCAGGGCTCAAAGTACATCTTCAAAAATCTAATACAGTTAATCATAATATTCTAGAAAAAAAAATTTAAAACAAGCTCCATAACATTCATAATATCTGAGTTTATCAAATCATAAACTACATTTTCTTGATATGCAATGTTCAGGTTCATAATCCACCCCCAAAAAAGCCCTAAAATGGAAAGAAAAAAAAAAGCCCTAGATCTACAATGCATCACCATGGAGTGTTAGACCAAACCTTTGCGTGATCTATCGTTTGGGAAGTGTTATCGGCGTCGGGAGGGACCGTCGGGGAGGGCTATCAGCTTCGGGCGGCGATCGGATGGTGGGCAGCGTCGGGCAGTGATTTCGTAAACATAGGCGAGAGAGACAGAGAGAGTGAATGAGAGACAGAGTGAAGGGTTTGTTTAACCTAGGTTAGTCTAACTATGGTCTAACTATGGTTGGTGAGAAGTTAGTTTTGGTGGAAGTTTAATTTTACTTTACCTTGATCACCACTCTCTATTCAGTGGACCTTCTATGGTTGGTGAGAAGTTAGTTTTGGTGGAAATTTAATTTTACTTTACCTTGATCACCACTCTCTATTCGGTGGACCTTTGATCGTCCGCAACTAATATAAAGCGGCGTCCGCTTTAGAGCCCCGTTGTATATATATATATATGGGAGCCGATACGGTGCGGCGTCAATCACGGGTCCATCACATCGGACGGTCGGTGCGATTCACGTCGACCGTTGGATGCGATGGACCCGCGATCGGACGGCTGCCGCACCGTGCGGCCGCCTCACCTCATATATATATATATATATATATATATATATATATATATATATATATATATATATATATATATATATATATATATATATATATATATATATATTTCCGATAATATGCGGTCGGTGCGGTCGTGCGGATTCGACGTGCGTCGTCTGATCGCGGGTCCATCGCATCCAACGGTCGACGTGAATCGCACCCGACCGTCCGATGCGATGGACCCGTGATCGACGGCCCGTGAATCGCGACCGCACGACCGCACAACCGTATAATATCACAACTCTCTCTCTCTCTCTCTCTCTCTCTCTATATATATATATATTATATATATATATATATATATATATATATATATATATATATATATATATATATATACATATATACACGGGGGCGATTAGGTGCGGCGTGCGGCAGGTGTGGCGGCGACGTGAGCCGTTTGATCGCGGGTCCATCGCATCAACGGTCGACGTGAATCGCACCCGACCGTCCGATGCGATGAACCCGTGATCGACGGCCCACGATCGACGCCGCACCTGCCGTTCGCCGCACCTAATCGGCCCCCTATATATATATATATATATATATATATATATATATATATATATATATATAGGGAACCGATTAGGTGCGGTTTACGGTCGGTGCGGTGCGCGATCACGGGCCGTCGATCACGAGTCCATCGCATCGGACGGTCGGGTGCGATTCACGTCGACCGTTGGATGCGATAGACCCACGATCGGACGATCCACGTCGCAAACCGCACCGACCGCAAACCGCACCTAATCGTCGGCATATATATATATTAGGTACATAGGTCTTGTAAGACAATTGCATACTACAAGCCCTGTAGGACGATTACAAATTCAGCCTAAATGCTGTGAATAGGAAGTGAACCTGAGCACATCTATTCAGCCTAAAATGCTGTGAATAGGAAGTGAACCCGAGCACATCTGGTCTCATAGCTCACACACGCACAACATAGGCCTATGAGACCCAAGCCTCACTCGGCTTGCTGTCTTTGTTTTTTTTTTTTCCTGGGTTGACATATGAGTCGAACCCACATCCTTTAAAAGGATGATGGGGTGTCCTGTAGCAGTACGGGACAAAAAAAAAAAAAAAATCATATATACATCTGTAGATATGCACCTGCTCTGTCTGCTTCCTTTACGTAGGCCTCTATTATTATATTTGCCTTTTGAGAAGGTAAGACAGAATAAATAACTCAACAGTGAGCAGTTCAACTTCAATATCTACAAAAACAATAATTTCTCCTCCGAAGTACCAACTTGATTCTTCATCTTTTTTCACAACTAGCAAAGAAGAGACCAGATGGGATGTATTCAGCTCACTCTTCCAATTAAACAAAAAAAAAAATTCAACTCCTTTAGAAATCACTAAAAATAGCCATTATTGTGATTCTCCAACTCCATGAAGATCTCCCAAGATATATATCCTTTTTTTTATAATAAAAAAATCGGATTCCCAGCTGGACCCTCCAAGAAATCGTTAACTTCTCAAACTTTTACCATTTATCATTAAATATGAAATTATTTAAATTACAAAATCTTCTCTCTGTAGAAAAATATATATAAATATATAAAAATAAAGGATTTGTGGGGCCCACACGTGCGATCCGTATCTTTGGGTGAAGACTGACTCGCGCTTTCCTACGTACGGAGACGACGATCAAAACCGCCCAAAAAAAAACCGCTTTCGAAAGCGTGTCGGATAAGCTTGACGTGGTCAGCGCCACGTAACGGCGATCCGAATCGCGATTAATTGGGCTTCGAATCACGGTGGTCCGTATCCGTAAATGGACGGTCCGTATTAAAAGCTCGAGAGAGATTCGATCGAGACATCCCGAGGTAAGGATTACTACGAGAAATCCAAACCCGATTTTAAAAATAAAAAAAAATCAAAAACAAAAACAGATCTTACTAATGACGCCTCCGCCAGTCACCAGTCAAATCGTTGACTTTCCTATAAAGATCGGCTCGTCTGTCTTTTTTTAAAAAATTTATAAAAACCCGCGTCGATTCAGATTTTATTAAAAAAAAAGAGGAGATTTTGGTATCATTTGCAGCGTTTGAGGGAATCGAAGGAGATCTCCGAAAGAACAATTAAAATCGTGATCTGGGGGCGGACCGAACTTCGAAATATCTGTTTTGTTTTTCGAACAGAGCGTCCGCTTCGATTCGGATCTTATTTTCTGATTTTTCTTGTGCTTTTGCGCCTATAAAAAGGAACCCAACAGGGATTGTTGATTCTTTGTGTTGGGTCTCTTCGAAGATGTCGTGTTCGTCTTCTGCGTGTTCTGGAGAGATGCATGTGTTGGCCGTCGATGATAGCTCTGTCGATCGGAAGTTGTTGGAGAAGTTGCTGAAGACCTATGATTACAGAGGTTTGTATTTTGTTTTTCTTCTTTTCGTTCTTTGATTGTTTGTTGGAAATGTTGGATTTTTTAAATGGGTTTTCATTGAAAATGCAGTTACGACTGTGGAAAGCGCGAAGAGGGCCCTCGAATTGCTGGGTCTTGAAAAGGGCGTCTCTCATAAGGTGTTCTTGTTTTTCATTTTGTTGGCCTTTCCTTCTCCATGCGTTTCAATGCTCGCTAAAAATCGTTCATTTCTATTGAAATCCAGAGACCCAAAGTGAACATGATAATCACCGACTATTGCATGCCCGAAATGACAGGTTTCGACCTCCTCAAGCGCATAAAGGTGTGATTTTTATATGCGTTTTGTGTTTCGTGTTTTGATGTTTTGTGGAAACATTTTCAAAGATTAATCAATGGGTTTATGTTTCTTTGAAGCAGGGATCATCGGCACTTAGAGAGATTCCAGTGGTGATCGTCTCTTCCGAAAATGTTCCAACCCGAATCAACAGGTGGTTTTTCTTTTATTTTTTATACTTAAAAAACAGAGCTTTTTTTGGGTTGAATCTGTGTTTGATGTTCTATTGTTGTTCTTCAGGTGTTTAGAAGAAGGAGCGGAGGATTTCTTGTTGAAACCACTCAGGCAATCTGACGTTTCGAGGCTCTGCAATCGAGTGGTGCGGATGAGCTGAAAAAAGTTTTCTGTTTTGTTGTACTTTTATGGGAACAAATTTTGCTGGTTAGGAAAAACAAAGACATGTAAGGGATGCTGAGGCTTCTCTTTCATAACTGACATGTATGTTTGTTTGTTTTTTTTTCGCTGTGAATTTTTTTTTGGGTGGATGGATTAGTTTGGACATACATGCAAATGTTTGTTTTTTTTTGAAAAAAAGAAGAGAAACTACTCAGCCAACACAATGTTTTTTGAATTGGTGAATTTTTTTTAATGCAAAGTTTTAGATATGTTGGATTGACTGTGTGATTGATTAGCTGTGACCAGCTGTTGGAATTGATTCCTTTATTGGTAGTACCATTTAATGTTCATTTTAAAAATGTTGTTGTAATGACAGACAAACCATATCAAATGTTAGTTGTTTTGATTTGGGAATTTGGAGTGTCAAAAAAGTTTGGCATTTCGATGATCTTGTTGTATATTTCGATGACCATAAAAACTTTGATTTTTGTGTTGGATAATGCGTATCACACTAGGTCGGTCTGTTTTTGACTACTTTTGCTTCATTTTATTTGTGGTGGTGTTGTAATTGAAGAGTCCATCATTATTGGATATCCATCAGATGCTGCTATTCGATAAAATTATAAAACCATTTTTAACCGTTGATCTTCTTATGTATTGGTTTTTTTATGTTTCCACTCAAAATATAAAAAAATAGAGATTTTAAAAAGTCTTCTTTTGTTTTAAGGGCTCTCCAATTGGACTAAACTATAATAAGAGTAGAAAAATTAAATAAGTTTTACATAACATTTTTTTTAGGATTTAATGAGGGACTTTGTCTAGCTGACTTTGATTCAGATTTAATCGGACACATTATTGAATGATTTATGTGTATTTGACTATACCAAACACAATTGTAAAATTGATATTTTTAAAATAATAATGTTTTATCAATTTATCTATAATTTTATTCAGGGTGAATCAAATAATAAATTTTCTTTTTTGTTTTTTAATGGAATAATATAAATGATAACTAAACAAAAATTTATTTGTTTTGCATGAATGGTTTACTATCCTGAAATAGCTATCATGAGCAAAATAAGCTTCTATCACACCAAAGAGCATTTGAAAAATTGAATCCACCCATTTATCCAGGGTTTGATATACGTAGTCTTGTATATTTATATTATGAGTGTTGTATATACTTTAAATAGTATGAAATTAATGCATTATGGTATAAGGTATATACTATATAGTGTTGATGGATTTACCCTTATTTTTATCACAGTCTAGGCCACTAGACAAATACAACTATCCAAATTGCCTTAAAAACTGTGTATGTGCTGCACATGTAAAAAGCATATACAAAGGTTTGAAAGGTATAATATAATGAGGTGATTAGGTGCGGCGGGCGGGCGGAAGGGTACGGCGTCGATCACGGGTCCATCGCATCGGACGGTCGAGTGCGATTCATATCGACCGTCAGATGTGATAGACTCGTGATCGGACGATCCACGTCGCGTCCGCACCCGCCCGCACGCCGCACCTTATCATTTCAGATAATATATATACAAGGATGGCTAAACATGTGCTTTTAGAGAAAAAAAAAACCATACATATACAAAGGTTTAAAATGTAAAGATTTTGTGTTACTGTATGGCTTTTGCACAACCGTGCCTCACGCAGATGATATGACACATGAATTAGGTGTAACTCACCATGTTAATATTGACATTTGACATAAATGTATGAAAAACGCATGGAATGTTCATTGCGGACAAATATTTTGTTTCAATTGTTTGAAATTTAAGTTCCATGTGAATTGCATGGCTTTGTTACTTCTGCAGCGAGACTTGTTATTTTCTTTGGCCTTTATTTTTTATTTTTTATTCTAATATGTTGAAAATAGGTGCTCATACATTCATTTTTTTTACTGTTTTATTTGTAACCAGTCACTAGTTTATTACATGAAAAATGTAATATGTATTTTATTATGTCCGTATATATTCTATTATAAAAAAAATCATATCAACATATATTGTAATAAATTTACATAAGCATATATTTTTTTTTTCATAAAATAATATACTTCATCAATCAATAAAACATGTGCAGACTTGAAGTGAGATGGTATAGAAAGATTGAATGTAATGTTTGCTTTGCTATTAAAAAGTAGCAAATAGATTTGGCTTATTTATTAATTATCTAGTCCAATTAATATGCCTTCTTTGTTGAAAGATACATTGCTCATGAATCTAAATAAAGATGACTAAAAACAAAAATACAATCACACGGGACAAAAGATTACATGGTTTTTCAAAAAAATTGCTTATGTCCACTGATAGTAAGAGAGAATTTATGCTTTGTTTTTCCACCTAACATAGAGGAATCTGTCTTTTGTACGTATATAAATAAAATATAACAATACGACAACAACAAAATCACTCACAAATCTTGTGTTACATGCAAATATGTGGATTCAAACTTCATGTCTTTGAAGAGGAAGGCCCAATATATGCTAAGAAATCTGAGATGAAATTTATCATCTTGTCATGCTCTATTATTCACACTTTCACACTCTGTTGGTGAGACTTTGATCACTCCTGAGGTAAGCAGTGTTTAAAATTGCCCCGCGAATAGGATCTCGAATAAGTGAAAAATAATAGGAAAGACCTCAAAATGAATATTTGAAACAAATGAGAATTTGTATTTTATAATTCATTAGTATAAAATGGCATATGGATTCCAACCAACCCTTGATATTAAGTAATTATATGTTATTTAACTAAGAGAATATGTAGACCCACTTTCAAATCAACTGTTATTATTTTTTTACATTTTATAAAATTTTATTTACACTTTATTTACATTTCATCCAAACAATAAAACTTTTATTACGATAATAATTTAAAACACAATCAAATAAAAAAAATTCATTTTATTTTTATTTATATTAAAATAATTATAAATTTTAAAATAACTTAATTTTCTATTCAAAGAAGGTCTAAACAGAGAATCAGTTTCTTGCACATGCTTTGGGATGGATTTATGATTTGTATTTAACTTTTTCAGATTTTGATATCTGGCAATGATTAATGATAGCCTTATTAATGATAGCCTTATTAATTGTGGTTTATAATTTTTGCTCTTATAGTCTGATAAACCATACATTAGGAGAGGAACTCATTATTTTTCATTGTCAGTGTTTTTGTTTTGAGTTTTGCTACACAGACCCCAAATTATAAGTCTCATTCATAAACCCCATTAGATGGCACAATGTAATTGGCAGATTGTTTGACTTTTAAAAAATCTTAGAAACTCAAATTATCTTAACACCCTTCGTTAATAATTCTTATTGATAAGGCTGTAGGACTCGGTACAGGGGCGGCGGGGGCTGTTCGATCGCGGGTCCATCGCATCTCATATATATATATATATATATGGTCGTGATTACGTGCGGTGTGCGGTCGGTGCGGTTTACGACGTGGGCCGTTCGATGCGATGGACCCGTGATCGACGGCCCGTGATCGCACCCGACCGTCCGATGCGATGGACCCGTGATCGACGGCCCGTGATCGCGCACCGCACCAACCGCACACCGCACGTAATCGGATCCCTATATATATATATATCCCTATATATATATATATATATATATATATATATATATGGTCGCGATTACGTGCGGTATGCGGTCGGTGCGGTTTACGACGTGGGCCGTCCGATCGCGGGTCCATCGCATCCAACGGTCGACGTGAATCGCACCCGACTGTCCGATGCGATGGACCCGTGATCGACGGCCCGTAGTCGCTGCCACACCCGCCGTTCGCCGCACGCAATAACTCCCCGTATATATATATATATATATATATATATATATATATATATATATATATATATATATATATATATATGTAGGGAGCCGATTACGTGCGGTGTGCGGTCGGTGCGGTGCGCGATCACGGGCCGTCGATCACGGGTCCATCGCATCGGACGGTCGGGTGCGATTCACGTCGACCGTTGGATGCGATGGACCCGCGATCGGACGACCCACGTCGCGCACCGCACCGACCGCACACCGCACCTAATCGTCGGCATATATATATATATATATATATATATATATATATATATATATATATATATATATATATATATATATATATATATATATATATATATATATATATTTCAAATAATTAACTAAATCTGGAACAATGTACATATGTAAATGAGTTTTTGAATTGTATATACATCTGTATTTTATATAATGTAACTGGATCTGATATTATGTATTTGAATTTCAATGTAATTGAATTTGAAGGGGAAGCAATCATTTGGTTTCACTGCATTTCAAGTATCAATGAATTTTAAATGTAACTGAATTTTCATATTATATGTGTCTGCATTTCATATAATGTAACTGAATCTATCGCCAATGCAACTAAGCAATATATAATAAAGTTATCACATTAGAAATTAATCAATCAATGAGTAAAAATAGATATAATAACATCACTATAGCATTGAAATTATTATTTGATTGTTGCAAATAAATGTAACTAGATTATTATTTAAGCAAATGTAACTGAATTGGAGGTCGGTTTCACCGCATTTCAAGTATCATTGAATTTTAAATGTAACTGAATTTTCATATTATATGTGTGCATTTCATAGAATGTAACTGAATCCATCGCCAATGCAACTAAGCAATATATAATAAAATTATCACATTAAAAATTAATCAATTAATGAGTAAAAATAGATATAATAACATCACTATAGCATTGAAATTATTATTTGATTGCTGCAAATAAATGTAACTAGATTATTATTTAAACAAATGTAACTTAATTGGAGGTTGGAAGAGGTGGAATTCGGAAGAAGGCTCGAAAAATAATCAAACCACCTCTCATATGATAGAGGGCAGCGAGAGGAATCCAATGGTGGTGACACTGGTCACCGGAGATGAATAAACTAGCCGGAATGAATTTTTGAAATGTCGGATTGTTTAGGAGGGCATAAAAAGAATTCTACGTATGCCATGTCATGGGGCATATGAAATTGGAGCTTGTCAATCATTTTCCTTTTGTTTTACTACCTTGATTGTTTATTTTAAAAGTTCGGATCTAGTTAAGATTAACTTCAATAAATTTTGTCAATGTCGAACTACATAATCTATTAATCAACTTATACAGTTTATTAATCGAACTGCATAGTTAATTATTGAATAAATTTCACTTTTTTATTCGATACTGTTGATATTTATGAACATATGCTTTATCCAATAATTGACTGGATCTAATAAATAAGTAGAATATGTACCCAACAATTGACTGTGCAGTTCGGATTCATAGGTTGAGTTCAATTAATATCATGTGCAGTTTGATACTGACAGGATTGATCGAAGCCAATCTTAATTGGGGTCGAGCTCTTATTTAAATGTTACTGTGTAACAACATTTTAAAAAAAGAAAAAAGAAATCACACTTGAATTAAACAAAGGTCAATTTGAGTCGTATCCGGGTTGGTGAGAATTATATAGTATTGAATACATTTACAATTAGGATTTTCATGGACAAATTGTCCATGTTCATGGATTTGTAAATCTTGTGTTTTTCAATCAGGACATTGGTTTGTGGACAAAAAGTCCAGTGTTATTCAACTGAGACATTATTTCATGGACAAAAAGTCCAGCGTTATTCGATTGAGACATTGTTTCGTGGACAAAAAGTCCAGCGTTATTCGATTGAGACATTATTTCGTGGACAAAAAGTCCAGGTTATTCATTGAAATTATTTCGTGGACATAAAATCCAGTGTTATTCGATTGAGACATTATTTCGTGGACATAAAATCCAGTGTTATTCGATGGAGACATTATTTCGTGGACAAAAAGTCCAGCGTTATTCGATTGAGACTCTTCATAGTAGACATTTTGTCTTGTGTTAGTCAATTTAAACAGGATTTGTAAAGACTTTCATAAGTGATGGATTTTTGTGGACTTTTGTGGACTTTAGAAAGAGAAATACAAAGGAAAAAGTCATTTCAGAATCCCACCCAAATGAGTGGGATTCTCATGGACTTTTATTCCAGTATTGTGAATATTTCTTTTTTTTTTTTCTTTTAACAAAACTCATTTATGATTTTTATCCTATGCCTTTCATATTTTTATTCATATTTTTTTTCTTTATTTATATCTTTTTTTTCTGAATGTCCATTTGTATGAAATATTGCTATCACCTCAAATGTTTGATGAATATATGAGAATGGTAGATTTGCTTGTGTTGCAATAAAATTTCATTATTATATATTATATAATATATGCCTAAATCATCCACAATTATTTTCTAAAATATAGATTTATTATAGATTTGATTATATGTAAAATGTTTTATATATTATATAATATATGCCTAAATCATCCACAATTATTTTCTAAAATATAGATTTATTATAGATTTGATTATATGTAAAATGTTTTATTTGATTTTCTTTGAAGATGTTTCTATTTTTGTATAATATATATCTATTTTTTTATAATGTTCAGACATATATAAAAATAAAAAGATATATTTAGGCATATGAATATATATGACTAAATATATTGATTGCTTTTATTTCATTTTTTATTTAAAGCAATATAATGACCACTTTTATTTTATTTTATTTTAAGCAATATAATTTATGATTTTATTTCATTATATTTGAAGAGATGTAATATATGATTTTTATATAATATATATATTTTCTTATTTTTTATTGTCTTCCTAGTTAAAAACCCATTCATCCCCTCTATGAAATTCTCTCTCTATAACAGAAAAAAAAGGTTAGCTCATTGTGGATTTTTCTCAATATAAGGTTTTTTTCTTTTTTTTATATTTTAGATCGATTGTTTCGAATAAAGAAGAATTTTTTATGAATGTAAATATGTATGAAATATTGATATCGACTCATATGTTTGATGAATGTAAGAATTATGGATTTGTTTGTGTTGCAATTAATTATTTTCATTATTTGTTTTTATCATGGCATTCTACAATATGCATTTCAGATAAGTGAAGATTGATATTTACTATATTAAATTATATTTTATGTTGGGTATGATGAGTTCTTTATTTGTTATTTAAATCCAAAAACATTATTGTGTTTATTAATAGAAATCCATATGTGAAAATAGTCAATCTGTGAAAGAATGCTAAAATATGTGAAAGTCTTTAAAAGTCCATGAGAGTGATTTGTAAAAGTCTGCAAATGTCTGTGAAAGTCCATGAGAGTGATTTGTGAAAGTCTACAAATGCCTGTGAAAGTCCATGAGAGTCAATATGTGAAAGTCTACAAAAGTTTGTGAAAGTCTGCAAAAGTTTGTGAAAGTCCATGAGAGTCAATCTATGAAAGTTTGCAAAAGTCTATGAAAGTCTGCAAAGTCTACAAAAGTCCATCACTTAAACAATGTCCACAAAAATTCATCAAAGTCCGTATCGACTACCCCCAATTAAATACTTATTAGATGAAATCAGACACTATGTAATCTATTCTATTATAAATTCATAAATAGAATCCGTGTTATTACAAAATTCTTATCCAAACCATGCGTATGAATTGACTTTCAAATTAAAATTAAGATCAATCAAAATCTATTTTTTTTAAATTCAATTAAATTGCGTATCTCAAAGTGATAAAATTGAACATCTGAAACAAAGTGTATACAATCTTCTCAAATTTAAATTGAAAATAAAGATTTCTATTTCAAAAAAACATTTACACCTTCCATTATTTTGATTTTAATAAATGTAAAAAATAACTAAATTGATAAATATTTTTATATTTTAAATGTGTATATAATCATACTTCAATCTAAAATTAAAAATTCTAGTTTGACAACGGATTAGATTATGAGAATACATCAAGTTAATTTAAAAGGTTAAAGATATATGCATTCCTACAAATATAGATAATTTCACTCCCTGTAAAAATTGGGGTAGACACATGAATTTTTTAAATCTCACAAAAACATAATTATCATCATTGATTTAAAATTTCATTCAACTTTGACAGAATATTTTATCACAATGCAATTAAAAATTATCCTTATAAGTATGTTTTTTTCATTTCCATTGAGATATTAATTAAAAATAATTAAAAATTTAAAGATAATATAATCGTTTCATGGTTATAGGTTAAAATTAAGTAGGATATGTTAAGTTATAGTTAATTTTTGCTGAAACCATGGATGTATATGGGTTTTCGTGAGTTTTGAAGGGCTTGTACGTTTACCCCAACTTTAATAAGAATTTCTATGAGATTATCCATGTATGTGAACCCTAATTTAAAAAATTAATTAGTGAAAAAAATACGATTAGAACGGGTCTAAGCTTTTAATAACACTGACCACTGATGATACATACATACATGAGCTCTCCAGTGCACTCGTCTCTCCATGTCTCTTCGTTAGATAAAAACGAACATAAGAAAACAAAAAAACAACACCTACTGAGCGATCTGAAATTCTGATCCGCTCAAAAGTCACAAACGAATCCCCAAAAATTCAAAATCAACATCAAAACTCAGCAGCCATGCCGTCCCGGCATCTGCTCCAACAACCTTCACCGCCCCATCCCCGCCACCACCGCCTCCGCCCCCACCATCACTCATGGCCTATCTTCCTCATCGCCGCCGGTGCCGCCGCCGCCGCCACCGCCGTCCTCTTCATCCTCGCCTTCCTCCTCCACCGCCGCTGCCGCCTCCGCCAACTCAAGAACCACAGCGATCCCCCTCAACCACCCCCTACCGATCCGGATCTCGATCCCCCCTCCACCTGCCGTCCCTTCACCTACTCCGACCTCCGCCGCGCCACCTCGTCCTTCTCCCCCTCCAACAAGCTCGGCCAGGGCGGCTTCGGCCCGGTCTACCTCGGTAATCTCACCGGAAAGCCCGTCGCCGTCAAGGTCCTCGACCCGGGGTCCCTCCAGGGCGAGCGCGAGTTCCGGAACGAGCTCTGGCTGGCCCCCGTCGTCGGCTTCTGCGATCGCGTGGTGGCCCCTCTCGGCTTCTGCTCCGGCCCCTCCGGGCGGATGCTCGTCTACGACCTGATGCGGAACGGCAGCGTCCAGGAGGCGCTCCTTGACAAGCGCCGCCCCGAGCTCATGGTGTGGGGGGTCCGACTCTCGGTGGCTCTCGACGTCGCGAGAGCTCTCGAATTCCTGCATTTCGGATGCAACCCTCCGATCGTCCATGGGGACGTCAAGCCAAGCAATGTCCTTCTTGACGCGGACTTCTCCGCGAAGATCGCCGACTTCGGCCTCGCCCGCTTCGTCGTGGTTGATGATGATGCGGTGATGAATGCGGAGGACGACAATCGGTCTCTCACGGCGGAGTCGGAGTGCACCACTACCGTGGCCACGACGGTAACCGCATTCGAGCAGTCACCGGAGCCGGTGGACGGGGATCGAACGCGTCGCCTGCAGTGAATAAGAGGAGTGCGTCGGGCGGGGACTGGTGGCGGCGGCAGGATCGAAACGGCGGCGGCGGCGGCGGCTCGAATGTGAAGGACTACGTGATGCAGTGGATCGGGAGCGAAGTGAACAAGGAGAGGCCGAGGGGGCAGTGGGCGGAGGGGGATGTCGGCCCGAAGCCGGAGGGGAAGAAGATGAAGAAGAGGCCGATGGAGTGGTGGGCGTCGTTGGACGAGGAGCGGAGGTCGGCCAGGCGGAAGAAGAAGAAGCCTAGGGAGTGGTGGCGCGAGGAGTTTTGCGAGGAACTTACCAACAAGGCCAATAAGAAGAAGCAGAAGAACAAGAAGGCTGATGTTGGAGAGGCGGAGCCAAAGAAGCAGCAGTGGTGGCAGAACCAGAGCGATGGAGATGATGCGGAGGAGGTGAATTCGGGTAGGAAGAAGTTGAGGAAAGGCCGCCAGAGGAGTTCGGATTGGTGGGCGGATGGGGCAAACAGTGAATTGAGGATTAGACGTCGGAACAGTCAAGATTCTGGTGTTGGGGTGAGCGGAGACACCGTCCCAAAGAGTGGGGGAGTCAGTAGCACCCCGAGCATGAGGGGGACAGTCTGCTATGCCGCACCCGAATATGGGGGCGGAGGCCCCTCTCTGAAAAGTGTGATGTATACAGTTTTGGTGTCTTGATGTTGGTCATCATCTCTGGCCGGAGGCCTCTACAGGTGGCTTGTTCTCCCATGTCAGAGTTTGAGAGGGCCAACCTGGTCTCGTGGGCACGCCAGCTTGCCCGCACAGGGAAGTTAATGGATCTTGTTGACCAGAATATATGCAGTTTGGATTCTGACCAGGCATTGATGTGCATCACTGTCGCGCTTCTCTGCTTGCAGCGTTCACCAGCATGCCGGCCTTCCATGAAGGAGGTTGTTGGGATGTTGTGTGGTGAGACGGAGCCTCCCCACCTGCCAGTGGAGTTCTCTCCCTCACCTCCGGGTGGATTCACGTTCAAGTCCCCAAAGACGGCCCGGTGAGTCATTTTTGGCTCGGATACCCTGTTTGTACAGATCTTGGGATGTCTGCATTAGTTGCCTACCAAAAATATAGATACAATTGTTGAGGCTGTTTTGTTGTTAAATTTGATCAATAGAATTTCAATTGAGTATGCTGGAAAGGGTGGAACAGGTAGCTCTATGCTATATTGTTTAAGTTGTTGGGACAAGTAAAACTTCTCCAGACATGCCCATCTCAATCTCAATTCGGGATCAGCGCAACTGAACTCCTACCCTAAAGCAAAACTACAAAAGGTCTAAAAGACACTTCAACCTCCCAATTCTAACTTTTCTTATGGAATGCAGAAATGCGTTATTAGATGCCATGTTGCATATAATAGTTTATTGTTCCTTGTTTGCATAATGCTTTCATGATTCCTCTTAAGCTGCCATGTTGTGTAATATGTATCATTTTTTTTTAAATTATGATATGCAGAGTATTTGTTTTTTGGCATGAGGAAGTCTCAATTGACATTTACATGTTCTTTCTTAATGTGCATTGCATATTTTATTTGGATGAAAATATAGGACTGATATATAGAACTAATTTAATTTTCAGATATTGTCCCCCTTTTTTTGTATGGGCCATGGATTTTATGCTGCTATTTATAAGTTTTCCTTTACTGTATACAATATTTTTGACTAAAAAAATGGTGGACGACTTTCCATGGAGAGAATAAGTTGGGTGATCTCCTTCATTAGCATCAACTACTTATCATGCATCACAGTTTATGCTCTGAATCCTGTGGCATATTTACAAGAGAAATGATACAGGACGATCAAGCTGCTCCTCAGAAGTTCTTACTTTTTTTGTTGAGAAACTGGTAGGCATCCTACTGCTGAACTTTTTATTGATGTTTGGGTACATTTCCAAAAACAAGAAGGAAGAAAAGAAAAAACACAAAGAAGAAGAGAAGCACGTGTATGAAAGTTCTACATCACAAGGTGCCAGATGAGCCTACACCCCTCCACAAACCAATCAGCAAATTGTGCTCCTCAAAACTATTCGAGGCACCCATGCATAGCCCAATCCATGACAAGCCTCTTCCCCAACTTCACATGTTATCAAAAGTATGGAGTAATATTCTTAAAGATCACATCAGTTCTGGTTGACTGGCCGTAGTTTTCCATTCTACTTTTTATGAGGCAATGTCCTCTTATGGGAATTATAGAGAACCAATAGACATCAGCCTTGGATCTATAATGTTGTTGTAATAACTATTTTTATTAGGTAATTTTTAAAATCGGGAGATTTTACATTCCTCCCAATTATTTCAGAGATTAGAAAAAGCAGCATACCCCCTGTGATATCGTTGCTCAGATCTAAAAGGTTTGTGGCCATGGAAGGTCAGGGATCTTATATATGTTAATGTTTGTCAGTGATCATAGCATATTATATAGCATAAGTATGTTGTTTGTTTCAATAATAAAGAGTGGTTGTTTGTGTTCACAAGTCTTCATAGTTCTTTCGGTTGTTCGACTTATTGCATATTTGATTGCATTCATATTGACCTGATGTAGTCTGGATATTTAGGGTAAGGATGATTAAATATATGTGATTGCATATTTCTATATTCCCTGTAAATTCATACTTGGAGACTCATGTTGTACATGTTTTAAAATTAATGTGATATCTTAATAGTTCCTTGTCTCATAATTATAAGATTTTTTTTCCAAGAAGAGCCTGAGATTTCAGCCCATTTGCAGAAACAAAGAACGTGCAAGGCATATAAAAACAATGGCCAATGTTTATATAAGCTTCTTTTCAATCCAATGATATCTAAAGTTTTTTTTATCACTTCCATAAATTAGATACTTTTGGAGAGATCAGTATCTATTGAATGATTCATGGGCCTATGAACTGCAAACTGTTTTGATTAGTATAGGAAAATGTTACTCATTCATTTTTGCAGTCCAAAACTCAGACAGGTCACTGCATAAATTTGATGAAAATGAATCTGAGAAAAATCAACCAGTTTATCGAACTTCATTTGAGGTAAAATATTGTTTTTCATGTTTCTCATTTTGTTTTCAGGTGAATTCTGATGGTGAATTAGTCTATGAAGTATTTGACTTCATTTGTATTCTTGCACCAGGCCATGAAATCATTCCTGATTTTAGTCAAATCTGAAGTGCTTGCAGATAAGCTGACAGTACCAAAGCTAGAGAACAAATAGTGGAATGGACTTGAATTTTATGATGTACAGGTGATGCTTCTTTCCGGTCAATTTTTATGGGTACTGGTCACATGTTCTTTTTTTGTTCTGATTATATAATTTTACATTTTTTAGATGAATGAAAAGAGAGTTCTGTGATTGAATGTTGGGTTCTTCACTTCCAAGGTAAGCTTCCTCTTGCGAGTTCTTGCAAAATTGCTTTATATTTCCTACTCTGGTACAAAACCATTTCTTTTTCTGTTTCTTTCTATCTTGAGTTTCATTGTCAGTCACTGCAGTGGATTGTTATCTTCTTTCCTAGGTTTGCTCTTCAAAATAGTCATCTCTATATCCTTGGCTACTCTTTCTCAGCCACCTTTTTACCCCATGTTGTTCTTGTTTGTATCGATGTTCAACAAAAACTGACCTCAAATTCCAATTTCGTGGTGCTCAAGAACCCTTCCTTGCAAGAGCTCCCCTATGATATTTTTTTTCTTTTCAATAAATGCGAGGTGGTGGTCTCCCATATTTCCTCCAACATAAAAATGAGTTCCAATGCGATAGTCTTAGTTAATATGCAGGCATTCAAGAATGGGAGCAAGAATGGAGCTCCTACAAAGGCAGCTGACTATGACCAATGTTAAAGATAAACAAAGGGTATATGTGCTATCAGACATCTGCTCTTGAGCATGTGATTTCCCTCTTTATATTTAACTATCAATATAATATGATTGGCAATATCTGACAGCTTTTTGTTGCTAAAGCAAAATTAGGATCATGTAATCTGTTTCCTAATCTTCATTCATCAGTCTTCGTGTCCTTCAGCTTACAGCATTCACTTTGAAACCGTCTTCAGATATTAAGGAGCATTGAGGACTTGCTGACTGCTGAGAAATGATGAATCACTTCTTCGATCTTCTGTCACTGTGCTATTACCCAATCCTGCAATTTCAATCTAGTTCCCCCCCCCCCCCCCAAAAAAAAAAATTTTTTTTTTGTAAGATTGAGTATAAAATGTTAAAAAAACATTCACCTCCACCTATGAAGTGATCCATTTGGCATCTTTTGCTCGTACAATATATATCTGACCCTGTTCATCCCAAGTTTGCCATTGGGAGAATCCCATTTAGTTAATTAGTATAGTCTATCTCTAGATTTCTGAAACTGCTCTTTGAAACTGGGGGAAATTGCAGACAAATCATATGCCTTTTACTATTCCATATGCTTGCTCAATTGTGTCCCTTGCCTTGTTCGGTGGTTTATTCGGGCTAAAATAATTATAGTGACAGAGGAGAATTATCTGATTTTCTGTTTACCTGCTATTCCTCTCTGTTTGGATAGAATTTTGTCTTTTGTGTTTTTATAGTTTTGGATGAATAAGCAAGAATAAACTACATAAAACTTATAGGGTCTGTTTGGGGTGTGACATAAGGTTATTTGCCCTTGATAGCTATACTGAGATAGATAACAATCCATGCTGAATAGGTAAATTTTTGTTTGGTTGTCTTTTCTGTTATTCTCATTAGGAAACGTAAAATTAATCTTTTTGTTGTTTGGTTCACCTTGAATAAAGTAAGGATAAGTAGTAGATAAGAGATAATAAGAGTTTATGACTTTTTAAATGACAATTATACCCCTGCATAAATTATTTGTGTTTGAGAATAAGTATGAGAGGTGTGTGTGATATGATAGATGTGATAGTTTTTGGAATGTGTGCAGAGAGTGTTAGGTAAGATAAATTTTTTAAAATGACAGATAATGATATTTTTATTCATTGGTATAGATAAGCCCTGATAAACAATTCTAGCATTTTCTGATAATAGTTATCAGACTTTATTCTAGCTTATCCAGACATAACTATCAATGTTTATTCTGGTCAAACAAACAGCTGTTTGGGGGCTATTCTACTGTATTCTCTCATATCCAGGTTTATTCTCCACCCCAAACGGGGGGATAAGCCATCAATTATTATAGTTTATCCACGTCTGAAAACATTTTTTTAGGATTAAGCCCATTCTTTCATCATCCATCTTATTCAAGAATGAAGATTAGAGTGTCATCCAAGTTAATGGGATGAATGTGTAAATCCATGAAACAAAAATAACCTCATTTAATGTTCACCAATAAGATATCACAATGAGTTAGCATTCTGCAGGAATATTATGGCACCATCAGAGACATGGAGAGGTTAATAGAAAATGATGCAAACGCAATTATTATCTTGATTCAAGTATGCTTTGTTTTTTATGAAAGTTTTAGTTGGAAAAATCCGGATTCACAAAGTCTTGGAGGATTCAAACAAACCCAGTTTGGCTTGCACTGATTTCATATTAACTATTCTCTGTGTCCGAAAAAAGGGTGTAGACCCTTTTTAGAATAGATAATTATTTCAGTACAAGTAAGGAACAAATCATTTTTTGTTTGGTTATATTTTTAGTTATTTTTATTGAGAAATAAATAATAAATTTTTTTTGTTTGGTTGATAATGAATGAATTGTAAATAAAAGTGAATAAGATATGAATAATGATTTATAAAATGTAAAAATTTGATTTGAACGTAGGTTCTCTGATTTAATAAAGGTGATGACAGATGATTAAACATGTGAATCATTTTTATACTAGCGGAATAGATTGAGTGAAATAAATATGAAACCCATACGTTTTAAACATGTGAATCATTTTTTTTTTTTGCGAAAAAATCATTTTCCATGTATTTATATTACTTAAACAAATATGAAATTCATACGTTTTAAACACATGAGGTGTCTATATATATGTATTACCTAGACACTAACCCAGTGGATGAGAATAAATTCAAAACTCATTTGTTCTGAAATGGGTTAGACATGTATGATGTTTACATATATATATTACATGAACACCAGCCGAGTCAATGAGAATAAATTTGAAACCCGTAGGTTCTGAAATGAATTAGACATATGAGGTGTCTATGTATATGTATTATATAGACCAACCTAGTTGATGGTTTGAATGAAAGGGATGTGTATAGAACTCAAATTATTTAGGTGGGGTGTAGAAAGACACGGGGTGTATTGAATAATTTGAGGGGTGCATTTAGCTGGACCTTTTACGAAAACGTCCCATCGATCGGACCGAATGTGGCGTGTTATGTGTGGGTTTCTGGGTTTCAACGGTCGGAAAAAAGGGGCATTTTTTGGCCCGTGCATTGACTCCAATTACTCGGAGTCTCGGACCGTGGAAACCCTAACCGAGCATCGTAGGACTGTGAAGAAGACAGGAGCGCGAGAGGAGGCAAATCGCGCCTGCTCCAATGGCCGAAGCCACTCCCGCTCTTCGGATTCTCCTCCACGAGCGAGCTCCCGTCCACGTCTCCTGCCACGCCGACCGTGATCGCGTCGTTGTAATCTCTCTCTTTCTCTCTCTCTCTCTAAGTTTCTCTTCAGATGCAAAAGAGTGGATCTCCTTCAATTCAAGCCCTACATTTTGTATCCTGGGAGGATTCAGATTTCGGGAACCATTGATTACGGTTATTTGTGAAGTGATTTAGGTTTGTGTTTTTTTTTTAATCTTCTTCAGGAGGTTTTCAGGACTGCTCTGTCTCGACCCGGGACGCCAGCGGATTTCGCTCTTCAGGCGGTACAGGATGCTATAAAGCCCAGGTATTGTTATATTATCTGTTGTTGTGTTTCTCTTTGGATTCAATCTTGGGTTCATAACAACCCTAGTCAATGTTGTTATGTTCAACAATTGAAAAAATGTTTCTTCTCTTGAAGTTGTTTGTGGTTTATCTTGGCTTACATGGATAACTGGTTTTTGTTGGACGGACTAACTGTTTTGGCTCTATATCTCTTGCATTCATTTTTATAAAACTATGTGCCCCCTTCGATGATGTTGAATTTGTTAATCAAGTGAACATGGTTTATTCTCTTGAAGAATTTTCTATCATTCGTTTTGGTTTACATGAATGACTGGATTTTTGTGTGACAGAGACAAACTGTATTGGTCCAAGATGAGAATCAGTTGCTTGAAAGTGCTCTCCGGACACTTCTTCAAGAAATGGTGGTAAGTGAAGCAGCCTTGTTATTTTGACAGGTTGGAACAATTTGGTGTCATATTTTCCCTGTTCCATTAATTGTAGAGGAGCAGAACCCCCCTTTTTAAATAGATTTTATTACGAATACTGTTCTCAGTTTCTTCTTGGAGTCTGTAGGAATTTCTTTTTTCAATACTTAATTGCATTTTCTTCAGCAATGATTTTGACATATGAAATCTGATGAAGTGATTAATTAGTAGAAATTTTATGAGAATATTTAAATCAATTTTGGCTTTTTCCTCATGTATCTGTTTCATTTGTTGTTCCTTTTGTCTTCTATCATTTGTACATTCAGTGTTCCTTTGTATTATGTGGATCGGTCGGAAAACTCCAGATGCACAAAAGCACCCACAAACATTGTGCATCAGGTAAGCCCTCGGGATTTGAACTTGAGATCTATGAGGAGCAAACCCATGGCTCTAGCCAAAGGTTTTATTCTGTGTGGGTTTCTTTTTATGTATTTTTGTACCTTTTATATATTCCCCCATTGTCCTTGTCTTCTGCGTACTTATTTCTACTTTTTTTGTTTTTACTAGTCTTTTATGTAGCCATTTTTACCAAGGTTCTAGAAATTCCATTCTAGGCCCCGATTAATCCCCCGTTGGCGCCTAGGCTTGGGCGGTCCCAACTAGCAATGCTTAGCAATTAGCCGCTTTTCTTATTAATCCCTAATCAACTAATAAGCTATTACCTTATATATTTTATGCCCATTAATTAAGTTTTTTATGCCATTTTGATTATGCTTATATTATTAATTTTATTTTGATGTTACTTTGTTATTATTTTGTAGTATAAAATTATTATATATATAATAATATTTATATGTATATGTATTATATTTATTATTATAAAAAGTGAATGATTAATCCCCAATTAATCCCCGCCTAGCCTATTAATCCCTAGTTCTTACTCATCCACCCGACTAGCGCCTAACGGTTTTTACAGCATTGATTTTTGTCTTCTTATCATCATATCTTCTTTTCCTCTTTTTTTTTATTACTATCTATTCCTCTTTCTTTAGTTCTTTTGTTTATATTTTTTTCCTTATTTGTTCATCTTTTCTCGTTCATTCTTTTTGGTTTTGTTTATATTATTATATTTATTTTGTCTTCTTTGCCCGCATATGTAAATCGATTGAGTCCCTTCTTGACATTGAAGTTGACCACATGACGAAGAAGAAATCGCATTGTTGATGTATTTATGTTCTTTGTACCTTTATGAGATTTTTTTCTATTACTTGTTTCTGATTATCATCACTATCCAAGTTAAAACTGCCAGATGTACCTAAAAATTTGACTTAATGTACTTAAATACTTAAGTTAGCATGTGTTATGAGGTGGTGGTAAAGAGATTTGGAAAATATAAAGACCCTTTTTAAATTTTTTTTTGTCACTGATGCAACTTGAAAGCAATGCAAAATTTTAGTCATTTAAATCTAAATAAATGAGGAATTGTTTCATTATTTAATCTTCTCTACTCCCTTTGTTTTCTAAAAAAATAGGTGTTTGATTTTTGTCATTCAGTCGTCTGCAGTTAAATTTGGGCAGCGGGTAATGCAATATGGGCAGTCAATTGATGATGGGGAGTGCGACAATGGTCAAGTATCTCGCCTTCTTGGTTTGTATACATAATCTATTGCTTTACTGCAACTTATTTCCTCATCATTACTCTCTTAACAGCTCATTGTCTCATTCATGCATATTTATATATGCATTCCGCATGTACGGCATGTCTCCACCTGTTTGTTACGTCTTCCCTAAAATCATATTTCTTATGGGGATTGTCAGATATTGTGCTGTATCTTTGTGAGAGAGGCCATGTTGAAGGTGGTATGATATTCCAGCTGCTTGAAGATTTGACAGAAATGTCGACCATGAAAGATTGTGAAGAAGTTTTTGCTTATATTGAGGGAAAGCAAAACATATTGGGAAGGTCTGTTATCCTAGAAGGTGCTTTATTGCTGTAGTAGACACATGTTTTGCTGCTCACAGTATATTTTGCTGTAACCAATTTTGTTGGTTTACTTTCAGCAAGAGCTTTTTGGCCGAGGGAAGCTAGTGATGCTTAGGACTTGCAATCAACTGCTTCGCAGGCTGTCAAAGGTATTTGTGATTAGACTGAAATTGCATTGTGTATGAAACATTTAAGATGAGCAGCTTTTATATTCTTTGGAGAAAAAGTTGAGTGTTTGCATGCGGGTTAGGGTTTTAGTTGGTTGGTTATGTGCTGAGTTATCATATCTGTTTTCCTGTGGTGGTTTCTAAATTATAACTACTCTGCATTGAATTCTGGTCATTAGCCCTTAGGATGGATAGCATCATGGTGAGGTTACTAAAAAGAATGGGAAGAATCTGGCTGGGGGATGGCCAGATTTGCCGGCAGAGAAGGAAATTCCCATGCCCTTTTCCATGTTCATTATCAAGTTCCTTTACCTGTCCAAGAAATTGATGTGTTAACTCTTCTCTTTGATGTTTGAATGTTAACATGTGGACAAGGAAACCACCTGCCAGCTTGTTCTTGGCAATTGAACTTTCGAAAGATAACCCAATAGAAATGCTTTCAAGTCCTTCTTTGAGTAACTGGGTCCATCCAATGTCATGTGAATGTAGTGGCTAAATAAGCTACTTGTAATTCGTGTGTTGATAACTGTTTGTTCTTACAGGCAAATGATGTTGTATTTTGTGGGCGAATCATTATGTTTCTTTCTCATTTCTTCCCATTGTCAGAACGTTCAGGTATGTATAGAAAGTCTCTTTTTTTCCATCTATGTTTGATATAATTTGTGAAGTATGGCACCCTTTGTTACAGCTGTTAATATAAAGGGACTATTCAACATATCAAATGAGACAAAATTTGAAAAGGATGCGCCTGATGGTATGGGAAACTAACATTATTTGGCGTATTGTGGTTTTTCCTTTAGTTTTGTACTAGTAATTGCTTATGTTAATTTCATATTGATATCAGGCATTTCACTTGACTTCAACTTCTACAAGACCTTTTGGAGTTTGCAGGTCAACTATGCTATTCTGTTTGTATATGTTTGGAATACTGCATGTTATTTATTTTTTGTTTTTAATTCCAGATCTTTGATCCACAAGATACTTGATGGAGTAAGCTGAATTTCTTGCTCAGGAATCATATTGATCTAACTACTCTTTATCTACTCACATTTCCATTGAAGCTGAAGATAGATTTTTAGAATTTTATTTTATTTTTTTATGGCTTCTTTTCAATAAATTGCTGACATGTTTTTGGCATTTCAGGATCATTTTAGCAACCCTGCATCCACAACTCTTGGTCCTTCCAAATGGCAGAAATTCTTGTCCAGCTTAAATGTATATTATTCTTCAGACATATTTATGAAAATTTAATGTTTATGCTTCATTATCTAGATTAGTCACCAAGATTGTTTTGATACAATACAGAATATATTTTCTTATACGACCCTGTTCTGTTTAATGATTTTCTTGAACAATTGATTGTTTAGGTTGTATTGGATGCCTTTGAGGCTCAACCATTGAGTGAAGATGATGGACATTCCAGTGGTATTGAAGAAGCATCTTCTTTCAACATAAAGTATTTGACGAGCAGTAAATTAATGGGTTTAGAGGTGAACAACTGAATTACGATCAAATAATTATCATTTATCTATTCGCCATATCAAGTGAGATGCTGATTCCATCATACCTTTCCTCTTGTTTACAGCTGAAAGATCCAAGCTTTCGACGGCATATCCTTGTGCAGTGTCTTATTCTGTTTGATTATCTAAAGGTTTTTTGTTGTAACATAGAGAACATTGACTTGTCTTCTTTCTTAAGTAATATGAAGTCACATTTTTTTAGATAACTAGAATGTTTTTGTAGCTTCAAATAAAAAATATCTGCTTCTTCTTGTTTCTATATGGGGAGGTTGCTTTTCTCCATTTTTTCTTATTTTTTTACATTTCTTGGAGGTAAAGCCCCAGTATCCCTTATGGTGTAGGAATTTACCAGCTGTTAATAAAATTGAAGGTAGTCATCTCCCACCTTTCATCCCAAAAAAAATGTAGATGAGTGCAACAAGGATGGTTCAAAGAAATCTAGTATTTTTTTTTAAATCACTAAAGTTATTCCTTAGGAAGCTGATTGCACATCAAACCTTAAGTGGATCGAAGTTGCACATATTGAGTTCCACTCTTGAGGCATTATTCATTCAGATTGGGTAGGCAAATTCCTGGCCAATATAGGCACGCACGTAAGCTTGCGAATGATTTTTTCTTTATCAAGATGGCTAATGAAATCATGTAAAATGAGCTTGGAAAGAAGTCTCAATTTTTTTTTTAAATCACTGAAATTATTCCTTGGAAGCTGATTGCAATTCCCATCACACCTTAAGTGGAGTGGATCGAAGTTGCACATATTGAGTTCCACTTGTGAGGCATTATTCATTCAGATCGGGTAGGCAAATTCCTGGCCAATATAGGCACGCACGCAAGCTTGTGAATGATTTATTCTTTATCAAGTTGGCTAATGAAATTAAGTAAAGTGAGCTTGGAAAGAAGTCTCACTTGATGTATTCCACTCCTAAGCTATAATTCAATTGGATTGGGAGACATACCTTACCTCTTCCTGTTGGCACTTGGGAGTAATATAGGCATATGGGTCATGAATGTCCTGTGCTTAAAGGTGTTTCTTACCCTACTTCTTTCTCTTTTGATATTTCCCTTTTTTCTGAATGTTGTTATCCAATCTTTTTCTTTTTTTTGTTTGGCGCATTTATATAGTGCATAAACTTTCAAGAGTTAGATTTCTGTGAGATTTGTGAAAAGAATGATATGATTGGTTTCATGGTGCGTTTTGCATGTCCTGTTATTGGTAATGTATGCAGACTGTATGTAATAACTTGATTATGCATGATTGCTTGGGATTTCTTTGCTTTGCTTGCACAGTCTTTGAATATCTGTATCCTCCATGCTCTAGCAGGCACCTGGGAAAAACGACAAAGACGGACCATCAGAGAGCATGGTCAGTTCTCTTGGTATTCTATGTTTTTTTTTCTGTTGAAAGTTTCATATATTCATATATATATATTGCTACTCTTCCACACACCTGCAATATCCCTTGTACTATGCATTCTTTTTGTTCAATTATGTTGTTATTATTTTGCTGAATTTTTAATCCCTTGTATTTTATTATTCATGCATAGGTATAATATTGCATGTAACTAATGACCAAGAGTTTAGGTGTTTCCTTAATTTAAGTTGTGTGAGTAACTCCACATAATCTAGCACCAGCTAGCTTGCCAGCAGGACTGCTTTTTTATTCTATCATCAGATGTTTGTTTGACATAGCCATTTGAAGATCACAGAAGTGTATGTGTGCATCTGTACATCATGCGACACCCATATCAATGTGTTCCCCCCCCCCCCCCCCCCCCCCCACACACACTACATCATTTGAAAGTAGAAATGTGCATAAGCATCAAAACATATGTCAAATAAAATGCTAATTGTTACCAGTTTTTCTATTTCTGCAGGAAGAAGAGATCAAGTCATGTGAAGAGTGTGTAAAGAGACTTCTTGAAATGATACCACCAAAAGGAAAGGAATTTCTTCACAGCATTGAGCATATATTAGAACGAGAGAAGAATTGGGTGTGTGCACCGTACTTGGGAATTTAATCTTCACTTACCTAATTTGTATCTCTATAGATTTGATCTGTGTGAGTTGTAATCTTATATGCGGTAACTTTTGTTTTAGGTGTGGTGGAAACGAGATGTCTGTCCGGCATTTGAGAAACAAGTTGTAGAGAAAAAAACAAATCAAGATGAAACCAAGAAACGGTATATAGATTTTCTGGGCCTACCCTCTAAATTTTATATTTCATTTTAAGAATCATAATAGTGCAATCCATATCCCTTGATTTGTTCATTTTAATGTTGGGTGTAGACCATGGTTACTTACATTGTACACTTGTAGGAGGTACCAAATTCTGTAAGCCCCATCTCTATTCTCTGGTATAATCATATGTAACTGGTTTTCCATACAGATGAGAATAAATGCTTAGTTGAAATGCCTAGGTCAAAATGTGAGATCAAGTGGGCTTTTTCAACTGGAGTAAGTTTTTTATTACTGATTTCCATAAATTCCTATCCAAGGTCATAATCACAGCCGTCAAGAAAAAAATTCTAAAGTCAAATCAATGTTATCGGCAACAATCTGAACAGAATAATGATAATATAGCTTTCTCCTGACAGTTTGGCCTTGACTTTTCTATTCCATCTTTTTAAGGGTCATTTGACTCATTTCCTCATTTGCATCATCTGAATTGTGATCTGCTTGTTTCTGTAATATTTGATGAAAACTAAAGAAACATAATGTGATGGAACACCCTCTGATTCCCATATATGTGAATCATTTCATATGTATGGTGTTTCAAGGATGGGTGTTAAAATCAGAAGAATGTGTTTCATCCTGTAACTTGTTTTCCATGTTAAAGCTGTGATAAATTTCATCTGTGACACTGTGATTTGTATGACCATACTGTGCAGCTTTTGCATATGCTCTGATTAAAACTGCAAACTGCATCGACCAATAAATGTATTACATACAATGCAGGTTCATTTTTCGTTCTAAATTTTGCGGCTTGGTCAATGAAATTCATATTCTCAATATCTTGAATAATTTTTTATTAGAAAATATATTTTGATAAGTTCATCACATGATCATCCATTTTACAGTTGCTCATTGTTTTTTTTTGTTTTTTCTAAGCGGTGGCATTTTTTATTTTGTATTTTTTTTTAATTTGGCCAAGATGTTTGATGTCTCCATAGCTTGATCACATAGTTTTTTTTGTCATGGCAAGTCCACGATTGCAGTTATTTCAATGGCATCTTGCTCCTTTACATCTGAAATAAAATTGTTGATTTCCTTTCCACAGTAAGCAACGTTGGCGACTGGGAAATAAAGAATTGTCTCAACTGTGGAGATGGGCAGAGCAGAATCCAGTATGTTAAGATGTTAATCATGTTATTTTACTTTTCCATCAATCTTTACATTCCTCGATGTTAGTTGCCAAATTATGGGGAAGTATAATTAATGTGCAGCCAAAACTGTCTTGTCTTCATCCGTGTTTGCATAACTCATCTTATCTTCCTTTCTGATGAAAGTGCTTTAAAGAAATGGACAATAATTCAATCCAGAAGACTGTATGATGTAACTGCAGAGGTGAACCCTTAACAAAATCTAAAAGTGCAGAAGGATAGGGAGAGGTGGATCTAGGTTAAATACTCTAGAAACAGTATCACTTCAAGTAGTCATTTTTTGAGCTAACAAATTTGAAATTTATAAGAAATCTGAAAAATGATGAAATTACCTCCATATGGTTATGTTTCATTGTAGGATGCCACACAAGCAATGACATCTTCTTAGTTAAATCTTTATGAGATCAATACATCAGGTTTGTTTAGATAGCTCAAGCACTTTGTTCCTCGTCATCTAACATAGAATTCAAGCATTCTGTTTGCTTGCAAAAGCGTGAAAGATATTCGACTTATGATAGATCATAAAGGATGGGTTTTCTTCTTGCTGATTTATGTGTGTTATGAAAAAAAGATTATGAAGGTCCAACACTTGTTAAACCGTGAACTAACCAGGAATACATGGAATCTTCTCTTGGGCTGGTGTATATCGGGTGATGTGCCAGTACATTACAATATGTTGGTGTACTTGGATTCATTCAAAAGGGGAGGTTTGTATGGAAGTGTACACCAACAGCAATCATTTGAAGTATCTGAAAGGAAAAATATATCTGAGTTATTGATTATAATAATTTTGAACAAGTGCATTTGCAGCTATATGTCAAATAGACTGGTATATTTTATCAAAACAAGGTGCATGTCTCCCTAATCAAGTTACTGAATAGTTGGAAGAATTTTATGTGGAAAAGTATAAAGAATCTGTATTCTTCACCACAGTGGAAACCATTGAGAGTAGAAAATTTGAAGTATAATTTCTATGATGGGTGCTTTAGCAACCATGGTCCATCAGATATTGTTGATATTGTGGTATTTTGAGAAATTTTGAGAAATTCTAGTTTCTCATAACTTAGTTTTCGTGATTTTATGTGAAATCTAGAATGTGAAATGGTGGCATGGTTCTACCTTTTTCAAAAAAAAAGAAAGAAAGAAAGAAGTGAAATCTAGAAAACTCCCACTAACTCAATTCTCATGTGTTTGTGCAGAATGGGGTATAATACTAATCAATATTGTATTTTCACTTTAAAAAATGCTACGAGAAGGATACCCTCAGTGATCATTAACACATTGTTATATCTGGAATTTCAGAATGCATTGACTGATCCTGAACGTATTTGCACCCCTTCTGTTGCAGAGTACTGGAAACCACTTGCTGAAGATGTGAGATAAGCCTTTATTTAAAGCTGTCAATTTCACGGTTTTAATTTCTCAAAACTATCACCTAAGAAGAAACTATGAGAGCAGACCTGTTATTTAGGGGTTTCTATTTTTTATTTTATTTTCTGATTAGTGATTATTCATGTACTGAGTGAGGGTTACATGTTAAATCACAGATGGATGTATCTGCTGGGATAGAAGCTGAATATCATCACAAGAATAATCGGGTGAGTCAATTTTTTGTCAGTTGTGTCAGGCAAGGTTGGTTAATTACTCTGATTTGTAAAGTATTAATGGCTAAAGTGCTATCTAATGTTCTAAGACATATAAATATCGCTCATAAATTTACATCCTCGGTATTAAGGCATTTAAATTATTCTGAAAGATTCCATTACCCATCTGAATCACAGTAATTATTTGGAAAGATGGACCGGTGAAGCGAAAAATTGAACACTGTGATGCAATGTGTAAGCTTCAAATTTACTTTCAAATATATATAGAGTACAGAAAATGATGAATTTTTTTTAACAGTCTTATTCATTTATGACAAAAATCTTCATGTTATATGAAATCATTAGTTCAGTTGAGAAGATGGCTTCAATGGTTACCACAGGAATGATATTTTTTTATAAAAGAATTTTCACATCACTCATTGAAACCAAAAAAGTTGGTGGAAATGATATAGAACTATAAAACAACTCGCAAGGCTTCATTTAATCATGAACCAGATCCCCTCGCCCCCCCAAAATAAAATCCTTTCTTATAAATAGGTGGTAAATCTTGTAAAAAACGTGAACAAATGGAAGCAGTGAAGCACCTTTCAAAATTGTGAGGATATGCCGGGGACAGCACAACTAAGATGTGACACTGGAGATTTTTGAAGGATTCACTTCAACAGTTGTAAGCCTCTACATACTGAAAGCCCTTTTTCATTGCCTCATGGGCATGACAGATGGGAAGTGTGAACACATAATCCTCAAGGCATGAAGAAAGTGTGAAGTGTGAGTCTTTTAAACAAAGTAGTCAAGTGTACAATTATCACCTTTTTTAGTTTTCATTCACAAACCAACATTTGAGCAAGTGAATAGTGTGTGAACCAATCATATTGAACTAGAAGAGATTTTTCCCTTTGTCTTGGTATTCATTTTATTTGAAGTGTTTAAAATTGCATTTTCCCTGACATTTTCTGATGGAATTTAAGAGGATCAAGTGGAATCCATTGTTTTTTTTTCTGGGAACCCTTAAATTTTGAAACTGCCATGAATTTTCTTTTATTATTATCATTACTGGTTTGAAAATTTGGTGGTCGTGGGATTAGTATGCATAACTTCGGACAATTAAATTTGCTGCAAAAACTAGATGATGTGAATAGTAATTTATACTTGAGTGACTTGGAACTTAAATTCCATTTTTCACTTTAAGAATGTTATTGCTTACGAGGCACAGGTGTACTGCTGGAAAGGACTTAGGTTTTCAGCTCGACAAGATTTGGAAGGATTTTCTCGAGTATGCTATCTTTAACTAAGATTCTGGATGTTGTACTAATGCTATTTTGTTTTTTTTCCCTTCATAAGCTTCAAATCCTTGCTCCTAATAGAAGTAATTTGATTGATGCAGTTTACGGAGCATGGAATTGAAGGAGTTGTACCTCCTGATCTTCTACCCTCTGAGGTTCGTTCCAAGTTTCAAACAAAACCTAATGAGAAATCCAAACGTGCTAAAAAGGATGAGGAAATTAAGGGTGCTACTACAATTGATGAGATCCAGGTATTCTTATCAAATTTGCCTCTTATTCTTTGTGGAACTTAATTAAATTTCAGAAATGTTCATTTATTTGTCCTGCTAATATATTGGTTATATGATGTGTCTATCGGTTGGGACTACCTGGCAGCCTCTCTTGGGCTGTAATAATGTTAAATAGGCCCAGGCTTAGGCTTAAACATCATGACTAATTCTAGTGTGATTGGGTTTAAGCATCAGACAGCAGGCTGAATCATGGGTCACGATAATCACCATAAAGCATTGTAACTTCTGCTTAATGAAAGGGTGCGATCATACCAGCACTAATGCACCGGATCCCATCAGAACTCCGAAGTTAAGCGTGCTTAGGCGAGAGTAGTACTAGGATGGGTGACCTCCTGGGAAGTCCTCGTGTTGCACCCCCCGAAATCTCGTTGCACCCCCTGAAATCTCTTTTAATAAATAGGAATGTTAAAGAGCATGAACCGGCGAAGAATGAAAAAATGGTGATCGTCTCCCTCGTCGATTCAGTCTGTAATCCCTCCACTGTTCCCGTCAACTCCTCCTCCCCGGGGATTCAAGGATGCACTCAGGCTCGGCCTGGGATCCCTCTTGGTCCTCAATCGGATAGGGTGGAGTTGCGGGAACCTCGTTCTCTCCCTGGTTTTCCTTCCCCACCGAGATCTCAAGGATGCACTCAGGCTCGGCCTGGGATCCCTCTTGGATCTCATCGGGGGAAAGACTATCAGGAAGGAACGTCTTCGGGGTATAGGCATAGAGGAGATTACCAGTTCACGCTCAAACCAAATCAATGCTTTCGCTGTCTTGGCTTCAGCCATTGGGCCAGACATTGTAGAGATCCTGTGGTATGTAGAAACTGTCGGAAAGTTGGCCACCGTAGTTATCAATGTATCAGACCTCCGACGATACCTTCGCGGATGAATATTACACAACAGCACCCGAGGCAATCCGCCCCTTCCCCCTCATCGACCTTCTTTGTTGAGATTCATAGATCTCGAGAGTTTCATCAAAGCGTGGAATTTCTGCAGAGATGCGTCATCGGTAAATGGATGGGTCCAAGCGATCTTAATTGGAAGGTGATAAAGGAGGGGCTGCAGTCCAGATGGAGAGGCATCAAGGGTTGGAGATTCATCAGCCTAAGTCCTAATTCTTTCTTGATCAGAACACCGTCTATTACTGCGAGAAATCTGATTCTTGCAGAACGCCGATTATTCCTTCAGGAGGGGTTGCTTGAATTTCAGCGTTGGTCACAGGACATGGGAATGTCTCGGCCTTCAATGGTAAACATGACTTTGATTTTAAAAGGTATACCATTGCAATGGAGAGACAGTTTGTCCTTGCGTAAAATGGTGGAATCATTTGGAAAGATATGTCACGTAAAAGAAGAGATAAAAAATGGTGAAGTCCTTCCTTTGGTGAAAGTGGAGATGAAGGTGATTGGTGGTCGCCCTATTCCATCCAGAATTGTTGTGTCTGCATCAGGTGAATCTTTCTGGGTGGATATAGTGTCCTGTGCTTCATCAGGTAAGGAGAAATACGTGGACGTACTAAAGAAAAATATCCCTGTGTCCCCACAACCATCCCACATACAGTCCAGACAACACCTCCTTCTTCCTCCATTAACGAGTTGTCAGCGAGTCAACTCATCATTGATTCAGTGATCAGATCTGACTCGGTCATTAATCCGGCGAGTGTTGTGAGTCAAGGGGTGAGTCAGGGTCCAATCTTTCAAGCATCAAGTGGAACACGTGCCACCACAAAATCAGCATGTGTCTGGACAGCTGGAAATCATAATTCCTTTCCTAATCGAGATCGCCCAGATCGTTGTAATTCAAATCGTGCAAGTATAGATGGAAATATTTCGGATTGCATTAATTCGCACAACTGGCAAATTGTCAATCGTCGACGTCATCCAAGCGTTTTGAATTCTCTAGCATTGAATTTGGTGGAATCGCAATTAATTGCCAGCAATAACCTTTCAAATCCTGCTATAATTGCCGATCAAGATTCAATGCCATTTATTAGACACATGGATGGATTGCACATTTCCAACTTTGCTAATACAGAATTTGAATTTATTGTATCTCCACCGTTGATCGATGATCCTATTGGATCTCAGGGTGGATTTGCGGGGAAGGGGTGTAGCCATCAGACGGTAGCGATCAATGATGCGATTACTGTTAATCGGATCGCCCATCGAACCAAAAGGACTGTTGTTGGGTTGGGCTTAGCAGTGGGTCCGAAAATGCAGTGGAGGCCGAAGGGTCTTAAAGTGAGCAGATCAGATTCAAACCCGTCAATTTCAAGGGTATTTAATAGGCTTCATTCAGATCTGAATATCTCCTCTCTAAATGTTCAAACTCCCAATGAGGCTCCAAAACAATGGCTAATGTCTCCCATGATGCGGCCGCATAACTCATGTTCTCCGAATGGTTTTGGAGGGAATGTTGCGGATTCTGATCTATCCCACATCATTCAAGTATTGATTGAAATTTTTGGAGGTCTGACAAATGCAAAGTTGCTTAAGGGGTTGTCTTGGAGGATCTCAGATATTTTAGCACGCGCTGATGAATTGGGATTCTTGGGGGCATCAATGTCTCCCTTCCTATCCAGGCTTCAACAGCTTATGGCAGAGGATAGAGAGAAGTCATCGAAGTCAGCTTTGGTTCCAGTCAGTTTGCAAGTGCCTGCAGCAATGACTTTCAAACAGAAGATTGGGTCTCGTAGAGGCTCCAGAGAGCTTCACAACCTTCTAAGGTATGAGCTAGGGTGGGGGTCGAACTGTTCTAAGGAGCGTAGGAGGCCGATAGCTACTAAAGGCAGGACACCAAGCAAGGTCAGCTCTGGGGTTATCCAAAGTTCTAAATGAAGGTTCTTTCGTGGAATATTAGGGGTCTGGGAGACCCTAGGAAGCGGGCAGCAGCCCGTGGTATGCTTCAGAAATTTGGTGTGGATGTTTTCTGTTTACAAGAGTCCAAGCTATCGTCTGTTAATCTGAGTATCAAACGTCAATTAGGGGGCAGCTCATATGATTTGATATTCCTTCCGGCATCAGGGGCTTCTGGTGGTATTATTATTGGTTGGAAGAGTTGCATGTGGAAGTTGATGGACAGTAAGATTGGAAATTATACTATTACAGTAATTCTTGAAGATTGTAAATCTGGTCTTCAATGGATGCTTACTGGAGTTTATGGACCAAATGTAGATGAGTCCCGACCAGCCTTTTGGGAGGAGCTCCAAGCCATTCGTGGGCTGTCAAATTACTCATGGTGTGTTTTGGGTGATTTTAACACTGTCTCCACACCTAAAGATCGCAGTTCACAGTCTTGGTCTCCAAGGGAAATTCGGGCATTTCGTGAATGGATATCTGACATGGGATTGATTGAAATTCCTTTGTCCAACCACAGATTCACCTGGAGTAATTTACGTGATAGGCCAGTTCTTTCAAAGTTAGACAGATGCTTTGTGGATGCCAATTGGGAAGACGTGTTTCCAGTTTGCCGTCTCCAGGGGTTGGTTAGATCCTGCTCAGATCATATTCCCATCCTTCTCACTACAGATTCCACAACCACTAGGCCCAAGCAATTCAAATTTGAGAACTGGTGGCTTAAAGAAGCGGGATTTTACCAATTGGTTGAAGATTGGTGGACCTCAGCAAATGTGGAAGGCAGAGGTGCCAGAAAAATGGCAGGAAAACTCAAATTTCTCAAGAGGAAGCTAGTGGAATGGAATAAGGCCGCAATTTCTGCTCGGTTCAGCAAGAAATCTTTGTTAGAGGAGACAATAGGCAAATGGGACTTGCTTGAGGAAGAGAGAGATCTCACATTATTGGAGCTTACAGACAGGAAAAAAGCTAAAGAGGATTTGATGATTATTCTTTGACAGGAGGAGGAAGCTTGGAGACAAAGATCAAGGGAGGTGTGGCTTAAGGCAGGTGATGGAAATACAAAATTTTCCATAGATCAGCCAGCGCTAGAAGACGTATTAACCATATTGCTTCCATTATTTGTAATGGTGAAAGGATAGATCAGATGGTCGATATTGAAGCTTCCATTGAGCATCACTTCAAATCTTTTTTCAAGAAAGATAGATCATGGCTTCCGGACTGGTATGATAGTGATCTGCCTAAATTATCAGTGTCACAAAGTGAATGCCTTGATGCTCCTTTTGAGGAGGAAGAGATCAAAGCAGCAATTTTCCAGATGGACGGTGATAAGGCGCCTGGTCCCGACGGTTACAATCTGAAATTCTTCCAAGTTTTTTGGCACGTCATCAAGAAGGACATGATGGAAATGTTGAATGACTTTCATGTTGGTAGTCAAGGATGTGCTTGCCTCAACGCTACTTTCATTGCCTTGATTCCGAAAAAGAATGGAGCGGAGTATATCACAGATTTTCGGCCGATCAGTCTTCTCAATGGTGCCTATAAGATCATTGCTAAAATTTTGGCGAACCGTCTTCGGAAAGTAATAAAGGATCTAGTAGATCCAAGTCAATCGGCATTCTTACAAGGTAGATCCCTTCTTGATGGGTTCCTCATAGCGCAAGAATGTGTGTCCGGGGCTCATAAAGATAAGAGGAAAGGGTTTCTTTGTAAACTTGACTTTGAAAAAGCCTACGATTCTGTTCGATGGGACTTTCTATGGAAGCTTCTGGAGGCTTATGGCTTTTCTTCTAAGTGGCGATGGTGGATGAAGGAATGTATTGCTACGGTTCGAATGTCGATTCTTGTCAACGGGAAGGCAGTTGGTTATTTTGATTCGGGGAGGGGCCTTCGTCAAGGGGACCCTCTCTCTCCTTTCCTATTCATTCTTGTGGCAAATGTTCTTAGTAGAATGATTCATAAGGGAGTGGCTGGTGGATGGATCAATGGTCTTGAAGTAACAAAAGGTGGGTCTCGGATTTCTCACATTCAATACGCCGATGACACCATTCTCCTTTGTGATGCAAATGAACGCAATTTGGAAGGTTTCAAATTCATCATTAAATGCTTTGAGATGGTTTCTGGTCTCAAAGTTAACTTCCTCAAAAGTACCTTGGTGGGGATTAATATTCCATTTCATGAGGTGGTTGCTATGGCTTCAAGGTTAGGATGTAATGCATCCCAATTTCCGATCAAGTATCTTGGCCTCCCTCTTCACGCTCGAAGTCTACGGAAATCTGAATGGGAACCTCTTCTGCTTCGGTTTGATAATAAACTTGATGGATGGAAGGGTCGCCTTCTAAGTCTTGGGGGTCGGCTAGTGCTTCTCAAAGCGGTGCTCACGAGTCTCCCTCTTTATTTTTTCTCAATCTTCAAAGTTCCTTGTGGGGTTCTTGATAAGATGGAGAAAATTCGTCGACGATTTCTTTGGAATGGATCTACGGAAGGAAGTAGGAAGCCTCATCTTGCAAAATGGGATACTATTTGTCGTGCCAAGAAGGATGGAGGTATGGGTGTCCTAGACCTTCGCAATATGAACAAGGCCCTTTTGGGTAAATGGCTATGGAGGTTGCTTGCTGATCCGGATGCTCTATGGAGTAGAGTGATTCGTGAAAAATATTACTCGAGTTGTACAAGACTTTCCCTGGCACCGAGGCAAAGAGTTTCTATCTCTAATGTTTGGAGGAATATAGTGGAAGGGATTGAGGAGATCAAGGAAGTTATACAGCTTGTTCCCGGTAATGGGGTGGAAATCCGTTTTTGGAAGGACGCGTGGCTCAATGGTTCCTCGCTAGCAAGTTTATTCCCTAATCTTTTCCGAGTAGCCCTAATGAGGATGACCTCATTTGTGACTCTTTCACATGTGATGCCAATTCTATAATTTGGTTGCCAAGGCTTCGTCGGGATCTTAGCGAGGTGGAAATGGAAGATCTTTCTTCTCTTCTTGGATGTCTCCAACAGGTTAATATAAATTTAGAAGAGGAAGATTCGGTTCTTTGGAAATTGTCTCCTCGGAATGGATTTTCCGTCCGCTCATGGTATAGGAAGCTAAATAAAAATCCTCTCCCTCATCTTCTATCGTCTCGATTCGAAAGTTTGATTTGGGGCACGCTTTCTCCACTGAAGATTAGAGCTTTTATGTAGCTTCTTTCATTGAACAAAATTCTCACAAAAATGAATCGGGTGAAATGGTCTAATGATGGTGATACAATTTGTGGCTTGTGCAGCATCGATAATGAATCGACAGATCACCTTTTTTTCTCTTGTTCATTTAGCACACAAATATGGAAGAAGGTAGGGGAGGCTCTTGGGGCTTCTTGTTCATTCTCGGATATGGAAGGAATGTGGAGGTGGTTTTAGGATCGTCGGAAGCAAGGTGATAGAAGCAATCGAGCAAAATTCCAATGGATGGTTCCTCATGCTACGTGTTGGTCTATTTGGCTAGCGCGTAACGAAGGTCTCTTCATGCATAAAAGAATATATTGGGAAAACACTTGGATGATGATTTCTTCAATGCTATCGGATTGGGTCAAATTCATTTTAGAAGAGCCTTAGCCGGGCTCTATTTTGGGTGATGTTTGGGGAAGGGGATAATACATTACTAGCTCTCATATAATTCATTGTATTTTCATTTTGTTAATTAATTTGTAAGGAGATCCCTCGTCTCCTATATTCGGGGGTTTCTTGAAATAAGATTCTCCTATATTATCCTAAAAAAAAAAAAAAACTTCTGCTTAATGATGCATGTATCTACTGCATTTCATGCATGGTAGGTAGATTAAACTTCTCGTGGATGTGCTATCCTCAAACAATCTCGTTCATCTGGTGCTTGTCAGTTGCTTCCCATGGACTTGATTTCACTCTTGTAAACTGATGTCCCATTGGAAAGGGTGGTTAATTGGCAGGTTGACAGCCATGGTTGTAAAATATCTCCAAAATTTATGTGGAGATTGACTTAGAGGAATCTGATGAGGCTTGGTAATTCCAACCCCACTAATTAGGCTAATGCTGTCAGCATTTTGATTTGTCTGTCCTGATTTCCAGGTTAAATTACTTGAGATTTTTATGCAAATGATTTTGGGTTAAATTACATGTGCTCCATTCCATTGATTTTCCGGTTAAAACATAGGTTGATGCTCATTCTTCGGTACACTTTCATATATATCTTTCGAGGAACTTCTTTCTTAGTATATCCATCAATGCTTCTTTTGATGATGGGCTATTCTCTTGGAGACAAATTTACACAAAATGAAGGGTTTCTTATGAAACAGAGTTCATTTTGATGCTGTAAATAATTGGCATGGTGATTGCTATTGCATAGTGATTGCTGTAAATCTGAACTTCAAATCAAAGATAAAGGATCCCAGAACAAGAAAAAACAACTTTCAATTGTCTTGATCATCTAATTGTTTTTGTTTTTGTCAAGAGTGCAACCGGTGCCTCTGAGGGTGATAATGGTGGAAATGGAGGCGAACCCGACAATACAGCAGCACCTATGGATGCCGATGCCTCCATTGTGGCCGTTCCTCAGCATGGGGAGCCAAACCAGGAAGGTCAGAAGCAGACTCCGGAAATGGACATGGGTAACGATGCTGAGCAATCTGAAGCAGAAGTAGAGGCGGAAGAGGCAGAAGCAGATGGAGATGTAGATCCGGAGGCTGAAACAAACTCCGCTAGTGGAGAGCTTCAAGAAGAAAGGGCTGGTGAAAGTCCCTAATGTATCATCTGCATATTCTCCATTAAAGTATTAACCAAAAAAGGAGTAGTTGATTTTAGTAAAAAGAGTGTTGAATTTCTCTCATCTTAAACAGATCGTTAGACATTCATCATAGTCCTTCAAATCAAGATGTAGTCGTTCCTTCTCATTGCTTGTGAGGAAGTTACCCGGCCACACAAAGTGCGTGTTAACTTTAGTGGCTTGGATTTCCAGCTGGTAATTGATTCGGGGATGCCTGCTCAGAGCATACTAAAGAAGAAAGAGGAAGGTATGAAATGGTTGTGCTGTATTGTAACTTGAGAAGTTATGTTATAATTTATTGAATAATGTTAGGGATCATCCCCATGCAATCAGCATGGACGCATCTAATGAGATGTACTTTTTATGAAAATGTGTATACAAAGAATATATGTTTTAATGTATCATCTGAGGTATGTACCTCGCTGGATTTGATATCGAGGCATATGGATTATGGACTCTCCCTGCGGGCTGCGTGTAACAACGCTCTAATGAATTATAGAACTTAGCTTTTTAGATTTCTCTGGTTTTTGCTTCACCTTCTTGTGCATAGGGTTTTACAGGTTCAGTTTGCACAAAATCAATCCAAACTCAAATGCAAGACAATATAGGGCATGATTTGGTTTCATTGATAAATTTTCTGATATTAAAATGAGACCACTGAAGCCATATTTATGTGGAAGGTTATAGATTCTATGTTTTCTTGTTTGTCGCTGTAACAGTTTTTTGTTTTTCATGTCTCGTTTACAGCTTCTGTTTTTTTTATATGATTTTAATACATGCTTGTGAAGATGCAAAACAGGATGCCCAACTAACGGGAGTCTTTTTCAGCTTCGTTTTGATTGTTTTTTAAGTATGTAATTGACCTGTGAGTGTATATTTTTATGGGAAAAATTCATATAACCTCATGTAATCTGTTTGAGATCTATATAACCCCTTTGACTTTCCTGAAATTCTTATAATCTCTTGAAAACACATGTAGAAATCTAAATAACCTCCTGAGTTAGATTTTCGTTGACAGATAATGAATATTTTGTTTGATTAATCCTGACAGAAAACATAGTATATCAATAAATTCATATGATGTGTTAAAAATGTAAAAAATATTTTGTAAATGATGATTTTATCCCTTCGGATAAGATTTTATAATCCAGAGGTAAAATTGTCATTTATAGAGCATGTTAAACACATTCTATGGGGTTTTTATTATACTGTGTTTTCAGTCAGAGTTTAATCAAATGGAATATTCATAAAATATTTTTTATTTGTTAACAGAAGTTTAATTCATATGGCTATTTGGATATATGTAGGTGTTTTCAAGGTATTACATGGACTTAAAAAAAATTAAAAGGCCTATTTTTATAATTTAGAATAGAGTTTATACTAACAGCGGGAGTACATGTTCCACTAATGATGTGGTTGTCATTAATAATGTAGATATGGTTATAAAATAGACTCCGAGTGTATCAATGTAATAGAGTAGTTTTTTTTTTAAATATTACAGTCCACTGTGCAGTCCCCACCAGTCTGACATAACTTATGATGAAATTCTACCGCTCCAAAATTCTCTCTTACGCCCCCCCCCCCCATGCTCCCTCATATCTGTTTCTCCCTCACCCCCTCTCCAATGTCCTCCGATCGCCGCCGCTCTCCACTCTCCTCTCTCCAATGATTCTCCCCTAACCAATAAAAAAATCTCTCCTAACCAATATTCTTTTATAGGGATAGGTCGGTGATTGGTAGGATTAAATGCACCCTTCAGTATTACATTACACAAAAATAAAAATAAAAATAATGCATATCAGTTTTTATATAAAAATATATTTTATTAATCAAGTATATATTAAAAAAAAATGGTTTAGAATCTAAACCAGATATATTATTGTTTTAGGTGGCTCTATTCACCCCCCTCTAATAGAGTTGCACTCCACTATATGGATCCTTAACAAGATCCATTTAAAGTTGATTGACCAAGTATCGATTGAATTGATTTCTGCCGACACTCGAAGTCTCGATGGGTTCAGAGATGAAGCTGGCCTCAATGACGATGTCAGGGGTTTCAAATCTGTCGACACTTAATAATACAGATCAGTCGATTGATTAGGTGTCGATGAAAGTCATTTCTATCGACACTGTGAGTGTCGAACCTATCAGGTTTATGTTCAAATCAATGTTGAAAGAGAAATACTCTCTAAGGCCGTCGAATTCTCTCCACTATCCACGCTGACATCGAAGTCCTGTTCTCCGACCTCTCCGTCTCCAACATCGAGAGCATCCTCATTTCATACCTCGACGAGTCCATCAAGCTCCTCGACATCTACAATCGGCACCGCCTCCTAATCCGATTAGTCATACACCTCTCCTCTTCTGACGCTAGAGAGATGAAGCTCCGTCGCGCGATGTTGGAGACGGAGAGGTCGGAGAGGTGAACACAAGGGGAAGCACACAAACCCTAAATTTTAGAGGAGGGAGCACACAAGAGGGGGGTGCACCTAATTTGGAGAGGGGCAAATAGAGCCACCCTATTGTTTTCTTCTTTTTCTCCATCTTGCGATCCGCATGAATTGAACCTGAGCTCCTTCAAAATTTGATAACAAAATTCAAGAACCACTCCAAATTTTGATAACAAAATTTTTCCCGTAAGTGAAAACATGATAAACAGAAATTTAATTCGAACGGATCACCTTGTCAAAACTCAATAAAATTTCGTCTTTAACCATATCAACAACAAAAATATATTACACGATAAACAACCAAGTAGACCAAGGACCAAAACTGAAAGGCCAAAATCTACAAAAAAAAAAAAAAAAAAAAAAAATGGCGCTTATTAAGGGAACCATAAGGATTGAGTGTGAGATATTTCACACTAGCATGCATGAAACCTGTAACAAATTCCTCCATATATATTGTTTTTTCTTTCTTTCTTTTTGGTACAAGATATATTGAACACGGGTCCCAAGTTTCTTCCCAAAATATTTTACAACATGAATTATAGTGTACATGAAAAGGAACAGATACAATATAATTTTTGGGGCAGATTGTTCTGCAATATATTTGACTGATAAATAAAGCAATAACACAAAGTATCAGAACATTTGATCAATCATCATGCGCCTTAACTAATCAAAGCACGGGATTTGCTAAGCGCCGTTTTCATTGCATGCTCCATGTATGAACTTGATGGTCAAATGTGTGGTGGCCAAGTGCCGGACATCTGCAAATTCATTTTATATGAAAGAAGTTGTATAAAGAGGGTGCTCACATCAAAAGATGAATACAGAAACAGAGCAGATTTAGAAGAAAATTGAAGAAAAAAAACTCCATAACAAGATTTGATGCAGTTTCACAACCCCCATCAACCTAACATCAAACCCTCAAACAGATACTGTAGAAGTCCAAGGAAGCTTTGGCCAAAACTGGCCGTGAAACTCAAACTCATCACACGATCTAAGTTTATAGGAATAATGCTTTGGCTGGGAAAGTTATTAAATGATAAAAAAAAAAAGAGAGTTTGTTTAATAACTGGCTTGCATTTGTCTAGAGGAAAAGCATCAGCCATGAAGAAAGAACTGATACACGGCTCGCAAGTTGATCAGTCAGCCAAAGCAATTCCCTTCAAAAACATGAAAAGAAATGGATGACCTTTACATCAAAATGCTATGTATTCTACAGTCCAATCCATGAAATTCCCATAATAGTGGATGGTGTCTCCATACCTAGAAGAATATGTTTACGACACACATGACACTATGGTTTCTTTGATACAATATAAGGCTCCAATATAGGCTCAATCTTCCCTTTGTAATCTTAGGTGTTCCCCTAATGATATAGAAACAGATATCTTATAAAAAAAACATAGTAATCAATTTTAAGATCAATGGACTTTCTAGGGAGTATTACGGATGATGGGAAAAATCTGGTCTGAAGGTAATCCCACTTTAACTCCAACAAGATATCTAATACCACCAAGAGAAGTGAATCACATACATTTGGAAATTATGGATGGTTAACCCACTCAATGAATGAGACACTATTGGACTTACCACAAGCAAAAATGAATGGCTGCCTGTTTCAACTCGTGAGCAATACAAAGAGTTCCTCATCTGTTATTGCTCCCAGCTCCATTGTTCTTTCCAAAGCAGTTTGGCCCCCACCATCTTTGATTGAAGGACGTGCACCCCTGGATGAAGGGAAAATTTCCCGTAAGTCACAAACAAAAAAATTTATATGATTCTTAGAAGTTTCCATGTCAATAAAAAAATACAAACAAAAGAACACCCCCAATCCCTCATTTTTTTCACATGACCTGCCAGAATTCCTTCTTGGAAGCTTGTTTCTGACCTCTGAAAATTATGATAATTCAGACACAAATGCAGAGCGGAGTCCTTTAAAAGTATATAAACAGGCCACCAGGAAAAAAATATCAACCTGCGTTTCTGATTACAACTATCAGACACGAAGGCTGAAAAGCCCCTCACTGGTTCAATTAAAGTACCACATCAAGTTTGAGAGATTATACATAATAACAGAGCCAATAAAAAAAATTCTTTCCACACAGAGATGAGAGGATAATTATGGAATCAAAATCAGTACAGTAATCAACGAGAGTTAGAGCCCATTACTTTTTATGAAAATCCTCCTTGAGAGCATACAAATCATATAAATGGGAAATTTTCAATAAAAGTTAAGCAGAGAACATTACAAGATTGTCATCAATTTATTCAAAACCATAACTGGAAAGAGTGAAATAAAGAAAAAAAAATATAAATAACAACGCTGAAGTTGTTCTCTGTTTGGTCATAGTAACTAAACATGTGAGTTGGACATATGGTTTTTATATTCCAAGCAAGAAAAGCATAATCCCTCATCCCACATTAAAGAAAAATGGAAAAACAAGAAGCATCATATTTAACAAATCTAACTCTGAATTTCATAAGACAACCTTCTACTTTAGAACTTTAATGCTTTAAGTTATGGAAGTTCAAATCAGTATTATATATGTACCTTCTCATCAGATACTTTGCAAATGCAAAATTCTTTCTGAAAATGCAATGATGGAGAGGAGTCCTTCCGTGAAAATCTAGCAGATTTATGTCCGCACCAAATTGTAATAGCAGTTCCAGCATCACAGGATCACCAATATGACACGCTAAATGCAACAGGGAACAACCCTGCATACAATTCCCTGGTTCACCTGAATCCTTGATCTTATGACAGTTCACAGGATCAAATTGTCTCCTACCAGTGCGGCTGCTTTCCCGCAAATTTGGTGAATCCACAATGTGATGCAGTTCATCGACATGTACATCATCATACAAGGTATTGGGATTTACTTCAGATGCAACAAATAGCTTATATGCCGCTCGAACGTCACTGGTCTTGACAGCTTCCCATATGCAGACAGCATTTGAATGAACTCCATCACTTGTTTCTTTCAATACGAATTTTTTTTCAACATACTGTAGCAAATTTGAACTCAAAGAATCAGCCCTTTTAGATCATACCATGTTAAACAAGAAGATGCAATAACATGAAATAACAGGTTCTCGAGAAGCATATTCAAGCTACCGAGAACATATTTTGATGAAAACAGATTACGTAAAATAGTAAAAATTGTACATGGAATTTAGTAATTCACAATGCAATTCAACCAGCTAAAGCGCTTGAAGGAAATTAAGAGTGATAGTAAGATTTTGATTACAGCCAGATCTAGACAGCAACATACTCAATACAGATAATCGAACATCAAAGGGAAGACAACTAAAGCATGAAGTAATAGGTAATGTATAAAAGACAACATAATATAGAAATGAGGGATATGAACACAGCGGAAGTCTATAACATAGCCTTAAGACCAACAGATGACAAGCAAAAATACATATAGGTATGACTGATAGAAAACAAAATAGAACAACCCAATCAATGTCTTGACAGAGCACTAGGACCACTAGTGACTGAATGAGAAGTAAAGAGTTAGGCATGAAGGATCCCCACCAAAACTTGTATATAGTTTCCAAGGTTTTTAGCTTTTTTAACTTATCAGGAAGGACGATGGTGAGCCCCCCCAACTGAAACCGGGGATGATGGTTTGCGAAACCCTTGCACTAATATCAAGGATGTCTGGATGTGTGTTGGCATGACATCATGGAACTATACGACATTTGCATAGTTTTTGGGGAGAGTTGTATGATTTCTGTCATTGTACATAACTATAATAATAAATTTTATAATAATGAGAAGATGGTTTGTCCACTCACAAACAAACCAAAAACCTTGTGAAGAAACAAGAGGAGGAGAGGGGAAGCCCTCAGATCATCACCGCACCAAACCGAAGCCTCAAATCTGCCACCTTGGATTGCCCTCCATATACCAACAAACTCCAATTTGGAAGGAATTGGCCTTGAATGAAGGAGGGAGTGATGGAAAACAAGATGCAATAAAATGAATTGAAAATCCAACATGTAGATTTTTGTAGATTTAGGTTTGAGGTTTGGTGTGCAAAAAGGGTCTGAAAAAAAGAGGGAGGGAAGGGGGAGGGGGGGGGGGGGGGGGTAGAGAGAGAGAAATAAGACAAGATGGGTTAAAGGCCCATTTGCCCCTAAACAAATGACGAAGTGACAAAAAAAACTCTAGTGTGGCTGACTTCATTAATTAGCTACCCCATAATATTTTAATTTCAAACTATAAAATTATTTAGATTAAGCCATCAAATGCACAATAATGCAACCCAACTAATTAATCATTAAACAAAATTATTAACACTAATTAAATGACACAAACATAACAATTCCAGCATTCTCTAAATATCAATATGAAGAGAACCTCAGAGACATTTCAATTGAGGCTGAGAAAAGTCGATCTCTTTACATTTTCTGTCACATTGTCAAGAGTTCCGAGTACTTACATGAATTAAGAATAATTGGGTCATCTAAGGTACTTAACAATACTTCATTTTCATATATTCCTACAAGCCTTCATATTTAAAGGATTCCAGCTATGTGAGAGAAATTTATACACCAGGTTGAAAAGACTTGCTAATAGAATCAGCTTAACTATAGTTCCTATCATTAGGACACTTGCTTATATGTATGTCAACTTTAAACCTTCTCATATAGTTTAAAGTAGGGTCAATTAAAAGTGTGGTTCCAATCCTAGTACCTCACTGAATAACTATATGAAAACTTTGAAACTAATTCAATATAGCCAAGGTGCCCCTTGATAAAAACTTCACAATTGACTCTAAAGTTTCCATGTTGAGGAAGATGCCAAGACCATGTCATCAAGAGCTTTATTAATTATCATGTGTGGCCTTCATATAATTTTGCTTTGATGATTGGTTTTTTTGCTGAATTTTAGGATTATCTGTGCCAAACACAAATTTGAACTTCGGTTTTATATTTTGGGTAGGAAATCTTGAACTTAGATTGAATTGCGATGGTCCTCTTATTAGGTTGAATGTGATTTTCTGAGATCTCTTCTCTCCCATTTTAAACCATGAAGTCTTTGAGAAATGTATGAAAAAAAAATCAATAATTTACACAGCAATCAAGAAATGTATCACATTATTAGAAGATTACTTTGACATGCAAATAAGTGGCTGGCAGGAAGAAATGAAAGGAAAAATCCTACTGGTACCTTAAGGTGAATGAATTTCTCCTTTGCTGGAATAGAATCTCTTGGACCAGGTTTCGTGATAGCATGACTTGTTTCATCACTTCTGCATAAGATATTATAAACAAAATTGACACTGAGATTAAATTTATATTCCAGGAGAAAATTTTAGAGAAGTAGCCTATGTAACTGGATCCAAAATACAATCAAGTCATAATGCCGTATCATTCAGTGCCTTCAGCTTTGCCTGTGTCTGTGATATCCAAAGCTCACTCAAGTTTAAGATACGAAAAAGTTACGATTACAGAAAGATACATCACATATATTATAATATATTAACTTCATTACATGTGTTGATATCTTTATTATGGATGTATCGTTGAGTGGTTACCAAACAATCTCATATATGCTATATATGGATACAATATCTGTGCAAGATTGCTTAATTTACTACATTTGAAACAGGTGTTATAAAATGAATTTCCCTTAGTTTGCGGCCATTGAAGAAACAACATTTTACACACTAGATCATATCCATAAGCATGCTATACTTTAGGGATTCAAACTAGCTTTCCAATTTTTTAAAAAATACTTCAATTTCATACAACACGCTTTAATCACTTTGGTCATTGAAGACATAAATATTTGATATATGATTTGACTTCACCATAGCAGTTGATGAAAAACATCACTGGAGAGTGGATAGCTTTCCAATATTTGGAAATATTTAAATTTTGATATAACACATTGTAATCACTTTGATCACTCGACATAAAAATAATGATATAAAATATAACTTCACCATAGTATTTGATGTAAAACATCCTTATAAGCCTCATTCCACTTTATTGACTGCATCAGGCAAGATGTATGTGGTGTTATGTAGATAGGTTGGTTAAGCAAATATCAATATGATAGTCCTCACTATTTTCTTTACAAGAGTTTCCCAATTTTTAATATAAACTAACTTGCATAATGACAGGTAGGCAGGTAGCAATCATATTTATATTGGTCAGAGTAAAGAGGTTAATGCATTGTGCAGTCAATGCCAAATCTCTACCACCCCCCCCCCCCCACTGAGACCACATTATTTTTTTCCGAAATTAGTGAGAGATACTTTAATCATAAACTTGCTAAAACTTTCCCATCACATGGAAATTACCTCTCTTCCTCTCGCTGAAGCGAATTCTCCCACACGGAGTTACAATAAGCATTACCTAGAGCACGAAATAGTTCCATAATAGTGGGCTCCCAAATCTTGACGTCCAGTGTTAAGGACCTCACCTGAAGTTAATTAGGAAAATATGTAAGGGTTAATATTCATTATTCATCGAACAAAATCTGCTAACAACAAAAACAACTGAATTCAGAAATCATGTTCTCCACTGGCCTAACTAAATTACTATAAATGTCAGATAAGTACATGTTCCTTTCGTTAGGTGAATGGATAATTTCTGGTTGAAAACAATCTAATAAATATGTTGATCACTATATGTATAGACTTTCAGTATCTGCAAAAGAGCAACCTTTTTTACATTGAAAAAACACCTACAGAGCAGCATAAAGTGTAAAGTGATAGGCATGTATGAGTATTGTGGGGTTATCCTATCAAATTTTCTCAACGAAGAATTCACTTCCATCGCTTTGATTTTAATCACCAAGACAGCCCTCTTGTATGAATTCTATGATAGAAGACCCGGTTATCTTGGTCCTGGAATCTTTCATCTTTCACTCACTGACTTTTTTACCTGTCACTATATCATGATTCAGACGGATGCTAGGTGAAGAACTCCAGTCTTTGCAGACATCACTCTAAATCTCTAACTCAAGAAGGCAGAGGAACAACAATCATTGGGAAGACAACAGAGTGCTCCTCATGGATAGACAATTCATCAAACAAACCCATCGTCCGGCTTCTTGTGGGAAAAGGAAACATTAAGGGAAGCAGGAGGATTGGGTATGTATAACTCCACTTCTCTAACAGTGGTTATCCTTATTTCAACATACGGAAACTATACATGGCTCTATGCATTTCTTTCTAGGAATCAAGAAGAATATATGAATTGTGCAATCATTTAATGCAATGATCCCTGATACAAATTTCAGGATGCACATTGTTGCATGAAATGCAGAAAATAAATATAGTCTAGTATTTTATTGATCACATTTAATAATAATAGAGTTTTTGCATCACTGAAATGCAAAAGGAGACACCAAGATGAACAGGCAAGACCTTTATCTTTAATCCTCTAAACTAGCAGTCCGTACCTCAACTCCAAAATCCATCCTACTTTTTATTTAGTTTATATAACACTACAATTTGAGAAATCAAAAGCTGCAAATATTGAAAGACATGAAGACCAAAAAGATGTGAAGAGTAGAAAATGGTAGAGATATAACACCTTTGAAATATGCACCCCAAGGTTTCTGTGAACACCAGAGCACTCAATGCATAACAGGATCCCAAGATTTAAGGATGCCCAATCAGGCTCAGAAGCACCACATTCTGCACAAGTCTCGTTCCCAGGAATTCCCCAAAGAAATCCAGATATATTATTTGATCCTTTATCTTTCATACCATTCTCTGAGATGACATTACTAGTGTGCTTGTCCAACAAAAGAGAATTAAAACTGAGAGTATCAACAGGGTAATTGATGTCCATGTTCAAACGTCCGGGATCAATCTGCATTTCATCCATCCAAAGTAATAACCACAATTACAAACTATGTAGAATCAGTGAAAAAGAAAAAAGAAAGATCGCACATCAACCTGTTCTAGAAAAGGAGACTTTAGCAAGGATGCAGAAACTCCTCTAATTTTATCAACCCACTCCATTCTTTCTGCTTCATTTTCAGCCTGTAGAATATGGAAGCACAGAATATTGGGATATTGCTGGCTGGAACTCAAATGTCACAGTTCTTTGTGCAGAGAGATAACATGTAAGTTAAGGCCAATTTCTAAAGAAAAAGGGACAAAAAAATCATGAGGACAATTGAAAAGACACCTGCAATGTGTAAGTCTTGATCGGAGAAATAATTCTGAAGCAAAATCTCAAATCTGTTTGTTCTGCATCAATTTTTATGGTTGACGTACGTAGATCAACTGTACGATAACCAAGGTTATCTTCACCCAAAGATGAGGTTCTGTGGTGAGAGAATCTGAATCTTCCGAAAACACCACCACTATTCTCATGCATACTAGTTGACTGATGTGGTGGAACTCCCTGATAAAAAAAAGGGAAATCAATTAAATTGTCATGAATAGGTTGCCTAACATATCTGTCCCGAACAATTTATAGAGATAGCAAACTACAAACTATGCCTACAAAATAGCATACTGATTTAATAGCATACTGATGGCTTGTTCCACATATTTCTGTAATAGTAAAAACTCCCGTGCGTGTCAAGTACAAAGAACCTCCTCTTCCAATCCCCTCGTAAATTTGAAGATCGCTTGAGAAGATACCCTTGCTTGATGATCTGAACCTGGAAGAGAACCCAAGGTTTTTTGATAAATTATCAAAGAAATCTTCAAATATTATATATAACAATTCAAATCAACCCATTCACGTTGATTTGAATATTTTCAAAAAACCTTGGGTTAATATAGCCATGCAGCAAATGACATAAAAAGGCTAATTTTATGATTATATATTTCAAAATACTTCTCAAGAAAAGATGATTAGTAACAGAAATCTTCATTAAAGAAAATCAACACTACTTTGGTAAGATATTTTCATCCTTCGAGATCTTCAATTGCGATAAACATTACCTCACCATTAGCACTGGACTGCATCAGTGCTTCTATGCTTTTGTGTGAATCAACACCAGAAACATAGATGCCATCACAACTTGTTGATGTATCTAAGTTACTGGATGACCTTATATTATCCAGTTCCACTTGTGTTCTGAATTCCTGGATCCTCTTTGCAAGTTTATCTTGTTCAACATTAGCCATTTCTTTAGATTGCTGTGCATATGTCAAAACCTGCATTGGGCAATGAAATTTCACTTATAATCTGCCTGAAAAGTGAACATGAGAGAGCAAACTGTATTTCCTTGGATATGTTACTACCTGGTGAATGAATGGTTCCATCTGGCTTAACAACTCGTATCCCTGGAGCATTGATTAAAAGAAAGTTTGCAAAAGAAAAGAAGATATTTAGTGCAAGTATTATCTTGATAGGAACCAATAGAAACATCATTTATTGAGAATTTCAAAAAAGTTACCTGCTTAAAATATCTCATATGAGCATCCATAACAGCACTAATAGATTCCAAAAACTCAAACTTTTTCTTTGCGTCGATAACAGTTAGAGCGTTCACCTGAATTTATTATAATCATGTGGAATTGTTGGAAGAATGTGGAAAGAAATGCAACTACTACTCGAAAAAAAATTACACAATACCTACGAGATTAAAGCGGCATCTTTCGAAAGCTGACTTCGAATTGTTTAGATCCTGCAAAAACAGGTTGTGATATGCAACATAATGGAAACAACTGAAGAAATTGTGACATGCAGCACGATGGAGCTAATGCAAATAAATATACCTCCTCTAACTGTGTAACAACATCAGCTCGTGTGCCCTTCTTTAGTGACATAAACTTTTCGCGTGCCTATTCACGAACTCAATATATCAATATTCTGAAACAGTGTCTTTCTCAAAACATCAAATAAATAGTTTTATGAAGGAATCAATTTGTTCCAAGTATGTGTAACCCATAACACTTTGGGGGCCTTATTGGACAAGAATCAACACAAGTACATATGATTAAATAAAACATTTACACTAATTGCATTTTAGAGAGAGAGATTTCCACATAAAGCACCTTCTTCCTCACAAGCCGCTTTTCCAACAAATGTCACATATTTTCTCCATGACATATATGTACCCAAACCATATATCTAGAATGGTCTGTTCAGGCTTATAAAAAGTTAAAACAGAAAACAAATGAAAAAATACCTGGTCATAGACAAACAAAGCTTTGTCCAAACGGCGGCGAGCATCCTACAAAATCCAAAGAAAAATTCAAGAAAAAAATCTAGATGCCTTCATACAAGATAGCGCAGCACCTTTTAGTCCCATGATTGGAATCTAAAGTTTATAATATATTCACTCTACAAAGTGACCTTCAGGCCTTCCTCATAATATATTTCACAATATAACCTGTAGGTAAACTAATTTCCCGAGGACTACTTCCATTTAACAAACACAACCCAATAAATTACATCTTGCAAAGAAAATGTGATGGCCAATAGAGAAGGGACTTCCAGCTTTTAAGCATTGTTTAGTTCATTTTTCATTTTTCATTTACTACATTTCTTGCAATTGTCCACCACGCCTTATCCCATGACCCATGCAGGATTGTTCCACTGTCTTCCACTTTGCAATTAATACAGCTTTACTTATACAAAAGATACTGCAGAATTTGAAATGGCACATGTTAGAAGCCGGAATTGATGAAATACTTCAGAGACAGAAGTTTTCAAATATGAAGGCATTGAATGATATATCTTTAACACACCACTGATGCATGTTAATATGAGAGTGGAAACCGTTAATGATGCCCAAGAAAATCATAGATTATTTTTCAGCTTTCAATTAAGCATCTTTGCAACTGTATCAGGCTGAGGAACCAAAGAAACAATAGAGGCTAGAAGATGACATCGACAGCATTGGTTCTGCTGATTGATGCAAGCGCTTGCAAAAATTTCTTGTTTTTTACAATAATGAGTAATCAAGGACACCCACGACCTTGCAAAACATACTATGATTAACTAGATGTAAAGAAACATGTATTCTTAAGCATTAAAAGATGTGAGAAATAACCTTTGCATTTTGTAGATCGACATTTATAAACTGCATTAAGCGATCACTTAACATATGCTCGACCTGCAGTAAGAAAGGGACTCAAGAATTAGGTGGATGCGCCCCTAAAAATGACAACATAGGTAGACAAGATGAAGTGGCAAACTCGTACACTAGAGAGGGATACCAGTGCAGTGAAGTGTGGTAATTAATTTTGAACACTAGACCTATATGCATGTTAGTACCAGAAAAATATAATATGCTTTCAAAGTAAGGCATGTGACAGAAAGAACAGGAGAAAAAGGAAGCCTTCAATATAAATTAAAACTTGATTAAAACAGGGAAATCCGAATCTATTGACTTAAGTCTTGTCCCATCCAACCTACAATTATAATGAGACTCTCTATGACAAAATCCTAGGAATATTTACAATTTTCTAAGTTGACCCAAATTGATCTTCATTGACTTTAATTATCTTTCTTATGAAATTAAAACTCAAACCCTTAAGTTGAATTGCTATAAAACTACAATGGTTTTCCAGAACTAATTATCCAATTTTAAGAATTAAGTAAATACATAAAACTGCGAGAGAAATAACTCTATGTTTCAAGAGGTAAAGCCTGGGGAAAATTGTGGAAGGGTTCCCCTATCCATTTGTTCATCTTCATAATCTCTTTCTTCTTTTAATGTTTTCCACAGATATCCATCGTCTCCTTTGTTTGGGGGCATCTAATTATCATTAACAAGAGGCTCCTAAATTTCCTTAAAAAACACACTTAACTTGACTGAACCAGAAAATTTAACTTAAACAACAATAAAAACAAATCCAAAATCAAAACCCACAAACCCTATGTCATGGGAACATATGATGTAAAACTGGCCAATAGTGCATAAGTATAAAAGAAATTATCAGGTCCGGAAAAAACAAAAACCAACCCATAAATGAGAAGATGATCATCATACATATGGGATGGAAAATGGCCATAGAATGCCTTAAGATATTATGGAATACCAGATACCATGCTCAGATACAAAGCTAAGTGCAGGGGCTCAGTCTTCTACTATAGGAAGGAATACACATGAGCATCAGGTTTTCTGATGGCTGGTATATTTTAACATCTTAGACCGATTTCCCACAGGAGCTCTCAGCAAGAAATTTAGCACACATTGCGGTAATTACTCTGTGTTTGCTTGATGGTAATAATTAGAATCAATGAAATCATATAACATGAATAAAGAATGTTAACAGAAATCTGATGCACACATACTTGGGAGCTTAGGAGTTCCTTGTAAGTTCCAAGCTCTCGGAATGCTGTAGTAAATTGGGTCATCACAGGTCCTACCACATTGAAGTGTTGTCAGTGAAAAAAAATGCATAAATATGGTTCAAAAGGAATTTACTGTTGTATAGATAACATCACATATAATGCATTGCTAAACATAACATTGGAAATACTATATCTCACAAAAATAAAGTTCTATTAACAAAAAATACACTGGTCCCTTGTTCCATGGATAGAATAAGAAAAAATACTCACATCAAGGATCCAGAATTTTAAGTATATGAGACTGTTGAGTCGTTGAAAAAGTGCATGTGTCATACGAATAGGTGCACATGAAGCCTCTCATGCTAAGGAACATACATCAGGATATATGCATCCAAGAATGTGGAGAGAATACATCCAAGATGGGTATAAAACTTGCATTCAATATGAACCACATATCTTCACTCATTGAAGGCAACTCAGTTGTTACAATAATCCTTCTAAGAATGAGATTCAGCAAGGTGGAAATGCAACTGTTAAGGCAGTTAGGTACTAGATTTTGTAGGAGGGACTTGTAAGTTAGCTCTTCTAGGGTTGAATTGGGAGCAGAATTTGAGAGATGGCATTGAATTCATTGCTTCTAGAATTGAAGAGTGGAGAAAAAGTATTATCTTTAAAACTATATACATTAGAATAATTCTTTTTTTCATTATTCTAATATGTTGGGAGAAAATGTAATGTTTCTAAACTAGTTCTTCAAAAAGAGAGGACTGGAACTGAGCAGAACTAGATGGTCCTGAGATTGGAATTCCAATCCTAAATTATAAGTGCTCAGTGCTATGTCTCCTATACTTTTATGATGCGTGGTCAGATGAGGAAGAATGAATGAACCATAATCGATGACCCCTTATTCAATGCAACACACTGCATAGTGTATTGCATATCATACAAGCAAACCATGCATTCGCATTATATCATACAGAGATAATAGTCAGGATTTCAAACCTCCTATAGCCACACTGATGGGATCATCATGTCCAGCCCCAAATGCATCCAAGGAATCAGCAAAAGATATATCCCCCTCATACGCCTCTCCAAGTACGTTCCTGCAAGGATCCATAACGAAACATCAGCACTCTTGCAGATCGCACTACTACGCAGCTCTTGCTGCGCATCAAAGTTATTCATATAAATATGCACAACTTTTTAACTGAATGGACACATGTATCCACGATATTCATGCACCGATACCAAAAAAAAAAAAATTGAAACATCAATTAAACCATGTTACTTCAGTATGCCAACAAGGCACATTGTCAAACACAAGGTAACCAATAATATATGATATGAAGATGTATAAAATGTGAGAAAACAAGTCTCTCAGCCGAAAAAGCAAAAAGGAAAGCCAGTGTGAGCAAAAATACTTACATGAATTTCCTGCATCCTTTGTGAAGCTTCTGACAGCGATCTTTCAAATCCTCCGCTGTATGTTCCAAAGTAACAATCTACAAATTCAAAGAAGCTAAACATTTTCATCAATTATTTCCACCAAAAAAAAAACTTTTTTTTCAAAAAAAAACGCCAACATTGAATATCATCATCAACAACAACAACAATAAAACCCTTTAAGCGTTTCAAACGACGATTCAAAGTCGCCAATAGAGCAAATCTATCGAATTCAAATAATCAACACCACCAATCAAAACATGAAAGCAATTAGGGTGGGGACATTTTGGGGATAATGAACCTGTTTTCTGAACATCGGCGAGTCCTCCAGCTTCATAAAAGCCGCCATTTTTAAGATCTCTATCACTGTTCGATTCAAAGATTGAAAAAAAAAGTAAACGAAATGAATCGATTCCAACAAAACCTCCCCTTCGGCGTGGCTTTTGTCTTACCGTCTCAACCTTGCGTGCGCTTGCCAGGTCATACCCTTGCGAGGTCGTCGCTTTTGAGGGCATTTTCGTCATTTTAAAGTGACGATAAAAACTCGGGCTTTCTGGGGCTGGTTTTCGGGCCTGGTGAGTTGGTGAGTACTGACTGCCCGGCCCGGTCCGGCCCGTTTTCGGCCCGTCAAAGGACGACCATCGTCTCCGATTGATTCTACACGGAGTCGGAGAGAGAGAGGAGAGAGGAGACGAAGTGAAGGTGACTGTAAGCTTAGCTTGTTCAGGTATTCTATTGTTGCTTTCGAGGTTTCTGTGAATTCCGGTCCTTTCGGGTTAGGTTTTTGATTTCATGCTCCCAGTGTGTTTTTGTTAGGGTTTGGTTTTGATTGAGGGAAGGAGAGACATCAATACGTGTGTTTGTTAAATTTGTTGGTTTCGTGAGAGAATTTTAGAATCATAATCTGGTCTTTTAGTTTTCACATTTTTGTTGATCTTGCCTTTTTTGTTATGTGCATTTGATTGTGTGTGTATGTTAATCATGCTCAGAATGCAATGGAAGTCCAAAATTGTGACATGGATCAGATTTTCCCACTAAACATGCCCACTGACGAACGGCCCGACACGGATGAAGGAAACCATGGTGAAAGACTTGGTGAAGTAGTGACTAGCACAGTACAACAAACTGAAGAAAACAATGTGGAGGTTGCCAATGTTAATGAACAGGTTGATTACCAGAAGAATGGCCTCTTCCCGTACGTTGGCATGGTATTTGAGTCTCCGGAAGATGCGTATGATTTCTACAACCGATATGCAGGCGAGGTTGGATTTAGTGTCCGGAAGAGCTCGTCGAGTAAGTCTCAACGCAACGGGGAGGTGATCGCCCGCTCTTTTTGTTGCTCGCTCGAAGGTTGGCAGATCACGAACTCTAAGGGGGGGACAACGAAATCGAAGATCCCCTCGGAGAAAAGGTTAGGGTGCAAGGCGAGGTTGTGTGTAAAAAGAGGGAAGGGAAGTGAATGGATGGTGTCTAAGGTTGTGGAGCAGCATAACCATGCACTTACGCCTCCGAGTGAGAGGCATAAGCTTAGGTCGCAGAGGAAACTATGTGAAGATCGGAGCGAGAGTGATGGGGATGAGGGAGATGAAGATGTTAATGTAGAAGGGGGTGATGTTGTTGTTGTAAATAAGAAGGGTAAACTCTCACCATGTGTTGGTGTGGAGTTTGAATCCCATGAAGATGCTTACAACTTCTACAAACGATACGCGAGTCAGATGGGATTCCGTGTCCGGAAGTACTCAAGGAGGAGATCCCAACGTAATGGTGAGATCATAGGCCATTCTTTTTGTTGCTCGCTTGAAGGGTGGCGGGTTGTGAGTTCCATGGGTGGTGAAACCAGGAAAAAATATCGACCAGAAACGAGATTGGGCTGCAAGGCGAAAATGTCCATAAGGAAAGGCAAAAGAGGTGAATGGATTTTGTCCCAAATCGTGGAAGAACATAATCATGATCTTCCGACTCCAAGCAGGAGGCTTAAGGGTAGGTCTCAAAGGAAAATAATTGATGGTCAGAGGAAAGTTCTTGATAAAATTGTGACTAGCAGACGGAATGAAAGAGGGCGGGTCAATAAGGAAGGAAATGTTGCCAACCATAATGAACCAGCTGATGAAATTGTTGCTGTTAACAAGAAAAGCGAGTTTTGTCCTTGCATTGGCATGAAGTTTGAATCCCATGAAGAAGCATACAGCTTATACAATAGATATGCAGGTAGAATTGGATTTGTTGTTCGAAAATGCTCAACAAATAAATCGCTACGGAATGGTGAAATCATAGGTCGCTCATTTTGTTGCTCACTTGAAGGCTGGCGACTTCAAAAATCCACAGGTGGTCAGATGAAGAAAAAGAATCGAGCAGAGACCAGATTGGGCTGCAAAGCAATGATGTCAATAAGGAAAGGCAAAACAGGTGAATGGGTTGTAACTAAAGTTGTAGAACAGCATAATCATGCTCTTCCCGCTCTGAGCAAAAGGCACAGGGGCAAATCACAAAGAAAAACATGTGATGGTCAAAGGAACATGCATGACAATATGTGCTCGGCTGTTGTAGAAACAGATCTTATGATGAATTTTATGGCCACTGAAGCTGGTGACACTCATACAAATGGTTCCACTGCAAGATATGTGAGGAGTTACTTGAACACTAAACGGCAAAAAGAGCTTCGAAGGGGTGATGCAGAAGCAGTGCTTGATTATCTTGATTGTCAACAGTCTGAAGATCCATCCTTTTATTATTCTGTTCAGGTTGATGCTGAAGGTCAGTTGACAAACCTTTTTTGGGCTGATTCTAGGTCAAAGATAGACTACCACTACTTTGGCGATGTAGTTTTTTTTGAGCCCACATATTGGACAAAGAGATATGGTTTGCCATTCATCCCAATCATAGGCGTCAATCATCATCGCCAGGCAGTGTTGTTTGGTTGCGCACTACTGTTTGATGAAACAGAGGCATCTTTTGCATGGGTCTTGACAGCCTGGATGAAAGCAATGCATGGTAAGCAACCACATATTATTTTTACCAGTCAAGACTCTGCAATTGAGGGGGCAGTTGCACATGTTCTGCCATGCACCCATCATCGATATTGCTTGTGGCATATAGCACAAACTGCTCTGGAAAATATACCAGATGGATGTACTGCAGACATAAACTTTTTTCATGACTTCAATAACTGCTTTTATGGTAGTGAGACAGTCGAGGAGTTTGAGTCTAATTGGCTAAACATGCTGCAGAAATATGGATTGAGAGAGAACCTGGGGCTCATGAGGCTCCATGCAAAGCGAGAAAAATGGGCATCAATTTACTACCGAGACATATTCTGTGCTTTTATATACACAGCACTTCTAAATGACAGCATAAATTCTTTTTTTGATGGTTACTTACAAAAGGATATGCTTCTATCTGATTTTGTTAAGCAATACGAAAAGGCTATAACAGCTAGAAGAAAAGCAGAAGGTGATGAAGACATGGAAACCAACCAAACATGGCCAATTATGAAGGTGTTTATGGTCATTGAAAAGGAGGCAGCTGAAGTTTACACTAGATCAGTTTTCAGAGAGTTTCAAGAGGAATTGGTCCACAGTCTCGTATTGTCATGAAAAAGTTGAGGAGAATGGGACTCTGTCCAGGTATAATACCTGGAAGAGTGGTCAAGAACAAGCAAAACACACTGTCACATTTGACCTTTCTTTCAACAATGCCAGATGTAGTTGTCGTTTGTTTGAAGCTGCAGGCTTGCTGTGTAGGCATATTTTAAAGATATTCTCACTTTTTGATGTTCAAAAACTCCCCACCCAGTATATCTTAAAACGATGGACCAGAGGAGCGAAATGTGGAACATTAGTGAATGGTCAGACAGAAGAAATAAGATCTGATTGTTATCAGCCTGTGACTCTTCGACATAACATGCTTTTTCGTGAGGCAACCAACATTGCTGCTAAGGCTGCTGCATCCGAAGAGGTCTACAGGGTGGCACTCCGTTGTCTACACACTACACTAGAACAAGTTGAAGCTGAACTGAAGAATGCATCAGTGAGTCTTCCAGAGCAAGTGGGCGAGGTTGGACATGCACATGATGTTTATATCAGTCAGGGAGCTTTGGAAATTCATTCAGACACAGGGCCATTGTTAGATCCACTTACTATGAAGCAAAAGGGACGACCCCGTAAAATGTATTCTTTCCTGGATAAGCAATCAAAGAAGAAGAAGATCGATAAAACCAGTAAGTATGCTGTATTGATTGGAAAAGCAGCATAAAGTGGGTGGAAGAAAACATCAACATTTAATTAATATCTAGAATGTTGGTTTTATAGGAACTAACCATTTGTTTGTATCTCAAATGTAGGCCAAAGTGTGCAGATATCACCTGCAGTCCTGAGTGATCAAATCTCGAGTGTTGCACAACAAGATGATTTGATGAGCGACTTTCACCAAAGAAATTTGATCAGGTAGTTTATAGAAGGAATGTTAGTTAATAAAATAACAAGTTCTAACACATTGATATCTTTTCAATCCGCAGTCCATATTTCCTGCCTGCTGGTGTCAACCATCCATACTGTCCCCCACCTATGAATGATCTTGAGTTCTATCCGTTGAGTCAGGTAACAGTTTTTATGAGCTATCCTGAATTTTTTCCCAAAACTTTCTTCTTCCCTCTGTGCTAGCTAATGATGATCATTTGCAGCGCTCCAATGTGGTCAACATGCAACCATCAGCAGTTGTTCTTGCCGGCCATCAACTTCAGAATTTGAACCAGGTGACTTTTTCGGCACTTGTTATTTCGTTGAGCTATAGTTATCGTCGATATTGCATCTTTGTTTGCTATTTGTATTAAAAGCCGTCTTTAGATAGAATCGGTTGTGCTCATTTATAATTTTGCAGGTGTCTAATGTGTCCACTGTGCAGCCATCTCCATTTGTTATGGATGGCCATCAACTTCACCGTTTTAGCCATGTATCATTTTGAGAAGCTTAGATTTTACAGAATCCTTTGTATACACCCCCCCCCCCCAACCGAGAGAGAGAGAGAGAGAGAGGTAGTAAATGTATAAATTATGAAAAAATCACATGATGCTCAAACCGTCAGCGTTCTAGTTTGGGAATTCATGACATTGGAGTCCACCTGTGACTTGGAAGAGCTCAGCATTCTGTGGGGGCTGTCTGTCTCTTTAGTTCTTGCTTGATGTTTTTGAGGCATTTTGTTAATCATGTTGTATTAGCCTTGATGGTTTCATCGCAGATGACTTGTTTGGATGTGAGTTTCTTGGGTTGTTAGCATATTGATGTATATTATCCTAATGTTACATACATTGTATTATTGTATAGGTACTACAGGGCTCCAAAATATCACTGGCTTGAAAAAATTGCTTGTAAGCTTATGCTGAGTTATTTTTATTTTTCTTTGGGATGATGAGGAATCACAAATTCTCTAACAGTCTAACCTTGTGGGTTGCCTTGAAAAAATATTTTTGTCCCTTGCTCTGGGAATTCATGGTCATGCAGTTATATTGATTAAAATTCAAAAAATAATGTTAAGCAGTCCTTTCCTTACCCGTTTTCATTTTTAAAAAATAATCTCATCTAATGAGATATATACTCGTATAAAAGATAAAATATATGTTTTTAATGAATTATATTTGTATATACTCATTTATAAAAAATATAATAAAAAAAATAATGAAATATATACCCCCATTAACTTGAGTACAGGTGACTGACGAGCATATGAAACAGGGAATGCAAAAGGAAGGTGTAACATTCAATATCATATGTATTAGATACGAATGAGAATTTATAAATCATATATTGCCAAACTTTTTAAGAGTCCAAAATTTCGACCAGAAGAATCTGCCACGTTGCAGAAATTGGAGACGGGTTCTGATCGACGTTGATGGCACCAAAATAGAATAGCAGAAATGTTAAAATATGTCTCAAGTGGTGGCTGCCACAGCAGAATCAGAGTTGCCAATCAATGGGGGTGACACCCATTCTCTCCAGTATCTGGTTTGTTTTGGAGAAGTGCCTGTATTAGTAAATAGAAAATGTAGGAAGGTTAGCAACAAGGTTCTTGATAATATAGAAAAGTTGTGGTTTCTCATAAATGTTACATGAAACAAAGAAATCTTGCAACATCTCTTGATATTGGAAGATTCATCATCCCAAATATGGCTTATCAAAGATAACAAAAAAAGGGCATTATCACATGCAGTCCTTATATTCAATCCCACATGTAGTCTCATTTCACTAACAAGATATATGCATCATTGAATGAAACATAATTATTTTCTATTTTTACATGATCGGGCATATATAGTTTACTAGAGTATATACCTCATTTTTAATGAGGGTACATGCTTAAGTATAGACTTCCAGACAATCAAAGAATATGGGGGGACTGCACACGGGACTACATATGGGGCTGTACATAACGCTATCCCAAAAAAAAAGGATAATGATACTGGGGAGAAATATTTATCCGAAAAACTTGATTAGGACTAGCCTGTGATTAATTTTAGTTTTAGGCTTATGTCATCAGAATTCTTTTCACTGATCAAGAAGACAGGAAGAAAAGTTGCAATCAACTGAGAACTAACCTGCAGCCAAAAAAACCTCTGTTGGCAGATAGTCCTGATGGATGAGCAGCTTTCAAAATGTGATGCTTTGACTCATCTATCAATCTACACAAATATGCACCCAGAGAGATCAGAAGCAAGCTAGTGCATAATTCTGATGGTATTGAACAGATGGTTGCTCGTGCATTTTCTAGAAAAGTCAGAATAAGTACAACATGAAAAGTTGATATATTTTACTGTCAGGACATATCGGGAAACACCACACAGGTGAATTACAATCTCAGAACCAGCAACAAAGAAAATTTTGAAAGAAACCTGACCTAAAAACTACAGCTTTGAAGCTCAATGTCTATTACAATGATTTGCTGGGACCTAACATGACACATTTTATGTAACAGTTCTGCAAGAATGACATTGTTGCTCCTTTATATTTGAATTAAGTTCTATAATAGGACATGAAATAACACGATTTTTTAATGTCAAAGATAAAAATCCCACTATCCCCCAACTGAAATGGATAGTTCTACAGAATTTACCTCATTTTTTCTTGAGCGGAGTTGCCCCATAGAAGGAAAACAACTCCACTTTTCTTCTGTGAAATTGTTCGAATCACAGCGTCAGTAAATGGCTCCCATCCTTTCTTTGCATGAGAATTAGCTTGATGGTTCCTCACTGATAAAATGAAAATGGCATGCACTTTCAGATATCTTCCATTGTTGAAAATTTAAGATATCGAGGAAGAAAAGGATGCAGAGTGCTTTTCTTAGAATGGTGAATCCTGTTTATGAGAAATCAACATGAACCAAATATTGCAATATGAAACAATAAAATAATATGAAACCATGTACAGGACCTAAAACATATTAGTCAATGAAGACAATTTCTTGACAATTAACAGTAGGATAATGTTACATACAGTTCATTTTCCATCCCCAATTCTAGTCCACACATATTTTGATTTTTTTTTAAATAGTATACATCATGCTTTTATATAATATGAAGTATATACTTCAATGAAGTGTACGGATCCATTTATAGAAAATGTAAAAAATTTCTAACGATGTATATACCTCATTAATATGAGTATATGAAAGTAACAAGGCCTACACTGAAATTAAGACTATATGTAACAGTATGGTGACAAAATATTTCAGCTTGATGTTAAAAAAGATACCCTTTTTTGATGGGCAAGTCATTTTCTTTTAAAGAGCCTAGAAGAACTTTTTAAAGGAGGATAGCCTAATAAATCGTTCAACAAAATGTTAGGTGATGCAACTCACACGGATCTTCATATGTAAAAAATAAAGTAACTAATCCTACATTAAATTTAAAAAAAAACTAATCCTACATTCATTTAAAACAAAAAACACTAATCCTACATTCACTTATCATCCAGTCATATTTGGCATGCATTCCTAAAATAAACAGAAAAAAGTTGCACCATATTCTATATTATTATTTTACCAGATCATAAAATTTCAGAACAAACACTGATCACAACTTAAAACACCGATACATATGTTTCAAACTGTAGCACACAACATATATAGTACTACTTAGGATAAATTCCCTCAAGTAAGAAAGCTGCATACCAGTGAGTATGGTGTTGAGCAGAAGAACACCCTGCAATAAGATAATATGCATGAGGAAGATTTTCTTAAATTGACTATTTAGTTTGTTTCAACTCAGATATAATGCATAACCATTCACTTAGAACACCACAAATTAAAGAACCATGGACTGCACATGACATATGATTTGGAACTGATTGTTGCTTGTCGATTATACATGAACAGTGTAAGTTAATGGCCATGTATTAAGCATAATCATTTCAGTTAAATAACTAGAGCACCACAAGTTACTAAGCTCCATATGTGTTGCATTACAAAGCAATCAGGAATGTATTCTAGCTTATCTAAAAAGCATGAACAGTTAAATAAGGTGGCTATAACCATTCAATTTAAAAAATATTAAATATTACAGTACCAAAAGTTATAAACTTCAATGTAGTATAGGACAGTCTAGAATCCATTCTTCTTCCTCCAATACACATGAACAGTTCAGGTGAATAAAACATGAAAAGTGTCCATCGACCAATAAGCCTTAAACATCAAAAGTATCACACAGAGGATATCAATCTGAGTACCCATGCCAGAAACCAGAAAGTATGCATGGTGAAGACCGGACAGCAAGCAACAATAAACCATTCCCATTCCATATTTTCGTGTTATTTTTTTATTTATAAGATCAAGATGTTAAGAGAAATAACAAGATTATACAAGGCATCAGATTATGTGATGATGTATTCAGAATTTCCACCCGAAATTATTATTCTGAAGCTTGTTTTTACAAGTGCCAAAAATTTGCAGGAAAAAGGGAAAAATAAAGAGAAATAAATGCTAGCCAATCACCAATTATTTGAGGTCAGCTTAAATTTTGAATGTCACTTTTTAAATTTGAAACACTAAATGTCCCATAAAATCCCATCAACGCGAATAGGCTTGTCATATCTACAGAGCATCAATATTTCCAGTTCCAGCTTCATAGAACAAATGTTCGCATCTCAGCACATCTGTTGCATCCATAAACTTCACTTGCATGATTATTCAAATATACAGCACGCCATCAGCAAGCAATCCTAAATTGGAAAAACATGTTATAATACTAATATGGTTTCACAAAATAAAGACAAAGATTGAGATACATTGTCCACTCGCACAAGGCTGAAACAAAAACCATGAGTAACCATTAACCAACTCCAAACTTCTATGGATTCTCATGCTATTATATATCTAAGGAACATCATTCATGTCATTTCAAACACCCTCTTCATTCCTAAACCTCTTGAAGGTTGGTAGTAATACCCCCTCTTCACCAAGGAGGCATGGGTTCGAGTCTTGCTCCTACTTGTAGGAGAAGATTTAACCAGAAAAAAAAAAACACACACACACACAATTTACACCACTTTCAAATATGTAAAGAAGCACCACCACCATCAATCTCTTTACACCACTTACAAATACCTTTAAAAAGCACACCACTATCAACAGCAGCAACAACAATAATAACAAAGGCTGATTGATGAAAGCCCAGAAGCTCAAAAGGTGATAAGTTTCATTACCTGCACAGCCCATCGTTCAAGATTCCCATGAGGCGGTATAGAGCACCCCAAATCCTTCTGAAGCTCCTTGAATATATTAACCAAACTTGAAGGCGCCTTCACCCCATCCGGCACCGAAAAAGAGAGCCCCATTGCTTGTCCAGGGCCATGATAAGGATCCTTAAAAAAAACGCAATGGAAAAGACTAATAAATTTTGATTAAAATCGTTTCTTTTTCTAGCTAAACCTCGTTGGGGCCGGAGGGGGGGGGGAACCTGGCCGATGATCACCGCCTTCACCCGATCGAATGGCGTCGAATGGAGGGCATTGAAAATAAGAAATGGCGGCGGGTAGATCGGGGCAGTACCGCGCACCTCATTCTCAATGAACCTGCAGAGGTTCTTCGCGTAGGGTTTCTGAAGCTCGTCGGGCAACGCCTCCAACCACGTCTCCTCCACCAAAAGCTCCTCCAACTTCACATAACCAAGTCCATCCGCTGAAATCGATAACCACCAACATTTAAGGTGAATTTTATTATTTTATGAAAAGTAAACCCTAGATGCATTTTGGGGGTACCTCTGGCTTTGGAGACCCTCTCGGAGCAGATTCGAAGGTTCCGCTTGGACCTCGCGAGGGACTTGTTGATCTCGATCCGCTTGAGCTGGACAGGCGTCAGGTCGGACACCGTCGGTGGTGGGGGAGGAGAATCTGACGTTCCATGGGAGGAGGGTTTGGAGAAAGAGGAGATGGAGGGTTGGGGGTGAGGCTTCAGGCGCTTCGCGGAGGGTTGGAGGACCTCGATTAGGGTTTTGGAGGTCGCCTTGGCTTCCATTTCTTGCCTTTGATTTTGACGGTTAATGTGGAAGTGGAATGTCATTTTGGGGGACGTCTGGGGAGAACCAACGGTCCATGGCGGGAAAATCTGGATCATCTTGATTGTTGATACACGGGGCAACTAAAAGTCACATCCCACTGGATAAAAACCTAAAAAAAAATATTTAAAAATATGAATTTTTAGTTTTAAGTCATGGAAACTATAGGAATTAGCGATCGATTTCTCACTTCTTCATAATTAAGTTTTAATCCTTATATTTTAATGATAATTTAGAAATAGGTTCCTCCCACTCCCATGGACTAAAAAGCAAATTAAATAATTTAGAAATAGGTCACTCCCAGAGACTAAAAACGAACATATCATTTAAATGTAGGGACTAAAACCTAAATATGAAGAAGTGAGAGATCGATAGCTAAATCATATAGTTTATAGGGACTTAAAATTAAAAATCCCTTAAAAATAAGGTAGAGTTTTCCTTTAAAAAAGGGGGGGAGGGGGGTTGACATCGACTGTCTCTCTCTCTCTCTCTACCCCCTCGTCGTCCCTCCTCTGTCACCACCTGCCACCTCCAACCTTCCCCTCCCTCTTTCTCTCTCTCTCTTTCTCCCTCCCCTTCTGTCGTGTCCTCCCCCATCGTCTCCACATCCTCCGCTCGTTTTTGTTCACCTCAACTGTCACGTCCCAGGAGCGGCCGTCCCCAAGGAATGACACGTGGACGATATCAAGTATATCATAATTAGAATAAATCACAAAGAATAAAGGATTGAAGCATAATATATAGCAGCAGAAAAGTATATGAATAAATAAATGAATATTACGGGCCCATAGAACAGATAATAGTGGCCTTCAGAAGAATACACAATCATCGTCTCGTGTGAACATAAGTCATAATTACAAATACAGTCAAATACGTACCAATAACAACAATACACTTGATACAAAAAATAACAGGAAGTTGACAGACTCACTAATTTAGCGAGAGGCGCACAAATCTTTCAACCACACCCAACTCACCGATCTTGTGCACTATCTGGATGGGACCCCATAAAAATAGGGTATAAGCCAGTGAAGGTCTAGTGAACCATAAATCACCTTACAATATAATTCCAACACATCCATAAAATGTACATAAATAACTATCAAGTATAAGCCGATCAGTCTGCGTCCCATACCACAGGAGGCCAACTTACACCAACCTCATTATATCCCTAGCATAAAGACATATCCGTCTGCGTCTCATACCACATGGGATCTATCCCATGTTAGCAACGCTGTATATATATATCCTAGTTACTGAAATGCCACTACACACAAATATCTCACAGTTCCTTCTGTCGCGCGGTGACTTCTTTTAGGCGACCCATTTATGCAAATGCATCGGCTCGGCCAATATAAGGAGTACCACTCCACCCGTCAAGTCCACCAAAGCCCAACTGCAATACAAACTGCATCAATGGATCCTGTCATAGACTCCATCACTTTTTGAACAGGGCCAACAAACCCAATATCTTGGCTAAGGCTCTCCATCATCCAACCACTCTGACGCGTAGTCAAATTGAACTATCGGATATCGTAAGCGTCCAGGATAAACCTTAAAAACGCTCCCTTCGTGAATGACATCCAGAGTTTTACCTTCAGCTCAACTGACTCACACGAAGCATTTCAATGCAAAACTGAACCGCCAAACCCAGTGTCTTGGTTAAGGCTCTCTGTCATCCAACCACTCTGACGCGTAAGTCGATTTGAAGTATCGGATACCGTGAGCGTCCAAGATGAACCTCGAAAACGCTCATCTCGTGAAGGACACTTAGGGTTTACTCTCATCTCAACTGCAGGTTCGCACTCATAACTCACAAGAACTATCATAATTAAGGCTACCCAAAACATGCTCGACACACACCGGACAAGGCCTTATGATATAACTCATAACAGACAACGGGATCGACCCATACCCATAACAGACAACCGGATCGACTCATATGATCAGACCCATATCCCTAGCAATGTCTTAAACCAAACCATCAAGTGAAAATCTATAAATCATGCTGATACCAAAACCCAAAATGCAAGCACTAACAATTCAGGATGATAATATTAAATATTCCATTTAGTTACATAATCCAAATTGATTATATATAGCAAGATAAACATAAACTTCAATTATAATCTACTTAACCATGTTATATTATCATTTATAGATGTCACCATAGTCATGCATACTGGATTAAGATAAAAAAAATACCATAAACATGACTTAACATAGTAAAAAGGAATTATTATTTAAATCTGGATAGTAAAACTCAAATACGAAAAAGTGAGGGATCGATCGCTAAATACGATGGTTTGTGGAGAGTCAAAAATAAAAACCCTTACTTTTATTATAAATAATTTTTTTTACAAATGCATTCTTCGTTACATATTTTTTGGATAAGCATTTTTTATTAAATTAAAAATGTGCTTTTTATTAAATTAAGAATACATCAAAATAAAATGAATACTATATGTAAAACTGTCCAACATTATCATCATGACCTATTACAATAAAATTTCACATAAACTGATTAAAGTATGAATGATTGAGATGAAGTTGGAATACATTTTCCGACACTAAAAATAATTCAAAATAATTCGTTACCATGCACACGACTGCAAAAACCGGAATTTATAAAATTTTAGAATAATCAATCCACTGGTTAATAAATACTCCCACCAACCTTTTTTTTCCCTATTATTCTATTAAATCCACCCCTACATTTTATGAGATTCTCCACCACTAATGTATAAATAAAAAAATTTCTTCAACTTTCAATCCCACCACCCCCTTTCTTCATTTTTTTCTCTCTCTCCTCTCATTCCCTTCCACCCTCCTCATCCATCATCGCCGTCACATACCATCACCGCGGCTCTCATCACCGTGGCCACCACACCTCCACGCTAACCACCACCACCACGACGGGCTCCCCCTTCCCTAATCCAGCTTCTCCCCCTCCCTCTCTCCCTGATCTCCTCTACCACTTCTACTCATCTTCTGCCTCCCTTGGTCTCTCCCTGATGTTCTCTCCCCTCCTCCCTGCCACCCGTCTCTTTTGCCCTTGGCCATCCTCCTCCTCCTTGGATTTCTCTCTTCACCCTTCCCACCCTCTCCTCCTCCACCTTTCTTCGTCATCACCATGGCCATCCCTGGTAGAAAGGATCGGGGAAGGGTGAGTGGCGGGATTAATGGATTTTTTAACAAAAAATAAAATAAAAACTAGGTTCTAGATCTTTCAAATAATGGGTTTTAAAAACTGAACGGTGGGGATAGTTTCATCTACCAATCAGCCACTATCAAAGAGTGAGAGCTATTCCCCAACCAATCACATAAAAAACATAACTAATAAACCTTTACTTAGATACCTCGCATTGCCTCATGAAATAGTGACCTCATTTGATTGTAGGGGCGCAGTGGGAAAAATTACATAAATGTCTTGTGTATTAAAGTTATAGAGGATCCATGTAACACTTAATGAGATATTCCCACGTATCTATAATAATGTTATTAGCTTATACATGCACGATATTTTTATAAATATCAAATAAATAAGAATATTGTTTACCAAGGTAATTTTTTATCTTACATTACGTTTGCATTGGGTGCCACAACCCACAAGAATCATTTGTGTCTTTCACACTGAGGATATGAACACAACGAGTGCTATCACATACGTTTTTTTTTTTCTGCCTTAATTCCAATCTCATATGCGTCGATAGAAAATCACCGGAACATATACTCACATTAACGAAGCATATGCGGTAAAAATTTCACATTTTAAAAAAATACATATTTACAATTCATTAAAATATACGTTTTACTTTTTATAAAAATATATACGTATATATCTTTTTTGAAAATTTAAAATACGTATAAACTAGAACATGAGCTTAAAAAAAAACTAACATTATCCTGGACACAAACGGTAATGCCCAAATTGTCCTAAAATAGGGAGAGATTCGAGGGCCGACACGACTTTTCCATCGAATAGGCCCAAGCCCGGCCCATTAAAGTCACCCTTCCTATAAAAGGTTCACAATGTTAGGGTTCTTGAGGTTACTTTGCTCTCACTCTCCGGCGCCTCCCTCGCCTCAGGTATTTCATATCAGGTTCTCTCTTTCTGGAGGTGTTACTGTTTCAAAAATCTGAATGTCGATTATTACTGTATTCTTTTATCATAGATCGAACGATTGCATTTTTTTTGTTTTAAATTATCGCATCTGGTTTCCTTTTTAATGCATCAATCGACCATCGGAAAATGTACTTTGTCAAGTTGAAATGTATGATCTATTCGTTAGAGGTGGATCGTAGATGGAATTGGAAGCTTGAGTGGTGATCTATCCTGAAATGGATTCATTTTTTTAAACCTCAGAAATAGATCTGAATCATTTGAGTCTAGAAAGTAAAATCGTGATGTTTGGGATCCATCAGTAAATGAAGATTTCACATTCTAAGACTCTCAGCTGATTTTATATTGGAAATGTGTATTTGATTTATCAGATTCTGTTTAGTGACCAACCACTGTCCGGATGTAAATATTGTTTTTGGTTGGTTGAATGAGTCCGTATCTGCTCTGTGTTGCTGCCTTGATGCAGATTGTACGTATTATTAGATGTTGCTTGCAAACAGTGTTATATATGTCAACTGGATGTTGAATTATTGAATCTAGAGTGCATTCATGCAGTGATTGCACTTGTTCTGTTCGTAATTATCACTATTAAGTTTTGGCAGACATGAAATTTTGTAGCTAAATGTAGTATCCTTTTCTTTAAATTTTAAGGATTGGCTGAATGTAAGGGCTTTTTTGGATGTGAACGTTTGTCTCTGTTGACAAACACGAACTGAGTGGGTGATAGACAGGATTCTTTGGTTCACCAATGGCTGTAATTTGTGATTTAATGGTTTAACCGAGTCAGCATTTATTTTATATATTTAGGTCACAGTAGTTTCATACCATCTCAGAATTTATAATACATATTTGCTGTTTTTTTTGCTCATGTTTGCTACTTTTGGCTGTAGGTTCAGGTAAGATATGGTGAAGCATAACAATGTTGTGCCCAATGGGCATTTCAAGAAGCACTGGCAGAATTATGTCAAGACATGGTTCAATCAACCAGCCCGGAAATTGAGGAGGCGTGTCGGTATGGAATTCACCTTTTTTTTATTTCCACTTCATTAAATTATCCAATGTCATTCTTATTGAAATTATTTTCATTTTTTTGATATTGGGTATTGTGTATAATATGCTGAAGAGTTGGGAATTATTATGGTCTAGTGATATCATGCTATGAATGAACTTGCAGCTCGTCAGAAGAAAGCAGTAAAAATCTTCCCCAGGCCAACAGCAGGTCCTCTTCGTCCATTTGTGCAGTGCCCAACCCTGAAGTATAACATGAAAACCAGGGCAGGCAGAGGATTTTCACTTGAAGAACTAAAGGTTTCATCCTATCTGTTTTGTTATCTTCTTTAGCAAGTTCTTGTTTGTCATTTTTATTTTGTAGCTGAACATTTTTATTAATCACCATTCCTTGAATTTTTTATATTGCATATTAGTGGGTGACCTTTTTGATCCTTAAATATTATTATCTGAGGTTATTTATTTATTTTTTATGCCTTTGTGATTGTATGTATGTGTATGGTGACTTTTCAATTGAAAAAGTTTTCTACTCGTTGCGGGTGAAACTTTATACTGCATGTGATTAAAATAGTGGTAGATTAATTGAAATGATCATTTACTTATATATATCCTTTTTCTTTAAAGCAACTCTACATTTAATGAAAAGCCAAATGATCCTCTATCCTCTCATTGTACAACTTATTTTTAATTTGAAAAGGCACTGACTGTTTTGAAAAATTCCTCACGACAATAATACAAGTATGAGGTAATATTGGTAATCTGATGATAAGAGGCCCACTAGTTGATTCAAATATTCTTTACTTATGTTAAGTTGCCTTGTGGAAACAATTATATCGTCAAAATATGTTTCCCCATTTAAATAGCTAAAAGGGAAAGGAAATTTTAAACAATGCGTGTTTTTTCTCCTTCACGGAGTAAGTTTTGACGACGATGACGAGGAACACTGCTTATTTGTGTGCCCATGTGGTTTTTACTTCTGGAAATAGGTTGCATATTCTCTGAAGTTGATTCCCTTGTGCAAATTTTTTTGGTTCGCTGATCGGTCCCTAATTGCTGGTTTCTTGGATGGCATGATCTGCCGGGGGGGGGGATGCTTGAACCGGCATCATTGTTCAGTAGCTTGGTTATGTTTCTCATAACTTGGTCAACACGTGCAAAAGTTCCCGTATTTGGTGAACATGCTTTCTCTATCTACTCAATTCTGCTATTTCTGTTCTTTAATCTATCTATTATTTTATCGTATTGGTGGGTGATGATTAAAAAATGATCCAATAGAATTAAATGAATGCCCCTTACTCCCTAGCGCTGGATCTGCTTCACTTGATGTTTTCATGTCAATGACTGCTTCCTGGAAGCTTTATTTTTTTCTTGCTTAAAATAATGATCATGATGCTGCGTTCACGCGCACAAGTTTCTTTTCACTGAACAAGCTTTATCTAATTTATTGTTCCATTATCATTGTTTAATTTTTATTTTGTGATCATATTATATTATATACAATGTTGATAAGGAAAAAAAAAGAAGAAATACAATCAAGTGTTGATCCCCTTTTTTTTTCCAAGTCAATGACCCTCCCTCTTCACTCGCAGATGGCGGGCATCCCCAAGAAATTGGCTCCCACCATAGGGATTTCAGTGGATCACAGGCGCAAGAACAGGTCATTGGAGGGCCTCCAGGCCAATGTTCAAAGGCTCAAAGAATACAAGGCCAAGCTTGTTATCTTCCCCAAGCACTCTGGCAAATTCAAGGTAAACCATAATGCATTATAAAGATTGATCATATTTTTAAGGCATAAAATATATCTTACATTGCTGAAATTTCGACTAAAGGAAACTTACAAAATTCTTTTGAAGCTTGCACCTCAGACGTAGAAAACTAAATGTTGTGTTTCTTGCAGAGCGGAGACTCCACAGCAGAAGAATTGGCATCAGCGACCCAGGTCCAGGGTGATTACATGCCAATCACTCGTGAGAAGCCGGTGGTCAGCCTCGTGAAGATCAATGAAGAGATGAGGGGATTCAAAGCCTACCAGAAGCTCCGTCTTGAGAGGATGAACAAGCGCCACCAGGGAGTGAGGTTGAAGAAGGCTGCCGAAGCAGAGAAGGAAGACAAGAAGGCTTAGTTTATACAGGTCTGTTCTGAAAACACTAGTTTATGCTTTTCTGTTGAGTTGGTTGTTTGTGAAAGAACATCATCTTCTGAAGGTTTATGCGGTTCGATGCATTCAATATTTGTAAGACATTTGTGATCACATTTTGTAGAACCAGGAAGATTCTGCTCTATTGATTTAATGCTTTCAGAATAATCTCTCTATATATCAACACCTAAAAAATTAAACAAGATAGATATGTATTTACAATTTTTCTCTTTTGAAATTTTTTTCGCCATTAGTGAGAAGTTGACATAGGAATTCCTCACTTTTCCTTGGATGCCTTAAAAGGGCTACCCCTTTTATTAAGGGGGTTGTTGCACTTTTTTTTTTCTGTCTAAAATGTAGTCTCTTGTATATCTCGTTAAAAATCTAGTGAGGTAGTTAATTTTTTTTATATTATTAAAAATGGATTCATTCAACTCGAAATTGAGTGATATTTATTAAAAATATATACTTTATTATTAGATGGTGTTTATCAATTTAAAAAGAGAAAAAAATTCAAATAAGCCCCAGGAAACTTTCTTTCTGAAAACGTCAATGTAAATTTAAATAGTCTTGACAGATGAGGAATGTTCTATGAATATTCTGTTTGATTAATCTTGATATCAAAAAACCCTACAATCTGTTAAAAAGTTTTAAAAACCTTATCAGGAGGGATAAAATCGTTATTTGTTAATGATTTTTCGCATTTTAACACATTGTGTGTTTTCAATCAGGGCTAACTAAACAAAAAATTTATTTTATGTAAACAAAAATTTAATTCAGGGGGTTAATTGGATTTACATGTGTTTTTAGAGGGTTATATGGATTTCAAGAAAAATAACAATCATATATAAATTAAATGTAACTAACTTTAGAAATAGTAGAACAAAGAAACAGAATATTTAAAATGTTTTGCAGCATCCTTTACCATTGTCATCGCCTCCTCCTTTCTTTGTTGATCTGATCACGAGGCGTAGTTCAATGGAATGCACATTGTGTTAAAATTGACTTCTTTTGCATGTTATAATACTCTCCATAGATCTTTAAAAATTTTAGGTTGGAAGAGAAAAGACCACCTGAACATGAGAATGTTCATGTGCACTTCAAATGAGAATTTTCAGTCTACTTTAAAATTACATATGTTTTAAATTTTTTTTAAATAGTATATCTCATCTAATAAGTTACAGACTGAAATTAAAGATAAAAAATAAAAAACTGTGAATTAACAATTAACAAAAATAGTAGATAAGCGTGATTTTAAAAGTCCAATCGATGAACCCCTTACTTATGCGGATTATTTAACTACACACCAAAAATGGACGGACGAGACACGGACACAGTTCAGGCGAAAGGCCCTCGAAAAGAACCATTTTACAACGTGGAGCACACTACATCACCGCGCGAAAAAGATGCTAGTCTAAGATATAAATTTTGGTCCAATAACGGAATTGAATTGAGTTATTCTGGATAGATAACTATGTCAGCATAGATAACAAATCTATATGAATAAGAGATTTTCTGTTTGGTTGTGTTTTTTTATTCTAATTGGAAAACGTAAAAATAAAGTTTGAGTTGTTTGGTTCATGAATAATAAAATATAAATAAAATATAAAAAAATTGATTTGACATGTGAACCATTTGATGTATAAGAGGTGTTGATAGGTGATTTGATGTGATAAGATGTAAAAAGTTGATTTGACATGTGGGCCCATGAGAATAGACAAAGTGAGTATAGCTTATCCTAGGGGTTACTTAGAATTGTTATACTCTTTTATACTCGTTTAAACTGGCTTAATAATACCAAGTTATATTTTGTAAACAAACAATCATTCTCCTTATCCGTTCTTATACCACCCTTATACTACCCTTATACCCGTCTATTCCGCTTCCCAAACGAGGCATACAATTTAAGGCAAAACATATTCTAATGTACATGTTAAAATATAAAAGTGATATTTTTATTGATCTTAAATAAATTAAGAGTAAATGATGAATAAAAAATAACGAATAAAAATAAAATAAAGATTATGATTATTTAAGTGATAACTCAACCTGTGTATACAATGTTTGTGTTTGAGAACACGTGAGAGGTGCATATATTTTTTTGACTTTGCTACACAGGCCCCATTATATAGGCCTCACTCATAAGCCCCATTAGGTGTCAATATTCTATTGGTTCCCTAATTGACTTTTACAAAAAGGTAAAAAAGTAAAATACAAAACACCCCTAATTAAAAACATAAGATTTCAATGCCAAATCCCTTTTTTTTGGGTTTACGATTTCATCTTCCCCATCCTCTCACGAGCCAAATTTGGATTTTCAATTTCTCTGGAGTTTCTAAAAACGAAAATCACAAACGAAATCACACCAATAATCTCTTCCCATTTCGTCTAAAAAAACTAAAAAGACCTAAAATTTGTTTGTGGCTTCACTTTCAACAATTTTTGGAACATTTTATTCATTTGATTGTTAATCCCCTGCTGAAAATAGGTATGCAACGCTCTTTTTTTTTATTTGAATCTTTTGTTGTTTTAAATGATCATTCAAGTCCAAAAAAAATCGTAGAAAATTAATTTTCGATTGATATATTGGTTTTTTTATGTGATATGTGAAAATAATTTATGAATGATGTGAAGAACTACATAAATGTGATTTTATTGAAAATTTTTAGTAGCTCTCCGCATCTAATTTAGTTAAAAATGTTTTATAATGTTTAAACTGTTGTTGAATTTGAATCTGATGCACCTACTGGAAGAATGTAATTGACTTTTTTATTATTATGTGTATTGTGTGTATTTCAATGTTGCAAGTGTGATTGTGACATGATGCGTGTGGAATCATTGACTATATGTAACTGATAAATTGAAATATGTAACTTATTTTTTGGTTATATGCATTTCCGTGTTTGTTTGATGTAAATTGACAATGGGTGAATGTAATTGCCGTCTGATTAAAGTAACTTACCTTTTGATATATGAAACTGTCAATTTAAAAAATGCAATCGATTTGATATAGAATATAACTTACTTTTGAAAAATATAGTATGTGTGAATGTCAGTACTTGGATATGTAAACTAACAAAATTAAAAAAAATGTAACTGACATTTGATATTATTGAATTTTTTGTTATATGTAACCGACTGCTACAGAATGTAATAGACTTTTACTCTAAAAAAGTCAATTCTGATACCATACAGTGAAATGTAACTGATTATTACAAAATGTAACTGAATTCATGAAGCGTTTCGACTATATTGAAGTGGAAAAAATCATATTGGTGAAGCATCACAACAACCTAAGTTTTCGTACGTATGTTTACAACATTACATGTTCAGAATTGTAATATAAAAAACCCTTTAACAAAATTTTATTTTGGTTAAATTGCAGGATGGATTGTGGGACAACGATCATTCATATTATGAGACGATATGCCCTTTTTGAAGAATTGCCAACAAACATGACAAAAATGTGTGCACATACATTAGAGCACACTTCATTAAAAAATTTCCTGAATGACAAAAAGATGACATACACAAATGATAATCACAAATTTAGAACAATGTAGTTTAATCAGTGGCTCTGAGTGTTTAGCCATGTACATATGTGAAAATTTTGTCACGTATATGGGTGCAAATAAATTTTTGAAAGAAGCAAACATCTTCATAATGTATTGTGATGTGTTTAAATGAAAAACTATAATTTCTTATACTTTTTTATGTTTTGAAGAATGTAAAGCAACTGGTATTGGTTGGTTGTTTGCCACTAATATAGACTAAGATTTATACTAAATGTATCTAAAATTTGAAACATGTAACAGTATTATTACAAAACCCTCTAAAAAAATTTGGAACATAAATTTGCAATAATGTAAGTAGTTTAAACTGAAATGTAACTAACTTTTTAAAAATGTAACTAACAATTTAACAATGTAACTGAATTATGTTAAATGTAACTTAATCTCTCTAAGAGTACATTACAAAACCTTCAAGAAAAATCAACAAAAATATTACAAAACATGTCACTGGAAAAAGAAAACAAATGCTAAGGAAAACAAAGGCATCACAAAGCAGCAGATCCAACAGCTTCACCAACATTTTACATTGCAATTTTTAAAAATCTTCACTTGCTTTTTCCTTAGCTTGAAAATCTTAAATGCCTTCCTTTTCAACGGTTGCCGCCTTTTACTTCGACCCTTGATTGGAGAGTTAATAATTCAGTATGACAATGATTCGGTGATTCCCTGTGTTCTTCAACCCTTGATTGGAGAGTGAATATTTTTACTTCAACAAAAAAATCATTTTATGGATGGCCTAACATTGCCACTGAATTCCTCGTGTTTCATGTATTGAATAAACAAAAATCCACAAAAAACTATAAATGTGTTCATATATTTATCAAAAAAAAATAAACATAGAATGGAAATATATTACTCATATTAAAATTGGTTATGCAAGTCTGCAACACAAATTTATTTCACTAAAAGTTAATTACCTTCAGATATATCATCAAAATTTTCTGCATAGCCTTATAACATTCCATATACAATTATAAATGTAACTAAGTAATTAAAAATACACATTAATTCATAAACAAAATGAATATAACTCGAACAAAGGTATGAAATATGTAATTGATAATAAAACATTAAACAACAACATACCAGATTCAACCTACAACATCAAAAACATAAAAAAACACAAGATCGCTAGATTATGAAACTGCCAAAATTAAGATAAAAAACAGAATATGAAATCAGGAAAAAAATTTCCATATACAAACAACAACAAACGTCACACCTGAATTAACCTCCACCGAGAAAAGAATACCGAAATGTTTAGTTTTTTTTTTCCGATTAGATTAATTGATGAGAAAGTCCTCCAGATATGAATTCGGTTTGAACATTTGATTAAATATCAAATCTCATCAAATCCGATCTACTTCAAATTGTCTTCGAAAGAATTGCATCGTGAAAAAAAATTTATCGTGAAAAATTGAGATTAAAAAATGGCAGATCCAAAAATGAAAAAATTATAAAATGAATGCAATTAATTACTCACTAATCCTAACCGTCCATTTATTATGATGGAGGTTTCTAAAATCAAATCAGGGGTATTAATGATAATGTCACCAATACCATCTTATGGGGCTTATATAGGGTCTATGAAATGGGACCTATGAGTCATTTTCCTATATTTTTAAAAACTGTGTGTGAGAGTATTACACACATAATGTATTTTTTTCAAATGATAAAAAAAGCTTTTATTAATTCACATATATAAAATCTGATATGAATTTCAGCCTATTTAAAATAATGATAAAACTCATGCTAATTTAGAGATAAAATAATTAAAGTTCATTCTAAAAAAATAAATAACATTTTTATATTTTTTTCATTATTTTTAAATTATTTCGCATCAAATTATATAATAATAATAATAATATAGCTACAACGTCAAATACAATCTCTAGCTATCTTCGGCCGTATTTAGCGGAAGATCTCCTCGCAATTGGTCCCTTCTTTTTTGAGATGTCACCTCCCACTCATTAAAGGAGCCACTCAACATCTCTCTCTCTCTCTCTCTCTCTCTTTTCGAACCATAACCAGATTTTTTCCCTCGCTTGTGTCTTAGAACTCTAGATTTCTGTGTATTTGATCCGTGGAAACGCTAAAAGTAGGTCAGGTTTCCTCTCTTCGAGGATCAGGGCGTCGGACCTTTCCGAGCCGTAGATTTCCATCGGGGATGAACTCGAATGCGATATGTCTGAACGACGACACAGAGTGGACCTTCGAATCACTCGACCTTCTGGCGACTTCGATCGACTCTGGATGGTCTCCGCTTGATTTCCCTCCTTTATCTATCCTTTCTTGTTTTTAGATTAGGTTTTGATCTTTCGATGTTCCTAAGTTTGTGAGAATTGTGTTCTCTCTTCTTGTCAACAGTAATGGAATTGATAGTGCGAGCTTAGATTGTGGGATTGAACAGACGGGATCGAAAAAGAGGTACTTTGGTTTTACATGTTGATTTGGATTTGGATATTATGTGATTTTACTAACTGATGCATTGATGAAGTTGTTAGGTGGTGAAATTTCTTTTTGTATGAATTCCGGATGGTTTTCCATGTGTTGGTTGTGAATGCCTATGAGTTGGTCATATTGGAGTTTCAATTGGCAGCGATTACTCATCCCTGCATTTGTTTTTTTTTTTGTTTTTTTGTATCATTTGTTTTATAAAACCAAATATTGTGAAGATTTATGCCATAACGAAGCAGCAAACACCATAGTTCGGTTGAACGGGGACCTCTTTTGCAAAAAACGTTGTAAAATAATAATAATAAAATTATTTTGATTCAATGTTATTTGGGTTTAGCTAGGAAGATAATTTTCTATTGACCTACAGATTGACAAATTGCAAATGGGACAGATCATTGGGGGTGTTGAACACTGAATGGGTGCACGACGTGTCAGGCTTAATTAATAATGAGGTTTACTAAAAGTTCTGATTAAAAATTGAGCATCTTCTGGTTGACTTGTGAACAAGTTTTGTTTTTATGTTGTTTGCAACTATTCAGAGACTGATTTTTTTATTTTTAAACTCTTGCTGCATCTATCTTCTACTACCTGGGTGGCTGAAGTTAGTTTAAGTATTCCTGTTGTGTGAGAATTGCATATCTCTTGTGCATTCTCTTTGGTGTTTTCTTCTGTTATCAATAAAGTAGGCATCTTTCGAACACAGAAGTACAAAATGAGACAAAAAGTCACCAAGATGGGAACGCTTTTAACACGTTGCAGTTTGGTTTAAATCCGGGAAAAAAAGGAAAAAAAACTTTGTTTTGATTAATCTTGTAAGAATCTCTCGATCCTCAGTCAGGATTTTATGATCTTATCAAAAAGTGAACAATTGATGTCCACTTAATTACATAGTTGTCCTAAATTAAATTCTATGAGAATAAATATTATTATTTGATTGTCTGGATCAATTTTGTAATTAAATTTTGGAAAAAAATGTGGTTGATATGATGTCCAGCAACACTCTTGGAATAAATAAACTTTCATGTAACAAATTTCAGAAACAAGCTTTGGTAAAACTTCCATTTTTTTGCATTAGATTGTTCGCCAGTTTACAATGATTTAGCCTCTTGTTTTTCAATCCTGTAATTTTTTAAATTTTTTGGTAAATTAAGAAAAGTCCGCTTAACAGATACATGCTGGACTCATGAAACTTACAAACCTTTGGTTTTTTCCAAGATCATTTGTTTTGCACTTTTGAGTATTGCATCCTACCTCTGTTTTCATCTTTCAGGCATTTTCAGGTTTTTACAAGGACTGTCTTAGGATATTATGGATAATATTTAGGGAAAATTTGCCAGTACAATTGCTATAAAGCAGGCTCATGTTTTTAATAGAAAAATCAGGAAAATATAATTATGTGATATTAAGCAAGGATTGTGGTTGAACTAGTAGCACACCTTTGCAAAGAAAGAATTTGTTCATTTTCCTCTGCTACATATTTTTAGTGGCTTACCTTCCATAAATCATTGATGCCCCCACAATGCTTTGTCATTGTTGTTGCTTATCAGTTCAATGATTTAGGATTGCTGATTTATGATTTTTGCACGCTTCTAAAAAGAAGTGTTTCCTTCATCAAGAAAATGAATACAAAGAAATTTACATTAATATAATATAGTTACATTGTACAAATGTTAGGTACATTTTGCATAATAGTAGCAGTTAAAATCAACTTTTGATATTTGAGAAATGGGGAGCTGCAGACTAAGGAAAAATGTTTCTGACATTATGGAGGCTTCCTAGGTCAAGGAAAAAATTGATTGTTAATTTTCATCTACCTCAAGTCCTTGTATAACAACCACCATTGTGATTTGTGAGTTGTGGATTCATTTCTATTTCTTTATTTATGTATTTGTCACTATAAATGACCATTTATATGTATCTTATTACCCACAGCCTTCTTCACTGAGACTTTTGTGGTTAATTACTTCAACTGTATGTTTTATGGTAAAGTTGTGAGTTATTTACTGATAAGTTGGTCTTCTTGTTTGGTAGTAACAATATTTAACTAGGGTTTCGGACGGATACTTCTTTCAGAGCACGAAATGAACCTTGTGCGGGACAGAAATCTAAAGCATGCTGTGAGAAAATGCGGAGGGATAAGTTAAATAACAGGTATGCTTTCACTCCCGTACTCTCTTCTTTTTTGCCCACATGTATTTGCAGGGTGCATGAAAAAATCAAGTTGATGTTGGTGATTCTGGTGTTTTTTATTACAAATTTTTTAATTCAATACTAATAGGTTCCAAGAGTTGGGTTCCATTCTCAACTTTGGGAGGCCCCCAAGGACAGACAAATCCATGATTTTAAGTGATGCTGCCCGAGCATTGGTACAGTTGAGAAGTGAAGCAGAGCAACTCAAGGACACAATCGACAAGCTTCAGGAAACAATCAAGGATTTGAAAGGTAGCAATTACATCCATTTCTCGTGTCATTATATAGGCCTCACTCATAAGCCCCATTAGGTGTCAATATTCTATTGGTTCCCTAATTGACTTTTACAAAAAGGTAAAAAAGTAAAATACAAAACTACCCCTAATTAAAAACATAAGATTTCAATGCCAAATCCCTTTTTTTGGGTTTACGATTTCATCTTCCCCATCCTCTCACGAGCCAAATTTGGATTTTCAATTTCTCTGGAGTTTCTAAAAACGAAAATCACAAACGAAATCACACCAATAATCTCTTCCCATTTCGTCTAAAAAAACTAAAAAGACCTAAAATTTGTTTGTGGCTTCACTTTCAACAATTTTTGGAACATTTTATTCATTTGATTGTTAATCCCCTGCTGAAAATAGGTATGCAACGCTCTTTTTTTTTTTTTGAATCTTTTGTTGTTTTAAATGATCATTCGAATCCAAAAAAAATCGTAGAAAATTTATTTCCGATTGATATATTGGTTTTTTTCTATGATGTGTGAAAATAATTTATGAATGATGTGAAGAACTACATAAATGTGATTTTATTGAAAATTTTTAGTAGCTCTCCGCATCTAATTTAGTTAAAAATGTTTTATAATGTTTAAACTGTTGTTGAATTTGAATCTGATGCACCTACTGGAAGAATGTAATTGACTTTTTTATTATTATGTGTATTGTGTGTATTTCAATGTTGCAAGTGTGATTGTGACATGATGCGTGTGGAATCATTGACTATATGTAACTGATAAATTGAAGTATGTAACTTATTTTTTGGTTATATGCATTTCCCTGTTTGTTTGATGTAAATTGACAATGGGTGAATATAATTGCCATCTGATTAAACTAACTTAATTTTTGTTATATGAAACTGTCAATTTAAAAAATGCAATCGATTTGATATTGAATATAACTTACTTTTGAAAAATATAGTATGTGTGAATGTCAGTACTTGGATATGTAAACTAACAAAATTAAAAAAAATGTAACTGACATTTGATATTATTGAATTTTTTGTTATATGTAACCGACTGCTACAGAATGTAATAGACTTTTACTCTAAAAAAAGTCAATTCTGATACCATATAGTGAAATGTAACTGATTATTACAAAATGTAATTGAATTCATGAAGCGTTTCAACTATATTGAAGTGGAAAAAAACATATTGGTGAAGGAAGCATCACAACAACCTAAGTTTTCGTACGTATGTTTACAACATTACATGTTCAGAACTGTAATATAAAAAACCTTTTAACAAAATTTCATTTTGGGTAAATTGCATGATGGACTGTGGGACAACGATCTTCATATTATGAGACGATATGCCCTTTTTGAAGAATTGCCAACAAACATGACAAAAATGTGTGCACATACATTAGAGCACACTTCATTAAAAAATTTCCTGAATGACAAAAAGATGACATACACAAATGATAATCACAGAGTTAGAACAATGTAGTTTAATCAGTGGCTCTGAGTGTTTAGCCATGTATATATGTGAAAATTTTGTCATGTATATGGGTGCAAAATAAATTTTTGAAAGAAGCAAACATCTTCATAATGTATTGTGATGTGTTTAAATGAAAAACTATAATTTCTTATATTTTTTTATGTTTTGAATAATGTAAAGCAACTGGTATTGGTTGGTTGTTTGCCACTAATATAGACTAAGATTTATACTAAATGTATCTAAAATTTGAAACATGTAACAGTATTATTACAAAACCCTCTAAAAAAATTTGGAACATAAATTTGCAATAATGTAAGTAGTTTAAACTGAAATGTAACTAACTTTTTAAAAATGTAACTAACAATTTAACAATGTAACTGAATTATGTTAAATGTAACTCAATCTCTCTAAGAGTACATTACAAAACCTTCAAGAAAAATCAACAAAAATATTACAAAATATGTCACTGGAAAAAGAAAACAAATGCTAAGGAAAACAAAGGAATCACAAAGCAGCAGATCCAACAGCTTCACCAACATTTTACATTGCAATTTTTAAAAATCTTCACTTGCTTTTTCCTTAGCTTGAAAATCTTAAATGCCTTCCTTTTCAACGGTTGCCACCTTTTACTTCGACCCTTGATTGGAGAGGTAATAATTCAGTATGACAATGATTCGGTGATTCCCTGTGTTCTTCAACCCTTGATTGGAGAGAATATTTTTACTTCAACAAAAAAAATCATTTTATGGATGGCCTAACATTGCCACTGAATTCCTCATGTTTCCTGTATTGAACAAACAAAAATCCACAAAAAACTATAAATGTGTTCATATATTTATCAAAAAATAAATAAACATAGAATGGAAATATATTACTCATATTAAAATTGGTTATGCAAGTCTGCAACACAAATTTATTTCACTAAAAGTTAATTACCTTCAGATATATCATCAAAATTTTCTGCATAGCCTTATAACATTCCATATACAATTATAAATGTAACTAAGTAATTAAAAATACACATTAATCCATAAACAAAATGAATATAACTCGAACAAAGGTATGAAATATGTAATTGATAATAAAACATTAAACAACAACATACCAGATTCAACCTACAACATCAAAAACATAAAAAAACACAAGATCGCTAGATTATGAAACTGCCAAAATTAAGATAAAAAACAGAATATGAAATCAGGAAAAAAATTTCCATATACAAACAACAACAAACGTCACACCTGAATTAACCTCCACCGAGAAAAGAATACCGAAATGTTTAGTTTTTTTTTTCCGATTAGATTAATTGATGAGAAAGTCCTCCAGATATGAATTCGGTTTGAACATTTGATTAAATATCAAATCTCATCAAATCCGATCTACTTCAAATTGTCTTCGAAAGAATTGCATCGTGAAAAAAAATTTATCGTGAAAAATTGAGATTAAAAAATGGCAGATCCAAAAATGAAAAATTATAAAATGAATGCAATTAATTACTCACTAATCCTAACCGTCCATTTATTATGATGGAGGTTTCTAAAATCAAATCAGGGGTATTAATGATAATGTCACCAATACCATCTTATGGGAGCCATGAGGCTTATATAGGGTCTATGAAATGGGACCTATGAGTCATTTTCCGATATTTTTAAAAACTGTGTGTGAGAGTATTACACACATAATGTATTTTTTTCAAATGATAAAAAAAGCTTTTATTAATTCACATATATAAAATCTGATATGAATTTCAGCCTATTTAAAATAATGATAAAACTCATGCTAATTTAGAGATAAAATAATTAAAGTTCATTCTAAAAAAATAAATAACATTTTTATATTTTTTTCATTATTTTTAAATTATTTCGCATCAAATTATATAATAATAATAATAATATAGCTACAACGTCAAATACAATCTCTAGCTATCTTCGGCCGTATTTAGCGGAAGATCTTCCTCGCAATTGGTCCCTTCTTTTTTGAGATGTCACCTCCCACTCATTAAAGGAGCCACTCAACATCTCTCTCTCTCTCTCTCTCTCTCTCTCTCTTTTCGAACCATAACCAGATTTTTTCCCTCGCTTGTGTCTTAGAACTCTAGATTTCTGTGTATTTGATCCGTGGAAACGCTAAAAGTAGGTCAGGTTTCCTCTCTTCGAGGATCAGGGCGTCGGACCTTTCCGAGCCGTAGATTTCCATCGGGGATGAACTCGAATGCGATATGTCTGAACGACGACACAGAGTGGACCTTCGAATCACTCGACCTTCTGGCGACTTCGATCGACTCTGGATGGTCTCCGCTTGATTTCCCTCCTTTATCTATCCTTTCTTGTTTTTAGATTAGGTTTTGATCTTTCGATGTTCCTAAGTTTGTGAGAATTGTGTTCTCTCTTCTTGTCAACAGTAATGGAATTGATAGTGCGAGCTTAGATTGTGGGATTGAACAGACGGGATCGAAAAAGAGGTACTTTGGTTTTACATGTTGATTTGGATTTGGATATTATGTGATTTTACTAACTGATGCATTGATGAAGTTGTTAGGTGGTGAAATTTCTTTTTGTATGAATTCCGGATGGTTTTCCATGTGTTGGTTGTGAATGCCTATGAGTTGGTCATATTGGAGTTTCAATTGGCAGCGATTACTCATCCCTGCATTTGTTTTTTTTGTTTTTTGTATCATTTGTTTTATAAAACCAAATATTGTGAAGATTTATGCCATAATGAAGCAGCAAACACCATAGTTCGGTTGAACGGGGACCTCTTTTGCAAAAAACGTTGTAAAATAATAATAATAAAATTATTTTGATTCAATGTTATTTGGGTTTAGCTAGGAAGATAATTTTCTATTGACCTACAGATTGACAAATTGCAAATGGGACAGATCATTGGGGGTGTTGAACACTGAATGGGTGCATGACGTGTCAGGCTTAATTAATAAGAGGTTTACTAAAAGTTCTGATTAAAAATTGAGCATCTTCTGGTTGACTTGTGAACAAGTTTTGTTTTTATGTTGTTTGCAACTATTCAGAGACTGATTTTTTTATTTTTAAACTCTTGCTGCATCTATCTTCTACTACCTGGGTGGCTGAAGTTAGTTTAAGTATTCCTGTTGTGTGAGAATTGCATATCTCTTGTGCATTCTCTTTGGTGTTTTCTTCTGTTATCAATAAAGTAGGCATCTTTCGAACACAGAAGTACAAAATGAGACAAAAAGTCACCAAGATGGGAACGCTTTTAACACGTTGCAGTTTGGTTTAAATCCGGGAAAAAAAGGAAAAAAAACTTTGTTTTGATTAATCTTGTAAGAATCTCTCGATCCTCAGTCAGGATTTTATGATCTTATCAAAAAGTGAACAATTGATGTCCACTTAATTACATAGTTGTCCTAAATTAAATTCTATGAGAATAAATATTATTATTTGATTGTCTGGATCAATTTTGTAATTAAATTTTGGAAAAAAATGTGGTTGATATGATGTCCAGCAACACTCTTGGAATAAATAAACTTTCATGTAACAAATTTCAGAAACAAGCTTTGGTAAAACTTCCATTTTTTTGCATTAGATTGTTCGCCAGTTTACAATGATTTAGCCTCTTGTTTTTCAATCCTGTAATTTTTTAAATTTTTTTGGTAAATTAAGAAAAGTCCGCTTAACAGATACATGCTGGACTCATGAAACTTACAAACCTTTGGTTTTTTCCAAGATCATTTGTTTTGCACTTTTGAGTATTGCATCCTACCTCTGTTTTCATCTTTCAGGCATTTTCAGGTTTTTACAAGGACTGTCTTAGGATATTATGGATAATATTTAGGGAAAATTTGCCAGTACAATTGCTATAAAGCAGGCTCATGTTTTTAATAGAAAAATCAGGAAAATATAATTATGTGATATTAAGCAAGGATTGTGGTTGAACTAGTAGCACACCTTTGCAAAGAAAGAATTTGTTCATTTTCCTCTGCTACATATTTTTAGTGGCTTACCTTCCATAAATCATTGATGCCCCCACAATGCTTATCATTGTTGTTGCTTATCAGTTCAATGATTTAGGATTGCTGGTTTATGATTTTTGCACGCTTCTAAAAAGAAGTGTTTCCTTCATCAAGAAAATGAATACAAAGAAATTTACATTAATATAATATAATTACATTGTACAAATGTTAGGTACATTTTGCATAATAGTAGCAGTTAAAATCAACTTTTGATATTTGAGAAATGGGGAGCTGCAGATTAAGGGAAAATGTTTCTGACATCATGGAGGCTTCCTAGGTAAAGAAAAAAATTGATTGTTAATTTTCATCTACCTCAAGTCCTTGTATAACAACCACCATTGTGAGTTGTGGATTCATTTCTATTTCTTTATTTATGTATTTGTCACTATAAATGACCATTTATATGTATCTTATTACCCACAGCCTTCTTCACTGAGACTTTTGTGGTTTACTACTTCAACTGTATGTTTTATGGTAAAGTTGTGAGTTATTTACTGATAAGTCGGTCTTCTTGTTTGGTAGTAACAATATTTAACTAGGGTTTCTGACGGATACTTCTTTCAGAGCACGAAATGAACCTTGTGCGGGACAGAAATCTAAAGCATGCTGTGAGAAAATGCGGAGGGATAAGTTAAACAACAGGTATGCTTTCACTCCCGTACTCTCTTCTTTTTTGCCCACATGTATTTGCAGGGTGCATGAAAAAATCAAGTTGATGTTGGTGATTCTGGTGTTTTTTATTACAAATTTTTTAATTCAATACTAATAGGTTCCAAGAGTTGGGTTCCATTCTCAACTTTGGGAGGCCCCCAAAGACAGACAAATCCATGATTTTAAGTGATGCTGCCCGAGCATTGGTACAGTTGAGAAGTGAAGCAGAGCAACTCAAGGACACAATCGAGAAGCTTCAGGAAACAATCAAGGATTTGAAGGTAGCAATTACATCCATTTCTCATGTCACTAAAATCCTGCATGGATATTATATGAAAAGCCACCCAATCTTATGTACATGCAAACAAATAAAATAGAAACTAGTCCTCTAATTTTTGAGTTTGTTTTCGGGTATTAATTTTTGGAAACACATGCAGACAGAGAAGAACGACCTGCGGGATGAGAAGATGAAGCTGAAGGCCGACAAGGAGAGATTGGAAGAGCAGTTGAGGGTTTTGAGTGCAGCCCCAGCAGGGTACATGCCGTACCCTGTTGCATACCATGCAGTCAACATGGCTGTGAACCCAAACTCAAGCTGCGGCGGCCAACAAGACAGGGCATTACTACGCGTTCCCCAGTGTCCCCTTCAACCAGTTAATGCCTTCTTTGAACACGGATTGCTCTCAAGATGCAAAGGGGGTGTCGCCAAATGCCTAACCTGTGGAACTGCAAGCCGGTGAGACCAACATTTTCACTAACCTTTTCTTTAGTTGTTTTTTTATTGTTGTTATTATTGTTGATATATTTGGGGTTGGTGAAGTTGGTAGGATTATTATATGTTTTAGGTTGACTTCATAATTCATAATATAATTTAAGTTTTTTGTGGTAAATTTTGCGCACTGCATGTATAAATGTGTTTTTGTCTACATTGAATATTAAAAATGAGTTGAACACGATTGAACCAACCATCCAATCAAGTTGGACCAAATTGGATGGATGAGTACAGATCATAACACGCCTGGCGATTGAGCATGGGAACCTCGACTTGATTTTCTTAATTTGTTTCCATCTTAAGCGTTTGGTTGCGTGATTGTGAAACTGATTATACAGGAATATGAGTTTTAAAACTGATTCTGCAGAAAGTTCACCCACCCTAGTTTTTGAAAATTGTAATTTTTGACACTTTGTCTGAAATTTGCCTTCGCAAAAATTGTGTTGTCGCTCAACCAAATGCACCCAGATATGCCTACTTTCTTTAAACAAGTGTATACTTGTGTTGTCACTTCTTCCTTGCATATACATTTTTCCTCTTCGTTCCTGAATGTTAATACATCTTTATCATTTTGTTTGACTTTCCAGATGCATTATTTACATGTTGGTTTCCATTTGTTATTGCCATTGCTGCTTGCTAGTAGATTTGATCTTCTACAGTTGTACCCATAAATAATTATCATGTAGAATTGTAGACTAGTTCAAATTAAGGTTTTAAAAATTGCTTTGTAGGACTGCGGAAACCACTCAATCTCAATCTGGTTACAACTCTAGCATGCAAGAGAGATCCAGTACCAATGGCATTGCTTGTTCAAGCCTAGAAGGGAAATACATGTGCTGCAAAAAGGATTTAGCCCCATATAAATTCTATCCAACTTGAGTAGCAAACATGTACAGAGCTGCATTAGAACCCGAATTCTAGACCTCATCCATTCTGGATCCATTTCGAGTTGGTTCTTCTGATGGTTTGCAGCAGCTATTGGCACATACATACATTGCTCTCACAGGTATTAGTACAAATATAGTTCGTGTGTATACATATGTACACAGCTATGATGTTGGAGTCATGGAATACTGTATTTTACTTGCCAGAAAAGCCTTTAGAGCAGAATTCTTCTCTTGGACATCTCTGTATTTAACTCGCCTTCCATGACCTGCAATCGGACTTCCCATTGAGTTCATATTGATCGAATTAATATGAAATGGAGGCAAGTCGCAGTTTCTATAAGCAACCAGTACAACTGAAAATGGAAAACACACACCAGGCAGAATCCATTCAAAGTCCATGTCCAGGAGCTTTTTGACGCTGTTTAATTGCATATCAACTGCCAATAACACAATGGTTTCAGAACAATGTTCGTAGAAGTTATCAGACAAATGTGAGATGTTTGGAATGAAGAAACCATACCTGAAACTTTGTTATATTTCTCACATATGGTCAGCTTAGATTCCTGTGTGTTGGCAAGGTGGTCACCAGTGAAAAGAACCTTCAGTGGCTTATAGAATAAACAGACTGATCCCTGCCAGATAAATTTTGTCAAGGAAAACATAGGCAGCACCATAAAATAGTATAACAAATATTTCTTAAATTTTAATGGCATTCATGTCTTTTCTAGCATAGGATTCATACACAAGAGTCAATCTAGTACATTTCACAGACTATAATCCAGTATTCTTTCTGGAATTTTATATGCCTTGCCATGCATTTTTTTTTTTTTGGATATCGAATGGACCTCACGTAGCCGATTTTACGACCAAGCTGGGAAGACTACCTCCGCCGTGCAAATATCTTGTATTATCTTATGTTCAATATAGTAATAACAGAGGAAATATATACAGAGTAAAACGTTAATATCTAAAGGAACTCACTCTGGTGTGGCCTGGAGTATGTATGAGCTTGAAATGTGTACCGATATCCCATGGCCCATCACCGTAAAGCTGCATCTCTACATCGGCAGTAGAAACTTCCACCTGGTGAAAAATAGTGTTATTCATGAATTCACTAGAAGACTAAGACATTTAGGCACCCAGTTCACAAAGCACAATATGCACTTCATAAAAATGCATTCCTGCATGAAGCCTCATTTTGGACTTTCAGGTATAGGTTCGTAGAGAGTTCCTATGTCAAATGAAGTTTCTACCTGGAAGATGTTTGTTAAAAGTAGGTCGGTCCCAAGCAAGGAAGCCATGCCTAAGTGGCCTAACCTTATTGCTAAAATGACAAGAAAAATTTGATTGACCACATGTATTCCCTGAATTAATACTTCAGGGACTGCTGCTTGAGTGACACTGAATGTGTGAATGTATTCCTTCATCATCCCAATCTATGAAATATCCATTTGTTGGCTACCATTACCCGAATAAACGTCCTTTAAAATTAGTCTTACAAGAACTGAAAAAAGTCAGTTTAATGCTCCTATGCAAATGCAATACGTGCACACAAGTTCTCATCGACATGCATGGAAATCTAAATCATTTCTTACATCTTTTGAGTGGAGAATTCTGTCACACCTCAGCCGCTTGGACCATTTATAATGATCTCCCACTTCATCCCTGATTCAAAGTCATAAAAAAGGCATAATCTTTACACAACTAAATAAGGAGCATGAAGTGAAAAATATTTGAGTTAATTTTACATACTTATGTGTCAGAAACATGTAGCGAGCTCCACCAAGCGCCTCAATCTTCCCTGCAAGTCTCTCTGTGTATCTTGGGCTGCATGGCCAAATTCTTCATCAATTCACTGACCGAGTCGAATCACCAACATCTTTATAGTCAAAGTTCAAAAGCTAAAAACCCGTGGGGGTTGGCTCTTTGGCTAGAGCCATGAGTATGCTCCCCATACATCTTAAGTTCTAACCCCTGGGCTTACCTAATAGTGTGGGTGATTATGTGAATGTGAGGTTTCCGAACTAACAATGGGTATCTTGTCACTGGAAAAGTTCTAAAGCTAAAACACAAAGTTTATTATTACACAGTACACATAATTACATCATGAGGATCAATTATAAAGATTTATAATATAACTTACATCCACCTATACTATAATCATCTCTTTATATATTACTTTGTGATTCTATTATTAATTTTCCACTGTTCATGACATCAAATGCTTGTGGCATCCTCAATTGTTTCCTCTTTTTTTTTATTCATTAGGCCAGTCACCAATTCATAGCCAAAGTTTGCTAAAAAACAATCATACATACGCAACATGCATGACAAGAATCACAGATCCTCACCTGTCGACGAGTATGTTCCCTTCTGGGCGAACAATCACATACGAAGTAGCTCCGTACGTTCTCTCGGAGTGGTAACCACAATGATATATACCCTATAAAAAAAAATCAAAATCAATCACACAAACATCCAATTCACAAACAGTAAAAAATACCCAGTCAGTGCTACAGTTCAAACAACCCAAACCCAGTGATCTCACTCACAGGCAGCCTCTGCTCATCAATGGCTATAGGGAAGGTGTCTTGAACTTGCAGAATCTCAGTTGGGACGCTCTCTGTGTGTATTGATCCGGTCGGACAGGCCAGCAATGCCTGCATAGAAGAACCCAAGCTTCAAAAAACCTCTCCAAATTTTTTTCATTGGTTTTGATGTCTTGATTGAAAACCCCGTTTGCAATCCCAATTTGCTATCTGCACATGCTTTTGATGTTTTTTTTCCTTCCAAAGTATAAAATTAGCTACTGTATGTTTTTTTGAATAATGTTAAATATAGTCCCACATGTTTTGATTTTTGAAATAGTATATGATCTATTGGATTGAAACCAAGAAAAATTGCTAGCAATATATATACCTGAATAGATGGCTATCGAGGCATATGGACTGTACTGCGTGTAACCACGTTCCATTTCTTTACATTTGTGAAATAGTAAAGTATTTGTTAGATGATTTCATATACTTGTTAGTGACGTGACGACTGCAAAACGGACTGAACTTATAAGTGACCTTGATTTATTTATTTTTCTTCACCTGAAGAGCTTTCAGTCTGTCTTCTTGGCAGCTCGGCTGCTTGGAAACGGCAGACAATCCATCGATCCTCTTAAAGGTTTCCTGTATGTAAAGAAAATGAAATAAAAAATTAAAACGTCGAATGAAAGTCGATCTGGACCGTAGAACGGACGGACATCAAACCTCACCGGAGCCATCCAACGGCACGTATCGCAGTCGATGCACCTATGATCTGCACAAAGAGAAAGAGAGAGGGGAACAGTTCCAGTCCGTCCGATGGAGAACGAACGAACGAAATTGGGGTTGGTTTGTAGAACTAACCAACGAAGAAGTCCCCGTCTATGTTTTGGGGCCGCCGCCGACGCGTTTGGGTCGCTCTGACTCGGAGAGGAAGTCGGCGGCGGATGGCGTCAGCGTCTCGGGTCGGAGCCGATAACATCCTCTGATGATGCCGATATTTAGGGCAGAAAGTATCGGATAAAGAGGTGGTGCTCTGCATTATTTTATTTTGTTTTTTTGGTTTTCAATTTGTGTTTTTTGGGGGAGTGAAGTTGAGGTGCTGTTTTCAATTTGAAGGTTTTGATGAGTGATTATGAGGAGTGATGTTGAGGTGTTGTTTCTCTTGTCTCCACGTGCGAATATTCGTCGGAGTGCTTTGAAACTTCAGTTTTGTTTTGGGAAAGTATTTAATAAATCCAAAATTTGTTGGATTGACCCTGAGAAAAATTGGCTCTCATCCATTCAAAAGTAAAATTGTATTGGTATTCTCTGTTTATATTTTTATATGTTTATATCATGTTTGATTTTTAAGAAGAAAAACATTATTTCACTTGATGCATTTATAACCACATGATTAGTTAAACAAAATACAAGTATGATAAAAAAAACAAACAGACGATCTGAATTCGTTATTTATATCACTTTGATATGATGATGTGTTTTTTTTTTTTTTATTTATTTATAATGAGTTTGGTTAGTTATGGATTAAATTACTAGATCTATCAAAACATGTTTGTTATACTGTGAAAACATCAAATAAACATTAGTAGTTTGTCAGAATAAACTATAATTTTCTATTTTGATGTGTAATTATTAAAAAATATATTTTTTAATTGTGGACGAGAAATTTGAATGAGTTGTAGCATATAAAGAACAAAATTGTGACTTCAGGTGTTGGTTTGAGAGTAATTGGGTTTGGAACAAGAAAATTCATAAAATTGTGCGCATACCATGATCCTAAAAACACAAGCTTACAAGTTGTGCGAACCAGCTTACAAATTATAACTTCCTAAATTTTTTTTTCTTAAATAATGAATATACAACTTATTCTAAGTTAAAAGTTAATATCTACCGGATCACAAATTTAAACAAACACAACGATGTTACATACAACCCAACTACAACCCATATACAACAAAAGTATATACTCTAATGATTTGTATAAACTTACTTATAAAGTAAATAAAAAAATCACACGTTTCATTTAACAGACTATACGGAGCTGCTTCACAGAAGCGTGGTTTCAATGCCGTGAAGTGATAAAAAAAATAGCTGTTTAACACAGCTACCGGCCTGGTAAGAGGTGGCGTTTGACTGTGTCGGCCGGCACAAACGGCCCAACGGAGCCTAAACAAGATTGCATGTAACAATACCCAATACTTACCGCGAAAAGAAAAAAATACTAATACCCAGTAAAGTAACATCGAAATGATCATTGTTTATGTAGCATTTAAATTAAACTATTTTATTAAACTTTGACAATGTCTTATATTGAATTGAAGGCAGTTAAAAAAATTCTCAAAGCACTCCTCCATAACTCACGAGGTGTCCAAGCACAGTAGTCCTGATGGAACAAGCATTATCCAAACCCATGATGGGATCAAAGTATCCAACAATACTGGAATATGTACCTTATTCTGATCTTATCTGTATGCATCTCTGGTATTTTGTCAATTTGGATTGTCAAAATAAATCCACAAGCCACCTTTTGTTATCTGGGTATTACCCAAAAACCTATTATACTTAAAACAGAGGAGATAACATACCTGGTTTCATCATCAGCAGATTCAGCACACATTCTCAGATTCTCAATATGAAGTTCTTACAACTATGCCAGGGACTTTGAACTTATACCACAACTAATGAGATCTCCTGTTTTCACTGATGCTTGTTGCAACCATAACAAAGATTCTGACCACAAGAACATTATTAAATAAATCTCAACTTCTGAGTAGGCATCCTTACCCCTGTTATCACCGATTGAAATAAATATAATCCTACTTCTCCTCATTGAGCCTAACAGCCCATCCAAAGAGATGAGATGATATTAGATCAATGTGAAAACAATCTCATCTCTTGTAAAAATTTGAATTTTCTTCATATTGTGTGACCATGTCAATCTCCATCTGATCCATATCGGCATTGGACTTCGTCTCCTTCAAGGACCTTCTCCAAAGCATCTGATGGGAGACCAATCATTTCCAGTGTCTTTTCCCAGACCTTTTGGGACGTCTCTAAATTGTGTGATTCTTCCGATGGATTCATTGGACGACAGTCATGCGATATGTAGGCACACACGGGCCACTCATCGGCCTTCAACACCCCACAGTATTCAGGGACCTGAGGATCTGTCGCAGCAAATAAGGTGCTCCTTGAACCTAGATAATGATGATAATAATGGAAATGTTAAGATGCATCATCTTTTTTACCCCCTTAACAGTTAACACAAGGTGACAGAATCTTCAACTGGTGTTTAAAATGGCGACTTACCTTCCAGGGCACTGAAAATGAAATGAGGAATCAAATGGTAAGCAGTTTGAATAATTCTGGGCAGATCACGAGCCTGTATTACAACTTAAAAGTGAGAACATTGTGAAAATTTGAGAACATCAATTACACAGATCAAGGGTCTTCGAGAGGTAGGGTGGAACTTTCACTTATCCAGTTCTCTCAGAAATTTTTTGTGGATAGATCTGTAAAAGTATCTATATGTGGTAAATTATACTTACAACATTTGTGTGGACAATTCCAGGAGATACGCACATCACACTGATCCCAGCTTCAGCAGGCATACGCTTTTGGAGGACACTGTTAAACATTACCTAAGATTCAAAGACCATCCTCAAATCCTAGAACTTCAATATAAGATGCAAATACATCGATTATGCACAAAGAACTGAAAAGCATCTTTGCAAGATCCATTTGGAAAAATAGTAAATCCTACCTGTGCAAGTTTGCTATTGGAATACCCCAATAAACTTGTATATTTCTTTTTACCAGAAACAATGTTCATATCTTCAGTGTCCACGAAGCCCACGAAATGCATCTAGACATAGCATTCAATATTATTAACTGGATAATATATAAATGAAGGGAGAATACAGTTAACTAATTCATTATGCTGCCTAGTATTTATTCAATTCTCAGGCGAGCAATTTTTTTTTTTGCTTTACCGTACAGATTTCATCACCAAGTTCATCATCAGGTGATTCAGGTCAGTGTGAAGGGTAATGGGAAAAAAAATTATCTACAACGGATTTGAAATTACATCTAAGAAAAAAACCAAGAAAAGTTGTGTGTGTGAGGAGCCCTACATTTAACATGTCTGAGTACAAATTTCTCTCAGGGGTCAGGAGAATCAACAAAGTGAAACAAAAAAATAATGAGAAACAGTAACGCATGGAGAAAGAGATTAGCCCAGCCAAGACAATATTGACAGCTTTGCATTCCACGACTCACATTTCTTATGGAGAAATGGTCGCACAAATTTCTATTTTTTGCCTCACATGTCACCAATCCGGCATGCTCAAGGCAACTATACTGAAAATTCAATATTAAGTCGCATCACCGACTGTGAGGTTCATCTCTTTCCTCAAATTTTATTATGGAGATCATACTTTCTACAAGAAGAATGAACTTTCACAAAGGCTGTTTGTCGTCTTTCCCAGTTCCTCTCCATCATCATAAAGAAGTACATGACATAGTAGATCAGTAAGAGCATATTTCATTATTTCATTGACAGAAATATATTTTTATAAGACCAAAAATTGTGCTTATTTTTTCATATTTTAACCGAAAAAAAAGAAATACAAAAAAAAAATCATCATAGGGATAAGAACTTACAATAGAGTTCGTGTTTACAATCCTGCTTGGAGAAGCCCCTAATTAGAGAGGGCATAAGCAATATTGATAGGAGTGCCGGAGCAAGATGGTTCACTTGTAGATGTTCCTCATATCCATCCATTGAGATACGCTGGGGCTCTGGGTAATATTAATGCTTAAATATAAATGTTCGATCGATAATATAAAAAGAAACTACTATAAGTCAGAACTAAACTGGCTAAGGAAAATGTTAAATAAATCAGCTGTGTTAAGAAAAAAATGTTCATAGTGGCATGACACACATAAAAAAAAGGTTAATAGACCAGACATTTAAAATATACTGACCTCCTATAGAAAATATGCCAGCATTGTTGATCAAAACATGCAAAGGAGCTCCTCGTGCATTCCATGCTTTAGCAAACTTTACAACAGAGTCAAGAGAGAGAAGATCAACCTCCATCACCTTGATAAGAATCAACATTTGAGCAGCATCAGTCATCCAACAGAGAAGGCATTTAAAAAATATTACTTCAGTGGTAGTAAATGACCTTTTTACAGCTAACATATAATCAGGATTTCTTATTATCACACAGTACTTTAACGTTGTGACAGCCATTTAATAGGTTCAGTGCATAGCTTAACTTCGTCAGTTACATATAAGGACTCGAAAGAACAATAAACATTTGCCACTTTGATTATAGACTGATTATTAAAACATTAATCATCACTGAAATTAGAAGGAATGAATTGTTCCAGTATGAATTTTCCACTCAAGAGCATGCCATTTGAGTATCCACTGCAACAGAGGAAAAATAAGAAACATTTCGAGTTGAGAAAGATCAAATGATACACCAGAGATGGATGAAGAGATTTGAAGGTGATGATGGACAGCATTGCCTGCTGTTTAGAATCCTCAAATTAACAGTCCAAAGCAGAACATTGAATGAGCAACTACAGTTCTGGTCAATGATGGGCAGAGCCAGACCAATTTGAGTCCAATGTAGAGCTGATTTAAACAAAATTTGGTTTGAGTCGGGTCAATTTTGATTTTTTTCAGATCAAATTATCAGTTTGGGTCAACTTCCAGCCTCATTTGGGTTAACTTCAGCAAGGTGCCAGTACTTATGACAGGGAAAAGCATATTTTCTTCTATTTTGATGCGACATTTCATGATAAGATCCAAGCACGGAAATTAATTCTCACTTTCAAACACATTGCCAATTCTATCTTCCTATATTCATTCCCATCCTATAAATCTATAATAAGAGTTTATTCCTACACAATGTGAAAATTTAGATAGACGTTGAACAAATTTTGCTGCATGCCTCTGATTCAAGTTACTGGGTCATTAATCATTATATTCACAGATGATTTAGTGTCAGTTAATGAGATGCAAATGAAGTTAATGGAAAACTGGTAATATGGGGAGGACATGATTGAAAAATAGCTAGATTAATCATATGAGATGAAGACGACAAGTCAAATAACTCTTAGTCAAAGTAACCTCTAAAATATCCTAGAGCGTAAAAGTTAAAACAACTGAAAGCTTGCCCCAGAATCTAAAGATAAAGCATTGTCAAAAACCACAACCCAACAAGGAACAAGATGTTCTCTCAATAATATTATTAACAATAAGCCAAAAAAAAAAAAAAACTGCATGACTGCAAAGGTTAAATTTCATCTAAGCCTTCCCTGCAACTGTCATCTTGGTCGAATTGTCAATCCTATATTACACATGGACACAAATCGAGAGCCCTCAAATTAACACAGGCTTCCACTAACATTCTTCGATCATTGTGCCTCCATTATACTGTTCTTTAACAACACTATCAAAATTTATTTCAAGAGTCCTTTATTCGCTTGCAGAATATCAGATACGCACAACTAGTTATAGAATACCTCAACATCAAGAGGAGGGCCAGCTCCAGACCGTTCATCCTGCCATTTGTGTATCAACTCATGTGCCGCTTTCGGATTCCTCACCGCCATCACTACATGCGCCCCAGATTCTGCTAATTGTCTGTTCCAAAGGAAATAAAATCAGAATATGAGAGAGAGAGAGAGAGATTCATTTCGCATGGAAGGAAATTCAGATACCGAGCGATCTGGAGGCCAATGCCGCTGGTGGATCCGGTGACGATGACGGTGAGGTTATCGAGAGGGGGGAGCGGGAGAGGGCACTGGAGGTGGCTCGCAGAGATCCTCTGGAAGAGGAACTCCCACACTATGTTGATCCACCCCCTCATCCACTCGATCCATCCCAAGCCCTGCTTTCCACGGCCATCCGATGCGGACGACGACGACGGGGCTGTCGTTGCAGGACGTTGATGGTGAAGCCATGGCCGCCTCCATCTCTCTCTCTCTCCGTCTCCGACTGAATCTCTAACAAAAAGAGTTCACAAACGGTTGGGGTTGGGGTTCTCAAAACCCTAGAGCGAGCCCGTGATGGATCGTTGAAGACTGTGGAAGGTCCGGACCCCGACCCAATTAAAATGAAGTTTTTTTTATATGTATTTTAGATCACATACTAATTAATACATCTGCTCACGTGGCACATCCTGATTTGTCATAACCGACGAATCTGTATTTCTGATCCTCATAAAACATCACCACGAATCCGTGTCTTATGTTGGGGACCATATGTTTTTTTTTGGTAAAATGTTGGGGACCATATGTTACCCTTTGATCATTTTTTCATAGTTAAAACTGATCTACGTCACTGCAAATATAAATAATCTCACATATGAATTTTTGAAAATTTACAAAAACTTAATTATCATCATCGGATTAAAATTTCATTCAAATGTGATAAAATATTTTATCACAATGTAATTGTATAGGTATTAGTCTTTATAAATAATCATAAAAACAAATTATTTTATTTTCATTGAAGTATTGATTGAAAATGATTAAAAATTTGAAGATAATTTAATCATTTCATGGTTATATATTAAAGTTAAGTAGGTAAGTTGTGTTAAAATTAATTTTTATTGACATGAGGGATGTATATGAGTTTTTGAGTTTTTAAGGACCTATATGTCTGCCCCAACTTTGATAAGGACTTATATGTGATTACCCGTGTTTGCAAGGAGTTGGATGACTTTAATCCTTTTTTAATTTTTATGAATACAATCTAATGAATTAATATATATTTTTGTAAATATTTATATAATGAGCGGAGTATATATTTTATTAGAATTTTCATGTAGGATTGTTTAGGACTATGGATATGATTCTATTTCTAGAAAATAACAGCGTATCGACACCCATAGCCCCCGTTTGAAATGGGAATAAGCCCCTGGATAATCCGGTATAAAGGGAAATAAGAGATGAAGGGTGTTTGGAAACATAAAATAGGTAGGGATAAAGTACGTCAGAATAAACTGGTATATAGATTTCAACCAACCTTTGGAATTAATTAATGTTATCATGGGTTTTTACATCTAAAGAATATGTGGGTCCACTGTCAAATCAACTGTCATCACTTCTTATAAATCATCTATCAAATCAACTATCATTATTTTTTCACCTTTTATAAATCATTATCTATAATTTATTCACATTTTACTCAAACAACAAAACATTTATTCTTACGTTTACTAACAAAAATAATTCAAAACACAACCAAACACAAAATCACTTTATCCTCACTTATGCCAGAATAAATGTATACCAAAAAATGAGTTCTATTCCCATTCCAAACGGGGGCATATAGAATAGGATTGTAATTTAAGCAGGTTGGATTGCACTACAGCTCGTTCAAGGCAAAACAATGAATTTAGGGGGCGTTTGGCAACGTTTAATAAAGATGAATATGCTATTAATTAAACATAAAACTGAAAAAATGTTAAACGCATTATAAAAAACAGGTTTAAATAAAAAGTTACTTACAACTGTACAAAAAAATTGCTTTTTAAAAAACGCACAAAATGCGATTTTTAATAATTAAGTCTATTTAATTTACTTTATTTAGAATCTTATTTTTCAAAAGTATTTTCAAACATACCCTTCTAATCGGACAAATTTTAACCATAACTTAACTTTTCAAAGGAGAATATTTTATTAGTATATTTTGTTTGAATATGGTTCTTATAGTTGTCATATAGTTTATTTGTTAAAAAACTTTAATCCATGTTTGTTTTATAAATAGAATATTTTATTAGTATATTTTGTTTGAATATGATTCTTACAATTGTCATATAGCTTATTTGTTAAAAACTTTAATCCTGTTTCACAAATAGATAGATGGACGAGGGAATAATAGGTTTAAACTGGATAAAATGAATAAATTGTAATAGCTATGATCGTTCACACAAATAAATTATAATAGTTATACGTGCACCATTATACAGTTGAATAAATTCTTTAGCTATACTTGAAATTTCGTAGTGAAAATTCAAAACCATGACTATGAACACAAACATAAAAAATAAATTTTATAATAGGTTAAAAGGACATCACCCGATCAAAAAATTATTTTTTTTAGGTGAAAGATCAAAAAGTGATTTAATTTTTCTCTATCCCCACTTTAGATAACTATTTTATATCTGAATAAACTTTCACAAACCGAATGGGGATTAAAAATAAAATAAAATACAATTGTTCGATTCTGATAAATTCATTTTTATTACCCAAAGAGTTTTTTCACTTCATACAAAAGTTGAATTCATTGAGGGCGTTTGAATACAAATTTGATTTAAATATGATTCATGTAAAAACAAAAAAATTTCAAAAACTATCCAGACTCATTTGCAAGTTCTCTTTTCCATTGCACGCCTAAAAATAATGAAGTCTCGTATGTGGTCATACTAACTTCTTTATGAATTCCATCGATTTTCTAACAGAGGCTGATGTAATTATACGGGGGAGCTTGCTTACATACCTAAACAATAAAAAAATCATTCTTCAATTAAAAATGGGTTAATGCATATAACCCCCTGAAAGTTAGCGTATATCTAAAGAAACCCCTCATTTATATGAATATTCATATAACCCCCTTAAAGTTAACATGGTTAAACATTTAGCCCCCTGGTTAACTTTTCGTTAAAAAAGGCTCCGTCAGCTGTTAATTTATATATTCATATAACCCCATGATTTGTTTCATAAATCCAAAAAAACCCAAATCTATGACAAAAATACCCTTGTTATGAGAAGCTAATTAAAATATTCATATAAACTCCTGATTTGTGCCATAAATCCAAAATAACTCATTTTCTGATTTCACATATTCATATAACCCCTTACTTTATAAAAAAATACAAAAAGACCCATTCTTCTTCTTCCCGGCGGTTATTTTTTTTACTGTTGTCATGATTGGTTATTTTTCTAAAATTGTATTTTAGATTCATTGTATTTTGCTTCATTTAACCATATCAAATTCAATGTAACCAAACATTCTCAATAAATGTAAAAACACAGGAAAAATGCATAAAAAAAACAGAGAAATGCATCTGCCCCCGAATCACCAAAAATTTCGTTGCCGCACGAGAGGGGCGGAGGGGGACGGACCAGAGGTGGACCACATCGTTGGTGACGATAAGGGGAGGGGAGGAGAGGAGGTCGGGGAGGTAAGATCCGGCGATGTTGAGGATATTTTCGAGGACGTGACGCGGGGAGGAGGAAATGAGGCGACAGAGGCAGGATTTGTAAAGGAAGGGGTGGGGGAGAGGTGTATTGGTCATTTTATTACGTTGGATTAACTTAACCACCATAATTATTTAACAAGATAACTGTAGGAGGATTTTTGTATTAATCGACTACTTTGAGAGGGTTATATGAATATTCACAAAAATGACGTTTTTTTTAATATACGCTAACCTTACTTTCATGAGATTATACGCATTTAACCCATTGAAAATTATGTATAAAAATCACATAAATACTTGTGACACTCATCCATCAAGGATATACTGACAACATTTCCATAAGTGTACACAAAATCAAATCGTGTCAAAGCACGTGCTCTCCCATCGAGATTCGGAAGGCGTGAGGTGAGGGTTTGATTCACTCACTGTATTACTAACATGTACTGACAAGAAGATATGTATGTATATTTGAAATGCCAGCCTTTAGTATCTACAATGTCAGTTCAAGAATATATGTGAAAGTCCTGTGACAGTACCAACAAAAATTCATTTTGCACTTACCAACCCATTTATATATAGAGAGTTTCACCTGTATGAGGTTAAGGGAGCAATGAGAGGCCCCACTGGTGCAAGAACCCCTGGCCAGTGGTTACCTCCAAGACCAACAGAAAGAGGACAGCCAGCATTGCCGCTCTGCCGTTCCACGTCTCCGCGCTCTTCGTCCAGCCCCATTCCCACACTATGACCGGGGGTGGGAGCTCCCCCCGTTTCGAATCATACGCCGCCAACAGCTCTTCCACACTTCCAAGGGGGACGAGCGACTGCACATGACCAGGAAATCACGGGACTGAGTGTCAAGTTTGGTTCATGGAGTACTGATCGAATTTCAAATCATTTCAGAACCAACAATATTCATCAATTCATATGGATTGGACTCACATTATAAAAAAAAAACCTCTAGGTGGGATGTTTACCTGGTGAGCTTCAAGATTTGAGACCGCCATGGCTCCAACGTAAGGGAGACTTTCAATCACAGCATCCGCCAAATCTGAAATGAAGGTTGGTTCACACCCGAGGGCAGGAACACGTCCCCATTTCTGTACGCCGGACTTGAGAGCCAGCTCTTTGTACTCCACATCAATCTCTTCAAGGGTTTCGATGTGTTCGCTAACAAAGCTGCAAAATTAGATGCACATATATGAAATATGCATGATAAAAGATTAAGAATGCTGATGAAAAATATGGTACCTGCATCAAATCTATAAACTAGAGGGAGCCTCAAGAGCAATAGATACCTAATGGGAACAGCGAGTAGGCTTGCTCCTTTCTTTCCAAGCTCAATAATTGTCTCATCCGTGTATGGCTTCAACCACTCTACAGGTCCAACCCGGCTCTGCAAATGCCGTTAGAACACAAATACTAATTCAAACACAAAAGTAACATATATACTCCATTAAAATAAAAGGCCTGATGTGAATGGCAGCCGGCAGGTTATGTTTCAATTTATCATCTCTTCTTTACGAAAATAATACTTAAAATAAAAAAAAACGTTTCAACTGACCATATTTGAGATTCATGGCAACTGCTTGTGGATTCATTTTCATGCAAGGTGGAACCAGTGGATCTAAATTGGTTGGAAAAAAAAATTCTTATGTATTAAACAAAATCAAGATAGGCCATCCATTACCTGATAGGCTAGGGTATATGCGTTCCTAATTTTCCGTTTTTCCAGTTCTTCCATAATTAAATCTATACACTCCTCCATCTCTGCCTTGTATGGATCCCCAGCTTCTTCAACATATGCAAGTGGCACTCCATGAGCACTGAAAAATATCGTGACCTAAACACCCATCTTGTTGAGTGAGTTCATGAACAGATTACACATAATACTAAATTTTATAATTATTAAAAAAATGCATTGACAGAAGAAAACTCATATATAGAAATGCAGAAGCTGTTCCAGCCTCAACCACCATAAAAATCATAGGTCCCACTATAAGAGGATCATAGTTATGCATACTTAAAAAAAGATGTAGAAAAGATTGAACCGATGTACACTCAAGTCAACATGATCAACATTTTCCAACCAGTCAGGAAGTTCCAAGACCTGGAGACACGTGGGAGACAATGCAAAGAGTCACATTCACCATTGCAATCAAACATATTTCATCATGGCATCCAACATATTGTTGCATAACTTTATTTCTGATTAGAGTCAACCAGCTGCATTAATTTCAACATAGATGCTTTTATCAGAATAACTATTCAAAATATTGTTTTTGCCATGACCATCCAGCATATATATATAGAGAGAGAGAGAAAAGAATGGACTTGAGAGGAGTCCACGATAAAATATGTTATCCTGCATAAAAAATGATATTAGATTTATGGTAGATGGGACCTTCATTGTTAGTTTATCTGAACGAGATAACAAAATAACCTTTTTCCCCAGCAGTGTGGGATTGGATATATGGATTCTATTTCGCCAGAGTCCTATAGAGAAATAAGGTATTTTCAAATTTTAGAGTAAAACAAGTAAGTCCCTTAAAAATCTATAGATTACTGGTTAACGCAATATATCCAGAAGGTAAATGTGCTCTACTGGAACGATAGCATCTATACAGTAGCAAACAAGATACATCTGGAACCAATCATATCTCTTATAATAAAATGAATGGTAAGCACAAAAAAGGATGATTGAATGTATAAAAAGGATGCACACCTTCTCAGGACATTCAAATTTTTGTAATTCCTTTTCGATCAAATTTGCCATGGCTTTGATATATCCTTGACGCTGGTACCATGAAGGAATAACTGTGTGCTGCATATTAACCAGATATTCGTCCTCCCTAGATAAGTAAAAAAAAGATAAATTTGGACAGTTTTCTCAAATAAGAAAAAGAGAGAAAAAAAGGATGAATTTGAATGGATTCATGGTATTCTGCACACTAATTTATCACCTGAATATACCCTCTAACAAACGAAGGCTTGAACCACTGGTTGATATCGAGAACTGTGGATAAAGGGGAAGTACAACAAGCTTTGTGATCCCATCCCTTTTAATCTGCAAAATCAGAAGCAATAGCCTCAGCAACGACACACAACATAAATTGTAACTTGTAAGTTTGAGAATAGTGACTGGTGTACAATAGCCAGTTTCATCAAGCTTCATGTCAAAACCTCTAATATATAGTTGAACTCCATGAAGTTTGGACAGAGAATCCCACTTAATCTTCATTTATGTGAAATATGAAGCAAACTGAAACTCCTCTGAATTATGCTATCAGGATAATTCGATGTGCACATATTTCCAGTTGAAGTCTGACATCCGTGCACAAGAATGAAACCCATTCTTCAAGTTAAAAGCAAAAAAAACACTGAAAACGCAAAGGACCGCATTATCAGCAAACAAAAGGAATTCATTTCCAAGGTGACCTTTGATGAAGTAATTTTGGTGCAACAAAATCGCAGCAATAAAGAAACACCAAGTCACAAGCAGCTATCCATTGAACATTACAAGAAACAAGTCATGTTTCATTTATTTGGCATACAGAATCATCAAGAACATAGCATTTCCCTGTTAGATTTGCATGCTATGTGCAACATGCTATACTGCAACCCAAAAATCACAACAGAGCTCTAATAGTCGAAATCCACCTGTTCAATAGCTTCTTCAGTGAATGGGTGCCAATAACGCATCCCAACATACACTTTTGCTGGAACATCTTTGGCAATGAGCGACTTCCTCAGCTCTTCTGCCTGAAACACAGAGTGAGTTACAATCGAGATAGATAAAAATAGTCGTAATAAATATATTATAGAAATGCATAATAAAAGTGGTGAAGATGGAATGTAGTTCCTTCCCAACAGTTTAAAAGTGGGACTCCCCATGTGCTTTTTGAGTGAGTAACACGACAAGTCAAAACAAATATGAACCGTGAATGTTCATGTCGTAGTAGGCCTGTCAACGGGTCGGGTCTGGGCCGGGTCGGGGTGGACCCGGACCCGACCAGTGGCAAGACCCGGCGGGTCATTGGAAATGTGGACCCAGACCCGGACCCGTCGAACCCGGGTCGGGTCCGGGTCCGACCCGACCCGAATATTGTTAATGATAATAAAAAAATCATGAATTTGTTTGCCTTATCATTCTATTTGAATATGGTTAATAGACACTATATATTAATCTAAACAACATTCAAAACAATAAACACTAACATATTAACCTAAACAATGAACATAAATCATGCAACAAACCAGTGTTCCGAAAAGTGGTCCGTGCGGCCACCTATGCGGTTCGGTTACACTACCGAACCGATTCGGCCATAAGCGGGCCATATGCGGGCAGAGCCCGCATAAACGGTGAAAAAGCGGTTATGCGGCTGCCTAACGGGCGCACGGGCTTAGATGGATAAATGGGGATTTTGCATTTATACCCCCCAAAAAAGTTAATTGCATTTATACCCCTTAAAAATTACATTTATACTCCTGTGTCAGTCTGAAATTGCATCTATGCCCCTGTGTGGCTGTGTCTGAAATTTTAATGGTTTAATATGATTACATTTCTTCAAATTTATCTTGTTATCTCTTGTTTATATATCAACCCTATATAATTATTTTTTATTAATAAAAAATTACATAACCGCATATACTCCCGCATGCCGCATATACTCTATGCGGTACTCTACCCGCACGCAAACCGCATACCACATTTCAGAACACTGCAACAAACCAATTAATTAAACAATTCAAAAGCTAATAAACTAATAAGGCTTGTCAGCGGGTGGTGTTTGATTGGTTATGAGTTATGATTTATGGGTTTGGTTATGGACTTATGGATACAAAAATGATTTAAAACTTATACTTGTAACTTGATAAATAAGAAACAAAATTATGGGTTAACTAATACTAATAGTCTTGTAATATCTAAACATATATTAATAAAACAGTCAGGTCTCAGGTCCAATGGGTCAGGGCGAGGTGGACCCGAACCCGACCCGTTTGAATGTTCGGGTCCACCGGTTAGGTCCAAATCAGGTCGGGTATATTACACGTGTAATCGGGTCCGGGTCAGGTCGGGTCCGGGTCTGAACCCGACCTGTTGACAGGCCTATGTCATAGTAAATCATGCCACCCATGCACTATCAAAACACATACAGATTAGGCTCTGAAATTGGAAATGTCAATAAAGAAATCATGAGACGAACTTGCATCATCATCATCACTTGTGAACATGGTAGATAAAGATAGATACAGGCTTTGTTAGGATGATTAAGCACAAGAATTTATTGTATTCATGGTAAATAAAAAAAAACATAAAACATGACGATTAAGGAATGATGTTTGACAGAAACCAACAAAACTTTTATGGCCAACCCGAGATAGTTGGGAAACGGGCTAGTGTTGACAATAAAAACCTCAGGATATAATGGGTCAAACAGCTTTTCTCTACCAGCATTAAAATACATCAAATAAGGGAGTTTTATTTGCCTGCCAAAGAAATGTGTTCATGAGATACCCAATCTGATTCCATAGTTCAAAACTGATGATAATATCATGCAAAAGATCTGTACATCAAAGGGAACACAGTATGGATAAAGTCAATAGAGCTTTGTTTCTTGAGGAACGGTTTGTCCATTTCAGTTTTAGTTCCAAATGCAAAATGCTATCTGCATAATTTGTGCAACATGATTGTCTTCTGTCAATGCATTACATCCCAATGGACATATTACTGAACACTTTCAAGTATCTTCTGTCCTTGCATGTATTTTGTGAAACTTGGTAACATCCAAAGCCACTTCGTACATACAGAATGTTTCTGACATGCATTTATAAGTTGAAACTTGAAACTACCACATGACTTTACCAAAGGTTTGAAATAATAGGATCTACAATGCATAAAGGGAGTTTTAATTGTTGGAAGCTTCAGTAATACCCTTGTAAATCTCCCAGCAATTTTTTTACTAAACCATCTATTTTGACAGAGAAAAGTAACAAACAAAAGATGCAATTCAATGTACATAAAACATGCCTGTTGATCAGTTATCCGCCGAAGAGGAGAACCACCACCTATGGAAGCATAGCCTTCTTTACTCTTGGGTGCTCTAACAACAGATATGAACTGTGCCAAAGGCTTCTGAAGGAAACGGAACAGTCTTGGCAGCCGAATGATATCCTGACATATTCCATAAAATGAAGGGCATGATGAAAAAGCAATCTATATAAACAGCAAGTAAAGAAAGGCATGGCTCCTAGATGACCCTTGCCTCTCCCTTGAACCTAAAATCATCAAGCAAGCTTACTGTAAATACTCCAAGAGAGTTAGTAAGAATCGGCAAGAAGCATCTTTTGATGCAAGATAAAATGTAATGCAGTCAATTCCAACGTCCATGATGCCTTGTCATTTCAAAGAATTCCTTAACACATTATGAAGATCTCTATAAGAGTGTGACAAGATTATGCAAGGAAATATTGAGTGCTTTATCAGTCTACAATCAGATATGATACAAAAATTTACACTATCTACCACTTGTGAAACAAATTATCAAATAAAACAGGATTAGCAAAAAGGAAAAAAAAAAAAAAGAATATTTTTTTACCGGGTCAGCAAAAAGATTGAAGAGAAAAGGCTGCACATCATCAAGTGTCTCAGGGCCCCCAAGGTTAAGCAACAAGACCCCAACTTTTTCATTGCCAACAAGAACACTGTTAGACACCTCTTCAGATTTAGATGTCATCACCGCCCCGGAAGATGAACAATGCCACTTGAATGGTCGTCTGCGAAACGATGGAATCGGTTCAACACATTCAGAGGGATATTTTGACACACTGGATTTCTTTGATATACATGACTTAACACAAGCTTCTGTTTGCAAGCCAGTATTGCGGTGGAAACAGAGGGTTGTACATGCCGGTCGTGCAGGGAACCTAAAACCAGAAACAAAATAAATATTACAAAATAGCAAAGCAACCATCATAGTGGTTCCAAACAAAAAGTTAGTTCGTTTCAATTAGAAAACGAGATCTTGTTTGCTAAGGGAATAAGGGGTGGGGCAAAGGGATAAGTGGTCAGAGAACAACTTATCATTTATTTATTTTTATTTTTATTGTAACGCATAAAGGCCAGTATAGCATTTACTCCCTCTTTTTGTCCCGATTTTGACAAATGCGATTAATAGCAAAATTAATTGCCTTTTTATTCCTTAAATTTTGAATAATTTATCCACAAAATCTTATCCCCTAGCCAAACCAGACCTATGAGTGTGAAAATCATATAACCTTTAGAAAGCATTAGATCGTTAAAAAGAATATATACTGTTGTGTATCGCCAATTAAGCATAAAATCATGAAACTCATGTAAAAGTTTCCTCAATTTTAAGAGACACTTGAAGGCGTCAACTACACGAATTCACAATGAAGCATCATTCATCTAATGAACCAATTCCCATATCAATAAAAATCAAACATTAATTTTATTTTTGTGAACCAAATAATTTAACCTGGCAGGAGAGGAAATCTTTTGAGTAACAGTTGAAGATCTGACGTCAATGCTTCCCATCTCACTTACGCCTTGCGTGCTCGCCTGATGAGACGAAGACAATCGTTCCCCTGCAATCAAACAACAACAACAACAACCAACCCAAAAAAAAGGGGGAACAAACAAAGGCAGACTTCAGTGAGTGCAAATGAACATCAAAAGCCTTTATAAACAGCACTACAAGACCCCAAAAACAAACATTTCTTCAACCCAATTTGATAAATTGAACCCATCAAATCAAGATTTTGAAAAAAAAAATAAAAATTACTCACACTGTGGGGTCAGAGAAGAGAACGAAAGCGCCATCACTTCCACTCCCATTTAGATTTTTTTTTTTAGGTCAATCGGTATCACAAATTCAGATTTACTTTAAATGGCGCAAAAAAAAAATCTGGGAAGGAGAGAACGCCAGGGACTTTTTAAAAGGTCTCACCGAACGGCCATGAATGTTCCTATCGTCACGTCTGACTGTTAAAGTGACCCCAAACTGGTGCAAATGAGTGGTCGGATGATGGTTGATTGGGATGTGATTGATACAGAGAAGGAGTGGCAGTATAAAATGTGATGATGGATCAAATAATCTTCAACGACTGGTGGGGTTTTTATGGGGTTCCGTTTTCATGGTTTATTTATCTGGAATGGGATCAGTAATCTTCAACACCTGTCGAACGGGATTACATGGTTAGAAAACTTTCACTTTTTTTATAAATAAAATAAAATAAATGCTTGTGTATATAATAATAATAATTCTGGATTAAGTAAGTTAGAAAAGAGATATATAATATGATGACTTAAAAATCACCTATGAAAATTCATTTGAATTTATTTATATAGCATAGAAAACAAATCTCTTGAAAAAACATATGATGATATGAATTTAAACAAAATATATTATTAAATTTTTTGGGTTGTATATATCAAAGTTTTTTTAAAATTATCAAAATGTGTGATAGATCCTCTTCTTTTCGAACCAATTCAAAGAAATTTTTTTTTTACTAAACCACTCTCAGGGTCCTAAGTTCGTTGTCCCTTAATGAAAGAAGATTTTACTAAAAAAATATATATATAAAATTGCATGACATTGGGTTTTTCTCCATTCAATTAGACTACGGTACCAAAAAAAAATGTAAAATTGTGAATATATACAGTTTATATTGTATTATTGTGGACGCTAAATTTTTTAATTCTGCATAACATGTCGGATAGCGAAGCCCATCCGATCCAAACCAACCGAGTGACGTCAGGCCCAAGCCCACCTCGACGGACCGACCGGTTAAATTCAACCCGATAACATGGCCAAACTGGTCCTAATTCGAACGGATCCAACCCGGAGACTCACATCCAACCAGGTCAGTATCTAATCTATTATGTAAATCTGACACTAAATGATCATTATCAGCATTTAATCTCTATCAATGTCAAATGAATCACATAATCAGATCTTTATTGACTTTGTCCACTAAATCCCCGTCAAATATGAATTTGCATAATTGACTATATCTGACAATTTTATCTATTGTCCCCTCATTAATGACTGAGGAAATCTCGGCCGTCCCGATGTAGTGAGGGCAACCAGAAACCCTAAACTCACTTCTCTCTCTTTGAATATGGGGTAATGACAAATATAACGGATATGCACAATTTTTTTTTCAAAAAACCCATTTCTTTTGTTATTTTACTGACTTGAGCGTCGGAAGGGTCTTCTGTGGGACCCCCACCTTCCGGTGTTGAAGATACTTGGAAGTTGTTGACCGGCGAAATTAGACGTATTCGGGTGGAGGAGAATAGAAGAGACCGAATCTGTTTACTCGAATCGATATGCAAAATTTTTGCCCCTCCAATTATATTTGACTGAATTGTATGTTTTTTTAATGAAATTATGTCGGTTTAAATGCAGTTTGAAATTTTGAAATGTGTGACCGACAGTAGTGAAATTCAGTATCACTAGTTTTATATATATCGTATTCAAAGGGCTTATGTTTTGATGGAGTATATGTTTTTTTTTTATAAACACAATATGAAGATGACTATTTTATAAAAATTTAAAACGAACTCCGTTTACTCGAATCCGATATGGAAAATTTTTGCCCCTCCAATTATATTTGACTGATTAATTGTATGTTTTTTTAATGAAATTAGGTGGACAACGGGTTTATATGCAGTTTGAAATTTTGAAATGAAAAGGCATAAAAAAAAAACACAAATGTGGATCCTAAAAAAATTATTTTCTTCTTTTTTTTCTCTTGTACAAAAAAAAAAAACTCATCATTTCATAACAGTAGTGTTATTACACAGTTTTTATTTCAGTATCACTTCGATGTAGTGAGGGCAACAAGTTTTATATAATGTATCAGATATGATAAAAATTATCAAAGCATATACTCACTTTAAGAAGGTTTATGTTTTGATGCATCAATACAATTTATTAAAATATATGTTTCCTTTTTCAGCAGTGTTATTAACAGTTTTTACATCTACCTTATGATAGAAAATTATTAAATAACAAGATTTATGTATACTATTTTAAAAAAATTCATAAAACATTTGTATACAATTTTAAAAAAATTTAACATTGAATCTAAAACTAAGGGTGCGTTTGGTTCTAATTGCGATTACAAAGCTGCGTTTGCAATGCAACCAAACAGTTTTGTAACGTAACATTATCAAAAAGTTATACAGAATCAGGTTTGCAATCGCAATTCCTGCAGAATCAATTTTGCAATCGCGCAACAAACGCACCCTAAAACATGGCAGTTCTCGCGTCGCCCAATCGACCTACTCGATGGGACAAATGAGCTGGGATTTTGCAGATAATCCCCCATATTTTATACATTTCACAAATCGGCCCCTGCATGCATTATAAATAGGTCCTTCATATTTATAGTCAAGTCCTTGAGAAAAGACGGCCGGTTCTATCTTTTCTTGGGCTTTCTGCAGATCCGCCCCCAGGCGCTATTATTTCACAAATAGACCCTATCTGTGCTATAAACAGAACCTGATCCTATTCCAAGATTTAGAAACAGATACTTCATCTATACTGTCATTTTTTCCTGACCATTAAGATACTCATAAAATTATGAATTATAAGTATTATAATCACATTAATAAATACAAAAATTAGAAATGTAATCAGACCCATTTGAGCCATGTAATCGGACACATTTGAGCTATAAAATTACTGATGGATGTTGTGCTTTTGAATTTAAAATTTGTTATGTTTCTTTTTTTCTAATTGGACCCATTTGAGCCATGTATCCGGATTCATTTGAGCCTTAAAATTACTGATGGAGAATGTCTTGTTTTTTAATATAAAATTTGTTATTATTATTATTTTTTTAATCTATATGTATCAATTTTTCCTCAAATGTTAAAACAAGTATTTTTTTTTATTGATTAGATTATTTTTAGAGGGGTTCGGTAATCCATTTTTCTTAATAGGTAGTGGTTAGTAAAATGGTTAGGCCTAAAACTTCCTAAAAATGATTGTCCTTGAAAGAAAAAAGAATAAACGTTTTTTTTATTTGATTTTTAATATAACTTTGAGTGAATATTCACTTAATGTTAGGTACAGTCCCAAATACAATCCCAAATGCAATTATCATATATTTTAATTTTTTAAAAATAGTAAACATTGCATCTATTTTAAATTTAATATACTTATTTTTAGTAAATGTTAAAAAAATTAACACGCTATATACATCGTAAGATGACTATTCTGTATATTTTTAATTTTAAAAAAACATTCCCATCAATTAGTATTAGAAAATAGATTTCTCACTGTTGTGCTGTCAATGAATTATTTTTTACACAAATACATTATATAGATACACACGAATATTAGACGTGCATTCGCGCGTGCACCTTACTAGTCTTTTATAATATGTTGGAACAATGCTTATAAGAATTCCTGCAGCTTGGATAGATTCCGAAATGAAGAGGCCATGACCCATGGACACTGCAACTGGAGTCTGGAGTGATGGATGAAAAAACATTCTTTTGGTGGAAGAGGACAAAGAGGTGAGAAAATGCTACGATTCTCAATTCAAATAAAAGTAAAGTTTGGTGTAGATTGATCATTGATAGAGAACTTTTTTTTTACTTTATCCATTTAAGTAGGCCTATTTATAATGATTTCACCATTTGATCTTTAAACTGTGTATCTAATTGATAAAGGTGATCCCCATCTTTTCAGGATTTGATCCTGATCTACAATACAATTTTAGATGAATTTTTGACATACTTATGGAGTTTTTTTTTGTAGAAAAGAAAAGTTCATATGCTTGTATTGGATTGTATCAATGCATTTATTGTTGTATTACAAAATTTAATGACGAACTCAAATGTTGATCGATTTTATGGGGTGGCTATAGCCGGACCCTTCGATAAAACGTGCGCCACAGAGGTCACGTGACACATCCATTTTAAAAAGCTTGAGCAATTTAAATTACTAAAACGCCCTCCCCCCCCCCCCCCCCCCCCGGAAAAAAAAAAAAAAAAACCAAAAGCCAACCAACCCGTCTACAGAGACGCAGAGTATATAACGCGGCATTTTTTCAAAAAACACCCCCCACTATACAATATTACCAAACCACCCCTCCTAAACCCTCCCCCACACGTGCACCTAACACGTGACAACCTTACCGACGTGTCGCCCGCACAGAAACCCCTCCGCCTTCCTCACCCTTCCAATCCACCACCGCCCGGCCCTCGCCGCCGCCCGTCCCCTCCGCCGCCCCTCCGCCTCCTCTCTCAGCCTCCGATTCTCCTCTTTAAGCCTCTCCACCTCCTCCGCCGCCTCCCTCTCCCTCTCCCTCCTCTCCTCCTCCCTCCTCGCCATCGCTTCATAGCAATCCACGTTCCTCTTCTCCAACGCGTAGATCTGCCCCTGCAAACCCTCGATCCGACGGCTCAGAATGCACACCCGGTGATCGTCCCTCATCTTCAACACGCACCTCGCCAGCTCCCCCGCCTTCCGCCTCATGAACGACACCTCCGCCGCCAGCCTCTCCGACTCCTCCGCCATCGCCGTCGCCCGGAACCCCAGCCTCGCGTTCTCGTTCAACAGCACGATCCGCTCCGACTCCATCACCTCGAGCAGGCTCTTCTGCAGCTCGATCTTCCGATTCGATTCCGAGCTCTGCTTCCCGACGATCCCGAGCTCGTGCCGCAGGAGCTCGTTCTCCACGGTCTTCGACACGAATTCCGCGACGACGTCCTCGATCGTCTCGCTCTCCGCCTCGGAAATCGAGACGACGAGGGAATCGCGCTTCGGTGGAGGGGGGTGGTTCTGAAGGAGAGGGAGCTGTAGGCGTCGTCGGAGGAGATGGAGGAGAGGAGGTCATGGTCGGGATCGTCGTCGATCTCGTCGGGATGGACGGTCGGGATCGCGTGGTGGCTTCTGCAGTAGCGATCGGCGAGGGAGATGTAGCGGCTGTGGAGGTCCTTGAGGAGGGTCAGGAGCTGGGGGCGTTTTTGGTAATAATTCTCGGCCCGGTCCGCGAACGAGTCGGGCTCGGCTTCCGACTCGCCAGGCCCGTTCGGCGCGAGTGCTTGCATACGCTGGTCCAGGTCTGTGAAATGACGGCATTAGCCCCTCCTCGTGATGCACGTCTCAACGGGTTTTGAAGTTCAAAATTCAAAACCGAAAATGCCCTTCCGTACGAGAGGTCACGGGCGGGAAAATAAGAGGGTAAAATCGGTAAAAAGAAATGTTACCGGCAAGGGTCGCTTGGAGCCAAGGAGGTCTGCAGCAGCCGTGGCAGGGACGCGCATGTCGGAGAAGTCGCGGGACACGTTACGTTACGTTGCGTTACGATGATTTGTTTTTTTGTTCTTTTAAAAGAATCCTGTTGTGTTCAGTCTTATCGTCATCACTACTTAAAAAAAACAAACGAAAACCATTTTAACCATTCTGTACGGGACAGATACAAGAAAACAGTGATGGAGATATAACGCATTTAATGAAAGCTTGAAAACATAAAAAAAAATTTAAAAAAATCGGCCCGTTCTCGAATCTCGAGGGGCGCCTCGGAGATCGTGCACGGAGGAGAGCAACAGAGGGTTTTAAGTGTAATGACGAGAATGTCCTTGTACATGTGTAAGTCACTACGCCAGACTGAAGTACACGTTTTGGAGGGGGATGTGGGCATTTTCGAGAACAGACGTGTAGTTACAAAAATGCCCCTGAACGGGGGGTCCGACGTTCAAAGTGGCAGGCGAGGATTTCGGTTCAGGTTTTGGGAGGGCAGGACTGTTATTATGCGCGTAAAGTACGAGCGTTTCTGAATCTCATACAGTAAGCATAAGCATTCAATGAAACTAGAGAACAGGAGTTTCTACACGGGTTACAGTAGATATGGACCGTCCGATCAAGAACATATGCATATAATAGTACAGTATACAGAACAGGAGGACGATTGAACGGTCCAGATTGAGCCGATGGTGAAGCTACGGTCACTAGTGAAGGGTTTCCGAAGATTTACCTCTATGAATGGAGAATAGCAAGAGCGGAGACCGGTTCGACGGCCGCGGAAGAGGTGGCGATGGATGGCGGAGACGGCGGCGCCTTCGGACGGTAGGGTTTGGAAGGTCCAGAGACTTGAGAATGGAAAATAATGGCGGACGAGAGAGCGAAATTATGGAGACTTGTCTTTTAAATGTTGGAGAGAGAGAGAGAGAGAGAGAGAGACGATGGGAGGTTTTTATTCGCTTTAAAGAAGAAAAAAAATGGCCAATGATTTGACGACACGTGGATACAAAATAACTCGTGGCTGTCCGCATCGTAGGTGTAAGGCCACTCTTTCTGATATTATTTTTTTTATTTTATCTTTATTGCAAAAGTGATCCAAAAAATATTTCAAAAAAAAAAAAATTCAAAAATAAGTGTGTGGTCTTCTAATTGTTTTTTTTAAATGACCATTGTCACTATGCTTTACTATTGCAAATTGAAGTTACAATATTTGAAATTGGGTGAGAGAGACAGAGAACCAAAAAAAAAAAAACAAGAAAACATAGTTTGTGAAGTTACAACATTTAATAGTTTTTTATTAGTTAAATAAGTGAGCTGGATTCAACAAATTAGATGTCATAATATCACTTTTTAAATGGGGGTTGCTAAATTTATAATACTTATTTCATTAAAAAAAATAGTTATTAAATCATTTGCCTAAAGAAACGAATGCAATTGGGCTACCTAATTCAAATTTAACAAGATTTGTGTGATCTTGGATGTAATTTTATCTGTTATTTAAAGGTGCTCAAATTGATCACTTTGATATTTTAGTTTCTTACTACTAATCAAATTTAGTTCCATTTTATATTTCATAAATTGCTTTTCAGTAAGTAATTCAATAAATGATGCACATTCTTTTTTTCTATAAGCGTTTCAATTACAACGGATGTAGTGGCTAGTTTACAAGTTACAACGGATGCACTTGTTAAACACACGTCAGGTGCAAATAAGTGTTTCGGGCAAAACCAGACTGTTGAACAAGTGTTACATGACACTTTACCTTCTCTCAATCATATACGAAATAAGATCATTAGTTTTTAGTGTATTTGTAATCATTCATCCTGCTACAGACCCCCTCCTAACACGCCATAAAGGAGGGCACTTAAACTCCAGTTGGATCCGCGTTTGAACATACTCAATTAAATGAGTTTTTAATAGCTTCTGCATCCCACCTCACACAAACGTTTTCTTTACAAGAAAACAAACCAGCGTTTGAAAAGTTGGTGAAATAATGCTATTCAAACGCTCATTTGATATTCAGGTTGTTGTCCAACACCAAAAATGGTTCACAATGCATTATTACAAGACATTATTCCAAAAAATGGGTCATCACCCACCAATGTGTTTATACAACACGACATACAAATCCCTTACAATTTTCATCTAATGTCGGACTCGTTTTCCAGGTTTTTTTTTTTAATTTCAATTATTTGTCAGCATATAATATTCACTCAACCTGACTGAAGCCAAAAAAAGGCCAAGCAAACAAGTTGATGAGAAATCACGGGTCTGCTGTATATGTAGGGTTCGTATCAGACACATTGGTGGCCGAAATCCAACTGGACTTTGGACCCTACATAAAGAGCTAAAAAAATTCTTTTCATTCAAAGCGGTTTCAACTTTCAAAGTCATAAACAAGACAGTAAAAAAAACAAAACAAACACTTCGTTTGACAAGTTACCTGATTCATCAATAACTATTTTGACGTTTCCATTTTGGGGTCTATTTATTTAGAACTTCATCAGTTATTTTTATCTTCCAAGCTTATTTTGCAGTTCTAATGCAAGGTTGAGATGAATCATAACACCAGAAAAGCTACAACGGGAATGGCAAGTGACACAACGATGTTTGTGGAACGCAAGAAGAAGATCAGACGGAAGGGGAATCGACTGAATGTCCGGGGACAAGCACGCATGGCTTTACAATTTTCGATCCTGAGTGGTCTTTGTTATTACTTTGTGATGCGTTTTTGGTTTTCTGTTTCTACCTGGGAATTGTTCAGTGGTAACACATTTGATGGAAACTCTCCATGAGAGGTTTTATGTACTATATAACACCATAATCAAAAAAAATTTGAGGGTTCCTTCTACCTTTTCAAACATGCAAAACAACGGTCACCAGTGACAATTTATCCCGACTCAGGGTGACAGATTATTATACAGCCGCATCAATGATGTGATGGGAAAAAAGGTATGAAAAGGAAGGAAATCCCTTATTCCAATTGCATTCCACCAAAAAAAAATTTGTTGAAAATAAAGTTACCGTTCAATTAGAGCAGCATGGATTGAGGATTCTCGATGTACCCTTTGAATGCCTTGAGCCACTCCGCCCCAACAGCACCTGATGCAGAAGTGACATCACATGTAGATTGTTATGATCAGGAGGCATCAGAAAATTTTCGAACTCCAAAAAATGAGACGGATTGCATACCATCGATAACACGGTGATCACAACTTAATGTGACTGACATGAAGGAGCCGAACTCGTACTGATCGGGGCCAGCACCAGGTAGCACCCTCCTTTCCGCTGTTCAAAGAACCATCATGTTAAAACAAATATATTAGTACATATTTATTTCTTGGGAACCATATCTAGTAGGCACATTGGATTAAAATCTTTATTTATTAATTTTTCTCTTTGTGGTACAAATGAAACAAGTTTGGATATTATGGATCTTACCAGATCCTACAGCCAGGATGCCTGACTGAGGAGGATTAATTATCGCACAAAACTGCTTAACTCCAAAGGGACCTCCCAAATTTGTCACAGTAAATGTGCCTCCCTATAAAAATTATGTGAAGAATTGCATCAGCTAAACGAAGAACTGGAACATTTGTGGGAATTTAATATATTTACCTCATACTCTGCAGGTTTGAGTGTGTTCTCCTTCGCTTTTTGGGCCAGATGTTTGACCTCTTCTGCGATTTTCGACAGCCCCTTCTTGTCCGCATCCTGCAGTACACGTCGTTTTATGAATGTTGAAACAGAGACACGGTAAAACCGCGTGGCGTTTACATCAAAGACCAGATTGAAGTTGCTACCTTGATGACTGGAACATACAGTCCATTGTCCGTCTGTACAGCCACACCAACATTTACGCTGTGATACCTGGATTGGTAAAGCAAAGAAAGACCACATCAGAAAATGTATGATCTGTATTGTGTGTGTTTGTATACATGCAAGCTCCAAGATTAAATCAAACTGCAGAAGATGGTGTAAGTTTACTAGGAATACATAGACAGGCATGTGATCTGTTCTGCAAGCAATCCTGGCACTCCAGAGACATTTTAATGCAATAATTAAAGTACTTACTGGCGGATATAGTCATTCATCCAAGAGCTATTACATCGAGGAACTTTACGAAGAGCCAAAGCAGCAGCCTGCAATTAACCATACAACAATGCAATCATAATAGCATATTGGTAATTTGGAAGCCTCTGTAACTCCTGGATATAGTTCTGTAGACCTGGTTTCAAGTTTCGTTTGCAGTCAATTGTATATGGCTGTATTACAATGTTCTGTGCCCTCTAAGTAATGTTTTAACATTCCATCTCATAAGATTTGTATGGTATGCAGTTCCGTTTTTTATAAATAGAAAAATAACTTACAATTCACACACGATCCAACCCGAGTTGCTCCTTCCTCCAATATACTGGTTTCGTTTCTGATTAACACACTGCCCCCAGATTTCATTCAAACACGTCATATGCCTAATTTATCACCAGATGTTTAACTAAGTTTATGAGGACTGTTCCTTGATGGAAGGATAATAAAACATCCTTACTGATTCCCAACAACAAGTTCTCTCTCTTCTTTTTTGTTAAAAAAATATCAGGTTTTACCAGTTCCATTCAAAATAATATAATCCACCAAGCAAGTGAAAACAGCAAGTGAAAACAATTGTTATATAAAAGAATGAACAGCACACCTTTATGACAAGGTCATTGACAGAAATTCGTTTCCCGCCAGAGGCTTCTTGGAGGGCATTAAGTTGGCTTCTCAAACTGCAACATACAGATTTGTGTCTTAGATGAACCGGAGAAAAGCAACCCTTAAATTCTTAGTCGAACCAGTAAAAGAGATAGACCACAGTGAAAAAGATGTAAAGGATGTGACATGCAGCTTCATGTGCATCACTACTCACTCCATAAGTTTATCAACACGTGTGTCTACTGTTAAATAGTAGTGGGGAATAGTTTGCTTCGATAAAAGCAACCTTGATGCAGTGACCTGTCATAATGAATACATGAGAACGTCAAAACAAAGAATAGTGAGATGTAGATATACTTCTGCAAGTGAGAGCCAATTTGAAACCAGTTACCTTTCTTATTTGCGAATGAGGAATGTCTGTGTAATCTAACATCTGTGCTGCTGTCACATCCTTCGTCTGAGAGACTGGAGCAGAGACACTCTTTGCTTTGGAAGCTACAATTTCCATAAAAGCACAATCAATGAACCAAACAAAAAAAGCCTTAAGAAATTCAAGAAAAACAAACCACAGAGACATGCACATTCAGTCATTCACATTGTAAAAAGTGTTATACATAAGGGTGTTCTGATAGGAGATACAGTACTACTGTAATTCCAATGTATCTCGAAAGAAGATAGCAGAATGTAAAGGAAAATGTCATGAGATATCTACATGCATGTGACAAATAAATATCACAGAACACCTTTATGAATGAACCAGAGAAACATGGAAAGAGAAAAGAAATCCAATGATGTTGATGCCATAGAACACCAATAATCTAATCAATAATGGTTCAATGTGTATATTGAGACAAAAGGAAAATATAATCGAGTACTTATTCAACACTCTGGTACTTACTGATCAGACCAGAGGTAGACAATAGAAGCAACCATTTCACAACACAGAAATGTGAATTCTTTCCGTTTGCAACTAAGCATTAAAAAAAATAACATACCCAAATATTCTTCAATATCAGCCTTCACGATAAGTCCCTCTGAGCCAGTACCTTTGATGCTTGAAAGGGGTATCTATATGCAAGAAATAAGAACAAAACAGAAAAACAATTTATGAATCCACAGAGCTGGTAAAAAAAAGTCTACTCACTGATAAATGGAGAATGTAAACATTTAAATTGGATCCTATTCTTGCAACAGTGAAATTTATCTATACAAAATAATTAATTAAGGCAGCTCACATTATGATCCTCAGCAAGTTGTCTTGCAAGAGGGCTTGCAAAAATGCGACTGTCTGGTCGATCAACTTTAATTGGCTTTGAAATCTGTGGTTCTGCCAACTCCACCTTTGGCGGGGCAGGACCAGAAGACTTCTTCTCCCCATCGGTAGCAGAAGTCGAAGGTATGTAATCTTTGAATTTGCCAATGTCATTTTCTTCTTCCACGGTAATAGCAATCACCTAATGAAAACAGATACAAGTTTAATTCTGTTCATCTTTTTCCCACAAGTGACGTTAACTGTATTATTATCTCATAAGGTTAAAGATAAATTTACCTAAAATATAACACCCTCAAATAACATAGATTATACATAAAGAGCAATATAAAAAGATAAATGATACTTGAAAAGTTGGTTCTCAGAGGGAATATAACAAATTAAATATAACAATAAACACTATGCTCAAAATTTGATTATCCCATTGATGCCTACCTCACCAACTTTTATGTCTTTCGCACCATCTCCTTTGACTATTTTAGCAACAAAACCTTCTTCCATACACTCCATTTCAACAGTTGCTTTGTCCTAAAGATGACACAGAACATCCAGAAATACAGTGATTAAAAAGCATAAATTAGTAATTAATTAATTTAATACAGTGGAATAGAACTGAGGACCCACAGTTTCAACTTCACAAAGCACTTCACCAGGAGAAACTTTATCCCCTTCCTTCTTCAACCAGCGGGCTATATTGCCCTGTACACAACATCAAAATTAACAATAACCACTTAGAATTAAATGGCATCATGGAAAATCCAAATGAACAAACCATCTATGCGCATGAGATGTTGTGTACCTCAGTCATCGTAGGAGATAGTGATGGCATTCCTATTACTTGATGTGGAGGAAGGTCAGCAGCCATACTTGTATCTGGCTCTGACACGTCAGCTGTTGTCGGAGTGGAAGTTGGTTTTACTCCATCAGTAGGCGAAGAAGCTGAAGGCTCATAATCCTTGAGTTTTCCAATATCTTCTTCTTCTTCTACTGTAATAGCAATTATCTAACGAATGGGCGCATAATCAGACATAAGTGTCCATTCTTTCTTAGCACAGGACATCAGACTTTTATAAAAAAAAAATGAAAGATTCATATGACAAATTATAACACCACATAACCCGCATAACATCTAAAATTATACTAAAAAAACAGGAAAAGCAATCCTTTCCATGCTGTGCATGCTTCCTTTTTTCGTTCTTTTGTTTTTTGAAGGAGATCATGTTGTTTATTCTAAATGCCAAAACCAGATATCAATATAAGATGAAAAAACATGCTAAATATTTGGTTATTTAATTGATCCCAGTGCCTACCTCACCAACTTTTATATCTTTTGCTCCATCCCCTTTAATTATTCTAGCAAGAAAGCCTTCCTCCATGCACTCCATCTCAACAGTCGCTTTGTCCTTCAGGGGAAAAGGAGAGTGAATATATGCATTTTTGTATGGAATGGTGAATACATGCAGTTCTATAAGAGCATTAATCAGTAACTAATACAGCGTACAGAACAAAGGTGAGGATCCTACAGTTTCAATTTCACAAAGGACTTCACCGGGAGAAACTTTGTCCCCTTCCTTCTTCAACCATCGTGCAACATTGCCCTGTACATGACATGAAAGTCACTATCATCTGTCAGAAAGAATGAGCCCATGGAAGATGCAAATTAAGTGCTATCAATGCACATGGAAAAATGAATACCTCTGTCATTGTAGGAGATAAGGATGGCATTCCTATCATTTGGTGTGGAGGAAGTCCTGTGACCAATTGTTAAGCATGATATTTAGCAACCCATATGATTCAAAGGAACAATATTGAAAGATTAAATGATGAATAATTGTCGGATGGTAAATGAGACTTGAACATATCACCATTGATAAAATTCTATAGATAATCAAGTTCATTATGCTCCAACAAAGAGTAACATGCCTATCAGCTAAGAGTTGTGATACACAAGGGTAAAAATTGGGGAATTCTACTTTCTTTTAAAAATATTCCTCAAACACACACACATGAAGATACTGAATGGTTTGAACATATGATTCGTGAATTTGCACGCCATTATCTGCTGTGATTATGCAGAGTTTTTTGACAAGCTATAGAGATGTAAAACATCAACTTAAAATGTGAGTAAAAATGACACAAGTGGCAAAAGTTGCATAAAATAGTAGAAATAACAAGGTGTGAAACGTGGATGTCAGAAAATAACACATGAAAGCTGGGCATACAATGATGTTAGCATCAGTAAATCATGGATCACAGCTAACTGGAACATTATTACCAACAGCATCATCAAACTCTATAAGTGGAAAATAGCAAATGTGAGGTCAAATGGATGTAATTGCAGAAAGGGACTTCAATGTAATAGGGATTTTACCTGAATCTGTTGCAAGGCTTCTCCTTGGATTTAGTTGTACACTGGTAATAACAACATATCAAATATCTTCACTACTGCTAAAAGCAAATGGAATGACATAATAAGGTGAGTGAATGACAAACCATGACAAAGTATTGTTGTAACAAGTGCCAACTACTGGGACACTCATTTTCATTGCTCCTCCAGATGAGTTCCACTTAAGCTCTGAAGATGAGATCTGAAGTAAACAATTCAGGATAATAAGAAGCATATATTTCTAGATCGAGAGAGAAGGAATACAATTATGATTATAAACAATATTAGGAAACCCAAGTAGTGGAGTGTGCAATCTTGGATTGAATTTTATTTTGCTTAATTGAGCTTGGCTAAAGGTTATCTTTTCATTCCAAATAAAAGCTAAGGTTTATTTACAATTTTCAACTTTAGTCAAATTCAAAAGACAGAACTAAAGGAGATCTATGGTCTTGACTTTTCGTACAATCATCCAATTGGTCAAACTCCTGAACCATCCACATGATATATAATAATAGATTACGTTAAGAGTTAAATGTACATGAAAACTTACACGACATGCACACACATGATGAATTAAGTACAGTATCACATACATAAATATTGGACATAGACATCATCCATCCCACACAAGTCCAGACTACCATAATCATCAACTTCAGCCTGTTTACAAACGAGCTTCAAGAGCAGATTATATATATATATATATATATATATATATATATATATATATATATATATATATATATGGAAAGGAAGGTATGAACTTCATTTATACAATGATGCCCCTCAAACAAAATGGATATGAGGGATCTCCAAACTTACACAAAGAGAAATTGTTATTTGGCTTGTTATACATGTTTATAGGTAATACTGTGCACATAATAATTGAATGATGAAGCTTGATCGGTTCAGCAGATACAACAATCGCCTATCACTCGATGTATAATAGCATCGACTAGTAAGTCCTCAAAAAGACAAGTTTACTCCAGTGAAGAATAATGTATAATGAAACCATAAAGAGGTAAGAGAAAACCATGACCAGATTTCTGTTACCTTGAAGACACCAAATGATTTAGTTTTATGACTGTGGGTGGAATAGCCAGTTTTGCTTGTAATAGCTCCAAATGAAGAACCAGAATACCCATCTCCTTTCCCAGGCAAGAATCCAAATCGATGGGTTTTCAAGGGACCTAAGAAAAAAGAAATGTAAAAATTCATAAGACATAGAACAATATGATAAATCAAAAGTAAGCACTCACTGAAGTATCATAGAGAGATAAATTTCATGAAGTTCTGAAGTTCTTCACCCTAATAATTTGAGAAACTCCAAAAAAATGACATCAATTTTAGAATTTGTTAAGTTAATATGTGTAATGCAACTGTGACAAACCTACTCTAAAAACAAAATTGCATATATGTTCTTAGATAACTGGGCATTGCTATAAACATAAAAAGGCTTTTTTCAACATGTTTGGATAATCAAAAGATCAAGAAAAAAAAAAAGCAAACCCTCACATATCATCATGAATTATATGTTCTTAAAAAAAACCAAAGATGTAAATTAAAAACGGATAATAATTGAAATGTTACCATCTCTACCGCTGGTGAAGGCATGCTCATGCCTCAGTACGTTTCGAACATTCGTCAACTGAAAGAAAAAAAAATCAAAATTAAACTAAACATATCTAATAAGTAGAGAGAGAACAAAAAGAGTTCATCAGATTGAACATCGTGTATACATCATGAAATCGAGAAGATCAGAGACGGTGAGAGCGAAATAAAGAGAGAATCCGAACACGAAATTCAGATTGAGTGAATAAGAGAAACCTTTCTGGAGTGGCGGAGCAGATGAGAAGCGTACGTCATTGGATGTTCGCCGATGCCTTCTTCGATCTACGTATAGAATATAAAGAGCAACTCTTCGTGAAATCTCTACAGAAAACAAAATTCGATGCGATTCAGCTTTTATTAGGTTTTCCAGTTGAAGAGGAGGAGAGGAGACTAACCAGAGAGAGAGAGAGAGAGAGAGAGAGAATCGACGGTCTGGATCGCTGGCTCGGTTGGGGTTCAGTCTTCTCTTCCCCATCCCCCGGGGAATTTTATTCTTTGTCTGACCGTCGGATGGATGGGCCAAGGAGCAAACAAAAACGGGCAGCTTTAGATTTTGGATCCGGAACAGATTCTGACGGCCCGTTAAGGAATCGGGTATTCCTTTATCATTGCAATGTCAGCCTATGGGTCCATTTGGATATAGACATAAGCTATTCTGGAGTTTATACCTATTCCAAGAATTGTTGACTTTATCAATGGAATAAGAGATTTTGTGTTTGGTTGTGTTTTTTGTTATTTTCATTGGGAAACGTAATAATAAAGGTTGGGGTGTTTGGTTGATGAAGAATAAGTTGTGAATAAGGTGTAAAAAATTGATTTGACATGTGGGCCCCATTGATGTATAAGAGGTGATGACATGTGATTTGATGTAATGATATGTGATTTGATAGGTGAATTTCCTTATTCCAGTGGAGAAATAACACAATTTCATTGATGGACTTGAAATACAAATACCAGCTTATTCTCTCCTTATTCCGCATAGCTATACCCCCTTATTCCGCCTACCCAAACACCTATTTTACCTATTCCTCCCTTATTCCACCCCTATTCCACTACCCAAACGGATCCATAATGTGTAGTAGGTATGTGAATGATTTTTGGGAGCAACTAATCTAACCATTCATACCTGTATCCAACATCTCCTCTACTTTCCATCATCCCCCCATCCTCCAATTTTCTCCACCCACTCCTCCACTAGCTCTTGCCACCCTCCTCTCTCTCTCTCACTCTCTCACTCTCTCACTCACTCTCGACCCCCTGTCTTTCTATTGTCCCCACCATCCAAAAAAGAATTTTTGGGTGATGGGGATGAAGATATGAGTGTTCTTAGTTGATGTAATGCATGCATGCATGATTGCATCAACGACCTTATAAAATTCAATGACCTTATAAAATATACATGATGAAAACACATATAGATTGAAAATTTTGATGAAGTGAGGGAGAACCCGATCAACAAACACGTGTACCTTTAGGTCCAGCAAGGCCTTGCCGTCTTGGTAAAGGGACACTTCCCCTTTCTTAAAGGTGGATGTTCGATTCTTACCTTTGGCAAGAAGAAAAAATGTGGGACAAACAAGCCCAACTGGTTTGGTCTTTTTTTTTTCTCCTGACCACTGACACGATTCGCATCTGTATATTAATATTACATTTCTGTAATTGATTGTTGAATATATGTAATTGGTTATTACATTTCTGTAATTTGTAATTATCTATAAATGGTAGATTATGTCGTTGGATATTACATTTGTAATTTTTGTTGTAGTTGTTATATAAATGTTAGTTTCTATAATTGTTTAGTACATGAATAAAGAAGTAATTCTACTAAAATATTACAATTGTTCATAAATTTATTTAAGTGTTTGATTGTTTGTTGTATTTTTTATATTGCTTGAAAAACCCATTTTTCGTTATGAAATACATTAAATTTCTAGTTCAATGATATTTCAGTGAGTTTCATTTCATCCAAAAGGAAATGAAGAGGATTAAAGGGGAGACTACAACTGATCATTAAGATATGAAGAAAATATCATAATTCAAACAATTGATTTATCCATTTTAATGAAACTTTATGATTGTATCTATAACAATTTTGCGTACATTGAATGCACGTACAGATGATATTGTAATGACATTGAAATTGTATATATAACCATTTTGTGTTTAAACATATTTGCGTATTTTAATATTTTTGTAGACAACTATTAAATATCTGTAATTTGTTATTTCTTTGTATCACATTATATTTCTGTAATTTCTAAGGGGTATGATATCATATATAAATCAGAAATATAATGATCAATTACATATATTAACAATATTTAGAAATGTATTTATGTCAGGGGCAAAAAAAAATGACAAAATTTCATAGGTAAATAAAAAAAAATTCCAAGGACAAAAAAAATTAAACCCCTAATAAGGGACAATTCCCCCCCCCCCCCCCCCCCCCCCCCTTCCAAAAAACAAAAAAAAAAACTACTACTGATACATTAGTTCATAGGATATCTAAGATATTTCAATATATATGAGACAAAATCAGACCATCAACAACATTTTGAATTTGTTATGCAATGAATAATCATTTTAATATTGGACGAAATCAATCAAGCATGCAAGCAAGTTTTTTTTTTTTTTTTTGAGAGATTACCATGATTCAAATGTCTCTAATATAATGAACGTCCATTTTGCCCCTTGCACCAAATCAAAACAATATATGAAAAAGTCTAATCATAATAAAAATATTTACATGAAATTTATATGAATATGTATTTTATTTTAAATAAAAAATTATTCCAATTCAGTGTACTTATTTTTAAAAATTAAAATATGTGTGAATTATAAAATGAGACTGATCATATCATTATGCCATTGTTTGCTGTTGTGTTTGGGCATGTATTCGTTTGGTCCAAGCTAATCCATGCGCTAGATATATAAAGAGAAATAGTTAAGAAAAAAAACACAAACAAAACAAAACAAAAACAAAAACAAAAGACGGCTATGATGATTTCATAACAAACCATTAAGAAGTTTGTTGGCGATTATTTGAAAGAATTTTCTGTGAGACCGGGACAAACAGGCGGAGGTGGCTTTCCCAGCTCAACCGTAAAGTCAAGCCACGGGGAGTCCCTCCGATATCAAAAAAAAAAAAAAAACCCATTAAGTATGTCGGATTGAAAATGGATTAGATAGATTAATATCTTGGGAAATGTTAGACCAGTCATATTCACCAAATTAAAATTCAGATCTTACACATTTTCATTGTTTAAAAATAGTAAATATCATCTAATGAGAATATATTTTGATAAAAAATGTATATCGCTCCAATTTCGAGTTTAATGAATTTATTTTTAGCAAGTGTAAAAAAATATTTAATATGATACATACAATATCTAACGAGGTATATGCTTCACTGGATTTCTAATATGATATATATGAATGTGTTTTATACTGAGAAAAAAACTTAGTGTAACAACACTCTAATATCTATATCCTGTTCTAATAATTCGAACATGAATTTAATTGGGATTTTCAGATTTGAATCTCATCAAATACAAATATTTTTTAAATAATTGACACACTTAAATATTAATTATACAAAATAACAAATACCATATATATCGGAATCAGATGTTTCTTTAGATTGGATGTACTGGTAATATTCAACTATCATACATTCTTTTATATCTCAAATGCGAATTTTGACCATGTTTTTCAAATAATTAATTGGCTTAACACCGTAGGAGTACACGAAAACCCACCCATACTATTACCACATCTTTTTTGTATACATTTTACGCCCCCCCCCCCCCCCCCCCCCAAAAAAAATAAAAAAAGTAAGTCAGTCATGTGCGAATTTTTACATCTCCGGGGGCACAATCGGAATTTCTGCAGCGCCAGATTTCTCGAACCCAAGACGGCACGGAACAGTCCGTTCACGGCGTTAGTTAGCCGTTCCAGTCCGTTAGACAGCTCATCCGTCGCCCTCTCCACTTCCTTAACGGCGTTACTCAACCCCTCCGTCTCCGTCTCCCCACCTTTATCAAGGACGTCAGCGAGGGCCCGCACGGCGATGTCCACGTGGACGACCTCCCCGATCGACCTCTTCTTCTCGCCGGACATCGCCGATTCGAGTCGGTGTAACGCGTCCGCCCACGGAAATTCGCCGTAGACAGAGACTCTACCGCAACCCTCCGAAGATTCGCCGTTAAGGGCGGCCGAGAGGGCTCCGGTGACGATCGCCGACACGGCTCCGACAGCGTAGATCGCGCCGTGGCCGGAGATCTTACCACGTGGCGCTGGCGCCAGATCTACGGGGGCGCTAGGGGTGGAATTCCCCTTCTCCCAATCGGAGATCGAGTCCCTCGCGCGGCGGAGCTTCTCCTCGCCAACGCCGGAAGAGGAGGAGAGCAAGTGCACGGCGAACCGGATCAGGAGGCGGCGCCGGCTGAGCGACTCGATTTCGGCGGAGACCGAGTTGCAGAAGTCGAGGAGCTTGACGGACTCGTCGAGGTACGAAGCGAGGATGCTCTCGGTGCCGGAGACGGAGGGGCCGGAGAAAAGGACCCCAGCGTCGGCGTGGATGGAGGAGAGGACATCGACGGCGTTAGAGAGACAAGAGAGGCCGATCGGCGTGGGTGGCGTCGGATCTCCGCCACTCGCGGCGGAGATCAGGTTCTCGATGTGGCGGAGGAGGTTTCGCTCGAAGGCGTCGGCGAGGAGGGCGATCTTCTTCGGAGACGGCGGCGATCTTTTGGAGGGAAAAATGGGAAAAAAAGGGGTGGCGATTTCGGTGAAAGTCATTTCGGGTTTCGGCTTTTGAAAATTCGGCGTATTCGATTTTGATGTGTCGATTGTTACGAATTAATGTGAGAAGTGAAGGAGTGATGTTTGGGAACTTATACGACGGAGTGGATGACGATGGGACAAATGCGAGTGAGATGGGTCGAAGAGACATGGGACCCTCGCTATAACGTAATGCGCCTCTCTTTTGTTCTCATTTGACGGTTCTGCCCTTCTCCGAAATTTACCCGAATGTTCCCTTGGGATACGTTTGGATGTGTTGTTGTTTGGTTAATGGAAAATTTCATGTGGATAGAATATGAGTAATGTATGGATGAAATTTTATATTTTTCAAAGGACTATATGTCTGTATTACCCGACCTTCAAACTTATGATTTGTAAAGATTTTTTTTGTTGAAAATCTTGTCCATCAAGAGTTCCATGGTAATCTTGAACAGATGATAATTTCTAATTATAATTAAATGCATTTTTGAAATACATTTTTAATGAAAGTTAACTTTCAATTAATTACATTATATGGACTTATTTGAGTACATGACAATCTTAACACCTATGATTACACATTTTCCATAGAGAACCATGTAGCAAATGAACAAATTTGCCAGTCAGAGATAATTTCCTTATGTATTTCAATTACCTCTATCAGATTATCTGTGTGTGTGAATGAAAATATTGTAGTAGTGATGTTTTAAAAAATAATGGAACATGTGAGACCAACATATTCTTCTAATTACATTGGAGAGGAATGAAATTTATTCCATAGGTCACGTGGAATTTGTATGCCAGCTAATGCCAACCAATTAATACATCAAAATTCTCCTTAATTCCACCCATCCAAACAATATTTTGGATGTTATTCTATCCTATTACATGTTTTTCTTTTATATCACTGTCCAAACATCCCCTAAAAAACTTCATTCTATAAGGTTTACTTGGCTTAACGTTAAAACAGTGTATATGCGCATAACAAGTATCAACTTGTGAAAGATTGTAATTTTTTTCTCTTTCTCCTGATGGTCATCCATAGATACTAATATAATGGGAATTCAATCATTATAGTATATAATAAAACTTAGTAATTATTTTAGTAAGAGAGATGGGGGTGAGGCAGGAGGGTATTGTTTGAAATTCAAACAGCTGTAGAGGGCAAAAGAGGGAATTTAGTGAGCACGGCGAATACAACGGAAAGGGCGGGTACGGGCACGCAGAATTGTTGTACCACATCGACACGCGATTCGGGTGGGCTCATGCGGATCGTTCCGTGACGCCGTCTGATCTCTTCTGGACGGTTCGGTCTTTCAAGACGGCACATAACACAACACCACCCCTGCCTCGCCTACGTGTCAGAAAGATATGTCATAACAGGTTACAACTTACGAGTTGGATTTTGTTTGGAATTCTTTTGTTACTTTTTGACCCTTGACTTCATTGTTGCCCGTATACTGTATGAGATGCGGTTCCCTTTCTCTTTTTTTTATATTTTTATTTTCTTTGGCGTGTCGAACGCAATGCGTGATTTTTCAGTTTCGCTCCGAGTGGGCGATTGAGTGTTATAGGCGCTTATTTTCGACTTTGTTGTTTTCATGAGCCCACCCTCATAAAAAAATAAAACAATATATATATAAATAGTAATGTTACACATGTATATGTTACATCCAAATCCATTTTCAATCTTAATTTTAGTCTTATATCCACTTTGGATTTGGATATGTCAAAAAAAATAAAATCTCTTGTGATAGATTCATTGGCAGAGTCAATTAAAACCTGGACGCAGCTGTCCCCAATAAAAAAGAAAACCTAATATTATAAATTAGATGACCCCAAGTTTTAAATATTCCATATCATAGATACAACAGTGTGCCCTTCTATGTGACCACTATCCACAGAAAAGAATTACTATGACGAGCCACAACAAATTTCATCCCCTCCACCTCTATCTTTCTTTTGGACAATTGTTTGGCCTTCCAAAAGAACACAAGATAAATCGAGCGCTGATAGTTTGATACACTTAATTCGTTTTGTAATTTTGTTTGCAGGTCAAAAATGATTTCACAAACCTCTATACATTACAATAGAAGTATATGAAATTTTTAAAAAATTTCAAAACACATACTAGTTTATATATTTCAATGGGTGGTACATAAAAAAAAAATTGAAAAAAACTGTGAATGTTTATTTCTAGAACAAATAAATCATATACTGAACACTCTTGATAAGAAAAACTTGATAAGTAAAAAATATTTATCTATAAAAAAAGGAAGTTTTATGTTTAAATTTGATTATTACATAGACTATTGACTTTTCCGTTCGCCGTACACGGTATGAGGTGAGAAGATGAAGATGGACTGGATGCGCTTTATTGAATTATTATTATTTCTATGGCGTGTCAAACCTAATGCGTGATTTCTCATTTTCCGCTCCGAAAGTTGGTGTTTGAGTTATGGGTGAATTGAAGTCTCTTTTGGATGTCAGCAAAGAATAAAACAAGCTGTTTAGCTCCCCGAATAAGCACATTGAATAAGCATGCATGTGAACAAAAATTTGAATGTACTTATCCTGTTATATCCGGTGGGTGTAGAACTTGAATAACGATTAATTGGAAGCTAGATAAACAGTGAATTAACTATTGCCCCGTTTGGATGGGAAATAAAGACGGAATACGGGTAGAAAAGCTGTGTGAGTGGATGGTATAAAGGGGTATAACTATGTAGAATTATGTGAAAATAAACTGGTATTTGTATTCCAAGTTCTCCTATGAAATAATGTTATTCCTCCACTAGTATAAGAGGACTCACACAGTAAATCACATGTAATCATATCAAATCACATATTATTATCACTTATACATCAATGAAACCCAAATGTTAAATCAACTTTTTACACACTATTCATATTTTATTATTTATCAACTAAATACTCCAACTTTTATTATTATGTTTCCCAACGAGAATAACTGAAAATACAACCAAACAAAAAATCAGTTATTCTATTGATAAAGTCAATAATTCTGGGAATAGGCATAAACCTCATAATAGGTTATGTCTCTATCCAAATGTGATGCAGCGTGTAACCACGCTCTTCTACGGATTCGTTCAAAAGAACGAAATCGGTAGGCTCCAACGTCGCTGTTGATTCTTCAAAAGAATGCCAGGGGGTTGGGCTTCAATAATCTACTACTTCGGATGAAATAATAGAGAATTGAGAGGTCTTTGCAATTATTAGTACTCACAACAAAATACAAGAGATAAAATAATTAAACTTCAAAAATTCATAATCTAAATAATCAAATGGGTTCACAACCTTATTTATAGAAGAGAATCCCAACAAACTAGGATCTCAACTAATTATCTAAATCTAACAAACAAATCTAATATCTTTATCTAATCCTAACTAAAAATTCAAATTTGAATTCAAATAATAATTTGAAATTCAAATATAAATATAGTAAATCCTCACAAATAAATAAAATCCTAACAACCTCAAAACAACCCAAAAATAGTAAAAATAACTTTGAACCTTCGATTTGACCCCCAAGACGATCTCAGAACGCTCTGAAAAATGGCGTAGTAGCGTAGCTACTACTCCTGTAGGGCTCGTCGATACGAACACGTGGACATATTATAATAGCGATTCTGATTAATGGTTCAAAAGTTATGGCTGTTTGAAGTCACGGTGCTCCCGATTCATCAAGATATCCCTTCTTCTTGTGCTCCACTTGATCTCGGTCGTCCATGTATTGTACGGCTATGATGTCTGCATCAAAATGTCTATGATACACAAGATTCTTCAGTTTTTTTTTTCTTCCAATATGCGCGTTTATACTTGAATAAGAATTATGTCTATCAAAGATAAATAATAACTCACTGAAATTGTTACATATTATACCAGGCTTTTTTACTCTGTTACCAAACATGGGTTTGCAAAGATATTTTTTTAGTTTTTTTATTTTTTATAAACCAAACAAAAATTTCATGAGGTGCCTGATGGGGTGCCCAAAACTGTCACATATCCACCAGTACTTGGTCACCCTCGTGTGTATTATATAAAGTTCTCATTCAAAGATTCTATTTCTGTGGAGTTGCATTTGTGAGATTATCTGTTTTGAGAAGCTATGTATATTCAACCATATAAGCAAGCAATCACTGGTTAGACAAGCAATGTAAACTTCCATCCCATACGTTCGTTGTTGACCTTCACTTTTTCTAGATTCCAAAGGATTGCCATGTGAATAATATCAGACAATTCTATATGCATATTTGTTTTACAATTTTCACATGTTTTTTTTTTAATGATACAAGTTTCATATAAGTTCATATAAGAAAAACAACACTCCAATAAAGTACATATTCCTCCACGGGGAAAACAAAAACTCACCTACTGAACATCTAACAAAAACTGTACATGAGGCTTTATGTAGAATTGTGTGTAACATAGCCCCTAATTGAATGTGAGTATGAACTCTAAACCATAAACCACAAGGATATTGTTACGTACAGTATCTTTTCTAGCCCCCATTACAATCTATATTTGTATGGAATTTTAAAAAAATAATATACCTCATCTGATGAGGTACATGCTTTTCATAAAATATGGAACATATATTCCAATGAATTGCGTGAATACATTCATAGAAAATCTTCTATCGAAATATATATTTCGTTAATGTGAGCATATGCTCCGCTGATTTTCTATCAACGCATATAAGACTAAAAAAAAAATTATGTGTAACAAAACTCTAATCACAATAAGGTCTGGATATTCATTTGAAGTTTCTTGTGTATTCATTCTCTCACAGTGAGAAATGTAGCTCCTTATACGTAATGGAAACATGGGTTCACGCTAAGGCATGACATGAGCCATCAGTCCATCACATCATGATTTATGCTTAGAACCTGTAATCTGAGTTGGATCTAGTCAGGACTGGTTTCGGTCACCAAATTGCACGACCCATTAATCGAACTAGTCTATAAATTGAATTGCACAACCAATTGCTGGGTACATATTACACTCTCTTATTGAATCCCTATTGGATAAAACATGGATTCCTTAATATCATCAATATCCAATAGGAGAGTAAACATGTACCCAACAATTAAATCATGTATAAAGTCCTCCATCCAGCAACATTTTCATCATTAAAAAGTAATCCAGCAACGCCTTGCCAGGCAATTCAGGGACAAATAATATTGTGATTATTATAACATTCCATGTAAATATCTAATCAGCCTACACGTCATGCCATGTAATGCAGAAGATTCATATAACAGTAGAGTGGAGTGTGCTTCTATCTCATAGTGAAAAAAATGTACGAGTTATCATAGTAGACAATAAAAATTCTCAATGTAATATAAAGAAATCTAAATATGATTAGATACTCAACAGAATCTTTCTTTCATCCACAACAAAAGAAACTGGAAATCTTTCATCTCAGTATAATTGACGAATGCAATTAAAAAGATCAAGAAAAAGAACTTACAAGATCAAATCATGACTCAATGTCTTGGATCAGGGCATGGAATGATTCCCCATTTCCTACGAACGTCCTCCAAATCCTCATCGAAGTGTCGTTCATAATACACACACATCAGATCAGTACACCTCAAACCTGCCCGAGTTGCCCAAGGAAAGTAGTGCTTGAAGAACAGGGCTCTTTGCTTCTCACTGAACCTCGCGGATCCGCCAATGACTGAAAGCAGACACATGGGGAGATACATTTGCTCGAATTCGATCACCTTCAGAGATGACTCACCGATGAGGTTTGTTGGAAGGCCGAATAGGACATGCCAAAAATCGTGGACCTCGCGAGCACGAGTTGCTACAAAAGCAAGCTCTTCGGTGTCCATGAACCGAACAGGTGGCCTGTCATCTGGGGAGAAATTTCGAGAACCCATGAACCTTGCATAGGCTGCGCCAAATGTAGGTTCTGGAAGGTCCCATGCATGCGCAACATTAGAAGATATGACACGGGGTCGCTCCAAAAGTATATCCTGTAGAACATACAAATAGAGGCTTAGGTAGGAGTTAAAACTTTAAATTACTTCAATCAACCTACTGAATCAACATTATTTGATAGGTTATTCATACGAGATAATTTAATAGAAATAACAAATATTTATTAGGAGTTAGTCGAATGACATGGATTTCCCTCCCGGCCTCCTCCATCTCTTGATCAACTTTGGACACGCAAGCAACTGAAAAAATGATGTGCTGTCTGTCTAAGAATTCAAACTGCATTTTTCAGGCATTTTTGGGATTTTTTTTTCAATGTCAACAATAGAGATATTGAAAAAAAAAAAAAAGAGGACCATAGGGAGGGGTGGAATGACTGATATAAAGAAGGGCGGGCGTCAGGATGTGGCATTTTGGCTATAGGCTACAGAAGAAAGAATGCCTCTAGCCTGAGTACACTTTGAGTCAAGAACAGGTTGCCCAGTTTAATGGGTGTTGTTAAGAACGCAGTGTGTGAGTGTGTTAGGAAATATATCAAATTCACAAGAAGATCCTTCATCAACCAGTTGAAGTACAACACTTCAATCAGTAAATGTGACAATGATTGCCACACAATCTATTCAAATAAACTTCCAATCGTGTTAGAATCAGCTAGTGCTCATAAACCCAAGTTTTGACATACAGTGGTCACCCATATTGTACTGTAAAGACATAGATGATAGACTTACTCTGCCTTCAGGGCTACTCTTCATCCGCTCAAGCACTCTCTCGAAGGCTGGTTTTCCGGTAGTCTCCCCAAGGGCCGCTATTAAATCAGCTCGTCTAGGGTCCATTAAGGCACCAAGTGCAGAGCCCACAGCTACAGCAGCCTGCTGCCACCCACTTAGGCGGATGCGTGCACCTGGTATCATTTTATCGGGTCCTTTGCAATGATAAAAAAACCTGATGCAGAAAGAAAAGAATAGTCAAGAAGTTAACTGGAAATAGTTCAGGGGAGAGAGTGGAATGCAAAAAGAAACTCCTGCTACTGCCCGTTATCTGAAAATAAATGTTTTACACCACACATGTATGATTTTTTTCGCAACCAAAAGTCTTGGAAGAACTAAAATGTTCTCCATACAAATGAACAATTATGCTCATGAAAATGATACTAGACCTTATATATATTGCATAGGTAGTGAGCCAAACTTAGCTTCTGATGGAATGTTAATTTCCATTGAATGAGAAAGTGGTGGATGTGAACCAAAGAAGGACAATATTAGTGTCATTTGTTTTATGGTTCAGCATGTATACATGAAAGGAGAAGTGCAAAACACAAAGATGATCAGTATAAACATACAGAAAAACATCTCTTTAGAACACAAACAAATGATAAGTATTTATACATATAACTAAATCGGTAATGGTTACAATATTAGCAATGGATAACAAACAAGTCAGTTTCAAAACTGCATATTGTGTGACAATGACGCCATTGCTCCCACTTAGCTTTCTTTGGTTAGATACCACTATGGAACTTGAAGCTCATTGGCCCATCTTCTTTTAACTTTAGAACCTAGTTCCAACCCCAATCAATGAATCTTTTTTTTTTAAATCTTCAGATGCTGCTCTTTCTAAGCGGGTATCATTAAGATATAACATTGTCAAGCACAAGTTTAACCAGCCAAGTCAATGACTGCTAGGGAGATTTGGATGAACAAAACAAACAACTTATTTAAAAACCCATCATTGAAAAAATCTTCCCACAAATACAACCATTCCACCAGTAAAAAACAATAGCTTGTGCTGAAAACTGCTAGGGATATTGTGGATGATCAAACTAGAAAATTTATTTAATGTCGTCATTAAATAACATCTTCACACATATACAAACATTCCACCAGTACAAAACAATAGCCCGTGTCAACAACTAATGGGGGAGATGGTAGATGAACAAAATAAACAATTTATTTTATGTCCATCATTGAATAAAACCTTCCCACAAATACAAGCATTCCACCAGTAAGAAACAATAGCTCATGTTAAAAACTACCAGCAGATTGTGGATGAACAAAATAAACAATTTACATATTGTTCATCATTGAATAAAATCTTCCAACGAATACAATCATTCCATCAGTAATCAACAATAATCATCACAACTAAAGGTTGAAGCCCATTCAGATCAACAATATGATTTAAACCGCACGGAAACAATTTCTTCTCACTCAAAACAGTCTTGACTTTTAGAATATTCTAAACCCTCTCCACACCAACGAACGATGCATACAATCAAAGAACCAAATAATTCAAATTAAAATCAACAAACACCACAAAAACTTTTCATCATGCCAAGATCTACATCTATGTATACCAAATGCATAATTCGAATATTTAAATGTTTTCACCAGATTCATTGATCAAATCATTCTTCGAAATAATCGGAGCAAATTTCATACCCACCTTTAAGATTACAAAACTCGATATTCAAATTTCCACAAACATAACCCCAAAAAAGTTCAAATACCAACTTTTTAGCAAGTATCCAATATGTATCATATAAAAAAAAAATTAAAATCACTTGTTCTCGTCAAATGGAATCAAATGAAAAACTTACGTATCTTGGTTTTATCTCTCTCTCTCTTCTCTTACTCGAAACGCCGGTCAAACTCAGGCGCCGCCGCCTGCGCCGCTCGTTCTGAGGAGGAAGGCCGAGGTAGAGTCGGGAGGCCTCTCTCTCTCTGGTTCGCCTAAATCGAAGACACTCTCCGACTCCGTCTCTCGCCTCCGTCCCTTGCGTACATTCTGACGTCAGGATGGGTGCAAGCGACGAGGGCCGGCCCTGAAATTCATCTGGCTAAGCGAATTTATTAAATGGGACCCGAATATATATATAAAAAAATACAATGAGTAATAACACAATTAATCTTTAAAATAAATAAAAAAATTAAACAAAAATTACACTACGAAGAACTATTATTTATGTTTTTATTTTTAATTAATAATAAAAAAACAAAAACAAATTGCTTAATACGTGGGATTTGTTAATGAAAAAATTACTTGTAAATTCAAATATAAAACTAAATTACTGTATAATTGAAAATTTTAAATGAGTTATGAAAAACTAATAAAAAAAGATAAAATGAAATAAATGGATGATTTTTTAAAATAGAATAACTAAAAAAATTTCAAATATAAAAAAATCAAACCAAATTAAAATTAAAAAAATCGAAGATATAAATTAGAATTATGCATGAAAATACAAAAAATTTAAAAGTACATATTAAAAGTATAGCATTCTCTTGAGAAAAGAATAAATTTTAAAAATTTAATTATAAAAATACTTAAATAATTTTAATACATCCATATTTTTAAAGATTTATGGCCCATTTAAATATAGAGGCCCTACGTAGTTGCCTTGGTGCCTACCCCAAGACCGGCTCTGTAAGAGCATCTCAATTGACATGTTAACTAACTAAGATGTTAAAGTGACATGTCAGCACTTTATCCATCAACTAGACCCTCATTTACTACATTCTTATTTAGTTGGTGATTATTGCTCCAATGGACTAGCTAAATAACTAGTTAAAACAATAGTGGGTTCATCTCTCCACCCACTCAAAGCTCTCTACCCACCCAAAATAATATTTTTTTAAATATTTTAAATGGTGGGACCCACATTTGGATGGCTAAAGCACTAGCTAAAATTAACATGAAAACTAACATATGACAGGTGGGACCCACATTTAACATACCCTTAACACTTCCATTGGAGCACCATTTTTACCTCATTTATAAAAATATGACACTAACTAATGAGTTAATATGTCCATTGGAGATGCTCTAAGGGACGGACAAGCGGAATTTATGGTTCCAATTTTGTTTAGTATATTTGATGTGTTAAATCTATTGAAAAAATGGTGCACAACTTTTTATGTGAAAAAACAAAAAACTGTATAAAGTTTCATGAACACCTGCTGCCATTGTTTGGATGGAGAATATGTATTATTCAGTCATAAATAGTTATACCAGCGTAACTGATATATTAGTGGAATAACAAATTTTTATTTTGGTTATGTCTTCAATTATTCTCACTGAAAAACGTAAGAATAAACAGTGATGATACTTAAACCCCAATTTATAGGTCCCACTCATAGACCCCATGAGGTGTCATCACCTCATTGGTTGACTTGTTGACTTTTGAAAATGGGTAAAATGAAAAAATACAGATATGTATTAAAAATATACCTCATTAACTCAAATCCTCCTTTTTTTTCTTATTAATCTTTCACGTTAATTTAAATTTGTCTATTTTGAAGTTTGTGTATTTTGAAAAATATATCAACTATAAAATTTATCTATTTCAAAATTTGAAATTTGAAATTCTTATGAATTTTACATCAAAACTTACATAACTTATACAAAAATTATCTAAATTGTTTTTCATTAAAATTACACCAAAAGTTACCTAAATTACACCAAAATGACCTAAATAACACACACAAAAAAACGTTTGAGTTTTTTTTATTATAATTGTTACAGAATGTAACAGTGTGTCATAAATGTAACACTGATGCACAAATGTAACATAAATATGTAAATGTAACAGTTTATGACATTTATGTTAAAAAATGTTGTAGAAACAAAAAAGAAGAAGAAGAAATGTAGCACTCTCTCCTGCAAATCAAATAGTCATAAATAATAATATGATTGATCATTGAAATATCAATGAACCCGCATATTAAATAACATTATGTCGTTATAAGACTGTTACATTTGAAATGTAAATACAAAAAACAATACACACATTTATAAAACTGTTACATTTCAAATGTAACAAAATAACAAAAAACTGTGTATTGCTTAAATGTGTCTTTCACATCAAACAACAATATTCATTAACTGTTACATTTATAAATGTAACAGTTTAATCAATAAACAGTTTCCACAATGTAAATACAACAAAAAAATATCTGGTCTCGCTTTCGATTTACTTCACCTTCTCTGTCTCCAATGGCGACCTCACTTTTATGGTTACCCCGAACAGTTCGTTATTTAAAGATAATGTTACATTTCAAACTGTTACATTTCACACAAATGTAGATTTCAGGTTGTTCGATGTCGGAATCGACAGGGTAGTAGTCATGGCGGGTAGATTTGATGCAGGAGAGGACGTATGAGACGATGGGGAACCGTTCGGGATTTGGATCCATTTTTTTTGGAGACAATTGATTTGGAATGAATTTTTAAGGATTCAAGAAATTGTGATGGAGGGATCCATTGAGTGAAGAAGATGAAATGAACTTAGATTTGGGGATCGTGAGAGATTGAAATTGGTATTTTTTTTAACGGGATCATTGATGATGAAGAAGAATTACAGGTTGATGAAGAAGAATAACGGGTATTGCTCATCTTAGAATCGATGAAGAAAAATTACGTGTGATTACACAATAATCGGTAAATCATAACTGTAAAACCACATTATAAGGAAATAATAAATAAAAGGGTATAATAAATAATGTATTTGCCACCTCATGGGGCTTATTTGGAGCTTGTAAAATTGGGGGCTACAAATCATTATTGAAGAATAAATTATTTGTTATTTGGTAGACGATGAATAATATTTGAATAAGATATGAATAAGTTTGTGGGAGGTGAAAATGTGCTCCTCCTTGAATGGGCCAAACTCAAGGACGGTCCGGGCTTGATTTGAGTAGATCTGCGAAGAGACCACGACGGTGGAAGAGGCGACGACAGTGGATCGATTTGAGGATATTTGTTTGGACTAAACCTGATGTAAATCATGTTGCTTACATACCCTTTATGAGGGATCAAGCCACACTTAGTTCTTTTTTTATAAAAACCTCCGACGATGAAGCTCAATTTCTATTAAAATGATTTAAAACTTGGGTCTAGGGTTTCCTTTGTTTTTGAAAGAGAAAGGAGTCTCTCTCTGCCCATCCCCCCTTTTGTGAAGGGGATACCCTTCTATTTATAGTGGAGGGGGTGTACTTATTTCCATGGAGGTGTGAGCATATCATGGGATGAAATCTTTCATGTGGCTCTTGGATTGGTCGACACATGAGATATTGGGATTAGTGCCTCATAACCACTTTCTGACAGTTTATTACAGTCACCGTGTCAGATAATATTCCTTGAGATTTCTAATATCTCGCCGATGCGAACTCCGGGCTTTTGATTCAAGTCGGACAGGAGCTATGCACCCATTCACCCAGGTTTGGTCGGGAGTCCGACTAGATTGTTTATTAGTCCGACCTGAGATGGTGGTGTGTTATGTTAGAATGTGATAGGCCGGGGCGGTATGATTTTTTAAACTGATCCTAAAGTGTGACATTTTGGTTTCTACAAAGTTAATGGATGATATTTATTTACCTTTTTACCTTTGATATGTTTTTTTTTGTGTAATAAATATCTGCTTGCCACTAATTCATGTTCAAATGATTAAATACATGCCGTTTACAGGGATAATAAGGTACTCAAATAGTGGTTAAATGTGGATGCACCGAGACCACTATATTAATTCAAGGCATAAATGCATAATATATGTCCATGTAGTAGTGTTGCAGTGAAGTTTATTTGTCCACACCCAATTAAAATGAAATTAGTAATATTGTGTAAATTCATCAGTATTAGTCATAATGGTATTCTTATGGGTTTTTCTTTGTATCATTTTATCTCAATAGCTATAGTAAATTACTATTTCAGTAATACCATCAAAAGAATTTATATGTGCATGAATTTTCTTTTAAAAAGTATTTTTACAAATTTAAAATATTTATATCATACATAAGTGCCTAAAAAGAATAGTTATGTACGATTTAACTTTTTCAGTGCATTGATCATAATAGAGTTTTAGAGGTACATTGATAATATAAGATTTATATATAGTATATATAAAAATATTTTTTTTATTCCATATACTGATAGCGATAAAAAAATCCATTCAGTATGATAACACAGTATACACCGTGCTTACTGTTATACAATGGTATAGTGTAAAACGGGCTGAATGTATACAATAATGTTATAGTGATGATCACAACCTGTACAACCTCAAATTAATTGGAAGAATCAATCATTATTGAACAATGAAAATATAACTCACGTACAATCCTCCTTATGGTACACAAATGTCAGTCCTTTTTGCCGAACATATTATAAATTACAACAGTACACTCTTGATACTCTTGTAAGTTGTAAGTCCCAATGCCCAATGGATGAATAACACTCCACCCACCCCCCCCCAAAAAAAAATGTAATCTTGGCCATCTTATACAAAGCTCAAATGCATATAAACGAATAAAAAATTTATAGCACAAGAAAAATGCACTAAAAAAATTTGCACACAAACCATGCACACCTGACCCAAAATAATAATAATAATAAAACCAACACCCATATCAATCACCCACCAGCAGCTGTAGTACACAACACGCATCGCATCCGCAGTGCACCTGGTGCAGCATCATCTCCCTCATCCTCAGAATCCGATACATTGTCATTCGCGCCCAATGAATCGGAGCTGCTCAGGCAGGCAACATGATAGGCATGGCAACAGAAGAAAACGACGACAGAGAGGTCACGGATATTGAATGGATCGAAGCACATGCAACATCTCCCGCCTCCCCTCATCTTGGACTTCACCACTGAAGTTCTGATATTTGGAGCTCTCTCACTTGTCTCAGGTGCTTCATCATCTTCTATCTTTCCGTGATCCTCTTCTTCACCCAAATAGACCGCATGGCGTGCCTCATTGTGATATTTCAACAGAAGGTTGACACAGTCGGCCTGTTCATCAAATGCGCATTCACAAAATTTATGACAAGTTTTTTTAAGTTTCAGTTACTTCTCATTCAAGAAAACCAATTTGGGATTTAAAGGATGATTTAAGTGGTATCGTCTACAAAAGAAACTTTGGTTACATACAGCACCTTGAGGATATCATTGCATCCTTGTCTAAGAGAGGTTTCTGTCCGATAGTCGGTGATGATTCGGATAAGTCGATCTCTGAGCCTGGAAATTTGAAGGGTAACGATATTAGGAACAAATTAACAATTCTAATAGAATGTAAAAGCAGGGTAAAAATTATGAGCAAAGTAGAAATAAATATAATGAACCGATACATGAAAACAACCAAAAGCATCAATGCAAGCATGGTAACTTGGCACTACATTTTTTTTTTAAAGAAAAAACTTGGGACTACATGCCACTGAAAGTTAGGTATCTGGAAAAATGTCCTTTTAAAGTTGGTGTTTGAAAGTTAGGTATGTAAGAAATCTGTTTCTCTTTGAAGTTGGTGTTTGAATGTTTGGTAACTAAGAAGTTTGTTCACCTTTGATGTTGGAGCTCCCACTTGTGGATATATATAGTTCCAGGATAATTCTATCATAAGGGTATGTAAGATTTAGATATGAATGACAATTGCATAAAGATGGCACAATGATCGCCTATTGGCTATTGCTGACCTTTCATGAAAAGTTACTGATATTACAGAAAACTGGGTCAACAAGTCCCGAGAATTAAATCAGGTAGTTGGAATGGTATAAGGTGAGGGGATCCTGACTGGAGGTTTCCCATCTGCAATGTATGACAATACTCTTCCCATCACGAATGGGGATAGCCAAAAATGTGTGGGCCTTCAGAGTAATAATCAAATTATTTTCACATGGTTTTGGGTCTGAAGGTCAATCTACACAAATCAGAGGTGATTGGGTTGAATCTCACAGATAGTGAGGTCAATGAGAGCCTCCATTTTAACAAGGTCTGATTAAGACTGGGACTATTCTACACGTGAGAAGCTTAAAGTCTAAGGCTCCGTTTGGAAACACAGCTGCTTTTTAAGGATTTTAAACCTTGACTTTTTTGGGATGCTTTTTTTTAATTCAGGAATCAATATTTGGAAGGAGTTTAATGTTTGGTAGAAAAAGCTTTTCAATTCAAAAAACGATTCCGACAAAAAAACGTTCTTTTTGAGCTTTTAAAAACACTCGAGAGAGAAATTAAAAGGAATCCAGCTTTTGATTCCGCCAGAATCCGACCCGTTTGGCAGCACGATTTTGGGATTTTAGCTTTTCAAAAAGCGGAATCCGACCCAATCGTGCTGCCAAACGGAGCCTAAAGAGTGGAGACCTCTTATTGAAAGGTTTCACACAGAATTAACTGGAAGGAAAGGCAGACGCTCGAGCATCAGGTGTCGGTTAGCTCTCCTAAAGGCATTGCCATTGCCTACCATTCTTTTTTTTTTTTAAATCTCTCCTAAAGACTGTGCTGACAAATCGTCCTATATATTATCTGTATCTTCTCTACTCAAGGCATTCTGGAAAGAACTGAAGTCAGTAAAAGGTGGCTGCTGTGGTCAAAGGAAGGGGCAGGGCAGCAGAGTATTCATCTGATGAACTAGGAAAAGGTGACATCAAGTCAGTAAAAGGTGACATGGTTGTGGCGTATTCAGAATTCCCCCGAGTCTCTGGGGTGAAGATTATCCTTTATAAATACTACAGGGGTATTAGATATATCTCTCTAGATCCTTGTTCAACACATCAAATGTCAAAGATATGGAGAGAGGGTCAATCTAATTCCTATCATTTGTGCTGGATCAACACTCCAATATGGAGATGGAAAACTAACCAGGCTCTGGATAAATCCGTGGCTGGGCAGTCAGAAGCTGGAAATCTCTATTCCCAATTATTCAGCATTGCTGCTTCAAAGGATGACTTGGTGAGCGAAGATTACCTCCTCCAGAACTAGGTTTTCTGGAGTCCAAGACTTTACATATAATAATCTTAAATGAGGCAGAAACACAGAAGATACAGAATCTTCTGGGGGCTTTATATCAGGTGAAGATAAGAGCTGACACAGATGATAATTGGATGTGGAACAGGAACTCATCAATGGTTTTTACTCTCAATTTAAGCTCCAAAATCCTATGCCAAGCCAATCCAAATGTGTTGCCTATAGGAGTTGAGATTAACACTTGAAGATCCTGGTGGACTGCCAAAACAACTCCGATGGTCCAGAATTTATGTGGTTGCTATATCAGAACAAGACCCTCTCCAAGCTCAACAGAGCAGTTTGAGCAATACACACCCCATTAGGCAGCGAGCTCTGTCAAGCACAGGTAGAATCAAATGAACATCTATTTGTGAAAAAGTGCATTCAGCCAGGGGATGGAGATTCAAGTGGCCTGGGATAGCCAACTAATCTGATTTCTATTAACAGCATGCTGAGGAATTTTGAGAGAGAGAGGAATAAAATGATAGAAGCTAAAAGAATATCTTCATCCCTTTGATCCAATGGGCTGTTTGCTGGGGAATATGGAAGACAAGGAACGAAACACTGTTTCAAAACAAACAGTGGTATGTGGAGAACAATTGGTTCAACCCTAGTTTTTCTATTAAAGAACTGGTGCACAACAATTTGAAGGCTGAGAACCAAATTATAATTACTGAGTGTTTCAGAGTGGAGTAAGGCCCACCAAAGCTGGTTTGGAGTGGTCCATCCCTTATGAACCACTCTCTGTTTTCTTCTTAGCTATGTCCTTTTCCTTTCCCTTTTATCTTTTGTACCAAGTAGTCTATCAATCTAATAAATTGGTGGACACCACCTTTGGTTTAAAAAAAACACCGAGAATTAGACATCGCAGTTTCTAACTTGAAATTTGTCATTCAATGCAGCTTGTACACAATGGATAGTTATGTTGTACAACTCATAATGATTTCAAGAAATGGCACAACAATGATAGTGGTTCATATTTTTATGCAAACAATGAGAAGCTAAATAATACAATGCACACCCACCTAGGTATCTGCAAACCATTGGGTACAATATTAACTATATACAGTGGATCCAGGTTGCCAACCGTGTGTTCCAATAATACACCGACCTGCATATTATTGAAAGCAGTGACAAATATTTCAATTAGCTAAAAAAGAAAAAGAAATAACAATAACAGTGGAGATGGGGGAAGGAAAGAAACAGAGGAGAAGCATATGCTTCAATGGTTGAAAAGGATTGCTGTTACGAACCATCTCAGGCTTGCGTAGACATTGTGTAATTAGCTCTTCCCATAACTCATCATCATTTTGCATGGTCACAAACTCGATAGCCTGCACACAGAAGAAGCCTTCAATATCCAATGCCCAAGTTAATGAAGCATAATGTGAAAGGAATTTTTGGAAAGGATGGTGACTGAAATGGTTGAGTTACCTCCTCTATATCTTCTAATTTGTTTATAATAACAGCAAGTGCTTGCTTTGTATTTCCCATCCTACCAAGGATGAAGACCTGCTCTCTTACAAGATCTTTTTTGACACAAATTTCATATGCCTGATAAAAACAGCAAGATAAATTATTGCACAAAAAATGAAATAAAGCTTTGAAATTTCAATGGCTAAACTCAACCTTGTCAAGTCTGTAATGTTGACTGCTACGAAGAAAAGTAAGCAACATCTTGGGTTCGTAGTCAGCATAGAGCTCTATCTGTCAAATTTAGAGGACCAAATATTCAATACAATATAAGGCATGCAACACAGTATACATACACTGTCACATAATCCAGATCTCCTAGATAGGGCACAGTCAAGAGACAATAAATTGATTTATCAAACTATTAATGGCCCAAAAGCATTATCTATCTCCTAATCAAGTGGTTCTTGGTGGTGTCATCAATTGACTTGCAAATTTGGATCCTGTATTCTTTTGTGCATGCGTATGTGTGTGAACAGGGTGAGATCAAAATGTGCAAGATACAAAATCCATCCTCTAGGAATATCTATCTATTCTCATATCTGTTGCATCAACTGTGAATGAGACGACTGGTGTGTGACACCCAATGTTTGACAAAAGTTGGAACCACGTAAAGGTGATTCTTAGCACATTTTGTAACTGATAAGTATATAGAAACTAACCAAATAATTTAAAATAAAACAAATGGATCAGCTGACAAAACTCATGTAATCCTGAGTAAATTTTGTACGAGATGATTTCATATCCTATATAACAACATGAAATAGGGGCATCAACAGTTGAATGATGGATGTTCATCACTGTGCATAGCAGAAATTAAATCAATTATTGAAGTATTTAAAAAAGGTACCTGCATATCACTGAATTCCTTCCCAGCATCCAGACTTATTTCAAATAAAGAATGCAAATACAAATGCAAGAAATATTTGCTGTCACACTTTTTACTGGCTTGCAATAGCTGTTTGACTACTACGGATGGAGGTATGATGTCCCTGTACTGAATTAATAGAGAAACTGTTCTTTTGCAATCCAGTATCATCAACTGAACAACCTGTAAGTTTAAAAAGCATTACCAATCACAAAAGAAAATTGTATGTCTGAAGAAATATGAACCGTGCATGCTGTCAATATATGTCAACATAATCTGAAGATGTCAAAACAGGAACACAGATGTCGAAACAAGTGATTTGGATTCTGCCCAATATGTGAACGTACTAGAGCACTGCTAATCTTCCAACAACAGAACGTAAAAAAAGTGTCCAAAAAAAGGGACGATCACATATACAGAAAGTGAATGTAAATCCACAGAGTATGACTATTGTTCAACCTACTGTTTTTCAAAACATGAAAATAAATCCACGGTCAAGGGAAAAAGATATTCTATTTATTCTATTGATGAGCTTTTAAAAGAAAAAAAGAAGAAGAGAAAGTAATAAACCTATTCAAGCACAAAAAATAATGATTTCCAAAAGTAAACAAGACAATAGAATATAAAAAATCAATACAAACATGATTCTCCCACCCCCATTGCCTATAAGAAAATAATGGCCCAGGATATCTACACGCGGAAGGCAAGATCAGGGAATATAAGGTTTTCTGAACATCAGATTAGTCTTCTATTTGATAAGGAAAAATGAAATAAATTACATACACTATTGACTAATTAACCTCAAGATAGAATTAACAAATTTCAAATTCTCACATGAAAATACAACAGTTCTCAGGCTTCAATGATAGCGTTTACATTGAAAAGGAAAAGCATCAACATACCTTGTCAGGAATGGCATCATGTAAATTATGCTTTTCAATGAACTCGAATATCTCAGGTTTCCTCAGCTGGAAATTGAAATTTACAGGATCAAAAGAGTTTAGACACGCATACTCTCTCAGCAGTGCAACAAAAAAAAAGTGCAATATTTTAGCCTATTTCAGAAAAGATATTCAAATTTTATAATTGTTCTGAACCCATAAATAATATACATATTGACACAACTCTCCCTCTCCATGTCGATACAGATACTTACATCAGCGTATAAGGCAAGGGCTTTCTCATACTGTGAGTTAATCACGTACAACTCTGCCAATGCCTGTTTGCAGAAAAGAACATCTAAAATAAGAGATACAATCAGAAAGTGGCCAAAAATAGGTAAAAAATGTAAAAAGAAACTGTTTTTTTTTTAAAGGGATATCTCAATTTCACCTCTTTCAATGTGTCAGTCATAGAAGAGGTATTAAGCTGAGGTTCGATTGCAGAAATAACAGGCAACACGGAGTATATGACTGGCGGCCAAGACTTAACAGTTGTTAATAGGTCCATGTGGAAAGATGGATTTGTTGCAAGGAATACAAGAGCAACCTGCAGAATCAAACTACTAGATTGAAATCGGAGAATGACAACAAATGACTCTGATAGGATAAAGAAAAGCTTGCCGACGATGCACCTGCCATACAGACCTCATAAGCAGTATCATTCAACTTAGGGTTCTCAATGGGTATATAAGGAACCAACACAGGGAGCTGACGGAGATGAGCAAAATGAAAAACCCATCTGTCAAAAAGCAAAAAAGTTATATATTTTATACAAATGGATCATCTTGAGAGGCATGAACTCAGAGTAAAAAGTTATACCTCTCCCATGCTGAAGCAGATCCACGCAGCAATTTGGGGCACAGAGATGCAGCTTCAGCATATTTTCGTTCTAAAATCAAATGATCAAGGTATCCTGAACCCACCTGCACGTTAGAAGAATTCATTTAACATGAGATGTGAGTGAGCAACTAAACCTGATCTATGGGTGTATGAAGTCAGTAAAGGGTGATTGGCCATATCTAAAGTTCATAAGAGGCCCCATCTAAAGTTCATAAGAGCCACTGCCAAGGTATGAAAGGGTTGCAGGTACAACCGTACAAGAGGCCTGGAGGAGAGGAGAGAAAAAATTGATATTTACAGGTTCGATAATTTTGGAGGCCTCTCTCCGGGTGTAGTTTTGGGTTGCCTTAAGAGCGGTTATAATAAATAAAACCTCCAATCACAAAAGTTGGCAAGTAATGTGGGAAAACTGTTGAAAGTATATGACTAATAAACACACAAAAGATGACTTGTTTACTCCTCTTCCCCCCCCCCCCCCCCCCGGGCCCAACAGTTTTATCTTCTCTGCTGTTTTTTTTTATTATTTGTCTTCGTTTCTTTTAATAATAAACAATTAGTCATATTCATAAAAAAAAAACAATAATAAACACATAAAAAGATATATAATCTGTCAATCTGAGGCAAAAGGTAAAATGTAAAAAAGATTAATTCCGAGAAACAATGAAAATTCAAAAAACATGGATAGGAAAAATAGTAACAGGCCCTCTACAAAGCCATGCTAGGCATATACAATACATCAGAACACAGTACCTCATCTAAAAGTTCTGTCCGCCCTTGTCCTGCTTCAACTGCTGCTAAAGCCTTCTCATGCCATCCATGTTGAACAAGCCAATTAATATGGTCTTCAGCATCCCTAACAATCAAAATTATGAGGCATTACTTAAGCAGATCAAGGCAAAAACTATTTAATGTTTTAAAAAAGCAGCAGGAACCAAGTCAAAATGATGATGAGGTTAATGACTCCATAATTGTATCCCTTAGACTAATTGTCATTATTTGATTATAATTCATTTGCAAAATCTGATTCCACAGAGTTAAATGGAGTCCGATGAAGCCGACACAACTAAGCTTTCTTAAGAAGCTCTCCACAAAACCCTCGGAATAACAAACCATGCGGATGGTTTCAATGCAACTAAATAGATTTTAGAGCCCGATCTTAGTTTTTTCGACAAAAACAAAAGCAGAATTACTGCAGATAAAGAATTGAGTGAAGTTGATGCAAACAAATTTACTCAGTCCACAAAATTCTCAATTGAGTTCATAGATAAGGATAAATTAAACTATTTCTTGCACCTAACAATGGTCCTTTTTGCAATCTATAACACAAACTAGTTCACAGAGCAAGGCAGACAAGCCAAAGCAACTGAATCAATACAGACCTCATTCTTTTCATAAACTATCCACAATCAAATAGCCTCCCTGAAGCATAACAACGGTGGTGACGAAATTCCAGAGAAGATATAGAATAAGAAAAGGAGGACACCAGTCTTATAAACATGGGGCTGATGCATTTATTCAGTTACAAGAAGAAGTAAGGTGCCCTTAATTACATTTATGAATTCAATACGCTATTCCCTTTTCTTAATCCTTTTATTTTCTTTTAGTTTAGTATGGAGATCCCTCGTCACCTTTCAATTAGGAGGCTTTCTAATTAATAAGAATGCTCCAACAATTTTCTCAAAAAAAAATGCTATAGTTTCAATGCAAGGTCATTCCCATGATGAGTTTATTATCTTCAATCCATGTTGGAACTTTACCCTTTGCTTCCCAATACCAACAACCCAATCCACTATCCCTTTCTTACTGGTGCCCAGCATTTTATGAATTATTTTCAGTAAGAGTTAGTTGATAGCATCCCCTTTAATAGGAAATCGTGAGAATTGTATAAAATTTCAATATGACAAGAGAACATCAACATTAAAGACATCCACTACCTACCGGGGCCTTGCAATAACCACATCCTTCGGAGATACTATGTAATACAATGGTTCATCACCAGCAGCCCATTGACCACCAGCATAGCTGCTACCTACATAAATGCACAAGGACTTAACAGGTTAAACTATTAATATCTGCAGGTAGTATACCAACTTTACATGTTTAGTGGATCCTTCTATACCGGTGAACGGAGCATGAGCAAGCACATAATCTTTAGCCTTATAATGCTCATAACCATGTACAGGAAGAGCATCTGTGGCGAGCTCTTCATTTTTCCATGTAACAATACGTACCTCGGGCCTCTGAGCAGTTCCCTGCAGAAGAAAAACTGAACATGTTGTAAGACGAAAAAATAGTCAATAATCACCTACAAATAAAAGGAATTTGATATTTTACATTTATGGTATAAATAACAGCGCACTACCATTCCTCTGAGGATGAAAGAAACGATCACAGAAACTGGTGGAATAGAATAAAGATTTTAAAAAGCCAATTAAGACAAGGAAACATATTTTGAGATAGAACAAAATCTCCCATGAAAGACAAGTTAAAACATACTAGAAGGTGATAATCACATCTGATAAAAGGTCAGAAACAATCAATTGGTAAGAGTGTTGATGTGCTTTCAGGCCTGACCATCATCTAAATATCACCACCATGAATCAGGAGGCCGCACCAAGGCACAACACATGCCTCATGGAGAAACAGGTAGAGGCAGGGAAGATGATCTTCCCTTCCAAACATATGGGGATGACTCAGACATATTAGCCATCATCTGAAGCAGGGGACAAACAACATAAAAGTGGGCGCCATCAAGGGATGGCCTGAGTAAGAATGTTTTTTGATGGGTCATCACCATTTCAATCACTAGAAAAGTGTTTATCAATTTTAAATTTTAAATTTATTTATCATTTAATCTCTCCCTTGTTGGTGTTAAGAAAGATTAATATTTTTGTGAGAGGTGGCCGTGTATAAGGTTTCTCTAAGAGAAAGGGACAATGGTAAGGAGAGAGAAAAGCTGAGAGACTTTTGTAATCCAATTACTTGATATAGTAAATAGATTCCTCCTCTCCTTCATGGACATAGGTAAATTTTTTCAAACCATGTAACTCCAAAGGCGTCGCTGTCTCAACAAACTCGAATAAGTCTTTCCAATTTGAATTTCAGACTTAATTTCAACTAAATTTCACGATTAAGGGAGGATGACTGGTTGTTTAGATTGGTTGTATAAGATCTGAACAGAGGTTATAATGGTGATAAGTTGGACGAGGGACCAAGATTATTGATACCATTGGGCTGTGAGCCTGCGACTCTGCTATCATGGCTGTCAGTTTGTATTGACCAAAATTCTTCCAGATGATTCATCTTAGGTGTGGGAACCGGCATCGTGGCCTATGAAATCTGCTCGAAAGCAAATGCTATATATCGATCGATATATCGATCGGCCCAGTTTTCATTTTTTTTTTTTTGAAAAAAAATGAGAAAAATTTGAAAAAACAGGAAAAAAAAGATAAAAATTGTGAAAATAATGAAAATGAATAAGAATAACTTGATGTGAATATAATAATAATTTTACAATGGTTTTGATTTAAAAATATAATACATAACTAATTAACTACAACATAAAACTATAAAACTAAATAACTAATCAAATCATTTGTAAAAGGTGTAATTTTTTTAATAAAATATATATTTTATTAAAATATAATAACTAATAAAAACATAGGAGACTAGATCATAAAATTATAAGGATACAATAACATTTTTTTGTTATATTTTGTGTTATGAAAATTTAATTGGGCAAAATGTTTGTTATATTTTGGGTTATGAAAATTTAATTGGACAAGCATGGCTACGCAAGGTTGTAATTTTTAAAAGGTGTAATTTTTTAAATAAAATATATATTTTATTAAAATATAATAACTAATAAAAACATAGGAGATTAGATCATAAAATTATAAGGATACAATAACACTTTTTTGTTATATTTTGGGTTATGAAAATTTAATTGGGCAAACATGTTTGTTATATTTTGAGTTATGAAAATTTAAAAAAACAGAAGAGATCGCTGGGGTTCGATCCCGTAACACTCGGAGTTCCACACCCGCGCTCTGCCATCTGATAAACATCTATGATTTGTAATTTTTAAATAAAATATCATTGATATATCGTTGAATTGCGATAAATCGACGATATATCATCGATATATCGATGACGTCAGCGTAATTTCGATAAAACCTCGCGAAATCACCGCGATTTCGCGATTTAGTCGCCGAAAACGATATATCGACCGATATATCGATATATCGGTCGCGATTTAAAACAGTGGTAAAAATTTTAGCTCCCAATGAACTTATAATTTGAGCTCATGTTGGTAGTGCAAACTTTCTCCCATTGAGTTCTATCCTCTCCTTTTCTGAGTTTTTCCTTTCTTGTTCGATTCCTAATAATTGACCAATCTAGTTCAGACGCCTCAATGATCAAGTTGCATCATTTGTTGCATCATTTATCTATTTATTTCATGAATTAGGTCATTAGTTTATACTTTATAGGTATGAGACACTGTTATACTTACTTACCATTATGCTTGTGCAGACACGAGTCACGTGACTACATTGATCCCCCAAAAAAAAGACAACTAAATCAGGCTCTAACCAGTTGAAATGAGAGAAAAATGATGGATTCTGCAAGTAATATTGGGGTAATGCCGTAATGTCATGCTTACAATAATGCTTAAGTAGACACAACTAAATCAGAACTTTCAGTAGTGACATGCTTAATTACAGCTTGATTATGAGACACATGAGGTTCTATTAGAGGGACCTGATTCATGTAATAAATTAATAATGCAGTATAAATACTACTCATAAAATATGAAATGTCTCAGAAAGAACCTGCCGCGGAACAGCGCTACTAAATTCTTTTTCTCCATTTTCTTCCCCTGGAATGTAAGCCAGAACAACTAATGCATCTCCATATGGAGCAATTCCAGAGATGAAATAGCCAGTCTGGAATGATGCCACTATATCCACATACTTCACACTGGAGAAAGAAATGTTTTTCAGAGCTCCATTGGATGCCCCGGGTGAGTTTGTTCTGATTGCTGCAATTTTTGCACATGTGCCCCAGCCAATAACCAAAAGTGTATCATCCTACACATATCAAATGTCAATCAGATGGTTAGCATATCAGTTTATATAAAATACTGAAGTGTTTTACAAACCTGCCAAACTAATTGAGGAAGCAAGAGCTCAGGCCGTGGACTTCCCCGTGGTCGCTCGATAAAAGTGATGCGCTGATTACTAGCCATATCATAAACTTTAACACCTGCATCATTAGCCCAAGCAACAAGACTTGTTCTCCACTTCACAGCATGTATTGGACCTTCACCAGAGTGCAAAATCTGGAAGAGAACATCTCCGTTACTTCAACCATACATAATATTAATGTTTCGGCATCATCATCTGTTTCACCAGGCAGCAATATACCTGATCACGGTGGCCAAGCCATTTCTTTGTATTCAAGAATAGGTTTCCTGCCAGCCCACCAGCTACAAATCTCCGTGATGTACTGCGTGAATATTCTGGGTCCAGCGCGATGGCCTTCATTGGGCGATGATACTCAAACTTCATTACCTCCTCAGTAAATAGGCCGTTTATGACAACAAATCCATCATCTGAGCAGCTTCCAATATATTCACCTTCCATGTCAAAGCTAAGGTCGTTGACGGTAGCGGTATGAGCAGAGAATGCCTTGACCTTTACAAAAAGCAAGATACATCTCATGGAATAAATCAAAATAGGGAGACTATGCATACTGGTTGAAGATGCTACAGAAGAAAGAGAAATAATGAATTCTTCCAGTTTCAAGTTTCCACAAAGTGCATAGATCTGGGCCTCTACAGTACCTCTAAAGGTGCTAGGAATTGACTCCTTTACAAAAAGAGGCTACTAAAATGGCTGTATAAATGTGCACCCTTGTCTCCAAAAAGCGGTCAAGGGATCAAACCCCACCGTGTCAAATGTGCACAGTTGGGCACCTATTTTTTTTTATAATTGAAATGGATCAGTGGCTACTAAACCCTTTGTCCCTTGTGTAATCTGGAAGATGAATCTGTGCTGCACTTATTTTGCTTATGCAACCTGTCCAGGAATCTGTGGGAGCACCTGACATGCCTGAGCATCAACTGTAACTCCCTAGAGCAACTATGGGAGGTTAAGGAGGGATGGGGACAGAAGTACACAGGCCAAAATTATTCAATCATTCATCCCAGAGGTCTGTTGGAACTGTTTGGACAATTAGAAATGCTGCGGTTTTCAATAGCAGCAAACCTTACCTTGAAAATAATGTGGGAGGGTGTGAAGTGGCTCAACAAAGCTTGAGGAATTTCCTGAATGGGAACCAAAAGAATTGTTTTTGAGGAGAACAACATTCAGATTGAGACATAGTTTCTCGTTGTATTGTATTATGAAGCGTGGCATAGTAGATCCCCCATCTACTTTTACTGTGCTCTTTTTGTTGCTCTTTGGTCTTCTGTTTTTGTTTCTCTTTTTTGCCTGGAATTGTACCCCCTCAGCTTTTTAATGAAAAGTTGGATGGTAGAATCCCTACCAGTCCCCCCCCCCCCTTCCAAAAAAAAAAAACACACAGACACACACTACCACCCAAGGCACTCTTATAATTTATGCTCCATTCACAACTTCTCATATGAAAATGATTTGACAGGAATATACTTTGCAATGCGATTCCTGAGGCCCATTACAGACATCTGGAAACAGGCAATGTTATGTCAACAAATAACCAGTGATACAAAGGGAGTATTAACATATTTCCCACTATTACATAAAGAATTATAGATACATGTGCATGTTTCATCCATTAGAGAACAACTTTTCATGAGCATTCCCCCTAGGATCAAGTATTAACTCTTCAATGAGAGATCAAGACATGTTTCAAGCATTCAGCTAATACATGCCCCATTACAAGCTCACCAAGCTTGTATCTCTATTTTTCAGTGAGATCGACTTAAATTTTGGGTAAGATTGTATTAAAAGTATTCTTTTTAGTGAGCTAGAGTTCAGAATTGAGAAATATTGGTTCCATAAGCTATCCTATTTCACTTGGAATCTCAGCCTAATTATGCGACAAAAAAAATACATAGAAAAACTTGTTATGACCATATTCTGAAATTAAAAACATTACAATACAGGTTTTTTTTTATGGCTACCGTATTAAGACCATGTTTTATAAATATCCAAGATCCAAGTAACAAACTACCCTACAGTAACTAGTCTGAATCTGATCGATCTAACCTGGTTATGTTAATCATAGTTAGTTCGGTGACAAAATGATTTATGTCAACAGAGAAACTGTGGAACCACTTCCAAACCTCATTTCGATAAGTTCTTTATGAAGCCCAATCAAGCAAAAAAAATGGTAGCTAAGCGTATAATGACCGAAAAGCTTCCAAGCTCCGACACTTGAATAGAAGCATTCAGTGTAAAGAGTAGTAATATCTGCCCATTCAGAGAAGAATTTTCACACTGTTAAAGGCTGGACTAAAAAGAAGCAATTTTTTATTAATCATTGTAGAATCAATTCGCAGTAGGGATTTGCCAATATTATTGTTTTTCTTTTTGGTCATGAAAATTCATATATTCTTCTGTATCCTTGTTTGTTCACTGAACGGATCTTCTGATTAGAAAAACGAGTTGATATTAAAAAGTGATCCTAAAAAACATTAATGCCACCATTACAACCACCTCAAATTCTACTGCGCGTATGATATTCACATACAGAGACTCGAAATTAGAAATTTCAGCCATGCAAAAAACCCCCCCAAATCGAATGAAATAACGAGAAATAGAAAGAGAAATACCTGATTTCCTTGAAAATCGAGGATGTGAACGGTGCCGTCGTGGGTGCCGAGGGCGATCATCCTCTCGGCGACGGCGATGGACGAGGCCGCATCGTTCGACAGCAACGAAGGGATGCTTCCCGACATCCTCTGGTACTTCAACCTCGGCTCCTCCTCCTCCTCCTCCTCTTCCTCTTCGTCGTCCTCTTCGTCTTCGTCTCTCTCGTCGTCTCCTTCGACGCCATTCTCAACAAAATTCGAGCTCATCTTCGTCCCTCCCCTTCCTCTTCTATCGATGTCAATCGATCTGTCCAGAAAAAAAAAAAAAAAGATCGATCGAGAAGGGCTTTTGATTTGTGCTTTTGTTTATTTTGTTTATTTTGTTTGTTTTTTTATGTCGCTGCGTGTTCTCGAGTTCGAGTCCCCCCCGCTTCGCCATTTTAAGATAAAATGACTCGCGACGCAGAGAACTAAGTGGTGAAAAAAAAAAGAGCAACGCATATAGACCGTTGATTTCTGGAAATCGACGGTAAACAAGGCATCCACTTCATAATCACTTTAGAAAACAAAATGCTTACATGTTTTATTTTATTTTTCAGGTGATAATGAAGTTTACTGTCATTGTTGATATTAATGCAATGGGAAATATTACGTGCAGCCCCTTTTCCATATCTGAATTTAATCTCTAACCCCTTGTTTGGGGTATGACATAAGATTATTCGTCCTTGATAACTATACTTAACAATCCATGTTAAATTAATTTTTTTTTATTTAGTTGTATTTTCTGTTATTCTTATTGAAAAACGTAAATGTAATTTTTTTATTATTTGATTCACCATAGATAAAGTAAAGATAAGTTATAGATAAGAGATAGATAATAATTTATGAATTTTTAAATGACAATTATAACCCTACATAAATTATTTGTGTTTGAGAATAAGTATGAGAGATGTGTATGTGATATGATATATGTGACAGTTTTTAGAATGTGTGTAAAGAGTGTTAAGTGAGATAAATTTTTTTAAATAACAGATAATAATATTTTTATCTATTTACATGAATAAGCCCTGATAAGTAATTCCAACATTTTCTAAGAATAGTTATCAGACTTTATCCAGTCATATATATCAAGGTTTATTATAGCAAAACAAACAGTTTTTTTACTATTCTCATGTATTTTTCCATATTCCCCTACTTATGTTCCACCTCCAAACGGGGGCAAATATTTTAAATTTTTAAAAATAGTATTTCTTATCAAATGAGATATGTATTTTTATAAAAAATTAAGTATATACTTTATTCATTATTAAATTTAAATTTTTTTATAACGCTATATATATCTTGTTAATGTGAGTATATGACACTATCGAGACATATGAAACTAGAGTTAAACTAGAGTTAAAGCTAAAAAAAAACTATGTAATGAAATTCTAATTTTATATTGTGGGTGGACTCCTCTTCCATTCTAATAAGGTCAGGAGGGTTCAAATGAAAAATTGGAGGGATCATGAAGTCATCAAGATTTTTAATTCCTTGTTTTAAAATTAATTTAATGAAAATGTTAGAGATCAGTATTATATGCGATTATATTTTTGCAATCACCACTTATGTTGAGTATAAATTTTTTTTATAACGAGTTATGCATCTTCATACAAAAAAAAATCAAGTACAAAATACACTTACTCTTTTACGGTAAAGAAAAAAATGTTTTTATAAATTTATATGAGGTTAACAAATGAAATTGTAATTATGATTGCATATAAAAACTGTGTGATACAGTATCTGTATTCTTCATTTTATGAAAGAATATCATGGACCTGTTTTCTATTAAGATTTAAAATGAAAGATTTAGATTGAATTATAATACATCGTAGTTTGTACCAAGAATCTACACACCTTTATACGTGTACTAAACTTTACAAATCTGGTTTCTAATACTTTCTTTTAAAAGAGTCGTCATTCAATTCATGTCTCATCCAACAAAGGTTAAATGTTAATGTGAACCAACACTTGCACTATCCAACTTCAACAATCACAGTGATACAATCTTCCCCCGAAGATGAATAATAAAACAGGGAAAAATGCATCACTCCCCTAAAAAGTGATTGATATTTAAGGACTCCTCAAATCTTTGGATATTAAAAAAACCTTGATTTTTTTCTTTAAATCCTAAGAACCCCTTATTATTACCTTTAATAACATGTCGTTGGGTTAAATTAAACAGTTGATAGAGGTGTGCAAAAATATTTAAACTATCTAACATGAGGAATGATTGGCTTCACAACAAGTTAAATTAAAACAAAAAGTTCAAATAATATGATTGAAAGAAAAGAAAAAAACTTTTAAATGAATTCAAGTGAAGAAGATGAATGAAAGGGGTATTTAAAGCCCAGGATTTCTCAACGGTAAAAAAATGGACCGTTGGGAGGTTGAAGAAGATATCTCGATCGATTTTTGCAAGAAGGATAATTTTGTTATTTTTTTAATCTTTTTTTATATATGACAAAAGACAAAGGGTTATTTGAATATATATATTTTGTTACCGTTAAGTGTACAAAATATTCTAAGTATATTCCTTATAATCTAACGTAAATTTGATCAAGGAGGCTATTTGTTTAACCAAGATAAAAATCATAATTTTTTTAATATACTAGATTTGATGGGTCCTTTGAATATCGGTCATTTTTCAAGAGGGTGAATGCATTTTTCTCCCAATAATTCTCAAATGTTTTTTTTAATGTAAACTTAATATAACAAAGTATGTAATTTCATTAAATGAAATATATATTCAAATGGATTGTATAAAATATATTAGAGATACGATGAAGTTGCACACGAAATTATAAACAAGGGCCCCGCTTTGTAACACCAGAAGAGGAGAGGCACGATTTCACTTTTGGGCCGAAAAGAGGGACATATTTTGGGCCGAAGTCCAAGTTTTTCTGGTTGCAAATGAATTAGTTGCAAGATCTATGGATGACCCAATTTGACTATCAGTTTGGGCCGGATCTATGAAAACCATAGATTGGGCTCCAACAGTTCCCGTGTGCATCTCTCTTCCTCATGTGCAATTCTTACATGTTTATTTTGATTTGTTTCAAAGGTATATTTTTTATATAACAAAATATATGCTTTCACACAAATAACAGATATAGTGTATTAAATTGTATGGATCAGCTCATGTATAAAAGAACATAAAAAATTACATGAGATATATAAATCCTTGTTGGACGGTGCAATAATGCACAATTTTAGTTACATGATTCACAAATTGGTCACCGGATTGGCATCAATAAACTTTTTTTGAGGATAAAATATCTACACCATTCTACTTGATTAACAACCTGAAAAGTGCACCAACCAACCACAGCCTTACAAATGTCCTACTTTTTCATGATCTAGAGTCTTGTATACTGTCAAGTATCAATAGAATCAGCAATGGAGGTCCACTTGCACGCTTCCAAATCAACAATTGTAGTCAATGACTCAATTATGTATCTTTTCCATTCATTTTTATGTTTTGGATTGTCCAATAAAACAACTTTGATTTTGATTGATTTGATTCTCAGGTGCTTGAGGGAATCCTTTTTGTACGTATTTAATTATAAAAAAAATTCCGGGTCATTTGGTTAAGTAGTATTTTAATGTTTTTTTTACGTATGACATTCAACAACAGCCAATAATGTTAATAACAGATCTAAGTGGTTTTGATTTTTTTAAAATAATAAATTTTATATAATGAAATGCATGTGTTTTAATGAAAAAGTATATATCACTTTATTATGAATTTAAAGAACCCATTTTTATACACAAATATAAAAAAAAAATTACCTAGACATATATATTAATCAAATGGATATATATCTCGTTAAACGACTATAAAATTATATAGACTATCCGATCCACCTGTGGACTACATGCAACAGTGCTTAATAATGATTTTAAATTATTATTTTTTTCCTTATGCACTACATGTAACAACCCTTAACAATGATTTCAAAGTAAATGTTTTTTTCATTTGTTTTTATTTTTATTTTTTTCTTATCAATTCATATCCTATCTACCCCCACACATATCCTATCCTATCTATCATATATGTTTGTGTTAAAGAAAAAGTGAAGGAGATTGGTAGAAAGTGAAAACTTCGACCATAAAAAAATCTAATGTTTGTGTCAAACAATAGAAAGAAAAAAAAATTATTACTTTTTTTCCTATTTTATCTTATTAAAAAAAGTGAAAAAAAAATCCTTTCATATATGTGAGAATTTGAGAAAAATTGATGATAAATTTTTTCACTGCATATGAGAATAAAAAATCTTTTCAATTCACCACTGGGAGGGAAGTTGACGTGCTCTATTTGGGGGTGGCTATTGTATGCTTTTGGTATTTATATTTTATTTTCCTTCCTCCTCATCTCGTGCCTACGGGCTATGTTATTTTTCTCTCTGCTCACTCTATTTGGTCATTTTCTTCTTTTATATGAGAATAGAAAATGATTACAGTTGTTTAAAAAAAAAAATTCACTACATGCACACACACCATGAAAGTTTACTAAAGAAAAAATCTTTTATTTTTATCATTTTTTTTTACTCAAATTCTTCCATTGTTTTTTTCATTTTTCATTGAAATATGTGATAGATAGACACCAAAGAACATTAATCGTATTATTATTTTATTTATATATATGACTCAACATGCTCCCCAAGCAAGGCAAAAGATCCCACCCTATCATTGAACCTAAGTATATAGACTCTGCCCATGCAAAAGACAAACAGTACCTAGTTACGTACTAGAGGCTCTCAAGAGGACACCGCACATAAAAAAACATACCAACACAAAAAAAAACAGCCATGTAGTAGTTTTTATCACTGATGAGCATGGTTTAAGTTAATATAATTAACCTTGCTCATCAAGTTACAAAAAATTAAGGCCATGTATTGATAAACTACAAAAACATTCTTGGCATCAGTGCTGCTAAAAAAAGGTACGTATTCCTTAAAAAAATAACAACTTGCCATATACATCAACAACAGTGAACAATATTTTGGTCTTAGCCCACCTTTCTTACAAGAGTGTATCTAGGTTTTCTTTAAGAAACCCAACAAGGAAGAAAAAAAAAATTTGAGTGTGTTATGAACAGGAGAGCCCTTTTATTTTATTTAAGCAGAATTAACAATGTAAGTGAGATTAAGCTATGTAGTATATATGACAGAATTTCGGGTGTTGTGGAACCCTAAATAGAATGGGGAAAAAAGCTCCACACCACATGCATATATACATATTTGCTATTTGCTGACAGCTCAATATTGTATTTCAGATCTAGAATATGTACTACTTCGAATGATCATGATAAAGTTAATTATATTGTGGTGGATACTGAGGGTTAATTAGTTAAAATTAAACATGGGTTGAATCAATCTCATAATATTTATCATAAAATATTATAGTTAAGATTTATTGCAACAGTTTGTTAATCGGTTATTGGAGAAATGGATATATAGATGTATCACTAATTTTTCGTTTACTAGAACACACAAGAATGCTACGTTTGAAAATTTTCAATTCCTGTATTCATTATTTAACATCTCAAATAATTTTTTTTAAAAAAAAGAATCCATCAGAACTGAATTCCTGATAAAGATGAATTCTTTTTTTGCACAAGAGTTATCAAAATTGGCTCTAATTAGTCATGGATCTCCTTAGATTCTCTCTACCTGTGGATGTAGAACTTTAGACCAACATGTAAATTTGTGTTTCTTGTGTGTTGTTATGTTCTTGTTTTGATCTCATGTTTAATATTGTAGGCTTCCATGAAATGTGTAACAGACAGTACTGACAATGTGCATTAAAAGATGGAATTTATTAGACAAGTTTTCTGTTGTGGTTAATCTGTTTTACTTTTGTTGGTATTGCTGTTACTACTGCATGTCACTCAGTTCTATGTTGGACTGCATTTGATTTAATCGGACAATTCTCAACATGGTGTTTAAATATTAATTACAGTAGATTTATGTTACCATGGCAAGTGATTGTTTAATTTTTGACCTCTTGGGACTGTTGAGAGCCTGCCTCCAAATCACAGTGTTCATTGCAACTGTGTTGTTGGTAAATCATACAGTCTTTTTCAAGGTGAAAAAATTAGTATGATTTATGTTTTTTAGCGAACCTCATCACGAGACGCATCTAACACATTTAAATTATTTATTTTATTTTATTTGTTAGGGCATATATAGTACAAGAATCGATGTTGATCAACTACATGTTGGCTGTAGAATTGTTTTGAATTTATTTTTTGTCTTTTTTTTTGAAATTTTAATGAATTTGTGATAAATATGGCTTGGATCACCTACAATTAAAAAATTTATTTATATCTAAATTTATTTACTCAAATAAGGATTATAAAAATTCAACTAGAACAAGCTCTTGAATATAAAGAAAAATTTATAAATGAAATCTATGAAGAGATTCCGTCTCAAAAAATATCCGAATAGATTAGTAATCCCACTTAATTTCTAAAAGGAGGTATTATATTTTCAGAAAACTATGGAAAAGGAAGCCTGTTCCTTTTTATTTTTCTACATTGGATGTTCATTGTTTTTTAAAATCAGTAAACATGAACATGAAATGGTGTTTATATATCTCATTAAAAAAATAAGGTTGTAGTTAACTCGTACCCACCCTGAATTTCAAGGTATACAACCCTAATCTAACTCAACATGACTTTTAATTCGACGACTATAATTCGAACTCAACCAGTGATCAAGAACTGCCAACCCAAACCCAACCCGTGGAATCCGATATTTTAGTATTTCTAAAAAGAGAAAGAGAGAGATATCCAACGTAACAACTTTCTTGAAGAAGGGGGGAGAGAGAGATCCATCATCACCGTTTTTGGGCCTTTTTTTTTTTAAGGAAGAAGAGAGAGAGATCCAACAACATTCCTAGGCTTTTGGGTTTTTCTTTTTTAAATATAGATGATCCAACATCATCATTTTTTAGTACCATTTTAAGAAGAAGAGGGAGCAAGGGTTCTCACTTGTGTGAGAGATCGAGTAAGATTGTAAAATGTAATTCAACAGTGGAGATTAGAGCATGAATCAAGTATTAACAATCCATATTAAATTTCATATGAGTGTATATTATGGGTTCACATTAGATCGGGTTGTCTGTGATGCCAACCCGATTTCATAGGTAACTTAAACCTAAATCAAACCTAGTTTTCAAAACCCAATGCATAAATATGAGGTGTAACATGTTTCTGCAATACTCTTAAAAAAGTACATGAAATTTCAATATTCACTTAACAGTGCTTCACACGTACGGAGGTTACAGTGAATTTTATGCGCCATGGTTAAGTTAAATTAAAAAAAAAACACATCTGGGAATGAAGGACGTACTCAGAAAAAGCTAGAGTAATAAATAGTGCTGATGTTTTTATAAAGAAAACATGTCGTACGAACAAGGTTTAAAAAGAATGGAATAATTGTTATAATTCAGTGTTTTATAGTGAACCTCTTAACAGAGATACCACCAAGAAATTCAAATGCTCTTTTTTTTCAAAGCAAATATAGTACAACACGGTTTGTTCTGTATTGTTTCTAAAAAAACGCGCTTATGAATTATTACTTTTTCTTATCATTATTTAATATATATTTTTTTTGTAAAATTTAAATGGATTTGGCTACTACAGACCATGTTTTATATTCAATTATATAAATTATATTCCACATAATAAAATGGGCCCCATCTTAACAGAGAAAATTAAAGCTACTTGCAACATAATTAAAAAAAATTAATTAAAAATACATTAAATGATGCAAATAAAAATGTATGATAATAGAGCTGAACATGACCTCGGATTCCAATCAGAGTATAGAATGTACAAATCATGTATGATCCATTGATCCCCCTTTGAAATCCACACCACAAAACATTTACTTTCTTAAAAGTACAGAATATGTATTTTTTATGTTCAATTAAATTATATTCCACGTAATAAAATTTGGCCCCATCTTATTATAGAAAAGCTACATGTAACATAATTATATATAATAAAAAGGGTTAAAGACATTAAGTCCCTACAAACTTGGGAAAAACCTATATAAATCCCTACTAAAATTGGGACAGACGTACGAGTTATTGAAAACTCAAAAAAATCCAATTATCATCGATGAGTTAAATTTCCATCCAAATTTAACGGAATATTCCTAGAATATTTCATCACATATAATTATGTAGACATTGAAGTCCCTATAAACAGTCATAAAAATAAATTAGTACCTACAAAAAATAAAATTACCCCTGATACATTAAATTGTGTATACATTGCAGTCCTTATAAACAATTATATATAAAGACAAATTAGTCTCTGCAAAAGATAAAATTGTCACTGAAATACTTTTACATTTAATTGGATAGACATTATAGTATTTATAAATAATCGTAAATACAAATTGGTCCATGTAAGAGACAAAAATGCCCCTAAAGGATTTTTACATTTAATTATGTTTCAATGATTATATTATTTGTCTTTATTATTGTTTATAGGGACTGCAATGTCTACATAATTATATGTGATGTAAAAATCCTTCAGAGACATTTTTATCTTTTACGAGGACCAATTTGTCTTCACGATTGTTTATAAGGACTATAATGTCTATTCAATTAAATTTAAAAGTCTTTCAGTGACAATTTTATCTTTTGCAGGTACTAATTTGTCTTTATGATTGTTTATAGAGACTTCAATATGTACACAATTTATAATGTAAAAGTTTTTTAGTGACAACTTTGCCTTTTGTAGGGACTAATTTATCTTTATGACTGTTTATAGGGACTTCAATGTCTACATAATTATATATGATAGAATATTATGGGAATATTCCGTTAAGTTTAGATAGAAATTTAACTCAGGGATGATAATTGGGTTTTTATAAGTTTTCAGGGACTCGTATGTCTGTTTCAATTTTAGTAGGGACTTATATAGATTTTCTCATGTTTGTAGGAACTTAGATGTCTTTAACCCTAATAAAAAAAAGGAAATTGTTCAAATACCCCTTGACTAAGTGTCAATTTTTTTTCTATCCCTAAACTTTTTTTTATTTTTTATTTGCCCCTGAATTTTCATAATATTCGAACTATCCCTTACAGATGGAGTTACAGAAATATAAAAATATAATGTAATATAAAAAAAAATTATACACATAGTTACAAATATTTAATAGTTATCTACAAAAAGTATTACGATACGCAAAGATGTTTATACAGAAAATGATCATATATACATTCTCAGTGTCATTATATTATCATCTGTAAATGCATTCAATGTACACAAAATTGTTATAGATACAATCAATTGTTTGAATTACAACGTTTTCTTCAAATCTTCATGATTAATTGTTATTTCATTTAATCATTTTCATATCCTCTTAGGTAAAATGAAACAAGACCATTGAACTAGACATTTAATGTATTTCATAACAAAGAACAGACTTTTCAAGCTATATTAAAAATACAACAATCAAACACAGAACTAAACTAAGGACACGTAAATTACAGAAATGTAATAACTGATTACAGAAATATAACGATTAATTATAGAAATGTAATATTAATTTACAGATGGGGATGATTTATGTATAAAAGATGAGATGGCACAGGTGAGGGGCAAAAAAAATAAGACCAGACTTTAGGAGTAAATAAAAAATAAAAAAAAGTTCATGAATAAAAATAAATTAGACCCTCAATCAAGGGGTATTTGAGCAATTACCCCTTAAAAAACAACATAGAATAACATTAAATAATGCAAATAAAAATGTACCACAAGAAGGATAAAAATTGAACATGACCTAGGACTCCAATCATAATATATAGACTGTATATAACTTGAATGATCGATCCCCCTATGAAATCCACACCACAAATCATTTTTATATGATTGATATTCCCATCATCACTTGCTTTTATATTCAGTCAGGTATTATTTTGCTGAATCAATTCCGAGGTGTTTCAAAATTTCACTTTGTTTAACATTGTTTAAATTCTTTTTCACAAATGATTCTTCTGATCATAACCTCCAAAAACAACACAGCATTCCAAGACCATCATCTGTTTTATTTTTATTTTTTTTAAAAAGGTATTAGTGAAAAATTGAAGGCCAGGCCCCATCCCTCCTGAGCAGTCAGGACCCAACATGAAGTTAAAACATACATGACCTCCTCTTCACCAAGTTCGAGATGACAAAAAATTCAAAATAAAATCTCAACTTGCATTGGACGAAGACGACAATGCGGTGGTCTCTCTGTTCACTGTTTTGTTTATGTAGGTTTGCCATTCAGTTTAGATAATGCAAAACGGATAATCGACGCGTTCTTAATCTCGTTTGAATATGGAATAGTCAAATGAATAAATGAGAATAAAAATGAATAATTATTTTTTGTTGTTTGGATGCAGGGAATACCCTGGTATACCTTCGGAATTAAAATTATTTTATGTTAATCCACCCAAAGAATATATGAACTCACTGTCAAATCCAACTATCATTATCTCTTATAAATCACATATCAAATCAACTATTATCATTTTTTTACATTTTATAAATATTTATTCACACTTTATTCACATTTTAACCAAATAACAAAAATTTTATTATTATGTTTCCCAACGAGAATAATTCAAAATATAATCAAACACAAAATTATTTTATCCTTATTTATATCTATTTATGCCAAAATAACTGTATACCTAAGAATACGTCAATCACCAAAAGAATTCCACCAAATAATTATAAAAATATCAGTTGGTAAAAATCAAGGGCACCCAATTTTGCGTAGAGATAGATATCAAGAAGATCTTCAACAGTAGTCACTACGCCACTACAAATATTCCGTTTTCAAAAATTCCCTTTTTAAGCCTTTAAATCAGCGATTTTGTTATTTTAGAATTGTGATTTCTCTTTGTTAATAAGTCTAAATTAATCTCTATCAATCCTGAAGATCATTTAATATCCCATAGATACAAGAATAATTGTTATCCTGATTTCATTAATTTTAATAATATTTTAATTTTATGTAATAAGTTTAAAATGGAACTTGTAACCTAGGGCAGAAATTTTTTTTTCAAAAATATTTTCGAGTTTCCTCTTTTGTGAGATTTGTGATATTTGTGTTTAAGGATCTCAACATTAGTTGAATCCTTTCTTTGTTTCACATTGCATTATTAGATCTGCGTTTGAATAGATTATATATCACTTTATATCAATTAATTATGACATACAAATTATCATTGATTCTAGCCTTTCAAATATCTATTTTGATATTATTCCAACCAATACTCACTTGTTCCTGACCTTGTTTTCGAACCAAGCGGTATTGTTTGAAATGATTGAATTGTATATTATTCTTATGAAAATATAATCTTGAAAAACTGTTCAAGGTAGGTATGTAGAACGGTTTTCGGAAGAGTTACCGCGCATAGTCGTTGAAGCCAATAATGCAAAGAAAAACAGGTCAAAAGAGTACTGAATCTGTAAACGGTTAACGACCGTCACTTCTTTTACTTGGGACTGGTAATGAATTTTTATGTGTATCAAAAGAGTCATATTAATTTTCTTCAATTATTTAGCATATCAATGCTTTTACTATTTTTAGAGAATTTCTCTTAACCTTGTTATTATGAGTTTACTTTGTTATTTATGACTTACAAAAAAGTGTTATTATTCTTGTAAAATCAATCTTAAAAATTCTAGTTTTGATCATGTTCCTTTTTAATTCAAGACAGTTTTTTTCAGAAGAAAACATGAGTTTATTCTCCTGCACTACTTCCGCAACATTAAAAACATTTTTTTAATTCAGAGAAAAATTTCAAGTCCTAATGTACAAGTCCTAATGTACTGCATAAACTTACCAAATGTAAAGTGGCTGTTCTGTATGAGTTTCAATGTTAAAAACAATGGACTCATCTGACCGACTCATGCCACCTGTCACTATAGACCAAAAAAAAATGCATGTACAGAGACAGAAGGGCCTCCATTTCTACATGGAGGATCCCCAAATACTGTTCAGACAATGAGAATATAAAGGGGACCCAAACATCACATGCAAAACACACAACACAAACACACAACACAGCTAAGGAAATCAAAATCAACATTTCATCCCCAACTTGCCTACTATATACAGACCAAAAAAAACTACTACTTGTAATACAGTCCATCTAAAAATCACAAAAAAAAAAATTAACCTCTCTTGAAGGAGAAAACAAATACAAAATGTAAACTAAAATGTAAAACTAAAGAAAAGGACAAATAAAGGGGTACATCAACAGAGTCTCAACCCTCTGTGGTGGTGATGTGAGGGGCTTGTCATGGACTTGTTCACCTTCTTGTTCTTGTTCATCTTGGACATCTGCCCCTTCATTTCCTTACAAACCTTCTCAAGTTCCATAACCCTCCATCTCATCCTCTCAAAGTTCAGCCTCATCTCCTCCTTCTCCTCCGGCATCGACTCGGTTGGCGGAGGCGGCGAAGACGACGAAGAGGCCTCCTCCGTCTCTGTTTCCCCGACCGCGCTATACGCGATCCTGGATGATGAGGGTGTCTTCGGGTGGTATTGCCCGATCACTGCCCTCCGCCCTTGGAGCTTCGACTGTTGTGACACAAGCGCTTGCATGGCAACCCTTGGAGGGATGCGTGGGTTCTTCGCGAGGTCCTTGCATGCTTCGAGCGTTAGCTTTTCATAGTTCAGGCACCGGCACAGCCTCGTCCGCTCCTCCGATGACATCGTCGGGTGCGACTGTTTTAGTAAACCATGATTAACCACCATTCATGGAAACTGTAGTAAGGGTACTAGTCTTTTGGAAACATTAGCAGAGGTTCCAACCAATCGAATCAATTATTATATTCAATCATGTATGATGCACTTGATTCTAGCTTTGACACTGTTTTAGAACTATTGAAGCATAGTGTATACATACGGAATCAAGGAAACAGAGCAGACAAAGCTAGATAAAGAAATCAAATAAAAAAAACCCAACTTTAGATGATTAAAAAGAGTGAAACAGAGAAGAAATTCGATATGGGTAATTGAGATTACCTCAAGAAAGATATCGACAGCTCTGTAAACACCATCAAAGCAGTATAAGTAACTAAGTGAGGGTTGGAATCTTTTAGAAACATGAGCACAAGTTCCAACCAGTCCATTCAATTATTCAATCATACATGATGCACTTCATTCTAGTCTTGACACTGTTTTAGAACGATTGGAGCATAGCATATAACCAATCAAGAAAACAGAGCAGAGAAGAGCAGAACAAACAGAGCGAGATAAAGAAATAAAAAACCCAACTTTAGATGATAATCAAATACATTAAAAAATGAAACAGAGAACAAATTCAAGGTGGGTCATTGAGAATACCTCAACATATAAAAAATTCAACTTCAGATGATTAAGAACAAATGAAACAGAGAACAAATTCAATATGGATCAATGACATTACCTCAAGATATAAAAAAACCCGAACTTCAGATGATTGAAAACGAATAAAACAGAGAGCAAATTCAAATATGGATCAATGAGATTACCTCAAGAAAGATATCAACAGCTCTGTAAACACCATCAAAGCAGTCACGCGCGCAGTCCGGAAGACTCTCGGCCACCGCAAGAAACTTCGACACCTTGAGCCCCTGATCGGGCGATATCTCCCCCAAATACTTATCCACCAATCGCCCAACCTTCTTCATCTTGGGCAAACAGACCCCAACATCCATGGAAGCCTCGACGTACACCCTGACAAGCCTGAGAGCCAGATTCACATCATAAACCCCTCCATCGGATGATCCACCAGAGACCAAAAGATCATCCAACGTCGCCATGTCGAGCATTAGCCCCATCAGCCTCTCGAGCTTCACCCGGCATTCCTTGCTGAGCCCGAGACAGGACACCGTGCGGAGGACCCAAAACAGGCCCCGACAAGAAAACGCAGTCCGACCCATCAAAACCACGCCGTGGACCGCCGTGTCAGCGAGTCCGCCGTACTCGAATCGGGACGACCCGGTCTTCTGAACCGCCGACTTCAAGTAATGGAGGAGGAACCTCGTCAGGATCAGATTCTTGTTGTCCTCCCCGTACGCGCCGAGCGCCGCCAGGAATCTTTCTATGATCGGCGGCGGAAGCACAGTCAGGTCGTCGAACCACCACTCCCTGCCGAAGCTCGGCTTAATCGGATCGTGGGTCTTCGTCGAAGACGATGACTGTGGGTTGTTTGAGGTGTCCGGGGAGGACGAGGAGGAAGAGGGCGCGGAAAACGAGGCGGAGCCGGCGAAGGATATCTCGGAATTCGCGCTGATCTTTGCGAGGAGGGAGGAGACGAGCTTGTGGAGGAGACCCGACTCGTCGGCGGAGGCGATGAAGGGTTCGCAGGATTTGAGGGAACAGAGGATGTCGTTCCAGGTCCAGTAGAAGAGGCCGTCGAGGAAGGTCTCGGTCTGTCTTAAGAGGTTGCAAGTCGAGGCCTTTTCGGTCATCTCGAGATCGATAGCTGAGCAGTGGAGGAGGGGGAGGTTGGTTGGGGTCATCAGGAGCCGACCGTCGTTGTAGCAGAAGCGGAGGACCAGCTCGAACGCGTCGGAGCCTCCCGGGAAGTCCATGATCTTGATTGACGGGTTCTTCATGTGGCTCTTCTTCTTTTCTTGCTTTATCAATCTCCGGAGCCTCTCTGAATAAGCAGAGATGATTTTCTGAAATGAAAGAAACAGAGAAGTGAGAGACAGTGAGGGAAAAGATGGTAAATTTGGAAGAAACAGAGGACGAAAAATGAAACCCAGATTGAGTTTTCTTGAGTTCTTGCTAAAGGAAGAAAGAATTAATAATGGAGAACCTGATTGAGGAAGAATGTGTGTTGTCCATTGATTTGGACTTTCAGGTCGCACAGATCTTGCATTGCTAACAGCGAGAGAGAGAGAGAGAGAGAGAGAGAGAGGGACGACAGAGAGATGTGTATTTATGCACAGTGATTGATGAGCATCAAATAATTTATAGTGACTATTCTTCCAAACACTTGAAACAAAAGAAAAGGAAAGAAAAATAACAGTCATCTCTGTCTCCTTGTTGTTTTATACACACACAACCAACTCATCAGTTATGGCATTTCAATTTTCAAATGAGGTTTAGCAGCACACAGTGGTCGAGTCAGAATTTTTACAAAGGGCCTAATGTGACTTATATAAATATTTTTTAAATTATATTATTATGTTTTTTATTTCAATAGAATGGATTAAAAATAAGTATAAAATGAAATAAAGACATTCATAAAAAATATATCACTGAATAATTATAAAAAATAATTATCCTATTTTAAAACGATATGTCAAATTTTATATTAATAATTCATAAAAAAAATATCAAAACATAAATCTAATGAGCAATACATACTTTTAAATTTGACTTCGATGAGGTTTCATATTCTGAAAATGTTGAATGATTTGATTATTATAGATATTTATATAAATATTTTAAACTTTAAATAAATTAATAACAATTGTGAGACATTTAATGGAACAAAAAGTAAAAATTAGTTAGAGATTAAGATTGATATTAAGAACAGTTGAAATATAAAAAGAAAAAGAAAAAAAAATTCAATTTTTTTTTAAAGATGGGTACCTAGGTGAAAACGCTGAGGAATTCATGCCTCTATAGCTGTTTGTGAGATATGGATAAAAGGAGGCTTAAGGGTAAATGAAAAAGGAGAGTTAAAAATGACTTTTGTGTTATGTGGAGGGGGAGGGTTAATTAAAAGAAAGGGTGAGTGCACACCATACACATGGATGGTCCAGATGGATAATAGATGGTTGTTTTAATTTAATTTAATTTTTATTTTATTTAGTTGTGAGTGGTTACTGTTTAGGGAATTTCATATGTAGGTGGGGCCTATGATATATGGACTCTAATTAAAATTAACTTACCACAAAAAATTAAAAAGACCTAGAAACAAATTAAAATGATATGAAACTAAATTAAAAAAATTCAGGGGGGGCTAAAAGGATATAAAACTAAATTAAAAAATCCAGGGCTGGTCCTATGGTGGCTCCGCCACTGGCAGCACAGACTGGTGTGGACTATGTAACAACCAATGTAGTAACTTTTCTTTTCTTTTTTTTTTCAAAAACGGGAAAAATCCATATAACCCCCCAGTAAACATTCGAAAATTCAGATAACCCTTTGCATTTTTCTTAAATCCAAATAACCTCCCATGAACATAACCAAAATCCACAAAAAAACCGCCTGAGCTAATTAACCATGATAGAATCTTAATATTTGTGGTATATTCCGTTAACCTAGCCCACCCCATATGTAATAATTCAAATAAACCCCTCTAAACTATGAAAAACAAATATAACCCCCTAACAATTACATTTTTACCCCCTCTTCCCCTACAAAGGTCTTCTTTGAATCCAACCTAAATTCAAATAAGCCCCTTCTTCTTATAGTTTGAGGTGTGTGTATAAATACTCAAACCGTTGTCTGTTGACATCTTTGGCATCTCCTAATTGGATTTCGTTGTAAATTTGAAGTGCCCACCGCCATTTTTTATCACCTCCTCACATATGTATGTCCATTGAATCCAAGAATGGTTAACAAGATCCTTATACTACAAAAAACTCAGACGCCTACACTGAACCTAAAGGAGTCTTAAAACTTTTTATTTATGGTGTCAATGTTTACTTCTTCCATGGTGTCTCCTATAACCTGAGCTCTCAGATCACTTGAATCAGAATGTGAATACCTCTCTCTCTTATGCTTGCTTGATGTAGGAAATATTATGTAAATGAGACCATCAGAAGAGGTCCACCAAATAAATTACAAATCAAGGATCACGATTTCGCACGAAATTTTACTATGGAAAAATATTGAGGAGATTTTCAAATCTTAGTTTTCGAAAATTCATTTATTTAGGCCTCAGCGATTTTATTATTTTGAGTAAGTTTTAGATTTATGATATCTGTCTCCTATGATCATCTAAGATCTCATAAATTCAGTTACGACTAATTTCAAATTTTTACTATTTTTAGTAATTTTTTAAATTTTCTGTTATTTATTTTCTTATGGATTCAAAAAGCTTATAAAATTTCAACGCTTGTTGAATCCTTTCTATCGTTTCACACTCCGTTATTGCTTTTTTATATCTTTTTTCTTTCCTCATGACTGACTAGCTATCCGAAGATGAAGATGACTTATTCTTAGCCTCCGTTTGTTTCTGGTATAAGATCCCAATAAGCCCGGATAACCCGGATAAGAATTTTCAAGTGTTCGTTTACCCCGGATAATCCTTGATAAAATATGTCAGAATAAACCCTGATAAAGTAGTATATGGATTCCAATCAACCCCTAGAATTAAAGTTATCCTAGGTTATTCCACCCAAAGAATATGTGGGCTCACTGTCAAATCAGCTGTCATCACCTCTTATAAATCATCTGTCAAATCAATTATCATTATTTTTTTACATTTTTAAATCATTATTCATATTTTATTCACATTTTACGCAAACAACAAAATATTTATTCTTACATTTACCAATGAGAACAATTCACGACACAACCAAACACAAAATCACTTTATCCTTATTTATACTCACTTATACTTAAATAAATGTATACCCTAGAATAAAAACTACTCCATTCTAAACGGGGGTTAAGGTGAGATTTTACGCAATATGAGTGAAGGTGATGAGATCTTCCACTCCAGGAAGGCGTAAGAATGGCAGCAGGCATTGGGTGATTATTGGCGGTCGAAGTTGGGGATGAAAAGGGAAAGTTTGTTTTGGGGATGAAGGGATATTAGTTTTAGGTTTGTTAGAGGGGGTATAAATGTAAATGCATACATTGGGTTAAATTTAGTTAACCCATAGTTAACTTAATTAACAGAGGGGGCTGGTTTGGATATTGATTGTGTTTATGGGGGATTAACGGATTTAGGAAAAATAAATAAGGTTATCTGGATTCGTATGAATTTTTCCATTCAAAAAGATATAAAAAAATAAAAATGGATTATCCAAACCTTTTTGGTTACCTTTTCCAATGTGTAAGCGCATATTATATCAATCAGTCTTTGATTTGAATTATAGTTGTATTATTGTTTTTATTTGCCATGCAAGATTTTGATCAACGTGAGTGATGACAAAAAGGGGGTGGGCCGTGGGTGGCCCGAAAGTCTTCCAAGGTGCATGAACATTAAACAGTATATTATACAATCTTTACCATCATTTATTTTGAAAATGAGTGTAGCAGTACTCTTTATAAAACAATTAATCCATTCACGAAAGACAAATGGAGAGGGTTAAAAAGCCATGGCATCTTTGCCTCTCTTTTTTATTTGTTTATATATTTTTTAACTGTCTTCACTACTACTTTAGGGCGAGTACAGAATCTGACTGAATCGAGCATTTTCTGCACATGGTTGGTTCAGTAAAAACTCTTAAAAGTTAAAAGTGAAAACACAGTTCATAATGGGTGATTTTTTTATTTATTATTATCAGAATATATATCAGATCATGTTAGCTGCCAGAGTTGATGCAAAAACCTTGTTTGTGAAAGTCACAATCACAATGGGTGTGGGTCCTTATAGAGGCCGGTGGTCAATCAATCGATTACAAAATGCAACAGTGAAATCCTTGAATTAGATATACCGAGAAAGGGACAACATCGACTCATCATTTTGGCATCAAATGACACCCATATCTTCCTAGATTTCAAATTTATGACCAACGATATGGAAAAACAAAAAAAACAAAACCAAAACATAGGTCTTTGTCATCATAAAAACATTAGAGCTCCCAAATGACGTACGTGAACTGCCCATGCAAAATAATAACAATAATTAATAATAGACAAAATAAACCAAAGACACATGCAATTAACGCCATATCTGCCTCGTAAACCTCACACGCGAGGGATTTACGAGGCAACCGGCCACATTCGCGCTGGTCTTAACTATGAGTGGTCGAGAAGGAATGTTTTATTGCGTTTGATTTTTTTTTTTTTTTAATTAATTCATATGATATGATATGATGAGTTAAAACACACAAACTATCACGGGTCGTTAAATCATTTCAAAAACCTCTCATTTTGAATATAATCATGCACGAATCTCGAGACGGTTTGCGGGGAACGAACATCAAACGGACAGCATGGTATTTTCCGAGCAGTCATCGGTTGACACGTAAACGAACGGAAGAGGTCCTGTGAAATGACTAGAACACCCTTCGACGGTCTCCGCTTCAATAACACGGTCAACGTCGCGGCTTCACGGGCGTCTCAGATAAAAAAAAAAATATATTATTTATTATCTATTGTTTTGGATCGTTGATCGAAGGCTCTTATTCGATCTAATGGTTGGGGTTCACCGAATGGATGAACGGACGGGGAAGAGACAAAATAAAGCAACCTTTACCGTTGGATCGATGTGGCCTATTGATTGTCCGGTGATGGGTCCACCACTCACTCCAATAAACAACAAAAGGCCACGTGAACCGAATCTACGGTAGAGAAGGAGAGACGGCTTTATTTTTTTACATTATATTTTGTGGTGATATGTTCATTGAGGAAGTCTGAAACGGCGTCCCCCTTTAGGCACCAGTTCATACGCGGAAGTGATTGACACGTGTTGTTCATATGTCTCAGAATTTCAAAATGGTACGATGAATATGTGCAGTGTCATAAAATCAAAGAATATCAAGAAAATAAGATCAATTTGGCTTTGTTGCGAGATTATTTTTTATTGGATCCTCATATCTTTCCCCCAAAATTTGAAATAGTTGTCGTCTCTTCAATTATTGTCTGGCTCTAATACACAATCGACATAGAATCCAATGGTGTGGGGGAAAATGCAAGTATTTCATTGGTTAAAAAAAAAAATGTTCAGGTGGCACGTGTATGTTACCTGTCAAAATGCAAAATAAGCCTCTAACATTTGCTTATGTAATCATGTTTTTTTTAGAAAAAATCAAAATTAAGAAAAACAAAACAAAAAATATTTTTTTTTATTATATGTAATCGATATTTTTATTTTTAAATTTAAAAAAATCATATAAACATTATCGCTTTGTTGATAGGTAGGTAACACTTGAGATTGGAACATATAGGTTGCAATGCCCATAAACAAAATGGAAGGAAAAAAAAAGCTCTTATGCAACAACTAATTAACGGGCATAAATTTTTTTATTTATTGCTCTCCACCAACAACCCAAAAATGATTTTTTCCCCAAACCACCATTTGCTGCAACCTACATATATTAAGGAGAAAACCCTTTCTTTCCTTGGAAGATGCCTATGCTCTTCCCTCTTTTGAGCTTTTATTTCTCTTCATTCTCATTCAATTTTGATTCACTGATTGTTGGCCACATTTGTTACATTTTTTTTCTAAGTGGGGGCAGCTGCCCCCACTTGCTCTAAAGTAGCTCCACCCCTGATAGAATCGACTTGTAATTATAAATGTCACAAAATTTACACGTTAAACATATGAGATCACACAAAGCAATCCATCGTTGTGAAATATATGAGATTACACAAATTAATCCATCGTTGTGGACTGGTGAGAACAGAATGAATCTAGTATTTTATGGATCACAAACCATATGTTGCATTCAATAAGGGTGGTGTGTTAGTGTATGCCTACCACCAACAGAGACTCCCTGTGTTCACATAAAAAAAAAACCCACACACACACAGAGACTCAGCTCCCTATGGATATATGAGGACATTATATAGTCTCAACGTGCTGGATCTTAGATTTTGTATCTCCAGTCCTTTCAAAAAGGAGGGAAGATTATATTCTTGAGAAACACTCTTCATTCCATTCATCATCTCTTACATAATCAAGTTTCTCATCCATATTTAAGAAAGAGAACATATCTAAATGGTATCAAGTCACACACTAAAGCCCCACCCATCCCGCATTGCATTTAGGTCTATTATGCATGACTTAATCCTTCTCTATACTAACAAAGCTATCAATCTTGTAATAGTTATGTCATTATCCAAATGGGGGCTCTATCTCGTCGAGCACGAGTGATGACTACCAGGCCACATGGTGAATCGATCCCATGTATATGAATAGAGTCCATTCATAAGAACTTTCGGGCGAAGTGATTCCAAGACTTGATAAACCTTTCGGTGTTCAAGTATCAGGATCAAATGACTGTTCAACAACTTTGACCTCCATTATATGTCTCACAAATGATAACTTCCCTTCAAACTGGACAATATCACACGTGTGTAAGGTTGGAGCATTACATATTGCTGGTTTGATGGACCGTTAATGAAGCAGACATCCCTCTGAATGTCGGATCATTGGAGCATCCCAACAATCTCGTAGCTATTTCACAACCATCAAAGAATGTGTCTCAAATGGTTGAAAGTTTACCATGCTATTCTCAAATAAAATGTAGTTATAGTCATTCATGTAATTTTTAAATTTTTTTAAAGTATTATTTATATCTCATAAATGATTTTAAAAATAATTAAATTACATGTTTGAATAAATTGCATGCATATTTTTTATATTTTTTAATAAGGTATATACTTTGTATTCATTTAGTATATACATTCTATTAGGCCTAGTTTGGCAAATAAATAAATATTTAGAATAAGTTAACTTAATTTATGGGGATGAAAAAATTATTATTTTTATTCAAATTTACATTTGGCAATGCATTTTGTTATCCCTATTTTTTTGTATTTATATCTTTAACTTTGCATTTGGATCACATGATATGTAAAATATAAGATAACTTTAAAAAAAAATTAAAATACCAAGTCTATCATTTCTATGAAGAGGGCATTAATATTTTGATTTTTCGTTTTATGAAGTTTTTTATTTTTGTTTTTTTGGAAAGGATAGTCATAAATGTTGTCTATATTTTGTAAAACGAGATTAAAAAATGGGGATAAAGTTTATTCCACTTTTTACCTAAAATAAAGTATCCCCACTTTTTCTCTCAAAAGATGGATAATTGTCTATGAGTTATCCCTTTTTTTTTCTTATGTCATATGGGATAACATATAATTTAATCAAATCATTTTCTTATCTCAACCTTATATCCCAATGCTAAACCAGGCCTTAGAGATTTTATATATTGATCCCTACAAGGCTATACTCCCGATGGACTCATTGGATATATTGCAGCCCAAAATAGGCCCAACCTGTTAATAATGATACGAAAGCCCACGATCAACAAGAAATTGATGTACACAAACTACAGTCCGGGGTCCTAAATTACAATGTTTTGGTTTTTATTTCATTAATCAGCTGCACAATTTCTTACTTTGATGCGACGGTCTAAACTGAATGCATGGACGAAATGAAGATATTTTGCAATATGTACTGTCTTGGATTTTTTTTTTTTTTTGATAAAAGAGTCCCACAGATGGGCATGTATTAATTTTATGAACAAAAAAAGAATTGACATTATATTAGATACCTATTTAACTATAGGATTTGTATTTTTATGTCTTTGGTGGATACCTATCTAACCATGTTAGAACTTAAGATTTTATAAATTATTTATATTTTAACCTGGTTTGGATATTTCAGATATTATCCGAATCCGTATCTGGATTTTCGAATCGGATGCGGATATGTGTTTTAGAATATCCGTCGGATATCAGATACGAATATTTTTTCGGATATCCAATTTAGATATAGATATGGGCCTATCCGATCCGTATCCGTTCGATTGACAGACCTAATTACGTGTGCGTGGAGGTATTGGAGACATCATTAACCTCTTTTATACACTGCTTAAGAGCCTCTATACTAGACTGAATATATCTAGATATACAAGTGTCCTGTACACCTAACGTATAAACTGCCTCGGTTATTTTATATCAACAATATTAGTTCCAATCCTGGCTGGTCTCACTAATTTACAAATCACAATTGTGTGAATGATTCCCATTACACTTTTTTTTTTCATTTTTTAATAGATTTATCGAAGATCTTGTTCACTTGAGCTCACTTGTATCAATGCACTTTTTGTCCTTTTTACCGTCTCCTCTGCAATCCTATACCTGACGATAGCTTAAGACAATCCAATGCAGATATGGAAAAAAAAAGGGGGTAAACAATGACTGTTATGAAACTCAAAACGCTCATATTATCGCTTGTAAAAATATGACGGTTAATTACATATGAAAGTTTCTAGGAAAAATCTGACGATGGGTAATAAATAGTTGATGATTCTTTGAATTCATGTATGAGTTGCTTGAATATCAGTTAAAATTCAATGCGTGTCCACTTCAACTTTATTATATATTAAACCAAGAAGATAACCAGTTCGTGCATACTTCAAATGGGTAAAAAAAGTAATCTTTCTCACTATTGTGCTTCATAATTAGGGGTGGTAAACGAGCCGAACAAGCCGAGCTTTGACCTGCTCAGGCTCGGCTCATTTAGCAGCAGGCTCGGCTCGGCTCGTTTGTTAAACAAGTCAAGCTAAAGCTTGAATCAAAGCTTGGTTCGGGCTCGTTTAGCTAAAAAAAACCTTGTTTGACATTTGAAAAGTCACATTTCACAAATCACAATACCTTATACATGTGAAAATAACATAAGCTCGGGCTCGGGCTCGGTTCGGGCTCGGCTCATTTCGTTTTTTTCTATTAAGTAAACGAGCTCGTCCAGGCTCGGGCTCGGCTCGTTTACAAACCGAGCTTTAAAAATTGTTCAAACTCGGCTCGTTTATCTAATCGAACGAGCCTGAACGAGCTTTAACTGAGCCGAGCCCGAGCCGAGCCCGAGCTGCTCGGCTCGTTTACCAGCCCTATTCATAATTACTTCAAATTCCTGAATCAAGAAATTCATAACATGAAATTAATTGCTATACAAAAGAGAATTTGTCACGTTAGTTGTAAAGACTGGTTTTCAAGACCATAAATATGCCTGCCAAGGAATGCACAAGCAAAGCTAAATCATGCGCTTGATTTACAGATGGAGAGATGCAATACCAAACTTGTAAAGGATTCTCACATTTAAAATCCGACCACCCCAGGTAGCGCGCCGCAGCATGATTCAGTCTCTCTTCAACAATGTTAGATCAAAATCCAAACAGAAGAAGGTAGCATATATGAACTTTAATCAACATTCATTCACATGAAAGAAGTTATAAGAAGATACTTCTTCTCTGAGGAAAGATATCCATTCCATTTTGAAACAATGAAAAGACACAAAAGATGAACATGTTCATTTTTCCATGTATATTTACAGAAGTTATTCTGCGGATGCCAAAAAAATTGATGCTATTGCTTCCCAATACTAATACCAATTTGAAAAAGGACAAAGGAACAAGAATTCAGATGCAGGATATAAACCAAACCTTTCAATTGAGGAGAGTATCTCATAAGACCCAATATAAAGAATATCCACAAATGCAATTCCCTTCATTTCAAAAAAACTGCTTCCAAGTAATCATCAATATATGCAAGGCACGGCCAATGATCAGTTCTGATCCGAATCAATGTTGAGGTATCAGAAACTTCCATCCATAAGAGGAGATGGAACCTTGGGGGTAAGAAAATGAGGACCAGAAAGCAACCCATGTTTCTCTTACTGGAACCAGAAAGACCTTCAGAGAGATTTTCATCCTCGATATATTTCAACTGAAGGGGATGACCATTTTCAGAAGATGGTACTGGATTCTCACCATCTGAATCCGAACCTGAAGAATCCACTTTCCATATAACATCCCTAATGATGCCACCATCTTTTACAGCGTCCACAAGCAGTTCACCAGTCACGCTTACCACGAAGGGTGCCAAGTGGAGTTCAACAGCATGGATTAAAGAGATGGATGAAACCTCAAGAAGCTTGACTGATCTCGTCCCATTGATGGCAGCAAGGCCTCTGCCTCCTCTCAGTGGGAAAGCCTCCCGTCCTGTGCTGGCAGGGTTCCCACAAGCTTCCCACAAAGCATGGAATAGATCAACATTGTACTCTTCAATCACATTTTCAGGGATGCCAGGAGGAATAACTGCTTTGAGAAACAAGTCCTCCATACCCACTGCAACACACTTGAGAGAACCAAGGATGCTTTGACCGCTATCCACATTTGCTTCAATTCTGACATCAATGAGCCCCGGCATCGGCTCTCGAGGCTCCAGTTCAACCATAACTCGGGCTCTGAAACTTTCATCTTCTTCAGACCCCTCTTCAATGGGCACGGGAGGTTCACCGATGAGGAAGGGAACGTGAAATGGTGGGATGGATCCATAACGCGCAGATGAAGAAAAGGAAATAACGATAGCACATAGCGAGGGCAGCGCATCCACACCATCAGAGCCTGATGCGGATGGATCAATTCCCCAGGCATGACCGAGAGCTTCAGAATCAAAATGCAGCACACAAGGTATCTTGACCTTTAGACCTGGCATGTGTCGGTAATCAGGAATACATGCAAAATGGCCACGTAAAATCCTCACAACCTCAACAGATTTTGAATCCGTCACCCGAAGCGGTTCCTTTGATGACCCAATCTTCTCCGTCTCTGATAGAATCTGAGGTTTAGTATTGCCATCTGCATCTCCTTTCAAAGGCTCTGGAGACTGGATACTGCTGTCTCTAATACCACTTAGAGACTCAGTCTCATTATTATCAACTCCCACTACAGAGGGTAAGGCCAAGGACCAAGATTGCTTGACTAGCAAAGGAAACACCCGTTCAAGATGAATGTAAGAAGAGATGGCAAGCGATTTCTTGAGATCCTCAGGCCGAGGTGATCCAGCTTCAGAAAAAGTGGATGGGTGTGGAGCAGGTGAAACTCTGGGGAGTTGTTCCTCAACATTCAATATGTGCCTCAGCTTCTCCCCGGGAACACATAAGAGCATCCGTAAATAAATCCTGAATAACAATTCACAAATGATGAAAGTTCAAAAGCATGCATAGATAATGCACTCTCTGTCTGCACCATACCTCGCATTGTCACGAACCTCCAAATCGGGGAAGTATTGGCAAGTGAAAGCCAGAAGCCGAGAGAGTCTGCGGAAGACTCGTGAACTGTGGTGATGAACCAGCATCGTCCGGCAAACACCCAACACTTTACTCCCTTGCGACCATGAGCGCAGGCTGGTGTGCGTGTCTATGCTATGCTTCTCGACTAGAGACGCCATGTACTTCATCAGAAGCTCCAACAGTCCCCGAGGGGGGACCATCTCGTTCTCTGCTATCCGATCAAAGATTGGGAAATAAGAGGCAAATCTGTGATCTGTGACAACCTTTGGTAGCAGTTGTTCATCAAGGTTCTGGAGGAGCCGCTCACCCAACCAAAGGTGGGCGCTGCCGCAGCTCATCAGACGGTCCACAAACACCACAATCACTGGGACCAGCCGACGAAACTCCAAGGCCATATCCACAAGCATGTTCTGTATGGCGTGAAATATAACAGACTCCGCAGGATCATTGGATCTGTTCACCGCCGCAATCAGAAACCTGTGGAGCGCACGAAAAGCCATGGCAGTCTCCGTGCTCCTCGGGGGGAGCCACTTGTAACCCGAAACACAGACCAAGCTGTCTTCCATGAGCTTCACCGGTGAAACCCCTTTCAACTCGGCCTCTCCCCTGTCGAGGCACACCGCGCAGCGCGCGAGGACGTCCAGCTTCAGAGCCTTCAGCGCGAGCGGATCAAAGACCGTCGGATAGAACCCTGATATGATCGAAAGCGCGAATTGGGTATTCCTTGCCAGGATGTTTGATCCGAGGAACCAGTGGAGGGGGAGCAATCGGAGGGGGAGGGGGCGGTGGGCCTCACGTGGAATGAGCATCAGACGGCGGGCAATGTCCGGCTCGGCGGCTGCGGCGGAGGCATCTGGGAAACGCGAAGAGAGGGTGAGAAGAACAACGTGGGTTAGGAGAGGGTCATACGAGTAAAGCAGGCCAGAGAACTGCACCTTCAGCGCCGATGCCGACATCGCCGCCCCCGCCGCCACAACCTCCGCAACGGCCGGCACGAATACCGAGGCGACGGCCGTCGAAGTCAGTGACTGCGCCCTTTCAAGGAGGAACGCCACCGCCCTCCGCAGCTCCTTGAGATCCGGACCCCCGGATCCCTCCCGGTCCGATTTGGGGGCGTTGAAGGGGATCAGGGGAGCGGAGGACGTCAGAATCGGAGCTCGGATGTTGCAAACCACCATGTTTCGGATCACGGCCGTCAAGAGGAGAATGTACGCCTGCGATGCGTGGGTCCGCTCGGCCTGGCAGATGTTCCAGATGTTGCCGGAGACTTCCGAGAGGAGGCCGGGGTAGGCCAACTCGAGCTCCCTCAGGCACTCGCAGGCGACAGCGCGGGACTGGCGGTCGGGGCCGTGGTTGGGGCGGTTGGCGACGGCGAGAAGGAGCTCCACCAGCCACTCTAGCTGTTTCGGAGCGCTCTCGAGGCCGTCGATGGAGATCGCGATCGCGGTCACGGAGGACATCATCTGCTCCTTGAACAGGTAGGTGGAGACGGAGGAGGCCTCGCCGGCGGAGGTGACGGAGGGGGACTGGACGACAGATCGGAGGGAGTCGAGGAGGGCGGAGAGGGAGGGCTCGGATTCCGAGGCGGGGACGAGCGAGTCGGCGGCGAACTCCTCGAGGAAGAGGAGGAGGGGGAGCCTGAGAGGGAAGTCGCGGCGGAGGAGGGAGTGGAGCGAGTGGTCCAGGAGGGAGGGACCGGGGTGTTGGGAGAGCCACCGGTCGCGGCGTCCGGATTGGAAGTCGTCGATGAGGGTTTCCCACTCCGAGGCGGAGTTGGGGAGGGGGAGCGGCGGAGGTTGAGGGGGTTTCTCCATCGAAGGGAGGAGGTGTAGGAAACCCTAACCCTAGTTTGGTCACGACAGAGCCCGAGACGAATTCGAAACCCTAGTAACGGAGGCCATTGAAAGGGAGGAGCGGATTAGAGAGGGGTCCGCACATGTTGGTCGGATCTGACTAATTATAATTAATGGGCGAAAGCCAGCGTTTTATGGGGTTAATAATAAAATAAAATACATTAGAGCCTTAATATAGTTAGCATGGGCGTAATTAAGTGTGCTATTATGGGTTCAATGTCGACCACTCCATCTGAATAGCCGAGGGACATCGCTCAACATATAGTGCCGATATCACCTTCGCTGTATGCTCAGGTATAGAAAATGATATGGCAAATCCCGGTGTTTCCAAAAATTCAATTTTTCTGTTGGCAATTATTATGGAATCGTCTTCCTACCCGTGTGTATCTGGACTCCATTGGTTTGACTATGGCCACCACTTGCCCACTATGCGAAGCTTGGTCAGAAACTACTAAACACCTTTTTGCAGAATGCTGTTTCATTGCGGCTTGTTGGCAACTTGTTAATCCGTGGTTTCAACCACCACGAACACTACATAGAGCCACTTCTTGGTTGCATGCATTTTCAGATTCCTTTTGGCCTTCGGGATCAGGGAGTATGGAGAGCAAGATGTTTTTCACACTTCTCTTGTGGAATGTTTGGCGGGCCCAAAATTATCGGGTCTTTCGCCGCATTTCTTTCTCCCCGCGACGAGTAGTATTAAATGCGGAGGCTCATTTCCTTGAATGTTGTGCGGTGAAACTGGGGAACTACCTCCCAACCGGCGTTCTATTCAAAAGGCTCGCTCTCCGCTACATGATATGCATTCACAGGTATGGCATAGTCATGGTCGAATTTTGGTCCTCACTGATGGAAGTACATATATGCACACGCATGAGGCTGGGATTGATTTTGTCCTCCTACATGAGGAATCCAGCCAAGTACTTGGTGCGGGATACCGATACTGGCCTTGGGCATCCCCTACTAGAGCTGAAGTTGAAGCTATCAAGGAAGCATTGACTTTCGCTCGTCGATGCAACCTACATAATCTATGTGTATGTTCAGATTCATCATCTGTTATTACTCTTTTGCACGGAAGGATGAATGGTTCTACACACATACATGACTGTGTGGAAGATATTAGAAGGCTAAATAATCAAGATGACCCGGTACTGTTTGTCAAAACTCCAAAAATTGTAGTTAGAGGTCCTGATGCATTAGCCCGATATGCGCGTATATCCCGATCTTCTGCCTCTACACAGTTTTTGCAGGACGATATTATTCGTTCTATAATCCAATCAACTGTATCAAATTTTAGGTCATGTATTGGGGCAATCCATGATAATATAGATCCCCCTGGTTTTGACCGTTGTAATTTCTTACACTCTTGAATATAAAGATTAAGCCCTTAGGGCCTTTTATACCAAAAAAAAAAAAAAAAAACATATGCAATGCGACAACTATAAACAGTTACATGTGATGTAAGGATTGAATGAAAATACATAGACAAGTCCTCGGCACCGCCGAAGACGCGGAAGATGCCCATCTCGCATGTGATGATAGACAAGGCGGTGAGACCCACGTCACCCACCGCGCAGGGCCCGGCCTCTTTGAGGCTCCGTTTCGATGTGCGCTCCGCACCACCGTGTTGGCCGAATCAACCCGTCGATGTAGAATCTATGTTTCAGTGCGTTGAAAATGTCGGGGAAAAATGCACACACACCACCAACATGCACGTAAAACGCGAACGCTATTATTTCCGTTTGTTGAGAGTTCGCGTCGGCCGGTGTCCGCGAACGCAAACACCCCGCAAAGACTCTGCCAAATGGAGCCTAAGTCTCTCTCAGAAAGGGCGTTGGAGACGTCGGGAGTGGCGTCTGGTTTGGTCGGAGAGAGAAGAACTTGTGGAGGCGCTATAGAGCCTGTAAGAAGAGACTAATCTCGTTCAAATGAAAGAGATTACTAGTAGAAATGATTTTAAAATCATCATAAACCTCCTTTTTCTTTCTTTTCTTTTTTGATATTGCAATATTAATTTTTTTTATTAATTTTAATTTTTAAATCATTATATGATGTTTACTTTACATGCATAAGGTGATCTCATAGTGCCTGGTATGTGAAGATGCGTTGTTAAGTGATCCAATTTGTTGTTAAGTGCTCCAATTTTCCATTGAGGGTGAACCTAAACCTGTCTGATATTAGGTTGAAAGGGTCGGGGTACATTAGTTATTTTATCATATAGGATTAACTTAACCACACATGAGTTTAAGAATATTAACAACAAGGATGGGTGTGAATCAACATATTAAAACAAGGGGATTATATGGATATCCAATTAAATGGTGGGTCAATTAATATATCAGGAAACTTTGAGGGGTTATATGACTTTTTTTTGGGACCACATTTGGCCTTAAAATATAAAATTCGTCTGAATGCTTCGCCGAACGAGATTGAAAGAAAAAAAAATGATAAAGCAAGGATAACAAAGAAAAAACTAGTCCCAACTTTTTGTTCCATTAACAAGTCACATTAAAAGCAAATTAAAATACATACTACACTTCATTAAAAATCCACCTTTTTTTCATTCTCGTGTAACCCCGTTATCCCTTCCACATCCGCCACTCCTTCCGGTGCGACCACCGCTCTCAACCCTCTTCACCCCCATCCCCGTGTCATCGAGGTTATCCCATAGGCAAAGGGAGGGTGAGGTCGGGTAACTAGTGGGTAGACATCGCGCCTACTCCAGGTTTCTCCTCCTCTGCTTCGTAGTGTACTTCGTTTTGTTCATGTTGCAATTTTGTTTATGTTTTTCTATTTCCCCCAATTCAGACTCTGTATTAATCTATTTTCGTTATGAAATCGATTGATGAAGTGTCTCCCCCTTTCTTAAAAAAAAAATAGATTTGTTTGTTCAAAGCTACCTAGGGTGAGGCCGTCAGGAAATACTACCACGACATGCATGTCATGCAGCATATGCTCGTGCCTCTCCACAAAGTTGGGCCTGCACTGGAACTTTGTCCATCGTAAAATGGAGGTACTTCTTAAGACATTTGCTTTGTGAATAATTGCTTTAGGATAATTAACAAAAATAATATTAAAACTGTTTGATTATACGATTATAAAGTTCAACAAAATAATGCAAATAAAAGAAGTTGATACATGCGTTTTCCTTCTTGAATCTGAATGAAATTCTAGATGAGAAATTTTTATGAACTGCTTGTTTGAATGCCCAATCCATATCTTTATCTTACATCTAGTATATAATGAGTTTAACCAAGAAAAAAGTTTTAAATGAAACAAAGAATTTTTTCTTATACAAAAGTCGTGAGAAGGGAGCGTTTGGTAGTGAGATTGCAAAACTGATTCTGCAGGAAGCTGACTCTTCTCAGCTTTCTCCAATCATAGTTTTTTAATATTATTTGCCTGAAATCTGTCTGCTGTGATTGCAAAACTGTTTGGTTGCACACCTGCAAAACCAGCTTCCTGCAAACACAAAAGTTGTTCAATCGCATAACCAAACACCGCCTTATAAACTATGTTTCATCTTAAGGTAATTTGTGATGCTTACACCTAGAGGTGTAAAATAGGCCGTGCCAGCATGATACATCACGTTAAAAAATAAGCACGGCACGGCACGTCACGTTAAGGTTTATAGGCCATGCCGGCCTAGTCTTGTGGCACGTAAGCCGTTTTCGACACGGCACGATAGGCACGGCACAACACGACAATTCACAGTAGACGGAGCATATAATATGTTGAATAAGTGTCTCATAACAATGTTTTATCAAATATATATAATGTTTTTGTGTGTAATGTTAAGAAAATTAAAGTTTAGAATTTAAAAATTTAAAAATCTATTTTTTAAAATCACGGGCCAGCCCGTTAGGCCCGTGGATGGTCCATTGACCCGGCGGGCCAGATACGGCACGGCCCATCAAAGTTAACGGGCTGGCACGGCATGGCCCACTAGCCCGCTTCCCAAATGACCGGCACAGCCCGTTTCACACCTCTACTTACACCCCAGTGGGGAGCCCATCCCGACAAACATACGCTGCGAGGCTGCACAAATCTTTAGCAACCAAAAGATTATTGATGAAATTAATGAGGAAAAGCTGATGCCAGAAACCTAATATTCTCAAATCTTAACTGCAGAGGACACTGGAAGTATTAGCAATCATACTAAGCGGTAGGCAACAACTATGCGCAGGATTGATCAATGTTTTTTGATGAAACCAGGGCTGATCAATATTGGAAACTCAGATGCGCTCAGTAGATCAAGACACATGACAGGATGAGTTTAAGATTGCATCTGTGAAACTAGACATCGCTGTGTAGCAACAAACTGTGAAAACTTTTGAGTCAAACCCATCTCCAGCCCCAATAAATTGACCCCTTCCATTGCTTCGCAACTCTTACATTATTATTATTATTATTTGAAGGGAATTCTCAAACATTGTCAGTTGGAGTGTTTTTCTGAAATTTACTAAAAAGCTATTCACAGTTTGATGACATCTAATAACATTTTTCCTATAAATAGCAAAACCAAATCTCATAAACAAAAACATGTCCTAAATTAATTTTCCCTCCAAGATTGGGTCATGTGAGGCTCCATTTGGGGCTTGTTTGTATCCATAAATATCTTGAAGGATCGTTTTTTTTGCCAAGAATGCTGATTCTACATGTGTGAGTGCATGCAAGTAATCGGTTACCTTACTCTTCCACGTCATTATCAGCTCCTCCAGTGGAAATAGATTCTCTACTGGGTCGGTGCTTCTTACGCCTGAGCTTGGGCAATGCCAGTATCCAAGATGGTACCTCACAGCCTGAGGCAACCATCACATTTGCAATGTTGCGCAAAAATTTGGCATCTTCTTCCGTGTATAGACTAATAGCTTCTCCTCTCCTCCCTGCTCTTCCAGATCGACCTAAAAAACAATTGATAGTTTTGGTCATCATCCTAATGATTGATGGAAAAACTTTGTTAAGGCCAAGCGGGTTAATTTCATCAAATACTCTTTCAAAAACCACTCTAGTGAAATTATGAGAAGGATTTGAAATGAATATGAATTACAATGATAACATACCAATCCTGTGTATGTATGCTGCAGCTGATTCAGGAAAATCATAGTTGATGACACAATTGACACCCTTAAAATCCATGCCCCGTGCGATAACGTCTGTGGCAATTAGGACCCAAGTCTTTCCTGCTCTAAAGTTATCAACTGCATCATCTCGCTGATTCAAATAAAAGAAAGAAAATTCAGATTCTATTTTAATTGGAAATGAGTGCAAACAACAACAAACATTGAATGGACATGTGTGCTGGAAGATCCTCTACAGCATGTAACAAGAACATACGTTCCCGAGACTCAGACCCATGTGAAATAAGGACACGATCCATGTATAGTAGTAAACTTTAGAGGTGTCCTGTCTAACACTGACCCTGGCACATGGGCACATGGCCCAATAAGATTTAGTGGTGATTCCAGAGGTGCCACAGCAACAGCCACGCCAATGTTATTCTAACATGATTTATTTATAAGATGATATATTTTATGCCCCTAGATTACTGACTAAAATTTTTCTATGTAAACCTCTTTACAGGTAACTGCTACTTACAGTCATAGCTGATGAACAAACAAAAAAAAATCTATAAATGCAAAGGAAGCTACTCTTAAAAAGACCAAACTAAAGAATGTTGTGTTAACTAATTTCGTAAATTATATCACACATGCATAAAATTACCTGTTCCTGAGTTAAATCTGCATGAATCAAATCAACTTTTAAATTATCAAATGCCAACTCCTTGTATAGTTCCTTTGCCCGTTCCTTGCTTTGAACAAAAATGAGAATGGGTGGATTAAGGGACTGCAAAGAAATAGAAAGATGTCAACAAAAGAATTTTACCTAATAAAATGAAAAGCTTAAAAATAAAAGGGAGAAATATCATATCGTGGACCAAGATTTGTTTCACCGGTTAGAACCATATCACTCTCAACCAAAAAAGATCTCCTATTTATATATTAAAAAAATCATTATAGCGTCATAATGATCATAATCAAGGGTCAAAACTTCTTCCCCAGGCTCTGCTTCCACCCAAGGTCAAATACCCAGCAACTAGAATTTTTCTTATTTTTTTACATAGGTTATCTTACCCTCATTATTCTCCCAATAATTTCAATATTTCCACTCTCTGCTTCCATCTAACTTTAAATTTGCATCCATGAAATCTACAGTGAATAAGTTTTTCATCACTACATAGTGATGCAGAACATTGTGCCTCAACCAAGTATTATCAGCAATGCAAAATTCATCTGGTAAAATTTACAAATTCAATTCAGAATCAAAATATACCACAAACCATGTTGTTCAAATATTGTAGTCCCAATGAAACAAACACTGAAATTTCCATTGGGGCATCAAATGGGCATACTGACAAGAGTTTGAAAAGAATTGAGTGGCTCATTACGGCAGTGAGATATCAGTTTCCCAGCTATGCTTTAAGGATTAATAATCGGGTCAGATGTGGCTAAACAAGAAAATTATCATTTTATGGTCATCAATTTATAGAAAATAGTTCCATTAAAAGCAAAACAATAAATTGAAGTCATTGCGGAAAAACAAACTAATATGACATCTTTCACTTCTCTCAACCATATAACATATTACCCATTTGTCAATAGACTATGTTGGTACAGTTGCAGAAAATTGAATTTGTAGTAAACTGACATTTTGTCCGATCAGGAAGAGTATAACCATTTATTGCTTTCCATAAAAGTAGTTCTAACTTGTAATTTATATTTGAGACACAAGCAAATTTATATCAATACAATGAGATTCAGCAACTACCTCTGCAAAGCTTTGACGAAGTGCAAGCAGCTTCCCTTTCTCACTTCCAGCAAATATCAGCTTTTGCTTTATCAAATCTGAAGCAGAATTCCTGTCCAAAGTTTCAAGTCAGGGACTCTTACACACAAAAACAAGCATGAAGGTGATGATAGAGCCATGTAACATGCTGTTTCAGTTATATATATAGCTATCTCATAAATGTTGACATCTCATACTCACTTCCTACCCACGATTATTCGAACTGCATCATGCATTATCGTGCGTGCATGTTCTTCAACAGCCTCAGGTAAAGTGGCACTGAATAATGAACGAATTATTGAAGGATTTGAGCAAGCTTTGACCACGAAATCAATCTGTGTGAGATATCCGAGCTCAAATAACTTATCAGATTCATCCAAGACAAGGTATTCCACCCTGCATGAACCATAAAATATATATAAAAATAAATTCCATATCCACAGAAAGAGTTGCTCCTTCCCTAGAGAGGCAATTATAGAAACATCAGCCTCCATTATATATATCACACTGCAGTTGAATGCTAGAAGCTGCATAGTTAAATTCCCTATCATAATCAGGAACACTATCAAATCTTAGGAAAGTGAGACAAGTAGATCAGCACAAATATTCCATGTACGACCCATCTAGTCAATAAAAAAAAAGTATGACATTAAATGAAATAAAAAATGGTAACAAAAACACCAACCTCAATTTGTAAAGAATAGCACATATAAACATTTTACAAATTCCCATAGAGATCAGTCGATCTCCCTTAAGAAATACTATCTTGGAGGTCAATGCCAATTTGTTGTAGTGTAATCCTCAACCCAATTCCAGAGTTAGCTTGTTCAATTTACTATTACTCCCAAATAATGGCCCCTAAAACTTGGCTAATAGGAGTTAAATCTAAACCGGCTTAACACAAAAAACTTGAGTATGTAGGAATACTAAGTCCACCATGAAATGGTTGGTTTTTACGTCTCCTCAGGTGCACGGGATGGAATGTTAAATTTACATGGTGTAACTTTCAGTTGATAAAAAAATTATATACCGTAACATGGTAACATAACAACAACATTGCAGGAGGCAATACCTCAAACACATTGCCTCAAACACAGAAGTCATCTATGAAGCACGGACACGGACACGGTGACACGGCATTTTTTGAAAAATAGGATACAGGTACGGTTAGGACAAGGCAACAAATAAATTAATATAATAAATAAATATATATCACTATTTTATATAAATAAACACATTTCATATAAATCACTATTTATAAACAATTGTTTAAACTAATAAATCAATGTTTTAAACTAATAAACCACTGTTTTTATAAATCATTGTTTTAAACTAATAAACTTTTTTTTTTAACCTTCATAAAGAGATTTTGTTCAAATGGGTTGTTTTAGGCTGTTTTAATGGGTTAAATACCTATGGGCTATGTTTGGGCATTCCTTCCTTTGTTTTTTTTTAAAAAAAAAAAACTTTTGGGCTGAAACTAGCTGGGGTGTGTCCTAAGCCGTGTCCCAAGCGTGTCGAGACAAAAATATGCAGGCAGACACGGCGTGTCCGACACGTGTATAAGCCGTGTCTGTGCTGTGTCCATGTATGACAGGGCCTTCAGAGAAATGTCGTGCTTGTAGGAAGTCATTTAGCCCAGAATATAAGTTTTAGTTCCAACAAAATTAGACTATATAATGCTCTGAACATAACAATTAACAGGGTGATTAACAATGAGACCCAGTGCCAGAAAAAAAAATGAATGAGAAGTTCGAAAAAATTCATGTACCATATTATTGTAAACTCAGTCTGCGGAAAACTCTCAATTGGCTCAACTCCTTGTTGAACAACTCACCAGTCATGCCCTTCTACTTCTGTTTTCCTTAACATCTTATCCGAATAGAACAATCACTTAACTCAAGGTCCTTCAAGGAATATTTGTTTCTAATTACAATTCATACCAAGTTCATCTTCCCATCTGGATAACCAATAAGAGCTGTAGGAAAAAGTTAACTAAAAATCCTTGGTGTCTGTTCCTTTTCCAACTCAGTTGGTCAACTATCCAAGTCAATTAGGGAGTATCAAATACCTTTTTATCTTTTTTTAATTTTATAAAGAAAAATAAAAAAGGACAATTAAATTCTGTTTTAAGACTATCAAATATGTATGGTTAATGTTCAGAGCTTGTGTTATGGAACTTATGGCTATGAATATACAAGATGACAAGTTGACAACTTTTCATTATTCTGCCCATCTTTCAGGCAGTGGAAGCATAAATTAACTGAAACAACTTTTCCAAAACGCTAATTAATTCCAGTAGTCCCAAGATAAACAACAATGAAAAGAGGAGGTAAATACCTGCTCAAGTCAAGTTTTCTTTTGCGTACAGCGTACTCCAAACGCCGTGGTGTAGATACAAGAATGTCACATGCCATCTTCATAAAATCACCAGATCTTGAGAGTTCCTTTGTCATCAATTTAATTTTTAACTTTCCTCCTTTTGCCAGTTTTTTGCATTCTCTTGTACTTTGTGCAGCTAACTCTCTTGTAGGGCAGATAATTACAGCTCGCACTCCATTCTTGGACCCTGACTGATTACATGCAAAAACATTCAGAACAACTTTAAGAGAAATTCAAGCATGCATGTGATAGGTAAGTTGTACCACCTTAAGTTTCATAAGTATTGGGCATACAAAAGCAAATGTCTTGCCAGAACCAGTAGGTGCACAGGCAAAGCATTCTCGGTCCTGAAAAAGAATGACCAGTTAATACAGGAGTACTTAAAAAAACCTTTAAATTGAAAAAAATATTCTGAATTTACTTGACAGCAGCGGACATGAAGGTTAAATAAAATTAATCATATGTAGAACTCCTCAACTCATAGAAAGAAAAACATACCGAGAGGAGAACTGAAATAGCCTGCCTTTGGATAGGAGTGGGTTCCCTAAATTCAAGTGCAGCCAAATTTCGCAATATATAAGATTCACAGCAATACCTGTTTAGATGAACAAACCAGGAACTGGTGTTGAGTACCAAACCTAACAAGACTCCAAACTAAATCTAAGTGTTGAGGTGTGTATAGAACGAAGCAAGGAGGCAGAAATAGCTCACTAAACAATCAGAAAACAGTAAACTCTCAAAGATAAAGTTTCGGGCCATAAGAATACCTCGTGCTTAGCTCCTCAAAATTCTCAAGAGGGGACGGAATGTTGTGCCCTGATACATGGATGCCATGCTTCTTACGCAAGATGGCAGCTTTCTGAGCTCACTCGATTGTCATATAAATTAAAATTAGGAATAGCACAGCCCACCAGAGATCATCAATCTCAAAAGTCAAAAAGTAATGGCCATCAAAATTAAGAAACCCTCATACAATGTATGACCTGGTAAAAAGATCTTAAGATAGGATATTGAGGGGGAAAAGTAATTCCATGTGCAAAACATAGCTGAGCAACGCCTAGACAGGTAGACGAACCATATAAGCTAGGAGCCCATCTAGGCACTTGGGCATGTATAAATGCCTGGGCGTCTCCAAGCCCACCTAAGCATAATAAATCGATCAGACGGATGCTTAATGGACTTGACAAGTTTATTATGGGCAAGTATATGCGCCTAGGCATCACTAGGTCCACCTAGGTGTCATTAATGGACTTGACCTATTTATTATGATCAGTTGAGATTGAAACAAATGAATGCCGGAGATTTTTTTCAAAACAACAACAATGTAAATACCTTAATTGTTTTATTAATTAACTAATCTGATTTTTGTTTCAGATTCTTCCTCCTTCGTGACCAGTGAACCCAAAAGCTAACCTACTGATTTTGATTAATAAATGTTCCTCACTTGAATTATTTTAGTTTTTGTTTTCCTTAGACTCCATGTAGAACACGAGTATTTCTCTAGTAAATGCTTAACACCAATCGCTTAAACTTATTTTATTATCATGCACAATTATTGCACCACCTTGGCGGGGATGTGGATTGCGGGGACGAGAATGCAAGTGAGGGGAAATAGAAGTGTTAATGCGAATATATCTCAGCCATTTGTGTCGATGGTGGTGTGGGTTCTTTGGTTAACGCGTAATGAGATCATCTTCAAAAGGGTGGAGCTTTATGTGAAGAACACTTGGGAGTTCGTGATTTGGTTCATCAAAGAATGAGGGAGATTTTGTGCGGGGCCTAAGCTTGTGTTGTATTTGAGGGGGAGGATTGTGATTGAGGACTACAATGTTGTTTCTGTGTTTCTGCAAGGTTGAAGAGCCATAGATATCCCTTATTCTGTGACCTAACCCATGGCAGTCTATGGGTTGTGTTGGTTTTTTTTATATTTTGCTTTTCTATTAGGCATTTTCTTCATTTAATAAAATTGGGATATGATACCTACCGTTTTCTAAATTTTAAAAGAGAGAGAGAGAGAGAGAGAGAGAGAGAGAGAGAGAGAGAGATTGGGCCAACATTTTATAATTTTCGTGAATATATAAGAGGATCAGTGCAAACTGCAAATGTACTTATCAGTCTTCAAGTATGAGGGTTTCCCCTCATTCTAATTATTTTGTATTTGTTTGTTGTAGATCATACAGCTAGTATTGATATGAATGCATCGAATAAAGATCCTAAGAAAATTAACATTAATATAATCATCAGATTAAAAAACCTGTGATTAAGCACCATCCAAACCTTCCTAGGCAACTAGATGCATGGCCACCTCTTAGGCTTGCCCAATCACCCAAAAAACTATGCAAAAAAAGCATGTCTGCCAGAAACACTTCAAAAGCTAAAATTCAACTCATGTTATCATCAAATAGAATGATCCCACCGCTTGCAAAGCCTTCTTTTGATTTAATTTTTTTTCTTTTTAAAAAAAGAGGAAGCTCAAAAAACAAATTCACCTCGATTTGTTGGTTGATCTCTTTCTTTCCATCAACAACTTGAGTGCTGCAACGCTTGATAGTCGCACCCGAGGCAGGATCAGCGGCCTTAAAAACACTAAACCCTTCAACAGCTTCCGATTCATAAGTCCCTAACAATTTTTTTAAAAAAAATAAAGTTTTACTCAAATCCCTAACCAGTAACCAAAACCACATAAAAAAAAAAATGTTTGTTGAGGCAGGAACCGGATTACTTGACGAATTCTCCTTTCGCTTCCTCTTCCTTCCAGGATCCGTAGCAGTTACTTCCGCGGTGTCTCGAGATTGGGGTTTCTCCGTCCCCGTGATCTTCTGAAAAATTGTCAAAACAAAATACATGAATGACAGAGAGCGCCTCGGATTTTTTATGGGAGAGATTGGTTACAAAACAAATATATGGTTTTTTTCTAGGGTTTACCTGGAACTTTGAAAAGTCGCGGGAGAACCTCTTCCGATCGAAGTGGAGGCCCGAGAAGAGCAGAGACGATGCCTTCTCCATCTCCATTGTTTTTTTATCCAAAGCGTAAAACCCTAACACAATGATGTGTGAAAAATCTCCAAATAATAAAACCCTAAATACGACAAGGTTTAGAAGTGGTTCGGGTCGGGTCGGGTCGGGTGGGTTTTTTAGGATCTAAACATATCTGATCCGTTTGTTCGTCGATTGGAGTCGTCCGAGTCGGTTGAGCCTCATTTCTTATTAGAATAAGTGAGAAAAAAAAATTTACTTACAAATATGAGAGAATCTAAGAGAAAACAATAAAATTTGTTTTCACCAAATACACAAACACTATCAAAATTGATCAAATATAAATTTATTTTATTTTACACTATTTTTCTTTTAATCAAAATTCATTCATTTACTCTCATTTTCCTTTCAAAGTTGTGTACAAACACACTCCACTAATCCTTCAAAATCCAAAACCATGAATAAAAAACTAACTAAATAAAAGAAGAAGAAAAAAACCTATCTCATCTTATTCTGATTTCTCTCTAGAGAATAGAGATTTACTAGTGAATCCATTTGAAAATATTTTAATAGACACCCATTAAAATTCCAAAAATTCTGTTTCCCAAAAAAAAAATCAAATTTTTTCTAATTGTCTCTTGGTGTCTTTCCATGGTCCATCAATCCGTCCCCGCCGCTGAAGGATCTCTTTCTCGATCCGATTGGTCAACAATGGAGGTGGAGAATGAGAGGACAGTGACTGATTTTGGGGTTAGATCTCAGATTTGGGTGGCTGTTTGCCTGTGATAGAGTATATCATGGTTGGGATAGAGATTTATAATGGTTTGGATGATTTAGAATGATTAATTTTTGTTTTGGGTGGCTGTGACGTGGTTGGGATGATTTTGGGTGATTAATATTTGTTTTGTGGCTATGACTATGAGAGAGGAGGAGACTGGAGAGAGGGATAGTTATAGAAGATATATCAAAATTAGGGCTGGTAAACGAACCAAGCCGCTTGGGCTCGGCTCGGTTTAATCTCGTTCAGACTCGTTCAATTAGACAAATGAACGAGTTTGAGCAATTTTTAAAGCTCGGTTAGGCTCGGGAACTGGATCGAGCTTCATTTTGTGTTCAAACTCGACTCGTTTGTGTTATAAAAACTTAGTTGAAGATTAATTAAACTCCTTTATAAAATCAGAACATTAAATTAATACAAAGTTATGCTTGTTTAGGCTCATGAACTTAGTTTATTTAGGCTAAAATTTGTTTTCAATCCCTAAAAACCCTAAATGAAGAAGAACGCTAGGCTCATTGAGGCTCGTGAGCTCGGCTCGGCTCGGCTCGACTTGACTCGACTCGTTTATAAACGAGCCGAGCTTGAACATGTCAAAACTCGACTCGTTTGACTCGTTTATCACCCCTAATCAAAATGGGGTTTCTTGAAGTTGGTAGGAGGAGAAAGGGAAGATAAAGAAAATTTGGGATTGGGGACTTATTAGATTTCTGGGTTTTCCGGTTAGTGGGTCTGGGCCAACCTGACTGGCCTATGAGTGGGCTGTTCCAGAGGAACACTATCATGCGCAAATCATTTTAATCAATTAGTCTCATGTATTTTTTAATTATATTGTTGATTATTTGGGTTCTAAATGATGGATTGTGAATCTTAAAAGATGATTGATCTTTAAAAAAAAGTTGATTTGGGGCTTAAGATAATTAAATAGTTTTTTATTTTTAAATTAAATTAAATTGTAATTTTTCATGTATAATTTCGGTTGAGATGGACAAGGGACGCGCGCAAGAGAAAGCATTGGTCTCATATTTCTCGTGTTGAAGATCCGAACCCACGGCTCCAAAGGCTTTAACACCCAATTCTAGCACCTGGTTGTTGTTTAGTAGGCGTGTGGGTTAATCGTTACACTTGGTCATTTTCTTCGTGTTTTATCTCGAAAGTTTTTGTTTTCATCTCTTTTTATTCGAATATTATCTATTTTTTCATGTTCTTGAGAAATAGAATTGATCACATTTTATTCTATTTTTTTAAAAGAAAAACTCCGGAACAATGCCATTATTGTCTATATGCCTTCACAGTGCTCTAAACCACCACTTCAAATTCTCCACATAACATAAGCCATGAGCCATACATTAATTAAAAAGCATTAAATGTTCATTGGATGGGATCCCATCAGATATCAGATGAACAACTATAAATCATCAACCCAAACACTCTCTGGGCAGCGTTTCGAACCGACCCACATCGGCGCAGTAGTCATAGACGAGGTGCCTCCGTTGGGTCCACCTCAGCTGTCGTTTCTCGTGCGGGCTCAGCCCGACCATCGCGGGTCCGTCCCCCTCCCTGCACCTGGCGACGACCGGGTCGTCCGCGCACGCGTCGATGACGAATGACCGGAAGGACGTGACGAAGGGCGCGTGTGTCCAGTTGGTCTTGACCCTCCCCCCCTGCGTCGCCCAGTCGTCGGCGTTCCACACCGAGGCGTAGATGGCCATCGCCTGCTCTTTCGGGTACGGCACGCCCACGTCCTCCCTGTTCGCGAACACGCGTATCGGAATCCCATCCACCATGAACCTGCGTTCATTTGTTATATAAGTCATTCAATTTGGTTCAATATTTGCATTCTACTGAATGCACTGTTGTGCTATTAAAAGTCTGTTACAATTACACATTGTCAAATAAGAAATGTATTTTTATATAAATTGAAGTTTATAAATTAAATGATATCATTAATAGAATATGTGAAAAATTAAAAAAAAAACTAATGTAACAGAGCTATAATGCATAATTGGTTTCATGTTTAATTTCATGAATTTGTGTGGTTTTACCTCACATGGTGGCTATTCCAAAGAAGGGAGTAGTAGTGGAAATCTGTGGTGGGGTCGAACCAGAGCGAGTGCCTCTGCTCACGGTTCCCCGACCCGTTCACATAAACATTCGTCTGTACGAGGTAAGGCTCGCCGGATACGTTGCCCAGGAACTCAAAGTCTAGCTCGTCATGGTTCGGTCCCTCCGCGGACATCTACATTTACAAAAAGAGATTACTGACTGAGCTTTGGATGCTTGAATGACCTCAAAAGTCCTTAAAAAATGAGCTTTGCAAGTGTTTACGTAAAATGCGGTGACGGTTCCGGCGGAGTCGCCCTGGACGAGCTTTATGTGCATCCCGATTTGGCCGAAGAGGTACTTGTTTACAGACTTGAAACCACAACCTGTCAACAGAAACTCATTGTCAGTTTTTGTGAGTTTTCAATGAGAGATTGGTAAGTATCACTTCATATGTTTAACATTCAAGGTTTTAGACCAGAAGTGTTGTCCAGCTTGAGCTGCAGAGGCTCCCCGCCTTCGCCAGCTTCAATGTGGTCGGCCGCCCAGTAAGGCTGGAAGAGCTCAGTAAAGTTGGCGGTGGACGTCGCGTATGTTATCAGCATTGCTGAGCACAGACAATGAAAAACGAGCTTCAGCTTTGCTAAATCCATATCTATTAAGGCTTCAATTCGAAGAACCAACTATTCGACTAGCACTTATATATAGCTGAGTGATCATGGGTGTTGTACAATTTGTTTTTTATTTTTAGAAGAGCTTTTTTTGAGGGATGGAATCCGTCATTGTTGTCATCCACTAAGGATGTTTATTGTTTATCTGTTGTATATGAATGATCCAAAAACATGACACTAACTTAGGCCGCTCAATATAAATTATGTACTTCATGAATTTAAGGGTCGTGGGATCTTCTATGATTGAATCCTTTCCTTTATTCCTAAAGTAGGCATGGATTATTGGTTAAATAAAATTCAAAGTTGTAATCTGTGTTCCATTATGTGACACAAGTGGGCATAGTTGGTGTAGGGTGTAGTATGTTTCAAGTGAATTGTTGACATTGTTTATCAGTCTCTGTGAAAGTGGGTGCCCTGTGTGTTGCCAAGTGATTGAATATTGTTTTCCTACTGATCACTGAAGTTCTTCTGATAATTAGTATAAGTTAATTGGGATTTATCATATTTATAGGTTTGTTGTCCATGGCTTGGAGGAGTGGAAAGCAAAGATTCTTTGCTTTAATGCAGATAAAGTTTTTTTTTATTTAATTAGTATTGGTGACCACACAAGGTGGTTTGTTTGGATGCAAGAGTGAAAAATAATTTTGACTGCTGGTTTTTCATCTTTTGTTGTTGGAAGATAGTTTCACTTGTGTATTTATTTAACTTTTGCTGTGAACTTTCTCTGCTTGGACTGGGATTGGACAATGTTCCTTAATAGAAAAATTAATATAAATTATTAATTTAAGGACTCGTTTGACAATGGAATAAGATCATAATTTATCATAATATAGGGGAGAAAATTTTAAAAGTGTATCAGTTGTGTCTTAATTCACATTTATTAGCATATTTATGAAAAAAAAAAGAATATAAATGTTATTCTAAACTTTAGGTGGAATAAAATAATCTTCATTTTTATTTTTAAAATCAGGACAAGTTTCTTTATTTAATTACATTTTTTTCTTTAACAGACAAAATAAGTTGTTCCTCCACTTATTCCATCATTTATCTCCTTTTGTCAAACCGTGTTGTATGTCAAGGAAAAAGTTTAATTTACCTACCAGACTCAAGTTGTTAAATACCTGAATTTCTGCATTATAAACACTTTAATATGGTACATTTGATGTAAGATTCATCCCTGTGTCCTAAGTCCCAATCTCAGAAAGGGTAACAGAAATGAGTGACATGGTAAAAATCATATAGAAAACCATGGTAGTTACATGTTAATCTAGATAAATCATATTGAAAACCATGGTAGTTACATGTTAATCTAGATCCCCTTATGGTCTAGACATGAGTGAGTCTGACTTAAATTTAATTACACATAAATTTCCATAAACCACCTTAATTTGTTCAAGGCAGTGAAATGGTGAAGAATCAAGGGGTTGTTTGGCTGCAAGTGTTTTGAGTTGATTGGGTCATTTTGAAAAGGAGAGGACCTAGGGTGACCATCAAAGCCAAGTTTCTTTGATTTGATGACAAAAATTGAACATGAAATTTTTAGTTTGAAATGAGACTTAATCAATGGATATAATTACAATAAAAATAAACTTTGCTTCCTCATACGTGAATTCGTTGGTTCTGTGTAGGGTTAACTTTGAGCTTAAATGCCAATCCGTCCCTTTATTGATCTTGAAATCAGTTAATTGAATTTTGAACTTCTACTGTTTGAATGTAAATAACGGATATACAGATACAAATCATATAATTTTAATATTCATATTATATTCTAAATTATTCAAATATGAATATTAATATTTGAATCTACAACATTTCATACTCAAAACGGATAACTGGATAAGGATATCCTTTTAATAACTAACATGTATTAATATATAAATACTAGTTTGATTGTTTAGATGACATGTTAGAGAGATGAAAGAGCTAAAATTTAGATTCCAAGCTTCTCATTTCTTTCATATATCATATAAAGATAATACAACAATTATTAAATATTTATGATTACGATGGATTTTTGGATAATTGAATTCAAACAATATGTAAAACCTAAAAATATAATTTTATGATATATAATAATTTTTTTAAAGTGAGACACTGATATTCTCCATATAACAAGTTTAATGTTTATCTTTCAGTTTTTTGAACGATTGATAAGTTTAATGTACAAGTTGCTTAATGTAAGAGTTCTCTATTGGATATTCAATAGGCTAAAATGTTATAAAATGACTGAAAGGTTACAATAGCAAACCCAAATACGACTGATACGTTCCAACCCATTCCAATTTTTTTATATACATAGGAAATGATAGACAATTACTATCCCAATATGTTCATATCAAAATGACATATAAAATTTGATAACATAGGGAGAAGAAAACAAGTAAAAGAGAAAGCGCAAGAAATCTAAAAACAAATCCCAGGTCATATGCATAAGAAGGACAATGTTCGTTGCACGTTGCGATCAACTGATCATAAGCATCAGACTACTATTCATTTTTCCCATAATTTCTCTAATGTTCCTTTTTATTCTTTTCTTCACCTAACAAAAGTTGTGACATCCTATTCACGCTCTAAATTTTGCACACAATAATGGCCAACATCTCAATTTTTTTTTGAAATAAATATATTTTTTAAATTGAAAGTGATTGATTGTCACAATTATTTCATGGAGAGATTCTACAGATGATTCATATAGTATTTTGGTGATGTTTGACATCAAACATCCACTTATTTCAGTGGATGTTGTGTTTCCACAATCTCCTCGATAAAAGAACATCAACATCTGATACACGCGTCACTCACTGATTGGTCAAAGCCCCCCCTCGTTCCGTGCCACCGCCTGCCACGCTGGACCGCGAGGAACCTCTTCGCCAACACGAGTCCAACCTTCTAACCGTCACTCGCGTCCCCGCCACGTCATCATCTCTCGCCGTGTTTCACTCCACGTCACCTCGCACGTGTTAGCTGCGCTATAAATAAAGGACGGCATCGCCTCGGTTTCTCAGACATTAATAAAAATAGAGAGAGAGAGAGAGAGAGCAAGAAGGCCGACTCGGTATTGCCTTCTGAGGGAAGATTTCGCGGTCGGTGATATCTAGGGTTTATCGGGGTCTGCTCGTTCGATCTCGTCATCAATGGTGAGTTGTTCACCTCCTCCATCCTTTCGTGCTTTCTGTTTGTTAGATCTGCTTTTAATTTGTACGAATTTTTTGAATAAAATCTATCTAGTCGCGGCTTCCATGAATCATCAGATTTATTTGTGTGCTTTCTTGGAATTTGTCACTGGGTTTTGTGCATCCTCTCGAAAACCATTTGGAACAATGATTGATTATTTATCGAGACTTGCTTTTGATTTTTTTTAAGGCTGAATTAGATGAAATTTTTTGACCTTTTGTATTGTCAGGAAGATTAGGGTTTCCATTTCGGGTTAGTCTGGGTTTTTTTTATTTGTTGATGTGATTTGGGGATTTCCCGCAAAATAGGTTATTCAAATGGTTTCAAAATTACTGATTTTATTATCTTTTGATTAAATTTTTTCTCTTTAGAATTCTTGTTTATTAAATCCAATTGATGCCTCTAGAGCATCAGATCTTTGAAAATATATAAAGGATCACTTTTATGTTGATCTTTCTGGAAAATCATAGCCGCAATTCCTTTATGTGCTAATGTGCATCTAGAAGACTAAAAATGATTTTTCTTCTGTTCTTTTTGCAAGTCAATTACACCTCTGGGTCATTTTTCTTATAAATAATTTTATAAATTTGTTTTTTAATAATATTGATGAATATGTCAACCATATACTGCTTTGTGGTGGTGGTTGGCCCTGCCCTGACTGCCTTGGATCTGCCATGTTCGTTTGAAATGTTGACCTTGTAAGAGATGTACTTGTCACATCATCATAATTACTGCTGTATGGTAGTTGGCATTTTGCTGAATTAATTTGTGCATCTGTTTGATCCTTATATTTTATTTTCAAAAGCGATAATGATTAGGCCATTTATGCTTATTGAAAATAAAGCAACCGTGGCTCAGATTTGGATTTGGAGTATCAGATGCAAATTAAACTTGTTTCAATACATATTTTCAAAAGGGATCATGATTAGGACATTTATGCTTATTGAAAACAAAGAAACCGTAGCTCAGATTTGGACTGTCAGATGCAAATTAAACTTGTTTCCAATACATACAGGACAGATCTTGAAAGTCAGAAAAAAGTTTGGAAGATATATATGTGTAGCACTTTCTGGAACTGTCTTGCATACCTCGTATGCGCTTAAAAGTAGTTGGGTATATTTTGGCATTGAAAGAGCATACAGTAAAACTTTCTGCCAACCAAATGTTTTGATTTTTAACTAACAGTATTGCTATGCCACGAGGAAAATAGCTCCTTATTGTGAAAGGGTGAATATCCTTTAGAAAAATGGACCCGGATTACCAGTCAATGCCATGTGCAGTGCAGGGCCAAGTTTATCGTGCCAGCATACAATTGTTTTTTTATTTTATTTAATCTCAATGGCATCTAAGCATATTCAGTTGACACATAAGCACTATTTGTTAGGCATTAGCATACTAAATCAAAAACATATTCCATTTCAAATAGTATACTTCTGACTTCATTTCCTAGCATGTTAATAATAGTGCTGTCTGATTTCTGAATTTGTATTTTGGTTAATTAAATTCTTAAACATTTATGTGTAGTTTTTGGGTTTTCTTTAAACATTCATATGCTAATCTTTCATATTGATATATCAACATGTAAATGTCCTGAGTTTGCCAAGCTTTTGTATCATTACTTCGAGGCTAGTTCTGAAAGTAGTCAATCACACACTCATGCTACTGATAGAACATAAAAATTGGGGAAGCCATGTAAATGTCCTTGTCAAAGGATCCTCAGCTGAGAACTTTACATCTTTCATTATATGATGAGACTTTTTTTTTTGTCTTTCATGATCTTCTAAATTTGATTACATTTGTGTTTCTTCAACAAAAAAAAAATTTGATTACATTTGTTTCATCTTATTTGTAGGATGCCTTGACGATGAAGGGAGGGCTGCTGCTGCTAACAGATCACATATATTTGTCCCTTAGTGCAGTTAATAGCGCAATCAAAGAATTTGGGGATGGAGCAATTGGAGGAAATGATGCATTTATTATCACACATGCTTCTTCTCTTGGTAATATTTCTTACCACAACCTTCAAGGCTTCAACCCTTTTCTATCAAATTATGTGTAGTTAGACCTTTCATTACCTTTTTTATGAATATTTTGTTTCTGTGTTAAGATTTCCATTATCTTTTTTCTTTTGCTGGCATTAAGAAATTCTAGGAGAATATTTTCAAGTTCGTAAACCATGAACCATTGAAACTTGGCCAAGCCAATATGACAGAAGAAAAATGAGCAATACTGTAATCAGACGCTTAGTGTTAAACCATTTTCTCAAAGTTCTAATTGGACTTGGAGGCCTGTATCATGGGCCACATAATTTTAAAATGTTATGATCTATTCTTTATTTAATCTGGGTTGACAAACGACAGATAAACTGCCTATTGAATCTGCTTCATTGGATACTGTTGTATCCATTTCAAAGACGCAGAAGTTGGTGAACTGTGGCTTGAAGAGATTGCAAGAGTGTTGAAGCCCGGTGGCATTGTTCTCTTTCAGACTTATCTGCCTCCAAATGAGTTCGGAGCTAAGGTAAGTTCACACCAAATTAAACTGCCTATTAAAACTTACTACATTGTTGGTTTATGGGAGTATGCTGAAATCACTAATTGAGGTTACATTGCAGCCAAGCGCTACATTGGAGCGCAAATTGCTATTGACAGGATTTGTAGAACCAGATGTTAATCATTTGAAACCATTGCTACAGTTGGAAGGTGTTCAACCATTCACTGTAAGTGTTGAATCTGGAGTTCGTTCCTGTCACTTTTTACACTTATCCTTTTATAATTCTTTCTGCTTTCTTCACGTTCACAGGTAAAGGCCAAGAAGGCTTCTTGGAAACTTGGCTCATCCTTCTCAATTAAGAAACCAGCTCGTGTGCTTCCCAAAGTTCAAATCGATGATGATGACATGGATCTGATAGATGAAGACAGCTTGTTAACTGAGGAAGACCTGAAGAAACCCGAGCTCCCACCTGGTGAAATGATTTCCCATTTCCATAAATTCATATTTTTTCTTTGGGTTCTCATGTTGTGGAAGGTCTGATTGGCACTCTCTACTGCAGTTGGTGATTGTGAAGTTGGAAGCACACGGAAAGCCTGCAAAAACTGCACCTGCGGTCGGGCTGAGGAAGAGGAGAAAGTGAAGCTGAGTTTGACAGACGAGTTTCTAAACAACCCTAAGTCTGCTTGTGGCAATGTAAGCCTAGGATTCCCCGTATCTAAATCCTTTACTTGTTGATATGCCTTTGTTTTTGTTTCGAAGTGAATACTAGTAATCATCTTCTCCATGAATGTTTGTTCCAGTGTGGGCTTGGTGATGCATTCCGGTGTGGTGGATGCCCCTATAGGGGACTTGCTCCATTTAAATTGGGTGAAAAGGTATGACTTCTAACGAATCAAAGTACCAGACGCATCGATCTGTTGTTATAAGGTTACTGTTGGAGTTTGATTTTTGTTTATTCATTTAAGAATTTGCATAGTTTTGTTCAAATGCAGGTGGTACTGTCTGGAGATTTCCTTGCAGCCGATATATGAAATGCTTGCGGATAGATTATTGGCACAGGGATCACTCTTCTTCTTCTGAACTTCAATGAAGTGATTCTCGGATACAAATTTCTAATGTAGCGCAGAGTGGCTGATTTTGGTTTTGATAGTCATATTAATAAGTTATTGAACCGGTTTGTCTTTTTTTCATTTCAATTGAACAACTAAACTGTCTGAGACGGGAGAGCAAGAAACCCTTGTGGGGCCCAACTAGCATTCCTCAAGAAGCTCTGGGCAGGCCAAACCAGATTAGCTAATCCACCAGTTTCGATTGGCGTGTACGATATTATGTATAAGTTTTTTTTTTCTATTTCTTTTCTAGTGGTCTTTTTTTTTTAATTATAAAAACTTGTTTGTTAATGGAAGAGTTTGAGCAGGGAATATTATTGATTGGTTATTTTTAAGAATTAAGAAAATATTGAATTCTATAGAAGTTGCAGTGTGAGAGAGACCATTGTTATTATTTGTTGAAGCAACCAATAAAATGGAAAGTTAAAAAATGAGGGTGTAATTCTGGTCGATTTGATTCGATTTATTGTAAAATTCAAATTGAATTCAATTATAATCATATATTTATTGTAAAAATATACGGGTTGTGATCTATCCTAGTACAAGTATGAAAGCAAATAAAAGGGCGCTGATATTCGCACTCCGAGTTACAAGAAACTCACATTTTTTTTTAAAATAATTTTTTTTTATGTACTATAGTAGTAACCGGAAATCCAAACCAAACCATATAATATTATTACCCCGAGGTCGATGATTCCCTCTGGCGATTTAGTCGACAGTGGTGAATGATGGTCGCCAGAGGTTCCAGCGAGTGTATCTTTTTGGATCTCTGGCGACGGTGTTGAAGTAATGGTCGCCGAAGACCCGGCGATCTAAAGTAAGAGAATAAAATTCACATTTTTACAAGTTTAAACAAAATAAGACAAATTTTACATTTAAACACATATACCTCCCCTCCCCACAGATAGCCATAACAGCATTTAAAACACATCAAAATACGATGTTCACATTCCATAACTAACCCTACACAACAAAACTGGCGGACGAAAATGTTCAAATTCTGGGGGGATCCAGGCCCGTCAACCATGCAACCTCGTGGAGTGACTATGAAGGGAACCGGGGTTTGAATTTTTTCATATATAAAAATAAATAACATATCTTTATTTTAACAATAAAAACAATTACTCCATATTTAGTTTTTTTTCAAAAAATAAAAATAAAAATAACAAAAACATGAAGCAAAAAATCGGCACGGAATTTGAACATGTATTTTGTCAACCCAGTATAGTCATATGAATGATTCGTTATGGAAAGCTAACATCATATTTAAAACATTTTGATGTGTTTGAATAAATGCTAACATATATTTTGATGTGTTTTAAATGCTGCTTTGATTGTATATTATATGTGTTTAAATATGAAATTTGTCTATTTGGTTTGAAAGTCTTCCTTGTAAATCCCTCAAAATGTGTCCTCCAATTTATTCTCTGTACTTTAGCTCAATGGTTTGTCGGGCATTCAGATGACATATTTCAGTACATTGTCGACTAGAGGGAACGCCGACCTGGATTGATACTCTCACCGAAATATTTCAGGTGATGGGGTGACCATTTCATTCAATTGGTGGGGAGGGGAGGTGGGGTAGCGATTACAAAACCAGACAATTTTTTTTTAAAATTTTTTCTGTGGGGGGATAACAAGCTCATGGTGGGGTGAACTGTCAAAAAAAAATTGTTTGGAAGAAAAAACCTTGAAAGGTTACGGATGCTAAAAAAAAGGGGGAATAATATATATATTTTAGAGGGTATTATAATTGTTTATCAGGATTTATATATACTTAAAGTTAAAAATATATTTTATGTCATTTTAAAAAAAATTAACTGATTGCGTGCGGCGAACCTTATAGGTGCGGCAGCATTTTTAAAAAAATATCACCGTCGATCACGGGTCCATCGCATCGGAGTGGGCGATGCATCTTTTATACCCATTTAAAAATGCGATATCGAAATTGTTCATTTAAAAAGCACGCAATCATTTTCATATATATTATATCATTATTTAAAATATATATATATAAAAAATATATTTTAGAAAAAAGGGTGAGTTTCTTATTCTACTCGGTGCGGATACCCTCCGTTACACCCCGCGTAATAACTCTAACCGGAGACTCGGAGAGATAGTCCGTGAGACCTTTTTTTCGGTAATTAAAAGAACTTTCGTGGGCCTTTTCGTAAGACGCGTCTCTCTCTCTCTCTCTCTCTTCCTTTTTGTATAAATACAGATCGGACTGAAAGCCTCCCAAATGAAGCGGGCAGAGATTCTTGTTGTGTCGGGGACTGCCGTTTGTAACGTATAAACGTTCGGAGAGGGAAACCATTGAAAACAAAATATCGGTCTAATCTTTGACTAATAAAACGCAGCTTTTATACTGCCCACAAGAATGGGCGAAGAATCAATGGAGGTATGGTTTTCTGCTCTCTCTCTGATCTTGGTATTGTTAGCTTGATTTGATGGGAAATCGTGTGTTATTTGGGTTGGGCTGTTTGAGGTATATTTTATTGTATTGGGTATTGGTTACTTGTGTTGGAAACTTCATTTGAAGATTGGAGTTGTTGAATTGGGTTTTCTTGGAAACTTGATTTGTAGAAGATGTCATCCTTTTTTTGTCATAGATTTCAATTAGTCCCTCGGACGACTAATAAATTTTAACAAATCTAAATTGTTTATTTTTGGTTAAAATTTAAGTGGTCCGATGAGCTGAATTGTTGTTGGTGATGTATGATTTGGACATCTTGGTTTTTTTACTTGTCTCCCTTTTTTCCCTCACCGTTTTCTGGCTTCCCCCCATCTCCTTCAAGTTCTGGAAATCTGGGTTCAACTCTGTAGTTGATCTTACAGCCTATATCAGAGTTGATCTTGAAACCGGACATTAGCCATATTAGTGCTAATCGTCTCTTGGGTCGCTTCACACAGAGCACGTAATCAATTCTCTCAGGTGCCATTTGGATTGGCAGGTCTTTGTGAGTAGTTTTTCTTGGAACACTAACCACATGAATCTTGTACTTTGAGCGGAATTTTCATGCCCCAAATTTCTTTTGATTTAGCCTTCATACCTGGGTTCAAGATAATCTCCCTTCTCCACCCGTTATATTTGTTCTTACTGGGTTGGTTTCACAAGGGTATAAGATTTTGAGGATAAGTTATCCTAATTTTAGGAAAGAAAAGATCCATCACTTTTGACCTTTTTCACGTTTGTACAAAAAGGGGGGATTTATGTTATCTAATTTTTAGGTGAATTTTTTATTTCTAAATTGGGACAATTGTAGCACTTTCTCCTCCCTACTATTTCTTCTTAATCTCATATCCCAAAATCCGTGTTGTATGTCGATGGCAACCGAAATTCCGAATACCCCCCTCCCCCACCGCACCAAATATCCTGCCAAAAATGAACTTTGTTTCCAGCAAGCGCCCCTTCGAACTCTCCCAAGAGTGAAGATTCCTTAAAATTGTTGGTGGCCCTACAAGTTATCACACGGAACTTCTCCCGTGCCGATAGTTCCTCATTCCATATTGGAGGTCAAATTCTTTGAAATCTTCTTTCTGAGCATTTTTAAGATTGATTTTGTTGATTAGACAAGAACTACTACATACCATTTTTTTATTATTTCCCATCTACTTTAGATTTTCCAAACCAGTCTTTGCCTGATTTAGTTGCTTGCTTTGGTGGTCTCAGCCACAAATTCTATATATAAATGTGGACAACACCCACTAGCATTGCCAGTGGTCCTAAAAGATACTATTCCCATCATGT